>CM052078.1:4541204-5957454 GCA_020010945.3 Muscidifurax raptorellus | reverse complement strand
CCCGCGGGGAACACTTCGGGACTTTCAAGGCGCCTCTCCCTGTCGGATTCTCTCTTTTTCTCTTTTCTACTGCTAACTCTCGCTTTTATTCGTCGCGCGCGCGCGACGAGACCTGTCGTCTACAGTTGTCCTCTCGAGCGTGTATATACGCGCGCGATGGTAATTGGACCTGTAGTATGGCTCGTGTATACGGGGATGGGGTTGATGTATTTTTTAGGGTGTATACGCGCGCGACGCTATCGTTGCGTACGCGATGACACTTTTACGCGTGTGGGGTGGGTTTTCACGGACAATGCTCGTTATGTATAGTATAGAACTCGTTAGCAGATGCGGTGCCGACTCGTTTATGGATTTTTTCTGTTTAACTTTGGACACTTGTGTAGACTGCCGGCGATGCGCTTGTTAGAGAGAGTTTTTTAGATACTCTTTTTTTTACTAGAACAACACCGAGTTCTAGTCACGCGCGGTATAGCGTCTCTCGTGATTTCGAGGAATTTTTTTATACTCTTACTGCGGCTCTGATGAAAATTGAGATTTATATTCCCGGAAACGCTTGTCACATAATTCACCTTTACTTCTCCTGAATTATTACGTAAACTTGTAGGAATTATCGTTGAAAATTCACTAGAACAATGCTCTAATCTGACTAATATAATTCTCCCGGCACAGTAATCTTTATCGAGCATTAGCATACAGCAAGCGGCTCGAGCAAGTCTATCCCAAAATTACATAAGTTTATACGCTATCAAATTTAATAAGCTTCCTCGTCGCTGCAACCACCTACATGTACCAAATTCGTTATTAAACACGCCGAGCCGTATAACTAAAAGTCGCATATCACAACATTTCAGACGGGGCCAGTAGAGCAACATTCCCGCTCAGTCATAACCATATACAATTTATATCGCATCTCGTATACAACGCATAATCCTAACTCGCTTCTTGGCGCGTATGTATATACGCGCACATCTCCGGCAAGCAAAAAAAATTGGCGTTATTTTTTCCTCTCTATCTCCCCGGGTTCCTCATTAACCCCTTTCACGCGTGCAGCTTTTTTCCTGCCGCTCGCGCTTTCATCTTGTGCAGCCGACTACGGCTGGCTTTGCTCATTGGCTTGATTGGCTTAATAAGGCGACTTCGTTCCGCTCTTACGCTCTGCGGAGGCAAGTCATATAGCGCATGCGACACGTTTAGGCGATATCGCGCGCGCAAGGAAAAGAAGTAACGTCATTTGCGGTGTGACGTGGTTCTTTCTTCTTGTTTGACCGATTGCTCGCTGAAGTTGTCCAGGAGTATGCCGCGGGAGCATAATTGCGTCTATTCATCCCAACTTGGAGAAAACAGAGATCCGCGGCAGTGGAGTCATCCGTAAATGTAGTGTATATATTGTGCAACAATAAGCCGCGTATAATAAGAAACAATCTATAATGATGGAATATCAACTACATCTCGCTACAGCGTCTCTTCCTTCTTGAAATCTATATATATATATATATATGTATATACAAAATCGCATCCAAGCATCTGAAAACTTTGAAAATTACAAGCAGCTCTCGGGATATGCCTCTTAATATACGAAACTTCCGAAATTTCCGAAACTATTCGTCGAATTCATCTCCCTCCCCACGAGCAATATATTAATTATACGCGGAGAGATAAAGAGAGCTTCCTCTTTTATTCTCGCGCGCAAGGCCGAAACGGAGGCAAAGCAGCTCCAGAAAAAAAGAGAGCACCGCCGCGCGTTCTCGGAACTTGGTTCACACAAGGGCGCACATGCCGAATAGCGCTAGCTCACATGTCCATTTATAGAAGCCCAGCATCCGGCAGACTCTCCCTCTGTATGTGTAGTGTACATATATATACATGTATATATCTCTCGGCGGAGCTGTGCTCCGCAGCGGCGTGTGTAGTATCACGAAAATATGCGCTACCGCCGATGCCAATTTTGCACGCTTCGAGGAATTTTTCGCTGCTTTTTGCGACGCGAACGAATTATGCCGTTCGTGTTTTGCGCTCGAGTTGAGAGAGGGATAGAGGCTGTGTAGCGGAGAATATTAAACATTTCTCTTCTCTCGCTGCGACGTGCGGCAGTATTATCGTTGCGCGAACAATTAAACAGCAGCGCGCCGGCTATAAAAAAAAAAACAAAAATCTCTCGTATTGATCGCAGTCTCGCGCGACACAAAAAACATCGTTATCGCATTTCCCTCTCGAGGTATGCATATAACGTATATTCCCGCGAATCGAGTGGCGTTTACACGCCCCCCCCCCTGCAGAGCAGACGCGCCTAATGAATTTTACAATGAAGCGTAAATGCGCACGGACAGTGTGGGCATAATTAAAAAATTAAAGCTGCGTATATATCGGCGGATTTTATTTTTTCCGAGAGCGAGGAGAGCTTGCAAGCTCGAGGGAGGTGACGGGAGAGCAATCAATTAAGCGGTGCACTCTGTTGCGGACTGATTAAAGGCCGCACGAGCCAGACGGAAAGCCGTGGCGTCGTAAATTGACGCGCGATGCCAGCCGAGCTTCCATTTTCCGTTGTTATCGCCGTTACTAATTTGCAGCGACGCTAACCGTCGCCGATTTTTTCTTCTCCTATAATTCATATACAATAACTTCTACATATAGCTTTGTCTCTCATATGCCCGCGCGGCAGAGCGAGTTTCCTACTATATACTTTATAATATACTCTGCGGTACAAGTTGCAGGAGAGGAAATTTAATATTTGACACAGGCGCGCGCGCGCGGAGGGCTGTAACGTTATTCCCTTTCATTTTAATGCCAAAGCCCGAACTTTCCCGAGCGGAACAAGCCGGATGTTGATATTAAGGCGGAACTTGCCGCTGCTGTGCGGTTCGAGCGCGCATAAGCGAGAGTGTAATTTGAAACCGTCGATAATGTCGCCCAGCTTTTGAGTATGCGCGTATGCATATATACGGATTCGCGTATTAAGCCTCGTCATTTAAACAATATACCGTGATGGTTCGCGCGTATATATATCCAGAGTCTTCGTTAACCTCTGCATATTTATAAGCGGGAAAAGCTCGGCGAAAAATAAAGTCGTCCCGCCGCGCTGCCATAGCCACTCTCGCGAGCAAGGATTGTACTACCTCGTTATGCTAAACACCGCGCGGGGGGGGGGGGGGAGGGGGAAATAAAAGGACGCAAGAGAAGAAGCTCATCGCGCCCCGACACTTATTGCGCGTGTGCGGCTCGTTACAGCAGCCCTTTCTTTTCCCCACTGCACACAACGCAGTCACGCCCTCCGGCTATTCTCTTGCAAATGTAACGGTCACGACGTTTCATCTCTTCCTCGGCGTGTGCGTCGCCCGCTCGGCTATTATTATTATTATTATTATTATTTCGTATTTGTCCTTTCGGAAAAACGCGCCTCTACGTGCGCAGTGCAGTGTGTCTGTACAAGCATGCCCGCGACGCTTCCGGCGGCTATACATCCGAGCGCGCGGAAATTATGACTCCGTGCACGTTGTTGTTTGGGCTCGCGTTAATAATAGCCCGCCTATTTATATATTGTTCTCGCTCTGCGCTGTAGCGCGCGACAGGTGTTGTCGCGCAGATACTCTCGTCGAGCTATTCAATGGGAAGTAATTGTCGGCTAATTATATATGCGCGTAGGTATTATATTGTCGGGATGGTAAAAAATTCTGATACATCGAGTGCTGCTGTACGGGTCGAGTGCTGCTGTACGGGTCGAACACGTTTCCTGCTTCTCGAATTGTATCGAGGGCTGCGCGTGGCTGTTTTTGTACACGTTCGATGAATAAACGATCCTGTGCGGTGGAGGAAGATGAGAAACGCATGCGCGGTAATATTCGGGAGGGGGCACGTGGAAATTGGAAAAATAACGTAAAAAATGCATCCGATATAACGAGCGCGGGCTTTCGGAGAGAACAGCACAGTTCACATTAATAAACTTTAAAGCGAATCAGAGGGAAATCCCGGTCGCTGTGTAAATGTGCAGCGCATCGGCTATACAGTGGCAAACGCAATTTTAAATGCTATACTTTTCCGGGGCATGAAATGATGTAGGAAAATTGCATTCCTCCTGCCGTGTTTGAGCTGCTGCTTTAAAGTTTTTCAATCTGACTCTTTTTCCCTCCCCAAAACGCGAAGTAACGCTGTAGGCGTCCCGAAACTAATTCCGGAAAATTTAAATTTGTATAATTTCCGTCTAACAAACGGAAAAACAGCCTCGGCTCGTTCTATATAGTAACACGAATAAAAACCCATTACTAGTCGCAGCAGTAGAGCCTGAAAGATTCACTCTGACCGCGGCCCTTTCTCCTCACCTAAGCAGGTCCGTCGCATTACACATTTAAATCCGAGAACCCCGAGGCGACGGCGTCGTCCTCCTGCATAATCAATCGCGCGAAATCCCAGTGGTTAACTGAGCCCGTAACGAGCGACTATCGGCAAAAAACGGCGCGCGACTGCGATGCATTAACAATGCGTCTGTAATCCTCCCGCGGCAGGAAGAAAACAAAGCCGACGTTTGAAATATAAGAGGACGATGTCGAATCTTGCACTTGCATCTCCCCGATCGCCCGCACCTGTATATTATCTCTATTTTTCCGTTTTAAACGACGCCCCCGCCGATTTATCGATCCGGACTCTATGTGACTTATTTTATTTGTGGCTGCTGCTTTTTTCCGGACGCGACGACGGTTTGCAGTTTCTGCGCTAACTCGATTTGCGAGGCGTCCTCCTCGGCCAATTGGCTTATTTTCAGCAGGACGAGAGGCGCTTTGAAGGTTTCTCTCGATCTCGAGGCTATGGGGTTCGTACATTAGATTTTGTTCCTCGCTTGGAGTTACATGGAATCTTTTTAGTTGCGATGAGTTGCGAGAACGGATTATCGCGAATTTGAGTACGGTAGAATTTTCAGACGAAATCGGCTGTTTCATCGCAGCGATTATAATAAAAGTCGCAGTTGCCCCGGGTAATTATATATATACACACGACCGTCGCACTAATTGGGTGATCGAGGCAAACCGTAATCGGAACTACTAGTTAATTGATCTTTCCGCGAAGCGTTACTGAATATTGCCTGATGAGATTACGATCGAATTTTCAATATAGCAACTCCCGCGCGCAATTATCGCGCTACATAAGTTTCGAGGTATTGTTATTAAATAATTAATGCAAATATAGTAACAATCGCGTTGCAGCTACGCTAATTCGATTTTACATAATATATTACGCAAAATCCGGCGCGGCAATGTTCCGCGGGCCTGATTAAAAATCGGATTCTGCACACATACACACACACACGCACATACGCGTATATACAGATATACAGTTAAATCGCAGCGCGCAGAAGAGATCGTTAGCGTTATTCCACTCAGCGGCTTGAATAAATCATCAGCTTATAATTCGAAGGCCGTTCGTTAGCTCTAATTGCGCATTTTCGGCAGCTGCAGCTTATATAAATATATACATAAGTCGCATCGATCTCTCACACACGCGTAAATATACCCGAGGCGACAATGCAAATCACGCCCACTCGAAATACCTCGTGCGTATATAATATTTTCTTGTCCCACCCCGTGGAGATAACGGCCTCTGTGCGATGTGTGTCGTAAGCCTATTAAAGCGCGCCGCGAGAGATTTGTCATCGTTTGAGTGCTCCGCGGGTGTCGTTCTCTCTATACACATCAGGCAGGTATACATATATACTATATATATATTCTCTGTAGCGGGATTTGAGAGGCTCGTAAAGAGGAGAGAGAAAGACAGAGCTACATATATGTACACACGGTTTTCGGAAAATCCGCGAACTCAATTTCGCGGAGCTTTGTGGAGCTCGAGGGGGAGAAAGTGGATTCGAGGACTGCCTTGGGGGGGGGGGCTGGATTTTGTTTTCGGGGAAGAGAGTCTATAGTTTGAATTGGAAATGCGCTGTACCGGGATTGATTCTTTTTTGTAGTGTATCCGCAAAAGAAGTATAGCCGCAAAAGAGTATAGCGATACTATATATATGCGATATTTACTTCCACTTTCGATGCCTGACAAAATTTTCAAAACATCCGTGAGAAAAATAAATCAGCATAACTGTACGATCGTCTGCTCTAATCTACATAAGTATTCCAGCCAGCCATCGGCACAACGAGTCGCCTTTCAAATCCTGTTTGGATACGGCAGTGGTCGCGCGCAAAGAACATCGCTATATTCCGAGCCAGCTGAACCATAAAGCGTCTACAAACACTTTTTTTCTTCTCGCTCTTTCCCCCCATGATTTCGGCGCTCTCTCGGTCGGCAATTAGTCCAATCGCCGGCAATATTCTCACAGACCGTATACTCATCTCTCTCTCTCTCTCTCGTTTCTTCTTCCTCCTTTTTCCTCATCCTCGTCGCTCGCTCCGACATGCAAGTCTGCCGGATAAGATATATATACATATAGCTGTATCGTTTTCCTCTCGGGAGTCCGCGCTCATCTCCGTGCATCGGGCGCTGGCTCCTCCGCGCACGAAGGCAGTTACTTAATACGTTTCAAGAAGGGATTAGGTGTCGCGTTTCTACGGACTTAACCGTGGCGCGCCTGCAGGCTTCGCGCGTGTATAGCATCTGCTCTTATTCTCACTATTTATATATATATATATATATATATATATATATATAAGTCAATAAGAAGGGAGAGAAGTAAAGAAGTAGGAGGAGAATTATATACACACACACACACACTTCCTCGCGCGTATATTTCTCCGGTGGTGCAGGCGCACTCGCTCGCTTCCATTACTTCCTTCTTTATCTGACACGTCTTATTTGCTTTACGAGGGCGAGTCTTTACGGGGGGCTGTACGACTCCCAGGACAAATCCTTTCTGGAGACATTATTTTTAAAATCAGGCGCGTGTCGCGAGCCCGGCCAAGAGGGACCGAGTGTATTATATACTGTAGCGTTTATTTTTCACCGGTGAATAATCGCCGGTAATAAGCGCCTCCCTCGTTCGTTTGCATTTCTATACGAGCGACTATTTTTCTTTTTGGCGCACACAGCCTGCCTGTAATTCGAGGAGTTTTTGTGTAGCTCGAGAAAAACTCGTGTTTGTCGCGAACGTACAATAACAAGCCTGTGATTCGGCGGTAAATATATTACGTATTTTACAAAACGTTATTCTTGTAAAACAGAAACATTGACAATATAACGTCGCTCGAGCGCAGTCACTCCATCGTTGAGTGCGCTCGATGAAGCCTGAAAAGAAATAGGGTAAAAGTATCGCTCTCATGTAGCGCATAGCATAGCCTCAATATGCGTAATTAAAATATTCGAGATAGACCATCTGCGCAACTCGTACATTCACGCAGGCGTCTCGTCATGCGATTAGCGCAATTGCGCTTTTCGCAATTGCCGCGCGCTCGAGCGAGGCTCGGGGCGTTGGTAATTTGTAAAGTAGCATTTTTTTCTCGCTCGCTCGCTTTTGTTTCTCGATCGTCGACGACGCGGCCAGTCCAATGAAAGGGCGAGTCGCGATCGAGAGCAACACAAAGCGACGACTGCTTATGTGCGCTCGCTCCAGCTTTTAATTAATGCCGGCTTTCTTCGCCTCCGGCCTTTTTTTCCTCTCCCGTTAACGTTTCACCCCTTTTTGCTGCGTCGCTGGCTCTCTCTCGATGAGTGCGAGCCAACTCTCGCGGCTAATTGAACATATCGCGATCGCGATTTTTCGCTGGAAAAGGCGTGCGGTGTGATTTTCAAATATGAGCAACGTAATTTTTCTTGGGACGGCGCGATTGTTCGATTTTTTATACGCGGTGTGTAGATAATGAACGTGACGTTATTGAGTTATTAATAAAATTTGTGTAGTTTATGGAATTTCGTGAAAATCTAGCGGAGATAAACTCGGCTTCTCCGCTTATTTTCGCGTGTATCAAATGTGTTCGAAACAAAACACAAAGTCACGCGATCGTCTCGTCCCTTACGAGTTGAAGGTTGATTTTATCTGTATTTTTGTTCGTTTGTTTTAAATACATTAGAACTCGACGTGGACATTACAAATTCGAGAATTCCTGTTTTTCTATTATTTACATCACGTCGTGCCATTAATCACCAAAAATATGAAAAAGAAAAATCAACGTTTCGTGTAACTGCATGATAAAACGGAATAAATGAAAGAGGTTGGCGGGCTTTGTTTGAGTGCTGTTATTTCATTATTGAATCGATAGTCGACTGTCTTCTATTCACGTGTCTGAAATACGTTAAAATTATGCGACGGGCGTACGTAGCGTCACAATGCACTCGACATACACAGTGTCGTTGAGCTCTTTTGTCATTGTTGCGCGAACTATTATGTTACTCGCTCAGACGTTTCCGTTTAGACAGCTGACACTTGCAAGTAATATTCCTGCAAACAGACTACGTCCAATACGCCTCTACACATTTTTTCCTATACATATACTTTCTTCGCTCTTCTTCTCGAGCACGACAATTATCAACATCTCGCAAAATCAAACTCCCCCGCATCAGCATATATATATATATATATTCATCCTCGTATATTTACATTTGAAATCGTACGCGCGTTCATCGTCTCCCTCTCTGTTTTGAATAATAACACGGATAATACCGGGCAGTTGCCGGAGCCCATCAATAACTCCTCGAGCGAACGCGGCGCGCGTTGCATCAAATCCGCTTCTCTCTCCTCTATTAAAATCCCACAAATCTCGTACCCGCATACAGGCTATAAGTATACACCTCCGCGCGGAAGAACTTTTCCTATACGTATATAGATATACGCACTCAGCGCTCTAATCCAAGTTCTTCCATCCGGTATAAATCAATTTCGGAAATAAAAAAGTGGCGGCCACTATAACGTATATACGCATGTATATCCCGCATTTCCTTCAAAACTTTCTCTCCCGCCCCTTTCTCGTCGCTGTTTACATGTGAACATAATGCATACACATACACACATGAATATAACGTAATATGTACATGTCCCCTATATACACGGTCTCGAACTTAAACGAGCCGCGGCTGACCTCACTTCCGGTCCACAGAGCAAGAGCGAGAGAGAGAGTGCAGTAGAGAGAGAGAGAGAGAATGGATTGGAACGGAGGGCTACTAAATAACAATAGTAAATTCGTACGCGCCGGTTCTTATTTCCGGTGGCAAGAGAGGACTCGCCAGCGGACATTCATTGTTCGACGTAGTCGACGCTATCTCTCTATATACGCAGCTCTCGCGACGTATACCGGTACTTATAGACGCGCGTGTACGTACGCCGCACAGCTATATAATTCACGTTTTCGCGCGTTATTTCTCTTCGCATACATATACATACACGCATGTATAGAATATGAGCGGCCGCGAGATAGCCATCGGCGTTTCTTTTTCACTTTCGCGTGGGAGTAAAGGGGCTTATTACACCGCCTGCGATGAATGCAACGGACGAGTATAATACCTATATACACGCGTGTGGAAGGCCGCCGAGGCAATTAGCCGTGAAGATGATATGATCGATTAAGAAAGCATTGTGCGCACGCGCCGCGCGCGATTCAATCCGCGATGTATTATGTACGTGGTGAATGGCCGAGAATTACCGTCGGCGTGCGAGAGACTATAAGAGTTTCTTTTTGTCCGCTGTTTCTTTTTTTATTCGTTTTGCGTAATTGAATTACTCTGCGATCGTACGATGGCTTTGAGAAATATACGGCCGTTGCGCGCCGCGTAAAAATCATTTTCTTTTTCATTGCTATAACGTCCGCGGCTTTTATCAATCCGGTCCCGTATATAGTGAAATTATTATTGTCATTTGTGATTTTCATAGAATAATAATAATAATCATCATTGCATATATCTGCGAGCATGCGATGTTCCACTCGCTGCGGTGGCACTATACAATTCTCATTATTTCGATCGTGGTTTCTGTGTCCTGATTCGGCTTCGATTACGCTCGCTATTATTGGATAATATTAATGACCCTACGCCCTGCGAACACTAGATACCTATATATACGATGGGTTTATACACTCAGTAAAATGTCATAGTCGTATTATGCAAGTTAAAAGCTCATAATTTTTTTTATTACAGGCGGAGCAGTCAGCACTGATGCTTTAATAAAGGCCGTGTCCATCGAGACACCCTGACGCGCGCGAGGATGTGGTGCACACTGCTCTGGGCGTTGGCCCTCGGGGTCGCCGGCGGCAGCGCCAGCGGCTCCTGGAGCGACAGCGACTCCGAGCTGCTCTACGGCCAGCAACATTACCATCAGCAGCAGCAGCAGCAGCAGCAGCAGCAGCAGCAGCAGCAGCAGCAGCAGACAAATCAGTCGATGCAGGCAGTCCTGCCGCACGATGTCTACCCGGGCTTCGAGGTCGTCCAGTTCGAGGGTGGACCCGACCGTCAGCCCTCGAGTTTCCGTCTCCTCGAGACCGGCTTCTCCAAGTTCTTCACCGTCCTCGACAACGGCATCGTCATGACGACCTCGGATCTCTCGCCACTCGTCAATCGGCCCGTCAACCTCATCGTCCTCGAGGAGCGGGCCAACCAAACCGAGACCCACGACCTTCACCTCTACGTCATCAACCGGCGCAACATGCTGACCTTCTCGCACGAGCGACTCGGCGAGGCCGAGGTCGAGGAGAACGCCTCCCCGGGTACGCCCGTCGACGGCTTCCCCGTTCTCCACGCCCGTGGCAACTTCCCCGTCCACTACAGCATCGAGCCCGAGGACGACGGCTCGAGACCGTTCGCCCTCGCCGAGACCCACCTCAAGCACACCGGTTTCAACCTGACCCTGCGCAGCCCCAACCAGGGTATCCGCATAGTCACGGCCCGGCCGCTCGACCGCGAGCTCAAGCCCAGCTACAAGCTCGTCGTCCGAGCCTCCGACGGCGACTACATAAGCAGCTCGCGGATCGAGGGCAGCGTCAACGTCCTCGACGTCAACGACAACAGCCCCATCTTCGAGCAGGCGGTCTACAGCTTCGAGCTGTCGCCGACGAACCTGGAGGCTCTGCGCGGCGGCGACGCCGACGGCTCGGCCCAGCCCCAGTGGAAGCGCTTCTCCACCATCGGCAAGGTCCTCGCCAAGGACGCCGACGGCGACAAGGTCGCCTACAAGCTCATCACCCCCAGCAACCTCGTCATCATCGTGCCCCAGACCGGCGAGCTGCTGCTGGCCGGTGAGCCCGAGCTCAGCCCGGACCTCGACACCGAGAGCGAGTTCCTCGTGGAGGCCCACGACCTCAGGACGCCCAGCAGGACCGCGCCCACGCCGGCGCGCGTCCTCGTGCGCTTCCTCACCTCCGGCCCGGAGAAGACCGAGCACGACGGCGACCGGGACGACGACGATGAGAACGACGACGATGAGAACGACGAGCTCCTCGAGGACGACGAGCTTCCGCCAGAGGTGCACAGGATCGAGAAGAGGAGAGTCACCCGGGCCGTCCGACCGACCAAGAAGGTCGAGTTCACCGAGGCCGACGGGGACGTCGAGGGCAAGGTGGCCTTCCACCTCGAGAAGGAGAACGAGAAGGAGACCTACAAGATTCGCGACGAGAACCAGTGGGTCACCGTGGGATCCAACGGTACCGTCAGGGTCAAACACAAATGGGACTACGAGGCACTGGGTGCCGAGAAGACCATCGACTTCTGGGTCACTATCACCAATCCAGGTAAGTTTCGAAAAACTTGGCCGATTCATAATGTCCATAACAATTTGAACAGAGAAATTGATACGACTGACGCAATGCAGTATAAGATCGGCTATATTGAATATTTTTCGAACAAAGCTTTTAAACTTTTCACTCATATCAATAACAATGGAATTTGACACGTCGTTTTATTGATTATTCTCGGACCGGATACTCTGATGGAAGACTCCGATGTGCTCTCTCTTTTTTTCTATCATCCAGATGAGGTCACGTGCTCGTACGAAGACGGTACAATTTTAATCTAAAGCAAAGCTCACAATGCATAATGGGATTCTTTTCTCGCGCTAGCTGTTCCGACACGATATTTTCATTTTTTCTCTCTTTCGCTTCTCGAACACGCGCGAGACTCGTTCTCCTCTTCTGTCGCTCGTTCAAGCTCCTTTTCAAGCGCCTTCGATCTTTCAGACTTGCTTTTCATCGCGGGTTACAAAGGTGTTTGTGTTTCCTTTTTTTCCATCTGTACAGTATATAGGCACACGAGTTCGGGTCATCGGCAATGCACATATACCACTGCGATCTCATGAAATATTCACGGGGTGCGATGTGTACACGCATCATCTGTACTTAGAGATATAAGGACGAACACTGATCTTTTGTTTTCTACTATATAACTATTGTATAATAATAAGAATATGGTATATAAGCTCTACCGCCTCTATTATTAATCTCTTATATCTTTTCTGTTTTCATCCTATGGGCTCGCCAGGTTACCAATGTAAGTAATACACTTTGCTTTCTATATGTAGCATGTAGAGCGACTAGCACTCTTTTCTTTTGTTTAACGTAAAATGTATTCTTTATGCTAATTATATAGCCAGCCGCTTTTTACGACACTCCGCTGGCGTGGCTTTGACATTCAAATACACGTGCACGTCTTATTGATTATCTTTTTACCGCGTGCATGAATGAATTACTCCTCTCATAAATAAAAATAAAGTCACATTAAAGGCAGAACCTTCTCCTTATCGCGCGCAAGATTCTATATTAATTTATTCACGCTGTAGCGGTTGACTTATTTGTACTAAAAAAGCCAGTCTCTCACTCACACGTATACTCGCACAATATTTATGACCCCTCGAGGCTTTAACTCTTGTGAAAATCGCGTTACAAAACCGGCCTCATTAATCATCCTTAATACCAACCTGGTTCATACCGCGTATTATATAAAGTTTTATGCAACCGCATACCGACAAAGACCTATCAATCACGATCATACCTACCACTTGACCATCGCAAGTATGAAAATACAATACAATAACGTTACCGTTCATTGGCACGTATATATATATATATATATATATATATATATATATATAAGCCATCAATTTGTGAGATCGGAAAAAAAATTCAATTCAATCGGAATTCAATTCAAACGCCCACGCACTCGCGGGGTCAGAAAGCACGAGTATATATATAAACGTCCGTCTCGCGCCTGCGTACCTATATTTATATATATATATATATATGTACGCGCGCACGAGTGAATAGACCCGTAAGAAAGTGAGAGAGTGCGAGAGGAGATACAGAACGGCACTAATTGGATGTACGATTGTGAAATCCCTCAGATACCGACAATCAGCGCGTCATCATTAACATAAAGGACGTTAACGACGAGCCGCCGTACTTCATCAACAGGCCACTGCCCATGCAAGCAGTCGTCCAGCTCAACGCCCCGCCCAACACACACGTCTTTACGCTGCAGGCGCGGGACCCCGACACCGACAGCAACATTCACTACTTCATCGTCCGCGATCGAAGTATGTGTGATTCAGCTATTATGTTTACGACGCCGCTTTTTTTTTACAGAATTAACGATGCCGCCTCGGTTCACAGCAGCAGCGGCTTTGATGAGCTCGCTCGAAAATTTTTCGCTTTTATATACATACGAAGTGTATGGCTAATTTGAAAATAAATTGAGATATAGCGTAGTCATCAGAGGGGGCGTGTGTTGAGTATATCCTCGTGTTTACGCGAATTTATTTGTGCGTCTGCATAATTTAAGGGGTTAACAAACTCGATAACAGCTCGCTTTTGTCAGGAGATAAAATTAGAATCCTCTTATACTTTGTAATTTTGACGTCATTGTCGAGTTTGCCGAAGAAAATTTAAAGTATCGATATTCACGCTCTAAAGTTTATACAACAGTCGAGTGCCCCGCCGCGGGTACATTTCAGAGAAAACGCGCGAAAATTCAATTTATCTCGAGCTATACGAAAAAACGAGTGAGGGAAAGGGAGGGGAAGAGACGAGCAAAAATAGTAAGCATCCGATAAATTGCAGCTGGTGGCAGATTCGAGGTCGACGAACGCTCGGGGGTCGTGCGAACCCGCGGCTCGGATCCTTTCCAGCTCGACATGGAGTACGTTCTCTACGTCAAGGCGGAGGACCAGAACGGCCGTATAGACGACCGGCGATATCAGTCTACTCCCGAGGAAAGGCTATCGATTGTCGGCGGCAAGAGGGCTCCACAATTCTATCTGGCTTCCTACGAGGCCGAGATACCGGAAAACAAGAAAAAGGATTCAGAGTGAGTCTTTACGCTTATATAGGGTATCATTGCTATATACGCGGACGATAAACTGCAGCTTTATAAAGGCTCCACTGCGTTGAATTTCCTAATACTTTTTTTTGTCGACCGTTAAGAATTCCTTGAACAATTATGTTTCAAAAGGGTTCTCGGAGTTGTTCGATGTACTAATTGGACGTTTCGTTTCAGCATTATATCCGTAAAGGCAAAGTCATTCGCCGATCGTGAAATACGTTACACACTGAAAGCTCAGGGTCAAGGAGCTGCAGGCACATTCAACATTGGACCGTCATCTGGAATAGTCAAGCTAGCCAAAGAGTTGGATTTCGAGGATCTCCGACAGCCTCACATTTACCAACTGATAGTCACTGCTACAGAAGATTCGGGAGGTTTTTCGACCTCCGTCGAGGTGAATTATACGTCTTAGTTTTGTCGATTACACACCCAAAGCTCATTTCTCACTATGTGCTGATCCTGTTTTCTATTTTGTCCAGCTGACGATACGAGTATCAGATGTGAACGACAACGCTCCCAAGTTCGAATTACCAGATTATCAGGCTCACAACGTCGACGAGGACATTCCATTAGGCACTAGTATTATTAAGGTCAAAGCCACGGATGCGGATTCTGGAGCAAACGCCGAAATAGAATATCTAGTGTCGGATGATCATTTCAGCGTTGACGCTGGTGGCGTTATCGTTAACAACAAGCAATTGGACGCCGATAATAATAATTCATATTATGAGTTTACCGTCACCGCTAAAGACAAAGGTATGATCAGTTGGAAGTTGGCTTATCTATATAAGTAGCAGAATAGCTACACAGCATGGAACTTCTTATTTATGCATATTTGAACTACCTGTGCGTAGTTATTTTCCATGTGCATTATTATTGAGAACTTCATATCAGGCTTTAACAGACACTGACACTTGTCGAGTTGGTGGTTTTAGTTGAATTATTTCGCGGTCGCCCCTTGAATAGACAACCACTATGAGGTCGATCAGCCATAAGATTAATCTGACTCTGCGGGCGACATACGCACGAGAATACCACACATCAATTCAAACATAACGCATACACATCCATTCTGTCGAGCAATAATATATTATGTTATTATAATAATTAAATGTAAAATAATTGTTTGAAGAAGCAAAAACTTTGAAATGAACCTCTGATCAGCTATATTGCAATTTCAGTAAAAGTAAAGTCAAATAAGTTAAGTATTTGGTTCAAAATAAAATTTGTGTGGCGATGCATTGAATTGTTGAAAAATGCCAACTAGAAATGGATAGTTTGGAAAAAATATGCAATTTGATGAGTTTCCGATATTTGTATAACTAACGGTTCTAACATGCATTTTCACGATTCATTTACGAGATATACTAAGGAAATAAAGTGCAATTTGAGTTGATTGATTGTTTTCAATAAACAATAGAGCATAACTAACCTATGCCCATACAATAACAGTTTTCTTCTTTACCTATATATGTAAATAAGCTATACTTAACCTATCTCAGATGCTTAACCAAATACTCACGAACGTCCTCAAATTACAGGCGAACCATCGAAAAGCGGTACAGCGACAGTGCGTATCTACACGAAGAACAAAAACGACGAGGAGCCGAAATTCTCGCAGCAGGTGTACACGCCGAACGTAGATGAAAACGCCGGACCGAACACCCTGGTCACGACGGTCGTCGCCTCGGACAAGGACGGTGACAACGTGCGCTTCGGCTTCGTGGGCGGTACCACTTCATCGGGCCAATTCGTCATCGAGGAGATCACCGGTGTCATCCGTCTGCACAACAGCAAGATCTCCCTCGACAGGGACAAGTACGAGCTCAATGTCACCGCTAAGGATGACGGCGCCTGCTGCCCCAACGGCGAGAACAACATCCACACCAGCACTGCCGTCGTCGTTGTCTTCATCACCGATGTCAACGACAACAAGCCCGTGTTCAAGGATTGCGGCACTTACTATCCCAAAGTAGAGGAAGGTGCCACCAATGGAAGTCCTGTCATCAAGGTGCAGGCTACCGACGAGGACAAGGGTGTCAACGGACAGGTCAAATACTCGATCGTACAGCAGCCCAATCAGAAGGGTACCAAATTTACGGTTGACGAGGAGACCGGTCAAGTCAGCACTAATAAGGTTAGTATGGACATTTGCGGGAATCAAATAGATTTATACTGTTATTATTCATGGGGTTTGTGATATCTGTGATCAAATTATCTTCATGAGATGTACGCTTTTTGATGAGTAGAAAATGTCGATAAAGTTACAAAAATAATGACTCATTACTATATATATTTTTAGGTTACATTTATACAGTTGACAACATCTAAACTTCCTATATCTATCTATTTATTTGTTTACGTTCTTTTTAGATATATAATTAACAGTACAAAATATCGAAATAGAATGTAAACAAGTAAGTAAATAATTAGACATAATGCTCTGATTATTAAAAAATACTTTCATAATGTCACGCTTATACATTAATTTTTATCTTATTATAATTACTATAGCGATATTGAAACTAATAGGCGAGTTAAAAATAATTACTGTTACTCGGTACAATGGCTTACTTTGTGACAGTTCATTTAATTGATGGTTGGGTACAGTTTGGTCATTATGTTTCATACACAGAATTGAAAGAACGTTCAAATTCTTCTTAAAGGTTCTAAAAAAAAAAAAAAAAAAAAAAATTCGCTTTGATAATTATATATCAATACGCATAAATTAACGCCATGAAATTCTTAACACTAATTCCCCTTGAAAATTTGTCTAGTTTAACTTCATCATATAATCAATTATTTATCAAGAATATTAAGTTCAATGAATAAACAAATCTAGAAATAAGCTGCAATCTTCTTCCAAAAGCTATAATCGTAAAGTCAATTCCAGACGAATAACGCCATGTCGTTTCACAGGTATTCGATCGCGAGGGCGACGACGGCAAGTTCGTGTCGGTGACGGTGAAGGCTACCGACCAGGGCGAGCCCTCGTTAGAAGGCGTTTGTTCGTTCACAGTCGAAATCACGGACGTCAACGATAACCCGCCTCTTTTCGATCGTCAAGTGAGTATATATACATGACCGAGCGTACAATGGGGATACTTGGATGGTTTTGTATATTTCGTACCGCTACTGCTTTGCAGAAATACGTGGAGAACGTGAAACAGGACGCGAGCATCGGCACGAACATTCTGCGAGTCTCGGCATCCGACGAGGACGCCGATAACAATGGGGCGATTGTGTACTCGCTGAGCGCGCCCAACGACGAAAAGGGCTTGGAGTACTTTGAGATCCAGCCGGAGTCTGGCTGGATCGTACTGAAGAAGCCGCTTGACGTAAGTATCTCTGATTGACGGCGCTTATCGACAAAAAACCTCTTGGAACAAATTGCACATATCGTGCAAAAGTCTCTGAAAGACGAACGATCGAGGATTTTCAGGCTTATTACGTTTTTTATTCAATTTTAACTAGACTTCAAGTTTTCATTGAATAATATTTTACATTGATTGTATTTTTCTTTTTTACTTTCAACTGGTTATCAATATGAATTTCAAGTATAGTCATTTGTATTTTTGCGATTTCGCTATAGTCTTGAATTTGATTTTTTCGTTCATCACGTTAGATTACTTTGCAATCAATATACGAATTGATATTTTTGTCATATATCTTTTGATTGATGCATTGTCACACAAATTTTACACATTTTTTACATTTTTTGCGAAACTTTTTCAATTTTTAAGAAAAATTAAGTTTACTCGTAAAACTACTCTAAGGTATATATGTGAATCAAAACTTTAAACTGTTATGAAACGCCGTAATTGATTTTTATCTTCACATTAGTAATGAAAACGTTATTGGCTTGATTTAGAAAGGAAATTGTTGTTATGCGTTCTGTAAAATTGCATTTGAGAAATAGGCGTTTCGTCACTATTCGAAGCTTTGGTTCTCATTCATAATCTATATTTTCGTAACTTAAGCTTAATTTTTGCTAAAAATTGAAGGAGGCTTGAGGATAAAGAAATTTTGAAATCCAAAAATATAATGAGATGACGCGTTTGTAAAAATTTTCGTAATTATTTTACAATTTATATTACAGCTACTAGAAGCTTCATTTCTAAGTATTGCTCGGCTCCATAGATCAATAGTATTTTTAATCATGAATCTATAATGCGCACTTTTTTCGCTGGTAGTTTTTGATCATGTAATTTATATGTATCACCTTGTAACTTTGTTGAAATATCATTTGGCTCCGCTGATAACGCATTGACATATC
Organism: Muscidifurax raptorellus; assembly: GCA_020010945.3. Classification (NCBI taxonomy): domain Eukaryota; kingdom Metazoa; phylum Arthropoda; class Insecta; order Hymenoptera; family Pteromalidae; genus Muscidifurax; species Muscidifurax raptorellus. Next base: position 5,938,958 of record CM052078.1, on the reverse strand, counting down.
CTTACTTTATATCTCGACCGCATTGATGACCAGTAAACGTTGAGTTGATCTTTGTAAATACGATCGTTTCCGAGTAAGTATACTTGACGTTCCTCTTTCAAGATCGAACCACTAACCAATTTGGGTGTCACATTTTGCCGTTAACATTCTCTACATAATATGTCAGCATTGACTTACGTTTATATATAACGCAAATTCATTTTGTTGATTATATAATCGAAAGGCTCGTACATATATATACTAATATGTCTTATACCGATAACTAATTATTTCCTTATATCACTAATATGCAACGAGAATAAGTTTCTTTTTTACGGCACTTGTATAGAATTTTATTCCCATTGACATGCACAATGTGTTCACTATGGTAAATACTTATTAGCTATGCCTGATTTCCTCAAATGCTTCACGTACCTGAATCGACCGACCATTCGGGCCATTTTGACGCAGCGGATCTGTCTGTCTCTCTTTTTCTCTCTCTCGAGTAAAGACCTACGCACGCTGCCAGTCAACTTTTGACGTCCTTAACAATTTAAAAAAAAAAAAAAAAAAAAAAAAAGAAAACACTAACAATAATAATACAGACAGCAAAAACGGAAGAAAGAACTTTGCAAAACCACGGTTTCGAGTCATTTTTACAGAAAAAGAAAATGGGCGTTACAGAGATTTTTTTTAAAGCATAACGCACTTGAAGCTTTGCAAATGATTTCTGATTTTTTTGTGCAAAATAAAAAAAAAGTTCAGTCGGCCGGGACGGAAAGACGGTTGATTGAGGAGGAAGAAGACGTTTTAACATGCTACAATTTACTAACATGTTTAACCAATTTTTATAACCATGGTACAAATTTTTTTGCGCACTCGCCCTTTTTTGCGCTAAAGGGCCGAGGAGCTTTCGAAACAGTGTGCCTTTGAACTTTAATGTTTTCTCTCGTAAGCAAAACTAATGTGATTGTTTTTCAAAAGGGAAGTGATGTTTTTTGAACTTCCAGGAGCAGGTGGGAACGACATTTTTTGAGCCCCACGTACGGTGTACACCAACCTCTACGCATTTTGTGGTGCATCAGACATAAACAATTTTTGAACATGCTTGCATATTTTATATGAATGTGTTTTTTGAATACTTTACAGGAACGGATCTCGCTCTCTCGCTCCCACTCTAACCTTACTTATACTTACTTACCTACTCTTTTTCTCTGTCTTTACTCTATTTTTCTCTTTTCTCATTCTCCACTCATTTCCATTATAAACCCTCCAACTCCGACGTCCTTAATCCTACCTAAAGTGCCTTCTAATACCTGTTTTTCTCATTCCAATTTCCTTCCGTCTTACAGCTACTCACTTACACTCATACACTATATATCTCATCCCCCCTTTTCTCACTCTCTCTCTCATCTCATCTCTCTCTCTCTTTCTTCGTTTCTTCATCTGTTTGTTTTTTCTTTTTGTTTTATACTGTCTCAGTCTCTTTGTCTCTTTTAATTACTCTCCCTCTGGATCTTCATTTTTACCCTCACTTTGTCTCTTTTCTTATCCATCTATTTTTCTCATTTTTCCGAATCATCACGACTGACAGATAAGAATTTTTTTGAAGAGAGCGTTCTCGCCGTGTATAAAATAGACCGTAAGCGAAAGAAAAGAATTTGTCCGTGGTGTGACATTTTTTCTTCTGTGATTGGGGCAGCATACGACTGTCGAGACCAAGTAACAGACAAAAATACATAAAAGATAAAAGAGAAAAACGTAACGTCCATCGGTTTTTGAGTGTCGTTAACGCAGGAAAGCAAACAGAAAAATTAACGAACCGGTTGAGGGGTCGTCACTTTTTTTACTGTATCCCAACTAACCGAATCCCCGTGTCCTTCTTGAAAAGCAACGTTCCTTTTTCGGTGCCCGGAAACCTCGCCTCCTTCTCCACTGCCTCTTTTGACGCATATCTTGCTTGCATGGTCAAAATGCCTGCCAATTTTTTATTTTCGTAATGACGACTAATTTCGATCTTTTTTATTGTTTATGTTTGTGTTTATTGCACCATTTTCTTTCTTCGGATTTGATTATGATGATGATATTGATGATGATGGTGATGACGATGAAAAAAGGGCTGTTTTCCAGTAAGTAGGAGAAATCCTTTGTGTTGACAATTTGCTCGAGGAAATAACAAAATTAACCAACGCAGTAACATAATATTGGCTACAACATCTTTCTAATTAGCTATATAGTACTTCTCTTATTCTATCCTCTGTTATATATACATTTATTTGATTTATTTTTCTACTAATACATTGGTTTTTAATTACAGCTTTTATTACTTATACGCATTTTAACTCACATATAGTTTTATAATTTTATATTTTCACCATATATTTTTAATTTTCTAATTATGTATTATTATTATTATTTTATCAACAGCAATATTTTTTTTATTTGTATATGATAAACGTCAGTTGGTATTTGTTCACGTACTAATAAATGCATCACATATGTTGAAATTCATTCGCTTGATGTTCCAGAATCAATGACATCTGGACTATAAAAAAGGGGCAAGTAGTCGTAGCATTTTGTCCTTTTTCTTTGCAGGTGATGGTTCAATAATCTTTTGTATATTATAACGTATACTAATACTCATTAATCTTTTATTAATCTTGTTCGGACTATTTAATCTCTGGTTTCCGCAACGGCTTTGTTTTACTTTGTTATTATTTTTCAAAAAGTCACACACGCGCGCGTGCCTAAGTATCATCCGAGCTGCGACTATTTATATCCCTTGTCGTATATATACACAATACCAGCAGACGTTTTTATCATCTTCACGTTAGCTAGCGTGCATTCTTTCTTTTTGGTTTTAGTTTCTCTTTGTGTTTTTGTATACTTCCAAAGAATACCGGAGAAGCGTTTCAAAGTTGATCCTCAGCCAAATTGTGAACTGAATTCCGCATAAAATCCGCACTGTTTATACGTAATGATGAACTGATGTAAATAAACGCGTTGCTAGAAGCTTTTAAACATTGATCGTTTCTCCAAGTTCGAATTCATTTACGAATTGTGTTACAACTCTGTTTCTGTCTCTGTATATTTGTTTTTCAATTGTCTCAGCATTGCAGTATCAAATCAAAAGAAAGTAGAGTCAAAGTATATTCTAAAATACAAGAGACGAGATAGAAAGGGTAGAAATAGAAGCAAATCAGAGAAAGAAAAACAAAACAGAAAGAGCAAAAAGCAAAGAAAGAAACGAAAAAAAAATAAAAAATAAAATGTAAAAAATTAATTTCTAATTTGATTCGATAAAAAAAACATTGTACAGTGTGTTATTATCCGAGAATGTCCTGAGTAACTTGACGGCCCGTATATTTTGCCAATAGCGAGACAAGTATCGGCTGAGAGTAAGCGCCTCCGACAGAGGGTCACCGCCCTCGTGTGCCGAAGTGGACGTTGAGTTAGACGTCGTAGACAGAAACAATAAACCTCCTGTGTGGGATAAGAATGTATACGGCCCCATTCACATCAAAGAAAATGTCACAGTGGGTACTGTAGTGACGTCGGTGAAAGCCAGGTTTGTATGTCTCGATGAACCAAAAAAAAAAAAAAAAAAAACGCCTAACCAGAGAGAGAACCAAGACACGCCGCGCCGAGCCATGCGATGATGTGCTGACGCTTCCTCTCTTTCATCTCTCTACTTACTATCTATCTCTCTGTCACTCTCATGCTGTATAAACTATAAACTGATCCTTCAAGAGAACTTCGCACACACTCCTATTTATATATATCCTTCGAGCTGATGAGACACGGCCTTACCGGCGTTCTTTTTACGGCTGTAGATTTCTACTTTTACGCCTTATCTCTCCTTTTGCGCGAACGCGCGTACGCACACACATATATATATATAAACGCGAACGCGCGGCCTCCATTGCCTCTTTCTCCTATCTCTTGCTCTCGTGTGCAATTTTCAGTTTTACGCCCGTTTTTACGCGGCTCTACTCCTTTTTTTCTCTCTCGCCAGAGGCTTTTTGCGTGCTCGTCCACTCGAAATCGCGCTTGGATTGACTTGATTTCGCGCGGGCTTTGTCTTTCGGCAAAAAATACTTAAAGGCCAGAAAAGCATCGACGAGTCATACGCATGGTTAAGCGCGGCGTGTAAGCGCGCCGGTAGATCGCTCAGCATTATTATATTATATGATCCTTTAATATCGATCCTTCTTATAACGCATAAGTTGTGTCATAATTTATATTATATTTTTTTTCTTTGTTTTGATTATTGATTTATTGATTATTATTATTATTATTATTATTATTATTATTATATATCATACTCATATATACTGTAAAATTACAACACCTTATGTGCGTAAATCTCTCATTTGTCTATACATTACATCTACCTCTCTATTATCTGTCTGTCTGTCTGTCTATATCTTATCTGTCTTTATACATACACATTTAACGCTATATATATCATCATATTCATCACGTGCCAAACAGAGAAAAAAGAGTATACAGCGCAGCGCTCATAATATGCCGCGTATATTACGAGCCCAACGGTGTTAGACACCCGAGCGAGCTCAGTTTTATATATCTACGTTACTATATTATATATTCTTATATACTATAGCGAAAAGCAATAATGAACGAAGATATAGGACATAAGCATTATTTCATCTATAGATATGTAAGGAAAATGTAGGTCAATTTTTTACATGCTGCGGATCACTCGAGAAAACATGACTATTGTCTCATTGTGTCATATATACTTTAAGTATTTAAGGATTGTTAGATCTGTGTGTGTGTGCGTGAGAGTGTACAAGTGAGCAATATAATATAGGTATTCTATGGGACAGCGGGAATCGACGATCGGGGCCTCGTCACCTCCAGCCTCTTTCAGCGCAGCTACGCCGCCGACGATGCGGCTCACACAATGATTTTTTCCATAATTTTTTATCAAGCATTTTTTACTCTCCGAGTTTTTCATCTATCTCTCTCTTTTTTTTTGAAAATGACAAAAAAAAATACCACACGACTTACGAGAAAAAACGTTTTTACATGCAGTAAAGAGAAAGCAAATTTTTGTTTTTGAATGAAGAGACAAAAAGATAATTTTTGCCGGCAACGCACCGTTTTGAAAGTACCATAATGTACCAAATTTTTCTCTTTTTAATTTTTAAAGAGTATACAGGACTTCGAAAGAAAGTGCCTCACTAACTCTGGCTATTTTTTCTTTTTCTTTTCCATTTGTCTTGTGACGAAATCTCCCTCTCTCGCTTCACACTTTGCTGTGTGGGTGACGATGGGGGTATAGCGCGAGACTTACAAGCTGGAGGCGATGGCCCAAGATAAGGGCTTCCCGCCCTTGTCGAGAACGGTGGAGGTACAGATTGACGTTGTGGACCGTGCTAATAATCCGCCCGTATGGGACCAAATTGTATACGGCCCGATCTTCTGTAAAGAAAATATGGCCGTCGGGGCCAAAGTCGTGTCTATTAAAGCCAGGTCTGTCACACTGTTAATGCCTACGTGCTGCTGCACGATTAATATATATATATATACATATATAATAATAATTATTCTGTTTTTTTTTTCAATTTTTTTTCCAACAAAAATATTATACAAACTGATATAATATTATATAAAAGTATCCGCCCTGCACGCAAAAACTCGTGGCAGTATATTGTTCTTGTGCACGTTAATTGATATTGTGTACGATGCCAATAATTATGTACGTGTAGGGGAGACTGGTCTATCTGTCACAGTACTTTGCTTTTTGGACAGCGCGCGTTTTCGTTCCCTCTTTTTTATTTTTTCATCCTCCTTTTTTGGCTGTTGCATTAGAGCAGAAGCATAATTTTTAACCCTCGTAAATTGTTACATGTTTTTTTTTCTTTTTTCATCGACGATTCGACGTTTTCTTTTTTGCTGCTGATGCATACAACTCATGCTCCCTTTGTTTATTATGGACTTAACTGTTATTCATTTTGTTTTTATTTTTCGAAAAATTGTCATGGCAGTAGTAGTGTATTTTAATCATTGAAGAATGACTCTGGTAGAGCCGCAGTAGTATTATATTCTTTGTAGCTTAACTTTTCTGTATATGACGTATATGTAGGACATCCGTTAGAGAGTATCGCATTTACAACGACGACCATCGTTTTATTTGTGTTATATTCTTGGTAGTACTTGTATACTGACAATATTTTTCACATTTTCAAAGGGATTTTTGCCAATAGCAACATTCGTTTTCCGGTTATTTTGCGCCGTTTCCCTTATAAATGGGTACAGGACGATGTTACCGAGAGCTTTCTATACCCAGACACTTGAAAAGTTTTTTTCCGAGCAATTTTTGATGTTTGAATTTTGCGTGACATTTTGTCCCAGTCTCCTCTATATGGCCGATCTCTCGTTTTCACACACCCACACGCACACTATATACATCTCTCGTACAGCGACACGCATATTTCCTATACGTATACGCGGTTTCCACACTCGCCAGAAGTTGAGCTAAATATCTAATTCACAAGCGGATTTGTGCCTCGCGATATAACACACCTTATATTAAGCTGACCTCACTGAATAATAAAGTCTCTCTACTTTTACGCAAAAATTACGACGCGCCCTCTGCCAGGCTGCGCGCGTCTATTTTGAATTCCTGGAAAATACGATGAAATATTGATATTCGGTCTCGCGGAAATAGAAAACCATGTCAGAGGAATTTTCCGATTATTTCTACGTTAAAAATGCACACACTCGCGAGAGAATGCGATAGCACGCAGTGCGCCAGCAGCTTTGTACAGGGAGCTCGCGAAGTTTTTGAAAATTTCACGTGTACGGCGAGGGCTTCGACGAATTTTTCTATTGAATTTTTCACGCGTTCTCCTTTTTAAGAACTAAGCCAATACACTGTTTCGCGAAACACGCACACTATTTTACTGATACCACACGTTTTTTTTTCATCGTCGGCACATGCACTGCTTTTTTTTGGTCGACGAGTTGGTGATTTTTGATATTTTTTACCGCCAACTCGATCGAACCCGCGAGAGTGTAAGGTATCCGTATATGCATATATACATAATAACGACGAGGAGACGTATATAAACATGATTGTGCCGTAACGATATTTTTGGGCATGTTTCGAATTATACTTAGATGCTTTTTTGAGATCGCCGTTTTTTTGCGATGGATTTTTTCATATACCCTGTTTTTTTGTTGTTGCTGTTGTACGACCGATTGGCATTTTTCAAAATTTTTCATCTACATTATTGTATAGTACCTCGGAGATCCACTTTTTTTCATGTAGTTTTTAATTTTTGTTTTTTTTTTCACCACACATATAACATATAGTATTATATTACTATGACCGTTAGTCTACATCGTATAGTATCGCGCCGCAATATAGATCCGAAGCGAGTTTTTGATTGTTCGAATTTCTGTATCGGTATATCGTTCGACGATGCCACAACATATGCAAAAAAGCGTGTCGAAATACAAATACATTCGACGCATAATAAATATAGGTCGACTAGAATGCCACATCAATTTTTGGACACGCATTATATATATATATATGATCGTATATACAACGCGCTGTATACATTTGCATACAGAAATTCCGTATTCGGCGAAACTTTGCTACGTGACAAATTGATAAACGGTAGTACATGTGTCATAGGGATGGGAAAAAGAGTCGAATAACAAGGGGGGAAAGCGTAGAAGCCTGCGCATGTAGATTTCACGATATACATACGTACGAGAAGTATAAAAGGAGTCGCCAGCTCGGTGTCGGCGGCACGATGAATGTCAAAACAGAATTTAAAAGGAATTCATGAAGAGAAAATTTTGCCAGCTGCTGCGACAAGCGTATACATTTACGGGACATGCAGGCAGGCAGTATATAATAATGCAAAAGTCGTGTGAAACTTCGGGGGGCCGGTGCAGCACACTTGCGCGTGCAGTTCTCTATATACACTACATAGAGAATGCAAATATACCCTTACACATAGACATTTGTCTAGGGCATACTTACAGTATTACAGCGCCTCCAATACAAAGAGTCGTACATTTTTGGCACGTCTTGACGCGGCAGGCAGTATATAGCTAAAGCGCATAGTAAAAAGGCGAGAGCAGCAGACTTCGGTATATCGCAGCAGCAGCAGCTTTCGTAATTTTCTCCTCGCCCGGACTTTGGCTTTTTCTCTGGTATACATATATATATATATATATATATATATATATATGTAAGCGCAGCGAAAGTTTCTTGGGCAATTTCCCCGCCTATGTACATAAGCCGTCGGGAATCGCGATGGGATGTAAAGCAGCAGCAGCAGCGGCGCGCTCCGGTCCTTGTTAATGATTAATAGGGAAACTTGGATTCTTCTCGCGACGAGAGGGTCTAACTTCTGAAATTGAGAAATCGTCATTTGCCGACAATACTGCTGTGGCGTATAGTGCGCTCGTATATAGCGAGCTCGCCTTAATAAAACGCGGAAGCGTATATACTTCCAAATGCAATTTTCCTCCCCCGCGTTTACGTATCGCGCGCGCGTTTGCGCTATGCTCCGCGAGTTTTCGCGCGCGCTCGAGCTTTTTCAGCCCGGCCGCCTCGACGACGACGACGACGACGACGTCTTGTCCTTTTTTAGCAGTCGCGGAATAAGAGAATTCGTAATTCCGCTTGGCGTGCTCGTCTGAAAAGTGTCTTTCAGCTCTCGCTCCAATTTTTCGCTCGCGCTTTATGCGCGTATAGCGACGGCGGCGATGAAAAAGACAAGTGCTGATGTCTATATATGTATAGAGTCGAGTCGAGGGAGTAGAGCTTTTCTTTTTTTCATACGACGAGCTTTATGATGCGGCAGCAGTTTTATCGCGGTATAATGAGATTAATTGACGGCAAGTTTTCGCGGATTATTAACAGCTGATTAATACGCGCGTGGGAAACGCGAACGCGCGACTGCGTTATACGTCTCGGAGCTTATTTTGTCCTATATGCACACAACCGCGGTAATTTTATTTATTTGCGCGCGCTGCGTTTTGAGCCACCCGTCGATTTAATTAAATGCGCTCGAGTATATTAGGATATAATGCGCGCAGCCATGCGTTTCTTGTAATCTGATTATCTCAATTAGATATAACAACGCTCGGGTTAATTAGAAATATTCCGCGCGCGTTTAAAGAAGCTTCGAACTCAAAATAATTGACTGCTTCATTTGACTTTTTCATAGTTGCGTTAAAAGTTTTTAAACGTCAGTCGATTTTGAGTTAGGACCATCTAGGTTTGTTTCAGCCGTATATTAGGGGGAAATTAATATCTGCGATATATGATCCTTGCATTTCGACATCCGAATTAGCACGCTATTATACATGCAGGACGCGCAATATACAGCTGGTTGACTATCGCTATTGAAGCACTCGATTTCCGCATTCGAAACGCGCGCCCTTTAGCTTGCCCCCTTTAACCGCATTCAAAATCCGATATAAAGCACGACGGTTTTGGCAAAGGGAGCTTGAATCTTACACTCCGTGCTCTCTCCCTCGGAAACGTATATAGTTCCATTATCCAAAGTGTTTTTCCGCTTTCATTCGGAAAAATATACAAAAGTGAAGCCGTAGATTTTTGAAAAGAACTTGCGGTATTCCGTATTTTATATACGCGGCGATGTACATCCGCGAGAGACAAACAATTAATCAGCGCAGTCTCGAAACGAAGTTGAATGCCTGAAGTTGGAATTCCTGAAGTAAACCGTAGCAGGCGCATTAAAACTTGAAAACTTTAATGCTGTCTCCCTTTAAGCTACTTTAAACTGGAACACGAACCTAAGTAATTTATAAAGCCAATTATAGGGACCCTCGAGCAAGTCCGGCTGCGCTTTAGAAAAAAAAATGAAACACTAAAAAGAACATTATGAAGTAATTAAACCGGAGTTCGGACAACTTTCGACGCGCGCCGGTATAATATAAACGCGCGGTCGCGAAAAGACGGAGCAAAAAGAAAAAAACGATCTCATATATATATACACATCGTCGAATCGTCGGGGGACCTCTTAACAAGCCGCGGCAAAATGGCTAAAACCATCAGCGAAAATTGCAGCGTGGTCTCGAAATCCCGGTCGCAGGATAATCTCGCGAGTAGTTTCGTGTAATGCATAGCCAGAGACGCGCGTGATTCTTGCCGTTATGTCGGAACGTGTATGTGTGTGTGTAATATGCAGTCGTATATACGCGGAGGGTCGATTATACACACGCAGCCGTGCACGTGCGCGTATAGCGGAGGATAGTATATATCACGTAATGTTTGAATATGCACGCTCGTCAAACAAGACGCGCGCGTGGATGCTGTATAAGCAGCAGTGGCGGCTCGTCTAAATAATTTGCGTATATCGCTAGCTAATGCTCCTGCGAGCGGACCTTTCCCAATTAAGCACGCACTTTGCTTCCGAGGCGCGCAATACACATACACGGATTTCAGCGTAAGACCCCCCGTGCGTGTATATACACTCACACATACACCCACACACTCGTACCCGTAAACACACAGGAGGCCGCCATATACACGCGAAATTGTTCGCTCTTGATGGTGTACACGCGCGGCAAAGGCCAACGAGACGACGAAAGCTCTCGCTGCTGGCTGAAGCTCTATATATAAGGGAGTCGCTCGAGGGATCAAAGCTTCGGTGTATATGTGTGTGTGCGTTATACATAAGCGTGTACCACGCGCGCGGAGTACATACCTATATCTATATGTAAACATATAGCGGGAGAAGGGATTAAGGATGAAAGAAAAATATCGCGCGTTCCATCTCGCCGGGGTATCGTATGCTGCTATGCTGTTGCGCGCTGTGTATATATGTAGGTGTATGTACGGATAGCCTGCGTGCTCTATATTATACTGTGAGATGATATACGATATGTGTATACGTGTACACGCATTGTGTGTAGTTTCTGAAACGGAAGAAGAAGCGAGCTCAAGAATAAGCGGGGAAAGAGTGTTCGTATTATAGGTACATACATACATACATACATACATACGTACATACATACACGTGTATATCTCTGGGCCGCTCTCTGCAGCATTATAAAAGTCGAGGCATAGGAAGGTTATTGCTGTTGTGGTTCTATACTTGTATAACGAACGTTGTGTGCTATATAGTCGATGAATTTATAGACTGTAATAACGGTTTAAACGTTGTGGCGCGTTAGGTAAATCTATCCTCTTATATTAATTTATTGTGTTGGTATATAATATACATACTTTAGATGTCTTTATTATATCTATCGATTATACCGTATAACTATACATCTAGTCTGTTATTCTTTTGTTTCTTATAATTTCTATATAGTATATATATATTGTTCGAGAATTATATATACGATGTATCATTTTCACCTACTCTTTTAGTTTCATCTTTTTCGTTACGTTACTATATATCAAGTAAATCGCATGTGACTATAATACCTTTCGTTCAGAATCGTTATTATTATACTATTACGTATATACCTACTCTGCGCGCGGCGATCTTTGCGTCGCGGGTTTGTTGCGATACGCGGATTATTAAGGTCTGGCTAAACCGTGCTCGTACTACTTGGAAAACAATCCGTATGCTCCCTCCAAGCGGAAATTATTTTTCCTCTCAGCTTTTACTCGCAAGGTATAAAACTGCTTCGTGTATGCACGAATAAGCATCAGCTATGATTGTCGAAAAAAACAACAAGTTTTTTCCTTCCATTGTTCGAATTTCGCGCGGAAAATAAAGAACGTATACGTCGTGATCGACGGCTGCGTTTAATTGGCGTGTCGCAGCAAACTATATATATATCTACAACGACGCATCGACCCGCCGCTCGCGCGCGATACAACAGCGAACCTATTATGGTATATATACATGTACTTTTAGGTAAAAAATATCACAAAATATTTTCCGTTTCTTGTTGAAAAAAAAGAGAAAGCAATCTTTCGTTTGTTTCTGTTTTAATTTTTCTCGTATTATACACAAACTAATTGTGAATTTCGCTTGCACGCCGCGAAAGTCCGCGAGGACAGCACCACTTGACCTAAAACTTGTTCTCCGTGTGTCGACAGCTCTGGCATCGAAAATAATCCGGTCGTGTTTTACCACTTAATGCCCGGTTCGACGGCCCAAACCAACAAGTTGCACACGTTTTACCTGCAACAGAGACCCGAGAATTCCGTCACTTGGGCGGACATAAAGGTGAACCATCCCTTAGACTTCGAGAGCATAAAGGAGTACAATCTCACCGTCAGAGTCGAGGTATATATGAGCATATATCGGAGAGGGTTGTTTGCATTACACATCGTGCTCTTGGCTGCAATTTCCTATGCGCAATTTCCTCGTGAATTTTTATAATAATAATGAATTTCGGGAATCCCGCCTTCGCGGACTTAATTAACAAGCTAAATATCCAAAGCTAATGAATAAATTACAACCAGAGATATTATATACGTATATAATATTCGGATGCGATCGCCAGCTGATTACGCGCGCAGCGATTGAAACCACACTTCTGCTCGGATCACATCCGTGGGTGGCTATTTAATTAGCCATGTCTGATTAACTTTGAAAAACCCGTTGTCATTTGAAACCCCCGCATAAATATAAACGGATAAATTAATCAAGAATTTCTCTTTGCTCGCGAGATATAATATGTTATGTCCGATTAAAGCTCGCAGTAATTTATATATATATATATATATATTCACGTTGCGGTCTACACATTCAAAAGCGAGAAGTCAATTTTTCCGATAATCTTGACGAGCTCTTCACATCCGAGCGTCGAATTATATATATACCTGCAAACAATTACCGAAAAATCCTTCTAATAGAAAGCACGCGCGCGCGAAGAGCCGTTGACCCAGTTCGCAGTCGCAATATACGTTAAAAGCTTGGGATATTTTCAATGTATATATATATATTTTACGCGCTTGGCATTAAGCAATCGGGATATTGGTCTCTCCAGGAAAAATTATTACACTGCAGTCGAGACGCGATAAGAGTGTAAAGTATACATCGGACCACTTTCATATATATATATATATATATATATAACTAACGAGTTTCTTGCATCTCCCAGAACAACGGAGCACAGCAGCTCGCCTCGGAGACGACGGTCTTCATCATGCTGGAGGACGTGAACGACGAGATCCCGCTGTTCACCGAACGCGAACAGGAGACTGTTCTCGAGGGTGAGCCCATCGGCACCAAAGTCACGCAGGTCAACGCCATCGACAAGGACGGCACGTTTCCCAATAATCAGGTCAGTGGACTCGCCATCGAATTCGTTATAGGTATAGAAAATCGATGTACTATTTACCGTTTGCGCATATTTTTCCGACATCGGATACGCCAAAATTGGGGGAGGAGTTTGTCTGTGCGCGCGTGTGCGTGCGTGTGTTGCTTCAGCGAGAGTTTGCTAATTTAATATCCCCCAGAAACTCAACGTAATTTCGGATAAGGTAGATTTGCACAGCGCCGAGTTGGTATATTTTCGCGTTGAAAAAGAAGCTATGAATTGCAGTTTGATGAAAATTAATATCATAGACGTTATTGGCTGCCGGCTTCCGAAGCCGTCCAATTTACATACGAGAATTCGGATTACACCGCGTTGATTAATTTTCCGCCGGAAACGCTTTCACTGTTATAAAAGTCGAATTATTCCCTGCTATCGTTACTCCGCGAGCGTTTTTACCTTTGATCATATATATATATATATACACCATATCGGTACATCCGGCAGAATTATATATATATATTTTTTAATTTATACGCGGATTGGAGGCATAATAATTCGCGAACAAATATGCTACCTTTCAGTGTATATACTTGCGCGGTTGTAATTACCCGGAAAATATATATTAAAAGAGATTATTATTCCACGCGAAATTCATGGTATTCAGAATGAAGTGGCGAATCGAGCCCGGGAAAAACTTTCCACTTGGCCGGAAAATTTTGACAGCTCGGCGACGGATCGTCGGATATACGAATTAAATTTTCCCGGGGCCAAGCTGCGGCAGCCATAGTCGCGCTGTTTATAATTCCCGCGAGGAGTTGCGCAAACTCTTATTAAATCACAGTTAAACTTTGCCCCCCTCGCGGATTAAACTAATTCAGTCGGATTGAGCGAAGACAGTGACATTTTGCAAGAGACAATTAAAAATAATACGAGTAAATATGAGCTGACGCCAGACCTGCTGGATAAACGTAGAATAAAGCGCAATATATATATACGCAAGAGCTTGAAAAAAGACGACGACGCGGCGGCGCGGTGCGGACGCTAAATAAACGAATGGCCGCGGGGGAAAATAAACAAAAGCTTTGTTTACCTGCGCACTTGCCCACGCGTATATATATATATGATATATAGCCGAGTTGATATACAGTCTGCGATTCGTTTTGCTTGTGCAGGTCACGTACTACGTGGTGAATAGCACGAGGAACGAGGGAAAAGATTACTTCGAAATCAATAGAGAGACCGGCGACATCTCGACAAAGGTCATCTTCGATCGTGAGAAACAAGGAGCTTACGCCTTGGAAGTCGAAGCGAGGGACGGAGCACCGTCCGCACGACCGAACGGCAACGGCCAACCCAATTCCGGTACGTATCGATGCAGTTCTTGCCTTATATTCCGTATCGGAAGCAGCTTTGCTCTGTATTATATCCCGCAGAAGGTAGGTATTGTCTTCATCGCCGATTATGCGCTATATATACTGCGAAGAAAAATATAAAGCGATGACTGAGCGGCTTAAATGATAAACGATACGCGCCGCAGATCCGTATTAGGGATTTTCAGTGGCAATACGTGTTTGCTTTTCTACCGCAATTACACGTTTCTATAATATATTGTAACGATAGCGATTGTACGCGTCTATTTAAAAAAACAGCGTATTATCATGCATCGAGAATCAGGAATTAAAAACTTGTTTTCCTCGGATTTCTGATCGATGATGCGCGTAGATATATTATTAAGCTTAGCTCCGAGAGTTGCGAACTTTCCGAAGCATGATCAACGTGGCGTCTATAATAAAGAGAAGTTTTAATTACTCTCTAGACTATATAAAACTAGTTTAGTTTTTGATAATTTGCATTTCTCCGCGAATCGCTATTTATTAACAAATTCTTGCTACTAGTTTGCGCCGCGCATTGTTGCATAATAGTATATATATGTATATACATAGGCTCGTGCAACTTTGTTTGAAATGACTTTTCGCGCACGCATATGCGCGCAGCGGCGGAAGAACTCGATTATTCGTTGAATTATATATTAATGCTATATGAGAATAATTGATTTCGCGATGAGCAGTTTTTAAATTGGCAATATGCGCGCGCTACGAAAGTAATAAATAATTTCCACATCAGCTGATGAATTAATCCCTTCCAAATGACGATTCTTCGTCGCAGTCTGACCCAGATCCCAGCAGTCGAGCACTCGAAAACGAATGCTCTCTTCATAATAAAGCGGCGCGCGCGCAATATGCGTTACACGACGGCTTAAAATGCAGCTATACATAAGAGGCTTAGCTATAAATCGGCGATTGGTGAATTATAAAATCGCATTTCCCGGACAGCAGTACGTGCGGCCGTATATAGCTTATATTATATTATGAATCCGATCACATTTTATGGAGAACAAATTCCCGTTTCAAATAAAAGAATAATATTATATGACGATGTACAAAAGGCTCCTCATCCTCGCGTGTGTCCCGGGAAATTAAAATCGTCGCGCTCGATGATGTCATCGACGAAATAACGGCTTCCGGCGAGACGAGAGGCGAACGAAAAAAGAGAGACAGAGTCGAGTATTCCGCGAATTACATCGCAGGTCCTTCGCCGCGCACGTTCGCTGCAATTGTTCGGAATAATTTTCCGGAAATTCCGCGAGAGATAATCTCGTTGCGGCAACTTTCCTCAATTTATCGCGAGTCCGGTCAGCTTAAAGCGAGCGCAGCCGTGTATACATCTCTCGGCGGTCTGCAAAGCCTCTCATTATAATGCGCGGCAGTGGAAGGCGCTGGAACAAAGCGGGCGCAGCTGTAGCGGCAGGAGCTTTCGAAGCGAAAACAAATGCTACGCGCGAGCCAGCGAAATAAACACACCGCAGATAGCAAGAGAGAGAGAGAGAGAGAGAGAGAGAGAGAGAGATGCCTTCTGGCAACGAATCGCCGCGGCAGTACCTGTAGACGAAACTTTGCCTCGAGACGCCTTGAAAAAAGAAGCGCCGGAGGCCGCCAAGCGCGAGAGAGGAGAGTAACAAGTGGAAGCAAAGTTTCAGCTCACTCTGGTTTAATAGCATCCGAAGCATTGTAAACGAGTATGGCCCTTTGAAGGGGGCAAAAACTAAACTCGATCGGCGTTGCTCTCCTTTTTCGCCAGATAAAGAGGACGAAAAAGAGCTTCCTCCCTCTCTCTCTCTCTCCCTCTACACTATAAGGAGCTTTGGGAATAATGAGCGCGATTCTTTCGCGGTGTTTACCGGACCATTTCTTCCCGACTGTAGCAGTCTCCTGCTTTCTCTCACTATATATATATATATATATAGAGAGAGAGAGACATATAGAGAGCTCTCCAGCTCGCCATCTCGCTTTTTACGCCCCCCAGCTCCTGGTTCGGCTTGATTTCTCTTCGCGCACACTGGTCGGTCGGTCTGTCTCCGCCGTGAGAGAGAAAGAGAGAGCTTGCGCTGGCCGACCACCGCAGCAGCTGCGACAGACTCTATCTGTCCTGGGCTCCGATGCGACGGAGCGAGACCCGCCAGCAGCGCCGCAGATAAGGCAGAAATTATAAATCGTCGTGGGAGAGGACGAAGAAGAAACAAGACGAAGAGAAAGAGATAGGAGGGTGGGGATTCTCTCCGAGGGCGGCACGTTATGGCACGTACTTTGCGCTCGTATTTCCTCTCTCTTTCGCTTCATCTTTTCCCGTCATTTTTGCCTCGTCGTATATAGCGAGCGAGTTGAAATACTTGCCCGGAATACATACCTCCGCGCGGCCAAGGAGAGATCGATATTTTAGCGTGTATGTCTGCGGCATTTGCTTTTATTCCAGACCGAAATATGGATATCGCCGCGCGCAAAGAGACGCGAATATGCAAATATTGCCGCTGCGGCAGCAGGAGCAGCAGCGACGTCTATTATTATACACCAGTCGCGCGGCTATACGTGAGCTGGGCTATAAGGATGAACGCGGACCGTGGGAAGTGAAATAATTGTTTGGGGGGTAGAGGGCAAATAGTTCGGAGATAGCTGAATTCCGCGTGATACAAAGGAGCAAGAGCCAGGCGAGATCGTTACTTTGGATCGTTTCTGTCGATGCGCGGGGAAAAGTATTGTGGTATACACTGTACCCGTATAGGTGAAAGGTTGCGGAAAGTTTCATTAGAATTTCCAGCGCTTTTGCCGTCTCGATTGTAGAGGCTGTTACGGTTTTTAAATATTTGAAAAATATTGGAAAAGCTCACCGAGACCATATTGCCACGGACTAGAGGACTTGTGCAGGTTTGTAAAATTCAAGCTGCGTACTATAAAAAAAGCTTGTAAATAAAAAATGTTAAAATATACAAGCTGCTCCCACGCCTTGGCTGCGAGTGCTGCGCTCTTGCAGCGTTTTTCTGTTCCGCAATAAGTATAAACCAACTATAAATTTTACGAGAAATAACAGAAACTTTGTTATTATAAAATTTGAGCCGAAGTGTGCCGAGTATACGGACAGCTTTTGATTAAAATGCAATTCAAACTCGACTTTCTCTCTCTCTCTCTCTCTCTCTCTATTTAATCAGAATCCACTCTGATTTAGAATGTCAACTTTTCGCTCTGTAAATCTCTCATCTCGCTGCTGCAGCTTCGCAGTCAAACGATGTTTCCATCCTGTTACAACGGACATCCCCTCCATACAGGCGTATCACAAACATGCAATGCACGTGTTTCACACCACTAGCCATAACGTCCGCGGCGGAGTTTGTATAAATAATGACGTCCGCGATGATGAGGGGCGGCTCGGCATCGCGTGTATAAAATAAACACGTACACACGTATATATATATATATATATACGATTCGAGCTTTTACAAAGTACCAACCGCGGGAACGTAAACACACCGCGACGTCAACTTAATGCCGCGCTACCGGTGCGAATTTCCCGAACGAAATCGGACGGAAGGATATATGTAGGCCAGGCACATATATATACGTGTCACGTGTACGCCTGCGGTATTCCCGCGAGTACTTCTAATCAAGTCTGTTCCCACGCTGAGTTGCGCGCGCGCAGCAATATCGTAAAGAAGGGCTTGCAGTGTACGGCGGGAAATGAGCGGAATAAAGGACGCGATATATATATATATATAAATTTCGAGAGCGAAGATGTATGTATATATATAGGGGCCGCGGGATTAGCCGCGGGTTTTTACCGGACGAGCTGGATTAATGTTTTACGGGGTTTATTTGGTACGTATGTAATAAGCGCGCACCAGAGATATAAACATCGAGAGAGAGAAAAACGAGCGCGGTACATAAATGAAGATAGATCTTAACTTGGAAAAGATCCTCGCGCGCCGGCTTGTATATGCAAATTAGGCGCGCTAAGCATGTGAAATGCGAGCGAGGAAATTTATATCACGCGCGCGTATAGTTTCTCGGGATATGATATTTGGAGATTTCTGGATAAAAGTACAGGCGGGAGATTTGAAATTATGCTGATGGGAATTGGTAGAAAAATTTATCACGCTATTTGCTTTCGAAGAAGCTTACTGACGCTGAATCAAGCTCCTACACG
Organism: Muscidifurax raptorellus; assembly: GCA_020010945.3. Taxonomy (NCBI): domain Eukaryota; kingdom Metazoa; phylum Arthropoda; class Insecta; order Hymenoptera; family Pteromalidae; genus Muscidifurax; species Muscidifurax raptorellus. The sequence continues at coordinate 5,920,202 of CM052078.1, read as the reverse complement.
CGTACCAGACAACTTTATTCTCCATCCGCAAAGTGGACTTTTTCATAATAGCAGGACTTTGCATAAATCCCTGCTGGAATATAAGAATAAAATACGGCTCTACGGATTTCCCATTTTTTCCACACGAGAAATGTTACGAAAAATCACAAACAGCTTGGGCAACGGACCGAAAAAAAGTCTATATATATACACCACCGGACGACCTACTAAACATTTTGTTCCGTAAAAAACTCTCCGAGTTTCTCCCGCGAATAAATAATTCCGAGAGCCCGACTCACGATAGTTCTTTACATAACGTAAAAATTGATGAATAATGTACTGGTAATCAAACAAATTGCTACGCGAGTAATTGAACTTTTTCATGATTCTCCGCGAATGGATAATTTTGTTTTCCGAATTCGACCACACACAAACAAGCCTTGAATCTCGTAAAAATCATACCTACAGAAATTTCAGTAAAATTATAACCGATGTCGAGGAACGTGCTTCAATTAACGACAATAAAAAGCTCGATAGATCAGATATACGAGTCAACAAACGCATCGACTCTCGCGTAATCCCGAGCGGAATAATACCCCCTCTGTCGCAGCTCCCCGTGAAAATGCAGCGATAAACAAGATTAAAACTGGTGCGGTGATAAAACTGTCCAGCACAGCGTTCCGCCCGACTGGATTCGCGAGTGCATGCCAAAACTACACCTCGGCGCGTCCGAGTCACGAAAATAATAAAGCACGATAGAAGAAGCCGAGAAAAACAGCGTCATCTCGCGTTAAAACGACAATGCGTTGGGAAACTGATCTACTTCCCTCTCTCTCTATGCGTCGTCCCCAAGGATGAGATTTCGGCGCGAACGTGACGAGACTATCGAGGTCGATGCTAACGCGATGTATATATATATATACATACCGACTCTCGTATACACACGGGACTGAGAGGGAGAGAGGAACGCCCTTTTCCTTTACCCGCTCTCCGTCCGTCCATCCGCGCCTGTCTCTGTGGATGGAATAGTGCGCAAATGACGGGGATATAATAAATCGCGGGAATGGAGAATGAGCAGAGGAGTCGCTCTTTTCTGCTCACGGAGGCGCGGAGGAGGAAAATATAATGCGATCTTACTTTCATTTGGAGAGAAAGAGAGAGAGAGAGAGAGAGAGAGACTGTGAAATTCGCACGCTGCGAGGCGAGCTTAACTTTTAATAAGAATTTTTTATGATTCAGCGTGTTTTCTTAGACGATGATTCTCAGGACACCGTACCACCCCCCGTGAGATATCGGTCAGTGTACAGGTTTTGTGGTGAGAATGTTCGTAACTATACGTCTTGCACTTCGCGCCAATCAATCTATAGCTGCACGTGACTCGGGCAAAAATCTGCAGAGGCGTATAAAGTTCGGGTTAAAAATTGATAACTCTATACTGTTAGTTGCATCAATCAAATTCCAGATGGCAGGTGTTCGATGTACCGCGCGCGCGCGTGTGAGAGAGAAGAGCTTGAGTTTGAGACTGCAGTATACCATTATAACTTCGAGTCGATACGTTAAAATTATTTTTATTTCTACTAATCACATATAGCTATCGCTGAGAGACTTAGACGAGAAACCACGTGCTCTTTCTCTCTTTAATCTTTATTATTTATTATTTATTATTATTTTTTGGGATTGGCAACAGATGTACTTTTTTGGCCAATACTTACGAACGTTTCAGCAAACAATTAATCAATGTGAATTTAAAATTTTCTTTTCATTTCATGAAATATCAATAGGGTTTTTGAAGTGATGAAATTATTTGAAGGCAGAAGCACTTGCGTGGATTATATTAAAAGTCTGTCGATTTATCAATGAATTTTTTTTGTTCGATCCGTGACTTTCTCTTCTAAGCAAACCATTTCAATCAGATGTGATTGCTGAACCCGTATAATGGAGCCATGAAATTAAAAGTCTGCGCGATGTGTTGAAGTACCTTTCATTTAGATTGCCTATGGAGGACACGTGTCAGAGATTGTCAAGTGGCCCGTCTTTTAAATCTCTTTTACCGGGCAATCGTAGAAAAATCTAATGCAGTAGACAGTCGCGTTTGATGTCTTTGAAGTCGCCGATAGCAGCGGTCATTTTCAACGAATTGTGGGTTCAATTGAAGGAAGCGATGGTCGTCCACTTCCTTCCCCAGTGCAGAATACAATTTTTTAACACACCCACGATAAAAAATGCATTATAATAGTGCGGCGGTCAGTGAGTATTATAAGTGTATATAAAATACAGAAAAGCACTAACTGTGCGCTGGGCTGTGTTAAAATGTTAATTTTTCAAACTTTTTGTCAGGCATGAAAAGAGGTCGATTCAAAAATTGTTTTAAGAATTCAATACGAGGCTCTCCAACTTTAAAAAAAGTATCATTAAACTAGATCGCGAGGGCGCATGATTGATGTACTCTTGAATTTCTGCGTTCACCTCATAAAATATTTTTCTCATTTATTTTCCCGCCTTCGACTCGCAATAAACGTCGTGCGGCATAAACATAACGATCATTATAATATATACTACGTCGTTGACGCGCAACTCATCGCGAAATAATTCATCTCTTTGTTTACGCTTTCCCGTCAACGAAATATGCAGGTATAGATACAAAAACTTTTTCAATATCGAGCAAACGCTCTCGAGTGTATTCATCGACGCGTCGAAATTCTTAACATATATATGGAGATCGGGGAGAAATTAAGTTTTTCCCGGTGTCTTTACAAATTGCACTGCTATACGTTATATCTGAAAAAGAAAATAACCTGCAGCAGTTCACGGTTATATTAAATTTTCTTTGTGTCCCCCGAGGGTAAGAGGTAAAAGAGATGACGTCCGGGTATATATATCTATATATCTCTTGAGGAACTCGTACGCCCAGCAGCAGCAGCGGCGGCAGCAGCTCCTTATCAATTTCTCCTTCATATGAGATTTTACAAGAGCATAAAAATACAAGTGCAAGTGCCCAATACTTCCGGAACATGGAATTACGCTATCTGTGAATTACCCAGGCGCGGTCTTTGTCCGATGAAATATCGGAAAGCCATAAACCCAGAAACATAAAATTACTCTTGACTCGCTCGGGTTAACTATCGAGCGCCTGCTGTTGCACCCACAGGACCTGCAACATCCTCGTGAATTGAAACTTGCGCGCATAATCCTTAACTCTCGCGGTCGATTTACATCGAAATGAAAGCGTTATCGGATATGAATCTAGCGGATTAATCAACCGGATTGACTCCACAGGTGAAAAACGCAGAACGATATTTCAATATTCATTTTAGAATATTTCAATAAATCTTTTGCAATCGACGCCCCCGCCCCTCTCCCGCGAACTATCGAATTATAAATAAAATATGATTTATACGAAGCTGCGCAAAAACGAAATTCAATATCCGGTATACGCCATGGCTGTAAGAAATTCCACGACGAGAAATATACATCTTATCATATTTCTTCAGCTGTTGGATGTTGTGCTTACTTAAAGTTATATACTCGAGTCTTATGTCACGAGTCCTGAAAGTTAAGCACGAATATATATATATGCTCCAGCGTGTGTCGTCTGACAACACATAAGTGAATATCCGGGGAAACTATTAAAGCAGCAGCTATTATAGTATAGTATTTTGTGTACGAGGCGAATCCATTATTGAAATTATATAATTCATCTTAAAAATCAAATCGCGTGGAATAAATTGTTGCGATTCGAATTTCAACATGCTTGAAAAGAGAGAGATTTACGTATTTATCCTTAAAAATGACAAACAAATATTTGAAATAATCGTCGTAGCAGTGAGATATGCTTGAGTTTACAATGTATAGTGTACCGTATCGATCGCACGGTGTCGAGTAACAATGCATCCAAGCAAGCTCCGGGAATACGTTAATTAAATGTATGAGCGTATATATTATACACGTATTTAAAATATAGCGACAACGCGAAATTTAATATTCTAAAAGTTTATTCATTAGTCCGAAGAAACGTCCCGGCGCGTCAAACTTTATCAAAAATCCAAACCTACACCGCGGCAAAGAAGGGCGCAGCCCTATATACGAGCGCATCAAACTCGCTCAGCGAAAACAGCCAGGTTAACTACAATCGAAGAGAGCTCACCGACGTAAAAAAATCGAGCCCATCATTTTGCAGTTAACACAGTTTCGCGCGACTCGCCGCGCGAATTTTAAGAGAGAAAAATTCATGTATTCGCTGTCGGTAAGTCTCGGCGCGCGAGAGATATTTCATCTCACTCTCCCTCTCTGCCAGTAGCGCGCGACATTAAAAATCGCGGAGTAATGCAGAGAGCGAGAAGTGCGAGAGCAATAAAAAAGGAGCGAGAGAAGGAAGAGAATTTTCCTTCCGCCGCGAACTATTACCGATAAATTGGAAATAACGGTAGATTTGTTCCGGTCGATATCCCGCGGAAGTAAGAGAGAGAGGGAGATAGATAGAGAGGGAGCGATGTCATATCTAGATGGGCTGCTCCTCGTCTCGCGAAAACGAGAATTAACTCGGCCATCGAGCGCCTGGTGTTGAACGACCATCGAGATGACACTTAACCCCTCCCACCCCCACCAACCGTCTCTCTTTCTCTGTTCCTCCGCGGAAATCGGTTTGGCGCATGCGCACTACACTCGTTGTCTCTCCTTAAGCACGAGATCCTACCCAGCTCGCTACTGCAGTGCAATTCCCTTGTCTCGTACACACACTTCCGGTACGATCCACTTACGTAAGTGGTCGTCGAGCTGCGCCGCTGCTGCTGCTGCTGCTGCTGCTGGGCTCTATGGTCGCGCTGATACTCCTCGTACATGGACACTCGGCCAGTATCTATATAGGGAGACGGTGTATACACGTCATCCTGGTATACTGTATATAGTCGAGGGAGAAAGAGAAGCCATAAATTCGCTTCTCCGGGCAGACGTCGCTCTTTCTCTTCGGTTCCTCGTGTCTTTTTCGACTCTTTGCGCGAACGCGTCCTTGATCTTTTCTCGAGGAACATGATGCCAGACAGCGATATTTCACGGATGGAAAGGAGAAGCAGGCAATACGCCACCAGCAAAAACAATTTCTTTTTATTTCGAGAGAGAGAGCGAGCCAGTGATAAGAGGACGGAAATTAATGTTTCACTCACAGTCCTTTTTCTATATGAAGACGCCCTTTTCCGGCTGAAATCAGAATGAAATCCGTAGAGGCAGCGACTGTCGCATCTGCCTTTATTTTTTCGTCTGAAAAGAACGTTCTCCCGTCGCGGCCGAGCTGATTTCGAATACTGTCTTTTGAATACGTGAATGCGCATAGGATGAACAGCCCCTTCCCCCTCCAGCCCTTCGTGGCTTTTCTCGGAAATAACAAAATGGAACAGCAGTCGATAGCAGGAAGCGAATTTTCATCTTTATTCCTCGAGAAATACATTTTCTTATCGCAGCGATGATTCAATTTTTGTTTCACCACAATGGACTGATTCTGACAGGGGCTTGTTGTGCGTGATTATTTGAACAACGTTCGAGTAATCGCATATTGGCCTCTATTCGAGTATACGCGTTGTGGAGATAAAAAAATATGAACTCCTTATTAAGTAACGCGAGGATAATTAAGTTCTTTCTTCCCTCTGAAAATCGTGACTAAGCAGCTTTCGGTTATATTCCTTCGAGGTCGGCTTTCCCCTGGCTATCTCGAATATTCTTAAATTAAGCCCTACTGATGAGTATATAGCCGAGATGTGGAAATTACCTTCCGACCTTAAACGGAAGCAATCTGGCCGTGGTATCGCAGAATGCCAGCAGCTATATAGAGAAGGCGAGTATAAACAGGGGTCGCGCCGTTATAAACTGCTGCATGTTGCCTTGTGCATATACACGTGTATGTAGTCTTAGTATATAAGCTGCTGACGTAATAGTTGCGCAGCTAAAATATTTGGAAAGAGTATATAATATCTCGCACGAAAAACCTTCAGATATATTGTTAAAAAAAAAGCTTTCTTTATAATACTATATTACGCACGAATATTCGCTTTGAAACGGCTCGCAATAAAAAGCCACTATAGTTTTGCAATTTCTCTTCAACGACGCTTTAAGTAGCTACTCTTGTTCGAGAGCATACATGCACTCGGTCGCTCAGATTACAATCAACCTCTAAAACAGCCGGAACAATGCTGGCACGTTTCGCCATGGACGATACCATTGTTGCTCATGGGGAGTATACGCGCAGGTACACATAGACGTAACGATATTTTCTTCTTTGAATTCTCAGCGAATGTAGTCTTTGCGCAGAGTGCTTTGAAGTGATGTTTCAAAAGTTTCTACCTTATACTCGTTAGATATAATATACAAGTTAAAGTATGCTTCGGGAATACGGTACGATGTTTTCTTTGTAAGAAGACGTGAAATGTTTGAGCTGAGGATTGGAGTCGTATATATGTATATGTTTCATTTTATATACCCCTGAGTTTAATTAATTAAATTATTATTATCACGACAAAGAAATTCTTGGATCGTCGCGGTAAGCCACAGAAGTGATCATTGAGACTGAAGTGCGTCCCAATTTCGTTCATTATCCCTTTGGTAATCCGAATAGATCAACAGAGTAAATGACAATTCACTGGCATCAGTTTGCTATGTTTTGAAATGTACAATATTAATTGAATATTACGCAAATTTGAATAAATCATTAGTTCGATATTGAAAATTTTTATAAGTTTTAAGTATTATTCACGGTCTAATATACACGCAAGCATTTCTCAGTACATCCAATTAAAATGCCATTCTATAGATTGTCATTTCCACGTAAATCGCAACTGAATTATTTCACAGCATTATAAACGTGCGACATTCGCATTTAAAAACGGTAGAAAATTCGAGCGCATCCCCGACTGATTTACGGACACGCAGTGGCCTGAACTTCGAGGAAAATAAATACGGCGCAAGACATTACCGTGTCATTTCTTAAACATGAAATTCGCGCGCGTTAGAAGCAGCTTAGTCTTTTTTACGAGCGCGGGGCAATAGCCGTAAAGCGTAAGCGCAGCGCGGAACATTTTGACGGCACGCGTAAAAGGACAATTATGCTAATCGTCGCCCGTATATAATATACACAGCCGCAACGTGTCGAGTAAATTCAAGTCCTTGACTGTGCCTCGCGGAGTCTTCTATATATACACACACAGAATCGAGAGAAACGACTGCTGCTGCAGGTGGTTTGTCCGGGACGACGCTTATCTAGACGGGACAACGGGGCGACGTTTTGCGTGGGTGTGTGTGTGTGTGTGTATACATACAACAATTTTCATCGGCGGCGAGCAACGTCTACGGACTGCCAATGCCGTACACTGCTCCGCTGAAAACTTATATCAATACGTGTACCCGCGTTCGCTCCAACTCGCAAATGGAATAATTCAATCGATGGCTCGAGAGGCAACTTGGCCGAAGACGCTCCTACAGCCACCTACACTTCGAAATCCCTTATATAGCCTACTGCTGCTGCTTCTGGGAGAACTAGCAAAGTCGAATGTCAAGCGAGTTTCAAAATGAGTTATATACTTGGGCCTGTTAGCGCCCGAGCGGAGCTTGCAACTTTTTGACTTTATTTATGGGGGTATTTTAATCAAGGAATGCTTTGTAAAAATTCTCACAGCCGTAGCACTCGGCGCAGCTCGGAATGCGACAAAATAACATCGAACATTTTCGACATTCAAGCTTGCCGTTGGTAATGTCTTCTTTTTTTTAAATGCCGCTTGAGTAATGAGAGGCATTTCCGGGACATCAACGTGCTCTGAGTGTTTTCTAAGACGCATTACTATATAACTTGGAATTCACTTGATAATTATTGATAATTACGAAGAACCCATACACGTTCCTCGTATACTATTTCGCGAAGAGCAAGTTTAATGCCACTAAACTTGCGGTCTAAAATAGACGAGCTTACTGCCATGGCGATGAGTGCTATATTATATATATATATATATATATATGTACGAAACTTGTTCGCAGTGTATTCATATTTTTAATGAACATGTACACACAAATGCCGGCACTGATTATTCGTTATTCGGCGAAGCGCAATCACAGTAACTCGTAAGATAAATATATATACTATAGTGCAGGTATAACAATGTTTTGCTCTATATAGCTTCTCCGTCGATTCGCATAGGTAAACTCAATGTTTTGTTGAAAAGTCGCTATATGTATATATTTATAGCGCTGTGCGAAACTCAACGAGTTCGATCTCGTGTTTCACTCGTTGTGTACCCTGAAACTGGTATTATTATGCAAACTTAAAATTCTGTTAAAGAAAATCTATAAATAAAAGTTTCCGATGCGCAGCAGGTATATAACTTGGCCCCGTGTTTTGCACAGGGTTTAAGAAATAAAATTTACTCTCTGACACAGTTTTCAGTGAATATTACTTTCGAATTTCAAAGTTGCCGTATAATAAGACGGTTTCCAATGAGAAAGCACTGCTTGCCGTGAATTTCATTACTCTATTAGAAATATCAGCGGATAGCATCAGATTCTCGTTATTAAAAACGTAATTTATTAAATGCATGCTGAATGCGAGGTCCTACTTTTAATGAAAATAGTCGCAGGATTTTATCCTCAATCTTTTTACGCAATAAAAAGAAATAATAATAAGAAACAATCGCAGAGCTTCTGATAAAATAATGTCCATAAAGCCCTGTTCCTTAAATCTTTCGTAGAATATAAAAATAATTCTCTAATTTGAATTCATGACTAGATAAAACTTATAGCGTACGGAGAATAAAAATACGCAGGATTTAGTAAGATTATTATTATTTTATTTTCTCACCTCATCGACAGCACATATAAGGACGATTGATTAAAGTTTTCAGAGCAATATTTCCGTGAATTGTTATATTTCATACTAGCCCAGTGTATTCTCTGGAAGAAAAATATCCTCGTGCATTCACACAGCAATATTTTCAATAGTACAATTTTCTTTTTATTTTCACTTCACCATTGATCCTGTATTTTTTCATAAACATGTTTATACAAAGTTCGAAAATAGCCTATATGAAATATAATATTACACAAAAATATATGCACCAAAGAAGCGTGTAGAAGTACGAATTCTCATAAATATCGTCAATCGCATCAATTTAAAACAAGAAAAAAACAGCCGTCAAAGACTATACATAAAGACTGCAGTATATAGTATAGTAAACTGTGTATGTAATGACTAGAGACACTTTTTCCCTTATACCCATCAGAGCCTGAAAAAGACACAACGTAGTCGCGCCGAGTAAAGTTCGAAGTTTAGCGTCGCGGTATAGCGTCAGCATATAGTATGTATACAGCAATCCACATTCCATTTAATCAACTGGCGGCTCGCTGGCATAACTCTCACTGCTAAAGATTAATCTCCCTTCTGCTCCTCTTTATCTCCCTGTCGCTCTATTACTCTTCAGCTCGGAATTACATTTACAGCAGGCCGAAAACACGTATAACTATAGGCGACACTCCGCCGCCTGATTTATGCTGCACGTATACATAAACACGCCAGCTACAACCACGTATATATGTATAGGGAAAATTCGCGTCCGGAAGACGGATATCGCATGAAAAATTGCTCCGATAAGAAAAGCATATACGACCGAAAGAGATACCTTCCTGCTGCTCGGCGCGAAAAACGACGGCGGATTAAAATGATACGCGGAGAGAAGATGCCGGAGATTAAAAATATAAGTCCGTCGCGCGACAACAAGTTCAAAGGAGACGTCGCGCGGCGGCGACGAAAGCTGCATAGCCAAAGGGTATATAATAGAAGTCGTACGTTTCTCAATGAATTACGAATATTACCGAGCTAGAAACTGCCGCGACTGCTCGCCCATATAGCATATGCATGCACTGCGTCACACACACATCCCCGTGAAGCCGAGCCGCGCGAAAGCTCGACTTGCGGATAAAAAGCAAGCTGCTGCTCCATCACGCGGCAATATGAGCGCGTGCGTGTGTACGCACTTGCGAGGAAATCTTGCCCGGGCGTGTATATAGATGTATACTTGCGCGGAAGAAAGACAGAGCGCGAGATTGAGAGCAGCGGCGGAAGCGCTGGAAAATGAAATAAAAAAGGAGCTACGCGGAGAGAGAAGCGCGCGATGAAAATACGCGCGCCCGGCGCAGGATAGCGGGGAGAAGAGAGAAATATCAGCCTTAATTTTGCAGCAGCGTATACACACACACACTCTGCTCCTGCTGCACATTCTGTATATATTGATTGAGCCCTGCAGGAAGGATTATATGCATTATATGCACCCCCTTCCCCTCGCGCTTGGCAGCTCTGCCATCGACGTCGACTATGATTCGGCGAAAGTTATCGAGCTTATTGTCCGAATTTTTCTCAGCAGACCCTCGTCATTCCCAGCTGTGTGTCGCATATCACGAGCGAGCTATATATATATGCATTACATTGTCTCGCGCTCTCTCCTTTCACGATATCCGGCTATGTTAAACTTCGAACTTTCCCATTATTAGACTCGTGTAATCTTGAGAAGACGCTGTGTAATATTTACTCCCGAGAATCAAAGAGGCTCTAATTCCACGACGACACCGCTCCATAATATTTTCAGTCGTGTCTAGGACTTTGACAGGGCTTTTCACGGATGTAAAGTATACGTGTATATATATATATATATATAGCAAGCGTGTCGCGCTTTTTACGCTAATCGAGTTCGGGAGGGAGGGACCAGCGAGTCTGTAATGAATGAAGCGCCGCGCGTTCGTGAAATACGAGATTATATGGTTAGCGTGCGAGAGAGCCGTGCACTAGCGAATGAATTGTACCGAGAGTGACTCGATCGTCGGATTGAGTGCGCTGCAGGAGGCGGGAAACGCCCGGGTGTGTATTACGTTTCTATATGCAATATTTTTCTTTCGTTATTATTTTCTCCAAGAAGATACGCGTTCGACGTTTTTATTAAATTCATATTTCTCACGTAGCTATACGTGTATACGCGCGGCTTTGAAGAGGTATGGCTTTTCGTATATACGTATACGTATGTATGAGGTTTCTATATACAGACGTCCGGGACGGTGCGGAGATTCTTGCTGTAGAAAAATCATTTCTCCAGACAATTGTTCTCCGTACCTCCGCCTCGATAATCCGATAACTGCACGAAGGATCAGCTGGAATTGTAAAGTGTCTTATATATATACTCGCCATGCAAAACGTTCTATACGCGATGTGCAATATATAGAGCGATATGATAACTCGTATCTAGATATTCCCGCTGTGTGAGAATTCGAAATTTTTTTCTTTCGAAAAGCTCTCTTCCACTAAAATATGCGCTTTCAGAAAAACGGACCCAGTTATTTGTGCTCTCTTCCTCTCCACGTACAATTCACAAACGCGCGCGTATAGCTGTCGCGCGAAAGCAAAAAACCAGGCGCAATCTATACTTTCCGGCAAGGCTTGCGGTAGAAAAAACGTGCCGATGACAGTTGAATCGCCGGGGCATACAACGGCCTGCCGTCAGCAGAACTTGCCTCTATATATATATATATATATATATATATATATATATACACACACTGCACGCACTGGCGTTTCACTCCCGCGCGTACGTCCGGTAGATTTCGCGAGGCCAACTTTAATCCCGTGTATACATGTATATATATATATACTCGCGCCTCCAACAACACTCGTACATATATATATATTAGAGTCAGAGGGGGAGAAAAAATCTCCCTCTCTCGGAGTGCTGCCTCCGACTCCGCTTTTCACTCGAGCTATAATTATTACTGTAATCCGCGCGCAGATAGCTTTTCGATCCTCTGAAAAATCATCGATTTTACGAAAGAAAATTCATCGTTTTAAACGCAATGCACACCGCGCACGCGATACAATGTTCGCGCGCTATAAGTATATACGGCATGTATATGTATAGTAGCTGGTGAAAAGGCGGGGAGAAAGCTCTCCATGGGGGAGCATCGGAGTTGCGCGCGCCGCCGCCGCAGCCTCTCACTCGCGGAGTTTCAGCTCACGGCATCAGTCGTCGCGTTATATCCGTGCGCGCGACGTCCTCCGCATAACTCGCAGCGCGAACTGCGGAAACATCGTATATATATATATATAAGAGCGAGCGCCGGTGGAAGCCGGGGGGCAAATAGAGACGCAAATTAGATAAGGCCGCTGGCCAATATCTCGGCTCGTCGGATCCAGTTGCCTGTCATCGTGTTTCTCTCCTACTGTATATCTGTGTCTGTATATATATATATATGCGTGTATGTGGTGCATACACACCGATCTGACAGTGCGCGTGCAGTGCTGCTGTTTCTGTGGTTGATTACGAGAGGTGTAGCCTATAGAGTGTAGTTTATATATATACATATATATATATATATATATATGTATATGTATATCGTACCAGTGCAGAGTGAGATGAATTTGCAAGATGTGAAAGTTTGAAAGGGGTTAAAGTTGAAGGAAAGAAACAAATACATATAGTGCGCGTGTTTTAATGATCGATCCGCTCAAACTATTTTGGGTGATAACCAACAGCACTTACCTCGGTATGTTTCACGTGCCTCATAATCGCTGTTTTCTTTCCTCACGTGTTGTGTCTGCCGTTTGCTCTCGAAACTCTTTGGAATGGAGCGCTCTTTGCTTCGTGCGCACTTTTTGCTCCACTTAAGTGAGTCAACTATACTCTCTTCTCTTCTCTTCTGTCTCTCTCCCTCTCTTTATCTCTCTCTCTCTCTTGTTCTATATGTCCTATTGCCTCTCACTATCGCACTCTTTCTTTTATTATAAATATAGAGAGCCCGCGCACGGCTGTATATATATATATATATATATATATATATATATATATACACCTATATATGTGTGTATACATTCCTCACTCGAACGCGGCATCCCATCAGCGTGTGAGCCTCGTAAAAAGCCGCGGCTACACATGCATCACTGGCTTTGTACATACACGCACACACACACACACACACACATATATACACAAGCACGCTATATAGCCTGTCCTGTAAAACATTAAAAGTTTGAGCTGTATACTGTGTGCTGTAGCCACCTGAAACTCCATCCGCTGTGTAGTAGGCCATATCTCCGTTCAGCGCATGAATTTTCCTTGCGAACTCGGTCGAGGCTGCATACTCCGAACTTCCCTGTTATGGGGCTGAATTTCCCTCGTATAAAGATACACGGACTGTACTGGACGCGTAGCAGCCTTATATATATGCATATATAGAGATGCGCGTATATACACCGGTCCGTCGTTAAATTTGATATTTAACGAATAATTGCGCGCGAGCTTTGGAATATCGCGGCGTATATGATTGCGCGACGGGCAGAATAATCAGGATATGTGCTGCTTTAATGAAATTGAAAATTTGTTTGCCGCCGGTAATATCGTCACAGCCGGAGCGTCGGATAACGGGTGAGACGACAAAAGCCCGGAGAGAAAGAGAGAAAGAGAGAGAGCCGTGGGGGGCAACGGTTTGATGAAAAACATTGATTTTTTTCGGCGTCCGTATAATTTATTGTGAATTTATACATTAAAAATATTAAATACTCGAAGCGACTTATATAGTAGAGTAAAAATGATATAGTTGCGGTCGGAATCAAACTTTTGGATTATTCTAGGGTTTCTCACATACAGAATATAGGATAGTTCAGGCTTGCGTACAAACGAATCGTTAATGTGCAACGTCAGCGGAATCAAAGAATTTAAAAAAGATTTCGAAGAGCGCGTGCAGTCGAATTAGAACCAAAAGACAGATTTGATCGGATATATAGCTCCACAACTTTTTGAAGCGTTAAGCGTTTCGGTGAAACTGTTAAATGGCATCTGTCGATCAGCCGCAGTGTCTTTGCAAACTCGATTAAGAGCCTCGGAAACTGTATAGGTAAGCCGTTACGGTTAATGGTTATACATTATTGGCTCGATGCTGCTTTTATAATTAATGAGATGGAGAGAGATGAGCGTTTATTTTTTGTAACGTAGTTGACGGGTGTTGAATATTTTGACGCATCGATCGATTACGTTAGTAATGATACGAGTCAATTAAAAGTTTGCACGTTGTAAATCATTTTACAAAATTTATAACTTATTATCATATAATCATCATACATATGTGACGAATGCCTATTTTTTAATAAATATATATAATTGCATTTATGTGCTCTAAATTTAACTAACCTGTATATTGCAACGTTTATATATAAGACGCTGTTGTTGACGTTTTCAATTAAATTGACACCGTGAGTACATTTAATTATAGAGCATATATCTTCAGGGATTATTTGCATAAGAAGCGTCACTGTAAACTGCTCTGTAATTTAAACTGTTATATAGGTGTATGCGCGATGTACACGACGAATTTCCGTTAATGAAATTTTTATGAATTAAAATTAGGTCTTCAGAAAGAAGAAACCGCAGGTATAATTATATACATAAAAATCAAGTGTGCAATTTTCAAAAGCTTGATAATTATTTTCAAGCATGGTGACTACACTCAAATCAAACGTTAAATACATTTAATCATTATAAACATATACTTTAAATTTTAATTACCATATAATGCATTAGCTGATGAGGTTGAAAATAATCTTTTGTAGACACGGAATCTCGTGCTTGAATAATGTGCCGCTATGAGAGATATTCGATTCAATGAGTCAGAAAAATTCAACCCATTTCAGCGTGTAAACTCAAACCGTGTCGATAAGGAACTTGGATTAAATTAACAGAATGAAGTATTCCTACGGCTGTTTTTACATAATGAGAGTCTCTCGGGAGATGCCTATATCGGTTGTTACTGCAAGTAAAAAGCTTGATTTTAAATTACGCAAATACACTACATAATCGAGCTGGAACACTGTAGCAACTGGCAGCATTATAATTTAAACAGGAACAAACTTTGATATAATGTGCGATATAGTTGCGAATGTGTACCAATATTATCGTGCTACTTTGGTGTTTAGCCGACACAATGCATAGTTTGACTATATTTGCCGACTGGCACATAAAGTCAAACGCGAGAACAAAGTTTAATATTGAATATAAAACAAGCAACAGAATTCAGTGCTATCAAGATATTTGCAACTTTTTAAAATCAGTTTGGATCAAAGTGCGCGAGTGAAATATTTAATTAATGAGAATTTACAGTCGATCGGATTCGGAATAACTTCTACGTGATTACGTTTGTCATTACATTATGTCGACATGTATTAATCTGTCATCAAATGTCACGCGCAAGAGCTGCGGTAACACTGTTTTCCTAATACGTACAAAGCAAACCTGGTAGGAATATTAACGGGTTCCTCGAGTCAAACTAATGGGGCTTGTTAAAAATTAGTGTAAAATTATAGTTGTAAACTTTTTTAACGGATTTCAAAGTGGAAACCTGATGGTTTCCACTTTGCTAATATAGAAATGATACTGAGAGAACGATTCAGCAACAGTAAATAAATTTATAATAACATTGAAATATAAGCGAATCGTATCCGTTATTACACAGCAATGGCGTTAAACATAATTTTAATATAGCACGCAAACGGCTGACAGGCATGTCTATCTCACTCTCGCAGTGTAGTCAGACGCTATGCAGGTCACTCACGAGGAATAAGAGGATAAAACGTGAACACCCGAACTCTACGACTACCTATATTGATATCTACTAAATAGAGTTATAAAGCCTTAGACGTTGGTTAGTCCAATGCTCACAGCAGAGTCAGCTTGAAGCGCCTTATCAGATTTCGAGCGGAAAATAAACTGCAAAACAGAGTGGTTTTCTCAGTATCGATTCTAGCTACTTGTTAAGAACATAATGACTGAATCCCGTTCACCCTGTGCAAGGAAAGTCTTGTAAGTCTTTATTAGTATTCGATCGCATCGGGTTCGTAATGTGGCCTATACATTCGTACAAATTAAATGTCGCTTGGCATACTCGTTACGCGGAAACAATACTTCAAAAGATTGTCATTGGCTGATTGTCATTGTTGATTGCTAATTAAAGAAAGACTGATCAGGGAAAATCTTTTCAACGATCGTCAAAGCATTCCAGAACAAAAACAAAACTAAGCCAATCGCGTAAAGAGAGCTGCTTGTTGTTTATACAGAGGACCAAATGACAAAGGCCAATATTTGCTCCGCTAAATTAAACTCAATTAAGGTTTATTCAAAGATTTGCCGAAACTTTAATTAAACACTCTGTTTGTCGTGGCAAAACCATCCAATTATGCCGCTACAGAAAATCCTCGCATTATCACTCTCGACAGAGTCGCAGCTATACGGCATATAACGTCGAGTGTCACGAATATAACAACGCGATAAATAAAAGCAAAGTGTCGCTATTATCAATGGATCGCATTAATTTCTCATAATTAGTCATCGCGTGCGCATCTCGGAGTTTAATTACGGTCACGCGCGCGCACTTTTCTCGAGCGCAGCCAACGCGCGCGGAAATTGAATCGAAGCTTTCCGTGAGCCGAGCTTTAATTACATTTCCCTTGGCGACACGTGCAAAAAGCTCCAGCTGCATACTGCGCTGGATTTACACACACGCGCGCGTATGCATATGTATAGCGCAGAGGTATCAGCCTGCGCTGCGGGGATGAAAATAGAAAAGAGCCTAATGATTGTCCGACGTGGTGCGATCGTTATACAGTTATTCTCATATATGTATATGTGCAACTGCTGCAGCGCATCGCACCTCGTTTTTCGAGCCGGCACTCACTTAGCTTCATCGGCCGCCATGAATTCCCACTGGCCAATAAACGTCAAACCCCGTGCGCGCGCGCGCGATCGGTCTGTTCGTCAAACGTGCACCGTAAAATTTCATTATCCTCGCAGATTTTCGATTTTTTTTTCTCCGCGCTTGGCTTTTTTTTCATCGCTATACAGACGCACTTTTATCTATCCTGCGCCATAGGGATTATCCTGTTAAAAAAAGCCGCGTCCGTGATTTTATGCGTTTGATGGTTTAATGGATTAGTTCTATATATCGGTATCACAGTGAATCGGCGGGAAGAACGAGTTTTGGTTTCGATAACAGTAACTCAAGTTCCTGCACTATTGAAATTGATGTTTATTTACCGGGGCTTTGATTTCACATCTAAACTTTGAATTTAATTAAATATTTTTATACGTGTTTTTTCTGTTTGCAAATTACTTTTTGATGCTCGGGTTAATAAACTATTGGGGTTACAAAGTTTTGGTTCTTTCGTTTGTGAAAAATAAATTGCTTCTCGCTTCACATTACAACAAGATACTTTGACATGTGCCTGACACATTAATAATACTTGGTGCGAATAATTTCATAGAGAATTATGAAAATGTACTGCATCGCTTTTTCAAATAAACGTTATGCTTAAGCTATAAGCAACGTGTCGGCTTTGACCGAATCAACTTGAACATTGAACTTCACTAAACCCAGATCTATATGATTCGATGAGAAATGTATAATTGAATCTCGGAAGAGCGAGGAAGCTTTATGCGACTGCAGGTAGTAGAAAAGAACCATATATATATATATATATATATAGTCGTAAGACTCGATTGAGAAGGGATTACGTAAGAAGCAATTAAAGCTTTCCATAACTTGTTAAATCCAACAGTTCTTACGGAAAGAGCACTTTAGCCGGCCTTGCCCGATATATTCAGACTTTTAATTCTTCGCAGCCGGTGTTTTCTTGTAACAAAACGTAGCAGCGTCGAAAAAGTGCTTATTGCTATGCCAAAACATGAGCGTACGCGTGAATAGTAAAAATACCGATAAAAACGGCCCCTATACGGACGGAGTATTTATAAGAGAACGTAAAGGAAGTTTAGCAATTCTTAAACGTCGAAACTCTAATGTTTTTCGCGGACTCGCGTCATTTCCCGGCGCAGTAAAAATTTAAAATTGATCCATAGAAAAGTTCTAAAAGCTTCGGGAATGAAATTTTCATCGGAGTAACTGGGTAGTCGCACGCTCTCTCTCTCTCTCTATCTCTCTCTCTCTCTCTCTCTTCAGTGTATAGTCCGCATCAAGCTTCCACATAGAATTCGCGCTCGACCTAAAAAGCCTTTAATGCGCGGCCTTAAATTGTTCTATAATGAAGCATTCATTTTTTTCTCGCTGATCGTTTATTCATTTAGCAGCATTGCGCGACTACTCTTAAATGCGCTTTGCGGCTTTTAAACGAACGCGCACAATCAAATAACGCAGTTGTATTCATGATTCCGAGTCAAGAGAAGATCGCATATACATACATATATATATATATATATACCCAGAGATTCCGATATTTTGTATGCTCGCGAGGAACAGTTCAGGCATTGACCAGCACATCTCTCACTCCTCTCTCTGGCTGCAATCCAGGCATCGTCTCTCTCTCTCTCCCCCCTATTCCCTCTGTCTCTGTGTCTTTGGGCCAAAGCTCGAGCTGCTGTGTAATAAAGCCGCATCAGAGCTACTGCGCATTGTCTTGTTCTGCTGCAGTCGATCTCTCCCCCCTCTCACACACACACACACACACGGGATCCTTAATCTGCCAAAAACACGACGATGTTCCCAGTCTTCTTATACGGCTTGGTAATTAGAGAGAAAATGTTTTGTTCGCTCCCGGGCGGGTTTGTTGATTCATTTCGAATTTACAATCCCGCGCGTATGCGTTATTCTTTTTTTTCCGTTCACTTTGGGAATTTCGTAATTAATGCGCGCAGGCTCGAAATGCATGTACCGCCTGTTGAAAGTATAAAATTTATAACGGCCGGTTGTTTGCCGAACGCGCGTTGTCATAACCCAGGGGTGATACGAAACAAGCCTGCGTATATATTTTCGAGCGCAGCGAGAATAAATAAACGAGAAAATATTTACCCGATCGCGCGTATATGCGTTTTGATACGGGTTATCTTCGACGATGGCCGAACGCTTATACGTATACGCCCTATTATATATCCATTCTATACCCATATAAACGAAGTAGCGGGTAAAATTAATTTGGCTCGCAATTAACAGCGAAATATATATATACACGTAGCCATGGTATTAGCGAACACATACACTGCAGCACACGTAGTGGTGCACAAAAGATTCATTGCAGGCTATTCGCATTGCGACGGCATAATACCGATGGGGAGGTAGTAGCAACCAAGTTTATATATCGAATAGCTTGGCAGTCCAGTCCATTAGGAGCCAATGCTGACGGGTATTGCGTTTTGTTTGCGCTGGTCGATGCTCATCCACGCGCGATTGTAGGTTTCGATTTCGGCTGTTTCGTCGTGTCGGAATTTGCGGGGCTCGCGTCGAGTTTCTTGCGTTGATCGGACTTGCTGAATTCGAGGATTTTTGGATTTGCTTTGGTTCGTCCAGATCGGATTGTGATGATGGTGTGTGTGGGTATGTATATATATATAGGGAATATTGCATGTTCAAGAGTTTAATCTTGTTTGAATACTTTGTGTATTTTAGAGAATACTTTTTGGACGAGAGAGAAAGAGAGGCATTATCCGCTTTGCTGTTTGTTCGTTTGTCGGATGGTAATATATTGTAAGATCGATGTTCGATGGAGATATATGCAGTATATATGGTTGGAGAACATTTGTTGCACTTCTTTTGTTTCGTATTCGAATAAATTTTCTTTTCACTCTATACCTCTCTGTTTGCACGTATGCATACCTATCTTTCTGCGTGGATTGTCAACACGAATTGAATATTAACCCTTTTCCTCTCCGGTAACACGTATATTCGTGCACCCGAATATCCAATTTACTAACGAGATTTCTCAGTATTTATTTTCAGCAAAGAGCAATACAACGACGGCTACAAATACAATTTGTAAAATTCTTTTATATGCGCGATAAATTACAGTAAATTATTTTATTATTTGCTTTGAATACGAAAATACGTATGTTATCGGCATTGTTATTGAAATATGTTCAATAAATAAAGCTTACATTGTTTTTGCGAAAATCATAGAGGGTATAAATAAAAAATATTCGTGTGGAATTTATTTTTAGAAATTAGCTTATTGCTCCAAACGCAATCGGAAAATTATTAACGCGTTTCAATGGAATCGACAATACAATCATTGAGTGTAGTCCGGAAACGTAAATCAAAGGCTAAACGATGTGCATTACCAACTCCTGCTGTCATATGCATATAATCAAATTTTCCCGAATATATATCACGATCAATATAGTTTGGATATTTCGTTTTAAACTGTATGCATATCGTTCGTTAACATGTGACAGCATTTTATAAGCAGTGATATTTCTACATAAACTATAGATACATCGAGCTCTGTATAATGTGATCGGTAATTTGATTTAAACTCCAAAGCCTTTCGATCATTCGGAGATTAGAGCACTTAACGCAGTGGCATGGGCTTAAGCACGAATGTTCAGGCTACGCTGATTAGCGCTTGCAAACACGAATGGGGCATATAATGTCGCAAGCAAACTCGCCCAGATGGCAGCACAGTTATCCTGCCATGAAAATGGCGTCGAATCGATATTATATAATACATAATTTCGTTACGAAATATACTATATTTCAATATATATTCTAACTCTAACGCACGTACCTATATTTTTAGTAATTTTTACTTAGAACTTGGTAAACACTACCGAGAAAGTGGGTAACTTACCAATCAAGAAAAAATACAGTTACTAAGCGCTTTGTCGTTGTAACCATCCATTTTATTTCCGTGCAAGCGCATCGTTTGTGTTTCAGTTGAAACCTGCGGAAATTAGCGACTGATTGTCCTTTGAATTTCGCGTGATTAGGTAGAAACTAAACGTACTCATTCAACGATAGAACCGCAGTGCGCATCACAGTAAAATTATTCATCGTTTTTTTCAGAAATGTTTAGATCTAACTTTCGGCTGGATTGCCCGCACCCGCAAATAATCTAACTATGCACAAAGTTACGCCCCCAACAATTAAAATTAAACTTACACCGATGCTCCGCGATGGCCGCGTGTAATATAACGCTTATGTTTTAGCGTCGATAAATTAAAATACACGCTCGCGGCGCTTCAGTTCCAGCTTGTTAATTTAGCAAGCTTACGCCGAACTTTTGTCGGCAACGCAAAGTCAAGCTAGAGGCACTGCTTTCAATTCGATTTTCGCAGGAGAGGCAGCAGCTCGCTTTGTTTTGGACAATCGAGTAGACGCGCATACATGTCGCGGCGAGGCGTGTGGGAATTGTGCGAAAACGTCGCCGACCCGACACATTCGTTTCAATTTCGCACAAGCCAAACGGAAGAGCGCTTTCGCGCGCGTGCATGTGACGCACATAAAACCGCTATGTTTTATCATGTTTTTCACGTCCACCTTTTCACTGGCGGCGCGGGTGCTTTACATACAGCCTCTCCTTCCTTCCTCCGTGTTTCCTTTCGGCTGCTTCTTCTTCGTCGCCATCTTCTTCGTCTTCTTCTCTTTTGTAACTCGGCGAAATTTCAAGTTGACCCTGCGATAAAGAATTATGGAATTTCCGCACCAGCTGCGACACTTATTTCCTTCGCGCGTTCCTGCGGTGGTGCGTATATATATACACGCGCGCAGCTCTGCAAAAAGGCCACGCGATGCGCTACTTCCGGCGATTAAAAGATATTTATCACCCCCGCGTATACGTATATATAGATAGAATAAAACTTTCGTTTATACGGGGGACTGCAATCTTTCCTAACCTCTCCTTCTTATTTTTATTGCCCCCCCCCTCTCCCTACTTTCTTCCATATAGTTTCCCAATGCGGCGCGTGTTTTATCGGTCGTTTATGCAGTGGAAAACGTGTAATGTAGGTGTATAACGCAGTAGACGCGTCGAAGTTCCGAGATCTCGGCGAGAGACACTTTTTATCTCGGGAGATGATGTATATTATATATGCGGCTGTTATTCATCAAAGTTGTTGTTTAGTGTCGCTCGAGTCGTAAATTTAGGCTGACTTGTTAAAGCAGAACTTTTAGATTGATGCTCGACTACGCTATAAATTTAATCATAAACTTTTTGCGCGCGCAGTATAATTAGATTTATTATTTTGAAGTACTGCAGTCCTGTTTCGCAACGGAGTTTCATTGAATATATAGGTATTCCCAATGAAATCAAAAGCTATTGTACAGACATTATAAAAATGTGACATATGACAGAAGTGTTTATTTTTAATGAAAACAACGTAAAAATATTCGTTCGATGGGAATTGAAATTTTAAAAACAGGATATCAAATTTTCAGCAAATGGACGATATTTGTTTGCCCGTTCAATATTTTCTCAATATACATATAACATTTCAGAATATAAATATCTTACTGGAGTGTAAACTCTTGCCTCGTTTAATAAAAATATATCAAGTAAATAGAGCTATATGGCTATAGAAACCACGCGCGAAACTCCATTTTTTTAGTTAATTTAACTCGAAAAAAATTTGCGCTCTCTTAACTGCCAAAGTCAAAAATGCGGAGGAAAGGAGAAGAGCGCGCGAGCGTAGAAAAGAAAAAATTTAACGAACAGCACTCGACTTTTAAACGAGAGCCAGCCAGAAAACACAAAAGTCTCTCGTATAGTCCACAGCGTCGAAAAGACCCCCGGGGAAATTCATTGATGTCGAGGTCTGCGAAATTTTCACCTCGGCAGAAAAAAAAAAAACGCTACACCAGGTAGCAGTGGGTTATACTCGCTTGCGCAAATGTAGCGACGAGCTGTTCAGCGACAAATCCCGTGACGTCGCGATTCAGACTTCGTGTCTTTGCCGCGTTAATTCTCTCTCCAGGGTGTGATGCTACACTGACGATGTAATGAAATTGTTGCAGACGCCCCCCCCCCCCTTGCTTTGTGCGAAGCTCGTGGTAGCAGCAATTGCGTTTACCGAATAGAGTCGCATTCAAAGTGCGCCAAGTTTTTCCGCTGTACTTACGCGCTTGGTTTTGCCGCTGTCGCAGCGATTTTCTTGGGAGTAACTTGGGCCGCTTTTCTTCGAAGTATGGAATTCGTCCCTTCGCGGGAAATAGAATTGGAGTCTCTGTAAATAGCTCGGACTTTGAGAACTTTTTCAAGCGGGAGATTCCATTTTTTTTCTTTTTGTTTAATACCCCTACTGCACGACGGGGGAAAACTGTTCGACTGAGCAAAAGCCATTGCTTTTATTGTTGCTGTTGGCATTTTCTTTTGAGGCCGTAGTATTGCCTTTGCTTCGTCGTTGCTGTTTTTGTGAGGGATACTGTATTTGGATAGATTTTGTTTTGCTAGACTGCGGATCAAGAACCATGTTAAATTACACTTTTTGATGCATGCATATATCTAGGTGTATATGCGTTTTTGTTTGGTGTTATTATCCTTAGAGAACTATATTGCTGATGTATCGATAAATTTTCGGTTTTATTTATCAGATATTTGGAGAATTCCAATCAGTCTTTGTATACGTATTCGTAGAAGGTATTTTTAAATGAATTGTTCAAATATTTTTTCTTATTCATTTCTATCGGATTTTTCCGATTTTTCAATTATTTGTATGTATACATCTTTTATTTATATTTTTTTAAAGTTTAAAATTATTTTTTTTCAAAAGGACAAATATGGTTCCAATACCTAAAATCTTGTCGTTGCATCTAAATCAACTAGTTTTCTATAGAATAAACTTTACTATACAATTTTTAGTCATTCTATGTATAAACGATATTAACTGTGTGAAAGAAGATCCTCTGTTCCACTCATGTAGTTCAAAGATCCTCCAGCAGCAAATACGGCATCAAAGAAAACTCTTATAAAATGGCGATGTTGAAAAGATAGTAAACGCACTGTATGCACTTTATGTAAGATCATTGCAGACTTACTTATCCAGAATAAGATCTTGAATTTCGTTTCAGAATATTTTTTCCAGGCATAATAACCGCTATAAAACGTAAAATAAACTTGGTGTTCTTAGCTTTTTTAACAACACAATATAGTTGCAGGGGAACATTATTAAAGAAACGAACCTGAACGTATAATGGAGAAAACCACGGCTTAATTAAATTCGCTCGTACGTAATTTATCTAAAACGCGTCGTACTTAAAGTTTTTTCGAGCGATAATATTTTATTCCTTTTGTAGGAATAAAGCGCTCATAGTTCGTAATTTCTGGAATATCCGAATTCATTGCTGTGGCACACCTGCAATTCACTGCGACTTTTGCGGTTTGAAAGCCGTCCGCTCCGTTTAACAGTCTGTGAATTTAAAATATAAATCACTAATTCGTTTAACATTAAAAGTAACCAAAAGCTTCGATTAATATTTCGAGCTCGTTGCGCAAAAATTTTAATCAAAGCTGTAACAAATTTTTTTTAAACTCACATTATTTGCTCGCATTATCGTTTTGCTGCATAAAACAAATCGTATACAGGACATTAATGCAGTGGCGCATATATAGCAGCGAACATGTAAAATTCGCTGTAAACGCGGAAACGTTAATTATCGCACACAACTGACAAAGTGTAAATTAAACCAAAGCTTTAGCGATGGCCATCCTAACAAAGCTCGTATATTTCAAAGCCCCAGCGCCAGTCAGAAAACTTTCGGGCTATTCAAAAGTACGATCATCTCCGGGAAAAGATCAAATTTACGCGCAACAACGGGTTGCAACCCGAGCAAAACAAGTTTATTGAAAATTACGATCGAACTTCATAGCAAGAGCTACTATGCGGAAAAGCTCCTTGCACCTTTCTCATAGAGATAGGCGCAAATACTGTATATATATATATATATATAGATATACGCACAAACGTGTACGAAGAGTCGATGAGCAGTTCAGCGAGCGTTTCTCGGCGTAATGGTGTTACACCGTTAGATCTAATGGTTCTTGTGCGCAACCAGCATTGTATATATATACCAAGCTCTTTCTGCGAGGCTAACCCGCGATTGCAGCAAATCACTTTTATCATCCGAGCGTCAAATATTCGATTACCCTCTCGTTCTTCCATATAACTGCTGTAGAACTTACTTCTAAGATTCTTCGGAGTTATACTCTCTGTCCGTACGCGAGTCCAAGTCGTTATCTTTCTCTCTCTCTCATTCTCTCTCTCTGTCTCTCTATGTCTCTATATCTATCTTTGACGTGAGCTTTCTGTCTGCGCGACTTTGCGGATTAAGTATTTTCCTCGACTTCTGTTCGCTGCAACAGGTAAATAAATTGCAGGGATCAAAGCAATTTGTCTCTTATTAAAACTTCAAACGCGACGGTCCTCCCCCCCCTCTCCCCTCTTTCTAACGAACTGGATGAAATATATCTTATCGGGATTTGAAAACTTGCCGAGTCGCGACGACGCTGCGATGAACCGTTATCAAATCTATTCGTGTTACTCTACAACGCGCTTTACGACAGATGCGCTGCAGTATATATATAGTGAATTCGTTTTTGCAAACAAATTGGAAAGAGACAGTTTATTTGAAAAAAAGTGGAGGTTTGTTTGCCATACAGTACTATAAGATAACACGCGAGTTTTTCTGAGAAACCCAATTTTTTTCTCGCTTCACACACGCATCCAGGTAAACTCTGAACCATCTCATGCGAATCGAGCTTTCGTTTCACTTTGTGCGGATCCTTTTTTTCACTGCCGGTAAAGAGAGAAAAAAATCACCCCCGGATTTCGTCGGCGCAAAAAGGTTCATCTTTTGCAGTTGTGTTTTATGAAACCGTACGTGCGCGCAATAATACGTGTGAGAATCGAAGCCGCCGCCGTTGCTAGAAACAAGAAGAGGGGGTTGAAAAAAAAGCATCGAAAAAGGAGTGTATATGGGTGTGAGACAAAGAGAGAGACAGAGAGAGAGGCGTAGCGGGGGTGAGCGCGAAAAAGCTCGAAACAGGATAAAGCTTTTTTCGCTAGCAATTCACGAGACTTTTAATCTCGTTCATCTTTCTGCTCTCGTATTTCGCGCTTCATATATGCGCGCGCATTGAGGGCAATACTTTAAAGAGGATAATAATGCGCGGCTTCGCCAACGATCTCGCAGTGCGCCGACGGAATTGTTCTCCGCATTTTCCCGCCTTTCCGCGTTCGCCTTGTCTCGCATTCAACCGGCCGCCGACTCGGCACCGCCTTTTTCCTCGACTGCATTCGCGATTCTTCTCCCATTAGAGCTTGCTGCTGCCGCTGCTCTCGTTGTCCCCTCTCTCACTCTCTCCGGCTCGTTCCGGACCTACTGCGCGCGGCCAGATCTTTTTTCCGCCCCGTCTTTCCTTTTTTTCGCAATCCCTTTCAGTGGCGCGCCTTTTCGCCCTTATTTTTTTTTCGTGACCGCTTTCGACTTGCGGTACATTCCTTTGTCGTTCGCCAGCGAGACTTAAGCATGCCTGCTGTCCGCGGCGATGAAAACTAAATTACGATAACAAACCGAGTGCTCGCGACGAAATAATTGCGTTAGAACTTTGCGCGCGCTTTTCATCTTTCCGTTTCTCTCTTTCTCTTTTCTCGAGCTTCGCCTCTCATTTTCGCTCGCGCTAACAATAGCTTGCCTAACTTTTAATATTCGGAGATATTTCTTTCCCTCCGGCTCTCGTAATCTTCGTTTTTTTATTTCTACTTATTAGAAATTTTTCGCTAGACAATGAACGCTACGCGATTTTTAATAACGGCACGATGCTTCCCGCGCTGTATGCTATTTTCAGAGAGAAAGATGTACTTTTTATGGTAGCTATTGGAGTATTTCCGGCTTTAACAATATCGTTTAATTAAACCGGGACGATATTTCATCTATAAAGAACTTTTACCAAGATCATTTCTTCTCTTAGCTATTAAAAGTATGCGATTTATGTGTATTATACAATAATAAGTTAGCTTATGCTGTGAAGATGATAACTATAGTCTTGTCTGCATATGATTTGAACAAAATGATTATTTTAAATAACATGCAATGTTTCTTCGTATACTCATTATAATAATCAATACAAAAAATGTACGTAGTTGCTGTTATAAGACTACATGAAATATCGAACGTATCTGGGACAAGAATATTGACAGCTGTCTGTCGCTGTTTTTACAGTAAATAACGCATTTATTCAATGGTAGCGCAAATAAAAATACGAAACGCACATATAAAAAGTTCGTTGCTTGTTCTAAAAATAAATTGTAAATGTAATTTTAATTCTAACAATTTTTTATTAATATAGATCAGTGTAGATTTTTACAATAGGTCATACAATTTTCTTTGTCTGCAGAATACAGTTTCAAAAACTTTTTTAAGCACATTTTGCAGAAGTAAAAATTGAGAAACAAGCCAATTCAACGTGAATTATATTTTTGGTTTCAAAAGTAACAGTACCAACATTTTCATTAAAGAAATAACAATTAACTTCGATTGCACGCAGCTGTTGCAGTATGTAATATCTGAGAACATTTTTAACAATTTTCTCGTTATCTTTTTTATCTGAAAAATAGATATTGTATACATTTAACTACATATAAATTAAAAATAACTTTACACATTTTTGAACAGTCAGTTTCAATTTATATTCGCAGAATTGCAAAGAAATTTTTATCACAGCATAGTACAATTAAATTTGGAGTATTCCCTGAAAGCAAAAGAGTTTTTGTTATCGGTGAAATGGAATTCCGTTGTAATCATCGAAATTACCACCATTGTTCTTATGGAAATAGCAGAACAAAATACTATCCAAACAACACATTTCGATTTTAATTAATTGACGAATTGCGATTCATTAAAATCAACTTAAATTAAAGCTCCTTCATTCATTGTTCCCACTTAAATGACCGTAGAAGCCGGTAGAATAGATGTAGTATTTTTTTTTAATTTTAAATTCCAAGATATTTGTAATATATCAAAAGGTGATAATGAATCGCGAAAAATATCTCATGAAAAACGGTTCGGTCGCTACGTTCCAGCAAAGGCTTTAATAATAATTAATGAGTCTTTTCACTGCGAAAGTTCGACACTAATTTAGCAGCGTAAAACTGGCGTATTTAAATTCAGGAAGAAATGGAATACAAAAACTTTTTTAGCCACTACTCATTAGCATATATCGACCGTGCGGCAGTTTCCATTTGAGCATTAGCGTTGATTTCGAGAAATATGTTACTTAAATTAAATCACAAAGTTCAAACTAGTTTGGCCAGGCCAACGTCGAAAAAAATAAAACTCTCGCTCGCTCTAGAGGGAGAGAAAGACTATCAAAGAAAACCGCGAATTAAAAGTTCTTTAACGGCGCAGTCTTCATTACTAAATCGCGTTATACTCCTCTTCGACAAAGGCACCTATATACTCCCACTCGAGTCGACGAGCTTTAATTTTCCACTGGACTAGAAGCAGCTGCAAAAAAGACCGACCGGCTTCGGTTAATTTAAAAAAAAATTTAAGGATTCCTCGCGGACGGATTTGCAAGCGAATAAGACAGCCAGAAGAGAAGAAAGGTCCGAATGCAAAACGATAGAAATTCCATGCATACGGACTCGAAGGCGTAGCGCGTGCTCTATATATAAGAGTTTCCGATTGCTCGAAAAAGAGAGACAGAACTAGAAAATAAGGATTATCCTTGCCGTAGACAGAGGGAGAAAGATAGATAGAGCAAGTCTCATCTACGGTCGACCCAGAAACCAGGAAGAGACTCGACCAAAAAAAAGACTAGAAGAAAATCACGGACGAAGAAAAGACGGTCTGTAGTGTGCGAGGCCCGAATGGCCTACTGTACCAATGGGATGCGCCGCAGGGTCTGCGGCTAAGAACCGAATTCTCGTTTCTTGTCGATGTCGTCATTGTCGCGGTTTCCCCTCCCCCCCTGCAGGCGCGAACTTCGAGAGCTGTTACAATGATTCGCTCGGAAGTGGAGAATCTGCGATCCGGGAATAGATTGCAGTAGTGAGGCCACAACTAGGTGCCAGTCGAATACAGTCATCTCAAAGTTGAAGGTGTACAGTATAGTACAGTTTTGTGTTAGAGAACGAGTAGATGTGTTAAGTTTCGTACGAGAAATGACGCCGAAAAGAGTCGCAGTAAGAAGGGGGAAAAAGTATATTAGAATTCAAGCCGACAACAAATTTGTTGTATTAGTTCCGTTGATTCATGATAAGAGAAAACAACGAGGGGGAAAACTGGGTTTAATTCACGGAATTTCAAAATTCATAAAATTTTACGCGACGACGCGTAAATTAACGTACTGTATAATATTTACATAAAATAATTTTGCGATATGCTTCGATCAATATTGTATTTTTTCATATTCGCGTGCGAAAAAATGTTACGCTCGCAAATCATTACGCTTCACGCCGAACAATTTATAATTATAATATTTTTGATGTCGAACAATATAGCGTGATCTAAAGTTAAGCGTTATGAATGCGAAACATTCGAAACACATCGAGCAGCAGCGTTAACGGACGGAATTTTTTATATTCATCAAAGGGTACAAGAATTTTCGAATTGCAGGGCTAACAAGCTTTCAATCAAATAGAATGTTTGAGATTTGAAAAGGCCGTGTTACTTCAAACTTTTTTATTTTCTCTCGAAAAGTTTTGGTATATGGAAAATCGGCCAACCGTATATTGTGACGTGGGATATTGTTGTATAGAAACTCCTTGCGCAACGATTGCTTGACAGCAAAGTGCACGTGCCAATTCAGTTTTATTTCATTTCTATCCAGTCAACTTTCCAATAGAATGAGTAGTCTGTATATTCTGTCTTCTTTTCAATAATATGTATTTCATAGCAAAAGGAGAGGTCACAAAATCACTTCCAACGCATTTTTCAAGAAATATGCCTCCACATTTCACAGATTGACTGGAAAACATTTGCCTGCGCAAACAGATGTAATATATAACACATTGCGAGAATAATTCACGACAAAGAAAATCAGCATTTCCGGGAAGCCTCATGAGCTCTGCATCGCTTGTACGAAACGAATAGGCAGTTAGAGAGTAGGTGCTATAGATATCAGGGCATAGAGATGATGACAAAATTGACAAGGGAGATGGAAACTCGGTGAGCATTGCTGACTATATTATAGAGTAGAAGGAGGAAAGCTTCATCGATTTCTTATCCGGTGTCCTGGTAATGTGCGAGCGTTCTGTTAGTGGCCCGCGACATAAAGCGGAGGTATCGGTAGTGTCAATAAAACCACGCTCTATACGTCAACCGATAAAGTGTGTAGCCGTTTATTTCGTGATCCTTGACCTCTCCATGGCGTGTTTCCTTCCTTTTGCCTCACTATCCCATACTTCAATCCTACGGTTCCCGATGCCGTCGCTTTTATAAATGCATCGCGGAGTCGTCGCGCACACCCACGCAGCCAGGCAGCAGGGACAATACTAGCTTTATCGCTTCCAATGTGTCACGGGCTGACGTGACGCTTGTCTCGGCGACATTTTCATTGGGCGAACTTCACGAATTCCCATTAACTTTGAAACGAATGGCCATTGATATTGGAAAGGAGAAACGGCTAAGGCTTGTACTTAGATTTTTAGAACTTATACCATTTTATATATAGAGCTTCCTTTCGATTTCTATTTTTGCGGCTCTGAAAATAAATTGCACGGGCGGATCAAGAATTGAAATATAAAGCAATACACTTTTTAACGAAGCGTACGAGTAAGACATTTTTTAAATAAAATATTTATTAGAAAAAATTGTATCACACTACAAATAATTATCCTATAATGGGAAACTTTAATAATACATTTTGCACATCTACAACGTTTTCTAACTTGATTTTATTATCTTACTGATATTTTGGTACATCTCTGACTAAATCTACGTCTTTTAGTTTTGAAAAAGTTTAAATTGAATTTGAAAATCCTGCGGTAGCTTAACTTCATCGCAATTTGATTTCCGATTGCATAGCGCAAACCTCAGACAATATAAAACGTAGATGTTTACTGGAGTACGTGTTTGAGATTGAACTATGTCTGCTTTATTGGTAGTAAATACTAGAATATTTGCTTTGAATGAGCTAGTTTTTAATCCAAAAATCTACTTTATGAGTTCGGTTAAACGTGACTATAAGTATCTACTCACGCATACGATTTTTTTAGTAGAGGAACCCATGTTTTTAATTAAGAAAAACTACATGGTTTTAACAACTTTTTTCACCAATATTTCTGTTAGCGAAAGTTTGCTCTTGTGAAAGTGAGTCGAGCATCGACCACTTGAAGAGGCATTCTCCGAGCGGCCATTTACGTTTTCATTTGTTTAAATTTAATTGCGTTTGTAAGATATTTAGAAAAATGTGTAATAATTTTCGTTGAAAGTTAAAGATCGTCAAAGGAAACGCCTATCACTAGTGATTAATTCCAATTCGCCTTGTGTTGAAATACGATTGCTTGTGTAGCTATAGTTCGCGTAACTCAGGCAGCATGTATCTGATGAACATTCGACTGTTTCCCTATTCCCACAACTTGATTTAGTCTGTTTTAATTAGATAAAGCTTGTAAATCTACGTATGTATCTGTAATGAAATTTTTTGTACAAATTACAGCATAACGTGTACAAGAATAATTGGTAGAACTTTATTTTAAATTTATTGAAATCAGAGACAGAAGATTAATACGTAATAAAAAAAATATCATGAAAATCCGTGTAATATAGATATGGCTATCGGAGTAACGCCATGTCTCTTTTTGACGTAGAAGAACATGAAAATAACGAGTCTACGTTTTTTTTGTTACAGTCACAAAATTCATTCGTATTGGAATAGCCGACAAAAACGACAACCCACCATATTTCGATAAAGGCCTTTACGAGGCCGAGGTAGATGAAAATGAAGACATACAGCACACCGTTCTTACGGTCACCGCCAAAGATCACGATGAGTGTAAGTAGACAAATTTTCGATAGTCCAATGATTTTAACATTCCACGATCAATAATATGCTGAATGTTAAAAATATCAATATTATTTTTGTAATTTTAAAACTATACAACTTTGGCCATGTAATTTTTAGAATATACTAATATAAAGGTATACATTTATTTTAACGAGTCACATATTTATGTAAGTTTATGACTTATACAATCTGCATATATTTAACTCATGAAAATTCACGATGAAAAATACTTTTCGGCACGAAGCCATTTTTTACGAAAATGCTTTTACAGCCTCGCGTATTCGATACGAGATCACGAGCGGTAACATAGGCGGCGCTTTTGCTGTAAAAAATATGACAGGAGCCATTTACGTTGCTGGAGCGTTAGATTATGAGACGAGAAAAAGGGTAAGTTATTGGATATTTTTTTTTATTGCGCGTGCTAAATTTGCGATTATAAAAGACAGTTACTCTGCTGCGTAAACGTATTTAATGTAACCGCTTCGATCGATAAATTCCAATATTTTTCACAAGCCAAAAGCAAGAATTATGTGAAAATTCTGCGCGAATATGGGTTGCGCCACGATCGACTTTTATAATATCAAATTAATGAACTATTCCAATGAAACTGAATAAACGAATGCAAATGAGCGCGCTTGAGTCAGTAATCAATAGACGCTGCCAATGACACTAAATTAAATCTGTAGTACGAGCTGAAGCTGACTGCGTCGGACAACTTGAAGGAAAACTACACGATCGTAGTAATTCATGTGAAGGATGTTAACGACAACCCGCCAGTCTTTGAACGTCCTACATATAGGACACAAATCACGGAAGAGGACGACAGAAATCTCCCGAAGCGCGTTCTGCAGGTAAATTATTGACCAGTAGGGCTTAGCGAACGCATCTCGGTCATTTAGTGCCTTGAAAGCAAATGTCGGAAGTTTGCCTAGCAGTTCGCATCGGTATTTGTCGCTGCTCATGCTCCGGGTATGTTCCAGGTCACTGCGAGCGACGGAGATCAGGACAGACCTCAAAGCATCGTTTACTTTTTGACTGGTCAAGGTATCGATCCAGACAACCCGGCAAACAGCAAGTTCGATATTAATAGAACTTCCGGAGAAATCTATGTACTCAAGGTAAAGTTCATTCATTGACAGATTCCATTACTCCGACAGTGTGGCGATATTTTATTTACCAAATTTTTAACGTTGCTTCGTGCATTGTACTGAAAAGCTTGAACTTTGAGATCAATAAGATGCTCTGACAATACGGGCAAAGATAACGTCATATCTGTATGTTGCAGCCGCTGGACAGGGACCAGCCCAATGGTCGGCCACAGTGGAGATTCACGGTATTTGCACAAGACGAGGGCGGAGAAGGTCTGGTCGGCTACGCGGACGTACAAGTCAATCTGAAGGACATCAATGACAATGCACCTCTGTTCCCTCAGGGCGTTTACTTCGGCAATGTCACCGAGAACGGCACAGCGGGTACGTATTGATTGCATATCTTCGACTGCAGATGTCATTTTTGAGGATCGCTAGATTTTCAATGCTCGTTTTTGTCACTCGGAATTAATCTGTTAATAAAATGTCAATTCATCTTTGCAGGAATGGTTGTAATGACGATGACAGCAGTCGATTACGACGATCCTCATGAAGGCACAAATGCCAAACTCGTTTATTCCATTGAGAAGAATGTAATTGAAGAGGAAACTGGATCACCAATTTTCGAAATTGAATCCGAAACCGGTGTAATTAAAACGGCTGTCTGTTGCCTAGATCGGGAACGCACACCGGATTATTCGATACAAGTCGTTGCAATGGATGGAGGGGGGTTAAAAGGTAAAACTCGTTCAAGCGATACCTCCGAAGTAAATTAAATTATCGATTTATCAGAGTTATGTAATTCAAATGATATTTCTTTTATTTCTCCAGGGACGGGGACGGCATCGATACGAGTGAAAGATATAAACGATATGCCGCCCCAGTTCACGAAGGATGAGTGGCTAACTGAGGTCGATGAGACTGATGGTCCAGATCTTCCAGATGTGCCTATTCTTACAGTCACTGTTCACGACGAGGACGAAACTAATAAATTCCAATACAAGGTAGGCTGGAATAATGAGAATGAACCGCTGGGAATTGTGTAAAATATTTGACGGTACTTTTATTCACGATTCGTGCAATAATTATTCTAGGTAATTGAAAATAGCGGTTACGGTGCTGATAAGTTCACTATGGTGCGAAACAGTGACGGAACGGGTTCACTCAAAATAGTTCAACAATTAGATTACGAAGACCAATTGCAGAGTAATGGATTTAGGTTTAGAATTCAAGTAAACGATAAGGTAAATATAACGGAACCTAATGCGATTGATAAGCATTGCCACGTACGGTTTTGTATTGAACGTTAAAATTCTCGCAGGGTGAAGACAACGACAATGACAAATACCACGTCGCGTATTCGTGGGTGGTTGTCAAATTACGAGACATTAATGACAACAAGCCCCAATTCGAAAAAGCCAATATTGAAACGTCAGTGCCAGAAAATGCTCTTGTTGGAACTACTTTAGAAACATTCAAAGCGACAGATCCTGATCAAAGCGGTAAGAGTAAAGTGTCGTACTCAATCGATAGAAGTTCGGATAGGAAGCGCCAGTTCTACATCTTTGAGAATGGAACAGTATCTATCCAGAGAAGTCTAGATCGCGAAGAAACACCTAGACATCAAGTCAGTAGCTCTATATTTAGTAAATGATCCTTAATTTACAAGACTACTCGTATTAACGTAATCGAAAATTTCTTCTGTAGGTGAAAATTTTAGCTATTGACGATGGCATTCCTCCCAAAACGGCAACAGCTACGTTAACTGTAATTGTACAAGACATCAACGACAATCCTCCAACTTTCTTAAAAGACTACAGACCAGTCTTACCTGAATTTTTACCAGCGAGAAAAGTTGTCGAGATACTGGCAACTGATGATGATGATCGTTCTAAAAGCAATGGACCTCCATTTGTATTTAGAATGGATCCCAAAGCTGATGATGTTATTCGAGCAAGTTTCAAAGTTGAAAGCGATAACAGTAAGTAAAGACTGCTTTTATATTGGCAAATTTTAGTTCAATTTAGGCACTAATAAAACAATTTGGGTGATTTGCAGAGGGTGCGAATGGAGATGGTATGGCGATTGTTTCATCACTCCGAGCTTTTGATAGAGAACAGCAGAAGGAATATCTTATTCCCATTGTCATCAGGGACGCAGGTAGCCCATTTATGTCTGGTACCAGCACTTTAACAGTTATTATTGGAGACGCAAATGACAATAAAATGCAGCCTGGATCAAAGGATATATTTGTATACAATTACGCGGTAAGAAATAATTTTTAAGGAGTTTTGATTCTTGTACATGTACTTCTTTTTACAGCTAATTATATACTTTTTATCATTATCAGGGGCAATCTCCAGAAACCGAAATAGGAAGAGTATATGTGTACGACTTGGATGATTGGGATTTACCGGATAAAAAATTCTATTGGGATGGTTTAGAACATGATCAATTTAAACTAAATGAAGATACGGGCATGATATCTATGAAACCTGGAACACATGATGGCAAATATCATCTACGATTCAAAGTTTATGATAGGACTCACACTCAGACAGATGTACCAGCGAATGTTACAGTGACCATCAAAAGTATTCCTCATGAAGCAGTTCTAAACTCGGGTTCTGTTCGCATATCGGGAATAACTGATGAGGACTTTATCCGAGTATGGAATTACAAAGTAAGCTATGATAGTTTTAATTAGTTCAACTATACAGCATATGATAACGTTTAAGTTTTAATTCACAATTTTTTATCAAAGACACAAAGCTTATCCAGAAGTAAGGCAGACTTGTTCAGGGATAAACTAGCAGTACTTCTTAGCATCGAGCGTGAAAACGTAGATGTATTCAGCGTGCAACTACGAAGAAAGCATCCTCCTCTAACTGATGTTAGGTTTGCAGCTCATGGATCACCATACTATAAGCCCGTCCGGTTAAATGGAATAGTTTTAATGCACCGAGAAGAGGTATGAATCAACGTTTTACATACAATGTTTAGAATGGATCCCTAAAGAAATGAAATGTTACAAGCATTTTATGTAATTTTAGATTGAGCGAGATGTCGGTATAAACATCACTATGGTTGGAATTGATGAATGCTTCTACGAAAATGAAGTTTGCGAAGGTAGCTGTACGAATACTCTGGATATCAACAGTATACCTTACATGGTGAACGCAAACAAAACTGCTCTTGTTGGAGTCCGAGTTGATATAATCGCTGAATGTACATGTGGTGCAAGAAATTTCAGTAAAAGTGAATCGTGCAGAAATAATCCATGCCACAACGGTGGTCGTTGCGTAGAAGGACGTTTCGGTTTAACGTAAGTATCTGGATGCTTCGTTTAATTTTCATCGATTCAAATATTGCGTATAAACTTTACGAGATGATTTCTATGTATAGATGTCAGTGTCCTGCTGGATACAATGGACCTAGATGTCAGCAAACTGCCCGAAGTTTCAGAGGCAATGGATGGGCTTGGTATCCAGCTCTCGAAATGTGCGATAACAGTCACTTGAGTTTTGAGTTTATAACAAGAAAGTCCGATGGCTTACTTCTATACAACGGACCTATAGTACCTCCGGAATCTGACGAAGTTATGGTTTCTGGTGAGTACAGTTTCGATGATAGCTGCTTTATTATTTTCTTGGCGAAAGGTTTATACGTAACTGATAATATTACTCGTAGATTTCATCTCTGTCGAGCTCGAACGGGGAATTCCAAGACTTCTCATAGATTTTGGTTCTGGTACACTAGAACTCAAGGTAAAAACAAAGAGAACTCTTGACGACGGAGAGTGGCACAGGCTAGATATATTTTGGAATACCGAGGTAAATAATTATTTTTTCATGTTTTTTTCTACTTACATTTTGCTTTCGAAAATAACAAGTAAAAACATGCAACTTCCTTTTAGACGGTTAAGCTTATCGTGGATTTCTGCAAATCCGCTGAAATCTCGGAAGAAGACGATGGTAGCTTACCACATTTCAACGACGCCAGCTGTCAAGCGCAAGGCACTATTCCACCATTCAACGAATACCTGAACGTCAATGCTCCATTACAAATCGGAGGCCTGTATGTGGAGCAGTTCGAACCGGATCAATACAAATGGAAGTATATGCCAGTTGGCAAAGGTTTCGACGGTTGCATCAAGAATCTCTTCCACAATAGCAAACTTTACGATTTGGCACATCCAGGCTTGTCGAGAAATAGCGTAGCGGGATGTCCTCAGACTGAAGAAATTTGCAACAATCAGGAATCTACGACTCGTTGTTGGGAACACGGTACCTGCGTCGGCAGTTTCTCCGAAGCAAGATGCCAGTGCAATCCTGGATGGACTGGGCCAGGCTGCATGACTTCAACGATACCCACAACTTTCAAACCCCAGAGTTACGTCAAATATGCTCTTTCATTCGAACCGGACAAGTATTCTACTCAAATTCAATTGCGGTTCCGTACCAGGGAAGTTCACGGCGAACTTTTCCGCGTGAGTGATCAGCACAACCGAGAGTACGCTATTCTCGAGATCAAGGATAGTCGACTTCGATTCAGATATAATCTAAATAACATGAGAACTGAAGAGCGTGATATCTGGTTGACCGCGATAGCTGTGGACGACGGACAGTGGCACACGGTTAGAGTGTCCAGATACGGTTCGGCGGCAACGCTGGAGCTTGACGGCGGTGAGGGCAGAAGATTCAATGAAACGTTCTCCTTTGAGGGACATCAATGGCTGCTGGTTGATAAACAGGAAGGCGTTTATGCTGGTGGTAAAGCCGAGTATACTGGCGTTCGAAGTTTCGAAGTCTACTCAGACTACCAGAAGGGTAATTTCAGATCAGCTTTCATTTAATTCTTACGTTTATCAACGTCTGATTTCATTATTTTATAACTAACGTTGATGAAACATTCCGCGAATCAGGTTGTCTGGATGATATTCGACTCGAGGGCAAACATTTACCATTGCCACCAGCTATGAATGGAACGCAATGGGGACAAGCGACAATGGCTAGGAATCTAGAAAGAAACTGTCCCTCCAATAAACCTTGTGCTAATATTATTTGCCCCGATCCATTCGAATGCATCGACCTTTGGAATGAATATGTTTGCACGTAGGTGTCGATCTCGTGATTATGTGAGATGGTAAAGTTTTAACATGTATATTAAGACGATCTATCAATTCTTACAGATGTGGAGAGGGACGTGTGCCCTCGCCCGACAACAAAGGATGCATGGATAAGAACGAATGTATAGACTATCCCTGTCTTAACGGAGGACGTTGCATCAATCAAGATCCGCGCTTCCGTTACCGATGCATTTGCCCCGATGGATTTTGGGGCGAAAACTGCGAACTCGTCCAGGAAGGACAAACCCTCAAACTCAGCATGGGTGCTCTTGCTGCTATTTTAGTCTGTCTTCTCGTTATTCTTGGTAAATTTATATCACTCCATTTGAATTTCGATATTTTTGCAATTTTTCCAGGATAATACAATCAATGGACTTTGTAATTTGTTTGCAGTTCTCGTATTAGTATTTGTAGTGTATAATAGAAGACGGGAATCGCATATTAAGTATCCAGGACCCGATGATGATGTTAGAGAAAATATTATTAATTACGACGATGAAGGCGGTGGTGAGGATGATATGACCGCCTTCGACATAACTCCGCTACAAATTCCTATCGGCGGACCGATTCCTGAAATGGGTGGAAAATTACCTCCGTGCAAAATGGCCTGTAAGTTTTTAATATCTATATTACTTTTTGCGTTGCGTTGCGGTTGTACTATATACGCCAACGCTATAATTTTCGAGCAATCGTGCAATCGTTATTACGTACTCGTAAGTAAATGAAAATGGATAAAGTTTACCGTGGCAAGTGAAGAACGGTCCGATGACATTATTCTCCAAGAATTTTTACGTAACACATTGTTCTTTTTTATTTATTGAGATCCCATTGGACCAGAACCAAACGTAGGAATTTTCATCGAGGATCACAAGAAGAGAGCTGATAGTGATCCAAATGCACCTCCTTTCGATGATCTAAGAAATTATGCATACGAAGGTGGTGGAAGTACCGCTGGCTCGTTATCATCTCTAGCCTCTGGTATGTTAATAGGAATTATAATTACACGCCGTAGTTATAGCTTATTTATGAATCAATGCACGAGAATATTTGCAAATCAAATCACTAATTCCTGAATTGATCACATTATCCCAACTGTTCTAATCTCAATTTTAGAATAGTTACCTAATACGAGAATTGCTGATAATCTCGATACGATTTTTAGGCACCGACGACGAGCAGCACGAGTACGAATATCTCGGAGACTGGGGCCCGAGATTCGACAAGCTGGCCAACATGTACGGTCCTGCCGAACACGAGAGTGAAGAAGAGGAATAACAAGCCAATCCTAAGACAAGAACAATTGCCAGTAGTGTGATCGTGCGCGATCATCGGTCCACGTTCGTGCAGTGATGATTTAGCGAACGCGACGCTTTGTTCTCTCTCTCTCTCTCCCGAGAGAAAGAGAAGGAGCGCCAGTAAAAGACTAATCGGAACAGAGCTGCCGGTCTAATTACGCGAAACTTCGATACAGGAGGAATAACTCGCACGAGAAAGAGGGAGTAGAGCCGGTGCTTTTCTCTCTCTCAATCCTTCCACTGAATAGAGCATCCACGAACGAACTTTATAGATCTAATTAAAGAGAGAGAAAAAAACGATAAATCCGCAGATGCGGCACACGCACGGTCGGCGTCATTGCCAGGCGAAAGTAACTAAGCCTAGAGGCGTCGCGTAATACGCGCACTCACGAGCGCTTGCGCTGCGCCTCGAGCTCACCTCGAATCGTTAACGAGCGTAAGGTCGCGAGTAATGAATTTTGCAATAACTTTAAAGAAACGAAAGAGCGTATAAAACGCTCTCTCTCCCTCTGCCGAGAGCGAAGGAGGATTTAAGCAGAAGTAAGAAAAATAACAAAGCAAAAAAAAAAAAATAAATAAAACAACTTATTATCTACAATTACTCTAAAGCATTAAGGAAGGATACTACAACTATTTGTATTATAGATGCGTTGCGCGTATACGTAGTCGTCCCTCGCATGCGAACGTAACGTGAAATTTTTCTATGGATTCGTTTATATATGAATTATTATTATAAATTCGACCGGAAGCGGTTATCTTCGTTACCGATAGTATACGTACATATAAATATATATACACATTGACATTACTAAAGTAAGATCGTTTATCCATTCGTCATTATATTGTCATTATATTATTATGGATTAGTCGACTCCGTCGTGACGATCAGGAGCAACCGGGTAAAGTTAGCATAACAGCAATCCATCTTTCACGAGAAGAATTACCTCAGACACAAACTCCTCCAACCGCACATACACCCACACATACTCAGCGTGCACACCAAAAAGAAAAGGACACCTGCTCAAGTTGAAATATTTACCCCGCCGTAATCGAAAGAATAAATAAACATTTGATAAGGACTGCAGGAGAAGTTCGAGCAAAGCCAGAGAGTGTCATGACCGACGGACAGAAGCACGAATGTCCTGTTGTACAAGATATTATTATCACTGTTAAACGTCTCGTTGTAGCTCTATAAGAGAGCGATCATCCTCAAAGTCAGGTCAGAAGATGTCAGAAGAACGCGATGCGCTTTTAGTTTTGTCGAGAGATTGAGATAGAAAACGAGAGGTGGTAGGCTGTAGAAGAGACGTCGCGTTTTCGACCATATACATATATATATTCCATTTGGTTGATAAGCGTAGCGAAAGGAAAGCTTAAATTTAAAGTCATCGTTGCATATAGGTAGAATTATTATTATTCGGATTCTATAAAAGCGTCGCACGCCAGCGTTATCAGCTCTCCTTGCGTCGTGCCCACGCCCACGCACGACCTGACGAGAGGCAACTCTTGTCCTGTTATAAATGTATTGCGTTGCACCTTGCACATCTCCTCCAGCCCGTACACGTCTACAAAAGCACACGCGCGCACACAGAATGCCCGTGTATACGTGTCTAAAAATCGTTGCGATTTCCTTTTTTTTCACGGCTTTATACCTTCGTCCATCGCCGCCACTAACGAAAATAGCGTTCGCGCCACGAGAGGCTGAGGTATCTTTCAATTTTTCATCTAGATTGCGACTTTCTTTCGGGGAGGGGGGCGCAAAGCCAGTCTATACATATGTTTTTTGGGGGAAGAAAACGTGTACGAAGACGTTGATAATCTAGGCGAGAAATTAAAGAGTAATATTCGTCTCGCGCGGTAAGAAAGTATTTTTGTGAGTGCGTTAGCGCCGCGACACTCGTATAATTATTATCGCGCCTGGCGCACAGTCGGCGAACGCGAAAACACATGTATTTATGCGCGCAAGGCGGGACGTCTCGATGCAAGATGCGATGCGCGATGCAGTTGTCGCGTTCGGTGTCAACTGTGCGCCAGAGCTGCCGAATCACGTGTACCTTACTAATAGCCCGATTGCGTCGCTGGTGCGTGTGAACTACATTTTTCCACTTGAATCGACTGATGATTTGTAAAATTCTCAACGGGAATATTAAAATAGTCAATTTACCTGTTAGGTGTCCGCGCGACGGTTTATCCTTATGGGAAAAAAACAGAATAACTTATAAATATAAATATATAAATATATAAATATAATTAATGTACGAGATTGAAAAATAAAAGAATAAGGAAGAAAAAGAAAAATATGTAATTAAACGTATGAGGAATAACGGGGGGGGGGACTCACGCGTATACACACACACCGATTATACCAAGAAAAAGAGAAAGAGAGAGAGAGAAAGGGAAGAGTCATTGCGCTCAACGGCGTCGCAGACTTTGCACGATGACGCATATTATGTAATTGTATAATTGTCCTATCGATTTTCGTACTATCGTATCGTTTCTTGCGATTTGTGATATTAATTTTTCGAGGGATATACATATGTATAATTTTAGTTACAAGTACCACTATATATCCGCGATCTAACTGACCTAGTCTTACGTTTTAAGCGATAAGTCGGACTTTGAGAAAGAGACTTTATATTATACTTACTTTATTATTATTATTATTACTCTTAAGTTTGTATTATATTTATCAGTGACTCTGCGATTTGTATACTTTGATATTATTATATTGATTTTTTATAATATTTATTACTGCGCTTTTTTTTTATTTATCACTTATAATTTTTAACATCCGTCCCCTTGATGAAGTTGTGTCAACTATTTTTCAGTTCTATACTATATACATTGGCATATTTCATTTGGTCATTGCGTTATCATTGTTTACCATCCACTTTCTCGCATAAGAAAATGTATTCGATTCTCGTATCTTTCTCCCCCTACGGAAAGTAGAAATTAAGAAGCAGCGACAGTATTCCGCAGACTGGCATTAGGGAAATGAGAGTTTATCGTTAAAACTGGATTGCGTCGTGCGTGTGTGCAGTGGCATGAGAGAAATATTCTAGTTAAGGCTCACCGTTGTGTATGTAAATTAACGAATCATTAACACGTCACATCCTTTTCATAATACCGCCTTCGGCCCTCGGCATTCCGAGATCTCTATTATAAATTGCACTTTCAATCAATGAAACGAAATAAGAGATATAAAACCGTACAAACAAACGAATTAACGAAA
This sequence comes from Muscidifurax raptorellus, assembly GCA_020010945.3. Lineage (NCBI taxonomy): Eukaryota > Metazoa > Arthropoda > Insecta > Hymenoptera > Pteromalidae > Muscidifurax > Muscidifurax raptorellus. The sequence goes on along the minus strand of CM052078.1, from coordinate 5,877,703 downwards.
ACATAAGACTTTTATCGATATTTAAGATTTCCAATATAGGTTACTGTCGGTGTTTTTTTAAAGATCGGTAGATCAGGAAAAGTGAAAGTTCTTGAAAAAAAAAAAAAAAAATAAATAAAACATAGTGTACGTAATTTTTTTACTGCATAATATGAAGATTTCACTTATTGTACCGATGCTCAAACATTTCTCCCCGGGAATTCTAAAGTTCGAAATGATCTCATTAAAGAGTCCTGGACTCCCGTTTGAACGAAAGATAAGGAAAAATTTTTATTGTTGTATACTCTGAAGTGTACTTATACGTTGTATAATGTAATATTTCCTATATACAGGATGGACAAATATAATGGGACTGCTAATAGTGTTTAGTAATTATTTCGAGATGAAACTTATGCTCAAAACACATATCTGAAAACTACTTTTCTATACTGTCAACTATTGCACACTGCCCGGAACAAGTACGAAAACTATATAGCTCACTTATTAAAAAAAAAGAAAGAAATCAAGTTAAAATAGAAATGCAAATAATAATGAATGAAAGAAAGAGATAATTAATTACGCGGGATGCCCAGTGCCGATCGCGATATCACCGCGTAGTTGGTAGGTCATACGACCCAATGTTTTATCGTAGCCGTCGTTACACGGATGCTGTAATATACAGATACATAGATGAGAAATATAAATTATATATATAAATACATATGTATATGTGCGCTGCCACTGAACACATCTCGTTAGTACAATTACCGTATAATAATCTATACGTACAGTATAATCGATACACGTATTATTAATTAATTAATATTATTAACGATTGATTACGATACATGATTATCACTATATTATCAATACCATTTGTACTTTATCATTTTCAGTTCCAAACGAAATAAAAATGCCTTCTTTTTAATATAAAAGTGTGTGAAATATTATTTCTAGCGAGTGGTCATTTTTATTATCCCTCACCTGCGGTCTTCTATAAAAATTGATTTTAATTTATAGCGATTTATAATTCGTAGCTCTTCTACTTGGCTTTCGGCCACGCGAACTTCTGCGAGTCCTGTGTCCATCGCACTGCGCTTCCTCCAACTTTGGTAATTCACTAGCAATCTTCTTAACCATCGTACTTTTCAGGTGATCAGCAAAAAAACGTGGTCCAAAGTCACTAAAATATTACTTTTTCTTATCGTCCCCGAATCAATTCCTATACTTAGATTTATGCGTTGTCGAAAAGCTCTTACGAATATATTGTAAAGTCCACCGATCTTGTGACGTGCAGCGCGGTGAGGAAAAATCCAGTAGCCGTAATGCAGCATAATATTGCCATAGGTGACTTGTTCCGCAGCAACCACGTTGCCGCGTCATTGAAGCCAAAGCTAATTAAAACCTGTAGTAGGATGGTTAAATTCTCAGTTTTGAAAGATTAAACGCCGATGTATTTTTTTTACTACCTTACACAATGCTCGGGTAAACGTCGTGTAAATATGAACGTCGATAGGAGTCCAAATGCAGGCTACAGAAAAATCTAAAAGAAAAGCTGTCACGAGAAACTGAAATCGACAATGAAATGATTTAAATAAATTTTTGCGGCTGTGCACCATTGCGATTCATTTTATCGCTTACTTCATAAAGACCCATCAATGGAGCGATCGGCTTTCGAAAAGATGCTGGATAAAAGTTCAGGTTCGACGTTATTGTGTACACTCCAAGGGCAAAGATTATAGAGGTTATAGGAGGTCCAGAGAGAAGGTAATCTCCGTAATCATCTTCCATTGCATCAGAGAAACATGTTTTGAAAACCGAAATTCCCATACAATTCAATATCAGAGCCCATATTGTGTAAACTAACTTCGTCATTCTGTATAAATACTTTAGCAGACACAGCTTCGACTGAAATTTAAGTAAGTCATTAATCAAACTACGTATATATATATATATGTATATATATGTGACTGATCATCTTGTATTCAATGAAGTTTACTCTATTCAAAACGTTATCGAGATAATAATAAAGGTCGTAATTGCTTGAAAGACGTTTACATGTAAGCAATAAAAATGAAACGAGAATCCACGTAAGTTGCGAATTGTTTATATTAATTTGGTATTATTACAGCAGATGTTGAATGATTACAAAAATCGTTGTATTTTATAATAAAAAAATCAAATGCTCAAATTGCTTGAATAAATGCGAATTTATTATACTGTCGAAAAAAAATGTACGAAATAAAAGTACTATAAAACGCTTGTATAACTTATACATACAAATACAAGTGACGACGGACACACAATTTACAAACAATACTAAAAACTGCACTGATCACAATATCATCTTGTTTTTTATAAACTGTAGACAAACCTATCGGTAATTTCCGGATTTTTAAACGTGATTCTTCCACTTTTGTTCTCGCATATCCAGTATTCCACATCTTGTCTGTAGAATAAGACATGTTAGAAAAGAAAATAGTCAGATGATTGAGAAGCATCGGTGCTCATTGATTTTTACTTAGTACTTAGCCCAGAAATCAATCAAGAGCGAATCGAGCGTCTCTGTCGCGTCAAGCATCCAAAGGAAAGCAAGTACGGATATACAGAAGGCCGTGTGCATCGCTGCCATCTCGGTGTTCATGTAGGAGGCCGCCGCTGTTACATGGGAATATTTTCCAAGTTCCATTTGTGAATTGAGCCACGTCAGCTGAAGGTATAAAAAATGTTATTTATTCTCGTATTGCCACTCTTCTTCTGCGAACGCTCGTGTAAATTATCAAGAAAAACATATGATTCAAAGCAACTTATGATAGAATGCCTATATCGAATGACGATCGTATGATATGTATACAAAGCGATGTTACCACTTTACTGGACTCTTGCGTTAGACACCACGTGATATGCATCAGAGGAACCCAAATAATGTGGATGGCCAAGTCCGTTACCAGAGCCGATACCAGCATCTACAGAAACGGATTACAAGTCGGAATATCAATGAGCAAACTGCAATATCGTCGACCTCGATTGAAAGGTACTGCTCACTTCATAAATGATCATCAGCTGAATCGGTGGCTCCTTTAAGGATCTGGGCCACAGCCTGTACTCGGCCAGAAGACACAGTGTGGAAAACACAAAGATGAGGGAGGCATAGGAGGGATCGAAGGGCGGATCCTTTACTACGTCCAAGCACAAGCCGATCAGGCAGATTTCGCGCAGATGTATGTAGAGCCCGGTGCCGACGATCAGAATCCAGTGATAATTCACGCATTCCATGTAATCCTTCAACCCGTCCATTCTCGATCGGTATATAGAGGCTTCGCGTGATATCCTTTAATTGTTTATCGAATCAGTGTACATCGAGTACGATGCGAAAATAATCAACAAACGGTCGGGAGTTTTTGTTGTTCCCGCGGATAATAAATCAACCTCAATTTTGACGTTAGATCTTGCAGGTTATAATGATGTCGCGCATGTTCGTGTCGGCTTTTTTACGGATCGATGAGCAAAATTTGTGTTTTTTTTTCTTCGCGATGAGGCAATTATTTTTGTTTAAATAATTTTGTCGAGATACTGTTAGCTGAAAGCCGGACCGATGAGGGAATTAGCGCGAGCAGTTTACTTAGAAACCATCCTCCGCGTTACTGCTGGGTAATCAATTGTTTCTTGTCAAGTCTTAGCAAGGGGTTAATGGATTTTCCTTGCTTCCTTTCTCTATTTTTATTAGCTTACTTATTTTCTGCTCCGTATCGTATATGGAGGAGTCGCTTGGCGCTTTCAATTTAATACATATAAAGTATAGACTTTTTCGAGCAAAAATAATATATATTAGAAAATAAAACAAATGCACCACGATCATGTGCATATTATACGATCAATCGCAGAATCTAGATTACAGCAACTTTTCGCTAATACCTAAGATAAAACCAGTCGGAACATAAGAATCTCGTTTACTCGGGTTTACGAAGGGCGGGGTACAATTAAAAAGATGGACTATATTTACGCGTCGTCCTTGACTCGTTCCGCGAAGCGATAATGGAGAAGCATGTCAAAAAGCCCATCGGATCCCGGTGCTGTTGCGATCACGCGTAAACTCGTGCGGCCGTAAATCTGGCAGTGGTGGAAAAAGAAGAGGAAGAATAATGACAAGGGAGAAAGTACGAACCGGGCACTCATCCGTTAAGGTGTTACCTACGGACAGTGTTATCCATGCCCGACGCTCCCGTTCGATGTGGGGAGAAAAGCCCGCTATCTCTCTTCTATGCATTATGCATCGCATTTACAGATGGGCTCGAGCTCCTTACGTCGGCAGAGAATAATACGTTGAATAATGCACTTGCTCTTTTTCTTCTTTCTTTTCCCATTTCTTCGCGTGATGTTTGCGTATGGGTTTTTACTCCGCGAAAATTGGAGGACTCGTTATACTTGCTTTTGTAAGTCGGTGTGCGAGCGCGTTTTCTCGTGCGTTGTATATTTGCAGGTGATAAAACAGAGTGAAAGATCAGTTCATCATTTTGGAGTATAGTTTCGATTGAGTATAGCGAAGAGATTAATGAAAAATCAGGCGATGGGAATCATTTTGCAGCTATAGAAAGTGAATACGGTGTATGCATTTAGTGAAAACTCGCGTCGGATTAATTATCCCTATCCCTTCCACGCGTCTTCTCTCGGAATTGAAATGAAAGAGCCGCATTATCTCCACACTCATACTCGGCATCGTCTCCCCTTACTACAGCTGCCCTCGCATAGAAATTAACAAGATGATACAGCTTTCGGTCAAGCGTAAATTTTCATGGCATATTCATACGGCAAGTCGACTGGTGCGTATACAAAGGGGCTAGCGAGCCGTGAATTGCGTCAGGAAATTGTCTCAACGTCGTCCTTTCTCGCGGCTCCATCTCCGCTTCTCTTGCCAATGACAAGTGCATCGTTCGCTCGTGAAAATCAAAGCGCTTAAACGTCCCTCGGAGACGCGCGTATGTAGGTCAGACTTGCTCCGGCCAGACATCGGGCAGCCGGATGAAAAAGAGCAGACTGGAGTCGAACGACTGCAAGGATTGCTCTCCGAGAAAGGATGACGGCAAAGAGAACGTGCCGATTACCTTAGTACCTTCGCGTAGCCATGGCGACGAGGCTATCGGAGAGAATTAGAGAAACCGCGCGACAAGGAGAGTGTAAAAAAGAAAATACTTAGCCGAGCAACTGCGGGAGAAAGATTTTCGTTGCTGCAAACGCGAATAAATTTACTTTATTTGTATCACACTCAATTCGAGATGTGATTCTTGAAAAATGAAGATGGAAAATCGTATAAAGAGACGACCGAAATAAGAAGGTATAATATCGAGAAGTGAATGCATCAGAGACTGGAGTCTCTAAACTGAAATGAAAAATCTGCGGGGACCTTGCTTTTACCTCATCCGCTTTAGTAGGAAATGAGGAGCTGCTGCTTCGAGTGGCTTGCTCTTCTTCAAATCGACTTTGGAACACTTGAACCATTCCACTTACGACTATCACCGAGCTTATATAGCTCGAATGACTCTCAGATTGAATAATCTCGATCGCCAATAAATTTATGTCATTTTTGTGACGAATAAGCTTATTGCGTTGCTTTAGCTACGTAGTGTTTCACGTTCTCGATAAACTGCCTTAGAAACGTAAGTTCGTTTTAAAAGGCTCTTCATTATTGCCCAACTATGGGTGTATATCCTTGCAGTTTTGTCCGTTTATTTTTCCTTTCAAGCGTTACGCAATAAACAAAATTGACATCTCAAGCATTTCCTCGTAATGCTACAATTATAAAATAATACACGACGATTTTCCACTAGGATTTTCCATGCAACTCAGCGACAATTAGTAAAACAACATTTACCCAGCCAGCTATATAATGAACGCAAGTTTCCATTACCTCTCTCTAATGAATAACGCTTTGCAGAAGCTTAACCGCCTCCCCGCGTCATGATTCGTTTCGCCCCGAGTTGCGTTTAACTTCCAACTCTCCGCGTCTCCCGCCGACTGGAAAATGCTCTCTCTCTCTCTCTCTCTCTCTCTCTCTCTCTCTCAATAACTAGATTAAGCGCGAACTGCAGATCCTTCGATGGAGCTACTAATGCGATTTGTCGCGCGAGCGCCACGCCCGTGATAATTTACCCGCGAACTTTCGACTGCAGTACTTATATATATATATACGACGCATTATAGTAAAACTGTGTGAGAAAGCATAGTCGTTAAAAATATATCCCTGGTGTCGGACAGCACTGACTAAGCCAATGAGCGCGCACGTATATATCGAGGAAGTCGTTACCGCCAAGAGGGACTTCCATACGATGTCACGTTCGCGCGTTGTTTCCTTTTAATTTTCCCGCGCTTTTCTTCTCCTCCACGAAGCTGACTCTACGCCGAGCTGATCCTCCATCGGATGCCTACGATACATCTCTTCTCGTTCGCAATCAACCATGTTACTCCAGTAAACAGAGAATCAAAGTTCCAGCCGAACGCAACAATTTAATTTTTTTAATAAAAATGAAAAAACTATTCTCCCGCAGCGCTTTTGACCCGCCTGACAGAGCGTAGCGCGCAGATTGTGCGGCAGGGAGTGGGATTTCATAAGATAGCGCGCAGCGCTCGCGACGACGGTGCGAGGCGCAGGGGTGGGGTGTCCACATAAATCTGTGCCGAGACGGGAATAGCGCCACTGACTCGCGGACCGCCATCCACGACGCGACGGTCAGGTAGTACATAGCGCGCGAAAAGACGATCCGGAGAGTGAGAGGCAACGCATCGGATAGAGAGAGAGGGCAAGGACCGCTTTTATTTTTCACCCGACGAGCTTTTCTGTGCAGCGCTATTTATTGACACTGTGCGCGGTGTGACCGGAGCAGAAGAGACAGCAGTTTTGGCTCGACGTGCGCTGCTCGTTCACTGTGTCATTTTAATCGTCTGCGCTTGTTCGAACGACTATGTGAGTGGATTGATTTTTCAAAAATAATTTTTAATCGTACGCATGAGAAACAGTTTGTGGTATTACCGATTTCGTAATTCGACTATGCACCGTTTCATTCGCAACATCCGGAGTATATAGTTGCTATTTATGTTAGGCTTTGATAAACCGTCTTATGCTGATTCCTCGCATAAATTCTTTGATAAATAAACGTTCCATATTAATTAACCCGATTGCTGGACTCAGCTGACATTCTAAAATACGGCAGGTGGTATATATAATGGAAAAAAAAAATTCTCACTGATAATAACTGCCATTGAATCTATATAAGCAACATCGCTCATATTATAACTTTCAATGATAATATTTCATAGATGATAAAGCTCCCTATCAATCCGCTTCCTCTACGCGTGCGTGCGTATAATAGAAAAACTTGGTTTGCTCAACCGCGAGAATCGCATATATGCTGTATAGTTGTATACTAAGTCGACAAAAAAGAAAGCGATCTTGAGTCTCGCGTGAGAAAAAAAAGGCATCGCACTCGCGCTCCCCGGAGTGTTAAGTAAGCGCGCGTGCGGCCTTGATTGATTCGTGCAAGATTCGTGAAAGTAGAGCAAAAAAGGGAAAAGATTTGTCAAGCGATAGCATTCCCACTCGAGAGTTAACGGCTATGCTATGTAGATATATACACAGTTCGGCGCATATATCTCGAGGAAATTGTTCGTTTGAGTCGAGCGTGTCTGTGTGTGTGTGTGTGTGTGTGTGCGCGCAAGTGGCAATAGATGTTAATCCTCTTTAATTCAGATTGTCACGCTATATCGTCGATCAAATGATTTTATGACATTACTCATCGTTACGCCGCTACTCAGTAGTTAACTTCGACAATTTTGATTTTTCTGCAAATCGCGTGTTAGTTGTATATCCCCTGACAACGCATGAACGTTTTACTGCCATTTTTAATCGGCGGAAAATCAACGTTTCTGGAACTCGTTTTGATATAAAATTTAAATTGAAAACTGCAGCTGCTCGTATTTTATGATTGTTGCACACTCTTGAAATCTAGGTGCTGCTGCGCAATTTATGCATTATATATTTTAGTTATCCATAATTTATAAGTAGAATATCATAGACGAGTGTAATTTGTGACTGTAGCTATCAATCATGCATGCAAATTACAAATCTAAATATAATTACTAGAGTACGCATACAAGAGACGAAAATTGCGTAAAATTCTGAATTACCATCATCGCATTAATCTATAATCCGCATTCAAGATAATATTTGTATACGCGATTTATGATCCCCTCTGGATAAGCCTCAGAAAGCATCCGAAAATCCGAATTTCGCATCTGTTCAAATAGTCTGTTCTCTGTATACATTTATAATATTCCATTGTAATAACCGCGCTCGTATAATCTACTTTTTTTAACATTTTTTAACATTTATCAGTAAAGAGTTGTCGAGTAAAATAAATATTTTAAAACGTAAAGTAAACAATTACTTTGACTTCATTCCTTAGAGTGAGTCTGATAAATGCACGACACACTTCCAGAAATGAAGTTAGACTAAGGTAGATCGATTGATATTTTTAACTACTAACAAAGTGTATGACATAGGTCAGGTAATAAATTATACAAGTAATTAAATGAATTAAATTAACTTAATATGGAACCGATATCATTGCAAAAATAGATCTAATATATAGCTTTATAACCGCAACATTTGAGCGAATGTGAAAAAGATCACGCACGTTCTACAGATTATTGCGCTATGAATCGTAAATATTTATTTATTTATTTTTTGTAACAGATACCTCAAACAACTTACGCAAATCATAACTAATTTTTTCTTCGTTTCGTTTCGCATGATTGTCCCGGCCTACTTAAAACGGAATGTATTCGTATCCGCAAACTGTCTAATCCTACGTTAAATAATTATCATTACAACTTAGTAACGTGAGAAATCAATTCCATGACGTTCATTAAAAGCAAATCAGCAAATAAATCTCACAAGAGAAAAAATAAAACTCCCACCGTACGATCGTACACAACCATTTATATACCACCGAGTGTCCTCGAGAAACACCTTCACAGCAACCCTGGTACAGGACGACTGAGATTTGCAAAAAGTAAGCAATGCTCGCGTAACCGGCATCCGGTACCACCTGTAGCGCCTAGCGCACACCGATATCGAATCGCGGCAAGGGAATACCGCATGGGATATTAAAGAAGCTGCTCAAATCGGAGCGTGCGTCAATGGCGAATTTCCTCGTGTCCCCTGCGGAGCGAATCCCTCGATCGTCGCGAACCGGTTTTCATTCAATCGGTGGGAGTATATACGTTCGTCCGGATAAGCGCCGAAGTGGATGCGTCAATATTCCATGGAAGTGCGCAGGCGAGTGTCTTCCTTTTATGTTCGCGGAAAAGGCGGTGAATTATCGATCGATTCCGAAAAGTTGGGACTTTGCCGAAAACGTTTATGAGTAAGAATCGATCTGCGATGTACTTTTATTAATGAAATACAGTGTATGCTGCATCGATGCCTCTTATAGTATAGCAGATTTTTAAATAGTCAACACTATCCAATAGAACAACAGTGGCATAGTTCCGAAGCGGTTATTGGTATAGTATACGCTCAGCGCTGACGTACATGTCAGCCGAGATAATGTAATAAACTCGCGCGCGTATAATGATCGAAAAGTCCTCTTTCTGAAAAATGAGTCATGGTCACTTGTAGCTGCGGCCAAGAGCCGCTCGAACTCTCGCGCTCTCTATCCAAGCGCAGAAGAAAATTCCTCGCAGGGCTCGATTACGGTCGTTTTTCGTCTTCGCTACTCTGCGGTTCGCTTTTTTCTCGCGCTTCCATCATTGGATCACTCGCGAGAGTAGTGCTGCGAAAGGATAGAACGGGTTGCGTGAACTTTTTGCTCGCAGGGAAATATGTCGTGCGTTTGAGTTTCATTGATATTTATATTTGCAAGATATAACCGTGTTTACGCATCTACGAGGAAAATTGAGCATTTTGGAAAATTTGCTTCTATTTACACTCTTGACTTTCCTCTTACGCAGCTACACGAGCACGACGCGCTGAACGTGGGAATGAATCAGTCTGGCTGTAAATTAAAAAGTTTAAATCACGAAACTTTGATATTTCAATAGAAATTTGATTAAAGCAATGTTTATACCGTGTTTCTTGTATTCTTCATATATAAAATATCACAAAATTGAAGAACCTAGCTTGCAGTGCACGTTACAATGTTTACTTTAATTTTACATATCCGTATATCCATGTAACATGAATGGATCTCAGTAAACAAGCCTTTTGTACTATATATAGTCCATCGACAAAGGTGTCCCTGATGTCGATCAAAAGTGAGATTAAATTTACACTTGCAGGTACATTGTAGTAAGGATATCTTGTCATAGAAGTTAATGGTTTGTAGTTCTAACGAGCGATTGAAAAAAGGCAGCACAATGTTATTGAAGCGTAAACAATGATGTAATGTTACAAGTAATTTCACCTATACTGTATTAGTCACAATAAAACGTTATATTATAGCCTTGATTATATATCTTTCAGTGTTTTATATATAAAGATAGATGACAAGATAGGTGTACATAAACATTTTAATTGTATGTTAACCTGCAGAATAAAGGATGTAGTTTTTGTTCTTGAGGATGTGATAAATGGAGAAATTTCCATATATGGGTTTACACCAAGGGCGTGATATTATCATAAGAAAATGTTTAAAAATGTATTCCAGTGGAAAAATATATGTATAATTAAAACGTACACCTGTACAAATTCTATGTACATATCGATGCATAATTTTGAGCGTATAATACAAATTATAAGATATTAATTATCTTCACCTTTCGATTAAAGAATGACTTTGCACGAGGTTCACTTAGTTCAAGCTGTGAAAATACTTCTTGAATGCAGTGATTAATAATTTTTTTATTTATACAAGAGCAGCCTTAGCTTTATTTACAAAGTCTCATTTGAATTATCGCTAAAATTTCTTTAGCATCAGCACATTATCAAATGGTACAATACTTTTTTTTATCACTTCCTCCTTGATATCATTATCATCGCATTGTATTTCAAATGTGCTTCAAATAATTACGTAAACCTAATCCGCAGTTATCCGATGCCTTGCAAGATTCATTCTATTAACGTGTATTATTATATTACCTGTTGAATTTTAAGTCAGACAACATTATGCATCACTTATCCATTGTATATAATTGTATTAATTCGTATAAAGCACAAGCTGACTCTTTATCTTATTGCAGATCAACGATGTCCGACCCCAATGCATTTAAGGACTTTGCCAAAGAGATGACCGATTTCATCGTGAACTACCAGGAGAATATTAGAGAAAGGTAAGCAAAAAGATCGGCCTCGCGAGATATTAAGCATTCGCAGCGAGGCACTTAAGTACGTGCGCGGCTTTACGGCGCACGAGCATCCGCTAATGAACGTAAGTATTTGGGATCAAGGTTCATGCGTGCAGTAGACGCGTAAAGACGCATGCGAGAACATGAGTATACAATTTACATTGGCTACCGGGTGACAGACGGAAAGACAGACTCGCGCAGGTGTAATCGCGCCGACTGATCGAAGGTGAAACGTTCACGGAGGGAAAGGAAAATCAACCTTGACAATACTCCATATCGTGGATATGTGCGGATACACGTAATCGACTGCCGTAATCAATCAAACCACTTCTAGTTGACTTTGTATAGACTGGCTCGAGATTGGAGAGAATGGATGATTATTTTACAAAAACTGAAAATTTATATTATTTTTATAATTGTAGAAACAAAGCTTCTGCGAATAGTAATTCTTATGAGCATTCAAATGCCAACTGAGTATTTCACAGTTCGATTTGATGCAATTTCAGGAGAGTCTTGCCCACCGTAGAGCCTGGTTACATGAAGCCTCTTTTACCCGAGGAAGCACCGCAGCATCCTGAAGACTGGAGAAGCATTATGAATGATCTCGAGAGAGTTATAATGCCTGGAGTAAGTAAAAAAATTCGTGGATTTAGAATATTTTTCATAATCGTATATATTTGTAAAGAGCAATGCCAAACGAACGCGTCGTATTTTCTTCTGGCAGATAACTCACTGGAACAGCCCGAAATTCCACGCATACTTCCCCACCGCTCAGTCTTATCCTGCAATCGTGGCAGACATGCTTTCCGGCGCACTGGCTCAAATCGGATTTACATGGGTAAACGTCTGAAACTAGATTTCAGCATACAATCTTGCAGGAATTATAATTAAACTTCGATGCTAATTTTCAGATCGCAAGTCCAGCGTGCACAGAACTGGAAGTGATAATGCTTGATTGGCTAGGAAAAATGCTCGAGTTGCCCAAGGAATTTCTCGCTTGTAGCGGCGGTAAGGGAGGCGGTGTGATTCAGGTAATTTTTTTGCGATGGAATATCGATACGCCTATGGAATTTTCTATCAGCTGAAATATTTAATCATCTATACGGCAATCTATACATTAATCGTCATTTAACATTTTTTTTTTCGCACAGGGAACCGCAAGTGAAGCGACTCTGGTAGCTCTCCTAGGAGCGAAGGTGAAAAAAGTCAAACAAATCAAGGAACAGCACTCAGAATGGAACGATAATGAAATCGTTGGAAAGCTAGTCGCCTACGGTTCAGGTTAGCACACGTATAGCAATTTATAAAAATTTTTATTACAATACACGGATAAACTTCCGTAAGCTCGGTTGACTTATAATCAGCGCGATTTCCATTGTAATTTGAAGTGCAACAAGCTCCATTAATTCAAGCGAATGTAAAAGCTGTCGACGCGAGTGGCTTACTCTCGAAAACGCCCCGCGCATCACCGACAATTGTCACGACCTTTCAAATCCAGTCTTATGCTCGAACGAACGCACTAAACTTTTTAAAGCTCGTATACGCGCTCGGTGTCGTAAAACAGCGAGGTGTGCGTATACATATAGAGGGGAGTGCAAAAGTTAGGTGGTCCGCTATATATACTCGGGGAAAAGGTAAAGGGAGGATAAAGGCCAGGGGCTGCGGGGGTGGTTCGCGCCGGCGTGACGTTGAAGCACTTCATCAAGCAGCACTTTATCGCCATGGCAACGCGTAATAACCTCTCGAGTTACTCGAGACCCACTGCGCGCTAGCAGCTTCTGCACCTATATGTGTATATATATATACTACCAACACTCTCGCGCGTACGATGAATCGGAAAAGTTATGCTCCGGGGCTGTACGTCTGCTGATTTTCAATTCGCTTCGTTTATCCTTCATTTTTCTGATAATGCCTGATGGATGGCAACAGGCTCTGCCCTTTGTTCTCGACGATGGCTTCCTTTCTTCCTCTAATACTCCCGTATAATGCGCCTCGACGACTCTTACGGCGAGTAGGGCTCTCGATTTTTTTTCTTCTCCGAATCCCTTGGGGACAGCTTGCGGCTTGGGTATTAAGGCGGGGAATTATCGGGATTGATACGTTCTCTTCTAGAACGCTGTATTTGGATGCGCTAATTTGAGATTTTTTTTTCAAAGTATAATACTGATATTTTCTCATTACAGCTCAAGCGCACAGTTCCGTTGAACGCGCGGGTCTTTTGGGTGGAGTGCATTTTAGACTCCTCGAAACCGACTCTAAGCACCAACTTCGCGGAGAGACACTCGCGGATGCCATTCGCGCGGACAAGGAGAAGGGTCTCATCCCGTTCTATGTAAGAGTTGAACTTTTTTCGAACTAAGCGCAGAATTGCTTTTGTACATTTTCTGTATTGATTAATATATCAATGTCTAACCATTGCTACCAGGTCGTCGCTACCTTAGGAACCACTTGCTCTTGTACGTTTGACCGTCTCGATGAATTGGGACCAATTTGCAACAGCGAAGAAATTTGGCTGCACGTCGATGCTGCCTACGCCGGTCAGTTTATAACGATATATTTTTTTAATTCAATTTTACATATAATGATTATATAAAATATCCTCAACTCGTGGCTTAGGTTCTGCATTTATTTGTCCGGAATTCCGTTACCTCATGAAAGGGGTCGAGCGAGCAGACTCCTTCAACTTCAACCCTCACAAGTGGTTGTTAGTAAATTTCGATTGTTCCCCCTTGTGGCTGAAAGATCCTACCTACGTGATTAACGCGTTCAACGTTGACCCCCTATACCTCAAACACGATATGCAGGGATCCGCCCCGGACTACAGAGTATGTTGTATTATATTGAATAATATTTTATCGTTTTCATGATACATATCTAACTCGATGGCCTTATACTCTTTCAAGCACTGGCAGATTCCCCTCGGCAGAAGATTCAGGGCACTGAAACTCTGGTTCGTTCTTCGACTTTACGGAATCGAGAATCTCCAGAAGCACATAAGGAACCACGTGGCTCAAGCCCATGAATTCGAAGCACTGGTGTTGTCGGACACCCGGTTCGAAATCGTCGAGGAAGTTATCCTTGGCCTCGTTTGTTTCAGACTGAAGGTAAAAATAATGAATTTAACAACGCGAGCATGTTTCGTTTTAGCTTCATTTTTCAAAAGCCTTGACACCTTTATGAAAGACAAAAAAAAAACGCATAACTTTCCTTGACTTTGGCTTTCCCGCTTTCGATATATTTCGTTGAATCTCAATTGAAACTAACGCTTCGTTCGAACGGCTGATTCAAAGGGCTCGAACGAACTGAACGAGCAGCTGCTGAGGCGAATAAACGGTGCTGGCAACATTCACTTGGTGCCGTCCAAGATCCACGACAACTTCTTCCTGCGACTGGCCATCTGCTCGCGCTACAGCGAGAGCAAGGACATCCAGTACTCGTGGCGAGAGATCAAGCTACGCGCCGACGAGCTTCTCGAGGAGCAATCGCTCTCCAAGTGATGGCGCGCCCGCATAACTCGTAGCTGCAAGGCCCTCACACCCGTCACCTGCAATCAGTCTTAGGCAATTTTAGCCGTCGCCGCCGCTATGCTGATCTCAATCCTACACACACACACACACACACACACACACACATATATATATATATATACGCACACTGTGCTGCTTTGTCTCTTGAATCTGAAATTTCCATCGCTGGCTTATACCTCCGCAGGGCAACTTTGTCGTATATATTCGCTCTGCACAGGAGCAATCGCGGCGAAAGTGTAGTTTTTCAAGTGTCGCGCGGGAGGTGTCGTGCTGTTGTTGAATTAAGAAAGTATTTTCGGTGAATTGCATTTCGTCGATTGGGTTATCTGTCGAATGTTTCAATGTACGATTGTGTAAAGAGAAATGTCGAAAATTCGATAACGATTTTATCTGCTTTGACAGTAGAGTGTCTTTAATTGCATGAAGTATTCTTTTCCACAGAGCTTCTGAAGTTTCTCCAAAAATACGAGCGTTATTTTGAAAGATAAAAAACAAAGCACTTGTTAAACTACACACAAACAAAATTCGTAGTCGTGTTGTAGATTCTCCTTGTATCATAAATGTGCGTTGAAAGTTAAAATTACTGTATTTTGCCAGGTCAGCTGAGAAAAGAAGCTCGCAAAGGCATGTTTATTTTGTAAAAGAGTATAGAGAAAGAAAAATTATAAAGGAGAAAAGAAGGCCGTTTGCGCAAAGTATTCGAGTCCCATGCTTACCGTTGTTGTATGAGCAACTGCGCCAGTCTCCAGTTGCTTGTTAATCGTTAAACTTCAAAACCGAAAAAGTTTTCCTCTCTAATTAATCCGTACACAGGTATGCGAGAAATTGAAAATTCTTAATGCCTACGAACGTGCTGCAGCTGGGACAATAATAGATTTAGAATTTAGAAATTACTCGGTCCGAAAGTACGTGCTAACTATGCGGGCATATGATCAGTGTGAAACGATCAAGTATTATTAATGGGACCAACGGAAAAATATATGCAAAAAAATAAGGAATATATACTTGTTGTAATTATTTCTTTGTTTCGTATACTTTTTCCTATATCTTCTTTTAATTCCTCGTTTAACTCTTCATATTATTGGATTATCTTTGTGTATATTTGTTTCTTTGGGATTATCACGAGTACTGCACTATACTTATATATATATGCACGTCATTAAATCCAAGTTATGCATATCATTTTTTTTATCATATATGTGACAAAAACATGTTTTTATAACACGTGCATAAAAAAGATCATTTTCGGTGCCTATAAAGTGGAGTGAGAATAAGGTTTTTGCAGTAATATTTAAATTGTCAAAGAAATTTTAAATTTTGGAAATTATACATACACGTGCACACTGTAGTGGACGATTCGAAAAACTATATACTCGACCCAAATCATAGGCGACATAAAATGGTCTTTCTTATACACTTGTCATAAAATATACGATGAACAACAAGGACGAATGTGCTTCTCCAGACTCGAATGATATATAAGCACTCGTGCTGAAATATTATCCTCACTTGGAAAAGCCTATTTTCGCCCCTAGTTGTATAATACTATATTTGATGTATGTATGTAGGATTTCAAGTATCGGTTCTTGAAAAAAATCAATGAAAGTATTGTACCATCCGTAAAAAAACGAATTTTGGAAATGTATATTTATGAAATCTAATTTAACATAAAACAATATAATGATATTAACGATTGTATAATCGCATACAAATCATTTACGTAATATAAACTTTTTGCTTTTTGTCTTTTGTTATATAGTACATACGTATAGGTAGATTATTTTAAATGTAAGAAATGACCAATAAAGATATTGATAAGCTCAGTATGTGCATATTGATAAAGCGAATGTTGTTGTCGAAAATAGTTATGCTGGACTGTGTATCGACGAACTCGATTAATTTTGAAAGCAGGGAAGCAATAACACGTGTATAATACAATAAAGTTACAAACTAAAATCGCTTTGTATACGCATGCGCTTCTTTTCCCATCACGTTCGGCGCACGTTCTTCGAAAAATAAATTATTCAGCTTCAAAACCATAGACGCAGCACTTATATGATTTTATTTTCTATCAAGTTTCTGTACACACTTCAAGAGATAAGCTCAAATCGTTCTGAGTTACGAAAGAAGAACTAATCATTTTTTCGGACACGGTGGACTAGGTTCTGGAAATTTTTTCGGCGGACCACTAAAGCGTTTCGTCAGCTGAATTATTCGGTCTGCTTCACGGATTCCGCTCAATCTTGCGCCGTGAACAGTGCTGTAATGGCCCGGAATCGTCGCTTCGCCGGCGAACATCAAAATTGGCGCGACGGGCTCGCACGATCCTATTTACGCAATACGGACAATCGAAGAAGTTTTAACGTTTTTCACCGATTACTCTGGCGTATCATCCACAAGTCAATTGATCAAATTACCCGGCAGAGGACTAGCCAAATCACACTGATGCCCAACGGTGCTGTCCATGGCCATGTAGCTGTAAGAACCGGCGAAGAACTGGTCCATGCACCACTTGCTACGTAACAAGTTTGTCGGGTAGGGCAAAGTTGGATCTCCCGTGAACTGTCGCAAAAGTCGGGTCATCGAGTCAACGACTTCCTCGTCCGAGCAGAGTTCCATATCGGCCGCCTCGCGACCGCACACCCAAGCGCAAAGCACATGCTGCGAACCCGCAAGTTCCTCGACCATGGAAATACCTTTGATGGGATAAGTTTACAAATATGCCGCAAGTATGGCAAATTCAATTTTTTTTTCTCAATGAAAATATAAACAGAGAATGACGTAGACCTTTGACCCAATCGCACCGATCAGCTAGTTCGTCGGCTGACCAAGCAAAGCGTATGCCACCCTCGCTCCAGACCCAGAACGGTCTCTCGTATTCCAAAAAGATCTTGTTGACGCATCCGTATCCAAGCCTCGTGATGGCTTCGACCTTTTCCGCTGGAAGCGCTGGACAGAACAGTTTCTCGTGCTGGTGCTTCAGGACTCCCAGTGAGACGGTAACGATGACGTAGTCGGCGAAGAACTCGTCGCCGTCGCAACACTTGACGAGAGCTCGTGGACAGGACTCGTTGACGGCGCCCCAACGAACGCAGCTCACGGGTTTGCAGTACTTGAGCGAACAGCTCGGCAGATCGCGCAGAAGAGGCGCCAACATGCCCACGTAGCCCAGGGGTACGCGCACATTGCCCCCCGGGATCTCGACGTAGCTGCCGAACTGGTCCGCTGATACGAGGGAAAGGTCGTCGCCGCAACGACAGCGCACGCAGTTGGTCAAGCCGTACATCACCCGAGCCGCGTCGTACCTATTGATCGCGATGTTTGGGTTTTATTTTATAGAAGAAGAGAGTCGTTCGATGCTTTTGGCTGAAAACAGGTTTTTTATGGGATACGACATTTTTATCGACCATGTTTACCTCGCGTCGGACGTATATATACGCACATAGTTCTAGAGTGAAAGCCGATGGCAGCGGTGCCGTTTTCGTAAATTTGAATATTGCTTCAGCATTAATAGGACATTACGCCCAATGTATATAAATCTCGAAGCTATATTGAGATTTTACGAATTCTTTTTCACAGTGTAAATATAATGGATCGCGGAATAAAAACGTAAAAAGAAACGTTCGTTTCACCTCTGTTCCTCGGGAAAATTGTGCAGCTCCTGTTGTATCCTGACGCCCATGAAGTTCAGTAAATTTCCATGCGTACGGCCACAGCCAAGGGAGAAAAGCGCCGCTGCTTGCTGCTCGATCTGTCTGAAGGTGTGATACGCGGTGATACTCACGGGCAAATCGATCGCTCGTCCTTCGCTCGTGCAAAAGAGACCCTTGCTCGGGTCCGGCCTGAATAAAGGCGGCTTCAGTAGCCCCTCCTGAGCGGCCAGTGTGAATACCGGATTAGCTACGCAGCCACCCTCGATCCAAGTGGCGCCCATTTCTGCCACGACGTCGCCGAGCCAGCAGGAATGAATACGACCTCCTGGCCTGAGAAAATCGGTTAGGGGTCTCTTGGTAGGTTAATACTAATGGGGAATCGAGGTCTAGTGCGTTTGTAGAAAAAACCAGCGAATTATAACCTACAAGATTTTTTTACGAATTCTATTGAGCATACTGCTTTGAAATACGAATGAACATATACCTATCAGTGGCTTCGAGTATTGTGAAATTTTTTAAGCCGCATTGGGCAAGTCTATGTGCCGCGGAGAGACCCGCCATTCCAGCTCCGATGATCACAACAGTTGGCTCGGAATTGCATGGATCCAACATACAGGGATCCAATTGGCACGTATCGAATTTCGCAATTTTCGCACACGGTGGAACTTCTTTTCCTGACCCGCTGTCTCCTGATGCCACTGCCGACGCGAACCATCTACATAGGATAGTAACAGAGTGAACCAACACGATCAATATTTTCACTTTGAGAAACGGCTTTAGTGTGCGTATGAGGTTATCGATTGATTTCTTCGAGTACGCGACACCGATTTGTTGCATCTTTATACATGAATATTTTATTGAAGTACGCTTGTTAATGAATACTATGATTACAAGTAAAGTAAAACAGAAATAGTTACCTTTTGAGGTTGCATTTGGCGGCTCTGATAGAAGATCGAGATCTCGCTAAGAGCATCTCATAAGGCAGAAATCGTAGGACGAGCTAATTTTTCATGAAGCAGTTACCTCATCTGCACGCGTATAAAAATTTAAATAATTTACTTATAACGACCGCAGTTCATGAGATCTGTCGTTTCTCGCGAAATTATCATGGCGATGTAGTAAACGTTATTCTATTGTTGAATTTGAAAAACACAAAATTACGTTCAGTACTTGTCAGCGTTTGAGTGGTATGAAATTGGCGCCAAGTAAAGCGCCATCTTCAGATTTACTTAACTCTCTGCAGTCGGTAAGACGTTGATTATTCAATGGATCATAAAATGTTACAATTATTAATCTATAACTATATATTTTTAATTTATTTTAAAAACCAAAGAATATACTTGAAACCACATTTTGTGTTCAATAATAGCATGGAAAAATAACAAAAAATTCTTAAATTATACATCAGCGACATCTATATTGCACGCATTGAAACACAAGTCATTATAGATAGCGATATTACCAACAGTAAGTATTTATTAATCTATATGCAGTTATGCAAACACTACAATTTTTTAACAAATAAATAATGTATTCGTCATGCATGTGAAGGAAAATGAGCATTTACCTAAATTTATTAATAATCTTATAGAACGCCAAATTCATAGATTTAAATATTAAATTTATTTACAACCAAATAAAATAATGTTAATTATATTATTTACTTTGTCCACCTTGTCGAAACGTGTCACTAAGTACGTTATACACATAATAATAAAATTACAATACATAAAATAATAACAATTACAAATAAAATAACATAAATAAACTAGATAAAAGTAAAATACTTAGAGCACTATTTGATCATCAATGTTGAATTTTGCTGCTTATTTTCTATTTCGAGATCCTTAATTCTTGAAATCATTTCACCATTTTTCTTTACTGGTCTTGTTAATATAGTCGATTCATTAATAGCAGCAGATTTTTTATTCGCTTGTAAAAGTTCAGAAGCTTGTCCAGCTATTTCATTCCAGGCAAAAACAATATCCTCTTGCATTGAAATACGGCTGCAAATAGCGAACCGAATAACAAACTTCTCGCGATATGCTCCGGGAATAACATAAATTCTTCTTCTCGACATAAGCCGATCAATGAGCTGCAGTGTTAGTGTATCTTCACCCTATAAATATATTGGATTTTAGAACAGAACAAAATTTTTAAACACTTTGAGCTGATCTCTATATCTTTTAACGACAAACACCTTTAGTCTAAAACAGATGAGGCCCAGTTTTCGATCAACCGGTATTTCAAACCTATTGTCATTGTTTACGAGTTCTTCAAATCTTTGTGCTAGTTCTATAGTATGGCGTATATGCTTTTGCAATCCTTCTACTCCATACAAACGTAAAACAAACCAAACTTTAAGAGCACGGAATCTTCGACCAAGTGGTATTTGCCAATGCTGTAATTATTTGAAGTTTGACTATAATTTTATCAAATGATAAATATTAATAATACATTCATTCTAAAAATATTTATATAATTTACTCGATAATCTTGAGTTGGTCCAGTATTCTTTGACAAATATACCCGTTCTACATTAAACGATTCCGTAAGAAGGCGAGAATCCTTTACCCTAAGAGAGAAACAAATGTAATGAGTAAGCGAGTACTTTTTATGGACTTATACTCTCAAATATATTAATTAAGTATTTTACCAAAACGCTGAACAATCGAAATTAACCAAAAGCCACTTGTGAGGATTGAAATTAAAAGAGTCAGCGTATTGTACTCCGGACATTAAGTAGCGGTATTCAGGACAAACAAATGCAGCACCTTTGGATTGTACAACAATGAAGCATGCATAAAGATACTTATTTCATTACTAATTATGTATATGAGTATAATTATAATAAGTGGTATTATTACGCTTAATTTTGTATTCTTATACCTGCATAAGCTGCATCTACATGAAGCCAAATATTGTATTTGCTGCAAATAGGACCAAGTTCGTTAAGATTATCAAAGGCACAAGTAGGTGTAGTTCCTAATGTGGCCACAACATAACACGGTATAAAGCCATCCTCTATATCCTTTTTTATGGTTTCCAAAAGCGTAGCGCCTCGTAAACTACATTTCTCATCGGTAGGCAAAAGTTTCATAGCCATTGCGCCGAGACGACCACTTTTTTCCACGCTAGAGTTTGACTGATCTAAATTTTAACAGTTTTTAATTAATTACATAATTTTACTTATGGTTTAAAAAAATTGAAAAACATACTCTTTAAAATTATTGACGTTATATCTGTATTGTAGTACAATGTTAAATTTCGAGTATGCGTGACTTGAAATTTAACATTGTATTACAATATAGATTATAAATTTACTTTATGCAGAAACAGTTGTACGGTTTTAAACAATTCATGTATGCGACATTTTTTTTCGCATCCAGAAAAATGATATGAATATATTCACTATATGCGATTACATCGTATACATTTTTTATTGCTAATTTTGAACTTGAAAATTTACTACTCAAGATGTTTAATCTCTTCTATATATAAAAAATATGTAAATAAACAACACACCTGATGTATACGCTATCAATTTTGATCTAATTATTGCTTCGTCCAAATCGGGTTGTTCTTTTTTAAGCCGGTTGACAGTTGTCTCTCGAGCGGCTAGTAATCCAATAAGTGTCGCTTCGCTTGCAGATCCCTGTTTGATAAAATAAAACAGGGAATTATACTTCAATAAATTTTATGTTCACATCACAAAAAAAATTATTGTATTTGCATTGATATACACAATTAGTTATCTACTTTAACTGATCGATGATTTTTTCTATGTACAAACACGTGCTTTAAGTGCAAATGAAACTTTGCCTTTGTAAATTTTAACTATAAATTACTGCAGGATAACTCTGCATTGGTCATGCAATCAAATGATTGCGTTTTATAATTACCTTTCCAATAGCAAAACTAGCAATGAACAGAAATTACTAGCTAGTAGAATTTTCAATTCGAACAAAAGCTGAGTTGATCCTTGAAATTCATAGCAAATACTATTTAATCAATGTAGTTATTTCTTTGTTTCGGATCAAGTAATATTCTATAGAAGATTGTCTTAACAAGGATTTCTTACTGTGTAGTTATCAAAAACTGTTATATCATGTAAGCAATAATTCTCTTTGATGTTAACATTACTTCTCAAGCAGATAAATTGAGTTATAAATTAAAAGTTTATTACAATTGCTAATTTTCCATTTAGTAAAAAAGTTTTTAACGATTGCGCTTAAAATCAAGTAGAATAAGATAAAAGATTGACCTGTAATACGCCACCACCTGGTCCAGGACTCGAATTCAGGAATTCTTCTGGGAGGCCCAACAGCTTTCCTAGCCAGTCCATTGTAATCATTTCTAATTCTGTACAGGCAGGCGATGCTATCCATGAAAATCCAACGCACCCAATACCAGCACTTATAATTTCGCCAACAATAGCTGGATACGAGTTTGCAGTAGGGAAATATGCATGAAAGTGCGGCGAATGCCAATGGGTCACCTTTATTAAAAAGTATTATTTACTTTGTATCTATTAATAACATTGTTACAAATTATTGAAATTTAGAAAAAATCCGTTTTCTATTTTACCCCAGGCATGATATGTTTTTCTACATCATCTAGGACTTCGCGCCAAGTTTCTGGCTTTTCAGGAGCCTCTTTCGGCAATAGATCACAGAGGTAGCCGGGTTTAACACTTGGCAGCACATCACGATCACGTATATTTTCTTTATAATCAGCTATGTAATCTATCGCTGCTTTTCCAAACTCACGAAATTCTTTATCATCCATGATTCTAAACAAATGAACTAGGTGAGAACTTTATTAAATTTGATTGGATTATCTTAGTGTTCAATGAATAACTAAAAAATCCTACAGTTTTTTTTCATTCGTCGGAGTCCCGCAACGAACTGACAGTAGGTCTAAGGAACGACGAAACTTTTAAGAGACGTGTAGTTAGAGTGAACTTTCTCCTACTTTCTCCACGATTTTGTACAAAAAATAATGTCGGTCGCGTGTCACAGAAGATGCGTACTTGACTGAATCCCGTTACAAACTTGCTTACAAAACTTATATACTCAAACTCATCCCGACTAATATTTTGTCCTCAATAGGATACAACTCTAATTTTTAAACAAATAAATGAATTAAAAGTTAGACTAATTTATTTCATTTCTAAGTCTTATTCCTTTATTACTATTAGATTTAAAGAATGACAGTATACATCATATAATGAAGATATTTAATATTAATTTATACAAATATTTGCGTTATAGAATTAATTTTTTAAATGTATTTTACTAATTTAAATACTGACATCGTAATATAATGTTTACTTAGCTCGATAAAGAAAGCATCACATAATAACATTATAAAACCATCGATATTAATCACTATCAAAGAATATATTTATTGATATTCATTATATATTATAGCATCATATACACTGAGAAAAATTTTTAATAAAAATTACTATGTTTTATAGTAATTTTTATTAAAAATTTTACTAATTATCTAATAAAAACTATGAATTTATTTTCTGAACTCAACCCAAAATATATCTTTAATTGAAAAGTAATGAGAATGAATGAATGAATTTGAATACAAATCAAGTAATAAAACATACTATTTGAAGTCACAATACAAGGCGAGGTCTTCCGCGCGCAATGGCAATCACTTCACTGGTCTCGAGAGCAGCCAACCCCTTCTCTTTTATAGATTCTAGAGAGAAGCCGTGTTACGTATTCGATCGTTTTTTCGTTCGTCAGTATTCAGAAGTAACAAGGAGAACATTTTCGCATTGTCTAATACTACTTTACTGGCGCGATCTTGAGAATAATGGTAATTCTAATAGTATTTAATTAGATTTAATTAAGTTTAATCAAATAATATTATAAATAAAAAAATTATCAAAGTTTTCGCATCAGAAGTATAAACAGCGGTAACATCTTCTTTGTTATATTACTTCTGGCACATTTTCATAACTTCGTTAATGATCAATGAAACAAGCCATTCCATATTCTTCTACGATAAATACTTTTCATGCAAAATATGTACAAAACATACACACATCCCATTTACTTTTAATAAAAGGCAATGCACCAGGAAGAATGGCAGGCATTATTTAGCTTTGTAAACGATTAGGTAATAGATGTTTTTACAAAAAATCGGAAAAGATTCTTCCGGGTCAATGCACAAAAGCATTACTAAATGATGATCAAGGACCTTTTTTCAAATGTACATGTCGACTACTACTACTACTACTACTTCTACATTGTGTTGCTTTTCTTATTCAAGTTCTTCAATGCATAATAGTAAGTTTTTATTTCAGCAATCTTTATAACTATCGCAGTTATTAATTTCATTATTTTATTGTAATAACTAAATGTCTAAGAACGAAAAGGGAAGAGCTTATGTAAAATGCGAGTTTTGAAGGAGTTATAGACTAGCATACAAATTTATTTGAATTATCTTGCCTGATAACAGGCTTTTTCGATTGTTCCTGATAAACAATGTATTTTTATAATTATGCCTTCCCTTAGAAGAAAAATTTCAGTTGTCTCTTTATTAAAAACATTTCTTCAATGATTATCTGATAACCGTGAGTGATAGATTTTAAATTTTATAGTATACTACATTAGAAACATCAATGATTCTGAGAATAACAGAATATTAGATGTAACTATTAATTTTAAATTAATATCTTCTACTTAAGTAAAATAAAGCGGCATTTGTACGAAAACCTGGCTACAATATATCGCGTATGAGTATTGTATGCGTTAAAAATTACAAGCTCAGAAAATGTTCATACAATATTGCAATTTAAGAAAATGAAACTATCAAAATAATTTTGAACTGGGCTCGTCCGGGATTTGAACCCGGGACCTCTCGCACCCGAAGCGAGAATCATACCCCTAGACCAACGAGCCAATTGTCCATTTTTTTTTATAGGACTTTCACATTCATTCGTCCAAGAACATGTTTATGCGTGAACCGTATACTTAGTGATGAGCGTTTTTATAAGTCAAATCTTTAATTAAATTGTTAATGAGGCTAATATAAAAAAATTATAAAATAAAATCCAGTGCGTTCAGTTCTACTCGGGTATTTATTTTTAATATTTAAAAAGTACGCTAAACTATAAGAAATACTTCTACATATACATTTTTATTTATCAATATTCTTCAAAACCACTAAAATTACAAATTCATTCGAGTTGTTGAGGTTAGAAAAGAATAATATTGACGCACAAACAAAAATAATTATAATTCAAAGCAATAATTTTATTTTAAATTAAGACGTCTTAAAAGACGATAATAAAAATTAGTATACAAGTTTAAAAATTCGCGGTTTCTAAATCTATAAACTAGGTAAGCAATCACGTTTGCATAGGACCGGAATCACATTTACGCATTATATTCTTCATAACAAAGAACATCATTTTTTTAAAGTAAGTTTACAATAGATAAAAGAAAGTCTACCTATTTTTGAAGCATAATAGTGTATATATGCATATAACGTATACAAAAGTAAGCTTACATTTTATTTATATCATATTTAACACGTATTTATATGGTTTTAAATATTTATACGATTGCATTGTTTATTTACAATCAAATAAAATCATCTTCTTTTTTAATAAATCGTTTATTCTAGCCATGAAATCAACGTATGCGATTGTCTAAATATGCATTTTATCTGTTCAATCTACAGTCGGTAATATCACTTCGTTACTTAAGATGAGTACGACTATGTGGTTCGTTGGTCTAGGGGTATGATTCTCGCTTAGGGTGCGAGAGGTCCCGGGTTCAAATCCCGGACGAACCCGACTTTTTTATTTTAATAAGTTTTCACTCTTTTTTTATACAATAATTATACCGTTTTTTTAAAAGAAATGTATATATAACACTTTTTAATAATTAACAAATTCTTTTTGTTAATTTAATAATATGTTTAAATTAAAATTATAAGCGATCTATTAAGAATTATTTAGATTTGAAGCCGTTATGACCGTGTGAATGATTTTAAGTATTTATATTAAAATTGTTGATGATAAATTTAGACTTCATAATAAGTACTACTTTGCATTCTACTACTGATTACGAGCGATATGTAACCTTGCAAACAGAAAAAATCATAAAAAATTGAAAAACTATTTCACAAAAGCGGTTATTAAACAATTAAAAGAGATTTAAACAACTTTTAGGAAAGTAACTTCACAATTTCTTGGTCATAGTGTTAACGGGTTAACAGTTTTTGTATAAATTAAGAGTTGGTGTTTTATGATCAATGAATAATTATTTAAACATTTTTAAAGAATTATTTTACATTATTAACTGTAATAATTTGTTCAATAATGTCCATAAACAGCAGGATTTCTATATATCAACCTCTATCTAGATTAAGTAACGCTTTAAAGGTTAGGTCGGTAATCCAGGGGGCGTAGCTCAGATGGTAGAGCGCTCGCTTAGCATGCGAGAGGTACCGGGATCGATACCCGGCGCCTCCAACTTTTTTTAATTTTATTTGCAATAATAGTGTATCAACCAATTTTTTAATTAAAAATTTTATAATAATATTACATACAAACATTTTATAATCTATTTATAAATATTTAGTTATTTCGTTTTAATTTGTATTAATTTATATTAAACTTTTAAAACTTTTCATAATGTATTATTTAATAATTATTAAAATGGGGATTAACAAATTATTAAAATTGAAGTACTTAAAAGGCAATGGTTCAACTCTGAATACTTTAGATGCATATCCCATATATTCAGAATTTATGATTTGAATGTAAGATATTTTTTGTGTGATTGAAAAATTATAAACATATACTCCTTGAAATACTATAATACTTTTAGGTGTGCATTTTATTTTCACTTTGTTTTCTTTTATTTTGATTTCATACTTCGTTTATATTCATTTTTTCATTGATAATTAATTTCAATTCGATTAATAAGTACGACTATCAGTTTATTTATTTAGTCTTTAGTTAATTCACTTGTATTTATAGAAATGCAGTAATTTAATTTTCTATTTTTGAAGCCGTTAGTAAAAAAGGTTACGATAAGTGCAGACTCAGCAGAAGCATCCGGTAATTCACGACAATGGGACAAGGAATGAGATTCTATCGCTAGAGAAAATTGGAATTGTCTTGAGGCTGTGTTACTTTTATTGCATAGTGAGATTGAACATTCTTAATGTATCTTAATTTACTCATTTATTTCATTTGAAAGTTATTATATTTTATAGTCGCAGTTTTTTACTACAGTGTAGTATGTGTAATTTTTCAGTATATTAACATACACGTACAATAATATACATATTTGTGTAACCAAAATGAGTACCGGAAACTGCTATAAACATTGTATTGTTGCTGATGCATTGAAACAACACACCTCTTAAGTCCACACCCTCAACGTTTTCTACGTAACTCACTAAGCGCTATTATAAGGTTTTTTCCTTCATTTTTTATTCACTGATTTTTCAAATTGTAGGCAGCGTACGTTATTTATGAGTTTTTTCCGCGAAAAGTAAAGTCTCCTGGTTGCTATACTAGGCTCTGATACTGTGTATTGTAATTGCCCACTCTTTGGCATTATTGCTATCCATTACCTTCTTATGTATCGATGCAAGTTAATCACGTATGTACCTCATGAATGTGAAGTAATTATTGCTTGCAATACAGTCGTCTCTAATAAAGCATAATATTTAAAATTAAAAGCACTATTCTCAAAAGCTATTCTTTTAAATAACGTTTAATGGCCAGAAAAAATATTTAAGTACATTTGAAAAATATTATGAAAGATTATTCGGGGTTATATAGAAAAATACCAAAAATACATTTTTCCTTGAGTCAAAATAAAATTCGCTTTTATTGAATTTCTCAGAATGATGGTTCCGCAACTCTTTATCATGTAACGACAAATGACAATATCGTTTAAGAATAAAATTAATGACACGCAACCGCTGCATACTTTTACTTATACTTAGCGCATAGTTTTCTATTGTAACCAATCTTACGTAGCGTTAAGCCATTATGGGCAACTTAAATTACAAGAAAGATAAGTAAAATTTGCATTATATAAATTTAAAGGACAATTCAGGCATATATTCTGAATTAGTTATAACTTTTCAAATATTTAACTGTTCATACAGTCTTAATTGTATTGATATACTTATATAATATGTAATTTTTAAATGTCGTATACAAAGCAAACAAACGCTAAGTTGAGGTTTTCAAATGCAACAATGGACAAGTTAAGCAATTTTTAATTTAATTAAATAATTTTTTGTTATGTCATCAATTCTGTAGTTAAATCAGGATAACTTAGCATACAACCTCGTATGCTTTTTCTTTGCAGCTTCACTCGATAGAATGTATTCTCTTTGTAAGGAGCAACATCTATATAAAAAATTCATTTCTTGAAATTCACGTTCACTCGCTGCTAGTGACAGTGGAATCTTCGAAGGGAATCCTAAATATCGTTAGAATATGAAATACCCTTTTGGTGCCTTAGTTTATGCTCTTCTAGAGAATATAAACGAAAAGTGTAAAAGAAGTTTTCAAAATAATATTATTAAACATATTGTTGTAAAGTAGACATATAAGTAAAAAAAAGTAAAACAAATTAAATAAAATGATTAAACTGATATTAAATAAAGACGCAAGATAAAAAAGAAAAAGAAAATAATATAGAAACGAGTGCGTATGTCTGTTATACAACAAGCTATGTAAGATGGTAAGGATGAAATGGTTGGTGCAAGAACGAAAATCATATTGCATGGTGGCGAAACGAGAAAAAGAAAGAAGGCTTGTATGAGCGCAAGACAACTAGAGTGAAAGAGAGGAGAACAGGGCCCATCTTCACCCACATTGATTCTCCCTTTCTATATCCAGCGTTAACTTGCATCCACCCGCACACTCAACCCTCTTTCCATTCTCCCCTCCCCTCCATTTCTTCCTCTATTCCTGTGCTTGCCTATGTGAAAGTGAATTTCTTCAAACTGGGTGGGAGAAAAAGGAAGCCACTCGTATCAGGAGAGAAGAGAGGGATAGAGAAAACAGCAGAGAGCAAAAAAATATACGCAGCCTCGAAAAATCAATGCGCGTCGCCCATTGGAGGGGCACCCTTGCGAATTCGCGTGCCCATTGGACACGACCAGGTCGAGGGTGTGGCTTAAAGATAAGCTCTCGTTGTGTCATCGCTTATATTATTGATCACACGCTCGCCAGCTCGAGAGCTAGCGCTACCAGCGTTCGCTGCACAGTGATGTAGCTTGAAAAGCTCAAGGCGAACGAACGTCGAGAGAAATACCCGATGAACAATATATTATTTTTCCAGAACAGATAACTGTTACATTTTTAATAAAAGATTCAAGGTTGCTTTTGTCTAATTCTGATAATATAAAGGTGAGAGATAATTGCGCGAATTTCAGCTTATCGTATTGCAGGAAAAATTAATATGGACAGGTTCTTATGTAACATTTTCATGTAAATATTCTTTTATAGCCATGTAGAGTTTGCTACACCTCATTGAAGATGAAAGTTATAAAGTCAGAAAAATCAAAATAATAATTGCCACTGTATTTATTAAATAGAAATTATTAACAAAGTGTGTTTATTTCAAATACTGTTTACTTCAAAAACATGCCATTTTTTATTCTTGATACACTACCAACGCCAGGAAAAAAGGAAATCTATGATACATGGTGGGCAGAAAATCTCACACTTTCTGTTTGTCAGTTTTACAATTTAAATGCTACGCGCCGCCTACACTCCAGTGGTAGCTTTGCTTTATTTGTGCTGTTCCATATTTAGAGGATAGCTCTGGAAAAAAAAGAAGGGTGGCTGTTTTGATGGATTAATTCGCGACTCAACTGGAAAGCTAGGACTGGTCTGGAAACTGCTCGTTTTTCAACTCCCGCAGTTCGTAGTATAAGAAGTAGTAGGGAAAACAGTTGTAATAATAGATTTGCTTTCATCAAATTTATGTTCTATTCGTTTACAATATTATAAATTAAAGGTTTGTAACTAATAATGGTTTCCTATATGTTCTATTTGATATTAAATACAATCTAAATATTATATAGAATATATAATCTATTTACAGTTTATTACCTTCTTATTATCTTTCTTCATAATATAAATGCAAACAATTAATGCATGTACTGCAAATTGAGATTAAAATAAAATAATTTAAATACGTTTACTTATATAACATGTAAATAAACTGTATAGAAAATGTTCATGAATAAGTAAGATTTCAAAATAAAAATAAAATAAAATATAATTTAAGAATATCTATTATAATAAATAAATCCGTATGCCTTTAAGGCAATAATGTCATGAATCTAAACAACTACAGTAATATATTATTCAATGGTTTTAAACAATTCTATAAAATATAATAATAGTATTAAACACTTTTATGAGACCCTTAGCGTAGGCGGCGCAGATTGATTTCGAGCATGTGTGTCTTAGTCACGCTGGCATATGGCAAAGTCATGAAGTCACTATAGGTGGTCTACAATATATAACTGTACCTGTCGCCATCTAGACAGCACTAGAGGGTCCATAGAACATTTTGGATATTTGTTTGACAACGGGGGTTGTTCTTACAAACGCTTCTAAAAGGATTAAAGCGATGACCTGCAATTATAAACATGAGCATTCGCCATTCAGTATACTGCTGTACTTTTGTACTGACAAATTGACAAGAATAATATGTTGGAACTGGAATATTTTAAAATGCAATTTCGGTACTAATAATTTTTTTATTTGTTAGTTAAACATATAAAAAGGTTTTAATATTACGATTTAAGAAAAATGTTATAAAATCTGAAGATTATCGGTTATTAATACTGCATATACATCTAAAAATGTGTTGTCTGAATAGATTTAGATGAATGAGATATAAGTAAAAATATATACCGAACTAAGTATGATAAAGCATGATAAGCTATTTGTTTGCATACTGAACATACAATCTTTTATCTTTACAATTAAATATCATATCTTAGACAGAAGCTTACATTTTTTCATTTAGTTAAGCAATTTAAAATTAAGATTTTTAAAGTACAATTTTATATTTATTTAAAAAAAATTGTATTGACTATTTAGAAGAAAAATTATGGCTACCAAAATTTTTCTATATTTATAAATAGTTAATAAAACTATTTCTCACTTTTTATTGTATCAGAAAAATATATCCATTTGGTAAGTATTTACTAAGGATTTATGTTTGAAGTTCAATTAGATATTGTATCTACTTTTCTTGCTACAATGCATGATACACAATACCGATTGCAGTTTGCTGATCTACCGATGATAATTATTGTAATTAATATTTTTGGCAGCTAAAATAAGATATGTAAATTTTCAGGAATTATAAGTTTTCTATTATGAAATTTTATAAAGAACAAAAAAATAAGATGGGGATATAGCTCAGTGGTAGAGCATTCGACTGCAGATCGAGAGGTCCCCGGTTCAAACCCGGGTGTCCCCTTTAACTTTTTTTGCTTTCCTCTAAACTTGTAACTGTATAATCTACATCGTTTTTTGCTGCGCTGTAAACGTATGTTTATACTGTGCCTTTAGTGCTTCTTTCTCCCGCCGAAAAGTCACGTGGGGGTATAGCTCAGTGGTAGAGCATTCGACTGCAGATCGAGAGGTCCCCGGTTCAAACCCGGGTGCCCCCTCATTTTTTTTTTGCTTTATTTTTTAAATATATTACTGGCGTTATATTAATTATTAGTTGAGGTTTATACTACTATAATTTTTCGAAGTCAAATATAAATGTAGAACAAAATTGTTGAAAATTGTTTATATTATCGTTTTGAATTTTCTGAAGAATATAATTAAAAATAAATAAATAAATTATGAATAAATAAATCTGTCAACGTAAATTTAGGGCTTATGTTATGGAATATATTTGAATTCTTAATTGTTGAAAATATTATTGATGCACAAGTATAACGTTGTATTTGGATTCAAAATAATCGTTTAGTACTTTAACAAGCAAAACAGCATTCATTAATATAATAATTAAATTCAAATTGATTAACCTATAAAACAGAATACTGAAGTCCACCTGTCTCAGAAGCACATAAATCATAAACGCGTCAAAAATATGGATAACCGAAATAAATATATATATATATCTATATTTTTTTTGTGGCGGCCATATACCATGTAATAGGGAACCAATACTGAACGGTCAAGCCGCAAATGGTTGAAGCTAAATATTTATAGTAAATCCGTGAAATACCCGCATTGTTGTTCTTTTACTTGGTTCTGCGATACTTGCAAAGTCGATTGAGTCAATTGGCTGCTAGCCAAATGAAATGTGTACCCGACATATCAGTCCTTTTATGGAACGTGTGCAATAATATTTTCTTTAGTGTTGATGAAGGCGTACACACATTATAATCTGTAACAAAGTAAGATGTAATTATCTTCTAAATTCTCTGCAACAAAATTTACAAATTATTATAAATGTAAATTTGCTTTCTTTTCTTTATACGAAACTGCATATCATCTATATGTAATCAGAGTAATTATTTTACATGACTACTTATACAGACATAAATTTTATGTCTATATGGATTATGGGCGGCTGCACATTTCTGTATATTGGATCGGTCTTTGGATCCCCGATGAAAAATTAATTTTAGAATTCGTAAATTTCGGGAGCTTTTGATTCTTGCAAGTGTGACAGATTGACAAAAGCTAGCGCCGCATATATCCATATACATATAGGTAAATAACGATTGTGAATGAAACTGAGCCATTTAATCGCGCGCGTGCGACGACAGATGGGCCCCACTGAGCCACCATAATCGTCGGCAATGATCAGGGTAAGGTCCGAGGCCGATCATTTCTATTCATGAGTTCACCCGAGGATCGATGACTATGGATTCGAAGAGTAAAGTGCGCTTTGTGAGGATTATCAGTCTCTCTGTGGCGATTCATTTTTGTAATCCGGCAAAAAGTGATAAATTTGGTCACTGGTCGCAACGTTGAATGTTTGCATACAAGGGGGAATGCTGCATTTTTATATACCTAATGTAGGTGACTTTTTTGGTCAGACTGTGTGGGGTTTGAAAGCATCATCAATCATATAGCAAATCCTTATTGTTGGAAACGCCTGTTTTTCTCGAACTCGTATAATATGTCGTGTAATAACTCGAACTCGTGTAATAGTAAAACGTGAAAAAATGTATGCAAATAACTGAACAATGATACATAAAATTTAAAAAATCATAAATTTGAGTAGTTATAATAGTCTTATATATTCTTCATAAATAATTCATGTTCATTCAGTTATTATATTAGTAGGTATATTTCAGCACGTTTTAAGAACCGACGATAAAGTGGATCTTTTAAACAAGCTCATTAAAGCATTATTAAAAATGCATAGTAATGCTAAGATTAAGTCTGACAATCTATGCAATTGTTAAAGTATTTTTCCTTTTTCTTTCCTATAGGAAACACCTGAACGAGCGTATAGAGCGCATTATATAAACGACATAATTTGAGCTTCGAATACTGAATACGTCAATGAAAATCGCGCCGACTAATTTCGAAGTTAATTATAATATTTTGCATAAATCCGACGATATCATAACAAAGTTTTTGAGGAAATTAACGTTTCGATCGAGCAAGTGTGGCAGCGCGCTGGAAGCCGGCAATACGCATAAAATCCAAGCGTAGACTCCTATATATAACGAAATCAAGAAAAACAAACAGACGGATAAATTCAGTCGCGCGAGGCGCTTTGCCGGAGGGCGTCCATTTAATTTCCCGGTATTTCCACTTCTTAAGTGTGTATATATAAGCTCGAAATCTCAGCCGAACGATTTTGCTGACCGTGGCGAAGTTCGGCCAAACTTGGACTATCTTTCTCTCTTCCATTATAGTTCCCGCACTCGAATTTGTCTTACTCGGATTCTCCGCAAGTACGACAGAATCGAGCGCCGTATACGCACCACCTACACACACATATATATATATGTATATATACGCCCGCCGGTCCTCATTCATGGTAATAAAGTCAAGAGGAATTTATTATCCTGCTCGTAAAGATCGCGTTTTTATGTTGTCAGAAACGCTCGACGCGAGTCGACTGCCGATGGGTAATTTAATTGACACAGTGTTATAGAGACAGCATAGCGTATATATATATATATATATAACTAGAAGGTCGTTATACGACTCTGCTCTCGTTCGCTCTCTGGCCTATTCCCCCCTTCCCGTCCCGTATATACTTATACGTGTCGGTCTGACTATGTGTTTTTCTGACTGCGCGAATCGGTTATAGTCATAGCTGAATGTGTGCGTAAGTGTGAGCATCGAGAGGGAGACAATGAAAATATAAGGGCGGTCGAGAGCGAGTGAGCCGAGATGCATGGGGTGAAGACAATTGAATTTCATGGAGGTTTGCCCGCTTATCCAGCTAATTGGTTTGTTCATGTCGCTATGAGCATATCCGTTTTCCTTCCTGCTGTGGTGTAGACTCTCCTCGTGTATATATAGATAGCTTGCCTTTTCCGCCTTGTTTGTTTCTTATATATGTATACATATATATATTTACATTCTCGAGAAACGCTGTCTCCGCGTTATTGATTAGCCTATTATTGAACTTGTTACGAGTATCATGTATAAGAAGTTGACTTTGGCGAAAGAGGTATCCCTTTTTATACGCGGAGATCATTAGTCAGTTATATATTAGATAATTTATTATATCCAAAATGAAATTATAGTAATAATCAGGAAAAATATCAATGATTATATACATATCCGTTTAAAATGATTCCTGATGTGTATTATACACACAGCTGTAAAATTAAATTTTGTATTTATATTAATAATTATATTTATACAGTAAGATGGCGTTTTAAACAAAATTATACACTAGCAGAATCAAGGAACAGAATTGTTAATTAATTAGCATTAAGTAATTAAGAAATAAATATAATCCAATTTTTGTTATAATTGTTATGTTATATTTTATTATACAAAGTTTAGAAAAGTATTTAAATCTGAATTAAGAGAAAATTGCACTTATAATTCAGATAGTGTGAATGAGAGAATGAAAGGGATGGGTGGTGCAGATCGCTGTATGGAAGTCCGACAGAGGACTGTGCTAACCTATTGTGTTTTGAATGGCTGTTAATTAGTTAAGGTAGTTTTAGTAATCCAGACCTGCGAACAGGGAATTTTATTTCCCTCTGCAGGATTGGCAGCTTCACAGTGAATTTATTTTACATAATTGACACATGTGGAGCTTGCCAATGTGCATGAATTTTGTATTTTGTATTATTATAATATATAAGTTTATGTAACTCTGGTAAATAAATAAATAAATAAATAAATACCATTGTTTATTATATGATTAAACAAACAGTAATTTTAATATCACCGATTAGAAGTTAAAAGTCGAATTTCCATTTTACTAGAATCATACAAGTGTCAATTGTAATAAACAAAATGAAAATTTTTTGTGTATTATAACAATATTTATTGAAAACAATTATACATTTTAACATTGAGTGATAAAAAAAAGAAAAAAAAAGAAATTCACTCATATACCGTTTGAATGAATAGGCCCCGGAGGGATTCGAACCCTCGATCTCCTGTTTACTAGACAGGCGCTTTAACCAACTAAGCCACGGCGCCGGTTGACTGCCTTGTCTAAAATGACGCATTTCAAGAGAGTAGACGCAAACTGCTGGTTTTCAATAAAATTTACAAATTTTATAAATATTTCGACAACGTACGTTATCAAAAAATAATGTCGTTTACAAAATATTTAATAATAACAATTGCCTTTGATGGTTGAAATTAAATTGAGACAAAATATTTTTACATTGGTTTCCATAATGACTTGATGAAGAAAAATTAATGAAGAATTGTAATTAATTCAGGACTGATGGTATGTCTGATAATGATACGCATTGTAATCTATAAATTATTATTAGATACTTTAAACTATATAATTATTATTATAGTTCTTTTTTATTTATTTCCAAACTCACCATCAATAAACAAGACAGTCAGACTCAAAGCTTTAGTAGATCCGCACGAAAGAGAAATATCTTTCTTTCAAGAAGAATAAAATATATGCATGCAGTAGGAGCGCAATCGAAATGAAAACACAGCGCGTGCGAATATTTTCCGTCAGACTCTATAATTTGGAAGTTTATACATCTCACCGAGTGGGTGAAGCAATATACGTAGACGACTGGAGGGGGGGGGGAGATGTATATAAGCAACGACGAAAAGAGGGAA
Organism: Muscidifurax raptorellus; assembly: GCA_020010945.3. Lineage (NCBI taxonomy): Eukaryota > Metazoa > Arthropoda > Insecta > Hymenoptera > Pteromalidae > Muscidifurax > Muscidifurax raptorellus. The sequence continues at coordinate 5,840,912 of CM052078.1, read as the reverse complement.
ATAGGAGAAGGGGGTATACCACGGGCGCGCGCGAAAAGTCTCGGGTGCTCCGCGAAGTACTTTTGTTTTTTATTCGAAAAGTCGCGGCCGCCTGGCAGAATGAAAAGCGAGAAGAACCCGCGAATCGTCGTAAATTTTCGCTCGGATGGCTAGTCGTAAAATATAGAGGTGGCTACGCTCTGCATATGTCATCCGCTCTCGCTCGAGCACATATACTCGTACCCGCTCGAAGGAGAGAGAGACCGGAGGGATGAAACATATAGGCGGAGGAGGGGGGGAATAGTTCTCCTCTTCGCATCACACACACTCGCACACACATACATACACACACACACGTATGAACACATGAATTTGCTCGAATTCTTTCCCCGAGAAAGCAGTCGCTCACGCAATTGCGGCCGCCCGTACACACACGTATAGACACACACCTATACTCAGCCGACGCGCGCTGTGGTTACGCAAAGTATATTGGAAAGGACGGGGCGCAAGGTGTAGGGAATATGCTAAGATACATTTTGCGGCATCAGAGCGTCGGCTATATCGCTCTTCGCCTCGAGAGATGGAAATTTCCACGAAGAGCTTCTCCCCGTCGTCGCGAATGGTGCCGAACACTTTGTTTCCTGCGAGTCTTTGCTCTCTTTTTGCACCACCCCCACCCCCTTTCTCTCTATATTATACGTTCCGCATCTTGGCTGTTCCTTTTGCACGTCCGATGCTCGTTTTTTCTTTTGCTTCACGACACGCTGTACTGATATCGCGAACAATGCGGCGAGCTCCGCATGGCTTCCGCTTTATCATGCATGAACGATATGATGTTTATATAGTATATTCTAGAGAATTACACTGGCTCTCAGCTTTCTTTTGTACGACGTAAAATTATAATTTTGCTATATAGTATAAAAGTGTAAATTTAAAAGTGGAGAATTTACATCGTCGGAATGGCTTATGTGATCTTTCTAGGAATCAAAAAAAAACTTGTTCATTGTTAATGATCTCGCTTGCGCTCGATTCTGTTTTTGCATGCTGCTATTATAGTTGATATCGTTGAAAATAAGCAAATCAAGCATCGCTAATTTCTTGATTTTTCTATGGATAAGACGCGCTTGAAGCAAAATATTATACTTTGTCGCTTATCGCGAGATTTTTTAATGCTTTATATAAGTTCCAACACGCGTTTCAGTTCGACAAGACCGACCAACAGTATTAACAAAATGTAAATATATAGCTATAAAAAAAACGTTCCTAGTTTACTCTTTCAATGTCAAATCTGTTCGAATTATTCATATAAATTAATTAACATTACAGAGATATTATACAAGTATACTAAATCTATTCCGATTTGTACATAACGCAAGAATTATTGCATTTAGATTTCGAACATAAACCCATTTTCCTCCCCAATGGTATATAAAACTTAATGTCGTAACAAACGCTTTTACCAAGCAACACGAGTTATGTACTAGAAGCAATCGCATTTCAATAATTCCCTTAACCTATAAAGATCTTCAATTAGCTCGTCTTCCAGCAGCAAGTATTCGTTCGGCGCGAAGATTGTTGCGTGTTAAATCTTACGGCAAAAAAGATAGTACGAGCGGCCGCCGTCGTCAAGTCTGGGGGACGCTCTGCCCATAAGACTCCCGTGTTAAAAGTGCCAGCGGCACCAGTCCTCCCCTCCAACGATCCTCACTGAGCGAATACAAAAGTCCGAGACCCCAACAACTCCTACTCAGCCAAAGGCGCATCGGCTCTGTTATATCTATATATATATATATATATATATATATATATATATATATATATATATATATAGAAACATCGCAGCCGCCTAGCCGCGCTGCACGCGATATAGCATACGCGTAGGCGCGTCGCGGCGAGCGAGCTTTCGCATGTATATATATATATAAAAGCTCGACGCGGGCGAAGTGAGTGTCACGTTCCCATGGTAACGGCCGCGACTCCGCCCCCGCATCGTCCTTCTCTCTCACCCGTAGCCCGAGCCTGCACCCCCCGCGGTTCGATAATCTCACCTCCTCTTTCACTCGCGCGCGCAAGCACAGACGAAACTCGCCCCGTCGATGCGCTGCTCCACATTTTTCCAAGCTCCTGACGAGCTTTGCCGTACTATAGCTATATACGCTGCGGTTTTCCATCCTTCTCCTCTTTCACCGTGTATATGACGCGTACGCACGTGACGAGCGAGCCTCGCCAATGATATCGGAAAATACTTATACGGCCGGGCAAAATATAAGCCGTCTGTCGCTACTGTCCGGGCGTATAGCGGCGCTTTTAAATGTTTTGCTTCGCGAAAGCTCTCTTTGCCTTTTTTGCCTGGAGAGAGATGCGCGCGTGTATTTGCGGTAGAACGCCGTATATATATTCGTATTTTGCAGGGACGAAGTTGTTGCTTCATCCACTATTTTTGCTATATATAGAGGAAAAAATCGATATGGTGCGCATCTCATGGAAATATTTGAAATATGTGGAGGGTGCGATACCAATCACTTTCAAAAACTGGGTTGCGTGTACTCGTTTTCGTATTAAAAAAATTATCAATAACATTGCCAATACGTGTATAAGCTTATTTGAACCTGATCGCAGTAACGATGCTTTTCTCATTGATCGACGAGCGATAACGAAAATGACTCTCGTAAATTTTTCAGCCAGCCTTCGCCACAGAACAGGAGTGTTCAAATTGTCCAACTAAAATAATCGGTCTAAAATCACTCGTCGTCTGCCAACACACATTTACGTACCATATTCGACTGTCGCGTCTTCGCGATACATAAATTCAAGCCTGTATACAGACCGGAGTTTCTATAGTAACAACAAATATTTTATAAAGTTTGAGAAATAGAAGTGCGCGGTATTGTGCGATCGTAAGTCTGTTACCTGCGCGCCTTCCCTTATATGTATATAAACACACATGCCCGATATCAGAAGACCATACGACACCAGCGAGACTCTCTTTCTCCCTCTTTCTCGCGCTCGGGATGGTTCAATTTTGTTGAGTGCATCCAATGGGTGACTCGCCCGCTGCGTATATATATATATATATATATACTCTCTCTCTCTCTCTTTCTCTGTGCCACACTGCTCGATCCCATACTATATACACGTGGACGTCAATACTCTGTCTCTCTTTTCACTTCTGTTTCTCTCTTCTAGACTCACCGATATATACAGCAGTTCCCCGCCCCCGCACAAAGTCCAAGTGTTCTACGTCGGCTGCAGTGATTTACGAACTCGCGATAAAATACGCGTCTGACCATTCGTCATTTCGAAAAAGAGCTGGAGACAAAGCGCCGTGGAAAAGCGAGAAAAGCGGAAATCTAATGCGCGACGAAGAAGTTGGTAATTGTGGGAATCGCGTGGGAGTAGCGGGTTTGATTAACAGGGTTGGTCTTTTTATTGCTGCGCTTGACTTGATAAAGTCGGCAGTGGCGCTGCTCTGCAAATTTTTACGGTAACGTAGTTTTATATATTCGCACGTGGCGGAACAAGCTGAAGGTCCGAGGAATTACTACGTGTGATAAGCGGACAAAGTGGGTGTGCAAAATTTTCACAGTCTTTGATGAGAAAAAAGTGTAGGATATGCCATACGCGATTCCGAGCAATCAAAGTCATCCTCGCACCGAGTGAATTTTAAAAAGATTTAAAAACCGAGGAAGAAAAGTTAGTTTTTAATTCGGAGTAAAATTGAGAATTATAACCAACGTAAAGAGACCGAGCGGGCGCAAAGTCCAACTTACCCCCTAGAACCGACCCTCGCATTAGCCGCGCAGCGGCGAGAACGACGATCATATTATCGCCTGCTCAATACAGCCGCGAATCTCTGGTCAACCGTAAAAAAGCGCTCTCGAGCATTTCGTTAAAATTCTTTCCGCCCACGAGCGCCGAGAAAGGAAGAAGAGCGCGCTTCTCCACCTAGGAATATATACATACATAGATGTATATGTACCCCCACACCGAGACTACATCGGCGTTCCGGGACTGCGCGCAGGCGTGCAGCAGCCCCACCAGGAAAAGGGACGACCTCCTCTCTCGCTCCCGGGTTGCGCGCAACAACCCCCGCAGACAGAGACGCGCGCATATAGCGGCTCGGCGGCGTTATATTCCCGTCATCTCCAGCCGCCGCACTCGCTCGCGTACTTTTCTACCCGGCGATATAATCGAATCGGCTCGGTCCAGCCATATATATATATATATATATATATGTGTGTGTGTGTGCGCGTGTGCGCGCGTATGTATACACATGTAGAATGGAGAAATCGGTTGTACCGAACGCGCGATAAACGTTGAAAAGTGCGCGCGATCTACGTCTACGATGATCAGGCGAGCTTCGTAAAAAGAGTAAAAGTTGTCTCCGCGGTGCACGTATGTAACGAGCGTTATCGAAGATGCGAAGGCTCGCTATGGAATTCGGCGCTGGCGGCGGGTCGGCTGATCCTTTTTTCGCCGCGGAATAATTTACATCGCGCCGTAGCAAAAAGCCCGTCGATCGCGAGTTGAATTTTCGGAAGCCAGCCGCGCAGCTCTCAGGATTGATGAATGGCCCGGGATTATTCATATGTGTCCCCGGATTCGCAGAAGCTGGCCAGGACGGTTTTCTCCAGGAGACGCCGCTGCGCGTATATTCCAACGAAATAATACTAGCCGCGCACACACGAGAGAGTGCAGTGTTTGTGTCTCGTGATACGTAACACAGCGAGGAGAATCAATCGACCAAGAGAGATAAGTATAGCCGGAGCTCGTCGGAGTAATATATAGTACACAGAAGAGCTGAGATTTTCGCGGCAAGGTTATGGCCAAGATAAACCGGGAGTCAGCAGCAGCCGCAGCAGCAGCGATAAGCGCGCGAAGCGTTTTGTTTGCTCGCTGCTCGCCGACGGCCGCTCGACTCCGGCTACTGTCGAACTGAGTGCCTTTTGCGTTCTCGGGGCCGCAGTGAAGTGCGCGTGTACCATAGACTCTCGGTACAGCTGTGTATTTACATATATTTACGATCGACCGAATAAAAATCCGCTGCGACCAGTCCGCGGCGTCGGCCGAGAGACTTCGAGACCTCGAGCGACGGCGATAACTCTTACGGACGCTGGAGCTGTATCTGCCGTACGCGCCGCTGCCGGGAGGCGGCGGCGGCGGCGCCGGCATCCTCCCGGCGGTGAGCTCGGCCGTGGGAAGCTGCCGTCCGGTGTTGCTCGGCGGGGTCGACCTGTCCATGTCGGCGGCGGTCCAGCCGGCCGGTAACCCCCCTGGAGCTCTGGCGCAAGCCGGACAGCTGCAATCGACTCCGGGACTCATATCGGCGCTGCCGCCCCTGGCTGCGGCCGCAGCGGCTGCCGCGGCGGCTGCCGGACCCATCATGATGTCGAGGGTCGGTCAGGGACTCTTGCCGCTGCCGCCGCCGCCGCCGCCGACGGCCCATCGCGAGCATCAGACCGACTGCGGCGTCGTTGCCGCCGACGGACCGCCGAATCCCGATGTGCTGCTTGCTTTGCTCGCGAGGAACAAGAAGCTGGAAGGTAAATATATTGGATTCGAGCCTTTGTAATTTATGCACTCGATTTGCACGTCGATTGCAGATTGCGCTTGTCGGATATATATATATATATATAAGCAGCCTTGAAATGGAATTATACGAGCGGTTATTGTACGACGAAGATGTTTATTAATAGTTTTCGCGCGACAGTCGATAATTTTGACAAGCGATTTTGCTTCGCTTACACTTGGCGTTACGGACGGAGTGATTGATCTAAATTTCAAAGCGCGATTTTCAGGAAGAAATTCCTGTCCGGGGCGGCTATTTTGTGTAATTATTAATCTTAATTGCAGTGTTACGTTTTTGTTCATACAGGAATATCGCGTATAATTTCCAGGTAAACAAAATATTGACGAGTACTCATTATTGATAAATTTTGTTTATTACAAATTGAAGAATGCATCGCTTTTTCGGAAGGTTCCATCTTGATACGAGCGATATTGTTGGTTATCTAATTATATACCGATTTTTCACCAAAATAGCTGTTTTTTATTTTAGTATCAACGTAGTTGACTCGTAGAAAAAAGTTTATCGACAGATTCACTAGAATCTGAAAATTGGAAAATTCAGTAATAAAAGCTACTTATTATACATACAAAATGTTTCTCTTTATTGAAGTAAGAAAAATTATATTTATCATTAACACATCTGCATAACGCTATACAAACTATGCATGTTTATATATATATGCATAAAATTATATAGCGTTCTAAAATCGCCTCTGTTTTCCTTATAATAACTTACACGCAGACAAACAACCGGCCATATCGATCGTATCATAAGCGGTTTTGAACTAGCCTTTCTGCCACCGCTTAAACTTGCCGGCTCTCTATAGTCTACGGCTACGAGAGTATATGTGACATTTTCATACATAATCCTCATCCCGATCGTATGGGTGGAGAAATGCTGCACCTATGCCAACGCTGCCTCGTTGGGCCCGCACTGCTTGGGTCGCACATTTATCTCTGCCAGAACAATTGCCTGAGTCGGCGACGATGGAGATCAAAGTTCAAGCTTCTGCATTTAAAAGCGGATTCGATGAAATAAAAAATTACTTTTTTATCGAGAAAAAAAGAACTATTTCGAGAAAAAGAAAGTAGTTATTTTAAGTACTTATTGATTTCTATTACATGCGGAAGCTTGTATAGTTTCATATAAATTTAGGCTTCTATTTGCATGAATAATTCACTTTGTAAAGTAATAAAATGATGGTCGATGTCTCCACCTGTTGGCTCAAGAAAATGAAACAATTGCAATATTTCAATAATTCGATTATACGAATAATGGGCGATGATGTATTACCACATTCTACACGATAAAACCTTGAGCGAAATATTATGACAATATTATATATAAGTATCAGCAAAAAAAACTCTCGAACGCAATCGACGCGACGAAAGAGCTATACCGATATGACAATTCTAAGAAGAAAAGAAATGATTCTTTGATAATGATAAGGATAAACCCATCGGACAATCCACAAACTCGATTTACTATACATCACGACGAAGAATGCTCGGTACAAACGTTTTCTTCGTTACATCACTTCTTGCGCGATCGTAAGACTCTTCTATACACACGCATAAACTGCAGTCACGAATACCAACACGTTTTCGCCAGCTTTTTTCCTCCGTCTATGCATATACATATATACATCTAACGAACGCACATATAGACAAAACAAGAGCGAGGCATCCAAAGAATTCCAGGGGCGTCCAGCGCCGAACGCCGCTCATTCCTCAAAAGCACGAGCGCGAGCTCGAGGTCTGGCAAGATTGAAAAAAGCTCCTGCGCGCGCGCGCTCGCTCGCGTGCAACAGATTGCTCGACCAGTGCAGTTCTGACCCTTGCATAATGAACACACCCCACTGGCAATTTCGCCGGCGTGCTTATATATATATACGCGAGTTTTATGCCATATATATATGCGCACATATATACGGCGCGTTGCAGACGGTCAGATTTTTCTCGAAAGCTCGCGATAACCTGGAGCCGCTCTCGAGTATACGTATATACTTGAGTTATTCATCGGCTCAATCTCGGTGAGTGGAGCAAGGTCGTATACGGGCCGGGCCGTTTAATTATGCACACAGCTCGAGCGAATTCCGGTAGCGCAGACCGAGAGAAGCGACAGGGCTTATGACGCCGTCGCGGTCCCATAACCGAGTTATTAATCGGCTTCTCCGCTGAATATTCAACTTCGCCGCCTCTCCCTCTCATACGGCTCAAGGGAGATTCGAGCTTTATATATATATAGCTGCACACTGCGTGCAAGGAGAGCTTTGACACCAGTATCGGCTGCTCCGCCTTATCTCGCGCGCTATGCACTTATTGCGAAATGTCCCACAAATCTCGTAATGATTCGTCGATAATTTATGGGACTACGGAGCAGCTGGTATTTCAGGACCATCGCCGGATCTTCTATACGGTGACCCGATTTCCGATGTGTATTCAACGCCGGAATTGCACATAAAAATTCATTTACAATTCATAGCGCGAACAGATCAAGACTTCGAAGGCCGGGCGAATGAATTATTGTGTATATTGGAAAAGAAAAATCCAGCGAAACACACAAAGATAACGCGACGCTCATGCGTCGTCTTCTCGGGTTTATCAGTCTCCGGTCGTCGTCGGCGAGAGATCGCAGAAAAATTCGAGTTATTGCCAATTCGACTTGCACAACAATGACAGCCTTGATACTAGAAACCCAAAAGCTTCGTTATCGGCATCGCTATTCGATATTTCTAACTCGCCATCGGGCCGAGAAAGAAGCGCTCGGTGCCCGTATATAAACACGGGTATATATGTACATAATCGGCAAAAAGGATTTCCGTGCGCGCGTATAAAAAAAAGGTGTATACATATATCGTAGCCGAATCGCTCGAAGGGAAGGAACACACGCGGAGAAAGGAAAGTAAGAGCAGCGGCGCTGGTGTGCGCTGCTCGTGGGAGGGTCAGTCGGTGGATATTTTAATAAGGTAAGTGCTGCAAGGCCGTACACAGGGCTTCCCCGATGCCGCGGAGCGGTTTAATCATGTAATGTATTCGAAGGCCTGGCCGTGCCGCTGCTGTTGCGCTATACTGCCACCCCGCAATCAATACGATATTGCTTCGGCTCCGATAACGGATGTACTTTATCCTAAATCTAAACTCGAGCGGGAAAGAGAGGGTTTACAGCGCGCAAAACGCCCGCTCGAATGTGGGTAATTTTTTTTCTCGCGATGCTCTGTGCGCTTTACCGCGAATCTGCGAATTATTTTATTTTATATATCATTGAGATACGAACGAGGGTATACTAAATCCTTCCCATCGCAAAGCTGAAACATATATAACCATAGCTTCTCGGTCTAATGCATATTCCAGCTTATATATATATATATACATAAAGCATAATTCAAGCACACGACTTTGAGAATATATACGAGCTTCCATCTCGTTCAATAATAGAATCTCGCAGAGTATCTTTGATAATAATTAATACCGTTAATGGATGCCAAAATTGCATCTCGCGTGAGCTACTGAGCTCTCGCCGGTGGAGATAATATGCAGGACTTTTGCCACTCGAAAATCCGGCACGCTTATTCCAGGAAGCGCATTATCGCTACTGTACGCGCAGATTAGCTCGCGAACGTGAGACGGGTATTTCGCACGTGCATGCAAGTTTCATAGCGCACTCGAAATGTGCACTTTGATCGAAAAAATCCTCGTATCTCCTGTTGCGAAAGAATAATGATTCACTTTCGGCTTGCACGATAAAACGCGCACGAGTAGTTTATTTATCACCGCGAACTTTCTGTGTATATACTATATAGGTATGTTTGTGCACGAGGAATTTTCCCTTTGAAAAATGCGATAGCGCAGCGTTTACAGCGAGCGGGCAAAAACTTTCTCGAACTGCCCGAGGGTGGATGGAATATTACGGGGTTGTCACGGCGAAGAGAGGGGCCGAATGGAAAATGGCGCCCGGCGAAGAGGCTGTAAGGAATTTTCGGAAGAATCGAGTTTGCGTTAACTGCTATATATGCGTTGGTTTATACCTGCGTTTATTGATAATTCGGGAGGTTAATTATGAAATCAAAACAACGCTAATAATTACTGAGTTGTATACGCGGTGGGGAAAGTGTGCGTTTGTCAAATTTATGTATTCTTAATAGTGACCGCGCGTATATAACCGCTGCTGCCGTCGAACAATGAAATACCGCGTAATTCGAGTTTACTTCTTTGTTCGACTCCATCAATTACTTTTTCACGCGGTTTCCCCCTTTCTCTTATCATTTGCGGCGTGATTCGATCCCTTGCGACCAATCATTCTGATACATTGTAACTTGTTGGATCGCCTATTGAAAAAAAATGTCGCCTACTCCTTTTGTCGGTATTTATTTTCCTGCACTTATTTGAAATTAAAAAAAATGTATATTTCACGCGTACCACATTTCCACAGTCGGATATGAGGAAATTCCTTATTCATTATCTGGATATAGCACAGCCGGCATATCTCTCGAATTAATGCAGCTGATAAGTACAATTGCTTTGACTATTTCATGGCAAGTCTGTCTCATTCATAAATTCAGAATCTAATTCATTAGCGCAGTCATCGCATCCAAATCGCTTATATATATTCTCTTGGCGCTTTATAGACGCGGCTGAATTATTATGCGTTCGCGCCAACGGTGTAATTATTAAACTATATAACTGAGAAACTTTTCAGCATATATACATGTATATATTTATATATCCACCACACACACACACACACACACACACACACACACACACACACACACACAGGCACAGGCGAGCCGAAAAAGCAGAATCGAGTGTTCTACATAAGTCATCGGACTTAAAAATGTCGGGCCTTTTTTTGCGGAGAAATAACGAGATATCGGAATAAACGAGCAGTGGAAAAAGCTGCGCGAGCTTCAACTTCGCGGTATCGACTCTTTTATTTCGTCTCGTCCGCTCGTCTCCCCGTCCGCGATGGGTTAAAACGACGGGGCTTTTTAGCGCCGCGAAAGCGGCCCTCATCGTTATGGATGACTTATTACTATGAGAAAAAGTGTCGGAGTATATAGCCGTGGAGAGTCGGTTCCCCGGCACGCGTCGCGTCCTTCCTACATATCGGGTTACAAAGTGCTCGGCCTTTCTCTCTCTGTCTGTCCCTCCTGCAGCACGTATTATCGTATTAGGAAGTTTTTTGGCGTGTGAAGCGACGATGCATTCCGATCCGAAATTTTTCGCCGCGGGCTATCGATCATTCGCTTTTCGTTTTTCTATATATATATATATATATATATATGTATCCGCGCGTTGCCGTCGTTTGCTTTTTTTATACAGGCGATCGAGCTTCCCTGGCCCAGTGACATAGCCGAGCGTGCGGAGAGATACTCGTGCGAATGCGCGCTTCCTTATGTCCGTATATATACGGCTGTACTATACGATACGGAGATATAAAAGCGGCGGCGGTTTTTTCGCCCTGAATATGTATACCGCGAGCAAACCTCGTTATAGTTCTGTATACAAATGCGCGAACGCGTCCGGCATTCCGGTCAGTATGCGCGAGTATACACACGAGCTTTTGTTTATTTACATATGAATTCGCGGACTGGACTTTTTTCACGAGAGTTTAAATTTTATATATTGTTATATATATGAGAATCGCATGAATTGAAATGTTGCCGTGTAAAAAGGTATTCGAGTGATCGCGAGGCGTAAAAAGTAACGCTTGCAACACGAAGTTTCCAAATACGTACAATAGTTCAATGCAAACTGCAAATACTATAGTTATCTGAATACAACCGCTGTATACGCATACCAACAAAGCGTACTAATCACACACAGTGTTTGGAAACGAATGGCGTAATCCACAAACCATCAAAAATTTGTAAATTTCCAAAATACCCCCTCGCACAGGGACTAATTGCGACTGCGACGTATCCTATTGACACAAGACATCGATCTCGGGAAAATCCGTCCCTCCGGTAACCCGAGCTGTGCGCCTCTCGCATTTTCTCCCTCCCTCTCGACACGTGGGAAAGAGAGCAAAAGCCGCGTCCGATCAAAGCTCGCGGTTGAACAACGCCCGGGGCGTGTTCGCTGTGGTGTGCTCACTTATGGACGGTTCTCTCTCTCTCAGCGGCACGTGCATCGCCTCCTCCGCAGGGCCTGTTTGCCCTAGCCGTAATCATATACGGCATTGTCGAGCTCGCCGCAGAAATCCATTGTTCGAGAGTGTTTGCGCGCGCGACGCGCGATTGCAGATTAAGTGGCCCTTGATGGGAACTAAATTGTTTGCCGGTTCCGAAGTTGCGCGCGTGTGATTGTTATACGTGTATCGAGAGTTTTTTTTTTGTTGGCTGCAGGATTTGTCGGGTTTTAAAGAGTGTATCGAAGGCACCGCTGTATGTAACGTGTCTCGTACATTGTCTCTGAACGTATATTTATACCGATGAAGAGCTTGAGTACCAAGATTGTCTCGTTTGATTATCGCTGCGTTTATCTGTCGTGGTTATAGCTTCGTTGTAAGTCATTGTCAGACGAAGATAAGATTAGACGTTCGAGGCCCGTCGAATATCCTGCTTAAAATCGCACGCGGTTATAAGACGTCACGGAATAACTATATATACGTAAAAATGGACAATCGATGTTTTTCTCGGCATCGTTCTATTTTCCGTTTTTAATTCCAGTTTCTCTTGAATTTTTTGCTCGATACCCACAAAACTAATTACGAACAAAGTGTAAGTTTTTTTATTCATTATTTCCATTATTTCATGGTGTAAGTTCTGAAAAAAGAAAAATCCCCGATACCACGCATCAAAGCTCGGATTAAACAGAAAGCGAACGAGTCAGCAGGTGTGATCTTCTGAATGCTATCGCAGTGTACCTCGTACAAGTACACGCATATATATATCAAAGCGCAGGCGGATGATCGCGAGGTTTATTAGCCTTTGAAGTGCGCGTATCATCCCGAAAAGCAACGGCTCGTCTTTACTCTCTCTCTCTCTCTCTCTCTCGTGTATAATAGCACTCGAAAGCCTGTGCGAACGTATATGTATACCTCCCCATATGCTGTCCCGCAAAGCCGAGCGTCCAGTCTATCTTTCTCTTTCTCTCAAATGCTCGGCAGTTGGCCCCGAGCTCTTGACTGCAGCAACAGTAGCGACAATGGCTTTGTTGAGCCGGCGATTAGGAGTTACTTTTGCGAGCTCCACTTTTTATCATCAGCAGAGGAAAAGGTGTGCTGAACGTCGGGGATGGGAAAAGGGCGCGAAGTGCCACTCGTCTCTCGATGAGCGTGTGTGTGATATGTAACAGATATATATTATGCGGGCCTGTAGGGCTTACAAGAGAATCTCGTTATATGTGTAGTCTGAATGGTTTGATCGTGCGTGCACGATACTGGAGTTTTTTAATTTGGAAATAATTTGTGACATATATATGTATAATAATTTTTTAATTTAATCTGTTTGCATCGTTTTTTAATACGCAAACAATAAACAACTACAAAAAATGCACATTCAGTCGATCCGGCGACAAAAGAGCCGCAAATGTCGGTCCAGTATACTCAGCTCCTCGCATTAGCATAAACATAAGAATAACAATCCTTCGTCATTCTCTCGCCGAATCAAACCGCTCGGGTACTTGACACGCGAAACCTTACACGCGCCGGACCTTATAGAAAATCAGTCGGGACAAAACAGCCGAAACAAACGGAACGAGAATGACAAAACAACTTTTCACTCGGCCCGACAACCGCCTCCTACCTTCATTTTTTTTGTCAAGCTCCAAAAAAAAGCACTCACAGAAGCGGGAGAAGAGTGATTACTCGCAAAGGCGTGAGCGCTCGTATATATATATATATACGTTTGGGAGCAGTAATACAGCGCACGTACACAGCTGAGCACATGGCCTCGGTTATTGTTCGCCACGTGCCGCGACACGTGGATTGTTCATTCCGCCATCGGCGCGTGTGCGCTCGCTGTAAAATGCATTGGAAACGATGAAAAGCACAATTGTCACGGCGGAAAAATGACGGAGCTCTCCGCATGGGGCCACCCGCCCCGAAGACAACAACTCCGGATGAGCAGGTCGTTGTAAAGTGCGTCGCGTGCGGTACGGAGTCGAGCATATATATATGCTTACTCCGCGAGAGGATGAATCAATGCGCGATCGATGATTGATTGCAATTTCGCGCGAACTCAATTGCAACTGCGACTCAGGGAGGTGTGTATAGCATGTGGCCTTTACACGCGTTGTACGACTATTACATAGTTTGGGGATGGAGCTCGTTTTAACTTTTGACGCGATCGGTTATGCGGCTCTGTATTGATTTTCAGCGAACGGCGAATGAAAAGCTACGGGAGAGCGTGCATTGCGTTTTGAATACAGATATATTCGAACGGTTGTGCATATAACGGTGATTCTTATTTAAATACGCTCGTGTCGATATTCGCGGCGATGCTCTTTTTGCGAAGGTACATTTATAAAGTTTCTCGGTGCGTCAATGTAACATATAACGCTGTATACACAGTTTACGTAGAATCAAAAAAAAGTGTACGCATATTATAACGATTCCAATAACCGACAAACAAAATCGAAGATGTCACGATGAGTCGTCGTTAAAGCTGGCGGCGCTCGAATATATATATATATATATATATATATATATATATATATAGCCGTCACACGAGTTTTATGGGCTTTATGGAAGCGGCGAGTACATAGCGCGTATATAAATCGATAAAGTTCACCGAAGTCCACAACTCCATTAAGATAATTGCTCGACTGCCACAGCAGGCCTCTTTCCTCCTCCCTTTTCTTTTTTCCGTTCGTTCTCTCCACGTCCGAGCGTATCTTCCTCTCGTTTTCCCGGTCTCCACGCCATTTGTCTTTTTCTCCGCGAACTGCATATATACCCCTATATACGTATACATGTTCTCCCGAGTCCACCGAGAACTCGCTCTTTCTCTCTGTCGCGCGCGCACTTTATCGCGTCCCAGAGCCGTTGCGGTCGCGTTTGTAACCCAAATGCATAAGTTATCCGCTATAGCTGCTGCCACATGCGTGTGCTCTCGCAAGATGTCTTACTTTGCTGTTCATTAAAAAGACTCTCTCCGCGCGCTCAACAAGTACTCATATATGGCTCGTGTATATATGATATTTCTCGGATATTCGCACGCGGCTGTACGTCGATTACAAGCGTACGGTCGTAAAACTTACGCGCATATTTTTTGCAGCTATTACATCGGATCTGTAATACAGCCGCGTACGTGCGGTGTATTCGCTTTCCGATAATTATCGTCGACTATGTGTACGTTTTTTTTTGTCCAGAAAAACCTCGCTTATACGCATAAAAGGCTAGACTGTGCACAGCCGAGGCTGCTGTACAATGGGCAAAAGTCAACGTTCCAGATTCTCTCTCTCTCTCTCAATAATAGTCAGTTTGCCCCGGCTTAATAGATACGTAAAGCCCAGGCGCGGAGTCTAGGGCAACAAAGGCAATCTCCTCTGGTCGATGCTTTTCAAATTCTACAGGCAAAATAGGCCGGTACACATAGTCGACAATACCTGCTGGGCCCGGCTGTAACAAAACCTATACTTATATGTGTACACCTATATATGTATAGGGTATATATACGGAATGGGAGAGACCCCGTGCGGAGTAACGCTTGAATTTATGGTGTCGCTTCGCATTGTCAGGATATATATATATATTTTGTATATGCTGCAAGCACGGAAATCTGCTCTCTGCGCCAAATCGTCCGTGGAAGAGATGCGAGTCGGTTGTTGCTGTGGACGAGATTCCGTTATCTCGGAAGCGATTTCAAAATCGCCGCTGCTTTTTTGTCTAGACTGACGATGCTATTTTTTTTATGCGCAGACGACACGAGCCTCGCGTTCAAAGGTTATATAGCTTGATCGATAACGAGTGTGTGTGTTTGTGTGCAAATGGATGAAAATAAAAGGCTTTTAGTTTATTGAAAAAACGTACTATACGGAAAATTTAAAAATTCAAAGCGGAAAAAATTATTTTTCAATCATTCCAAACTAGATGCACACTTCGATCTCTATCCAGTGCACACAATGTAGTGTATATATAAAAATTGGTCAAATCGCCGATCTCAAGCTTACGCACATCGTACTCGCACACAAGTATAAAGTATTATATACAGAAATAATATTCGTTTCTCTCGTGCGCGGCACCCCGGCGGCGGCGCCATGTAACGCACGTCGCTCCGACGGGAAAGGAAACGCCCATGCTTTTACCGCAGACTGAATAGGCCGCATAGAAAAGGCGCTAAATGCGACAAAACCGTGGCATCCTGCGAGGCACGAGTCGCCACGTGACCGGTAGCTTTGAGCTTTCGCCGACTGTATATTGTTACGCGTGCGGTGGTCTACTCTTTACACGCTTTTTCGCTTCTTTGTTTTCTGAAGTACTCGTTTGGTGCAAACACACTTGAGCATCGGACCGAGAGAGGAAGTGATTAGAACTGTTTTCACGGATAGAAGGAAATGGCATAGAGCAAGTGAAACGAGACAATAATTATCGGAATAGAATTTGAAGATACTCTCTGTGACTGCGTTGCTAAATTAGCGAAAATACCATTGTGGAGAAAAAAGAGAACTTTTTCATTATGAAAAATGGCGAAGAAAAAAGAGCAAACCCGCAGTACCGGGGATAAAGAGAATAATGGCTGAAATCCGCGCGAATATATACCGTAGAAATAAAAAAAAGAGGCTGAATACGCACATCGAGCCCTTTATTAATCGGTGCATTGAACCAACTCTCTCGGCGCCGGCCGGGATTTCGGTCGAACATCGGCAGTCGATCGAGGGAGTTTAATCAACCGGCCGGTACAGCTTGCTTTCTCTCTCTCTCTCTCTCTAGGACGTTTTAATAATAAGGCTGCAACGGAGCGTTATTATACATATAGTTTTTTCGAAGCCCGGGCGCGGCCTATTCTTTCTCGCATCATGGAAAGAATTTCTCGGGCTTCGCTGATCATTGTTGAACGAGATATATATATATATATATATATATATATATATATATATAGAGAGAGAGAGTCAGGGCCGAATAACCGAAGCTATATATAGAGTGTAGAGAGAACTGCGAAGCGAGCGATAACGGCGGTTTACGATATACTGTGTGCGCGAGCTTCGGGCCGGATTTGAAAGGAGGATTATCGAATTTGTACGAAATTAAACTTTATTAATTGCATACACACATACAATATCACTCCGATATAGATTCTCGTGTCTATATATATATATATATATATACAATTTATCATCGAGAATGTAACACGAACGATACACAACCCATTCAGCCCCACAAAGGCCCTCGAAACTTGACTTCCTATATCCCTTCCCGCTGCACTGGTGAATATATAGTCACGCACGCATAGTAAAAACAAGAAAATCACGACCGTCAAGTCTGACCAAAGGCTCTCAAGCAACGTACATACATAGAAGAAAAAAACACATATCGTCCTCTAATAACCCTCATTGACACCCCTTTCTCCGCATCGCTGCGGGGTCGAGCTCTGTTTTCGTTTCAATTTCCACCCCTCGGCGCGCATATATATAGGGACAGATGGCGAGCGCTGCTGCAGCGGTGGCGACGACAGAGAGAGGGGGGGGGGAGTAGCAGACCGAGAAGCGGCGGGGATCGAAATGATTGAACAAGTCAATGTTTGCCCGGTGGCTCGTGCTCTCTCGCGTGCGGCTAACTTGCTTAGTGAATCCGTTTGCTTTGCGGGCCGATATCTCCCTGTGCGTAGCCGCGTGTAGGCGGGGAGAACCTCTCGAGAAAGGAAGATATTCGTAATCGATGCAAATACAACACTCGAGAGATGAGACTCGACCGTGGATGTGCGACACTGTTTACGCGGTAATCATAATTTTTCAGGCAACGTATGACGTAATTTACCGGTTATAGACTAGCGTTTATTATTATTATTAACCGGAGTAAACAGACTGACTCCGAGAGAGAAGGAGCGCGCAATTTTACGATCGAACCGATCAGACAAGGGATTTCCGAGCAAACAGTAGACTTGCGCCAACAGGCCTGCGGCTGAATTTACAATTTTCGCCGTTGCTCTCTTTTTACCATCGAAACGCCCTCGAGCTTATGATTTGTTTTTTCTTTCTCGAAAAATCGTCAATCCGACCACGTACACCATACAGACGGATCTGCTCTCTATATATGTATATCGACAAGCACATATATATAGGTGTACACGCGGGAAGGCAAAATATATAACTGACGTGTGTGTGTATATGCAGGTCGAGTATTTTAGTTTAACTCGATGAAATAATAAGATCAAACAGCGAAGGGCGTATGTACACACATATACGCAAGAGGAGAACCGCGCACTGTAAATATTACGTATAGTCCCGCGCGCTACTCGGATATATATATATCTGGAGGGTCGTGAATCGTGATTCTCGTGGGATGGTGGAGTTATGAATGTTCAAGTCCTTTCATCAATTATTTCTTCGAATGACAAACATTGAAATTTATTATTTTTTTTTGTAATTTAGAGCATAAATTTTAAATACGCCACGCTTCGTCTTCGATATTAAACGTCGAATATTATGAATCACCTATATATATGTGTACAACACACAGCTGCTGTCGCGGACCAATTACCTGAAAGATTTCAACGCGAACCTATTATACAGAATTAAGGTAATTAAAGTCATCCTCCTTTTAGACACAAATCATCGTTAGATCTCGTAAAAGAATAAACCATACAGTGGGCGCGTGCTAACGACGACTCCTCCGCAGCTGACCACCTCTCCGTTGCACAACACACCTACGCATCAGATATATATATATATATATATATATATATATATATATATATATATATATATATATACCCCGAGTGATTCACCGAAAATGCGCAGAGCGGCAGATGCGCGATCCGGTAGTGGAGATAGTCCACAGCCGCTTAACGTCCTGATCGAAGCCAACGAGCCCCCCGCACGCATATATAGGTATATATAGAAGAGAGCAGCAGCACATGTGACAGACTATATAGTGTATAGGGCTTATCGCGATGCGCGCGGATGATGGCGTCGAAGCGCGTGTGATGCGTAACAAAGGTGTGGAACGTTATATATATGTATAATATCGGGGTGAGTGTATATAATGAGATGATATCGCTTACATTAGCGTTGTATATGCATGAGAGCTGTATACATAGTACTTGCTTCGATGGGGCGGGTTGTTATTGTTTGTGAAAGAGTTCGGAGTGTCCTTTTGAATGGTGCGTCGTGCGCGTGACGAAAAATTGATGTACTTTAAATAAGCTCGGCCCAATTAACTTTTCTATATGTAATACACTCTTTTAGTCGAGGGTTAGCTGCAGTCGATGAAAATTTCTCGTAAAAACCGCACATCATTAGTCCCGACGATTCGACTCCGTCATTTAGCATCGGCTTACCGTGTTGGGGATTCCAAACTCCCCAGAGGTCTGCGGCGTGCTCCGATTCTTTTTTGACTGACGCGAGTGACTTGTATATTTTTTAAAAAACTTTCGTGATCACAATCTGGCTGTATATACGTGAATCTAAGATTTCAAATCCAATCTTCGCCGATAATAAATATATATATCCTCCGATCAATTATGCAGATATTCAAATACACGCGCCGTCTCCCCATCGGTGTCCCGAAAATACGTTTCTATATTGTATACACCGATCGAGCGAAAGACGTAATTATTTCAGCTCGATTGCGGCTAGATTGGGAGCATCGGGTGTCAAAATCGCGTCGTCGAAGCCAAGTGCATCCTGTCCATAATTTAAATCGCACGCACTATATTGTTCTCGCGCTGTATCTTGGCGAGATCTCTCCCGAGATCGATAACACACCGTCGGCTATACAAAATGTATATATATATATATATATACCGCGTGTTCAACAATCAACGCCCACATTGTGTACGTCCTTCCCTCTCTTTTATATATATATATACAGCCTTCCAAGTCTTATACTCGCGGAAAGAGAAGAAAAAAAACAACAGCGGCAGCGACGTCCCGACGGGCGAACAAAAAGAAGTCAGACATAACCGGACGTGACGAGTGACGTGCTCGTTCGGTAAAATCACCCTTCGAGCTCTATGTGCAGGCCCATTGTCAAGAGCCGAGGGCGTCGTCGCGCGCTATAGCCTCGCAGTAGAGACAGAGAGAAGTAGGGGATGCAGGTTGCAAAAAGGGGGAGACAGATCTTGCCTATGCGCGTATACACCCACGCACAATAAGCGGCCCTAATAGGTACACGCATCCGTTGATTAGAACGCGGACGACTGTACGAGGATGTATATATGTATATATGGGAGAGGATAAAAGGGGGAACTGGTATATCGTTCCGGGCTTTCTGCTCTCCTTCTGACTTTTGTAGGTTACTCGCCGAGCGGAACGCTGCGCTTCTGGATTTTCGTGATTTTCGACATAATGCCGAGTTATATATACACTACTCCCCCGTAAATCGACATCGAGCCCCGCACTTTTGACTCGCGCATCTGTACACCTTCGACGACACTCGCGACGACGAGAGCGTGTGGCTTTTCAAAGGATGTCTATATGTACGCGTATTATATAGTGCGGGGGTGGAGAGACGAGCGACACGCGATGATGTGACCTGCTGTGCTCGCCTGAGTGTTTGAGAATTATAATGTGTAACTGTGTCGGGTGGATCGAGTATTGTGGGTTTGTAGCGGTTTGTAGAGTCAAAGGTGGTTTGTAGAATGATTTTTTTTTTTTTTTTTTTTCATTTTTTCGGAAGGATCGGAGTTTCAATTGACTTGACAAGCTGCCGCGTAAACGGTGTATAATTATCTTTAATACGAAAAGTAATGAGCGTCGTAAATCAAGCGCAGTTAAGGCCGAAGCTTCCATATATATTGTTACATAAGCGTGTGCGTGTTATCGCAATATTGCGTGACGTATATACTTTTATCACAAAACACGATTTTATACGCGACAATAATATTCGCGATTTACATTAACCTACATATATTTCTATGCGTGCCGTACATCATAGTAAAATTAAGAGTTTCTTCACGCATGTGTATGTATAGCAACATTCTCCGCAAACGGCGTTGAAAAAGATTTGTTTGGGCCGGGAGAAACGGCACTTAATGAAGACGATGCCTTTAACGCTATTAGCCGTAGCGAAACGGCCATCCTCTCTTGCCGAAACGACGTGCTTCCGGATCCCTCGCTCGCACTTTCTCGAGCAATTTCGTAATTATGCAAAGTTTACGGCTTTTGCAGGGCCGCTATAAAAGCCCGCCTCTCCGAAATCACTCTGCGCGAACATGAAATTATTCTTCGATTCATCCATCTCCAACAAGAATTATTTTCGAAACTTTTCGCGATCATTAGAGCCGAGTCGCATCCATCCTAACGAGGTTACATACGCCAACCGGACACTCGAGCGCACGTATATAGCCTCCCTTATATGCACACGACATAGGCGCAGCAACGTATTCTGACGTCGAGCTCTTCCCCAGGGAAGTTATTACCGTACCTATCATGCGTGGCGTAAATAGACCAGCCGCTCGACACACGAACGCATTATCGTTGATTACTCAGTGCAAAGAACGACGACGGGTTGTAGGCGTTCGACGCATATATGTACGTGTATCTCCCGCGGATGAGCTGTACGCTTGACTTTCTTTAATTTGACTTATTGCTTGTGATGAGTGGCCGAGTGGTGGGTTATCAATTTGCGTTTTTATTTTTCAAGATTCTTAATTACTGTCACATTTCGAAGATTCCTCGCATAGAGCTATATGAATCTCGTGTATGTATAATACACAACGGTTTGATTAAATGGAAATTTCTATGTGATACGCGGGGCTGCTGTATATATAATTCGTTCGTTCGCTGATTATTCTTTTATGAAGCCATGCGCGCTCTTTTCAATATGGTATAAAATACTGAGTAACACATCGTTAATTAATTGAAGAATATTATACTCTTTCAATCAGCTTGATTAACGATATATTTCGTTATTAAAACTTTTTATATACGAACATGTTTATTCGAATTAGATGTATACATTTCAAACAGCCCTAAATTTACACTCTATATACTAATTCAGCAGAGAATCAAGCCCGTCGGTAAACCAATAAACGTGAGAGCAATTTTCAGCTCCAAATCCACATACACACACGCGTCCAAGAGATACGCATCGCGTCGAGATAAGAATCCGCAGAGCGACGACGACAACACAAACCGTCAGTGTCAATAATTGCCGACTGATTAGAACCAGCAGCAGCAGCAGGTTTTTCAATTTCCACGGGTATCGTTCGGATAAC
This sequence comes from Muscidifurax raptorellus, assembly GCA_020010945.3. Classification (NCBI taxonomy): domain Eukaryota; kingdom Metazoa; phylum Arthropoda; class Insecta; order Hymenoptera; family Pteromalidae; genus Muscidifurax; species Muscidifurax raptorellus. The sequence goes on along the minus strand of CM052078.1, from coordinate 5,819,040 downwards.
GATCTACCCTATACGGGTCCAGCAACACACAGCGATCTTGATTCTCGCGACGCTCTCGGAGAGTTCAGGGTCGTGAGACGATGCTATATGGCTCAAGGGAAGCCTGGGAGCGATCCGTATTATATCCCTGAAGCGCCAGCAGAACAGAGAGCGGAGGAGGAGGAGGAGGATACCCCGGGGAGTATCCCAGTTTTCCGCTTTAATTATTCCGGGGCTGTGGTGGACGGCGCGCGAGGATAATTGAGATTAAGGAGGTCGTTCGCGTCCCTCCAGAACTGATATCGCCTGCCGCTCGCGGATGTGTGCGTCGGAGGAGGCTTTATATATATATAGTAGGCGCGCGCGCAGGTGGCCTCGTTTTTCTTGCGATCCCTGATTTCGGAAGAGTCTTTATAACGTTGCGCTCGCTTTTTCTTATGCTAGACGAGCGGTGAATTATAAACCACGCGAGCTGCTCTGTTTTTCATGAATCGGAAGAGTTCCGAAGCCAAGGTAGCTTAATCGCCGCAATAAAAGCGTTGACTTAAGGCCGATAATGTAATCATAGTCGCGAGGTGTAGGAAAAATAACCAGCAAACGAGCAAGGTCGTTTCGAGCGCCCGAAAACGTATATATATATATAGTCGATCGGCCGTACACCCGATTGATACGCATCTTCGATGTGGCGCCACGACGTCGATCGCATAACGCGAGAAAAGCCGCCGCGATAAGAAAAACCCAGCGATGTCCGTTGACGTATAGTCGCAAAGAGAATACAACGTATACGCGTCCTTTGATCATGTGCAGACCGAGTATATAAACCTGATCTCGGAGCAAGTGCCGCCGGCAAAGTCACGTGCCTGGCATCCATCAAAGTGCCTTGCATCTCTCTCCGGGATTTCGCGCATTAGCCGTGCGCGTGGCCAGAAAATTATTACCCATTGATTCTCACACCACTTATACACGACGAGTTTTTTTTCGCCAAAAAAAAACGCCACTTTTCTCCAACGGCGAGAGTACAGCCCATCGCTCATTCTTTGACGTATAAATCGAGGTATCGCTTGTATATAAAGAGTTAACACCGCAATGCGAAGTACACACAAGCCCGATGACAGTTACCCAAGACGAATCTATGTATCCCATCCCTCCGAACGAAAAAAAAGGAGAATCAATCAATCGATCGATCGTTCGAAAGCAGGCGGCATTACACTCATCGCGGCTGCTTACCCCCGTGAAAGGTGGGCTCGCGCACATAAACAAAGAGCCAGCCCTCGCGTCACGAAGCCTATACAGGCATCAGGAGTGTGCTGAGAGACTCGGCGCGCGCGTGGTAAATGCGGCGCACTGCGGCCCCGTGTCTCCCTGATTTCCCCGGGGAGGGCGTACACCGCCCTCCGCGTGGAAGACGCCGTATAGGAACCCTTCGCTCTCCCCGCCGCCGTAGCCGCTGCTGCTGCGCTACCCTGACATTGTCCGCGCTGGAGAACCTTCTCTTTTCTTTCTTTCTTTGCAAGTATTATCTGTGTGTGTGTGTGTGTGTGTAAGTACACTTTTCACTGCGATATGGTTCTTTGCAGCTTTTGTGGTGTCATACGCATACGTTAAGTGCGAAGAGTTTTCGCGCAATCGGAGATGTATGTCTGCGATTGATTGCGGGCTATTTTCAGTAGTAACAGTCGGTGTATACCGAATTAATATAGATATATATGTGTGTAGGTAAATCCTAAAAATATCAAAACTGACGTAAATTTAATACGATTGGATACACTGCAAACATCGTGAACAATATATATATAACCGGATGATACATGTGTCAAGTGGATCTAAATTAATGTATCAATGATTCAAAACCAAGAATAATAAATCAGGTCTACTATAATACAACAGTCTCCAATCTGCGCTTGATTTGGGCTATATATGTATATTGCACACAGCCGCAATAGCAGCGAGCGAAGCATATATATATAAAGGGTGCGCAACAGCAACGAAAGTAACGAGCCAAGATTCCGCGATGCCCGCGGCGATGCAGTGGCGGGGACAACTTAATCCGTTTACCGATGAGATTTCCCATTAATCCGCCTGCGCTCGATCACCTCACGTTTCAAGCTCGACGACGCGTGCGACGAGCTGTATACGTATAAGTACAAGCGTGTTTGGCGCAAATATATATTTGTCCAGCGTTAGGACCGTTTCCGAAAATCTTTAGTGTATACAGTATCAATACCGATCACAGCGAGTTGCAATTGTTGACGAACGATTACGAATTCTGACGGCTGTAGAGAGATAATTTTGAATAACCGTCGTTGGCAAAAATAATTGATATGGTATAGAACGAGCAATTTCGGTGATTCTACTCGGGAGTTATATGCTGAACTGAATTATTTCGAAGATTCGAATTATCAATGACATCGATTTTTCGAGTAGACGAGGCGATTTTTTCGTTGCTCCAAGTTTCGAGCGCGTCGCGCATTGTTATTTAAAAGAAGCCTCGCACAGCCAAGTAAAATTGAGAAAGTCATTTACGTCCTAAAGAGGCCGGATTATCTGCAAAAATAAAACGTATATAATCCAGATTAGATAAACGGCCTGCAAACAATTTCTCTCGCTGCTTATCTTAGCACAGCTCTTATTATATATATATCTCGCTCAACTTGTCGCGACGACTACCGTACGTCGTCTTAATGCAATTTTCGTGTTGTACGCCAAACGATAACCCAAAAAAAGCACATTCCAGTCTCGAGTCCCCTAAACGCGACATAATATCCGAGTTTAGAACTGAACAATAGCCTAATTTGCTGGGCCAGTGTGACGGAGAACCGGTTTCGTCTTAAATTTCCACCCACGGTGTCTACCACCATATAAATATATATATATACACACATCGAAATCAAGTGCAGCACATGACAAAGCGTGCGAATGCACAGTGGACACGCGTATGATAATAGCCGAAGGGTCGTTCGGGCAATATGTTACTCCGCTCGCGCCCTGGTATATGTATATATAGCATATCGGATACTCTTGGGCTCGATCTCTCTCCGCAGCGTTCCCATACGTCCCAGGCGTATTCGCGCGCCAGGACTCGATCTATCCCGCGAGACGCACAGTGATATAATGTGAGAATTCAATTTTCTATTCAAATTACCCGTCTTGCGATACTACATGTAGCTCGACTGTGAGAAAGCGTATTACGCGTGGAAGAGCAAAGTTGAAGCTGTAACAACACTATCGAGTTACGAGATACCGAAACTTGCCGTCTCGGAAACCACGAAGAACTAGTATCGTATACACGCGCTTCCCCCTATCGATGTTTCACAAGCCCATCTCTCCGCGCCGCCGTTAAATGTCGATCAACCGCGCGCGCGCGCGTCAAACGTCTCGAAAGACGAGACTCTCCACACGCGGCTATGGAAGTTTTAAACGCGTGCGGCTCGTCGGCCAGCAGTTGTTGTTCTTTCATACATATATATATATGTATATATGAGTGAAACCTGACTCCAAACGCTCTCGGTGAATCCGTACATGATCGACTCGATGAAGCAACATACATTTCTCTCTCTCTCTCGGGTCAGAGCGAAGCCGATAGAAGAAGAGGTCGTCGAAAGGGCTGCGGCACGCGCTCGAGTTACTTCCGAGCAGCTGCCTTAGGATTTCCGGAGGTCCTTATTCAAGCGGAAGTAATTCAGGCCCCGACACCTAGTCCTGCGTGACGAACTGACCGCTCTTTTTTTAAGGGCCCAGTCGTCGTCGTCGTTATTAAGGACATCTGCGGCGACCGCCGGAAATGAAAAGTCCAGCGATTACTCGGCTCTTTTCGCCGAGATATACGCTCGCGGGATTGAACTCTCTGATTCCAGCGCGGCGCGCGTCTTGCTTGGCTGAGCAGTGTAAAAAGCGCAGCCGTGTCGGAAAATTAATTTCTGCGACTGCCCGCGTGATTGATGGACGTCGCCGGGGGTGTGCGCGCGTTATTTATATATATATAATTTTCGTTGCTCGCTCGCTGAATTTTTTACCAGAGATTACGCGCTTGATCCATCAAACCGTCGAGAGAAAAAAAAGAAAGAATCAGTCGATCGTTCCACGACGACTCTCGGACATCGTGAATAATCAACGGAGAATCCCGTCCCTTTGCGCCGGCGCACAGTTGCACGTAACAGGGGCTGCTCTAAACGCCGCTGCAAACGAGCGTATAACAAGAAGCCACTTGCGCAGCAACGACGACAAACCGGTAATAGATTAAAGCCATCTTCGTTCTTCCCCCTACGTGCGCATACTATACACTTCAGTTGACCCTAAAGTCCTGCGTCGTACATGTATCCCCCGCACATACAGACGCGCGTCCCAGTTTCTGCCAGCGCGACACTATCTTCATGCTATATATACGCAGAGGGGTAGGCTCGTATACGCAATTTTCTTAATGTACTCGCTAAATGCTACCGCTATGCCGCCGGCTGCAATGAATGCCGTATATATATATATATAGGGTTCTCTCTCCAGTTTTTCTATACATACACCAGCAGCGCTTGCTTTCACGGCGAGAAGTATATCCGACCTGTTTATACGGCTCTACGTGACGTGGGTGTGCAGTGCAGTGAACGTCGTCCTCGTCGTCGTCGTCGGGGCAAAGTGATACCGGGGATTTCGTACGTGATGATAAAAGTCGTAAGGAATTTATCGGGGTGGTGAGAGGAGGGGTTGTGTGCCAGATGGCTCGCGGTGATATGGCTGCTTTGCTGAGAGAAAGAGAGAGAGAGACGATTTGCAAAGAGTTGGTGTACTTACGAGGTGTAATTTATTAGTTGAAAATTATATACATTCGCCAAAAATTATCACGAGGGTTATGATAGGAAAGTATCCAAACGGCCGGGAAATTCAATCTAATCGAAACTGTTTTTCGTCGTGCAGACTATCGCAACCGTGAAAGGAGTGAAAGCTTGAAGATAAATAATTCAGAAGCCAGCGACACGCGCGTCAAATTCGAGGTCCGCCCACCTAACAAAAGGAAAACAAAGCAATTGAATTTTCCCCATAAAGCAGAAGTGCACTCGTTCCATCTAATCGATCGATCGCACGAGTCATATAACCTGCCCATACAGTCTCTCGAGGTGTCGTTAAGGCAGATCGTCGCCAATGACGGATAGTGTATAAGTCACTCGCGCGCGCGCTCGTATGAATAAAATGGGTAATGGGGTAGCTAATGTCCCCATATGCGTGAATCGCGAGCTATGGGCGGCGCCGTGCATACGTAATATACAGAGTCACCCCATTCGACGATATATACATACACTATGTGGCCATGTGCGAATCGTCTAACTTACTTTGCTTTTATACTCGAAAACCGAAGCGTTTGCACGCGTCTGTCCGGCTGGTTACACATCACGTGGATGCAGAAATCGTTGGTTTAGCTGTGGTGTATATAATATTTTCATTGTTGGGAGATGATGTATCTACCACGCGTCTAAATGTTCTTTCTCCCCGTTATCTTAATCAAACCGAGTGGATGAGGTTTCCGAGAGCACGAGAAAACTGGTCTATACTCGTCGAGCTTCATCAAAAATAAGAAAAGCGAACTTTTCGGAAATAGCGGCTTCATTCTTCGCAGCGAGATAATACTCGCGCTTCAAAAATATGGAGTTTAATCGAGACGCCGTATACACGTAATTAAAATAAATCATGAATCCAATCCGGCGAAAAGCGCGTCGAGCGCGCGCAGCTTTATTTTATTCATGCTAGATCCGATCTCTAATTCAGTTTCACAATCTCTTAGAGTCGCGCCTGAAATATGTAAAATCATTCGACGACACGCCGCGGAATCCATTGTTATACGCGAGAGCATAACCAATTCATATGTATCAATATTTCGCGACAGTTCGCAATTAAATGTTACATATACATATATATAGATCAGAGAGAAAAAAAAATTAATTTCATAAAGCCGCGCGTCATGTGCGGATTCGAATGTAAACAGTCATTCTCTTGTTGACTTTGACGAGTAATTTCGCGGCGTGCAGGTCGACCCGACTAGGTCTGCAGGTCCTTCTCCTTTTTTTTGTTAACGAACCCCCTCGACTGCAGCAGTATCCCCTTCGCAGAGCGCTCGCGCATCCCATATATATATACGTGTTTTTCCCTCATTTTATCCATAACGCGTGTGTGCTCACGTATTACCCATAGCTCCGCGGACACATTGTTCGTATTTTATACTTGTTTGCACAATTCCCTTTTGCGTTTTTCGTATGAGCGATCGCATCGCTCTCTCGTCCAGCATTTTCGTGCGAGCTGTATGTATATATATACGTATATTATATATATACATATCGATATGCACCAAATGTTACGGGGGAGCGAGAGAGACTACGGGTATATATATATTATATATACATAGTCGTCGCCGTCGTTTTATCGGTCGGAAGAGCATTCGGATTTATTAATGCGATTGGTTAGCTGCGCGCTTGGATTTATTTTATGGTTATCGCCGAGCAAGCGCGATCGCGCTTCGTTCTTTCGCCGCTGTATATACGTATATAGGATCTCCCTCGATTTCTGGGCAGTTCTGCGTGTTTTATGGCACCTGCGGCATATGCACCATACGAGTTTGCCTATACGTGGCTCGCTTTCTCTGGTTTTGTTCTTTTCGCCTTTGGTTTCACTGATGCATACGATGTATGAATTTCGAGCGTATGCGTATAGTAATATTTTTTGAATACATAATATATTCATATCCGTCCGTTATTCAGTTGGATAAATTTTACGCGAAAAATATTACAATTCGCCTATCTCGCACCTTTTGATTAATTACCCCGATCTTACATTTGTTCTCAAGATTTTCTACAAACGCAAACAAAACTGCCCTTCCTCATCACCCCCCCCCCCCCCCCCCGACAAAAAGTACCCCAAACATACCAAAAAAGCTCACTTTACGGGGCCATCTGACAAACACATCCTCGCAAAAAAAGCCGCTTGTTTCGCAACACATGCAAACAAGCCTGACGACGTTCGCTCGACGGATGGCCCCTATCCATCACGAAAAAAAAGCCGAAAAAAGCACATCGACGCAGTAATCGTCCGGCGCGATATGTATGCTATACGTCGAAGCCACTGCAGCGCAGCATCGGACCGTCTGGTCCACGCAGAGTGGTACAGAGAGGGAAATAAAGGAATCGCGGCAGTAAATTTTTCACGAGACCAGCCGCATCGGATTCTCCCCCTCTAATCAATTTAGCCAAGAGAAATGTCTATAGTCGGATCGCCGCGGCTCTTCCGGGGGCGCATCCACACACCCGTCCCCCCGCCGTTTGCTCCGGCGATAAACACTGCATGGGGTTCTCGACAATGAGTGGAACCTGTCATTGTACTGCCTCCGCTCTGACTCGCCGTTATATGCGTGTGTGTACACACACACACGCGCGGCTGTATGGGGTGCCGACGCGGCCGCTTGCCGATCTGCTCGCGTAAAGAGAACCAGACGCGCTTGAGAGAGGGATGACTTACTTTACGATTTTTTTTCTCTCTCCGAGAGCATATCCGAGAGGAGACAAATTGCCTGCGCGCGTGCGATGAATATTTTTGTTGTAGATCGTTTTCGAGGCTTCTTTATGTTTTGTTCTATGATTTTTATACGATTTGTGTGGAGTTTGAGTTTAATTAATTAAAACGATTGATTGCTTGATCTTATAAACGCGTGCAATTTTTATTCTGCGATATTTATTATTTAGTTTCGTTCTATATACTAATTATTTTTATTTATACGTGTAGAATTCCACGTTGAAATAGAATTTAATCAAAATATACCTATAAATACGCGCGTGATTGAAATGAAACGTATATATGTGAATCCAATTTATAAATAAAGCTTCGATTATTATTGCATTCGTTCCGCGCAAGAATATAAAAAATAGTATGTCTATTATAATAACAAGGTAGAACGCCAGATGTTCCACAAGTTAACAAACGCATACCCAAGAAAATGATCAGTTACAAATTTCAATCGAACGACTCCGAGCTATAGCTTTCCCTCGCACGCGTACGCGTACGAGAGCAAACTCTCTGATCCGACGCTCTCGCGATTCGCAACTGCATATACGAGCCGTATATGCCTATACAAACGCGAATATATACCGCGTCTCGTCGCGTGTATATACACACGTTACCATAGAACAATGGCACATCTGTTTGCCAGGCACCTTGTCCGCGCGCTTTCTCGCAATCGATGCCCAAAGCGACAAAGCACCGAGTACGCGCTTTTGCATGTACGGCTGTGTTGTGTGTTTGTTTTTTCGAGCCTTTTCTTCTCGTGCAGCAAGATGAGAGAGAGAGAGTAAGCTCGTTCCTTTTTTTTTATTTCGCTCGTGAGGACCAGAGCTTCTGTTAGGCCGTTCTGTCGTATAGAAACTCACTGTGTATATATATACGAGACACACGGAATTTCGAATAATTGTTCACTCGACTGTAAGTAGTGCAAACATTGTTCTATATACATGTGCTTGTTTGGTTTTTCGGTGCTGAAATATATTCCAGGTTTTGAAGCGAAATTCGGGGAATATCGAGGATATCGTAAATAATATATGCATTGCTTCATTTCACACCGTGTCTGCGTTTTCAGAAAATCGAATATTGCGCACTGCGCATTACGCAAAAATGCGTCTAAAAAAACTCGATGAAACCATCAGGATCATAACATAAACGAATCTACATAAAACTCGCGCTCTAATCGTTACAAAAGCATGACGGACCACCCCTCGGTAAAAGGCAGAAAAGAACAGTTATGCGTACGCACGCACGTATATTCCTTCTCTAAATTCATGCATATCCAAGGGTTCAAAAAGCTAAAAGCTCGACGCATGAAAAATCTATTTTCCGAGCCGCGGGGTGTCGCAGCCCGCTTATATATATACATACCCTAAATTACACTCCTGACGGCTGTGTGTGTATATAAGCGTCCGCTCCACAGGCGGTCGAGAAACAAGAACTTTGCTTTGCACGCGGAGATTCACGCGAAGCCGTGGAATATTAATTTTCGTCGATACGAAGCCAGCGCGACGCGTAAGGTTTTGGAAACCATATGCACGGAATTTGAATTCGCTCGATCGCCGTCTAATGGGAGGGTTGGAGATCGCCGGTTAATTTATGGCTGCTGCATAGACGAGTTGCGCGTATTATTGTAAAGCGATACGCTGGTGTGCGTGTGCGTGTAGAGAGAGAAAATGGAATGATTTTGGAACAGGTTTGCGCGCCCTTTGTGTTTTTGCACGATGCGGGCTTTAGGAAGGCGTGTGCGGTGGCAGAAGGGTATCGAAAGCAATTTATGCTGTGATATGTGGATTTTTGAATTGACTTTTATTGCCGCGCGTAGTTTCGAGTGTGGAATACATTCGACGCAGTGGATTATATTTATTTCGAATAAATTATGCGGTCCTGTTTCTTTCGACGTATGCGAATTCTTCGGTCCTGGGAGAATCCCACATATATATATATATATATATATATATATATATATATATATATATATATATATATATATAATTAGCGTAGGTGTGATAAAAAATTTGGCTGACGCTCCCAGATTTCCTTAAATATTAAAATGTAATATTCGTCGACACGTGGCGCAGCACTGAAATTCGCGAATTTTCTCGCAAAGTCGTATCTTTCGTAGCCGCGAGAGTAACAAATATAACGCGAGAAATTTCATTTTCCTTTTTGCGCATATTACGCAAGCGTGGTTTTGATTCCTTTTTTCGCAAAAAATAACTTATCATTTTTCTTTCCTTCCAAGCGCAATAACGTCCCGCAGAGAATCGACGCCAGTGTACCGTTGCATTTCAATATCTCATCGTGACGTGGCGTATATATATATAAAACGAGAAAAGTTCGATATATATATGTAATAACGAGATAAAGGCGGAAAATGAAAGCCAAATATATATGCCAGCGAAATATGAAAAGAATATCAAGCGGCGGAATGTAAGAAGCCAAAAAGCAGCGGCAACAAGAGCAAAAATTCGGGAAGAAAAATGCGCTGAATAGAGTAGCCTTCCTACCCACACACACGCGCGCACGCGCGTACAAGAAAATTAGAACCAGAGCGAAGAAGCGAGAGCAAAAGTGAAAATGGCAGCAGCCGACTTTATATCTATATATACAGCAAAAGCAAGGATACAAGAAAATCTGCGTATATATACGGCAAGCGAGACGACGACGACGACGACGACGACCGCGAAGAAGAAGCAGCAGCAGCTATACAGCGCGGGGGAGCTTTTGCGCTAGACTACGTCGGAGGCGTGCCGCGCACGTCTTACGAGCTTCCCTCCACCCCCTCGAGAGAGACGAGGGACGAAAGACAAGCGAGGGTCGACCGCGCACAGCCAAGGACGAAGCAAATGAACGCGAGGCTCTCTGTGTGTGTCGATGTATATATACATATATACGTATATACCGAGGGAGGGAAAATGTTTCTCATTGCGCGGTGGGAGGAAAAAACGACTAGAGCGACGCTATTGTGTCTAACCTGCTTTCGGATATGAAAAATGTATTTCTCTATATCGGGTTTCGTGTGGGAAGCCCTTTCGGCTTGAGAAAATCTTCGTATACTGTAAGCGCGACACGATTGAACTTAAAATATATAATATTCAAAAACAATTGAATATTGATAATGAAGAGCCTCGCGCGAGGTTTGCGCATCAAAACTTTATCTTCAATTATACGCAGCTCGCGCGCATTAAAAGACACGAGCGCTCGAAATCTGCTTTAATTAACGCGTAGCAGCAGGGGGGGGGGGGGGGTATTAACGCTTCGTTCCGGTAGCAAAGCCACAGGATCCCAGATAATAAAAGAGAGCCGCGCAAGAGATAAGAATAAGGGAGCGTGTACAACGCTCCAACGCTCTTTTTCATCGTCGCGGCGGAGTACGGTAGGCGATACGCTGCTAAGATTATAAAATGGCGCGGTCGTCCCGCGACTTTTCAATATCGCTTCGTGCGCTTAATTTCTATGTCTGGCGCTTTTATCTCTCTGATGCCGTTTTCATTCGGGGCGTGTATATACGTATATATATAAAGCAGCGTTGCATCTTCGTTTTATATATTGTAATCGGGAGATTCGTCGCTATGCGCTTTTTTTTTATTATTTTCCCTTCCCGAACAAAAATCAACTTGGGAATTCACGCGGGCTTTCTTTCTTTCTCCCGATATTACACGCCGAGTTTCAAGGTCTGCTGCGCGCGCGCTTAGAGTGAAATTGCGCCGGAGAGCTGAAAGGTTTTGCGCGGGAGCTTTAATTACGTAGAGAGAGAGAGAGAAAGAGAGAGCTTTTTTGCGGTTTCCGCCGCGCGTGCGAGTACTTACAGTTTCATATATATAAATTTATAAAAAGTAGTCGATAGTGATAATGAAGTCGATGATAAGGCTAGTATATATACACAGACGCACACAAAAGTTGTTTATCTGCGGGAAATTCGCGTTGATAAATAAAATGTAATTGTGCTTTTCTTGGCTTTTCGATACAGTGTGTATATAGAAGACGTTACATCATTTCACTTTATCGCGCGGCTTCGAAGTTATACGACGTCAGAAGCTGCCGTATTATATATACGTTCTCGAAGACTCTCACCTATATTATATACGCGTCGTAAATTTTATAAATACTTTGACGACGTTTCTTTCCGCGATCGAGATATTGGCGACTGTAATAAATCAAAAGCCGAAACGCAATATTTTACAACAACGAAAAGAGACACTTTACTCGGCGGCAAATAGAGAACAAGAGCTAGAAAAAAAAGCATCGATCGTCGTTTCCAGAAAATTGTCAAATATTAACGGGAAACAGTAGTCCCCGCCATATACTACACTGTATGCACATACACTCCGTGTCGATTCCCACGTAGATAACGACGCTCGCGACAATGGCGGCGTCGTTTCAGGGGTTGGCCGATAGTGGAAATTCCGTCACCCTCTCTCTCTCTCTCTGTCGCGCGAAAACGAGTATTTTCGGCATCCCTTTGTCCTCTCTTTTTTTCCTCTCAGCAGGAGAGAGAGAGAGAAAGAGTGTGTGTGTGAGAGAGAGAGAGAGAGATAACGACGATGATGTGCGTGCGTGCGCCATGCTGCGCGCGAGGGCGGCGTCGCGGACCAATGGTGATCGAGGCGGGGGTGTAGCGCCGAGCCAATGGGCTACATCGAGCCCCCGCTTCAGCTGCGCCCTGGCCACGTGCGCGAGCACCGCCCGGTCGGGCTTACGCCGCGCAGGACGAGAGCTCAGTCGCGCGTGTGCTCTTCCCTCGAAAGGCTCGTGTGTATATAGATATAGACAGCTATATATGGTGTAGCTGCGCTGTCCTGCGTATATACATATATGCAGCTTGATCGATCCAAGTGTCTCGAGGGTGTATTATATATTATTGCACGTTATTCGGCTCGATAAGAGAGATAGAGAAAAATGTCATCGGTTCTACACGTGGAAGCAGTCGGAGATGCCGGTGCGATAAGCCGCTGCGTTGAGGACACTCGACGGTAATCTCTCTCTCTTATACTCTTGGCCGCGCAGCAGTCGTTGCCCGAACGCGGTGATAGTCAGTGCGTATATATGTAACAGAAGTGTGCGCGCAGCTCAGTGCGCGATTATTATACAAGTACATATATATATATATATATAACCGAGAGAAAGTGAGAGTGGACGATCGATACACATATATACGTCTATTCCATAGATAGTATATAGGATTATGAATTTGCGGAAATCGTGCGCTAGCTCTGAGTTCTCGGGAAGATGATAGGCTGCGAGATAGTGTCTTTGGAGGGCGCGTACCGTTCCAGGACTGAGATTCTAACGCCGCCCCAGAGCAGTCCGGAATCTCAGCTGCACAGCAATAGCAACAGCAGCAATTGCAGTAGCGCCGGCTCGCTAAGCTGCGAGCCGGTCAGAATTGGAATGCATCCGTTGGAACAGCCGCCGGCTGAGCTCGGCCTACCGCCGAATATTCCCGACATTCTTTACTGTAAGTCTGCGCTCTCGCTATAATTATGGTGTTTCGCCGAGTATTTCTGCCTTGAAATATGCGGGAGTGAGGTTGTAATATCGAAAGCTTGAGTTGTGTACTCGTTGCGTTGTTATCGGGACACGATCGCCAAACGTTTATTTTTACGAACTCTGTCGATCGTGTTTACGTTGAATAACGCGTGACTATTGGTGGAAAAGGGATAATCGCGTTATGCTCGTTTCATATAACGAGGTATGCTGCACTTGGAAAAGTATAGTCGAAAGGATGTGTAGTATCGCAGTTGGGCTTGTCAACTGTATATTATAGACGGTAAAAATCAATTGCTCTGGAGCGACAGTGATGGATGTTTTTACCAGCGAAATTCGTTATTTTTCACGAGAAAAGTGTCAAAATGATAATCCCGTCGCGATTATGACTCGCTCAAGAGCAAAGAGATTCGGTTAGCCGAATGTCAAGTGATGTGTCGATGATGTGATTCATGATAACTGATCGTGACGAGGTGAACGCGATAGCAAAAAGCAAGATGCTCGCGGATAAACATTCGGTTTCGTAAGAGATTTTTGAGTGTCCATTCGTTTATCTGCTCGAGTGTATATTTTTAACCTGTGTATAAGAGACGCTGCTAATTTATCCGCGGCACTTTGATGCGCCTATATAGATTATACTCTTGCATCTCCGACTCGTGCAGGATAATCGAACGTGTATAGCCCCGCAGCCATTAGCGAATTCAATCGCTCGGGATTAATATTCCGAGAAGTTATTATATCACAGAAGATTACATTCGCGTTGAGATATCGATCAACCGGGACGTCATACCTAATCCATCTGAAATATTTTCTCGAGGCAGTGCGGTTGATCGGCGAGAAGCAAAACTAAAAACTACGATCTTGTTCTGTTGCAGCCTCGATACCGAAGTGCGGAGGATGTCAGGAGGCGATTCTCGACAGGTACGTTCTCAGGGTAATGGACAGGTGCTGGCACGCCGGCTGTCTCACGTGTCGAGATTGCGGCGTCAGACTGACGGACAAGTGTTACGCCCGCAACAACGGCCACGTCTTCTGCAAGGACGACTTTTTCAAGTAAGCATCAATTTCACTTGGCGATCCCTCCTAATCAATACACATGTATATATATATATAGAGAGAGAGAGAGAGAGAGAGAGAGAGAGAGAGAGAACGGGCGACGCGAGTACATCAGCCGCGAGCGAATTCGACGTCGCGCTGGCAATCATAGTGTGAATATAATATGAATGTGTTGTTTGCTGTTGGTGTGGCAGGCGTTACGGTACAAAATGCGCTGGCTGCGGCCAGGGTCTGGCGCCTTCGCAGGTCGTGCGTCGGGCGCAGGACTTCACCTACCACCTCACCTGCTTCTCTTGCGCCATGTGCTCGAGGCAACTGGACACCGGCGACGAGTTCTACCTCATGGTCGAAGACGCCAAGCTCGTCTGCAAGCCCGACTACGAGCAGGCCAAGGCTAAAGGTGAGTAAGATCGCGATGCGCTCGTGGAAAATCGGAATTCAATCGTCGACGCACTCGTTGCAGAGCTCGCTGACGGCGGCAGCATCGACGGCGACCAGCCGAACAAGAGACCCAGAACCACGATCACGGCGAAACAGCTGGAGACGCTGAAAATCGCCTACAACAACAGTCCCAAACCGGCGAGACACGTTCGGGAACAACTCTCGCAGGACACCGGTCTGGACATGCGCGTCGTTCAAGTCTGGTTTCAAAACAGGTGCGCCGAAATGTCATATGGACTTTGCGGTTCTCGCAATGCCTCGAAAATATGTATTAACAAGAGCGAAACTATTGCAGGAGAGCGAAGGAAAAAAGATTGAAGAAGGACGCCGGCAGGACGAGGTGGTCGCAGTTCTTCGCGGGTGGCCGCGGCTTGAAGGGCAGCAATGGTGGCCACTCGCCGAGACACGACAAACTGCTGGACAAAGACGAGCTGAAGGTCGATCTCGATTCCTCCTTCGGTCATCACGGTGAGACGCTCGCGATATTTATTATACCTGCAATACCTATATATTACGACGCGCGCGAATCACGGGACTCTGTGGATCGAATTATTATTATACGAGCAAACTTTCGGAGCGTCGACAGAGCGGCGGCCTTAAAATCTCGAGAATGGCAAAGTTTTTCCTGCAGTGTATACGCGCATGTGTATGTATATATATAGGGGGAGGCGAAGCCATCGGAGAGAACTGGAAGGCAGACTCGTTCAAATATTCAGGAGATGGCTCTCGGCTAACTGCGCGCCGTGTCCGTGATTTCCGACGCAGATTGTAAAATATCACGGGCGAATTGGCAGTATAGAACAAAAAATAAGTAAACAACGACGTCGTAAAATTACGGAGAACTTAATCGTAGCCGACACCCGATTCGATCTGTATCTTGTGCGTATACAGCGCAACAGCGTGAGCCTCGCTTGCATTAGCGTAAAAAGCACAAAGCCAGCAAGCCGGTCTAATTATTTATACGAGCGATGGCAATCTCCACCCCTCCGTTTATCGGGATGGTCGATCGCGCGGCAGATGACTCCTCATGCCGTATACGCTAATGTCTGTCTGTCGCTCGAGTGGAATTTACGGGGTTATTGAATTATTCAGACGACATGTGTGTGTATATGTGCGTGCTGGACATCGCGTGGAATGCTCTTTATTATATTAGCTGGTGCGGGGGTGCACGCGAGGGCGCGATGTTGTCGGTTCGGAATTACCGCGCAAAATATTATATCGTGGTTAATACGCTGCGCAGATCTGAGCAACGACAGCTACGGTACGGTCGTCAACATGGGTCTAGACGAGGGAGCGAGTCCAGGTGGCGGCGGAGCTGGCGGCGGGGGTGGACCACCCCGCGGATATCTCGGCGCCGGGACACCTCCGTATCTGTCCACATCCAGATCGCCGTCCCTGCCTCCGCAGTTTCCTTATCCGCCGGATGCTGGTCTCTCCGTTTACACTACCCTCGGTGAGTATATATAATATAGGGTATACATTGATTTTATACATGAACAATATAGTGCAGAGCACCGCGACTGACGCCTTGTAAAAATCAGGTGGCCCCGGCGGAATGGTGGCAGGACCAGCCTCGGACCTGAGCAACGAATCGAGCGGCGGCGGCGGCGGCGGTGGCACCAGCGGCGGCAATAACGCCGGCGGAGGGGCAGCGGCTGGGGCTGGCGGCGGGGGCGCGGCCGGTTACCCCGACTTTCCACCATCGCCGGACTCGTGGCTCGGCGAGTCGGCGGCGGCTCACCCACACCCTCATCACCCTCACCATCCGCACTACGCCTCATAGCCCAGCAAAACCCCCAACAGCAGAATCGCCCTCTGGCACTGATGCGAGCTAGCGCGCGCGAGAAAAGAGAGTATAAATATATATATAGATAGATAGATAGATAGATAGATAGATAGACGATGATGATGATTTTTTTTTCTCGCCAGCGCTCCGGAGAGGCTGTGGTTTACTTTGCGCTCGTGTGTGTGTGTGTGTGTGCGTGTGTGTGTGCGTGCATGCGTGTGTGTGCACAAGAGATTAAACTTTGCTCGTTGTTCATAGTAGACGTATATATAAAACTCTCTTTCCTTTTGTATAAGGCACGTGCGTTTAGTTCGTACATTATGTAATTTAATTACCTGTACATACCGCGACTATATAAATATAGACACGTATTAGGGAGGAGAACGCGAAGGTCGATATAACGAAATTCAAAATTCGCCGCTGGCCCTCGACTTCCATGTCAGCCGAGAGCGAATTCGACGTGTATAATTTCATTGGATATACCATGTGCGAAAGTATATTATATATAGCTATATATAAACAAAATATGCATATATTCTATAACAAAAAGAAAAATGGGATCGATACAAGTAGCGCACTTTTGACTGTCGTACCTTCGAGTGTCCACTGCATACAGCAAGAACAAAGATATTTTTTCCAATAACTCATCGTCGGTCGACCAGCTATTATATAATATTGAACCGCTCAATCCGTTACACACTACTGTAAATACTACGACAACATCCCGAAACGATGATTCGAGTGCGCTTTCACGAATTGATATAAATATATACATACATTATAAAAATGATGCCACGTGTCGTCACTAAGCTACCTTGATAAAATAGCTTCGCTCTCATGAGTCTCAATTAATGTCAATTCTCCCGCATAATGAAGATAACAAAATACAAGCAAAAACAATTAATTATTAAAAAAAATTAAATACACCAAGCGAGCGAACGAACAAAGACTTCGCGAGTCGTGTAGAGTCGGATAATTCGACGCCGTCCCTTCCGCTGTCTTTGTCGTCACATCACGATGCATAAAAAACACTTACACGATTATTACACACGTACTATATCATGTAATCAAGCGAAGAATTAAATAAATCAGCGCCTCGGCGCGATTTAGCGAAGCGCCAGATGAAGATACAAGACAATTAGTGATTTCCGATATACTCGACGATATTAAACACGCGGCGCGCATTACCATAACGCATTGATATAACGATTAATGTAGATATATTTATGTACAAGTTCCTCGTTTTTTAAATTATATTCATTGCGAGATACACACGAATGTCAACGTCAACTTCTATATGTAGAGTGTATC
The DNA here is from genome assembly GCA_020010945.3 of Muscidifurax raptorellus. NCBI lineage: Eukaryota > Metazoa > Arthropoda > Insecta > Hymenoptera > Pteromalidae > Muscidifurax > Muscidifurax raptorellus. Next base: position 5,801,450 of record CM052078.1, on the reverse strand, counting down.
ATTTTTCCGTCGCGTCACTGACTTTCAATTGATTTTCAACTTGTAGAGTCGACGATGACTCTATGTATTTTATTTATTTAGGTTTGTTGAATCGAAAGCTTTAAATTGTGATTTTAACTTGTTTCTTCTTTCTTTATTGATTTTACGTCGATTTAGCAATGTAGGATAATATAAGATTTGTTGAAATTTAAAAAAATTTTATTTATTTTAAGAATTATATTATTATAGATTTTCTAAATTAAGTGCATTATTGTAGTCAGTGACTGGAGACTTTTTATCTAACAAGTTAGAAACCTTGAATGACACTTGTAAATACTTCAATTTAGAGTTTAACGACACAGAACGATTATGAATTAAACAACTTGAAATAACACGATATACGCACAGATTGAAAATAATTAATTATTCTTCATCTTTTTTACTGCGATCATCATAAACTGCAATTCTCAGCTTAACATTGTTATCTTAATTTTGCAAATAATCATAACAAATAGTACAATGCCTTTTTCACAACGCAATGTACTTGTACTATGGACTTTAAGATTTGCAAAAATTATGATAAAGAATGGATTTTTCTGAAAAACGCAACTGTTGCGTTAATGATTTAAAAAAATTTGTTTCTTTATAATATATTCGTACAATATGTATTACTGGAAACAACAGAGAATATTATTCAAAATTGTAAATGTAAAATATTGCAAATTGTTTTCGAATCGCTCTTTACTTTCCAGGGGGAATTGTGCACGAGGAAGAATATACAACTTTGATTTAAAAGTTTTTAAACAAAATACAAAATAATGAGTTAAAAAAACGAGAGAACTTAAGACAAAGCCAATGCTATGAAAAATATGTAGTCAGCAAATCAAACTGTTCTTTTCAAATCTCTTACGACCTTGTAAATGAATAAGAACATTTGCGTTAATTAATTGCGCTATTCGTGTTTTGACCGAAATCAGTTATTGCGGATCTTTATATTATCTAGTCATCAAGTGATAATAAAGATTTATCATAATCAAAAACACTTGTTTTTCTTTAGGATTACAAATATTTTTATAATTTATTTAGTAATATTCACTTTACGAGTAAGTATAAGTTTCTTGAAGAATTTTGTATATTAAATCAAGATCAAGCAAAAAATAATTAAAATGAAATTGAATGTTGGACATTTCTAATAAATGAAATCAGGATTAATTGGTACAATTCAAGAATGAATGGCACTTTATTAATGATTTATATACAGATGCATTGTTTATGAATTGTAAATTATATACAATTTGAAAGATCTTTGTATAAGTTTTTATAGAAAGTAAACATGTTTAAGACAGGCTCAATTGACAATTGTGGATATCCACGATTATGTTCTGCGAAAAGTAGAAAAAACAAATCAGAATACGTACTAAAAATTACAATAACAATCTTCTAACTTGTAAATGTATATACAAAGTTTTTCAATTTACAACGTTGTGTGCGCCTGTATATGAGTATTTGAACAATATAAATTATTTATATTTTCTTATTTACTTTAGAAAAATTGTTATTTTGTAAAAATATTTCTTTTATATAATATAGATGTATTAAATTTACGATAAGAATTGTACGTGTAACAAGTTCACTTTTCCACTATGTCAATAGACATAGAAATGTACGACGAGTTGATGGAGCAAAAAGATAAATTTAAGAGCCATATAATCGAGTAAATACGAATAAGTGATAATACCCAATGGTAAGTGTTTGTAACGCAAAATACGTTTTAAACTTAATCTTATGCTTGTCAGCATAAACCACATTAAACAACAAACTTTTTAAGTTTGTTTTCTATCAGTTCTCATAATGCGTATCCTCATAATTTCTAGTTTTCTTAAGTACGCTTTTCGTAATCATAAGTTGCTTTGTGATAGCTTTTTCGACATTTTTCTTATTTTTGTTCGATGTAGATAGATGTTGAAAAGTATCTTCAAGAGCTCTTCTCGTTTTCATCAATCTTCTTTTTAAGGCAACATTTTCTTGTTTTAAGGTTTGCACTTCGTCGAGACCTAAAAAATAAACGATGAATTAAGCATTATGGTTAAATAAGAACTTGAATTTCAAAGCTAAATTAATACAGTAACAAAACTTAAGTTTACGAATTTCGTTACATAGTCACTGTATTAATTTAGTTTACTATAACATATGACTAAAAACATTGAACATATATCGGTTGCATTGCCAAGCTGTAAACTTGTACTATGAAATCTTTAGCGATATGAAGTGTAATGTGAACACTATAGATTATTAGAAAGATACTAAATTATTTATCTATAAAGAGTATACATAACATAGATAGTGTGATGTTAAGTACATACAAGAAAAGCATTTAGAGACGATTTATATAGGATACAATTGCATTCTTTACTAGACAAAAGTTAACTTAGCACATCCATAATTATCTCTAAATGCAACTATTTCAGTTTAAAAAGATTAATATGTTCCGATATAATTCCGAAAAATATGATCTTTTTTGGAAATTAGTAAACTTTAACATTTTGATAATTCTGTCATCATTCGATAAAATCAAGGTGATTAGAGTTAATTTTAAAAAAAGCAAAATTAAATATCAGAATTATCACTGTAACATTGACTTTATACTCAGAGCACTTAAAAAATTATTTTTACAACATCCATGCAACGGTGCATGACAGTTACAGCGTGAAAAGTACTACGATTGGTAGAAATATGATACGTAGCGAGTGAAATAATGCTATATGAAAATCACTATGCATTATTTGCTAACATTTATTTGCCACAAGCTCAATAATGATTCAATTGATTTTGATACATACTATAATATAAAAGCCCACCTATAAGGATAGAAAAAAGTTGACAAAAAAAATTAGATATCAATACTCAGATGAGTTAAAATTTAGTTATTGAAAAAAAATATATGTATCTGAAGTATAATATACCTTCTATAGGTAGCGGGCTATCGCCATCGATGTCTCGTAGTCCCGGGTTGTTATTACAGTTATCATCGTCGCTTAGAAGATTGGTCATGGATTCGGTGATTTTCAAAGTATCTTTGAGTGGTCTCGTTGATGTCACAGCTGCGTCACTTTCGATACCAAGATCCGGCGAACAGCTCGACTTGCTACGTCCGCTTGATAGAGGGTAAGTTACCGGCAGCCAGTATGGAGAACCCTTTACACGATACAAATAAAATTAGTCACATTTCTAAATAAACACACATATTCAATGTGTAATTATTAGTTTTACTAACACTGTATGCATGATATTCGTCGAATATATCATCACAGGCTTGTTTGGATGCAACATCCGGGGGGATGGAGGAAATGCCACTGGAACTCGGCGCGGAATCACTGGCTTCGCAGATAACTACATGCCTTCGTAACTCCTTGTTGGTCACTTCAAGTTCTTGCACTCTAGCCCGATGTGATTCATTGATTTGATTCAAATCGGTCACCTTTAAGAATAAATGATCGTAAATTAGTATAAATTAGTATAAATCGAAGATAAACTGTACGTAAGTGGTTTATAAAAGCACACACTTCTTTGTGGAATTTTTCTTGAAGCGTTCGAACTGTCACGTCATATCGACTTTCAGATTTTCTCACTTCCTGTTCGAGCCTCAGCTTGTCGTTAGTAAGTTTGGTATTCTCAACTAAAATTTGGCTGTGAGTAAGTGTAAGGTGGTCCAGGTCTCTTGTAAGCCTAAGGATCATAGATTTAGCTTCTTCGTTATCTTCCTCAAGCTTCTTGATTTTTGATCGCAACTAAAATTAAAGCGAGAAAGTCGATGAATAACTGATAAACAATTCAAGTTGATTTTTTTAAATTTAATGTATGTATTCATACCATATCATTTTCCTTATTTAAAGTTATAAGCATCTCGGTAGTCTTTCTATCGGTATTTTCTTTATACAGCGTATGTTCAGCCTTCTGCTTTGCCACTTCAAGAGCCATATTTTCTACATCTAACATTTTTTTCTCTAATTGTAATTTACGTACACTATTTTGCTTACTTTCTTTTTTCAAAGTGTGGCACTCGTGAATTTTCTTCTCCAGAGTATTCTGTAATTTCTCGCAATAGCTCCGCGATTTGTCGAGTTTTTTAAGCAGTAGCGATAATCTACCATTGATTGCCTGTAAAAATAAATTTGGATATTACTTTCTAATTCAATGTAATTCGTATAAATTCAATGTAAAAGATTGACAAAAAAACTTACATCGTCTAATCTAGTTTTGGTAGCTTCATTTCTTAAGGCGTTCAGTTCAGAGTACAAAAAGTTATTAATCTCCTTCAGTTCAAGAATCTGTCGATTAGCATCGAAATCGCTGACGTCGCTTTGGTAAACCTTGTGACAAGGATGATAGTCAATCGAGTCCTCAGAGTCGCTGAACGTTTTGGCGAACTTAGAAGGCCGCGACCTCGTTGCGGATTTCTGTTTAATATCTGGCAGTCCCATCCTTGCGAGTGACACCATTTTGTCCGGTTCTGAAAAAGCCTCCGAATCCGACGGGGTCGAGAATTGGTTTTTGGAGTCAATGAAGTTTTCTGACTTGCTCTTTCGAACGGATCCATCAATACGGGCGTCTACGTCACAGGTACCATCTTGTTCGTTAAGTCTTATTCCTTCCAGAGCATTCAAGAAGTCATCCGATAGGATCTTGGAATTCATCAATACATCGAATACGATCTTCTTCTGCTTGTGGTTGACGGTGTCGTCCGTTTCATCGGTACTTCTTAGCATCTCTTTCATAAACTTCATGAGCTCTTTCAAATGCGTCCTCAAAAGTTCGCAGTACTGCTTGTCTCTCTCGGTGGTCGAGTCACAGACATCGGTTATCGAATCATTGGCTGGTTTTGAAACGACTTTAAGCCACTTCAAGTAGTCGACCTCTTTCTCCAGCTCATTTTTCTGAACGATTAGTTTGTGGATGTAATTAGTCAGCGTTGAGAGATCGACTGGTTTGTCAGAATTAACGTAGTTCAATTGGATGATGTCATTCATAAACGTCACCTGGATTCCGATATCGTTTAATTCCTTGATCAAAGCATTCAATTGCGTGTTTGCGTTTTCCACCCCATCTGACTTGTTGCGACTCTTTTCTTGATACTGTGATGCTGTCATGTGGTTGTGCAACTTGGCGATCTCTTTGTTCTTGCTCCACAATTCGGTGTTAACAAGTTGTTGCAGATTTTGAGTTTTCACTTGAAGTTCCTTGGTCAAACGTTCGACTTGTTGACTCTTTTCTTCGATTTCCAAATTTTTTACGGCTAATTCTTCTCTAAGCTTTTCTAGTTCAGCGTGATTTTGGACGTCCGCTGTCGCACTTACTCGATCAAACGCTTCTTTCAATTTGTCCAACTCTTCGCTCTTGCCTTGTAGTTCATCTTTTATGGAATTTTTCTCGCATACAAGACATTCAATTTTCAAATCTTTGTCTTGCAGTCGATCGCGCAGCTCCTAAAATCGAATATATTACGTAAGTTTTTTAAATAATATTTGTCCATCAACCTACTTTCCGACAAATTAATTCAAACGAATTCAAAGAATAGTAGCACGTTTCTCATTAAGTATACTTCTTGTCGCGTTAGTGTAGTGGCGCGAGTTTCAATTGGAGCCATTTGAAGCGTGTTCAAGTCAACGCTCTCGTCAGCGGAAGTTTTGCATCAAGCTATTTATAAAGTGTGCGATTCATAAGAAGCCCTCGAATAGCAACCCATGATTACACTTTTTGTAAAAGCTGTACGGTTTAGACAAATATTTTTCGTTTTAAGCATGTATCAAATCACGAATACTCATTGTTTGTTTTTCGTTGAGTATACAAAGAGTTGTATAGTAAAGAGAAAGTAATACAGTAAAGAGTCAACGTTTTAATGTTCACGGAGAGCGATAATTTAATTTTGAATTACTTACCTCAGATTCAATTTGTATCTGCTTCTCCAATAGATTCTTCTCTGCCTTGATCTCATCAATTTGGTCTCGGAGATCGTTAATCTTGCTTTCCATTTCCTCAAATCGTTGCTGCACACACAGAAATTGTTGCCCAAGCATCAGTAAAACGCAAACGCATTTCTTTGTGCAAAGTAGATTTTTATTCAAATATAAGCGATCACAATTTACAGATATACACAATTCCAAAGCGAAAAATATTTCACAGCCACTAGCAGTAAAAGCGGTGTAAACTAAAGTAGCTACGTATCAAAAGAGTGTACAAAACAGATCTATAAAAATTTAAACATAGCACGACATCTATAAAAAGAATTGTGATTCAAAAGCAAAGCATATGGACGCTGTAGGTGCTTAGTGTATTCGATTAAGTTTTCGTTTTCTTTTGCCAACATCTTGGAGGTACAAGAGTAACGATAATTGGCTCCTAGAAAAGATTAGGCCATTTAAGTGCGTTACATTATTGAACAGAAAAATAACACTTCTCTTACTAGAAAAAAAAGAACTTTGACGAGAAATTTCACTATTACGAAACGTATATAAAATAATTTTAATTAGCTTTTATGCAACTACTATTTTAAATATTTAAGTTGAGAATGAAAAACAGCAAACTTTAAAGGAAATGGCCTTTGATTATTTTTTTACTCTTATCTTTCGCAAAAAGGAGCAGTATACAAAGAAAAACTTCTAAACCATAAGCAGCTTTCAACCTACCTCCACTCGCTTTGAAGCGCACAAGCAGGAAAACACCGCCATTTTTTTTATTCGTTATACTCTTTGCTACGTCCCACAAATCCCTTTTTCCAACCGCAAGTAAACACGTATATGAACACTAACACTACTTAAATCGTTATAAAGCGTTAAAAAAATACTTAAAAAAAAATCGTTGTTCTCATCGATCGTAGTCAGTTATCAGTCGCAGTGCGATGACTCCTGGCACATTGGCACGTGACAAATATGCAAGAATAGTAGCTCTAGCGCGATCACGGAAGTACCGCCTTTTAAATCCACGCGGTCTCGATTACTAATCAGATTTTTCGTTGTTTCTATTTTGTTTTTGTTTCGCTGAAGCGCGCGCGCGATGCGTGTGAAAATTCGGATCGTTTGTCGATTGCTATCAAAGTCGTTTTTCGCGATATAAAAAAAGGCGAATCGGTTCGTGCGCGCGCGCGTCGTTCGTTGATGTAAACTCGCAGCGATCGCTCGCCGAGTCGAAGTGAATTTACGCGAGCCCGAGCAAGCAAGTCGAAGGGGCTGAAAGCGTCGCGACGCCGAGTCGGGCGTCTCTCTCTCTCTCTCTCTCTCTCTCTCTCTCTCTTCTTTCGCTATTATTAGCAACCGTAAGGCGTCGAGCCGCATCTCCGAGAATCCCCGACGTACAAAAAGCGCATATAGGATAATGGGATCTGGACGATCCGTGCGCATAATTCATGCTAACGTGGAATCACTGACGAGGCTATTTCTGCGCGACCTGTCGAACGTTTTATTTCTGAACGCTCGCGATTTATCTCACACCGGGAGCAGACTTACGGACGAGGAGAGACGAAATAAACGAGAGAACTCGTACGATAGCAACGTAAAAATTTGCGAATGGAGACACACGAGACTCTTGAGCGCCGCGAGAGTGTATTTATAAACCGGCTTCGTTATTCAAGGTATTCGCGTTGGAGAGAGATAGAGATAGAGACGTAGAGCCATTCACCATCAAAGCAACCATTCGGCTTGGCCTAATTGTTGCGCTGTAGCACCCGATACTGGACTGATCGGTTTAGGATTTCGAATCGGATGCAAAGATTTTTGTATGGCAAATAATATGTATTTGTGTGCGTATAAAAAAATCGTGTTTTATTCGATATCATTCAATGATTTCATGTTTTAGTAATAAAATGATGTTAATCGGTTAATATACAGCAGATAAAAAAAATAAAATAAATTATTCGTGCGTTCAGCTATCGGCGTCGTTGCGGGCAAGCATAAGATAGAAGTGCGTTGAAGCATAGTGAAGCGAAAAGAAAAATGTGCACAAAAGATTATATTCATCACCTCTGAAATGCAGAAAAAAAATAAGCATATACTGAACGTGTGCTCAATTTTCTACACATAGAATAAAAAAAGCTTGTGCGCTCATTGCGATTTAGTTCTAATTTTAACAAATACTTCTCTACTATAGCGTACAATTTTTTGATAATAAACAATTATAACGTGCAATTCTACGAATCAAGAATGAGTGATAGATACCTGTCCATTATAATCGCGTTCTGGGTTATCGGCTAGTTCCGTACTGAGATTTCTTCGTACCGACGTATGGATACTGCTTCTTACAGACTTTGCATTCTCATTTTTCAGTCTGCTGAGTTCGACTTCCAATTCCATGATTCTTCGATCCTTCTTCGTTTGTTTATCTTCGAGCTGTTCGTGGCGTTTCATGAAGCCTTGAATCATCTGAATGGCTTTTCTGTGGTCGGTTTCCAATTTCTTTAATTTTTGATCGGTAACGTCAGCAGACTGCTGTATACTGTCAAGCTTAAGCGACAGTTGTTTCGCTAATTCTACTTGTTTTTTCACCTCGCGTTCTTTTTCTTCCAATTCCTAGATACAACATAATAGGTTAAAAATTTATTAGTTTACGTACTACTGTACGTGTACAGTCTTAAGATGTAAATAATACTAACTTTTCTCAATTCTTGAGAGTTCCTTCTTTCCAAACTATTATGAATTTCGAACATCCCCCTGGTACGATCGTTGCTAGGTTCCAAATCTAACGAACCATTGAAACTTTTAGTGGGGCTATTGAAAGCAAAGGTTTTTCTCAAATGTTGCGATTCTTCCATGAATATGGATTGACTGTTGGGCGACGTACTTCTCTTAGCATATGTGTTTTCAAACTGTAAAAATTCACACGTCATTTTATTAATAAATACGAACATATTAAACGGTTAATTACTTTAACTTATCAGGCACATGATATATACCTGGGACAGAAGAGAGCGATTTTTGTTGTTGAGATCCGTCAAAGCATCATCCCTGGCTTTGACCGACAGCCTCAGTTGATCAATCTGTTTTTTTCGCTTTTCCGCTACCGCCGTGACTTCTTCATAGGCTTTGCACTTTTCCTCGAGCAAACAACTTTTTTCTTCGGTTACTTTGTCCTTCTCGATAATTTCTTTTCTGAACTGCTGCAATGAATTGTCTTTCTTAAAAGCCTGTTCTTCCAGTTCTCTTATTCTTTCATTCAACGATTCGATTTCGCGGTCCCTCTTCAAAGACAATTTTTCCTTCGATGCAATTTCAGTCTCCAATCGGTCTCTTAATTGATCTCTTTCATTTTCTAGCTCTTGCACCCAGTTCCTTTCCTCCTCCAAACTCGCCGATAGTTGTTTCAACTGCAGAAAAAGAGTAAATTGGTTAAATGATACATATTTATTTATACATTTAAAAGTTGTTTGGACAGATGACTTGAAAGGATAAGGTATAATAGCCTTACTTCAGATTCTAAAGAAGATTTAATTTCCTCCACTTGATGCAATTTCTCTTTGTACTCTAAGGCCTTCTCCGGTGTAATTCCAAACGTCTCCTCATAGTATGTGGCGTCAGTCAACCTTCCTCTGTACTCTTCAAGTTCTAAATTAAAAAAATGAACACTTAGAGTGCGTACTTAAGAAATTATGCAGCTATCACAAAGAACCAATCTATTTACCTTTTTCAAGACTATCTGCTTTCGCCCGCTCTTGCTCAAGTGTATGCTGATACTGAGCTTGGTTTCGGACAGACACTTGTTTCTGTTCTTCATACAGCTCGATAGCCTTGGCTGCTTGACTGAGAAGTTCCTGCTTCTCGATCAGTTCCTTTTTCAAAGATTCATTCTCGGCCTAAAAACAAAAAAAGACCATAAAGTTTTTATATCAGATTGAATTACCTTATGCCGTATATCTAACCGTAACTTGATCTCCCATGAAAAAACTATACGACAAATATATCGATGTTCAATCGAAACATCATACCGTTCTAGCCTCTCAATATGTACAAAATTAACGTTCCAATAGCTTGATTATTGATAGATTATTTACCTTGAGTGCGATATTTTTCTTGATGACATCTTCGTCGGCGGAGGTGATGCCCATATGCTCTTTGAGGAAGTGTATCCTCAGCTTCAGATCGAAGTTTTGCTTCTCGAGGGCTCCCAACTGATTCTCGCACTCTTTCATTGTTCGGCCGGGTCCTCCAATGCCTTGGCCGCCGACCATACCTCCTCCTAGTGGGGATGTCTTCCCCGGCGATTTAGCGTTGACACCTTGAATACATGAGAAATTTCAATGAACGACTGTCGGTTTTTGCGGAAGAGCTTTTTTAGATTTTGAAAAAACGAATTTATGAAGATAGATTCGTGTTGACGAGATTAACTTGTAATGCAAGAATTTCGTTAATTTTCGTTTCGACTATGTTTTACCATTGAAATTTAGTTTATAAAATGTTAAAATTATTTTTGTTTATTTCGATGGGAAACCTAAAACTGCAAACGCAAAAAACGCGGTTAGACTAGCTTTATAAGACATGCACGAGACGAACATGTCAACGATTGTACCAATTTGAAGTTATCGCTATTTATATAACAACAGCGCCTGGATGTTGTAGAATATTAACGCAAACAGGAAGGTAAAGTAGCGCTCTTATTATTGTTGTTTTTCCAATGAATCTGGTACCGAGCCAAAAATCTCAAACTATTGGCCTAGCATATGAATATAATTTTATTGCGAAGTTGGCAGACGTGCTACTGAGATTGAAAGACCTTGTAATCGCGGTTTTTGCAAAAATTAATTATTTTTGCTTAAATTAAATAAACAACGAAAACGCACTTTTTCAATCGGTACATACGTTAATTGTTAAACGTGAGCCAAAGAGCTCTTACATAACCGAAAAATATTTTATTTTCACAGCTAAACACAGGTCCCCTTTTCATATCCGAATTATCACCAATTCACGCGTCAATAAAACGCGCCGAGTCAATTTTCCACTTAAGCTATACACGCGCAGCTGCGCTACTCCATCCATCGCAAAAATCTCGCATCGGCTTACCCAGCATCTGCACTTCTATTCTAACGGGCCTGTCCTCGGTGATGAATTCGGTTGCCGATGCTCTCGACGCGCTACATCCCATACCACGTAAGCCTCTCACTCCACTGCTTATTATCAGCCGTCACTCGCGACGAAGCATCGTGATCATCATCGGCGCGACTCGACATTATACTACTCCGGCGGGTCGAAAAACCAAAGTCGGCATTCGGAAAGAATCGTATGCGCCTGCAAGTGCACGGACGCGCGCGCAAGCTTCGACTGCGCTGTGAGAGAGAGAGAGAGACTCTGGCTGCAGTGCCAGAGGTTACATCGCAATATAACGCGTCTGTATAGGTGTGCGAGAGCGGTTAAAATAATGCCTTGCGATCGCGTCGCTGTCTTCTTTGCGATCCGCTATTGGGACGAAAAGAGCAGACTTGGCGCACCAGCTTATTGCTTTTTCGCCAGTGGGGATATATATATATATATAGGTGTAACGTTAACCATGCACGGATAAGCACAGGTTCGGGAGAGAAAGAGAGGGGAGGGTATTTTACTGCGTTAGGAAAGAAAATGGACGACGTTTACGGGGCTCTGATGATTTGCGAGCCGCTCTTTGCTGAGTGAAATCTTCTTTGTCTGTGTGTTATTTTCGAAGAGTGGGCCGTAAAGTTGACTAATCTGCGGGGTTGTCTGTTACGCGTAAATAATTGTTTGGTTGTTGTTTGCAATGACTTTTTAAAATTCATTGTTATTTTAAACTGGTGTTGCGGATTATCTCGAATCATTTTTCATCATGTGTATATATAAAACTTTATCGTTATATACTGTTAAAGTTTGTGGCTATAGTTATAAGATTAGCTTTATCGTGTTCACAGGCTCCTATCGGTCATTTCCCGTCCACTCTCCTATTGTTTGAGCTTTTGCTTAAAAGTTTCACTCACACGTATATCACTTTTATATTTCATATATATCACATATTAACATAAATTTTAGATTATGTATTAAAAATTCAACAATTCAATTCAATTTTAATCAATTAAAAATAATTACATACATCTTTGTCACGTCGCAATAAAATAGTCAGATTACTAATATGACGTAGTTTTCATTCTGCGATTATTACGAAACGAAGAAATTGATCAAGTTTACGCGAAGGTTACGCTCGCCATCTGCAGGCGTATACATATATCGCGTCATATAGTATTGTGGAGCAATTGAGACAGATCAAATACCATCGCGGAGCTGGAAGTCTCTTCTGCACGAGCATTACTTTATTCAACAGTACGTTGAGTATCGGATATTACGTTTCTCATGCCATAATAAATTATCTCAAATAATCAAATAAATTTATATGCATTGTTGTATAAAAACTACTTTTCGCAAAAAAAAAACTTTTTGAGTAATGACGGCTGTACATGTGCGGCAGATATTCGATTTTTTGTTAAATTATAATTATTTATGATAAAATGCAATTGTGAAACTTCCGGTTAAGTTAATTGCATATTTATAAGCATTTATACTCATCGACATTACCGCAGCGGACAGCACTGCAGCAAGTTAAAGTTTTAAGGCAGACTTTTAGTATTTATAGATGGCACATTTAGAAACGGCGTCGCTCAAGCTGTCTTTATTTCGGTAAAGCATACAATTCACAGGATAATTTTGTCGCTTCTAATCTAAAGGGAGGTTCCAGCTTTGGTATTTTCGTCAAGCAGGGGATAATAAATTGTCTACACAACGGATTAGATAAAAAAACATCGCGACAATCGTATAAGACAAAGCTAATGGCCAATTTTTTGCGAATCAGTGGTCTAAGTAGTTATCAAGATTATACTTATCTACGTGCTCAAAGCTAAAATAGGCGCGGCTTCATAAACCCGTGAAAATGTGTAGATATGCATAAACGATATATAGTAGCTACGGACGACTGTCATACACAAGGTGACTCATGCTATTCTTATAAGAGCAATATCGTAGAGTAATATTCATAAAATTTGAAACAATAGGGTGCGCTATACGATCACCTATATATTGCAATACAGATACAGTTTTCAAAACAAACAGATTGACTCATGATCTCGAATAGAAATTTTTAAGCGCGGATATATCATATAAATAAATTGAAATAATTTCATAAAATATTAATTTACGGGTTCTCTTTGCACTTTAATACGCGCTATTATTTTTGAATCATGGCCCAGTTGGAATGCAGAATTCACACTAATCACTGTAATGCAAGGCTTTCTGGTGCAATTTTAGACAAATTCTAATTGGAAGCCCGCGCCAAAATTCAGATTACCGAAAGACTTATTCAATCCTCCGACGTATTGAGTACACAGGCCTGTTTCTTTTGCATTTCAAAAATTAAGGTTTACGTTTGCTAAATATTAGTTTTGAACATATTTTCATAATACACAGGCTGATCATTGGGTTGAATTGGCTACGCGATTTGACCCGATCGGTTAAAAATAAATTAAATTATGATCTAATTTGACATTAACGATTCCCAGAAGACCGTCCCGGGGTCCTAGAATCCGAAAGCATTCGTAACGAGCGTATCGTCACGCTTGAAATTCTTATAGTCTAGCGATTTGTGTCATGCCCGTGATCAGAGGGAGAACCGGCATCGAATAAAGCGATACCAAGCCTGGCGCTAAGCATGTCGAGCTTTATATAAACCGTGTAGAACATTAGGAAAGACAAAAGTTTGTTGCGCATAGTTAAATGGGTGTGAAGTACAATAAGAAACTTGCCGATAGATCGAGCAAAGCTTTTGCTGGGATTTGCAGAGGATTTTACACACGCTTGAGAAAATGCAAGTGATTTACTACCCGGCGCGTATAAGTCCTCGGGTTTAATTATACATTAAGATATTTATTGACGCGCATAAATTACTTGAAAATTATGAGCACTTTGTTGTAGTTTGTATTTAATTATAGAGAGTCATTGTATGTTCAGAAATTTTTCGCACTTTGTATAATGGAAAATCCTTCATCTCTACTGATACATTTTGCAATGTCGCACAAATATACTTTGGTTATAACGATCTAGAAATAGCTCTGGCCAGATCGAAAAATAGAGACAAGGTAGTCGTCGTCGCCGCGGATTATTTAAGGGCGAGAGAAGAGGCGGCGTCGACAGCCGCAACTTCGCGACTCCATGTTCTTTTGGAGTGGCAGCAGCTTGGAGACAGGTTAAAGGTAGATCGATCGTCAAAGATCGCGGAAGTATGGTCGCGCTTGCCAGATCTCGAATGTCGGACACCGTCTGGCACAGATCGACCTCTCGGCGAAAGCCAAATTTACTTGTTAGCCACACAAACGCCCGGCTCCAACTAGACTCTACGGTTCAATGGCCTCCTACTCGTCGACGTCTCGATGACTGTAATTATTTTCATCGCCACCACAATGACTCTCTTTTGACGCGCGCGAACTGCTCTATCGCACACAGAGAGATACCGACGATATATACACGTGCAGTGCGTTGAGCAGTGCATCGGACGCTATATATACCGCGAATGAAAGGGAAACCGATAGAGAGAGAGAGAGAGAGAGAGAGCGAGAGAGAGAGAGAGAGAGAGAGAGAGAGAGAGAGAGAGAGAGAGAGAGAGAGAGAGAGAGAAGAGGGCTAATAAAAACTGGCTCTCGTTTCCGTTTTATCAGTCTCGTCCTCTTATTGGTTTTTTTGTTCGCTGGCAGTGTCTCTTGATCTTTGCTTTTGTGCGTTGCAGTAAAGTGCAAATGTACACACTTCATGCTTTTGAAGCTAGTTTTGTAATCTACAGTGTCTGACGAATACGTTGGATTATTTTCTGTTTATTCTTATATTTGGTATAAAGGTCGAGCTTCTCAATATGATGAATCGAGTGTATCGGGAGTTTAGAAGAGAATTTTTTTTAAACCATTTCACTCGGTTGAGGAGTTCTAATAAATGGCAAATGCTCTTCTCTGTTGACGTCGACGTTTAGACAAGTGGATTGACGCAGTCCACGGTCGAGTTCCAAATTGAATTTCAAAGAAAACTCGAGTGAAGCTCGCCCATCGCGTTTCAGCTCCATTGCATTCGCATTTATCAAGATTAAGCGACTTTCCATAATTTGCACTTGGATTCACATAACTCGTTTCTATGTGAGTTTTCATACATATAATCATCATGCATTGCTCTCCAACAAAGTTTCGAAGAAACATCAAAACAACGACTCGCATAGCGCCGTCATATTAATAACAACAAATTAGCCTCGAAAGCTCTACGGCCAAAGACAATTCCAGGTATCGCCCGATAATAACGTCCCGTAGCGTCTCGCTCATTAACCATCCCCGGGAGCCATCTATCACCCCAGAGTTCGCGTAAGTCTCTTCCAACTTTATATATAATAATAATAAGCTCGAAGCGCTCCGCTGCCTTTTGGCCGAATCTCCGCAAGCTCTGCGCACACGATGACGCGCTGGAATGCGGTGACAAAGTTCGCCCCGGAGAAGAGCGAGAGAGAGAAAGGCCGAGCTTCCGCGCGGACTCTCAACGCGTTTCCGAGAAACCGGCGCAGCGCTGGCTCGGCGACAAAAGCTCGACGCTCGTTTTTTACGACTATTTTTAAAGCGGGAAATCGCCGTATAGTCGTGAGAGTGTCGCGTTTCGACGGGAGCCGGAAACGAACGTGACTTTTTTCCGGCACGCGTGGAAGACTTCTTCGACGAGAGCGCGCGGAGAATTTTCAGCTGATAATGCGCGTATGCGAGATAAAAATATCGAGCGTCGATGATGGGAGACCGAACGGCGATGGCTATTTTCGTATACGGACGATGTATGTACACTCGGAGTTTGAGAAACGCGATAAGTTTATTGTGTTAACCTTGGGAGGATAAAGAACGCTGATGCTGAATGCATGACTGGAGATTACGAAACTTGCGCGTTTTTTCGAGATTACTTTATGTATTATAGCGCAGCATCTCTTGATTGCGATTAATAAGCTGCTGGAGTAAGCTTCAGGAATATTCCCTGGTGTTATTGAATGCTGAGTTTGTACGCATTAGTATATAGAGAAAAATTGATATTGCAATAATTTCAATCGGTTTGATGATGATCATAGTGCGTATGGTCGATTGCCGAGAAATTCTGTGATACTTCGATATGTAAAACTATTGTTCGTTGAAATGGGCCTTTGAAACAGGAAGTACGCTATCTAAGTCATCGATCTCGACAAGGTTCATTAGCGACCGATTGCTTCAAGAATATCCGTTAAATCAAAGGGCTCCTTGACAAAACGAAAAAAAAATACTTATAAGACAGTCCCATTGTTCTTGATCGACGCACCATGATGCGACCGATCGGTTAATAAGATCAGGACTTATGTCTTGATTGCCAAGCGACAAATGATACGTGTAAACTCGTGCGTGTATATACTTTATGAGCATCGCTTTATATATATAGTTGTATTACAAGAGAGGAAGTGATCGTTGATAATTATAACCCCTGCTCCGGCAATTCGTCATAGTTGAGGATCAAGTAGGGCACTTTCAACGCAGTGAAAAAAACAAAGATAATTTCGCGTGATGAAAAATCAAGGGTAATTTTGTGCGAGCATTAAAATTCCGTGGTCTGTTTTCAAACGAAGTTGCGTAACTGATAAATATACATATTTATATAAAAAGAGATAATTCGTGCGTTCCGGTACTCACCATTTACCATTGGAATAGTTTCATCCATTGTAATGTTTGGGAGTGGTAGATTCGTACTGAAACAAAAAGAAGATGACACTTAGAATTTATCTTTTAATTGCAAAAAGGGAAACGGGAAAATATCTTTAGATCCTAATGCACGTCGAGGTAAAGCGTAATCAAAGCATTTTCATACGCATCAGACGATTAAGGTACTTCAAGAACTTACGGTCTTGACTTCCAGTAAATTCTAATTTAGATTTCTCGGTAAGTGAGTAGGGTAAATAACGTATTTGGGGGTCATTTTCTGGAAAACCAAAGCGAATAATTAGATTAGAAATCTACGAGCTTGCTATAATTGCTCGCAGTATACCCGCGACAGTAACGAACGCCAAATTTGTCGCGCACGACATGCTTAGAATGTTCCGCATCAGAATGTATGAAGCCATCGTGTGCTTCTATTCATACGTATAAATTAGCGCAAATAGAGGAAATAACCTATTTCGCAAATTCCTAATTTATACACGATAGTATTTTCTATACCTTTAATTAAAGAAAACAAACCTGAAATAATTTGAAATTATCGATATATTTATGGGAAATTGTATAAAACTATTTTCACAGAAGCTACGCGATGGGTATTGAATATCTATGACGCCCGCACCCGCAAACTTGTACCTGGTCCGATTTCAGGATGTTCGCAATTTAAGACAAGCACTTTTAAAATCTGAAGTAACGAATTAATGAATGTAACAAAGTTACATACAAATAATTCAATTTTTTACTCAACATCATGTCGTCGTTCATTAGTAAGTAAATTTTCATTTGGCTTTCTTTAGAAAATTAAAACAAAACTACTGCGACGCACGGATGTATATTTCAGTTTACGAATGCGTACTTCCTAGAATCTTTTACACGCGCTTATTTAAGAATAGTCAAACGAAGAAAAAAGTGTCGCGAGTTCTGGAACACTTTAGTACGCAGTGTATTTGCTTCGGCCTAATGCCACTAGTGTACGCTACCGCTGCAGTACATACGTCAACTAAAATAGCATCAGGCGGCAACAGATGCGAGCTGCCCTTATTATTTATCTTAATAGTTCATTGAGGGTCCGTGCACACACTTAAGGTGCTATTTTTAATTATAACTTTTATCGTTGAATTTAAAATTTTAAATCCCATAGTCATCTTTGGTGCAACTAACTTCATTGAAAAAAAAATCAATTAGGTGGGCATTCAAAAACTGACGCTTCACAATCAACGTATATAATATCAGTTAGACACGCATCCGCAGGAAACTCACATTCTCATCCGACAAAGTGAGAATAAAACAGGGGGAAAGGCGAGGTAGGTACATATCATATACGAGCCGATAACCGAGCAGATGCAATTCTTTTTTTATATTACACTTTTTATATAGAAGAGCCTTTAATTCCCCTCCTGCTGTGTACCGACCCGCAGCATCGCTGTATATTATACACCATAGGGGCATGAAGAGTAACGAGGTATAAAAATAGACCCTTGAACACCTAAGCGCGCGCTTCCTGTCGTCGCTGCGCGCGCACCTCGTTGGATATCCCGAGCTTGTATATACCGCTGTATTCAGAAAATCTCTTCAGGAAATTTGGACTACAGAAACTCTGGCTATAAGGGTGTATTTGCGAGTTTTTTTATTTAACGGCATGTCGAACGGCAAAGCGTCTACGGTCCAGACTGAGGCACAATTCGGGCTGCCTTAATTTACGGTAGTGGGCGAGCCAATAAATTCAGAGGCAATGTGGCCGATGTAGAGCGCGTTCCTTTCTAACATTATAGGATAATGTTTAAAATAGCTTTGGAAACGTTATTTTTGTCGTATGAAGAGAGCTCTACTATGTGATTCGGTCGTTCGAACAGCAGAAAGTTACCTTGGATTACGATTGATCAAATTCTTGAAAATAACTAAATACAGTGTGAAATTCAAAGAACTACACGTATATAAATAACATATTGAATTTTTAACACGTAAACTTTTACAAAGTACCGATATAAATCACGTCCACGATTAGAACTCCTTATAAAAAAGGTCATCGCGCAAATCAATCTCATATATATGCAACGTAGCAAGATCCTTCGCTTAACGGCTCGTTCCTGCAACCTTGAAAAGCCATGCGCGAATCCATACCCGCGCAGAGGATAGTCAAGCTGCATGCGCCAGAAATTCGACGCTGTATAAAGCAAGCCGGGGCGAGAAAAACACGTGGAACGCATGCGCACTGTTTATACCGCGCGAATCCTGACGTGTTTACGCAAAGCGTCGTAGAGAGAAGAGAGCTTTATATACACGAGACCAGGAGAAAAGGATGATCGCGACGATGGCTGCAAGACTTTGGTATACTTGGTCCGCCGAATCGACAAAAGGACCGATGATAAGTGTCCATAAATCAGCGCGACTTTCATCCTCGCTGTGTACTTATATCGATTGCTCGAATGCTAATATTTATATCGAACCGCGAGAGCTTTGGCGAATCTCTGCAGTCGTTCGTCGCTTCTATATATGCGTGTATATACGTGCTATATATATATACGTTAGTTTGCACGATAGCGCTGGCTCGAGGTTTATTAATTCGACTTCTGCTGTGGAAAGAGCCGACCAGAGGGCACGTGATCGTATTCGACGGTCAAAGTGCCAACGTGTGACGTCAGCCGAGTATAGAATAGCGGCGCAGGGCTTGTGTCCGGACGGGCCGCGAGAGAGAAAAAAGCGAGAGGGGAAGAGCGCGCGAGCTGTGATCAATATCCAACGAGGGCAGGTTATTGTGCGGTCCAACGAGATGATGCTGCAGCGCGTATATGGGAGAGTTAGTTGGATATTAACGCGTGTAGGAATGGGTCGGCAGCGTTGCTTTTCTTGTCATTCTTTTTCTTTTTGAGCGAGCTGCTTTCACGCGGCAGATGGAAGTTTTTGAAAAGCCATTGTGTTTTCCCGCGGGATAACTTAAATATAGATCAGCGAGAACTGGGCTTAATATAGAAGATTCGCGGGTTTAGTCTGCATAGTTTAGATGAAAAGTGAATACACGAATTTTTAATGTATTGTTCACGTAATGCTGTGACAATCAAACATGCCTGCGTATCTTATAAAAAAACTGCAATAATGCATAATTTAGGCAAGCCTGATGCTGGCTTTCAAGCAAGCAGACGTTAATTCGATGAACTATTTAAACAAGCGAATAAGGTCATCGCCCAATAAAGAGCAGTTAGCGCCGGAGAAAGTTACATGAAATGAATAATAAACAGATCCGCACCTCCTCCGCAGTATCAGTATACATACAAAAACTTTTATACGGTTATCTTGAGCCAACAAAAATTTTACTAACCGAGCCTTATCTTCTCGATCTATAGCATAAATCGTCACTCTTTCCCAAAACACAGACAGCGCATCAGCGCCGGGATGACGATGCGAGCTGATTATATCCACGCCGGTCTCTCCCCAAAGTAGGCCGGTAAACGAATTATTACGGCGGTCCGCCGGTCGAATATAATTAATCCTAATCGAAGAAATTACCGCTCTTGTTTACGGCTCGTTAGACAAAGACTAGCGCTCAGCGAGTTTCGACTGCACATAAGCATCTGCGACGCAGTCCGTACCAGCATGTCATTACGCGATTTGCGCACTTGCAATAAGGCGAGTCGCGTGGGCGTTTCGTTTTTCCACGAGACGATTTTCGCGTGGGCGCGAGCTTCGGAAACGATTACAGAGCTAGTGCGAGCGAGTCACGTGTGCTGCAGTTGCGAACACCGAGAGCGGGAAATCGATGCGGAATCGAGTCCTCGTGCGTTTGTTGTCGGTGTGTGCGTATGTTATGTACTAAATTGGATGTCACGTGGGACGAAATTCGCCATACGAGTGTGTATATGGAGTCTGGACGAATAATAAATCAGCGGTGGTTTCACTTCCGCGAGAGACGATCGGACCTGCTTGATGTGTATCGAGGCAATGCGCATTGGCTTTGAAGACTAGTGCGATTATAGAATTGTGGACAATTGAAGAATTGCGCACGTATAATGGTATAGCAAGAAACGAATCTAGCAGTCGCATTTGCGAAATAAAGTTGGGAATAATTCATGATACCTTATTGTTCTTTGGTAAATATAGGATGTTTCGACAGCAAATGAAATACATACTTCGATTTGCTTAGGAAATGTTAATTAAGTCTAAACAATCGATGAATACGATTATTATAATTTGAGAAAAGCTTATGCTTGTAATAATCTTTAAATGTAAAGCGTCAAACAAAGGAAAAATTGTCAAAGAAATGCTATTTTGAAAAGCAACAAGTATTATTATGTACATCGAAAATAAGTGCATGTAATTTTGTAAAACGAGGTAGAATTTTACTCGTTGCTCTCTCCGCAGCTTGTGAAATCTAATTAATTAATTGTACCTGTTGTGATTCATTTATTTACGTTCGATTAATTAACGTGAGTCATTTATCGATAGAAAGAGTAGTCATACAGCAAGATTTTTTTAATCCAAGCTATATATTTTTTAGAAACGTGCGACCGTAAGCTCGTTCCAGGCGGTGCCTGGTTCATTGCGCTCTAAGTCATGTTATAGATTCCTATAATCCAGTCACTGTATCAGTGGCTGGCGAGGGCTGAGTGGCAATTTCAAGGTTTCCTAAATGTTTTAGCGTTTCTTTACGTTTTTTGAAGCGAAAAATCAGAACTTCTTGCTTACCAAGCACTCACTTGGTCAACTAATTTGTTATAAACAAATTTATTTAGGACTTTATGGCTATGTTATGGCTATGATACCAGCAATTCTTTGCGACGAGCTGGCATGTCAATATTCCTAATACCGATGTAATATGCATTGAAATTACGCTTCAATGCTCGTAATCGGTGTACACTATCATAACCCAAACTACAGCTAACAAAAATATTATCGTTATAAACCACGCGTGCAAAATTCATCTAGTATATATAATATACTCACTTCCTAAACGGCCTGTAAGCGCTTCCCCACAAGCTTCCTTTGGTCGACGAGGGGGGGCTGTTTGGATTACTCGAGTATCCCAAACCGCTGAAGAACATGTTGCTGATTTATACTATTCGGACAATAGTAAAATAATAAACTGTATATAGCTACGAACCGTAGCTATGTATATATACTCTTTTCTAACTTAGCGAGGAAGTCTCAACGTTAATACTGCTATATATAATGATAATAATAAAAGTAGCTTCTTGTACTATTGCGCTTTGGCACGGATTTTGGCGCGAACCCTCAGTCTTACATAAGTTTGTAATTCATACGCAGAAAATCGAATTGGACGGATTAGCGAAAAGTTAAAATCGATCGTCGTCGTTCGATGTATACGTATCAAATCAAAGTCTATATATACAATAATACGCTCACACGCGCGTGTACGTACGGCTACGAACACGACAGTCTTTGTACAAACCCAGGGTTCAGTGAGTCAACGTGTGTATACGCGAGACAGATAAGAAACGTCCGACTTCCTCCGAAAAAAAAACAACTCAGAGTTCTGTGTTCAGTGGCAAATCCTCAACGTGCACGTTGTATAAATAATTGTCTCTGATGCACTGAGTCTCTTCTCTAATCGATGCACCACATAAAGCAAACGAAAAAAAAATCCAATAACAATGCTTTCCCTAGATAAAACTGCACACAAAGTGTCCGTAAATCACTGTATATGTATATACTATATTAACACACTATTATATAGATTAAAACGCAATCTATCCGTTTATCAATTTATCCTTCTTGACCATCCTCTTCGAGTAAAAAAGCCTCTTCTTAGCGGACGGTCTCGTATGTCCCATGATACAGAGCTCCTTGAGCCTCTTGAAAAGTGCCGCCGCGCGCAGCCTCCCCAGCGACAGAGAAAGCTCGGCTTCTCTGTTTCTTTATTTTCAGTATGAAAAATCCGACATCGCACGACGGAACATCAGTCCGATACAGTCAGCTTATGTTCGTTGAGACGAGCAGCTACGCATCAGAAGCTGCGATAAACGACTGCGTGATGATACTCTCTTCAGCTGATTAGTTATATGTATATGTATGTGTGCGACGCAGGCGTACGGACAAGACGACGGGCCAGGCACGACTGAGCGGCCGAATATAGCGGGGCTGCTCTCTCTCTCTCTCTTTGCAGCGATTGCTTCGCTGTACTACTGTATGCGAAAGAGGAGGGGGAAAGGGACGCAGAGAAAGAGAACGAGGGTTGCAAGCTGCGCAAGAGGAGCCTGCGTATAACAGACGACGAGCATGTGTGCAGCTGAGAGAGAGAGAGGACGTGCCGATGCGGCACATGCAGCTTTATCATCGGAGGCTACTCGGGCTTTTCATCAGTGTCTCTCAATTATCATTTCAGTCTCTCCTGATGATGCCTTCTCTGATGATGCGAGGCGCGAGATGCCTGTCTATTTGACTTTCGCTGGAGGGTTATTTAAATTCTGCTTCGCTGGAGAGCTATTTTCGGGGTGATTCCGGATCATTACGTAATTTTGGCTCTTCGTTAAGATTCCAGCGCGGGACTTTATACGACTTTCTAGCATAGAGTAAAGCTTTTTTTTGCGCAAACTATCGACATCAACTTTTATGCGTAGCTGAAAAAAAAACATACTTAAAACGGATGCGCAGTAATTTTGTCGCAGAACTGTTCAAAAATAAAAAACATCTGTTTCCGGCGTGTTTGGAAAAAGAAGGGGAAACGCGCTCTTCTCTCGTCTCCTATTTCTTTATTCGGAATCGCCGTAGTGGTCTGACAGCCACTGGGGACATCGGCAACCTTTGACCTGAGCAACGCAGATACGCGTTGTAATACTGCAAGACACAAGGCGCGCGCGAGGCGGATTGAACCGCAATAGATTCACCAGCAGTGGAAATAAAGAGACGACGACTTTGGTATATTGATTGCGATTCATCGCAGATGTTTCATGCTCAATGCGCGCCAAATTCACTGCTTTAAATCTCGATGTCTACGGATTTAGAACAGTCCTGATTTTGCAGTAGCTCTTGGCAATTTGATCAAAATTGTATTACATAATTTTGATTTGTATCTCTGGATAAATTTAGTAGAAGTGTAGTTTATATATTGATGTTTTACAAGCTAAGAAATCAATTTTTCAGATTGAAATTTTCTTAAAATGCACCATACGTTAACGACTTGATACTGTTTCAGATTTTTATTTTTTCTCGATTTATCCATCAACCAGAATATGTTCGCCGTAGAATTATTAAATATAATGCACCATCATATATTTAATTGAATTGTATAATCATGAAAGAACTTCATATAGCGTGCTGGCAGTAGTCTATTGTAATTCGCTTTTTTGTTACGAAAAAATGTTGGGACTCATATGTGATCGAAGTTTTCGGCGTGAGGGTGTTCCAAACAGGATTGAATTTTCTTTGAAATACGGAACAATACGTACGTCGACATACAATAAAAAAAGATCTACCACCGACGCTCAGGAAGAGCACTGCTATATGAATAGGGTAACCTTTTTTATTATAAGGTTTCTATATCACACTTAAAGAAAAAACAGAATGAGCTGTGAAGTTTAACAAAGAAAGATTTTTCAGGCACTAAATCCACAGAAAATGTATAAGACTTTGTGTTTGACAGAATAAGAAACTGTAAGAATCTTTGAAAAATATTTGTAATTTTATAATAAAAAATATTAAATTTTCATTTAAAATATTAACCTACTTCCTATTATGAACAATAATGTACAGGAAAGTGTGCTCTAAATAAGACCGTTTTCTTTGTTCTTTTTTAAAATTCGATTTTTTTAAATTTAGCTTTGTTGTAGGTACAGTAAAAGCAAAATTCTACTACTACAAACAAAGCGACGTTTACTGAAAATTTGCAATCTAAAAAATAAATTGTTCTATTTACTTTAGCAACAATCAAACGCATATATAAACACTGCACACATCAGTGATATATTATTAAACTTGGTATTAAAAATAAGCATCGAAAAAAATGTATTTACCATATACTGTTAATAGGTACTTAAAAATTATGTGCATCATCACGGACCAATATAAATATAGACGTAAAAAATATTACTCCTTATGCACCAGACTTTAATGGTGTGCCCGTGTAAAAATAGTCTTCTATGCAAACATCTACTAATAGAAATACTAATAAGAGCACAGCGTCAAAAACAAAACAAACGCCGAGTGCATACGAAAATCTAGCGTCCAACAAAGTACAACCTCTCAAATCTGCATCGCAACTCCCATTCTTGGAAACATCAATACGAATTTCGCATATGCTCGGAAATTCGAAAGCGATTGAAAAAGTGCATTTCTGAGTCCCAACGTATATCTCCGCGTTCTCGACCCACACGCAGTCGATGCCGCTGCCGCGTAAAAATAACGGCCAGACTGCAGAGGGGAGAACGCAGGCCAAGGGGATCTCATCTCCGTGGTACGCATTTCTCTTCATCTATACCTATATATGTAGGTATCCCGAGGAGTATACGAGAGAGAGAGAAAGAGAGAGACAACGGATTAAAGGTACTCACGTCTCGAAGCAGTTGACCGAGGCCAGGGTGTCGTCCGGATAATCCGCCATAGTTGTAGCGAATCTCCTTATTGCTTATATATGATCACTGAGCGCGTCGACGACAATTTTGACAGGAGCATACACGCATAACGAAAACACAAAACATATAGGACACGGAAAGTACGCGTTTAACGGTCGTCGGCAGCCGACGACTCTCGCGGATTCAAAACAAAACTTTCCGAAGCGACCGCTCGTCGCAGCTGCGGCGCTGCTCTGACGCGCAATTATAATATATATGACGCTGGCGCTGATTGGTTCGCGTCATTCACTAGTACCGACAATATTGACGGGACAAAATCACTAGATTGGGCGGTTTGACGGTCAGTTGGGAAACATGATGTCACTAGGGAAAGTTACTATTTTTTTTTGGTTGATTTGAATGTCATTGACTTATCGATTGACTTAATTCGTGTAAATGATGTTGCAATATTTATGACTCATTTTTGAGAAATTTTCAGAATAAGCAAATCCGATCTATGCGAACGTATATATTTTTATCAATGTTATGAATAATCGAGTTAACCTCACAGAAAATGCGAGGTATGCATTCGATTGTATAGAATAAGACACAGTTGAAAAGCGCCATCATTTTCAACGGTGTTTTCGATTAACCTACTTATATTCGCACAATCTTCCACTCCGTTTCCTCAATTAAAATCCTCATGAATTCCCTCATTTACATAACTACCGTACACAATCTCTCTGTATCCTCGTAAGCACTTCCTCAAAATCATTTCCGGCCGCGTGTATCATGTCTCGCCGAGTGCTCGAAGTGATAATAAAGCTGCTCCTCGTCCTCCTGGTCTTCGTCCTGTGTAACGCGTTAACCTGCAAGCTAGTCTACGCGATAATGTGGGCCCTCCTGGTGCTCCTGGGTTCGAAGCTCGTCTTCGAGGCAGTTCTTCCCTGATCGCGTCCGTTCAAATTTGCCGCGCTCCGGAGAGCCGACCAACCGCGTGCGGCCCAGTGTGGTGGGCGGGTCCTGCGGGAGGCGCTCGTAAACAGCAGCTGCATCGGGAGAGAGAAAATAAGGATCGAGCGCGGCGGCATGTAAGTACTGAAAACATGGCAGTGTGCATCAATCAGCGCTTGTTCGCGGCTCGGTGCGGGAGTCTCATCCGCGACGAGGATAAGTCGTAGCTCGAGAGCCGAGATGACCTGTCGCCGACGCGCGTCCTCGAGTGTTTTTCTACTTACTTACTTACCGAAGTAGCCTGTACGCCTGAGTGAGTCCGCGGTTTCCTCGAGCAAAAACGATAATCTGTGACGCCCCGCGCGCGGTGCGTTCGGCTCAAGTAAGTAAGCAGTGATCTAGTCTCGCGTTTACTAGGTATAGCACGTCGCACACGGTGCGCGTGACGTTGACAGGTGGTTGAGTAGCGCCGTCGACACTCCCTTTCGTAGGCGACTCGCGTAGGCAGGCACCATGTTCGCGAATCTCAAGAACAAAATCAAGGAGGAAATCGGCAGCGACGTCTCAGCCGTCGTCAGGAATGCTGGAAATGTTCGCGGTCTCAACAGTAGGCATCTCTCGCAGGTACGTATACACGTCAATGCCTTGATGATGCATGAGTCAACGTTTGTGTTATGCTCGGCTTATCAAGGCAATTGATTGGTACTCGCTTGGCCTATAAGTTTAAGTTTTATCAGTTGCGATTTGCTCATTACAGACTGGCTCCACTAGCAGCGTCAGCGGTTCTCAGATTTCGCTGGACGAGTGCAGGGAAGAAAACACTGGCTCTCCGGCGTCTTCTCTGAGGCTCAAACGAGAGAACAGTTTTGACTTAAAACTCGGGGATGGAACTCCACTGTCTGCCAAAGATATCAAACGACTGGAGAGCAGAGAAGACGAATGGAGGAGGAGGCTCCAGAAAAAAGAAGCCGAGCTTCTTAAGAGAATGGAAAAGAAAGAGGAAGAGCATAGAATCAAAATGCTCGAGAGGGAGAAAGAGTGGAAGAAAGTGTTGGAGAAGCACGAGAAAGAAAAAGCTAAGCTGGTCGAGGATAGATCAAGGGCAGAAAGTGCCAAGAATTCATTGGAAGCAGCGTTGAACGATGCAGAAGGTAGTGCGATGAACGCAATAATAATTTGTAATTATGCTAATCTTTGTGCGAATAATAAATATGTATGTTGCAGAGTATAAAAAGAAACTGTACAGTTTTCAAGAAAATGCAGAGCAAATGGAAGGTTTTCAAACTCAAGAAATGGCTAAAATTAAGCACCTTGTAAGCTATCGTTTACTTTGTCTTTTTCAGAGTAGCGTAGCTCAAACTAATTTTGCATATGTTTGCAGTTACTTGCCAAAGAACAAGAAGTCGAGGATAAATCTCAACGATTGAAAGCTGCAATGACTGAAATTGAAAATTTGAAAACAGAACTATCAAGACTGAGGCGATACGAGGATGAACTGAATAATGTTCAAGTGAGTACTTTAAAATCTTTCCTCTTACACAATTTTTTGTACACTTACGTGTGCATTTGAACACTGATTTATTTGTGACCATTTTATTAGTAACCTGTCTTATATGTATGTGTACGTCTTTACTTTCCTTCCAACTTTATATATTTTTACACATACATATTGCGTTACTATGGACACCGAGTATGCCCTTGATACTACACTATTTTTTAACTGATCTTTGGATTCACGTTCATATTTATTTATTTTTAAGCGTTTTAATAATTTTATTTACATCGCTTTGTGTTTCGTCATAGTGTGTCTTTTTTTCTGCACTGCCCTCCTGCCGACTTCCCCTAAAAGTTTTACCTCCTAACACCTCACATTACATTCGGGAATTGTTGGAAACATCACCTAAAAGTGACAATCAATAATATGCTACATAGCTCATGAAGGTTTGCCAAGAATTTATAAACGTTGGAAAAGAAGCTCATTGCTCATGTTCACGGGTTACAAAATTAAGTACCACAAATCTTGGCAAACTGATATTTAAAGAGTTATGGATCATAAGAAAGTTGTAGCTGAAAAATCATTAGTGTGAAAAAAAGCATGAAGAATTGAATCATTCTGATTCTCAAGAATCCTGGAGAATATTTAAAGTGGACATCTCCGCTTTTTGCTGCTGCTACTGCTGATGCTCGAGGTATGTTTTTCCAGCTTAACTGCTATTCTGCTTGTATTGATTTCTTTCAGTTAATCAAAAGGGTCTCGAAGTAAATAATGAATGTCTCAATGATTTATTATCCAGAAAATTGACATACAATGTTTTAGTGTAATGTTTGCATTATTCCAAAGTTTTTTATGCGTTTTTAGTTTGAATGCTTTAAAAGCTTATACGAAAATTTTACTTTATGATTGAAGGATTGGAAACTATAAGTAAATCCATATAAATTTTGTATTATTCTCTTTAAACTAAAATTAATAACTGAGTAAGTATATTAAAGAATTTCGTTTCTTTACGGATAATTATCGTTTCCACACCGACAATCTTATGCTTACGGGTCGACGTCAACTATTCAAAATGTGCGTGACCACTTCTAACAATTTCTTTTTCAATTTCAGGATGAAATGGAGTCGTTGCGTCACTCGACACAGCGAGAACGGGCTCGGCTCTCTAGTCAATTAGCACAAACCGAGGAAGAGGTGCGGCACATGAAAGACAAAATTTTCGTGCTCGAGCAAAGGGTAGCATTGGAGTCGGGCGATCAGGTGACGGTCGACGATCGAGTAGCCGATCTCATGCGCGAGCGAACACTCTTAGAGAGAAAACTTGAAGAAGCCCACCTACATCTTTCGGACATAAAAACCAGCTGGTCCGGAAAGATATCGAGTTTGGAAACCCAAGTCGGTCGGCTTAGTAGACAGGCGGGTGAGGAGGGTCTGGAGAGGAGACGAGTCGAGGAGGAGAAGGAGGCATTGCGCCAAAGGATCAAGGAGCTCGAGGCTGAAATTGAGGTGAACAATGTGGTAATGGCCACGAAAGATGCTAAGCTTTTGCGCATGGCAGAGGACATCGACGAAATGGCTACGGAATTAAAAGAGCTCCGGGCCAACGTCGATGACGAGGTCGAGGAGTTTAAGCGACAAATTGTGAGTTACCGCGATTTGCAGACATGACGCGATGCATGAGCTAGCTCGACTCTACGGATGGATTAACATGTCTGGCATGCATACATGTTCAACGTCCGATCTAGCTCATTTCGTGACGATTATGGCACAAAACACGTGAATTGTTTATCAGACAAAGAATGATGAATTAACGTTAAACGTTCGTCGTTGACTACACATTTCACCCCGTCCAAAGTTACACACAAATCTGTGCCTTTTTCAAATTCTATATACTTTATTTTGTACGCACTTTTGAGGATTATAGATGATTATGAAATATATCGCTGTTTTCTTATTTATTATAAGCTAAAGAAAAGTTTTCTTTTTTTGCATGTGCTTTCAATACGTTATGCTTTGCAATTTTATTTACAATATTTTCAATATTTGCTTTCATGAATTTCTAAAGCATGATAAAAGTAGAAAAGATATGTATATCAAGCAAAGTACTTTTGTACAATGTATTCAAATATTTTTCTAATACCATTTGTACACATTCTACTTGATTGATAATATCAATTATTTTGATAAGATATGCAATGTACAATCACATGTATTTTTTATTTCTTGAATAAAGAGATAAAAATAAATCTTGATTTTTTTTTGTTTAATTTTACCATCCCTTTTATTTCAGCAGCTGTATATATTATTTTTTACATTATGCCATTTTCATAAATTATATTTTAATAATAACAATGTGATCGCATATTTAATGTATAAATTTTGCTGATGTTGAAAAATTGTTAATTAAAATGAATACAAATGTTAACCATGTAAACCTCTGCTTATCTCACCAGGAACGTTCGGAAACGGAGATCACGGATCAAAAATCTCTTTTAGAAGAAGCCGAAAATACGCTCACAAACAAAGAATCTGAATTGTGCACAATACGAGCGGATTTCGAAGCAGAAAAATCGAAAAGCTTACTGTTACAGTTGGAGGTCGATAGGTTAAAAGAAGAATTAGATATTGAAAAAATATCAAAGACGAATATTAATCTGAGTCTCGAAAAGGAAAGGACAGAAAAGGATTCGGCGCTGTTGAGGACGGCTTTGATTTCTCAGGAAATACAAATCGCCAAACAGGAAACCAAAACGCAGGAGTTGGAAAACGCAGAATTGCAAAGTCGCTTAGATAGTCTCGAAGATACATTGAAAAATAAGTGTAAAGATATCAACGAAATAAACAGGCGGCTAGACGAGGCGTTACAAAAAAATTTAGATTTCGAAAAAGTAAAACAAGATACTGTAACATTGGAGGGCAATGAAAAAGTATTAAAAACGAGCTTATCGGATTTAGAGGAACAGCTCAGCGAAAAGAATAAGGTAATTTCTCGATTTGCTTTTGAAATCATAATTTCTTATACCTACATAAATTTATAGTTAAATATCGGTATTTCCACTTGCATGACTAACTAAGAAATTTTTTTTAACTTAGACGATTAAAATACTGCAGCAGCGTCTAGCTGATATGAAGAAAACTCTCCAACGTGAATTGAGAGTACCTTCGTCGTCGCTAGATAGTGATGCGGAGCCATCCGCAGCCATTCTTAACCCAAGTTCGTCTAAAACTGTCACTGCCAAGCACAACAATTCGAGAGAGGACGACGTTAACTTCAAATACCTCAAACACGTTCTTATTAAGTTCCTGACTAGCCGAGAATACGAGGTTAATATTCTTTTTTCAATAATCTCTTGCAACTAAACATACAACTAAATTGTATTATTTTATCCATTGATTTATTTTAGGCTTTGCACTTAACGAGAGCGGTCGCGACGCTTCTACACTTTTCACCAGAAGAAGAACGATTGCTGCAAGAAACGTTAGAGTGGAAAATGTCTTGGTTTGGCACGAGACCTAATCTAGGTATCGGACAGACAGCAAAAGCCATTCCTCCAAGTTGATAATAAAATGAATTGTATATTTATATAGTCTTGAAAATGTTTCGAATTGTTACTTGAATAGGTCAATTGACTCTGACCCGATCAGAGTGAAAGATCGAATTGTAGAATAATAATTATAAATTACCTCGAGCGTTATCTTGTAATGATGAAAATACAGATAATAAGGTTGAGCTTTGTTAAGAAATTGTGAGTTATATGGGAAAAATGTTTGATAAATAATAGAGCGAGTTAGAATGTTGATATTTTTGTAAAAAAAGGTTATCATTCTGACAAACACCCTCGCTATAGTCACTTTTGAAAGTCGAGTATTTATTTCATTACACACATTCGAAATACTTCGTACTGCGACCTCGCATAAACTATAGAAGACGAATAAAAAACACGTTTCTTATCTCATCGCATGTAAGTAATATAATGTTAAACTAGTGATATAATTTTAATTTATTGACTATCATAATAAATAACAAGCCATAATTGAACATATTTAATGAAAGCATTGATAGAGTGATGGATTTTAAAGAATAGTGACTAATATTAGTTCGGAATTATGAGGAATTTATGCTATAGGTAATATTACGCAGTATTGTAGTTTTTAAGAAAAATTTGAAAATTAGAAAATTCAAGACAAAAATTGAATCATAAAGCTTACAACTGCTCTTCCAGTAATGTTAATCGTCGCGTTGTGCTCTACGTAACGAAAGATAGATTAAATTCTTTTCAAAGCTAGAGAATATTAGAACAGCCGAGCATTATAATGGAAAGATTTTGTTTGTACAAATCCACTGTAAATTATGGAAAAAATGTAAGAAATGAAGAAGACGATAATATGATTTAAATTGTTCTTTATTTACATACAACAAAAAATGTCAACAAATCACTCACAACATTCAGTCTTACCTTACACGCAGTGATTTTCCTAAAGCTCCCATAAGTGATTTATTTCAGTAATAGTTTGCCTTTTTTCATATTTTACGATTTTCAATTACAAATTATAATGTCACTACAATGAAAGCGAAAGATGTCGCTTCATCATGCGTACAGTTTATTTATTTATAAATGATAGCTTCAAAAGTTTATATTATGACAGTTTATTATTAATTTGCCTTATATTAATGAATTTTCCAATCGCCGTTTTCGTGCTACATTCACTCGGAAATTATCACCTTTCACCATATGCAGTTTGCAAATTCACGCGAACAAAAGTAAAAGAAAAACAATGTAACAGCGTGAGTTTTTTTGTTAATTCTATTAAAGGTATAATTTTAGCTAATTGATTTCCCTACTAACACCTTATAAAGGGCGCAATTTCAAATCATCTAGTTACAAAAGATTGGTGAACTTTTGCTACAATATAAGAAAAATTCTAAACCCTCATCTCTGTCTTGATGTCTCGCTCCCTTTGAAATATTTTATACAAATTGCTAATTCCAGTGAGCACACCGTCACGTGTACTATACGCTTATATATTTATAGGTATAGGCATAATGCAGACGCACGCGCATCACGTATAACGAATGTACTGCCGGAAAGAAAAAGCTCAGCTTATCCCCGATAGAAATTATATAATTTGTCACCTATTTAAAAAGTAAATGTGAGTTTAGTTATACAAGTTTTTATAGTAACAACGTGACAGATCGAGACAAAGGCTCGATTCACGTTCGATGCTTATCGTACCATCTTTAAGGACTCGACGAATCGAGTTTCGAAATGTAGTGCCAGATATATAAGAATGCGACGATCATAGAGACGATATTTTGTATATGAAATTGACAAATTTTTTCCTCTCGGCGAAAACGCGACTCGTCGATCGGTCATACTCGAACGAACTCTTGGCAAGACAGCAGTCTTGCTTCAATACGATCTCGATCCAGAACGAAAATTAACGCTGAAATTACAACAGCCGTCATCGCCAAAAAGAAAATACCCTTAAAACGATGTATGCCGTGCACGATTCTCTCATCACTATACTATAATTATCATA
This sequence comes from Muscidifurax raptorellus, assembly GCA_020010945.3. Taxonomy (NCBI): domain Eukaryota; kingdom Metazoa; phylum Arthropoda; class Insecta; order Hymenoptera; family Pteromalidae; genus Muscidifurax; species Muscidifurax raptorellus. Next base: position 5,768,260 of record CM052078.1, on the reverse strand, counting down.
TGGCATGCTTAAAAGAATGCTTTTTTCCTCATAAAGATGTGTCTCCTTGACTATGAAAATAGCTTCTACTATTAATTTATAAGCCTTAAAGTTTCTTTGTTTAAAAAGCACAATTTAAGTGTCGATCGTTTCTAACAGAAAACACGATGTAAACAAGTTAATTCATATATATCATAGTTATATGATTTTACATTAAAAAAACTTTTTTTTACGTCTATTTAACTTATTGTACTATAACGACAGTTTCTTCGGAATCCAAGGTAAAATTAAAAAATTGCTTCGCTAATATTACACATAAAAGATCCTTTTCGGTAAATTCCCTAATTTTACAAAATTAAACTAGTCGCAATAATATTTCATACCTACACCCTTTGAAAAAATACACATCGTCGTGTGTCGTTGTCATCGACAGTTAATATTTATAATCAGAAGCTCGTCTCAAACAGAACAAACTGACAATGAGTAAACGTCTCCGGTGTAATACGCCGTGACTTAATTTTTCTATCGCATTCGTCGGCATTGTGCATGATCTTCGCGCGCTCATCGTATACTCATATCATCGTCCACAAGAATTGACGTCGAGCTGATGTCGCTTTGCAAAATTATAATTACACGCGCGTGAGCCGCGTACCGATGTCCCTTTTGTAAAAAAATGTGTCCCTGCGCGCGGGAATCGCGGCACGGACGATCTCATTCTTCCTCCTATCGATTTTTTTGGTTATAATTTTTAATTTTTTAAATATTTTTTAGATATTTCAGAGATATTGTGACGACAGTTGCTTGCTTTGCGTCGATGCTTTAGTATCGTAAAAATGCAAATCATCTCCGTTAGTCGAGTTGAGAGAACTACTATAGAGAGTAGTATATACGCAAACGAAACGCTACTGTGTGTGTGTGTGTATTTTTTTTATTTTTTTTTTCTCAAATATTCATCCCGTTTTTCAATTTTTTTTCCATAATTTTTTTAAGTAAAATATCACGAAACATACGTCAGGAGAGCTCATACCGATGGGCGAGTTCAAGGCGACGTACTTGTTGTATCATTATAATACGCGAAATACAACGCATACGAATTTCTTTGAAAGTCCTTCTTCCGCATAATACAGTACCACGACTTTTCTCCGCATTCGATAGTTTGCTGTAACGCATATATAGATATGCATAACGACAGCTAGCGCGAATATCTCCCATCGGGTGTGTGTCTGTGTTCGAATTTTTACTTTTATCGTACGCTCGTCTTGTTGTTCCGTCGTTTTATAATTTATCGCGAGGACTTCGGACTCGTTCTTTTTTTTTTGTCGCTTTTTGTTTTTACAGTTTGGCCGTACCGGATATGATCTCCTCGTAGAGCTCGGGCGTGACCTCGACGTACTCCTTGTTACCGGATCTGAAGTACACTTTGTCCTGGATTTTGTTGGGATCAAAGCCCTCCTTCTGTAGGTTGATCTTCTTGAGCTTGAAGGTGCTTGTGAGCTCGAGCTCCTTCACGATTCTTAGGAATATTGGTCGGGCGTAAGACGGCAGAGACTTGTCCAGGCCTTCGGCGAGAGCCTTGAAATCTAGGAGACTGTCAGGGTCGACGATCGCCGCCATACCAGCTCTTCCCTCCATTCCGGGTACCTATGTGAGATGATTCAAGTGAGTAACAGGCATTTTTATACAATGTTGTTTGGATTATTACTGATTAATCATGATCGATTCGTTTTAATTATACCTGAACACCGTAAACTGTGGTGTCCCTGTATCCTGCTACATTACTAACTACACCTTCAACTTCGGCTGTAGCTACATTTTCACCTTTCCATCTGAATGTGTCGCCTGTCCTGTCTTTGAAGTAGAAATAGCCGTATTCGTCTTGAACCATAATATCCCCTGGAATCAAGGTTAAATGCTTGGATATATACACTTGGTTCCGTGCTCAATGAATTTGATTAGTAATCTCTATATTTATATTTTTCACGTCGTATAACGGTGCCTGGCGTCGGTTGTGATGATGAATTTAAAAACCGGAAGAAGCAATCGACGTGTATAGTCGGCAGAATGTATACGAAGCTCTTTTCTACGAGCCTTTGAATAGTTAATGAAAAATTTGTTCAATTATATTTCTTATAGGAATATTATCGCTAATTATTATTGTTCTAGTTTGCTACGCGTTATTCGTCTATAGGGGTTCGAAGTTGTTTGCTCACTTGGCGCCGATTATCAACATACTCATTTGCTCCACTTTAATACTCATTAAGTATTCTTCATCTCGATTTCATTTCTGACAAGTTGCAGATAAATTTTGAAAAACTCACCCGTCAAGAATGCTTTATCTCCATTGACAAACACATTTTCTATCGTCTTCTTCTTTGATGCTTCTTTGTCTAAATAGCCGTTGAACTCTCTTGACGCATTTCCTTGCTTTATCAGTCCTATTAACATTCCCGGCTCGTCTGCAACGTAAGAATGTTCGTCAATTTAGAATGTGTGCATTACGAACCAAATTTTATATTTTGAAATAGATTATGCGCACTTGTTTCGGCTCGTATGCAGAAGCCATCTGGTCCTCTAACAGGTTCGGACGTTTCTGGATTTACACGAATCACTGCAACTGGATGAAGCGATTTCGGTAAGATTGACGGCACGAAACCAACAGCTCCAACGGTGTTGTCGACGTTTACTGCAAAAAGGTGTAGCCCGTGAATAAAATCGTCGTGTAATCAAAGGTTATATTTTCAATAAAGTTGTAAAATATGTTTACCCATGTTAGCATTGCCTTCGCTAGATCCGTACACTTCGGTGACTTGCTCAATCTTAAATCTGTTGACAAAGTTTTGCCAAATTTGTGGTCTCATTCCGTTACCGACCATCAATCTCACAGGATGAGTACAGTCTTCCGGACGAGATGGTGCAGACAAAAGATACCGGCACATTTCACCAATGTACTGCGATATCTGTCGTAAGCAATAGCAAACAATAAATAAATTTTATTATAAATAAAGCATTGTGTGCACATATATATATATATATATATATATATATCACGCGTGTATAAATCGATACTGACCGTGCAATTGTACTTTATACAGTCGGTCCAGTAAGCCGTCACAGAGAATTTCGTTCTCAACACAGTGGGTATTCCCTTGGTCAAAGCACAGCCAGTTCCCACTATACCTCCAGACATGTGATAAAGTGGGATCGGATTATAGATTATGTCACTTTTCGGCTTTAATCCAAGCATATGATGCGTCGCTGTTTGTACCAGCAAATACCTGCAAGTTTTGAAGAGAACCATGGATCAGTTGAATTTACCCATATGGATTGCTTATTTTTTGGTAAAAGAATGTTCTCAACAATATATCCTGAAAGTTGTATTTCAAACAAATTTGCGCTATTTTTTATATGTTTTAATTTATTTTACAATTTTTTTACTAATCCTGATTATTGCGTTGTATATACATTTTATTAGGCTAATCGTTTGTTAAGCGCACGACAATAAATATTGGATTCATGTCGTTAATGAATATTAATATCTTTCCCGACAAAGTTTTCAGTGCTAAATCGATAATTCAATACATCAACTATATGTGTATAAGAATGTACGCAGCTATATTCTGTTGTAATCTCATTCCCTTAGAGTTGTGAGGTCTCCCTGACAAGATTATGGATCTTTCATTATCTTGAGTACCTAACGCCATTTTCATACTAGCTTCAAATGCGTTATGTAATCTTAGCTGCAACTATACTTTGAAAATGTATTTGAAAAAGATGTTCGATTGTGTCGATATTTTCTCAGAATTGTCAACAATTTTTTTCATAACAAGATACGGTTTTACTTGCAAATGTTAGAAACTTTTAATGGTCAAAGGCTTTAATGTATAATTCATTGGCCGCGTATGAATGGCTTCTTAAACAAAGCTTTTTCAATGACTTATCGTTAATTCAAATCTTTTTTCTCGGTATATCATGAACAACAGTAAAATTTGATTTGGTTCAGCGAAATATGAACCATATGTGAATTGAACGTTTATTTTTTAGGCAAAGCACAGCGGTACTTGATCAGAACTACAGCCGACCTACATTCTTACAATCAATAAGTGTGAAATTTAAATGGAATTTCCGTTCAGTTGACGCTTATACGTACAAAGTTCTATATTTTCCTACGTTTGCATAAACTCTTTTGTTTCTATTTTTTCGAGTCCAGTTCAATTTAAGCGTGACATTCTCAACTGAATAAGTAGTGAACTCCATACGCAAGTGGAAACTGTAAAAAATCGATCGAACGCACGAAGAATCGAAAAACTCACCTCGAATTGGGGAATAAAGCTGCCTTGGGCAGACCAGTAGTTCCACTCGTGTAAATGTATACGAGATTGTCTTTATAGCCAGGTTCTTCGTCTACTACGGGCTGCTCATCGCTAGCTTTGCTCATGAGTTCTTCCAGATTCATAACATTAGCCTTGCAAGGGGCATTGGACCCTTGTCTGTATCGTTCAAAATTTGGTAACTGATCGGCGACGTCGTCGATAGCTGCAACGAGTAATGGGTGTATTAAGTTAAATTTCATCTACGCGTTTCGTTCGAAACTCGTGCTTTCAAATTGCTCATTTGCTCTGTTTACCTTATTTTATGAGCCGATCGCTAATTTTCTACTTCTATTTACAGTCGAGGCAAAGGTCTGCTTCTATATTTTACTTTATGGAACAAAAGATGCTTATACGGACACAGAAGCAAGGAATAATTACACCCGTGTTCTAATTTCGGTACGATTATGCTCATGATTAAAAAATCAATATATACAGACACCAGGCCATGAAACGTACCAACGTCGTTAATTTATCGCGGCAGAATTGAAGAAGAAAAAGCCAGTCAAGCTCGCTTAAAGTAACTGTAATACTTACATAGAAACATATACAAATTTTCCTTACCGAACTCAAGCTCATCAGCATAGATGATAGCCTTAACTTTGGCGATGGCCAAGCAGTGCACCAGTGACTGCATGCGCAGGTTCGTATTAATGAGAGCCGTAATGACGCCGAGTTTACCCAGTCCCAGCCAGGTAGCTATGTACTCGGGTTTGTTGGGCATAATTAGCGCCACGGCGTCTCCCTTGACGTAGCCCGCATTCTTGAAAACCGATGCTATTCTATTGCTGTACTTGTCGATCTGCGGGAGAATGCAATCGTTTTAATGCCCCACCGTTGTCAACAGCTTCTCGCCTATGTATTGCCTTCGCGTTCGCGCTGCAGTTTATATAGGCAATTCTGCGCAAACTGCAGTGCGATGGGAGAATGGATAAATTCGATGAAAAGCGCGTGGGCACGCTCGTGTCGCAGATAATGTTTGTTGTAGATATAATACAGTACTCGCGTTGACTGTGTATAAAGGGCTCCCGTTGGTGTGCAAGCTCCGGCCTTTGCCTTACCCCTACGCTTTGAACTTTCAACGACAGCGCTTGTGTGCGAAGACTCTATATTGACGTTTATTTTCTGCATATCGTTTAGAATAGCTTTCTCAAGCGACAAATTATATTGCATTCGCCGATCGATCGCGTTGACGAGCATCCGAGCGTGAGAGATTCTATTCAGGATCATCACTCTACAGTATAGCTATCGGTTTTTTTTTCGAGATTGGAATCGCACGAACGAGCCTGATACGTTATTCTTGCTATCTAGAAGACGTCATTTGCTGGATTCTTTGATTTTTGTTTCTTTATTGAGCAAAGTGTAAGTAACTGATGGCGATGTATACTGTCTGAAACGCTTTAATTTTTTGCGTATATTCGTCGTTTTAAGTTTCATTTGAATGAAACTTTGAAATGCACTTTTAACATGTAGTAAATAAAATTATCAATACTTTGGACTCGCCATAAGACCGATTTTTTTTATCGGACCGTTGATTATTCCAAGGAAATTATATTATGCAAGACAAAAAAGTATAATACTTACATCAGCGTTACTCCAAGTACGACCCTCGAAGAAGAAACATGGTTTGTCGGGATAGAGTCGTGCCCTCTCCCTGAAGAGCTTCATTACCGTGGAATTATTTTTGACGAATTGTCGCGTTTCCCGATCGGCGTTGATATAGCGGTAGAGAAATCTGGAAGTAAAGAATAAAGTATAGGAAGGTTTAATTCCTACGGCCTATACATATAGCTGTAGCTGTACATAACAATAACACGCGCCAATATGTTTTGCGGTTGTTGAACTGAAGCAGTCTAGCACGAGACGTTATATATCACGCACGGAAATCGCTTAAGCTCTCCTAAGAAAAAATCTATCGATCACACGCTGACGAATGGACTGGAGGGAAAACCTTCGTGAATAAATGAACGATGATCGGGCAAAAGTGTTAGCTTCTATAGTTCCTGATTGGTAATTGATGGTCTAATATTTCCGTTCTTCACCCCCTCGACTACTCTGTCCATTCTTCGTTTGTACATTCGGACATTTTATCGGTGTTCTAATATATTTTGAGCGATCTATAAATATTCCTACTCTAGGGTAACAATTAAGTACGTGTATGGATCATCATTGCGCATAGAGCGCGAATAGGCGACACATATTATTGCGCTATAGAGTCACTACGAAGGCAATCGTGAAATATTAACGTTCGAAGGGCATTACTACTCTTAAAGTTTTTGTATAGAAAAGTTTATAATTGTACGTTTACCTTGTATTTTTTGTTTTTGAAGTATGTGGAAAAAAGACAAAAATATATAAAAATTATCATACCGTCGTTGCTGCAATCAGCAAGTTTTCAACGCGAATAGCTGTAATACGTTGAGTCATAAATTAATTGTATATAACTTCTGATTCTCTCCAAATGGCGGAACAGTGCGGAGTTGGCTCCGGGTGTGGTTAGGGCAATCGAGTCCGTCAACACGGTCATTCAGGTTTTAATCTTTATCCCAACTTTTGTGATTTCTCCTCGGAATATCAATCTTCACCCCGTTACAACATGTGTATATGTATATCTAAGTCATTAGGGTCATTCAAGTCATACTTTATCTTGTACATCATGTGTGTTTACAATTGTTTCAAGCATTTTTAAATTTGCCCTGATATCTGCCATGTCTGCATCTCATCTGGATAGCCGATCAAAACAGTTGGCAACGATTAGAGTTATTCAAAGCTAGGCTCAAAGTCCAGCTCTAATCAATGGAAAAACTTTGAAAATTATATAGCGGATGTTTGCTTACTCTAATTCAGCATCTTTATAAATAGTATATGCGCATCTTAATATTTTATCTTTTATGTATGATGCAATTCTAACATTTCGAGCTGCAAATACATGTAGTTTTTTTGCGTTTCTTGTTCTTATATGAATTTTCTTTTAATTTAAGACTAGATAATCAAAGCTCGGCGATGGTAAATTTTTTTTTAGACTACCTTTATTGTCAGATAATATAGATAATCGAAAACAAAATAAATAAATCAAGGAACAAAATCGTTGAAAAGAAACCGAGTATATTATATTTATTATCAATGCATTCGAAGTGGCATATGGTTTGACTACATCGATCATTTTAATTTTAGATTCTCGTTATTTTTCCTTGTAAAACTAAAGTCAATTAAAACTCGCAACGGTTTAAGAATACGTTTCGCGTGTTAAACTAGCATTAATCAAGAAACAATTATTGGACTATTTAAAGAATCGAATAATTCTGAAGAAGTTCATGAATATATAGCGAAGCGCATTTTTCCTTGTATAGAACATATAGTCGCAAAATATGTGCCCGATGGTATGCGACAAAGCAGCGAAAGATTTTCTCGAGAGGTATATACACACGCCTCGGTGCCTAAATTATACATTCGTCACGTTTAATGTGCAGAAAAATAGAGCTCGTATTTCAGTATTTTACCCAATAGAGGCTACTTTTCGAGGTAACGCGTTCATCGATTTTATGCCGACTTACAGCTAGACCTACGAACTTTGAGAATTTCAATTTAAAAGGTAATATCCATACAGACGTTAGGCATTTTAAAAAAATTAAACTTTTTCCATTATACACAAAAGCAGAAAATCACACGATAACTTGCCTTCTTTCTGTGCGAGATTAATAATAGCGTACACGAGCGAAGGGTCAGAAAGGAAATCATCACGACGAAGAGCTATAACACACAGCGAGCACTAAGCTCGAGAAGAGCGAGCAAACAAAAAAAGAGTAAATCAAGGAAGTCGACGGCATCGGAGACACGCGGAAGCTCGTCGATGGCCGCGCGCCCGGTCGATAGACAGCCGGCACACACACACACATACACACACACACACACCCACGCATATATGTACGTACAGTCCGCATAGTCGGGGGGGTTGAAAAAGCAGAAACAGCACGTATAAGAGTGTAGTAAAAGAAAAAACTCACTTGATGTCCCTGGGTAGCGTCCTCAGGATGATGTAAATCTTGCGGTGGTAGGTCCAGAGCAGCGGCACCACAGCCGCGGCCAGTCCAAGCTGGACAATCCTGGCGATGAGGCCAAGCCTCGAACTCAAGCCGGCCGCCATCAGACTGCCGACGATCGCCAGCACGAGGAGCGCGAATCTGACTTCCATGGCTGCGCTCAGCTAGCGGGCCCGCGCTACGCCGGCTCTGCAAAAGCCAGACAAACGCAAGCACGGATTACGACACGCTGCTTTTCTCACAGACACACGGAGACACACTACTCGTGCAGTAATGGCATATCGTCCCTCTATATATAATGCAGCACTATAGTCGCTCCAAGAGAGAGAGGGACGTACAGTACTGGCCAGCCGGTCACGCCACACTACGACTGCGTATATATACTGTTCGTTCGCACCACCTGTCCCTCTTCTCTCTCCCTCTCTCTCTCTGTTACTTACTTCCCCTGCCCGCACGACCGCGACCCGCCTCACCACCCTTCGCGCTGCTGCTGCTACCGAACTTGGCTCTGTGTCTTCTTCTCTTTATACATGTATATGCGTCTGCCTTGCTCGTGCGATGCGCTCTTTCTATCTATGTATAGGTATACACCGCCCTGTAAGCGTATAACGGAGCATCAGCGATCCTTACCCCCGCGAAGTCTCTATATACGAGCGTTTCGGTGCTTCCTGCTCTTCGTTTTCTCTTTTTCGACGTCTGCGTTATTCCTTCGTTGCCGCATTCTCGACCCCCCCAGCCTCTTCGCTTTTTATCGCGGGGCTGTTTGCATACTCGATTTTTTCTTCTTTGAGACCATAGAAAGCGTACTTATACATATATATATATATATATATATATATATATATATATATGTACGAGCCGGAGTGTCTCGGGTATTCGATTCTGCTGCTGGGGAGGAAGTCTCTCGGTCGGTCATGCACCCGCTCAATTTTTTACAGCGCGAATTGCCCTCTGCGAGGTACTAACTAATTCTGTTTGGTCTATATATTATATATACGTATATATTGACGAGGATATCGCGTTTGTTTTATTTACCAATGGTTACGTATTGAGTGATTAGGGAGGGGTAATTACCGGGTAATTATCGGGAACGTATATATATAAAGGAATTGGAAGTGGATGTATAATGTATGAATAGGTGATTGTTATACAGACATTGAACTAATCGAGTGATTACAGTTTTCAAGAACTTGAAAATTAATGACCGACGATCACTGGATTATTATTTTTCTTATACTACTATGCATTCTGGCTTTTTCAGAACGGTTTTTTTGCCGTCGTTAATGACAATGAAATATGTTGAAATGTCGATGATTGATCGATTTACACCGTTTGTATATATAATCCTTAAAATATTCATATATGTACTTGTGTATAAGGAGAATATTATATAAATTTTTATTTCGAAAATTGTATTCGATTTTTATCCGCATGTTACAAATTACACATATACCCGAATTCGGCGTATATATACTATTCGTCCGAATATACCAGTATAGCATATGAATTAATTACACGTACGCAATAAAATATCGAATAACGACGACTCTGGAGCACGTGTATATATAACCTCCGTACAGAGGTATAATAAAAATATCATATAACGCCACGTCATCAAAAGCACCCCTTATATACCTTCGCGTTAAATTTTACTATATCCAAACTATAAACCGTTAGAAAAAAAGCAAAGCGCACACGTTCGTAAAATCCCAGTTATACACCTTCCTATGTACGTGTACATATATATATCCACGCTTGTCCGCAACGAGAGCACTGCACGTGAGAGTCTCTCTCTCTCTCTCTCTCTCTCTCTCTCTCTCTCTCTCTCTCTCTGTCTTTTTTTATTTTAGAACTGCGCCGAATGCAAAGTGCAGCCATCGGCAGCTCGACACACGTTTTCCGTCAGTACACGTCCGCGTATATATACCTATGATGCCTGGAATATACACACGTACGTTTTACACTGCTGCATATAGGTATAGGTTTTTAACGATCGGCGCGTGCGCCCTTGGGCTCGTTCCGTTAGTACGGCTTGCGCCGAGGAGGGTGACCGCCGTCTGACGACAACACTCGCGCCCTCCGCGCCGGGTTCACTTTGCGCGACGTGTAAGTATGTATATATACGTAAATAAATGTTCCCTGCGCGAACGACTGTGCGTGTGTATTTCACAATCTCGGCGTTGCCAACATAATGATGAGCTTTCGGTCACACGGAGGCTGCAGTGGAACGAGCGGGAGAGTTTGACGTTTGGAAAGCTTCTTTCGTTTCAAATGTTGAATTCGAGATCGAATTTGTACTGAAACGATGTGAAAAATTGATTTGTTGTATTCCGTTTGTAAATTATGTTTTCGATAATTTGGAATAAGGACATTTCGATGGCTGAATGGAAGAAGAGCCTATTTCAAACTTGCTTGAAAAACGACCGATTTCAATGAATACTTTTTTTTATTAAAATGCTGTTGCAGTAAGCGTCAGTAAATTTTTAATGTGGTATTAATATATCTACAAAATTACTTTATAAAAAATTTATTAAAGTCTACTGAAATACTATTTTATTACAAAAAATATCATTTGAGATAGATAGAAATTTAAATCTGTCATATAATAAAAGATACACGAAACTTTTGTGTATTACAGGAAGCAACGCAAATAATTTCTGGATCATACGACGATGTAATAAGTCGAGAATTTGTAGCAGTAGGAGAAGACGATATTGCAAATTTTCGAACAATGCTTTAATTGCATCATTAAAAGTAGAACAAGAAAATAGTTCAGAACATAGTCAGTAATTCTTTGAAATACTTAGCACTGAAAATTTTGTTTACGCAAACGGAATAACATTTTTTTTCTATAATGAAATGTAGAATCTGTTTGTTACGCGTGTGGAATGTTCAACTAACACAATAGCTGGAACCCAGTTGTTGATACTTCAAACACACCCCTGCTCTTTACTACCTATATACATACGAAAAAGCGGACGTACTGACGTTTAATGTGCACTTGAGCTGCCAGGCGGGGAACGATTTGCTGTAATTGACTGAGGGCCGCAATATTTTTCATATAACTTACTGCATGCGAGAATGATGAATATGAATGATACAATATTCGTGTAACTAACTTTGTATTTTTTAATTGATTTGTTAGTCTCTTTTTCGCGAAGAATGAATTAGTATCGAAAGATATTGCCGCAAAGTTAAGAAAACTTTATTGTCTTCCTATTAACTCCAATAAAGTTAGTACCTTATAGAGTAAAGTAAAAATTACATATATGAATTCTCACAATTCGACTCTCACGCAAATGGAATATTCCAAACCCAAAGCAGCCAGAAAAATTAATCGGTTTATAGTATTAATACAACTACCGCTCGCTAATCGCGCAATTTACACGAATGGCGAATTATGAAGAAGAAAAGACGTTAAAAAATAAAATGTATTGATTTGAATGAATTGAATAAACATAATATTTATGACATACCCTCAGATACTTGTAGTCGGTAACGTAGAATCTTTGCATTTATATAATTCAATGCATTAATCATTATATTAATTGCGGTAGACTGTGATAATTTTAATCTTCGTTCACGTTTTCAACTTTTATTCTCCTTAAAAAAAATCTTGACGAGCGGTTTTAAAGGAGAGGAATTTAATTTATTGCAAGAAAACTGAGAAAAAACTCTGAAGGTTGAAATTAACGATACATCGCGATGAGTTTTGCCAGTTATTAAATAATTATCATCGCTCATCGCAACTTACATAATTTCGTCAGAAATATTCCAGTACCACCATCGAAAACAAGAACAACAAAATTAACCTCCAAAAGGCAAATAACCTAACGCCACCAGATCGAAAACACTCACAATACGCATACGATCAGGATTTCTCCCAAATTACACAAACACATTTCTCATACATCGGAATCGCCTGACGCGATCGAAAGCGCAGGCGTCTGGCGCATCTAGTGCAAGTGTACTCAATACTACAGAGCAAGAAAAGTGTATCCGTGCGCGCGATGCACGAATGCATCATGCACGAATCCGAAAAAAAGACAAATAATATTCCTATCGCCGGGAAAACTGGAGCAGGCCGCTTCTTTCCTGCGGCGACTGTGTATAATATCTCTCTCCAGTCGTCGTCGCTCTACAGACGTCACAGTTGAACGAATCGAAGTTTTCATAGCCTTCCCTCTCTCGCAGCAGTCACCCTCGCACGGCGGCGGCAGCGATTGCGGTTGTACATGTACACACTGGCCTATCGATCGTGAAACCATGCCAAATAACTAAACCGACAGGGGCTGCTGCAGCTGCTGCAACGAGCAGGGCCTTCCCTGCATTCCATCGATTCTTCCACTCGCGTGAAAGCTCGGAGCTTATAATAACGGGGCTGTTTTTTACTCGCTCGCGGATATAAGCAATGATCCAGCCCCCCCTCCCGAGAACTTACGGGCTAACGCTCGGCGTTCCGATGAATTTTAAACGTCGACGTCAACTGGCTGAGCTGCGCCCGCGAAAGCTGAGCTTTGACTCGACTAGTACTGCACCCCCGGTCGATGTCGTCTTGACTATTCTCTGCACCGAGCGCAGTGTCGATACGCTTCCCTTATGCTTATTTTTTTCTCGAAGAGTCTTTCGATGCCCTGCTCGGACCTACGACTGATTTGCAACTGAGCTGCGAACGAGCGGCGCTGCTGCTGCTGCTGTTCGTTCGTACGGCTTTCAACCCCCTCTTTTCCACGACGTCGATGTGCCTACATCCTGCTCGCGCATATCTACCCAGCTCACATCGCACGCGCTTATATATAGTGTATGGATATATATAGGTATATACACGGGCGGCCGTGTAGTGGAGCGAACGACCAGCAGCCCGAGAGAACCCCTCCGTTTCCTTCTGCGTCTCTGTCGCGCTAAAGGCCTGCGATGTGGGAGCTCGTGTATATGTATACCGCCCAGAGTCTCGTCTGCTATATGCTGGCCATGCGCATACGGCGCGACACGTACAGACGATGCCAGGGATGGCTGTGAATTTTTACAGACCCTTTCACCGGCTCGCTGCTGCTGCATGTGTTTCGAGACTGTTTGGTTATGTTTTTACGGATGCGCGTTCGTTTTTTTTTTAATTTTCTTTATTGGCAAGTGAATTTGTTTGGTAAATTCGGCTTGCTTTTGTTGATTTCTTCATTCGCAGAGATTGTGTAAAGAGAAGATTGCTCATTGTATATTTATCTTAGAAATCGTACAAACGGATACGCTATTTTCAGGTGAATTGACGTTAATTTTATCTCGATTCAAATAAGCCATCATCATTTTCATCAATTTTATAATTAATTTCGTTCATGTTTCATTGTTTTCTTGTGCAATTGAAATGAAAAGAAAAAATTATTATAAATAAGAATAACTGGTATATAAACGTATAATTATGTTGTCACTGTGTCAAACTTTGTACGAATCAAGGCAGAAAATGAAATATTAATAATAGGCCCTGGTGACCCTGTGGATTACCTCGGCCCTGATGAACTTACTCCTAAATGCGCAAGCGTTCACCATAGGTACGCAATACAAACGCGTTATTTTATACCGCTTTTAAGATGAGAAGTATAAAATCTTCGCAATTAGTATTTCATGTTGCCGCTAATTATAGACGGCTTTGTATAGCCTGCGTTTAGGCTACTTAGTTTTACTATCACCAGCTATGATCCTTCGCAGGCAGTAACTAACGCATTGAACTTGAACAATAATTTTTGCGTATTATATCTCAGCTTTTATGCAATTAACTTTGATTTACCAAAAGTCAAATTCTTTTTATTTCACTTCTAACATAACTAGAAAAAGATCCGTTTTTATTTACGAATGCTTTTTTTCGTTAAAATAACTTTTAGATGTTGACAGTTCAGTTTTTGCGCGTCTTTCATTATTACTATAGAGGTGATAAAATTAATTCGATAAGTATGCATTGGAATGAGCTCAAATTAATTTTTTACTTCGCCGTGGAGTTTTATATTACCGATCGTCCTTTTCTTTGTTATATCCCGAAAAGTGTGCTTTTTTTAGATATAGCGAAACTTTTCAAAATAAATGACGGTGACAGTTCCTTAGAAATAAAGCCAAATTTTTGTTTTCTACTTTTCCAGTATTTCTAATTAAGGTTTACTAATGAGAATTTTCAAATAAATATATCGGCGTTCAATTTTATTCGTTTTGGGTTCATAAGATACAGAAGGAGGTGATTGATCGATTATATATATTCTTTAACAATTCTCGTATTAGAGTAATATATAAGACTGAAAGAAAGAGCTATGTGTCAACGAATTGGCAGCGGTCTTTTAATCAAATGTGATTAGTTTATCTCGACCAGACAAAGATCAGTGATCGTGGGAAGCCAGACATCTACGAAGGTGTCTGCATTCCCAAAATTTAATCACTGATCTTTATCAAAATAATAATTATATATAAAACCATTTTTCTTCCCATGTTCCAGCGATAGTGGGAATTGTGAATCGTATGCAACACAATTATAAATTAAATACGTATCTATAATAAAATAAAATTATATATTCAAATTATAACTTCATAACTAATGCATACAAATCGGGATACTTTTAAAATCTCAAAGAACAAAGCCAAATTCAGTGTTTGATGTTCTAACACTTGCAAGTATCACTATATATATATTTCTATACATTATAATTCCGCTCACGGCAGAAAGGCCAGTGAACCAATAAAATACAAACCTCTGGGAACGAAGAAATACTTTTCGCAGTCCATTAGCTTCCAGAAGCGACTCGTCCCGTTATACGGAGATGAGAGTGCAAGGTTTTCGAGCAAAGGAGAGCAGCTGCAACCACAACAGTATATATATATATATATATATATATATATATATATATATATGTAGAATTGACGACGATAAAGCGCGGCACCGATAACGCGAAAAACTCCATCGAGACCCGAATCATATACCGAGCACAGACTTTTTTATCTAACTGCGTATAAAAACGCAGACAGTGTCAATTAAATAGCAAAGTATCAACTAAACGTAAAAACAAAGTTTATGCCATGTCCGCGTGGTCTACGGCAATTGCAAGTCTCTCTTTTATTATTCCGCTATAGCGTCAAACGAGAAACTCTCCGCAAACAGGTCACAGAGTAAACAGTATACAATAACAGCTGATGTGTAACACTCACCTATAATGTATTCCCTTCTCGAGCTATCGACGATTCGCTAGTCGCCGATGCAGCGCATGACACTCGTGAACTTGATCGCGGCCTAAAACAATGCGAGGATATGGAAGCTGCCGCGTCGTCGCTTCGCGGCGAGAGGAAAAAGAAAGGCCACCGATACTGCTGCAGTACACGTATATATATATAGATCGGATGCACACAAGCACAAGCACACACACACAGAGAAAACGAGCCGGACCTCGCCGCGAGGAGTAGCAAGTGTAAACTGTGCAGCGACCGCGTTTCAACCGGAGAGAAGCTGCCGCCGATGCGCCTGCTGATGTAGCGAGGGGAGTTCGACTGCGGCACTGAAATAGAAATCCCATAGTGGCCAAGAATTACTAACAGCAAGTTATATACCGCGGCGGCGCGCTTTTTTCGCGCGTCGAGTATCGAATTCTCAGCTGTTTCGTCTACCTTGACTCGGTGCGCGGTGATCAGAGTTTTTCCTTGGATATATTTCCGTACGCTGGAGCAATGCTCGTATATGGCGGCTGCTTTGCTTGTACCATTATGAGCTGCCTGCGGAATCAGGGGAAGCGGAAATAGCCGGTTATCGCGTGCACTTATACATCTACGCGGCGTATATATACTCTTAATTCAATCGTGATTACTTTTTTTAACAATATATGTATAGATTTATTGAATGAGATTGGCGAGCTACTTGTTTTTGATATGGCTTGGTTATAGGTAAAATAAAGGCGAATGAAAATAATACAATATGTAGCTGGTACTCGATTATGCGTTATGAAAACATGTTTTTTTTTCAAATTTAACGCGAAATCAAGTGCGATGGAACCCGCCAATTTTAGATACACTATTCACGTGTTTGACGAGAACATAGTAATATTAGATAAATTCGGAGATCTCAACATAACGACGAAGATATAAATGCATGACATGGTCATGTAATCGTTATGTAGAATTGTGTAAGTTGTGTTACAATACTTATTTTCTGGGGTCATTTGTAAGAACTATAAAAAAATTTCAAGTGAACTGTGAATTTAAATGTGTGAATCGCCAACTTTTGGGTGTATAAGGATACTGTCAATGAAAGTTGAAATGAAAGAGATAAATAACTTAAAAGAGTGTCAAAAATGAAAAGAATAAAGAAATAGTAATATGAGTAACAGTTAAGTAAACGAGAACCATGTAAAATGTATCATCTTTATTTTGTATTTACGTGTGTATTACGTGTTAAGTACGTAAAATTATGATATATTCTAAAATCGTTTCAAGATGTCCTTACAATTCTTCGCAGTTGGTTCATACTTTCATATGGACAATCAAGTTTCAGATGGAATCAAAAAGGTTCAAGAACGTGATTAAAAAACGGTAAAATTTTTATTCTAAAAAGATAACAAGCAACAATATATTCTAAATTATCGCAACATTAAGCTGCACAAATACCCCACTTGTCATAAAAAAATTAACTCTTCATTTGGAGATCCTACCTACATCACCGACAGCGCCACTTAAGACTAAAATTGTATATTTTAACACCACTGATTGCAAATCAAGACGTGAACGAAAATCGTTGATTTTTTTTAATCGTTGCAATTAAACATACCGCACACTATTTTACAACTTTCGCATGTATAGTTAACGATTGAATTGGATACAGCTTATGTCAATATTGCGAAGCCTAAACGATAAATACTTTTATGCTGCGTGCGACGGAATGTGTTAAATGAGTTACTTTGCATTTCGTCAATATATTCATAAAAACTTTTACATGTACATTACTACAAGGAAATCGTCTGTTCTTTGTCAAAACCAGTCTTTTCTATATTATTTTCGGAGTTAATCTTTTGGGTGAAATCTTCGCAACTTATGAACATTTCTACTATTTCCATATCTATTTTAGCACTATTTCAGCTTCTTACACTTGCATCCCGCACCTATATATTCAAATTATTTATTCGAGAAATTTACTTTCTTTATAATATTATATATATAATATACGTGCCATCTACTTTTTACACATTGACCACTAAATTTTCAATTGCTTGAAGATTGCAGAGTAATAGTTTGCGTTTAATTTACAACTGTTGTATTTTCAAAATATAATAGATGTAGCACTATATTTTATATTCATGGAACACTGTTTACAAATGTCATAGTAAAATGGACAGATATATATATATAAATAAATTGTTGTACCAAAAAAGATGTCACACGTTGAGCAAGATGCAGGCGTATCACAGTTACGTATAGAAACAGAAAAAAGCTCGAAAGCTTGGTGTTTGAATTCCACTTGCGCGCAATCGATATATTAAATATCTAAGAATTACACTGAATAAAAAATAAAATACATGCTTAGAACTAAATTCTAAACTTGGAAGAATTAAAGACGAAATCATTCAGACTCTCCTAATGGAATAAATATATATTAAATCTGTTTAAAATTTGAACTCTATACAAAAATGTAAGTTTATGAAAACGCTCTAAGGGACTACCTACAAAAGACTTTGCACTTTTTTAGGTAAAAGCCAAAGTTGAAGCATGACAATTAGCTCAACTGTACAAGAAATTCGGATTTTTGCATTAGAGAAGATAAGCTTGTCCGTTTTGTTTTTAAAGATCATTCAAGATCTATAATAATATTTTAATCAATGGATAATATGTTGCGTTTATTTACCCAATTATCATTGATAGAATGATCTGTAAACAAGACAGAGGAATACTTAACGTTTGGAAGAATGTGCGTAAAACATACAGAATATGCATTGCACCGTGCAAATTCTATATTTAGTTTCTTAGCTACTTTTTTCCGTGCAAACAAATGCTAATTATTCCACAAAAATTTTAGTCTTGAATAATTAATAAGCAGAGACGAGTAGGGTGTTTTCTTTTCATATTTGTTACTCAATGTTGAACGAGGATGCTTATATGAAAATATATCGTTATATGATACATTAGCGAATGTGCGATCGTCGAGTAATCGCGTTCGAAAGGCTGCAGTAGAACTTTTTACTCATTCTCATAAATCAGAAAAATTTTTGTTCATATCTTATCGATCTTTCTTAAAATTGAAATATGCTTCTGCACTTGATCTCCCGATCAACGAAGCCTTAACTTCTCCAGCATGCATCAAATACTTCGATTGCAAAAAATAAAAATTTGTCAATGTTCGAAATGTCATTCTGCTTTATGAAAATAACGTTCCAGCACAAAGTTCTACCACACAATTGTTGATCGGCCTAAATATTAGTTCGCGAGCACTCGTTCTTCCAATCGCGATTCATTTTTTTTTTTACATTTGTATGCATTTGCCAAAAGTTTTTTTTCCTTGGCCGCTGCAAACTTATACAGTATTTACAAAAGGAAGATTTGCGATTGCGAAAATTGCACTGCGGATACGATGCAACAGGTCGTTATGAGGCAATTCTCTGGCATTTTGCTGTGCGCATTCACTTGTGTGTATTTTATCTGAGTTTGTTTGTGTTAAGACAGGGTTCTTACTCCTCCGTTTTTCTTTTGATTCCTCGTGCGAGTTCGCATGGCTCTTCAGAAGCGGATTTTTCCCGACTGTATTTGATCGTATGCGTCCGGCGTCAGTAACTGATAGCCAGCTTTCGAGTCTAAGTAGTAAAGTTTGTCACGTATTCTTTTGGGATCGTAACCTTCGACCTGCAGATCCTTCTTTTTCAACTTAAATGTACCTGAAAATTCGATGAATTAATATTATTAATATTAATTTTACCCAGGGTTATATTTACAGTACCAAAATTATTTAAAAAGTATTGATTTGTATAGATTTAATTAGATTGTAAAGCCCCATACCAGTGAGATCGATTTTCGTTAGTATCCTAATAAATTGTGGTCTTGCGTAGACAGGCAGTTGCTCCTTCACGTCTTTCGCTAATCGATCGATATTTAGAGAGCCGTCTTCATCGTAGATAGCCGCCATTCCAGCCCTTCCTTCCGCGCCATGCACCTAGAATATAGACGATAGATATATAAATGTTGTCTATAAATGCAAAGAGTCTTCGTGAAAGTGATTGTAAATTTACCTCAACCCCATAAACAACACAGTCTCTGTAGTTAGTGAGATTGCTGACAATAGCCTCAATTTCAGACGTCGAGACATTTTCTCCCTTCCAACGGAAAGTGTCTCCAGTTCTGTCTTTGAAGTATAAGTAACCGAATTCGTCAGCCACGAGTATGTCACCTAGAATAAGACGTGAAAGGTCAATGAAAGTTTCCAATTATTTTTGTTCTTTTTAAAATTTATTTTGAACATGATCTTTGTACCTGACAAGAAGGCAGAATCGCCCTTGCGAAATACGTCATGAACAACTTTCGTCTTGGATGCTTTTTTATCTACGTATCCTAAGAATGCCCTGGACGGGTTATTCGGAATGATTTTACCAATGAAAACGCCGGGCTCACCTACAAATTGTAAAACAAATGTGTTATAATCGCCCACGTTATTATTCACTTCTAAAATGAATCTGATCCAACATACCAGGCTCACAGGCTTGACAAAGCCCCTTCGCGTTTCTGATTGGTTCTCCGTCGGCATCAACCTTAATAATCGAGATAGGATACACTGCTGGCAAAATGCGAGATACGAATCCTATTGCTCCTACTGTGTTGTCGACGTTGACTGAAATAGCAAATCGATCGTAAGAATATACTGTGCAATTACAGTTTTCTATGCTTTCCAGATTGTAGACAACGATCGACTCAGACTCACCTATATTTGCATTGCCCTCGGTGGCCCCGTAGAATTCACATACTTGCGGAATTTCGAATCTGGCAACGAATTCGCGCCAAATTTGTGGCCTAAGCCCATTTCCAAATATTACGCGAATCTTATGCTTCTTATCTTCTGGTTTTGGTGGCACTGCTAGTATGTAACGACACATCTCACCGATGTACTGCGAAACCTGTAAATTGAAAATAAATAATAACAGTGTACACTTTTGAAGGTAAAAGGCTTCATGACCTGGAAATTTATCACAATTTTCCAGAACCAAAGGATTAGTGGAAAGAAGAAAGTGTATTATGGTATTCCATAGTAATCCAAAAGCACAAAAACAGTGTAGAGTATATAGTAAATGTATAGAGAATAATAGTAAAGTGCACGATTCATATTACGAAAGAAGAGAAGATCTTACCGTGCAGTTGTACTTGATACAATCGCTGAAGTATGAGCTAGCCGAGAATTTTTTCCTAATGACAACAGTGGCACCGTGCAAAAGAGCTTGACCTATACTCATGACACCACCTGCGGTGTGATACAACGGCAGAGGCGTGTAAAATTTGTCAGAACTGCGGAATGTAGCCAGAAAGTGAATTCCGCTGGCAATGAACATGAATCTGAAACACAAACGCGTGAAAATTAGTATACAAGGCTATAATAAGAGTCCCGTAAGCCGAGTGAAACTCAAAATTGTCAATCACGCGAGCAAGAAAGCCGCAGAAGGCAAACGACCCTTGAGATGCAACATCGTCCCTGACACACTTGATCCAAGTGGAAATCGAGCGAGTCGCGAGAGAGCGCTGCATGTTTCTAATATACAAGCATACTTCGACCTCCCCGTTTCCTCTCATCGGACATCTCACGTGCAAATCCGCACATATTCCATTAATCGAAGCGAAACCACCGACGCGTTATGTACCTGGAATTGGTGATGACTGCGGCTTTCGGCAGACCGGTTGTGCCGCTGGTATAGATGTACATGAGTTTGTCTCCATAACAGCCTTTGTCCTGGACAACTGGTGCTGCGCTCGATGCGTCCGCCAAGAAGTTGCCGAGTTCCTTCTCCTTCAGACCGTCAGTGGGAAGGTTTGCTACGTCCGAGAGACGGTACAGAGCCAGCTTGGCGTCCAGAGACGGCGCGATGTCCTTAACAGCTGCAAAGTTTCATTTCAGATGTAGTTATTACAGCCAAATATGATTTTTCAAAGATAATATAATGGAAGCAGCGCTAATTGGAAGAACCTTGACGAGATGAAATTTTCATCAGGCAAGTCTAAATTTGCCTGGGACTCTGAGTCAACAGTTAACCATTTCCAGCTTTTGCGGCACGTGAGATAAGGATTACTAATTACTTAAACACATACTCGAGTAAGAATTTAGCCGAGACACGCGATCGTCGTCGCGGCGTACAAGAATTTCATCACAGGCTATTATGAAACGGGAGAGAAGTAGAAACGTGTGACATAATCTCAAGCGAGGATAGCCAACTTTTTTTCTCTCTCCTCACGTGCTTCGATCTCATCTTGCGGAGCGAAAAAAATTTAGTAATTCCACCACGCAGATCTGAATTTATGCATATATGATTTTTATGACGGGGACCGGAAAAACAATCTTTGCAAAATAGCTTCATTTCGTCTAAATATTAATCAATCAATGTTTTTTACTATAATACACACGTGTCCATGACTCACGAATATTTCCCGCGCATATACACACCTTCTGCCAAATCGGCACCGTAAATCAACGCTTGAGCTCCTGCTACGCTCACACTGTGGAGTAGGGAACTTTTCCTTAAATTAGTGTTGATAAGCGGAGTGATTATGCCGAGCTTGCTAAGACCCAGCCAAATGCAAACGTATTCCGGCCTGTTCTCCAGCAGTAGGGCGACGGCGTCGCCCTTCTTGTAGCCATGGGACTTGAAGACCTGGGCAACTTTGTTGCTGTAGTCTTCGACCTGCGAATTAAAATATTGCGTTAAATTAGTTAACTCTAGCAGTCGGATATGCGATTTCATACACGGAGCATATTTTCGAAATCAATGAGGTTGCGATAGATTTCAAAATATGCCCGCCGTCGCGACTTAATGTCCAAACGGCGCGGCATACATTATACGGCGATTATGCTATATGCATCTATATAGCTATATATAGATTGAGAAATACGTACTTGCTGGAAGGTCCATTCCTGATCCTCGAAGACGAGACACGGTTTGTTAGGATTTCGAGCAACGTGCTGTCTAAACACGTCGGCGACGCTTCGATCTTTCTTCTCGTGACACTTTATTGTCCACAGCAAACATACGTAACGGCTGATTGCCCTGTGAAACGAATAATTACTCATTAAAATTTGTAAATACAAAATTTTATTCACTCGTATTTATGGCTTAAAATTGACTTTTTTGTCTGCTGTAGCGTAAGCAAATCGTCCTGATGGTTAAGAACCTTATAAAATGTGATTTAAGCTTCATAAATTATGCTTGTTCCATTAATTTCTCGCATATCGGTTCGACGTCGCTGCTGAGTATTAAATTTGTTATGATACTGTTTTATAAAAGTTGTAAATTTTTTATCGTTCGCGATTGAAAAGGAAAATCGTTACGGAGACTATCAAGTGATAAGAAAAATAACTCCATATTTTCCTCCATTATGATTTCAACATAATCAGTTTAGTATTTGAGAAACAGCCTTCTACGGTCCAAGCTCCAAGGCTTCTTGGAATGCGCGATAGTACATAGGCATTTACGACGAAACTGTGATATTCCGTTACTTTTCCTTGGGAATGGAAGATGCCGACGATCGCTGGGAGAGAAATTAACTATTCGACAAAATGTAGATACCACAATGAAGAACTACCTATTCTTATACTTTTCACTCAACGAAGCGCAATTAAGTATACGATGAAGCAATTGCACGTTTCAGATTTATGCATATCATTGATAAAATAATTTCATGAATCAAGCCCGCGATTTCTATCTTTACAATACTCGACATATATATAGTTGTACGCGTCAACAGGTTGTGTCGCGTACAAATAATACGCGTAATAATCGATGTGTGTCGTTATATATCAATGCTGTTTATAAATTTACAAGATATGTTGTTTTTTTGTCTTAGCGGAATAGGCGACGTCATAGAGTATGAACGTCATTAACCAGCGGCATATTCAGGAAGCAAACGCAACGTGATTATCGATACATATATGCGGATAGTCGGACACGTGGCTTCGGCTGGACTCGAACTCCGACTACATAGTTATAACGTTTGAACGAGAAATCTGTCTAGTAGAAGAGATTAGGACGTTATCAACATCTACGTCTAGCGATTCACGCTTTAAAACCGTATTGACGGTGACTATCGTTATATCAATACTTGACTGATTTAGAACAGATTTTAAAAAATAATTAACAATTTATTGCGAATTCCGACTATTATGCGATGAATTTACAAATCAATACTTAATATTCTTCGACTACTACGGCGTTTGATAAAAACGAAAAACGTTTATAGTGATTTCCTTAATTAACATCCTCGCGCCTGACGTAAAAAAGCAAATCATTGAAAACAACGAGTTTAATCGCTCTGTAGGCTTGTCTAGAGTTTTAAATCGTCCAACGAACGTTTTTTCAATGACTCAAACCCCGGAGCAGCTGCTCACGATGCTTGTACAAACGAACTCTTTTATGCGCGTATAAGAGCGCACCGGCAGCAGTGGGGTCGCGCAAAAATATACCCACACTCAAAGAGTGCGTTACACGAGGAGCAAAACCGGTCTACACTATACGCCAACACACGACACGCACGTTTCTCCGGATCCCTCGAAGATTCTTTACGCACTCGAGTATACGAAGAACGAGGAAAAAATATGCACGAACGGTTCAATCCCGAATTTGATCAATTACTTCTTATTCGTGCATCTAGACGATCAACGAATAAGAATAAAGGAATTTCGAATTTGTAGCATGATTGAATTTCACGGAGAGTGCTCGAGAAGTAAGGTATTATGCAACTAATTTTCCGTATTTGGATAAGGAACAGTGATGATATATTGAAGTTTAGAACGAATGTCACGCGCAGAAAAAATCTGCCCGAAGTTGTTTACAAAACATCGTTACGCCGAGCTGTAGCGTCACGTTTTTGCGATAAGTCGCGTCAGACAGATCCGCTATGCGCACACGTGCTTGTGCAGCCGATTGATACGCATCCCGCCAATTTTCGGCGATGATTGCACAAGAGCGGCGGCTACTTTATCGTATATTAGCCTTCTCGAGTCTGTGTACACAGCTCGATCATTACGCTTTATACGAGAGTACGTGCAATATATATATATACTTGTCAAACGACGCGTGCGTATCATTGAATCAGAGACGCATCATTCACATTGTCGTAATTTAATTTTCAAAACTTTGTAGAAGCATGTTTGAATAACGGGTTTATTAATAGGACTCGTATATCTCTTTTATTTTTATCGACAGCTACTGCTAGTTTAGAAATGAGCGTTTCCGCAATTCAGAGCGCGGCTACCTGGAAGTTGCGAAATCATGTCATCAATTTGAATGCTATTTCAATTTGATTTGCAAGAAAGCTTGTTCGGTATATTGATTAAATTTTCAATTAATATACAATAAGAATCAAGAATCAAGAATCCACTAGGGTTTCTAAGGCAAAATAATCAATCGTCGCGTCGTGTGCGCAATTCAAAGACCTGCGCGCTTTTACGATTGTTAAATAGTTTTTCTTTAGGTAATACGTTTGAAATTAAATGTACATTTCAACAGCTATGTAAATCGGTGAAGCTTCGATATTAACGTCGTTTTAGAAATGCGGAGCTGCTCGAGTGCTGCTTTTGAGTGAAAGCGACATCGCGCGCGACTCATCGATCAGGATAATCGCGCGCGTGGGAATGTTTTCCCTAGTGAAGCATTCATTGTTAATGAGCTACCGACAAGGATAAAAATGCGTTTAATTGACGAACGCAAGTCACGCTAATTTTCCACTCGTGTCACACCTGCAGCCCGAAAAAGTCCATGATCGTTTCTGAATCAGAACGTCAGTCGCGAATCATCTTACAGCTTGCACTCTACAGCTGTCATATGCACGAAAGCAACGACAGTTCAACGAGCCGACCAAAAAAATGTTGTCTATCGCAAGCCGGCGCTTTACGTAAGAAGAGGCTCGACCTTCGCATCTCAATCGCGTTAATAATCCCCGCGCGGCGATCGAATAAAACGAAACGATGGAAGCATAGGACACGGTTTTATTCACCGCATAGTATATATATATAATACAGAGACATATAGCGGTTCCTATCCCGACTGACGCGTCATCACGCGGGGAAAGTATACCTGTGGCGTTACGGAGCGAGGTGAAAGAGCCGTGGCTGTGTATAGATCGCGGAGAAAGCTGGTACACGCGGTGCATCGACTCTGTGTGCGCGCGTATGTGTGTTGTCGAGAAAGAGGGGCAAAAGCAAAGGGAATTTTTGAAAAGAGCGCGGAGAAAGAGAGGAGCGGAAGATCCAACGGTGCTTGCGCATACGTGCGTGTATACGTGCAGCGGGGATCGATGCTCGGGACAAATAATTAATTGCAAGGTGCAGGAGAATGATGTTACGGTAGAGCTGCAGCGAGCCTATTGCAATAGTCCGCGGAGTTTTATTTTTGAGAGAATTTCTCGTTTTAGTATTTTCAAAGAGAAAACGCGTTTTCTCATAATTGGGTCAGTCGGTTATGGAGTTTTCGTTGAAGATATTACCACGTGATAGTCTATTTCGGGCGAGTTCGATCCGAAATTAAACAGTCGCGCACACGGATTTCGTTTGATCTGGAATAGTCAGGCTTGACAGTGTTACCGAGTGTATATAACGAAAGATAACAGTAAACCTGCCGCGTGTGTATGCGCAATTGACGGGAAAAAAGTGTACGATATACGGAGCGCGCAGTACAGTTGTATAGGTTATTCTTTTTCTCCGCGTTACTTCCCACCGATAGTTTTACATGCGATTTGAATTCGTCGCGTATATAGCAGCACGGTATACCGTTCAATATTTATAAATTCCCCTCGTAAGTCAGCTAAAATTTCTCGACTTTGCGCAGATGCTCGGCATGTGCGTTCCATAACAGCCGCGAAAAATGAAAAAAAAACACATAAAAAATTACGGTTGGTGCACATACTTATATACGACGAAAGCGAATACTCCCATGGAAAAGAAAGCAGGAAGCAACGACTTACTTGATGTCACGAGGTGCCGTCTTGAGGGCAACGTAGAACCAGCGGAGCCTGCCACCGGCAACGAAATAGGCGACCAGCGCGACGACGCAGAGCTGGACGAGAAAGAGCGGTCCCATGTAGAAGAGGAGGGCCGCGAGAGCGGCCAAGAGGCCGGCCAGCAGGAACATCGCCAACAGCAGGCGCCGCAGCAGACGAGCGACTGCGGCCCAACGCCGAGACGAGCCAGCGCGATTGCGGCCGGCGCCACCAGGTGCTGCTGCTCCAAGCTCGAGCGAGGCGATGGAAACGGCCTCCGAAGCGGCGCCCGACGTAGACGAGTTGCCCGCGGCCGGGCGCCCCACTACCCGAGCTGAGTTGCTACTGCTGCTGTTGTTCTCTTCGACGCCACCGTCGCCGTTCGGCTCCCCCCTTTCCACGTCCTGCGGGCATAAAAGGAGACGGGACGCGTTAAAAATGCGACAGAGAGCTAAGTACTGCGCTGCGCCGCAGTTCTTCGACTTTTGAAACTCTGTATAGCGAGTTTGCGGCTGCGGTGACGCGGGAATTTCGATGTAACGCTGCGCGCGATCGATCATCGTTGTCGCGAAAGTGCATTTTCTTAATGAATATTTCGAGGGCCTTGGCACGCTTGCCATTCCCAACTGCGATTGCTAGGTCTATTTTCGAGCTCGTTCTCTACGTATGATTCAGTTGACCCGCGAGAGACACGCTTTCTTTCGCGTAACAGCTGACCAAACAGTTTTTCATTCAAGCGCTCGCTGAATGAATTTTAAAGACGCTATACTTCGATGGAAACGACCATATGTGTATCGACGATTCAATTATTTAGTCCCTTTTGAAAAATTCAATTCCCGCTATTATTTTCAACCTGATATGTTATACCGACTGCTTCATTGTTTGCATCGCATTGTCACTACTGTCTATTATACAACCCCGCAGAACTACCGTTGAAAAGTTTTTTGTTCGCGTAACGATGCGGCGTAAGAAATAGCGATTTCTACCTTACCGACGCGCTATCTCATATGTTGACATTTAAATCAAAACTCTGGGTTATTCAGGTTGTGTGTATCACATATTGAACCGAAAAACTTGAATGCCTTTTACAGCAGGTTAAGATAAGAGACTAATTAATCACTGTACGGTCGGTAGAAGCCTAAGAAGTGTGCAAGCTTCAAAGGAGAAACACTTTCCTTCTCTTAAACTTGTTATAAATATACTATAGTTATTTTAGAAAGTCGATGCTTCTCGGTATTTCGCACATAGATGGAGCTAGATTTTCAATTATTAAATTTTTATAATAGAACTTAAGAAACGATAACGAACATACCGTCGAATAATCAGTGGCTGCACTTACATTTTCAAACGCGTTGTTGTTAACAACGATTAGGTTATAAACTATAATAAATACACTTAAAATGACGAACACCAACCCGATATTATACAAATATGAGAATTACTTTACACAGTGCGTCTAATTCACTTGGATGATCCAGCATATCTGCAAATTCTAGAAGACAGATATAGACTGTTCTAGATATCACTCGCTACAAGTCGAATATGCACTGAGACCGGTATCGAAATCGCCAATATCCAAGCCACTCTCGCTCGCTTACACTCCCCGCCGTCGCCGCTAGAAGCGAACTGAAAGCGTCCCGTTTGAATTCAGAATATGAAACTCTTGAAAATGTATGCATCGTGCGTTCGTATAAGCAAAAAATCGATTAATTATTCTATTCACTCGAGATAACTTGTTTATATCGTTTTCAGTAATGTGTTCTTATATACGAAAAGTAGAAATAATTTTTTGTAATCTTTGTACAATCTAACTACTTACGAGCTGACAACACATCAATTGTTTACAATTACACAAGTTACATATAGAATACATCACACCGAGCACAATTACATCATTATACTGTTATTATTTTCTTCAGCGTTATGTGTTTGATTATCGGATATTTCCACGTTGTTGCTCGATTCACAATTTCATTCTTCAGATCAGGCACGTGCTTTTCTTCTACGTTTTGAATAATAATAAGATTTGTACCGCGTGTACGTATCTTATTGTTATATAACGTAGTCGTTTTAAACTTTACCGAAATTAAAAATTACAGAATCGACACGAACGTACTGGTTATACAGAATTGCAATTGACATGAATCTAATTGACGTTGCGTGCAGACGGCATTATTAAATGTGTCCTTCTTCCACGCGTAGCGCATCATTCGATGCTTTGATAAGTGCCATTCGCATTCGCGAGGCTGGACGTTTCCTGCACGCATGTATCTTCACGCGTGTGGGCCCAGACGTCGGTTTGACCTGGTCGATTTTATTTAATCTAGGAGATATACCCATTTCGCAATAAGCTTTGGCGAAATTGTCAGATTCTCGTTTGCCACGACAAGGTCAATTGAATCACGAAAAAGCTTAATTTTCGAAAATTGCGTTATGTATACAGGAATCGATCGTGTACGACGATATTATAGCAAACGATGATGCTGTACATGAATTTTATTGATTTTATTCAAGTTTAATAGGTGAAAGCCGGTTATATAAAATTTACCTGAAAATTTATGTACTTTTTTAGCGCATTTCTGCGTTCAGAGACAATGTTTTTTGTATGTATAATTACGAATACAGTCTTTAACACGGTTTAATTTGTGCATCGATACTACAATATATAATGATATTAAATAGAATAGCTAATGGCATTTACTTGATATAAAGTATCTGTTTCTGAGTTTAAGAATATTGAATATTAAAGAGCTTCTCAGTGTCCATACTGATTCAAGCGTGGTGCATTTCTACAAAAAACGTAAATATGAATAATGTCTTGCGCTTTAAATAGTTTCCTTTTATATAATTATAGAATCCATTTCAACGCATTCCTTGTTCAATAAAGGAATATAACAAAAAACTTTTAAAGAGTACGCTGGGTTTTTAGCATTTTCTAAAGATAAATATCATAAAACGAGTATCATAAAAAGTGTTATGAGTATCATAAAAAGTGTTATGAAATTCTAAAAATAGAATTTCATAACATTTTTGCATGAAAAATCTAATTTATCATATGGTTTATGACCTAATTTTTATAATCATATATAATGTATATAGACATGTGAAAGGTCGATTTTAAAACGTATAATGTGTGATCACAAAAAAGTAAATGCTACATCGTGTGCTTGGTGTTTCTCACACGAGAGACGACCAACTTCGATCGAACAGTATGTATGTATTTGTGTATGTATGTATGTATGCATGTATGTATGTGTATAGTAAGAGAAAGTACAATCTTCTTAAGTGTTGTCAAATACAATTGTATAATTATTTGTACATGCTTTTAAGCTCTTCAAGGAAAAAGAGACTACTAACAAATATTAAATTTAATAAATAATTTCTAGATCAAATAATTTTCAAAAAACTATAATTAAATCGTTGTTTAATTTATACGAATATAAACATTCATTTGTAGATGAACGTACTAAAAGCATGCAGACAACTATGTGCCAATTTAGAACATTAACATTGATAAGTCGTCACCGGGTATAAATCTTAGTCAAGGTACCACTATAAGTCTAATTTTGAACCGAAAAAATAAAAAGATATGTAAAAATAACTGATTTATTCTACTACGCGACCTGTGACTCATTATGCAACTGATATTTTTTTTCGTACACAGTCGCGTAACCTTTCACTATCTGACCGTAAAACGATACATTCAACGCGGGTCTATGCAACGCTGAACTGTCCTCGTTAAGTGATCAAAACGAAATCATTAAACTCAAATTTTCCAGAACATTGCAACTATATTACAAAGACACGAGCGCATCCGATCGATATAAATGCAGAGCAAAGCAATCAAACTTATAACTCGAGAGCAAAGTAGCTGTAGATATACGAGCTTCAGCCGTGCATCGATGAAAAATTCAACTACATGGTTTGTCTCGAGCTCGTTTTTTTTTTATTAAAAACCTCTATCGAGCCCTGTAACACAACTCTAATCAAAAATCTTATCTGAGCATACAATCCGCGCATTAATTTGCCAGCCTCGTTATATTAAATTGAACTTCGGAGTCGACGAGCCGCAGATAAGGTTCCGCATAATACTTACAAAATATTAAAATTCAAAACCAATCGAACGATGTTCTCCGAAAAACACGGCGCAAATTCATGAAAATTCAATACACCACTAAACTCTCGAACAAGTCTACTCCCCCAAAGTTCTCTAGCAAATATCTGCTCGAAATTCCGGAGCACAGCGTTGCAACGTTGACGAAACTCGTGCAGTCCCCGAGAGGGTAGCCGAATCAATAATAAAAAAAGGCAAAACAGAAACACGATAAATCACATGCAGAGCCATATCGCGCGGGTGCAAGGGGGAAACCGCACTGTCTGAAATCGCGGAAATGAAATTTCTCGAGCGCTATATATAGTCACCATCCGCAGTGCATACTTTCGGAAGGATGAAAATCTACGCGTCCGCGTGGCCGAACACGTAATAATCGAACGTCGTTGGCTTTGTGAAAAGAAAGAAAAATAAAGAAAATCGGGCAATCTCTCTCGACAACAGGGAGAAAATACTCACTCCAAGAGCGGAGACGTGGTCAGCGGCCCGATAAACGATCCGCGTGCATGCCCGCCTGCACAGGATACGCCGGAGCCTCGCGACTGGGAGCCTCCTCGGCCTCCTTCCTACGAGCGTGCTCTCGTTTTTTCAGCGCAGAACCTCTTCGACATCCTCGCGCTTTCGCCGTATATACTGCACTAAAACTACTTGTACATAAATTAACTCTTATGCAGACACGGAAGTGCGGATATGAAGGATGGGAAGAATTCCTTTTCGCTCGGACGTATAATAAGCTCGTGCGAGCCGATGACTGACTCTTTCTCTCTCTTGCACGCAGTGGCTGGGCGACTTGCGTGTTTATTCGCGCAGTAAAATCAATAGTATTACGGTGCTGCTACCCAGCGACGGGATGGCAAAGCTGCTGCGTGCCCAGCTTTCGACACGCGGTGCCGAAGCACACACACACACACACACACACACATATATATATATATATTCCTCCCCCCGATATCGCGCGATGCGACTCGTGCATGCACCCCTCCAGGGTCTTTGCGGTTCATCCCTCTGCTGGCAGGCGCTGGGATTTGAGCGACTTGGCGCGAAAAAGGGAGAGATTTGAATCGACGTTAGATTGTGTTTTTGTCTATAATGCTATGAGGAAGAAGGAAAGATTAGGAGAATTTCAATTACGTTCAATGCCAAAACGAGAGGATCATTGAACCGGGATAAACGCACGTAGCCGCGAACGATCTGGTAAAAAATATTAAATTTGAATTATCACGATGTATAAGCTTATAAATATTCGGTTCGGTTTAATGTAATCATATTTTATACTCGTAGCTTTGATTATAGAAAAAAACATCTTCACTTCAGATCATCAAACGATTTAGTGCCTGCTTCGTTAGATTAATTGCCGCTGGAAGATCGCGTTGATTTTCGATATTCAAGGTGTACAACTTTTATTATTGACAGTAATTTTAAAAATCAGAGTGCGTGAGAACACTTTTTTTTCGTTTTCCAACAACAAATTTAATCAACGCAAGTATGGAATGCCCAACAAGCTTCCTTTTTCGCCTCGATAAATTATCCGTATAGTGAATGAGTATGCCGGCACAGCAGTATGTGCATAGAGCGGCTCGAGGTGTCGCAAGTTTATATTTTTATTTCACGGTCCAGTCGTTTTTGTGCATTCGCCCCATCGCGCCTTTCAATGTCTAATATCGCATAAGATAGCGCGACGGCGCATTTTCGACTTTTTTTTCAAACACACGCGCGCGAGAGAGAGAGAGAGAGACGTATATATGACGAAGCTTAAGTCGGAATCACCGAGGTAATGCCTTGTCGCGCTTTCACAATCGCCTTACGAAAATTACGCGTGCGCGCTTACTCGCTTCTCTCGAGACTCTTAAGAAATCAGCAGCACCGTATACGAGTTTAAATTGCACCGGGCACATTTTCATAAACTCGTACGTTCGTAAGTTGCAGGAGATTTTACAACAATTTCCGTAAGTGTCGTCGCACTGTCATATCGCCAAGCCTGTTTATACTTTTCAAACTCGTTTCCGAGAAAAACATCACTACGTGGGAAACGTGTCATATATTTATACACAGGGCTTCACTGAAATTCCCAGCCGTATCGCGAGTAGTTTCAATAACCAGTCGAATTCGGGGAGATAACTCATCGTTCGCCAAAGTATATACCTATATATAAGAAATCAAAGTCAACGGGCTCGGATATCCATTATACAGACTTACGCGATCTTTGTTGTTGCTCGAGTTCAGTATAATCGAGCTCGAGGACTTGCTGTTCCCGTTGCCCATACTGTTGATCATATTCTTCTCTGTGGTACTGTCCGACATCTCTGCACTTTCAATACATATAAACCAACGTAGCTTCGAATCACAATGAACCAAAAACTCGTCACTCCTCTATCTACGTATATAAAATACCCTCTCGTCGATTCACGACAGAGTACCAACAGCTAATTCACCTGCTGCGCGAGTCTCGCGCATCGGCCTCTCTTTCCCCTCGCGAAGCACACCGGCACTTGCGGCGCACACTACTTATGCATAAAACATGGAGACGAAGGAAAACAAAATTACGCGCGCTCTCGCGAGGATCACCGAAGATTCGAAGAGGCAGGCGCGAGCCCTCGCGAAAGTCGAGTTGCCGGCCAGGCCAGCGTTGAAGACTGCAAGCGAGCGACGACCGCGAGTAGCGAGCTACTCGACGACTCCCTCTCCCTCTCGCGCGTGTATACCGCTGCGGCTCGTGACTCTCCGGATCTTGTATTATAGTACGCGCCGCAACGCTGCGCGCCGTAGGTACTTACTCCTCTCCGTGCTCGTTGGAATTCAAATAAAATAGCTTAGCCTTCGCAAGCACGACTTCTCTTGATCGTCTTCGACTCCTCGCGGCTTCAACGAATGCTGGATTGTAGAGAGCGAGATATAATTGTAGAAGAGAATGATACTCCGAATCGGAATTCGTACACACTGAACGTAATGGAAACTAGTTATGCGTGCGAGCGAGCCGCAAAAAATTGCTGGCTCGGATCTTTGTATCTGTAGTCAATCGTGCGATGAAAGGTGTTATACCTATATACTTCGGTCAATAAGACTTTGACGCAATTCATTTTTTTTAAGGACTCGAACTAGCCAGCACGTGCGAAACGATGAAAAAACGAGCAGGAGAGAGATGGATGTTTTTTCATACGCGGCTCGTGAAAAATGTCGATTTTAATTTTTTCTCCACGAGGAAAGAGGGTCCTGAATACTACACCTTTAAAAGGCCGTTGAATCGCTCGTTAAATATGCTCACCATATATTTTTGGCAACAGACGTCTGCATCTCTGCGCCGAAAAAAGTATTTCTGTGTAAATCTCGGAATTTAGATATCATAAAATCATTTTGATAATTTTGTAATTCCTTCGACTACGATTTTTCTCTATTTACTGACAAAGTCATCAGTGGTGGTATCACACACTCTTTCTCTTCCTAAATTGAGTAATTGAACGTCCTCGATCAAAATTGAGATTCAGAAACTAGTTTCACACTATAATCTTATATAGTAATCAGCCATAAAGTATGATGATTATAGAATCTATCGATATAACGAAGGCCTTATATACACGAGCATATTTACACGTTTGCTTCTTTTCCGTGCAATAAAATGAAGATTTATCAAAGCGTCAATTTCTACGCAAT
The DNA here is from genome assembly GCA_020010945.3 of Muscidifurax raptorellus. Classification (NCBI taxonomy): domain Eukaryota; kingdom Metazoa; phylum Arthropoda; class Insecta; order Hymenoptera; family Pteromalidae; genus Muscidifurax; species Muscidifurax raptorellus. The sequence goes on along the minus strand of CM052078.1, from coordinate 5,733,947 downwards.
ATTTCAAAAATCTTCATACAATCGGCGATCCTATCGCATTCAATTACCCCACCAGCCATTCACGATCAACGAACATTTCGAAATCCTTGTTCCACACAAAAGACCTACGTATCCATACAATTTCAAAAATTTCAATCCTTTTCGTAACACTGCAAACACACGCGCTCAAAGATCTCATCTTCTTATTTGGTCAAATTAACATGTGAATGTGCCAACATCTCCCTACGTACATATACTGCAGCATCCAACGGATAAAGTAGACCTCGCCTCTCTCTCTCTCTCTCTGCAGTTAGTATTGCGGTGACGGAACGCAGTTCATTGTTGCGCGCGCGAGCGAGCCTGCATCCTACTTTCTCGCTTGGCGATGCCTAGAGAGGAAAGTAATTTTGACACGGGAGATCGATCGTCGAGGAGACGGATCGAGATCGGAGAAGGATTTCACGATAGTTGGCGCGCTCGTATTTATCGTTTCGAGTTTTTGCGTCGTTATATTTTTGTGCGGAGGATTGAGAGGAAAGTCGCGATGAGAATTGAAGGTCAATGCGTGCGATGTTTGATTTCGCTGAACTTTGGCGTGGCCATGAGTTTTTTGGATATTATGAGAAGCGACGAATATCAAACACGTGGACGTCATATATTTGAAAGCAAAATAAAATGATTGATTCATTCGCGTGAGTCTTATTTGCTTCTTTTTATATGAAAGTCGCAGGATTTGGACTATGCTGGGATTTGGGAGTTTAATAGTCGATTAAATTTGCATGGCTATCCGAGATAATTTACATTGCATAAAGTTCAACAAAGTTACTGGGTTAGCTATAAGAAGACGATAAAAATATTCGATTCGCGTGTTAGATCAACCGTCGAAAAGTTTCCTTTTTAATGAATGGCGAATACTAAAACGCGAAGTGCATTTTTTCTCAATAAAAATCTTTTTTCTGAAACCACCAAGGATATTTGTGACGTTCAAAGTAGGAGATGTCGGCTCGCAACCGCATCCAACTTGATTAAAAAAGTAAATCGTATAGGTTTATCGCTCTATCACAGTAAAATTCAACAAACTTCAAGGTGTCGCTGGACTATACCTTCCATAAATTATTATATATATATACATATGCAATAACTCGCGCAGCAAGTTTTCTTAGAAAATCCCTGCGTATACTTATACCGCCTAATACAAGTTGCTTTTACAAGTAGCATAATTAAACGTTTCGTCACCGCTAAGATCTTTTTCTTGTATAACGATCGCGTTCGCAATGGTAAATATTTCCTCGGCCTTCTGTATAAGTCTCTGAAAAATAAAAGACACTATACATTTTACCAAGTCGAACACGTGTTATTAAAGCGGCCGATCCACATCGCAATAAAATCTTCTCGGAAAAAGTTCGACAAACGTCGACACGAGTGTCTATTTATATTAAATGTACGATAAACGTTCTCCGCTTTATTTTTCGCCCGATAAAAAAAGCCGCGTAATTTCCGTCATTATGACAGCGCAAAAAACTTTCTAGAGAAACCACCGGCACCTGCATCAGTGACGCGATCGAGTGTTCGTGTCTTCCTACATTATACACAGCAGCTCTCGCATCCTTTCTCGCAACGAAGCGCATCGTGTCCCGCGAAAAATCGCGCCTCGATTTCCCTCGATCGCGCATGTATATACATATGACGACTCGATTCTTCATACTGCGGAATATTTATACGCCCGTCTCGAGATTCACCACAATCGTTATGCGCTGCTGCTGGAAAGTGGAAATTGCTCGAGGCGGAGGCAACGACCGATCGTACACGTATATATATATATATATATATACCGACTTATTACGAAGTCGTATGCGGTCACGTGGGCGAGACGAGCCGACGCGGCCGATTTAGGAGATTAGGATGCGCCGATGCACCGACGATCGTATTATACGCGCGCTTCCTTCTCGAGGTTTTTCTTCGTAAAGGAACACACGTGGATCATCGCAATTGTGGCATCCGGTTTGGGATACGTTTCCCGGAAATCATGTTTAACATCGCGTGTATAGGCTTGTACCTACGCGAGTTGACATTTTTTGTTGGATCCACACAATCGTGCATCCGATTGGAATGAGTTAGACGGAGTCGGTTGTTAGGCAACGTATATATACCTGCATCGGAACTTTGATTTGATCGAAGGCAAAGGATTAATTTGTTGTGCATTCCGGTGTCGCAAGCGCTTATCTTGTTGAGGAAAAAATTTGTCCTGGATAGACTATGGAATATACGCTCGATGCGGTGTTCATTCATACGTTGCGCAATGATTGATGTGTCTGTTTAATTATTTACACAGTATTCAGTGAGAAGATTGATGAAAATTCTACTGTACTGCAGCAAAGCTCATTATTAGAAGAAAGTAGAAAGTGCAATCGTATTATGTTCCATAATTACGACGCTATTATTATAACAATCATTTCCTGTAGAAATGCGTATATATAGAGAAGTCATTAAACTCGACGTCTATTTCCAAAGTACAAACATCGGTATACGTTCGAGTTACATCCGTACAATATCACACTTCTATTTCTTACTCGACATCTTCTTAACGCGAAACACATACCCAATAACGGAATCAATTCTGAGTAATAGCATCGTCAACGCAGTTATTTAAGGAAAACAAGCTTCTATTATAGTCGTCGTCCAATGTAATTGAATCGCGAGTTCGAGCCAACCTCGTGTATATATAATTCTTCTATATAGCTTGCGCTTTTATAAGATTCTCCTTGGAATATTCATGAGATGCCGCGCGACGAGAAGGCAAGGGTCATCGACGCGCTCAGCTCCGTGTACGCGATATCGCGCGCTAAATTTAATGGTAAAATACCCGCTCGCTCGCCTAACTGACTGTGGAAGCGAGGGCACCCGGCGGAACCACTTTCTATGAGCTAGTAAAAAATCGCGCTGACCGCCGTGCAGCGCTGCAGTGTATGTACATGTATGTATATATATATATATATATATATATATAAAAGTGTGCGATCTGTGCCACGCGCGGAATATATATAGGCTATTGAAACTAGAAAATGGAAGAGGCTTTTCTCTTTCTTCGTTGCACTCACAACGTTGCTTGGGGACTATACGTATATATATATATATATATATATATATATATATATAGTTTCTCTCCGCGAGTGTAACGAACGCACTCGTCTTTTATTATAGGATACACGATGTGTAACAAAAATTAATGATATGGAAATGTACAGTAGCATAATATTTATCGAGTGCGCAAAAATAATGCGCCACTGCGATATTGATGTTTCAAGGACACAAGACTGATAATAAATCGCAGCCGATGCGCGCGAATCTGAAAAATTCGTTCGAGCGTCGAAGCGCGCGGACGACGACCAGTGAAAAAAGTGACTATAACAGAAATCGATGCGATCACGTCTCAAATGCATTAATTATGCAAATACCCGGCGTTTGGCCTCCTCCGCATGAATAATTTATTCTAAAACATTGTTAATTCTATGCGCAGTCCGACCTAATCAACGCATAGTATAGTTGAATGAGGAAAACCGCATCGCTCTTCCGATCGCACAGCATGTCTCTCTCGCTGTCTAACGGATTCGAACTTGCGAACGTTATTCGCGCGCATTCTCGTAATACCCGTGATCTGCGCAAGGGCGTGCAGCGATAATATACTCGACACTGCGTACATAGCTCCCCCTCGGAAGTGGCATCCATACGGCACTTGTTGTAAAACACAGCCGCTTCTCCTTTGCCCGAGCGAGCCTTTATCGGTCGAGTTCCGCGAGCCGCGCACACCTTCCCTTCTATGCTTCTACTGCACTCGTGAAAATGTAGACAAGTCGGACGGAAGCCTTCTGGTTGTATGCTACGTATATACATGGTTACATACCTATAGCTCGATCGTACGCTACTCAGTGCTTTTTAGACGAGAGCTACGTGCTATCCTGCATTTCTTTTCTTTTTTTCGCTCGTCGCTCTCTACCGCGGCGCTGCTTTTTAAAAGTTTGCTGCAGATTATCGATTAGAGAAGCGAGAGGGTGAAGGGCGCGTTAATGTGCTGCGCATTCGACAGATGGCTAAAAAGTTTTTCAGGTCTGCCCGCAAGCGCACGAACTCGGCCTCGTTCGCTATATAAGCCGGCGTACCAATCGATAGCAGCCGGTAGTCCGCTGCTTCTCAGGAAACAATTTATTGACATCCATGCGTGCCGTTGTAACTAACTACATGTAGTGGATTCGATGCTACAAAATAATTTTCCGTTTACTGTAGAGGCGACTTTGACTACCTTTTTAACCTTTTGCTATTTTCCGATGATGCTGGCTTAACGCTCGCTCGAGAGCTGAGTAGCAGATTTTTTGCTTGGCATCGATGGAAGTAGTACGAATTATTTACCTAGTTTCCGGATCTATAATTTTGTTGCACCGCGAGGAGCGCGAGACAGCTCGGTATAGCGATAAAAACAGATTGATTACTTTTGCCGCAGTTAAACCAACATTCTTTATATACTGATTTAAACTTTTTACAACCGTGATGGTTGCAGCGGTATCGCTATACGCATTTACAACTATATAAAAAATTCAAATCCGAGGCGCTTCGCACTGCGACCAACTACTTGGCATCCAACGCCCATACGCACGCATGCGTGCGAGCTCCTCCACCTCGCGATTCGTCGAACCAGTTCCGCTGTTCGCGCTAGGGTATTTCAGAACCAACGAATACAGATATACCGCGTGTGTTGATCGGGGTGTTCCTAGACGGCAGCCCTGCGATCATCCCTGAAGTGCATCCGACACAGTGCAGAAACTACATGGATAGGAGCGATTCTTGGATTTCTCGACAGGTGGCTGGCACAGGTTTGTGCTTTTCTCGCGAGTGCAGAGAATCCGATGCATTTCGTATATAAGCGTGAGTCGCTTCCATGCTATCAGGGTAGTCCGATGCTTCTCAGTAAAAGTTTACTCAAGTATCGTTTCTCAAGGAGGTTTTCGATTATCGCCAAATATCGCCTATCGCCTATCGCCCAAAAAGTGGACTGGCGCGTGCCGTGCCGCTAAAGTATCAATCACTGTAGAAGCGACTTCGACTATCTTTTTGCATTATTAATTTGTAGATTTGTTTTTTTTTTCTTTTGTCGAGGTGCGAATTGAGAGGAGAAGAGAATTTTTTCTTTCAATTGAACAGCAGTGTTTTAGAGCTCAATTTTCTTTACGTAATATCCGAATTCTTCGAGTTGCGTTTCCAAGCCATTCTTTTAGAATTCAATTATCGGATATTCGGATTAGCAAGTCAAATTTCAGTGGTCAAACTTTTCTTCGGGTCGGCTTGAAAACGACATTTTGTACGTCCGTTTGTCACATTGATGACGAACGAGTCTTTTGCAGTATTTAGTTAATATATAGCCGTTTAACTTTGCCTAATGATTTGTTTGTAAAAACCGTGTACCTGTTACTTCGTACCTCCAAAGAACTTGCTCACAGGTGGTGTTACTGATGAGTAATACGATTATCATTACTAATGTAAAAAAGTCATATTTTGTGGTAAACTGCTGAGTATTATTATAAATATTTATGTTTTGCTTTCTTATTATGTTGTACGATGCTTTATGATTCCTTTTCATTTAATGGCCTTTTTTAAAGCTCGAGGTTGGGATTTTCAGCGTATTAGTAACCCTTTGTTGAAATAACTGAATTAACATACTGGCCGATCGAGGTGACTACGTGCGAAGACTCAGCACTTTTATGGAACACAATGATAGATTTTATGTTTATCGGCAGCAAAAAAAAGTCAAAAAGGAAGATCGCATAGTTTCACGAAAAATTCAATCAGGAAAGTATTTGAAACTAGTTATGATAATGTGGAAATAATCAACGTATATTTATGAAGAATATTCAGTGGGACAATATTTAATTTAATATAATATATACATCAGTTATTCTGAATCAGATAAATGCAATATAGTATATTTGTGTATAAAACATAGTATTATTACTAGTTGGCCCTCTAAATTACTTTTTAGTTACATAGTTGGTTTCAGTATTGTCTTAAATACGAAAAACTAGAATAATATTCATATTTAATTAGGCAGAATTATTAAAGTTAATATCATGGGATAAAACTTTTCTCGAAAAAGATAAAACTGCTCTCATATATAACCATTTAAAACCCATTATGCTTTTAGGTCAACTTTTCCGAAGAAATGTCGTGGAAATAAACAGCTTCATAGATGAAAACAAGTCATTAAAAGTATACTGAATAGCCAGTAAAAAACGTGACAATGAATACAGAGAAGGGTCAGATGTTGATTATTCGAACTTATGATTATGTATGACATCAATGATAATCAATGGTAACAGAGACAGAACGTATTGTGCGAAACTTTTCAATAATGACAAAGTGAAAAATCTTAATGCTATGGAAAAATTCATTTAGACTATTCTTTGAATTCTATATAAAACTAGGAGAAAACATTTTATATTTGACTATCTGAATAGTTCGGATAAAAAAATTGAATCCTGAATTTTGTTATATTTTGAAATATTTAAATGTATTTATTTCTAAAAATCAGTCGATTCATAAGTGAATATGATAATACTAAATTAATAACTACGTAAATACACAACTGGATTCATGGTATTATTGATATCGTTACAACCTTTTTGATGCATGATAAATAAGCGTCTCTAGTACAAGATAAAACAGGTTTCAGGGTTATATAAGAATCTATCGTCACCGACCTTTTTTTTTAATAAAGCAATTCTGCAAGAATGTGTTTGTTGACATAAATAGTCTAAAAGAAGAACATAATATATGGATCGCGTATGAAGATTCGCGTTTCACAGAGAAGCGGTATTTTCAAGTAATGGCAGACATTAGAGGACAATCGAGAACGCTATCCCACGTTGGTTTACCATCCTACTTTGATTAGTGTTTTAGAGCCGCGGTGCAGCGGCTTTTATATGTAATAGTCGCATGCGCACACGCGATTCTACATATATAAACACTACCTGTGTACCGGTTGCAGTCGGCTGGTGCACGGCGCTCGACTGTCCTACTGACCGCGTCTAAAATGTACAGCTATAAACAGCCAGGCCGAGTGATTCGCTTGATGTTTGATTAGATACTTTACACGCGGTAAAGTTATTTTTTTTTAAAATGCGATGGAAATTACTTTTGGAAACGTTGGATTTTGTACGTTTCCCGTAATAGCAGAATTTTTTGTCATTTAGTAATAAAAACACAAGACTCATTCTCAGATCTATGAAAAGCAATTCAATACCATTTGGAATGTTGGTTCTTCGATCAGACTTGCTCGTATAAAGCGTCGTATTGTATGACTAATTTACTATATATTTATTTATGTAAGTCGACTATAAGGAATGCGTGGAGCAATCAGTATTTATACAATGTGCAATTCATACTCATCACTACATGAGTGCAATTGATTACTCTGAATAAATAAACTTTGAAAAAGAATAGTGGTCGCTCTTAATGCGAGTTAATAAACTACAAATAAATCTAAAACTTTTACATTATGCAACATAAAATTCAAAGCTTGCATGTATATAGCGATGTATGTAAATAGAATAAAAATTAAAGCTTAATAGAAGAGATTTTTTTTAAATAAATCCTTTCAAGTTTAGGAAATAAAACAATAATATTGCAATATTGCAGTCAATTCCTTGAACTTTTACTTACCACGGCAATATTATCGCGCCCCTTGATAAATGACTTGACATATAGGTTAAAGAAAATGAACTTATTTACAAGAAAATGATCATCATTCACTCTTTATTACTTGACTTAGAGCTTGCACTTTGTCTAACATTTGTGCGCTTTGTGCGCTATACATATTTTATAAAAGTACATTTGAACATTCAATAAAGTAATTCGATGATATTAGGAACGCAACGATGATTTATATTAGATCGAATGCACTGATAAAAATGTTATATTATAAAAACTTATATTAATAAATGCTTTCATTACAAACAATTACTCATAATATACAAACAATATTAAAAAATATGAATGCTTCATGATACAAACGCAGATAATAAGTTACGCATTATTACAATGCCCAAAACCGTATATTAATATAAAATTTAACTTAGAAATATATATACCATTGCAGAAGCATGATTTTTATATTCTCAAAAAATTTCAATACTTTTTATTCAAGGTTTATGAATAAATAAATAGATTATATAAATTTTTATACAATTTAGTCAGTGAAACACATGATATTTTATATTTTTCTAGATGAACAAATACTTTGAATTTACAAAGTCACAATAAATTTACTTTTTTGTCTAGCGATTTCTTCTGAAATGGCCCACGAACACGTAGGTAATACGTATAAATATAAATTTAAAAATTTCAACATTATTGTGAAGATATTGAGATCTTTACAGAAAATTACGTTATCCTTAAGTCAAGTGGAACAGGTATAGATTTATTACATAAAAGTAGAAAATACTTTTTTCTGCTAAAAATATCAATATCTGAAACGTCAACGTCAATTCCTCTTTATCCTGGTAAAAAGTTGTAATTATAATGAAGTTTTTCAACAAGAAATTTCTTCGGTTTAATGAGGTCTCTTTTACCAGGATAATATAAATTATCTAAAGTTTTCAAAAGTAACAGTCGAACATATCATGGTTGGCACTTGAGATATCAAGATAAAGAGACTTAGAATTATTAGTCAAGTTCAGGTCTCCTTCGATTGTTTCTTATTTGGCCAACATCAACATTAAGAAGGATTGCACTTGGAGACGGGGGTACTGAGGAATCACAATGAAACTGACAGACTGTACTGGAATTACTTAATGTCGATTCCGAGGCCATTCCTTTAGGCTTTTTTCGTTTTTTGTTACTAGATTGGTGACTTTCGATTTCATTTGGATTGTCCGCTATTCTTCTATTCAAACTGAATAGAGATCGTTGAATCTTGGGATATTTAAATTGCGCAAAATGATACGAAGGTCCGGCAATAGCTAACATAGGACAAAGGAAAAACGTTGCATATATCCAGCTTACTCCCATAATGATTACAAGGAACAGACCAATTTGAATATATGCTAAAACTCGCGATGGCAACATCAATGCACCAGCTGCACCAGTCGTTAGTGCTGCCATCAATGTTGGTCCTCCCATTTGTTCGAGAGCTGTTTTAACTCTTTCTAATCGATGTTCCGCAGTGCTTGCACGATAGCTTACTCCGTAATGCAAACTAAAATCTGTAGCAAGACCAATAGCTGTTGAAACAGCTACGCTTTCTAAAACATTAAGTTTCCAGTCAAGTAAAATTAATACTGCAACGGTAATAGTAATAGCAGATCCAACTGCTAAGATCGCATACAGACTAACAAATGGATTTAAAGTAACAAGAGCTAGAACAGTTAGAGCAAGGCCCATTGAAACAACTATAGCCCAAATAGTTCCGTCATATAACGTTCGCTGTAGTTCATAAAATTCCAAATAACTAACAAACCAACCATTTTTCATTCCCGGAGGAGCAGTTAAAAGCTGATTTTGCATCCAGTTTTCAACCTCGTTATAAAACTTATCCATTTCAGCAAAGGACAGAGAAAATGCAAAATTACTATCATATTCAACAATAACAGCTTGAATCTCCGGGATGACTTTAGCTAATTGTATGATATTACTCTTATTATTATTAATACTGCTACCGATATTTGTATAATTATCCTTTCGAAATTTGAGGCCTGCAGTTTGAATGCCTTGTGATCGAAAGTTCCAAAGATGAGAAGGAGTTCGGTGTATTTCAGCAATTGCTTCAGCAGCACAATGTTTAAGTACTTTGGGATCGTAAGGGAAGGTATTACGTTCACAGCACGGTGAACGATCAATTTTTGGGTCAATCGGATCCTCGCAACGACGTTCCATCCAAGGTTGAAGTGATTCAATAAAGCAATTTGGTAAAAGTGGTCCAAGCGTGCTCCGATAAAAAGTCTGAAGTCTTAAATTTTTGCAAAAATTTTGTAGCCAAACCTGGGATTCACGAGAAGTTACATCAAACGTGTTATCTACTTCTAAAGTTCCACGTGATTCTGGATTTAGATAATTTCCATTATCCACTGGCATAACACCCCAGACAAACCGCATTGGAAGTACATCACCACCATCTCCCTGCTCAATTTTTTCGAACCAAAATCGTTTTGAATAAATCAAATCGTATTGTTCAAACAAATGAGAACTGTCAAATAGTTGAAAATCTGGCGAGTCGGGAAGTTGAAGCCCTGGAAATCGAAACACAACAAAACAACTTCCAATACCGAGAGAAAGAAACAATACAAACCAAATCCATTTTAGTGATATAACCAGTTTTACTAGAAAATCTGCGAATAAATGCGCTACTTTATCAAAAAAAAGTTTCATAGGTCGGATGATTTTACGAATTATAAAGTTAGCTGGTGATATTATGTTGGTACCACAACGTTCAGCTATTATTACGCTTGCAGGAAGCCAGGTTACCATTAATAAAAAGTTTGCTATTACCGTGATTCCAGAAAAAAGACTGAAACAGTTAATAGCAGTAACGTTACTAACAATAGATGCAAAAAATGCAACTGCTGTTGTTAAAGTAGTAACGAACATTGAAGGAGCCGCATGCTTCATTGTTTCATGCACGAGACGGGTTAGGCCATTATTATTATTTAAAGATTTTTGACGTTTATTACATTCCCAGATTTTGCAAAAAATGAAGGCATCATCTGAGCCAATTCCAGTTGCAACGACAACTGCCAACAAATTCATGAAAGGAAAATGATTTATTTTCAGAATAATAGTGTAAAATGCATAAGAAATTCCTAAACTAAAAATGACGACTAGAATAGTTGAAACTGTTATTATCAGCGACCCCGTATATGACCATATACAAATTGTTACAAATCCGAAGCCTAGCAAAACAAGAAATGAATCAGAAATAAGAAGCTTATCAAAAAGCGTGCTCTTTAGTCCAAGTTCCATCGCTGAAACGTGTAATTTTTTATAACTCAAATTAGTCGAACTTATATCTTTATAAAAATCTAATGTCGCTGAACTAGCAGCGATAGGTAGAATAATCATAGCTGAACGTAGTTGCATGTTAGTAGTGTTATTACTAGTTACTAGAAATTCGATGTCAAGAAGATAGTGTAATAAATGATAAGCTGCATTGTAGTTATAACAGACCGGAGGAACTCTTCGTTGACACCTTGAATTTTCCGCGCAATCGGGAGTTAACTCCAGATTTCTATAAAAATAAGAGCATTTTTGTAGAATACTTTCAACTTTGGATAAATCTTGTTCCGTTACTGCTAAACAAGAAGTACGGTTTGATAATAATGCTACGTAATTTGCGGGAGACCAACTGCGGCAACATGTTTGTTTGTGATCTAATTGTCGCTGACAAAGAGAAGGGAAATGTGGACTTGCTCGCAATGCAGCATCAATATGACACTGTGCTAAAACGCCCTCTAATGACCATAAGTTTTGTTCTGGATCTTTAGAACTAATAACGACTCTAGAATAGGCCGAACTTGGCAAATTACAAAAAAATCCGTCGGCGTCACCTTCAAAATGACCCTCTTGTTCATCAAATTCTTCATTTTCTTCATCGTCGTCGTGATTATTATTATTTTTATCTCCAATATTATGACGATCTTTAGCTTTTAACTTCATTAATTCCTCCCACGTGTTTTTTTCTTCTTTATTATCATTCTTATCGATTGCAGTCTTTGTTTTGTCATTGTACTTTTTATTTTTACTCTGATTTTTTCTAGATTTTTTCTTTGCAGTAGACGATTGTTTTCCTTTCTTTAGTTTTTCTTTGTTTTGTCGATCAATATCTTGGATGTAATAATAATATTCTAATGGGTTGTCCACCAAGTCTCCTCTAGGATTTGAAGATTCAAGTAAATTTTTCCATGCTGTTAATCGCTGCGCTAATGGAGTACCACGAGCCTCAAATCCAAGTTGCGGATCGGAAAAATCTGGAAACTTTTTGGTTGTTAATGGTACAATTAAACAGGTTGAAGAAAAAACAAATACTGCAATAAGAATCGCAAATGGATGATGAGCTAGCACGCGCGAATACCATGATGCTTCCATCTCTCAGACAGCAACTTTAGTCATTTAAGCGTCTTAATTCGTTTGAAAATTTTAACACCAGCATTCCCAGATTTTTTGCAGCTGCTATTCCGTACTGCCAATTCCTTGAATCTGAAAAAAAATTAATTTATATAACTTCTATTTCGTAATAATAATTATTATATTAAAATAAATAAATAGTACATTTGGTAATAGTTAATAACAAAAATACGTTCTACGTTCTTTATTAAGTTCACAGTTCTTAAAATTTTGAAATATTTTCTTTAATTATTTATATTTTTCTTTGAAATCATTAGAAATTCAAATTATTAGAGAATGTGTAAAACAATAAATGTGGAATATCATACATCTGGTTTCTTGTACAGTTCTACGGCGATGTTAACACCCACGACTCTACATAACCTCGAAATTCTTTGACGATCTCGGTGGATTTTATTCTTCAAAGAATTGACAACAGTATACATTTCTACAAATACAGAAGAATGACGATTATAGCGAGTTCATTTTTACGCCGAGTTAAATAAGTTAAAAAAAAAGTAGTCCATAAAAAAGAGCGAAAATTAATAAAAATTAAAGTATCTATGCATTACATACATTCTTTAAACTAATAAAATCATACCAATAAAATAAATATTATTTTAATAATAATAAATATATTAAATATATTAACGATTGCGTACTAAAAAATATGTAAAATCCAATAATGTTATATTATTTATTTTACGACATTAGCTCGATATTAAGACAAAATTATCAATGCATCCATATTTAGCACTGAAACAGTTGATGAGAAAATTTTGAGACTCACATAATATTATCGACAGCAAGTTGAGAATCGATTACGTGCCATCGGCCACAGCCTCCCCTTTTGCTTTTCTCATAAGTTGCTGACCTTGCTGACTTTGGATTGAATAATAAAACGCTTTCGGCGAGGCGATCGCATTATAGCTGGGACAGTCCACCTCTCATTAAACAGCTTTTTCTTTGAAGAGCACGTTCATCGCCTCTTAGATCAATCATCCCAGGTCATGCCCCACCGCTCCATTAATGCCTAACTGTAGAAAGTCGCGCGTGTCACACGAATATAAGGGTGTCTACCCGCTACACATTTATACGTGTATTTATATTTACCTATAACAGTGAAGAGCGACCGTAGTGATTTCTCCGTTACCCTGAGACGCGCCTTTGATCTTAATGGCGCGTCACTTGGTGACAAGCGTGGGTGTATGTATTACAATCAGGATCGTTCGTCCTACGGATGCTTATTTCCTCTACTTCAGTAGGACAATATTAAAAACGTATCACTAAAACTGTACGTCCTTTCTGACATCGTACGCCGCGCACCACTGACGCGCATTTGCTGTAGGTGGGCGATAAGCCTCTCCACTTTCCTCTCTATTTCTTTGACACTGTTCTGCTATACCGTATACACTAGCTCAACAGGCTAGCTTGCTTTGCCCAGAATGGAAAACCCGGGGATGTTTGTTGCGTGCGCTCGAAGCAGTAGAGGGTGTCGCAGAGGACAGGATTCGGCTAAACCGAGGATCTACCTGCCATCTAACGTGAACCCTTTGAACTTTGAAGTGATGTAGATGGCGCTTCTTCTAAGCCGGGAAATTTCAAATTTTTGTTATATACATCACAGTTTCTAATATTAACGCTTTCTAAACAAAATTTGACATGTAAATTAGCCAATTTTTTATGAATTACTAATATTATTTATCAACTAAACATTATTGGCTTTGTATTTAATAGATTCTTTGAATTTTTTTACCATGTTTCGCATATAATATAGAATTATTAAACTGTAACGACAAAGAGTATGTTAATTATAAATAATTTTGACGAGGGTTAACATCATTCTTCAAGAATTACTACATAAACTGGTGTATATTATAAAACAAAGATTACAATGTGCTGTTAATTTATTTTTATTGTTTATTTCATTGCTAAGACTGGATAAATGTAGCGCATATTACAGTTGCAATATAATACATTGAATTATCTGACGAGAAGGTTTCAACGATTATTCTATATGCAAATCCACGCGGCTGCATTATGTCAAAAGAGCGATAGCGTGCTATGCGGCATCAAGCGAATGCTATGGCGTTAAAAAGAAAAAACGGCAAAGTGCAAAAGACACTTGTCAACTCGACGAGTAGCACTCGAGTCATTGCAGTCCTGCGTTCTTGCCATCGCTAGCTAGCGTTGGAGCAGAAGCGGCTTGGATTAAGCACTCAAAAAAAGCTTTCACACACTTAACGATGAATAAGGTGCGTGCATTTGTTTCGCCCGCTGCATTGAGCCCGCTGGAGTAGTTTTAAAAAGTAGGTGTCAGACCGAGTCAAGGGCTTAACTCTAACTCAAAGGCGACTTACACTTATGCTCGACGATTTTAGAAGTTTTAATTTTTGGGCCTTTAAACTCTCTTTCCAAAACTAAAATATGTTTCTACTTAAAAATGTTCTTGCACACTGAGATAAGTATTTCTTTACTATAAGTAAATCATTCGTTAATAGTTAATACGCGAATTTAATACACTATTATTAACGTTTAATTGCATTTTCCAGTATGCACAACTAGCTAAAAATGTAAACCAAAGTATTCTTCATATTAATACATAGGTTGAATGCAGTTCTAAAGTTAATAAAATAAAAATACCGATTCTAACATCTTTTGTTCACACATAACTATTTCTCAAATATAAACTTCACGGCTGCATTCAAACTATGTAATAATGTTAACAATACTTTTGTTTACATTTTCAGTTACTTGTGCAGACTGGAAATTTTAATTAAAGGTCAAAAATAGTGTATTAAGTTTGCGTATTAACTATTAAGAAATCGTTTCTTTATAATAAAGAAATACTTCTCTCAGTGCATGTATGAAAATACTGAAGATCATGCATGGATATGCAAAATCATCAATTCATCCATATCTAGCACTACGCTCATTTTTTATCGCATAGCATTATTCTTTTTATAAGAGTTAACAAATGCAAGAAAACTAAACGTTTTTGTTAGACACGTCATTAATTATCAAGATTCTAATGGGTTGTATTAAGTGAAAAAATCATTAAACACAGTTCAGAATCTAATAATTTTTATGATACTTCATTCAAAATCCATTATAATAAATGAATGTCATACATATTTATTATAATTCTATACTATCGACTAAGGGTTTTAAATCGATAGCCGTATCTTTTATTGAAACGACTCACGTTTCTCACAAAAGTCTATAAGGAGATGAGACTAAATGTGTTTACCTCACTTCTGTTGAAAGAGAGCTACATGGCAAATGCTCGGCATCAGAATAGCTGCACGAAACTGAGAAAGCGACAAAGCAAAAAATTGCAAGAAATAAGAAGTGCGAAATGAGAGGATGAATAAGCAGTGAAATAAAGAGAAGAATTGCCGCGCGTTCGTTTCTCCTTGCAATTTATGCAAATACCTGAGGGCGCGAACGTAATTTGACTAGCCGCTTGCACTATAGAGTCATTCTTTTCTCGACTTTCATGAAAGTGTTCATGTATACTAGATCTACTGTATTGAATACAGACCCATATATTTTATTCATTAATATTTTTAAATTACTGTATAATATGGTGATTTTAGTTTGACTACTTAAGCTAGAAGCCAGTAATAATAATTAGGTAAACATCATTTAGCTGCTCTTGAAAATTCAAGCTACTCCTCAAAATATAATCCGCTTGAATTTCTACCAAGGTATTGAATGTGCGATATGCTCTATATCAACTACAACTAATTAGTGATTTGTAGGCATACTCAAATGCTCTTGCTATATCTGAGTAGATTCATGTTCAAACGCCTACAAGGCTTATCATTTTTACTATATATATACAAATTAACGCTTTTTAAAATTGTTTTAACATGAATTACAACGAATTTTACATATTTCGAGAGTCGATTCTTTTAAAAACGCCAGGGAATATTTTGACGTTTTACATTCTATCATATTTCATTCACAGACCACACATAAAAATACACGCCATGTCTCGACTAAAAGAACTACGCATTTTCAAAGTTATTCATGAAAATTCAAGTAATTCAGTAAATGGCACGCCATCAAAGAAACAGACCTGCCACATACGTATACTGAAGCCGCGTGTGCATCCAGACGGTGCGCGGCCGCGTTCAGCATCCGCTGTGCAAGCGAGCGAAAAGCGCGAATGAACGAGTGAGAGAGAGAGAGAGAAATGGAGAAACACGAAAGACGTAGCGGCCGCATAAGCGCGAAGATGAAGAAGCAATTATTCTAATGGAGGCTTTGGGAGGATTGTGACCGAGACAAGTGAGGTAATCCATGAATAATACCCGGCGTTCCCTACGCCTCGGCGCGTTGTGTTCGTGCCCTCCTCATCCTCGGCTACCACCCCCGTTTTGTCGGAAGCCGCGGCGCGCGCTATATATAGGTACTACCTGCTAATATTATGCTAAACTTGCATAATCCTTAAATGCTGGCCTTGCTGAGGTGTCTCTCGCGTCTCTGAATAACGGCCTCTCACCAGGACGACGACGTCGACGTCGTTGTCGCGGTACTCATCGTAGCTCTATACTTGCATCTGTGCTCGTATATATACAATACGTATATTATATACCTGAATTTCAAGTAAGCGTTTTGAGTCCCAACGTCGAGGGAGCTGCTTCAAGTTGTTGGCACATTTGTGTATAAATGGGCGGGTAAGACCTTCGTTGCTTGATAAGAGATTTAAACAACTGCGATATCCGATACTGCGGGTGATGGGGAAAGTTAATGTCTTATATATAATCTTTTGCATAAAATGAATTATTTAATTTTCGAATGTTTAATATAATTAGAAATGCAGTATCATAGATACTTTGTGAATCAAGGAAAATATTATTCAATAGTACAAACTTTAATTTTATCTTAGTTGGATATTAATTTTAAAATTGCATAAAATGCAAAATGTTGCATAGATATACGAAATAATGGGAGTTACAGTGTTTTAATTAAACCAGTTAATTCACAGAACAAAAAAAAAACAACAAATTTAAAAAAAGAGAAATAGTAAAAAATCTTAATTTTATAACAAGCATTTACACTCTGGTTGAATACATTCAATCGTTGAAATATCAATAAATTTTAAATGTTTACTATACACTTTATAGAAATTCAAATATTCGAGAAAATCGCGCGCTTACACATCGACAGTGTTACATGCATTCATCCGCTAGGTGGCGATGCCCTGCAAAAGTCAATTCCACAGTCAAAGTAGCCTTGCTGAGGGGTCATAAAGAAGAGCGATACGGCTGAAAGCATACTTACCTGGCGCAGAGGCTACCGTGATCAACAAGGCGGTTCCTCCAGGGCGAGGCTCTTCCATTGCACTACGGTTGAGCTGACCCTTGCGAATATCCCTAATGTGGATATCTCGGGCGTATAATTTTTGTTAGTCGGGACTGCGTTCGCGCTATCCCGGACCTAATTTATATCAAACATAAAATACTTACAGGGAGGAAACCCTCTGACAATGCGGTAAAAGCAAGTTGCTATAGTAGCTATTGTGAATTTCTTTGAAAGAAATCATTATAACGTCGCAATGAATAATTTGCATCGCTAATTTTGCAATTTTAAAGCTTATGCACACAGATTTATTTTATGAAATAAAATATTGATGAATGCGATGGGAAGTATGTTAAAAATTAATAAATCGGATAAATTAAAAAGTAATATTATCAAAAGAAACTAATTAAAATTATAACGTTTATTTGCATTGCGAATAAGGTAAACAGTTTAAATAAATGAGAGTTGATAAATGTTAATGAATATCGACTTAGCAAACGAACATAGCTGCATAGAAAGGTTATGTCGTATAAAATCTTTAAAAAAAAGCTGAGAAACTTTATGCGTGAATACTACTTAGGCGTTTGTAATAATCTTTTCTCGTTATATTATCCTACAACCCATTTCATTGCTTTTCTTTAGGGAAGAAAAAGTTGCTAACAGGCGTATACCCACGTAACCGCGATCTGCCATGAAGTGATATTATGATTTTCCCATCTTATACGCTTACAAGAAAATAGAATAGAATAACTTGACAACTCTTCTTGTTAGTGAATATATTATAACAATAATTCTTGTTGTCATTAAGAAAATTAATAATTAATGAGTTTTAATTTGTCTGAATTATCAGTAGAATTTGACAAACAATGCTCTAATGACATTCGATAATACACGCAAATTGTTGATGTTTGAATTTTGATTCAAATACTACAGTCAGCCGTCATATGGTTGACATTAACATTTCGAATCGATTCCTTTGTTTAATGCATTAATATAGTTCGTTTGCGCTGAAGCATGGTAGACCAAAATTTGTAAATAAAGTAAATAAATCCAAAAAACGTAAATCTTACAATGAATCATCCTCATAAATAGAATATTAAATCCAATAATTGATGAATAAGAACATTTTTTTTCCAACAATATACAATGGCCGTTTCGTCTTGCAGTTTACGTATACATATATTATATCAATGTAAAGCCAAGCGTTCAAGATTCTGCTTATACAATACGCTTCCCTTCTATATAATAACCTCATCCTCCGTACACATAAGAGCGCAGCGTCGCAGACAGCCAATTTGACGAGAGCAGCCGGCCGAAAACCAGCGGTATATGAATGAATCCTATATAGAGCTAGAAGGCCGAACCGGAGAGGGTGAAATTAAAAAAAAAAAAAAAAAGAAAGGCACATCGAGAAAGAAAAAAGCTGCAAGCTGCGTCCTGCTACCAAGCGAGCTCGCGTCCGGATCGGTTTCTCCAACCACGCGCGCGCATTCGCCACGTTCTATAGGCTTTACTAATATTGCTAAGTGCTTCGTCAGTCGCTTGGCGCGTTCCGACCGTTCTACATCTATCTCCGTCTCTTTGATACGATGAGCCTCTTTCTACATGTCTGTGTATACGTGCAGTGTATATGTGTATATAGATACACACTCGCGGCTACGTATTTTTTGCTCTGCTTTTCTCTATTTCGCTCGCCTGCTTTCCTCACCCCCCCCCCCCCTCTCTTTGCTCTTCGTTTTCCCTCTGTATCTTTTCCAGAATCGGTGGCTTCCTTCTCCAGCTTCGTTTTTGTCTTCTCTCTTTCTCTCTCTCTCTTGCTCGCTTTCTCTCCACCTACCTCATCTTTTCTCTTCTCACTCTTGCGAGCTAGCTGCTTTTTTTCGCGGGCGGGCCTCGCACGCCCGCTCGGAGACAAGGGATCCCCACTTCTAGTGATTACTTCCGATTTCCAGTGGCTCCTTCCCCTGCAGCCGCGTGGCATGCGCCACCTTTTTTTCTTCTTTATCCTCGTTCTGCCGGACACAGAAATTGTGGTCCCTCTTTATTTTTTTTAATCTCTATCTCTCGCTCTCTCTTCATGTTGTCGACGCGCATGTCTTCTTGGCTACTGCGTCGAGCCAGAATTTCTTTTGCGCTTTTTACTTAACTTATGTATACATATATAGAGCTCCTGCTCGCCGCTGCGGTTTCCGTGCGTAATGCTTCGTTTTGATGATACCCGCCGCCGCGCCGCCTGTCGTATTTCTCCTTTCCGGGGATACTAATTGTGGGCATGCACTTTTAAAATTAAAAACGTTGGAACCTCGTCTTATAGTCTTATTTCAGATTTGTCTTCGGTATAAAAGCATAATTCGTTTGAGAACAACGGAGATACTTTGAATTTAGGAAATTCCTAGTCCGATCGAAATACATCAGGCGATCTAAACGAATTAGATAACCATTTTTACCATACCCATCGCATATCTCGGAATTGCCCGAAAAAATACATCAGCGACTCGAGTCAGTCAGTCAGTCACGTAACTCTGCTCTGGCGCAAGCCTAGAATCGTGTAATGCATCGCCGGAATCTCGCGCATATGAGGCACGACATAACTCGGCGCGTTACGACTTTCAGCCCGCGTGGACTGCGACAATCAGAGATCGCGAAGGACACATTTCTCGCGAAGATGCGTCGAGATTATTCGTATACGCCGCTGCCGTTACTGCACCCCCGGCGCGTATAAAAAGAGGCCGGAAATACGCGGGACACGAGATGGTCGAGAAAAAAGCAACATGACGAATACATAAGGTCGAGTGTGTGCGTGTGTGTGCACGTGTATGTGACTTATGTTTTACCAGGAGTGTTTTCACCCCCGTCGTCGTCCGGGTCGTCGCTTTGACCCACCTCTTTTTCTTCCACGGCACTACTCTTTTTTTTCTCTCTCGTCTCCTTTCCTCCGTATGTGTATATGTGCACGGTGGAGGAAAAGCGAAAGACCGACACCCGCGCCGCTCGTCTTGCCTCAAAGCTCCGAAGACGTCCCCGAGGAGCGATTCAATCTTTCTCGGCGTAAAATAAAATCGCCCCCGGCTCTGTTTGAGGTTATGCTTGCTCGATTCCGGTTTTATGACGAATTGGCACTTTCTTTTGTTTCGCTAGATGGACCTGCCACCTACAGAGAGCCGCGCGATTGGGCCGAGTGCACGCACAAGCCGCCTCCGTCAGTTTATCAGTGAGTGGAACAAATATTTGAAATATAAGTAAATAACTTTTTGTATATTATTTTCAAGCAGAATATGACGCATTGGTTACTTATTTATGCGAACGTGAATTTTTGTAACTTGATATGATGCTTAAAAATACTTTACTCTCAGACGGTCTGGGAGTGACTATCTTTATTTCGTGATAGATCACAGCATAGCATACATGTTCCTGTTTTGATCTCGGAGTGTGTGTATAGTTTACCTGTATAGACTACGCAATCAGACTGTATCAATCGATTATAATAACAGTATAGACTCAGGTATAGCATGAGCGGCTTAAGTACAGTTTGATAGTAATGAATCTAAAAGTGTTTTGTTTTTATACGCACGCTTGCACTCTATGCTAACGTTTCGAATCAAAGGGATGAAAATCTCTTTGAGAGAGCAATCTGCTATTTACTGATCCCAGAGATAAGTATTATAACTCTTGCAAATTTTAATTATACTCTTAAAATATTCCTGACGAATCCGCAAAATTGAAATACTAATTTTAATATAGTTTCTCGGTATGTATACGCTACAAATAAGGCGAATCCAGGTAGATATAAAAATTTCAGTATAGAAAAACTCAAGTGTAAATCGGTAATAACGAAGAAATCCCAAGAGTCTATTAAGTACGCACCTCTTTAAAAGTGCAGCATGGAAAAGCAATTTCCCGAGGACTGACCCAGTTCAGCCCATAGTTTATCGCAATAAATTGAAATTTGCCTCGACCGCGGAGCGCGTTAAAAAGAAAAAGACCATACTGCAGCTGGGTAAAGAGGAACAAAATAAAACTGCAAATCCCCCTATATTATACATTCCAGTAGCGAGCTTAATTTAAAATTTAAGGTTATGTTTGTCCATAAGTCTCCAAGAGTCCCCCGGCGCGCGATATTATAAAGATGAGAAGCCCAGCCTTGTCCCCAAGGCGGAGGTTATTGCGAATAATAGTCGAAGCCACGGCTTATTGGCTACTCGAGAGTCTTCGAGTTTGTTTACCGATACTCTCTTGCTTTCTCTCCTTCTGCCGAACGCTTCGCGAAAAGCCAGCAGCGAAGAAACTCCAACAGCGGCGCAAAGTCTCCTCGAAAGATCGGCACTCCCTGCAGAGGTTATTTCATATACCCATTTAGTTTTGCCTACACGAGAACAATAAGTAATTCTGCGAAAGCGTCAAGATCGCCGATCGAAAATGCTCTCGCACACACATATACATATGTATATATAGCTGTAGGTATATTGGTATATACGTTACGAGCTAGTCCGTCGCCGTCGGAATAATAATTAGAGAACGCGCGTTGCGGGCGAAATTTCGCGCGCGGCGGGAGCCGAAATTACAGGTACCGCTCGGATTTCCAGTGGGGGAGGAAGGGGACGCGATTAGCCCGACGACTTGATTGCTGATTAGCCACACGACACCGTTAATTAGCTGGCCGGAAATACAAGGGAGCAGCAGTGCTTGCAAGCGTCACGCGAGACACGCCGCGGGGCGAAGAGCGGCGCCTAGGCGTCTTAGACGATCGGTAATTAGAACAGTGTGTATGTGTGTGTGTGTGTGTGTGT
The DNA here is from genome assembly GCA_020010945.3 of Muscidifurax raptorellus. Lineage (NCBI taxonomy): Eukaryota > Metazoa > Arthropoda > Insecta > Hymenoptera > Pteromalidae > Muscidifurax > Muscidifurax raptorellus. Next base: position 5,711,730 of record CM052078.1, on the reverse strand, counting down.
GGGTGGGTGTTGTCTAAGCCTGCGAAAGCTGCCCATGCGAGTGAGATAATGCTATCTTTTGATCGGAAAGTTGCTTGCGTTTTGCAGAGCGTTTAGAATATTGATTTGTCTTGGTCTATATAACGAATGTAAGACACGGGGTGTAACTGAGTTAGCGTTGGTTCGAGTACCTTTCGAACTCTATATAAGAATTTATTTCTGGTGTGTGTGTGTGTGTGTGTGACGGAGAATTCGCAGGTGGATCATCATCCCAAAGTGATCCTTACAGTAATTTTAGAAAGCTTTGATATCAAAAAATATCGAAATCAGTAATAAAGATTGTCAGCTGGTCTATAAAAACCTTTTTAAGCAATAATGTTCACCTAAGATAGATCCAACGGAAAATTTAATAACCTATCCAGCTCGGAATCACCTGCAGGTTTCCCACTAACACAGTATGAACGTTTTCCTAGATAAGACTGGTGCATAAGCTCGCAGCTATACCGTCTTCGATTTTCCGCCGAGTTATGTTTATGCTCGCGCGATATTCAGCCGTCGCTGTGTATATATCTATACACGCGATACTGAGAGCAAAGTTTTAATTATATTCTCCGGTCCACGCGACGTTCTGTAACCGATGCCCTCTTCTCTCCTTCTCCTTCTCTCTCTCTCTCTCTCTCTCTCTCTCTCTCTCTCTCTCTCTCTCTCTCTCTCTCTCTCTCTTTCGTGAAATAAAACAGACTACCAAGGCGCTGAAGTCCTCCGCGAAAATGAAATTTGTTCTCGGGTGCGGTTTCTCGGCTTCGCGAGCCCGTCGATATTAATCTCCCTCTGGCTCTAGGCGAACGGAATTTCAAAAAGGGCGACGACGCATCTTCGGGGGAATTTCGCGATAGCGCGCCCGCGAACGATGACACGCGCGCGCTCACGTCGACTTCTTCTTTACTCTCTTCGCCAGGGGGTTTAAGGGAACCGAACGAATTTTCGCCCTGTAAAGAGAAATACACTTTTTTATTTTACTTGCTTTCTCGAATTGAAAAATAGATGTATAGAAAAGAATCGGTTACGTTCGAACTCCTTAGTTGCGAATGAACAATATTATGGATGAACAAATTATAAACAAATAACGTTCCACTCTCGCTCGCATATATTTATAGAAGCGCAGAGCCGCGGCGAAAAGAAAGGCCCACATCAGCTGCCGTATGAGCGGCGAGCGGAAAGAAGGATCGAGCGAGCGAGAAATCGCGCGGCTAAAAAATAGAAAAGCTGGCGAGCTGAAACGGTCGCTTTCGCTGAGTCGTCAATCGAATTTCGAAAGAGAGACGGAGAGCAAGCGAATTTGCTCTTCGGTCCGTCTTCTTCGTTTTTGGACCGTCGCGGTCAGAAGGTCGTGCAACGCTCGGCCGCGAATGAATAGGAAAAGAGGATGGGCTCTCTCTCTAGCTCTCTGTCTCCCTTTGCTCCCGGCGCCGACACGAAAGGGGCGGACGAGGAACACGGGGTGTCCCTTCCCCCCCTGCGCGACCCCGCCCGCAACTATACGCGCTAATATGCAAATTTCATCGGGCAATTTATTCGGCTCGTTCCACGGTGGAAGCAATTCCGGCTCGCGCGCGCGCACCCTCTCTTTTCCTTTCTTTCTTTTCGCAGCAGCAGCAGCCGCCGTCGTTGAAGAAGCTAACGAGGTTAACGTTTCGAGCTAAAAAGAGTACACGTGACTTATCTGTTTAAAAATTTGAATTTCTATGCGCTAAGTACAATTGCTCGCCCGCGGATCTCTTGGACTCTTTGCCTTGCTCCGGATAGGTTCTTGTAGGGAGGTATCTTTCTTTTTTTTGTTTCCGTAAACACGCATTGCTATTGTCTTTGTTTTTTGGTGAAACGTTTCCGTAATGGTTTTACAAAATATTTTGGAGAACGATGTTGACGTCGAAAGGTTATATAGGGTCTGTCGACTTTTTCGAAACTGAAGCGGAATTTTCGAGACTGATATTAAACAGATAGAATAGTAATTAAAATCTGTTGTTTCATATTACCGCATATACGATTATAATATTATTATACACTCGTAAAATGTATATAACACAAACGTTAAAGTATTTATAACTGCAGTGCAAATATAAAAGTCATTCTCACGTATATATTTTAAATTTCGACGAATCGAAAATAAAATAATGTTCTTTTATACAGAAGTGAGATACTCTCATTTCCTGGAATACGTATTCAATTGTATATTTGCATAGAACAAATTCGTTCAATGTTTTCCTCTAAAAACGCGAAATACGAATATCGCAAAGCGTGTGTAAAAAACTGGTTAGCAATACAAAAACGTCTACAGTCCAATAATGAAGAGCAATTTGACGCTTCTCCTCCGCTGATGGATCGTAAATCAAGCCCACGAGTCGCTCCGTCTATTAAAAAAGAAAGGGTCACACTGAAATACCGTCTCCGCTCTCGTGCAACGCTCCGTGCACTTCTCAATTGAATTAGAAGCAAATCAAGCTCTCTCTCCTCTCCTCCGGCGCCTTTACGAGCTGAATTCCGGAAATTCTCGGCTCCTCGCTATAGAGGCTTCGCATCTCTCTCTCTCTCTCTCTCTTACATATAAATCGACGACCCCATAAATGTTGATGCCGCAATTTCGCGCCAAAAAGCCATCGAGATCCTTCAGCCGAGTCTTTAAGAATTAAAGTAACGTAACCCCGCCAAAAGACTAGCGCGCGCCAGCGCCGTCGTCCTCGTCTCCGCAGTCGTTTGTCATGCAAATATGCTGCCCTCGACGCCGAGGCAAATGTAGAATGGTAATTCGAGAAAGATAGGGACGGCGCGGAAAGAAAATGCGCGCCGGCTAAAAATGATGAAAAGGAGAGATTCGCCTGCCTCTACTCTCTTTTCTAATTTATCCGAAACGCCGCCGTATATAGCGGTAGCAGCGCCTCTTTCTCTCTGTATATGTATATATACATATATACATATATAGATATATGTGTGTATATATATATATATATATACAGCGGTGTGCACTCGGTGCAGGGGGCAAAGTGCAGCGCGGCAATATCCATTAACGAGTGGCAAATGCTTGGCTGCGCGACCGCGCGCACGCGGTCAACCCTCCCTCCCTCCCTCCCTCCCTCCCTCCCTCTCGGAGAGACGCACAGAAGAGCGACGCGACGTAAGCGCCACGGCTACTCTCGAATTCGACGGTATTACCGGATACCGCGGCACACTCGTATAGTCCTCGTCGAGCGGATTAAAAGCCGGAATTTATATTAATTTTTTGCTCGCCGGCCGCGCTTGTGTGCGGCTTTGTGTGTTTGTCGGGAATATATGCAAGGATTTTTTTATTGGCGTCGCTTGCCCATGACTCTACACACGCGCGCGACTTTGCCGCGGTTATATTGTTTTTCGAGGCGATGATCATGCAAAGTAGATCATGGTTTTTCATATATACATATATATTTATATAAATATTGAGCGCAAAGTTGATCAAAGAGTTAGAAGAATTTAATATTTGCCCCGCAAGTTTTTATCGCGTTTTTAATAAAATATGAAATTTTTTAACTTAATTTCATTTTCACTTTGCATTCTTCGTGCAAGCGCGCTTTCAATGCTCGAGTCTTGGCGTTATTCACTGCGCTGGGATTTGAATAATAAATGTTTTCCAGCGCGCGATATGAATATGCGCGCTGAAAATAGATTATTTGCATTTATTTGCGATAGCATCAAATTCGTTCATTATAATTTCGAAAAGACGGATTAGTTCTGCTTCTTTTTTTGCGGGGTTTTGCTAAGATTAAATCTCGTTCTAAAAGTCAATTTGAAGTTTTTACTGCCTAACATGCGTGTGCGCGTTATCTTTGGCGATACGTGTATATATATATATATATAGAATATGCAACGTAAAGGTACAGATGGAAATAACTATAAAAACACGCGAGGTCCGGCAGCCGGAGTGTTTTTTCCTCTTCCAATTTTGCAGATTAGCATCGCTAATAAAAAACACAGCGAAAGAACAATGACAAATCTTGTCTCTGCGCTGCGTATCGTAGTCCCGTTAACCATTAAAAGAGAAATTGTTTCTGAATTTTCTTTCGCATGTGTGGTATATTCGTTGCGCAAAGGCAATTAGGCACCGGGACGTCGGGAAATATTTTAATTCGCTGAAATATATGTACAACGAATAGCAAAGGATAAAGAGGAGATGTGCGGACGAGGGAGAGATTTTCTCGTTCTGATGTATCGTTAATTCACGCGAATGTCTCGCGGTACGCGCGCTGTATATGGGCATTTTCAGTCGCTTTCTGAAAGCCCGTCATGATGAGTAATTATGCGCTTCGGGACGTTTAATTTTCCCGACAGACATAAACGCGTTTAGTGCATGTGCTCGCACATATGTGAGCGCGAATATTGCTCGATAGCACGTTTAAATTAACTTGTATAGCGATACGCCAACAATTGTATATTTGTTTAAACTTGACTGAATGATTTTCCGTCAGTTTTCGCTTTCGGCTACAAACTAATCGCATATCGCAGAAACATCGAGTGTTTATTTCAATTCTTTGTAACAATATACAAGCTTGAAACGGATTAATTCCTGATAATTATGACGTATTTCACATATATGTATATATATATATATATATATATATATATATATATATATATACACTGAGAAAAATTGGACAGTAAAAATTACTATCTCGGATAGTAAAGTGGTTACCAACTCGAAAGATATTAAATTTTACTATCTTTTATAGTAGAATTTACTACAAAAAATATTAATTTTTACTATCTCAGATAGTAAAAATTATTATGGCTTTCAACGAAACTTCCTCAACAATTTTTACTATCTTTTATAGTAAAATTCATTATAGGCGATATTAGTTTTTACTATCTCAGATAATAAAAATTATTGAATACAAAATATAGTATAGCAATTTTTTTGTAAAATAATACAGATGAATCAAAAATGAAAATAAAATCAAGAGTTGAAAAACAAGCTGGCGAAATAGACAAAGCAAAACCGGAGATTGCGCGCATAGCGCATGCGCTTGGCGCCATTTTGAGCTATGCCAGCGGCGGTCGCCCCACGCGCCGTATTTCCATTCTCCTCTTACCCTTATGCCGTAAAACATCGACTTCACCCGCTAGATGGAGTCTGGTAAATTCGTCTCGCGAGTGGCTAGAATTCTGGTTGGTTAGTATATAAGAACGAAAAAATGTCCCCATCCTAATAATTGTAATGCGAACATTGCGAAATATGTAGCGTTAAGTGCGATATGCGTGTAGTTGCGAAATCATAGGAATAGGGTTTAAGTGCTTAAGAAATTAAAATATGTACAATAAATAATCTCTACTATAAGCGAACCATAATCAATAAGCAAGCGATCAATCATAAGTTCGAACGTTAGAAATAGATTATAAAACTTTCGATTTTGTTTACAAAGGTTTAAAAATAAATTTTACTATACAAGATAGTAAAATTTATAATCTCAATATTTATTTGCTGGATGATAATTTTTACTATCTTGGGATAGTAAATTCTAATATCCGGAAAGTCTGTAACCACTTTACTATTAAAGATAGTAAAAATTCCTATTTTTTTTTGTAATTTTTACTATTAAATTTTTCTCAGTGTATATATATATACGCATCATTTGAAATGACAAGCGCGATATCCTTATGAATATTAAAACGAAGAATAACTATATCATCAGCAGATATATATAAGAGAGAACGTTTACCGCGCTTCACTTGTCAAGTTTACGCGAGCTCCTTGATTTTCCAAATGAAGAAAACAGCCTCGCATTTAAATAAACGAAGCTCCCCAATGAAAACGAAAATTGCAACGTATGCGCGCATTAAATGGAAATATCAAACGCATTGACGGACGGACAGGCGGAAGCTCCTGTTCGTGAGCGACAGCGAGATCGAGAGTTCGACCAAGAAATTGTTGTCGGCGAAGAAGAAGAAAAACTACTGGTACACTCCAATACCCACACACACGTGGGCGCTTGAAGAAACAACGCATACGTGCTCTCGGTGCTGTGGGTGTATGTGTACAGAGAACAGAGCGAGAGAGTGAGCGAGAAGGAATATCTGCAGATGCGCTCGTAAAAGGCATCGAGCCATAAAACGGTTAGTTCAGCGTCTGCTGCAGCAGCACCAGCAGCAGAACACAAGGGAGACCTTCGAGACGGCCATCAACCATTCCTTACATGGTCTAATTCCTTCCGGCGCGATACCTCCTACGCCCACACCAGCAGCCACCTGTATATATACATAGACGTATACATGTAGACGCCGACACCGAGGGGGTGTAAGTGCACCGCGGCGCAGCTGCAGCAGGAATACAGCTATGTATACACAACCGGGCTATGGGAATACACGTGGTATCTCTTTTTTCTCTCGTCCCTCCCCCCTCCGCGTATATAGACCCCTGAAAGCTTAGGTAAAATACTCGCCGAGTTAAGTGTCCCATCTTGGCTCGTTCCTTCTCCTCTTCTTTTTCTTCTTCTTCTTCTTCTTCTTTCCTGCGGCGGAGTTTTCAATTTGCAGTTCCTGCACCACGCGAGCTTTTCTCGCTTCTGTGTATATGTATATGTGTGATATGTGCGTAGTGTGCGATGTTTTACAATCGGGTCGCGCATATAGCGCGTTGCGTATAGCTTTTTGCATTGCAACGTTCAGTGGTGACGCTCCGCGTCTAGTCAGGCCATGATTTGTGACTGAGGGGAATGAGATGAGAATTTTTAATTCCGGCTTAATGGGATTGTGGAATATTGAAAATAAAGTCAATGTTTTTCTCGCGTGTGCATCTATCGGCAAACATGGCACGCGCGAATGAAATTTAGCCGTTCGTTTCGCCCGGCAAAATTACTAACCATAACGAAAATCGAATAAGCATTGTATTGGAATATTATTCCTCGCCCTTTTACAGCTATCGGGTTTTAATTTAACTTGCGGCTGCGATATACCGATCGTCCAAAATTGGCACGAACTGCGTACGTTTCCTTTCTATCGAATTTAGTTTACACTCGCTTGTATAATCGCTCCATGAATTTCAATAATAATTTTAAATAAGCTCGCTCCTGTCGATAAGGGTGATCGAGCAAAGCGAGCGCGATCGAATTCAAATTTCGCATAGTCATCAGAGGTAATTTTGCAGCGTTTTCTACCCTAACGCCATTCTATCACATTTTATTCTAGAATAATAATAATACTACTAATAATAATAATAATATTTCTTAAATAACTGAGATAACAGGCATTCTGTTGGGTTAGCTATTTGGGTTGTAAGGTAATGGAAATGATTTCTCATTTAAAAACCTTAAAATGATCTCTGCGTGAGAAACTAAGTTATGGAAACGTCGAAATCGCTTGAAACGAAATTCCAAACGACGTATACTCAGCATTTGGAAACTTTCTACGAGGATTTGGAATTTATCGACAGAAACATAGACATATAATGAATTCAAGTGATTTTAACATTGAATTCAACCTCCGGGTCATACTCAGACATTACTTCACTCGATAGACGATATCATTACCGCACTTTGTATCAGTTTATAACTTATTCATAGTGAACCTAACCATGTATACAAGCATCAATATGGTATCAGATTCGAATAAAAAATCAATCACAGAGATCTAGAAAATACTCGGGCAGTACTTCGCTTAATAATATAAGATATCATTAGACATTACCGCGTTTGGTATCGTCTTTTTCAATTTCTCCGTAAGCCAAAAATAATCACGTACGAGCGCAAGTAGTATAAAAAATTCGCATAAAAAATCAACATCAGACCTGTCTAGACACAGCTGCGAGAATATCTCTTATACCGCGCAGTTCTCGAAATTGAATTTCTACGAAACACCGCTTTTATATATATATATATATATATACAAAAGCCAAAATAATCTACCCCCGCAATACATTCGAAACTGTAACCCCCGTCGATACTCCGCCATCATTATACGTACCTCGGAAAAAATTTCCCGCGAATAAAATAAAGTCGCAGCCTCATCAAGGCTGAATAAAAATCCTCTCGACCCTACAAATCCGCATAGTCGCGGGCTCCAAACAGCCGGCTGTGAATTATACACGCACTTGCACACCCACACGTATACGCGTACTCTCCCATTTATATATTCGAACGCCCAAGCGAACCCTCGACTGTAGTCGCTCACCTTTGACTGTACTAACGATCCGCACCGATTACCAATGCATTAACGAAGCTCCATTGTGTCTGCCTTGAGCCGACCGTTTCAAATATATATATTACTCACCCCGTCGATATACACATATATATTCACGCACGCAGTTCCGCGTATATTTCGTCTTTCGTTGCGCGAGCGCCGGTTCTATAGACCTATATATATATATATATATTATATATAGAAAAGCAGGATTGACCGCTACATAGACATGGTAGCAAACCCCATAGACACACGCACACAAGGCAAACTCGCGCCAGCCCGGCGATATAGCTGCATTATTGTAATGTTATTTCGCTAATGTTATTGCACGAGCTCGTGGTATTATGCCTGTGCGGCCTCGATTAATAATGCCGCGAGCGAGCGGTCGAAAACGCCACCGCTGCCACTGCCTAAACAAAGAGGTTTACCGTGAGAGCCGAGCTTGAGCTCCTCCCTTCGAGTGGCTCATTCGATTAGATTAATTAACGATGAGAGCGTACCCCCCCCCCCTCCCCCGCCTCTCGATGCCGCGTGTTTTCGCGCTCCTAATTGTCGCGCCGCCGCTGCTGTTCGCAACTTGGAATATTGACTGCAAAATACCGATGGATAGCGCATGTATGTGGAAAGAGCAGTGCCCATATAACGCACAAGAGATTCGAGAGACACTAAATTTTATGGATCGTACGTCGTGCGCGAGGCTTCTGCCTTTACGAGTCGGTGAGATCGAGCTCGCTGTGTGTTATTTTTCAGGGAGTAAGTATGCGACAATTATGCCGGGATTGATTTATTCGCGGTGTTGGTTGAAGAGGAAAGTTTTATAGCCGCATTTGCGTTTTTAAGGAAATCTCGATTTGGTTAATTTTCCGCGGTTGGACAAAGATTGTTTCTACAATTTGAGTAGAGGGTTCACTTAGTACCGTATAGATTTTTGTATAAAAACGACAATTTCGACGAGGATTAAAAATTCAATTTTTGCAAGCGAAGTAATAGGGAAGGGATTGTAATTATAGAATAACAGAGTAAGAACGTACACGCTCGTATTGATGAAATAAATTTCAGTTGCATTCGAGTTTGTTAATGATAACGACAGTACAATGAAACAGCGTAATTTAACTCGAACATATTTCATTATTCATCAGCGCTTTGTAATAATTATATATACCTCGAAATATATTCGACAATCAGCGCCGCTTATTTACATATCAAAAACATTAATAATTGATTTCCAAATACACGTATAGAATAATATACTTCCCATCAAACAGAAAAAAATATCTCCTCTCAGAATCGCAGTGACATTCCATATTCTTGTCGCCTCTGCGACAAAAAAAATCCAGAAAGCACGCCGTGCAGGGTCAGAAAGGGCTCGTCCATTACTCGCGTCGTCGAGCAGCAGACGGAATGTCCGCGCGCCTCCCTCTCTCCCTGGAATGCCGGAAATTTCATCGGACTAGATGTGCGTGTTGGCGTGTATAAACACACTCGAGATCTCGTTTCTCGCCCGGCGGAAAGACAATGCGTTGCGCGCGCGTCAGCTTTTGTGCACACATTGCGCATATCCGCGTCTCATTATTTTTTATGACATTTCGTTTCGACTCATGGCGGATAGCTAGTCTGTTCCGTGTACAGCTTCTTTTCTCTGAACCGTGGAGAAAAGCTCCTTTGCCGAGGCAAGCGCGGAATAATACCCGACGACGACGAAGCGGAGAATTCGATGATTAAATGGAGCGGCTGCACAAACCGTGGCGACGAGCTTTCTCGGGTTCACCGCGCGCTCAGTCGTCTCGCCTCGTCCGCAAATAGGCTTCTCGTGTACAGCGTGTATGTGTGTGTGTGTCTAGTGCGCGAATTAGTCGAACGAGCGTTTATTCCGTTTGTCATCGCGGAGGTTACCTTTCGCACATGTACATATACGCGTGCCTTTTATATACCTACGGTTTTTGCATCGGGAAACGTTTTCCGAGCGCCGTAGCGGGAAAAATTGAGCGCGAGAATATTGAAAGGGGAAACCTCGTGCGGAAATTGAACTTCAGTCAAACTGACTGCGGGGATTCTGAATGCGATTCGTTGATGAAAGTTGAATTGGACCGCTTTGGAAGTACAGCGCGACGTGCAGTATATATTCGTAACGTAAATTGCTTACTTTGCCGGGGCTGTATATGCGCTCGAGATGAGATATGGGATGGTTAATTGTACGACCGTATGTAAGTGCGTTACACGCGCGAACTCGAAACATTAATTTCGGCGTATTAGTCTCTCTCGCGACACGTTGCATTAATTGACTAGCTGAATTAAGCGGAGCAAACGTATAAAAGCGCTAGCGCGTCAGCGACTTTGTTGAAAGCTTGCAAGATTTGAGAAAAAATTGAGAATCGAACTGCAAGCTGAAAGAGCAAAGCAAATTAACGTCGTATACTTGGCGCCCGATCGCGGCGCAATCGATGCCTCGTCATAAAAGCAAATAACCGGCCGAAATGAAATTACTCCGCGGTGCACATAGCACCAAGAAGGCTCGAAAGAGAGAGGGGCTTTCGCAAAGGATTTTCAATCATCCAGTTACATATATATATATGTATAGAGAGAGAGAGAGAGAGAGGGAAAGAGCCGATGCGTTTCCGCTTACGTTGATTCGAGGCAGGCGCTGAACTTTATCTGTATCGAGTATCGGATCAGAAACGAGAGAAGAGGGGCTGCTGCTGCTGCTGCAGTAGCTTGTTGTTTGTTTGACGCCAAGTTTATCGGTTCCTCAGCGATTTCGCCAAGTTGCTTGCCTCTATACCTTCCCTCTCCCTCACACTTATACCTCCTCCATCTATACGCTGATGCATCCTGCTGCTGAGAAAGAAGACTTTGGCGCTTCGCGCGAAAGAAAGCAAGGGTAGAGGAGGGGGAGGGGGTTGCCGAAGCTCTGGAATCCCTTTGGGCAACTTTCCGATATTCATATCGTTCCCTTGCTCGCTACTACATCAAAAATTCCAAGCTCGCCGTTTCATAAAGGATTCGCCTAGCCATTTACGATATTATGTTTTTTCTCCGCTGCTTTTCTCTCCACTATTTTCCGGTGTGCTGGCGAAAAAGGGAGAGGCTGCGAGAGCGGGGGTGGAGTCTTTCTCGTTATTTTCTTCTTCTCTGCGCGCAGCTCGCTCCACTTTGCGCGATCCAGAGAGAGAGAGAGAGAGAGAGAACCCGGTCGGTATTCGATTGCGTATTCGAGAGCGTTCGCGACATTTGTTGATAATGAAAAATGCGAGAGAGAGAGAGAGAGAGAGAGAGAGAGAGAGAGAGAAAGAGAGAGAGAGAGAGAGAGAGAGTGAGAGAGAGGCAGACGAGCTTTGCGCGCGAGACAGCTTCTTTTTATGTATCAGAGAACACAGTTCGTGAGCTAGACCTGGTACGGCTGCTTTGGGAGTTTTATATTTATTTATTGGTCTGTCTTACTTTGAGGATTGAATTTCTTGCCACGATACTGTTTCAGAAAAGCTGTGTATATTCCTGAGTAGAGACATGTTGTCGCTTGAGGTTGATAAGAGATAATGCTTTCATTAGCGTGACAATTAAATATTTTTGTGTAGTGATCCAAACGTTAACGTATGCTAATAGAACTGATGATCAATGCATGCGTTGCTTGAAAGCGTTGCATTCGATAACGGAGCTTCTAAATGACGAATAATAACGACTGGAGCATTTAATATTTCGCGTATTTATATAATTCGCCAAAGTAACGCTGATGAATATTACATAAATGTGAAAGTGCAATTTTCAGTTAGTGCATGGGTGAATTATTCGTCATGCCATCATCTCCCATTTGTGTTTAGAAAGATTTAAACAAATTAAATCCACCTCATTTTAAAAAGCAAATAACAATAGGCTCTAGCTCGTCTAACCGTTAAAAATATTTAAAACAAGTCAACGATTTCCCGCGATGCTCTCAAAGTACCCGATACATAATACTCACCTTCGAAACGTCACAAGTATCTAATTCTCGTCGGCCAAACGCACGAAGAGCCAAAACTCTCCATATACTCGAAACTGGCGCAAACTGCACCGATACAGGAAACGCTCAGCTCGTCGCGATTATCAATTCGTGCCTACTCGTCGCCGCACGGAAATACAAGGCTTGATCGTAATAATCGCAATATCAACAGGGACTACTTGGCCGACAGAGATAGAGGGAGTGCGGGAGGTTCACATCGAGATTGCCCTGGGCACGGCTGTTTGCGGCGCAAACGTCACGTTCCGCAACGACGGCAGCTCATTAATTTCAATGGTCATCGAGGGCAAAGCGGTCTGTTTGCCATAGCGAGGCCTTCCTCTGCAAATCCCGCGGCTTTTATATCTATATATATATGCCAAACTAATGCACTTTACCGGTTCCCGACACCTTCTATACACTTATTCGAATCTTGGCTGAAATTCGCGCTCGTCATGCGTGCGACGCGAAAGAGTCGATATTGTAATGTGGCTATATTTCGGGGTTTGAATATTAGGTAGTGTAACATATACGTAAAGCATTGTGTGACCCAGATTGATTTCCGGTAATTAGATATTCTCGGTGAGTGGCTCAATTATAGATAAATACAGGAGTCGATGTAGGAAGCGAATATTCAGACTTAAGCTGCGCGGATTAATGTATTAGAAATCAATGGACATAAACTGAAGACGACGGTATATAATAAGAAATCAAAATCGAGGGAAGGGTTTAAATTTATAACAAAGCTCTCATACTTTCAGAAGTTTCTAACAAGATTTAGCAGCAGCGCCTGGTTCTAGCCGGAATAACGGGAATTTCATATTTTAGGTCAACTAATTTTAAGCCATCAATAAACATAAAAATAAAAAGGAAATGTAAGCAGGTAAATCAGAATAAAGTTATCTCTAAATTTTTTACATTAATATCCTTTTATTCAGCTATATATAATAGTATGTATATTTTCGTCCAAATATCAGCATGCTGCTCTCTCGGCGCAGTTTTATAAGGTTGGATAACGAGCACTGTCTCGAGTCCGTCATCCGGAGTGTATCCACGTATTTCATTTTTGTTTTCGCAGCATCATACAAGTAGTAAACGACGTTCGCTACACCGTGTGAGTTTGTGTATTTCACATGTTTTTATTTTTTGCCCATATTTTCTTTCTACATAGTATAGGGCACGTGTGAGTATTTTCGCCCGTGTGACTTTTGCCCGCATACGAGTTAACATTACATTTTGCATCGTATAGTTTATATCTCCATATACATCTCGTATTTTTTGACCTTACTTTTTTTATATAGCTTTAATCATTTTTATTTTTATCTGTCCCTTTTTGTTTCTCTGCTTCTGCGCCGCATTTTCTGCGTTATTTTTTCGTTAAATCGACCGTGTCTGCGTGTATGCTGCGCGCATATAATTATTGTACAGTGTGCGAGGAGCCATTTTCTCCCGTTCTCGTCCCATTTCCATCTATCCTTCGTTGGATTTGCGGGATTTTATTTACTTTTTTTTCTCTCTTACGTTTTACATACGGGAGATTCGCTCATTTTCATTCTTTTATGTACACGAGGTTTGCTGAATCTGCTTAAGCCATATTATAATCTTTTCTTCCTTTTTAACATACAATCATCAACAATATATCAACAGTCATAATCAACTTCGCAATTATATATAAATGTGTAATTCTCTAGGGGGGCGAAGGCGATTTTCTCTTCGATCGCACTTCTGCGCGAAAACGCGGATAATAATTTTCCGCAGTGCCTGCAGATCAGACGAATCGATCATATATATAGCTGAGCTCGTATACGTCGATTCGACTTTCCTGAAAATCAGATCTGTGACTGATGCCTGATCGAATTCGAAATTTCGAAAATAAGGTCGTCACTCACCGAAGAAACTACCATTATAGTACTTTCTTATTTTCCCTTTATTTATTTGTTTATTTTTTGATGCAGTTTCGGTATATTTCCATCTTCTTTATTTTCATTAAAAAAATCCTAACTAGAAAATTAATCTAGCGGTTCCTACAATGACATAGACTCACTATAGTTTGATTTCAATGCCGTCTCTCGGTTATGCTTTTTTTTCATTTTTAACTTTCTCTCCATCGCCATATATAAATCTCCAGTAAACACCAAAGTTCAACAATTTGACGCGCGACACTCGTCGTTTTATGAATCGAGATACATCCCTAAAGCTATGTCGTACTTTACACCATCTACACACGAATACGTATGCTCGCGTTTATCGATTTGTCAAAAATTCGTAGAATGTTAAACTTACAGAAGTTGGCAAGGAAAGATGATTTTTCTTCTGAAAATCAGGTTCAAATGGGCTGTTGATACGAAACGATAAAAAGTATATGAAATAATATTTTTACTTTTATAAGTCTTCTACGATATTTTCGATAACTCGATCTAATTTTCAGCAATAAATGTGTACGTTAAATATAGCCTTATATAATACTCAATACGCAATTTCCCGTAAACTAGTATTTTCATCGTTTCTCGCATTTATTCTTTGTTGAATTCGATTATTTTTTTTTAATTACGCGAATTGGTTCTCATATACCATTGTGAATATTTTCAATTATCGTGTTGTAAAAACTTGTATGGTTTTCAATCACACCCACCGAAGTATTTTCAATAAACGTCGCAATCGTCGCAATAATACTCCTAAACAAAATAAACCCGCGTGTACAATCAAATCGAAAGTTAATAATTTTTTGTATTCGTACAAAATAACTTTTCATTCGATTTCACGCTTTATCTCACAACTCAAAAAACACGACTTATGCTATCATTACACGACGTGCACAATAGAAAGTTAATTACAAACGTTATAACGATAGTTAATTGACAACGATTATAGTAATTTTCATTAAACACGTTTTGGACTGTCGACGTTGAATTAAATCACATATAACCATTTCGAACGTTTCGAACGACCATTAAACCATACCAATACGAAAACTGTCGTTCAGCTTCACTCGATCGTTCATAAGCACAAAACCGGTCGTTCGAAAGTTCAACGTAAAAGATTTTCTCTCCCCAGTGTAAACCCCCTATGCGTATAGATATATATATACTACCCGTGAAATTTCTTTTCCATAGCCGATATATAATATCCCCGAGTCGGAGTTGGTTCGCGTGCCGAGGAAGCAATTAGATTTCGCAGAGTAAGAGAGGGGGGTGGGGGGAGGGCAGTGTGACGACGGTAGCGGCAGTAGCAACAGGTGCTCGCTAATCCGCGATATGAAGTGCGGCGGTAGCGGCGCAAGAAGAAAGCGGAGAAAAGTGAAAAGGAGAGAAAGAAAGAGGGGGTCGACGAGCCGGGGAACTTCGTTGTACCGTCGTCGCGCCGCTGCCGTGCGATAATGAAGCGAGTGCGTCGTGATTGCGATAAAAGCCCGTTGCAGTGATGTGACGCGAAACGAAAGCCGCCGCGGTGGAGGATCTTGCTCAATGGGTTTTGTAAACGCCGGATGTCGACTGTGAGATAAGCAGTGTTGAAATGATCAGACGTCGCATGAGCTGTTTTGTTTGAAAAGATTCTTTGTTTTTTTATCTAACGAGCCAAGTCTTAGGGCCATCGAGAACTAAGCTGTATCTTGTGTGTTTTTATACAGTAGACGAGACAAATGTACGTATCCGCATTGTCGAAACTTGTATCCCTAGCTGTAACTATGATCTATAATAATTACTTTCGAATTATGAAACTTATACAATATTAAAAAGTCGCGCATGAAAGGTAAAAATATGATCCTCGTTTACTGTATATAAAATATTAGTTAGCGATGCTCGAGTGTACTTAAATGCTTCGCATTTTTTATCACAATGCAAATGTTTTAGTATGACCGCCTGGAGTATAATTTGTGCTGCTTTGAAAAATTGGAAAATTTCAATTTTAATAAACAAAGAACATCGTCTCGTGACAAGGCATTTCACGATAATGTAGCAGAAATGCATAATAAAAGAAATTTAATATTTTCATATAGTTACATTAGCGAGTTTCCAGTAGAATAAGCAGAATTGAATCAGACTCACGGTGGAAAATGTTTCAACATTTTCTTTGATATTAATTAAATTCATCTTTTAAATTTCTCATTTTTCAAACTGCGACTTGCACTTTATAGTATACAAAAAATTATTGGTTTATTTACGCAACTGGCGGATACAAAATTGAAAAATATGAATAGTTTTCTGAAATAAAAAGTAGAGTCTTTTTACTGCGTTGCTTAATTAAAAAAATCGAATACCCATCCAGAATGTTGCTCATCGACACACGTTTGCTTACAAAAATTTCACGACTAGCTCTTTGGCACGACAATGATCTATTTATTAATATTTCCGGAGATCGAAGTTCGCATGACAATGTATTTACTAAAAGCAATGCTCGTGGATATATAATTCACTTTTTACAATTACGAGAATGATATGGCATTTTCAGCGGTGATATGGGCGCTCCTGATTATTTGTTATCATATTCTTCTCCCAACTTCTGCGACCTTTTTCATTAGTGATTTTTGTTTTACAGTTAGCATTTATTGTTATCATATTTATATATTTATATACTTCTGAAAATAATAATTGAAAATAAAAAATATTCTGTAATAGTTATGTATATATATATCGTCTTTATATTCCACTTCTTCAGCTGGAGTCTTTCTTGGAAAAGTCTATTTACAGTGGCGTTTATTTGCACAAACTAGTAACTGCTCAAGGTTCTATACCGTATCAAAAAAGAACCAACGAAAGTAGTCAAAGAAAAAACACTTTATACGAAAATATTTTTCTCAACCAAATACAAAACGCTTTGAAAGTACAATACGCTCAACTATATATCTCTTTCACAGTAACAATCACTCGTTCAACGAGCCAAAAGAAACCACACCAAACAAAATCACGATAAAAAAAAATTTAGTCAAAACGAACCACAAATTAATAGTCGAACAAAGTAAAAGAAACAACGTACGCTCCAGGCACCATAGCAGAACCTAAGCTGGCTCGAGGCCAGTCTTCAAGGCATATTACGAGCTGACTCGCGCTAGAGATCGTGTGTAAATGTGAGATATAGAGTACGTGACTTTTTACAGATCCGTGTCGAGCGCCTACCGCGCCAGATGTTGCAGCACCATCGCCACCAGCAGGTAGCCTGTCCACCTGGTACAGCTGGAGAGAGCTGCCGAGTTGCCTCTTGGCTGCAGGGTGGAGTCGCTCTCCCGCAGCGAGCCCTGGTACACGTGGTTTAGCCGGTTACTGTGCTCGTCAGCCGAGTTGTCGAAGTCGTTGTCGCTCGATCCGCCGTTGTACTCGTTCTTTCGATCCTGGATCTTGATCTCTGCAACAGATTAATTGGGTGGAGATGATGATGATAGCCTACTATACGTCTGATTGTGTCGGGTTCACACTACTTATAGCGGGATTAGCTTGTCTATGAATATATATATATGTACTAATGTAGTTTGACTACTGGCCGATAAGTATCTGCTCAATACCGTGAATTCGATGACGTAAATTTACAAATAAATTACGCGTTTCGTTTCGCGTCTCTAATCAATATACGTGAGACAATAAATATGTATATTGACGAGCTTTCGAATTTTGAATAATTCAGCCAGCAGTAACTGGATTTTTGCGCTTCCCTCGGAATGCGCATATTTTAAAGTGCACTCACAGGTTCAACCCATATATCTTCGAACACAAACACATTATGAAAAGTCGGAAAATAGCCTAGATATTATGAAAATCACGATTTCAAAACCATCCATTATCCTGGGAACCTAATCGCGGCATAATCCATTAAAACTACCAGCGCGAGCTTGCGGTTAGCCCTTCTCGCGCGTAAGCCAACATAAACATCATTTAAATTCCCTCGCGCACCAGCTAGCGCGAACAAATTTTCGCCGCGGCAAAAAAGTGTCTCCCATCAAGATTGAAGCCCCTCAATCCTTCGACGCCAGCTCGTTATCAGCGCTTCCGTTACAATGATTCCCCTCGTCCGAAAAAAAGTTAACACACGGCGAGTAAATACAAGCGCAGGGTGCGAAATTACTAAAAACGAGACACGATGAAGCGAACGCGTGCGTCTGCGGTCGAAAAAGGGAACAGCGAGAAAAATAGAAACAAACTCATCGACGCGGAGAGAAAAGTATATATAGAACAGGGGTAAGAAGGCCGCGACAGTAGTGGTCGCAAGAAGAAGAAGAAGAACAAGAAGAAGAACAAGAAGAAGAGGCAGCAGCGGTGCGCGCGCGTTAGGAAAGTCGGTGAAACAATATCCGACGCGTATTAGTTATCGTTTATCAGAGAGAGAGAGAGCGAGAGAGCCGTGTCCGCACACACGAGCGCAGCCGCCAAAGCGAGAATTGGGTGAGCCATCTGTTGCCAGACATGATCGATAAAAGTACGCCAAGTGTTATCAGTGCTAAACTGCCACTTTCGGCACGACGCCATCGCCTGTGTGCTATATGTGTGCGCGCGTGTGTGTAGAGGGAGAAAGAGAGACAGGAGCGAATTTCATACCACCAGCTATAACGCTTTTTACCCTTCCGCACACGGCTGAGGGGAAAAAGCTCGGGGCGTCGAGCTTTTGCCACGATTCGACGGAGATGTAGAGAGTAGTAGGAATTATTTCTGCCATCGAGCGCGGATTGCCCGCAACGTATATTGCTCGTGCGTATATATATATATATTGCACTGATGGCGTGGGGCGCGGATTGATGCGGTGTTATTTGTTCGGACGTTTGATTCGCTGGAGATTAACCGCTGCGATCATGATGGTGGTACTGCTGCTGGAGAGCATTTCTATAATTGGAAATCGCGGTGTGTTTTGATGCAGCGTTCTCCCCCGACTTTTGTCTGTCAGGTGGAATTCAACTCGAATGTCAGATTCGTCGAGCCGCGGCTTGGAATATGTAACGGGAAGTTGAAGAAAAAATGTAAGCTTTTAGAAAGCTCTGTCCACCGCAGGAAATCTGTACCCAGGCTCGAAAATGAAAATTTATTTCTCAAAGCCTGCTCGAAAAGTGTAAATGCGTTTCACGAATCTCTCTATACAGCTCTGCTGTCATTATTCAGTCCGTCGGCGGTAGAAACGCTGATTTATGCCGACTGTAGAAACACCCCATTAAAGTCAAAAGAACGCATAAATCCAATGACTGCGGGAAGGCAAAAGAAAATCAAGAAGAGGCGCGTTATAAAAACAAGCCGAACGCCCGAATCCCTGCCCAACGCGTATCAAAGCGAGAAGTGGAAAAAAATGCTTTTTCATCCTGCTGCTTCATTTTTAATGCGCTATGCGAGTTACGATTCTCTTTCTAACGCGCCAAGTAGTAGGACGACGAGGGAGAAAAGGAGGAAGGAAAAAAATATTGAAAGCGAGTCTGGGGAAGAGTGGCGCGAAAGTAGCTCTCCAGACGGGTATTTTCCGGTGTAAACGGACGCCTCTTGTCTCGCATCTCTCTCTCTCTCTCCCTTTCATGAAAGCTGCAGCCAGGCGAGCGTAGTCACGCGATCAGATAAGCTTTTGCGGCCTCTGCGGTGTGCTGCTCGCGCAACGGGTTCAGAGAGAGAGAGAGAGAGAGAGAGAAGGAAGTGAGAAAGAGCTAAAGAGGCCTCATCTATATGCACTGAACAAGAGCAAGAGAGAGAGAGAGAGAGAAAGAGAGAGAGAGAGAGAGAGAGAGAGAGAGAGAGAGAGAGAGAGAGAGAGAGCGAGGATAGATAAGTATTTCATTAAAGAAAACAAATAACTCCTACGCGCAAGCTTATATACCTGAAAGGTTTTGGTTATTTTCGCCGTGTTGCTTTTGTGTATAGTACAGCCCGTATATTATATATTAAGCTACTTTATCGAGCTTACAGGGTTTGCTTAATCTTGTCATTAATGAAGTGGCTGCTGCTGCTGCTAGGCTTGTTTTGAATTACGCTACGCTATACGCGGAGTACATACTTTCATAAAGTTTAGTTTGTGCACGGCCTTCTTTTTATTCATCGCGTATATAATATATAAGCCGAGCGTTATCATTGTGCAGATATTTTTGAAATGGCCGCTCTGTTAACGATTGTTGGTTCGTGTTACTCATTAAACTTTACGGAAGAGAAATTGAATTTTCGCTCAACTAGTTCAACAGCGCTATACGTGACCTCCTCCCCCCCCCCTCTCTCTCCCTCCCTCCCACTCTCTTGGTCGTCGCGTTTTTCTCGATTTTAATCATTTTCACAATTAATAGGCCGCGATTAAAAATTCAGCGTGCCTTCATACTCTTGTGTATTCGTTCAAACAGAGGAGCATTAAACATTCATCGCTGCATGGAATTAGACTGCATTGCCGATTCGCCAAACTACATTTCCATTTATGTGTTGCGCAATACTTTGCATTAATCTTTAAAGAGACGAGGACGCGATAACGGGAATATAAACTGCCCTGAATTATATAAAAACCAGAGCGATATTCAGGTTGCATGAAATTAATGATATTCGCAATGCACGTTCTCTCGTCATTATTATTCCGCACAGGTGTGCGCGTGTGTTGCTCACCGTATAATCTGATGCCGCTTTCGGCGTCGCCCAGTGAATTTTTCGAGACGCACTTGTAGCCTCCAAAGTCACGGGGCTGCAGGTCTTTGATGACCAGCTGCATCCAAGCGCTGTACATGTTCGATATCTCCTCGGTGACGCTGTACTTGTCGTTGGGAATGATCATCTCGTCTGTTGGGCAGATTGAAAAGTTGAGGGTTAAAATGTAGTTTCGGGGAATCAAAAAATCTGTAATTTGATATAGCAGCGTGAGTATACAGCTGTATATGTAGTATATATATACATGACATCGAGAAGCCAATGATCGTTCCGAGATCACTAACCACCCGCATCGAGTGAAGCCTGCAAGGCTTGCGTGCATATAGGCTCCGAAGTTGAAATCCAGTTCGGCCCATTCGGATAACGAACAGATAAGCGGGCAAGTTGCAAGGGTCAAGTTTGGCAACGCGCTGATGGATCCAGCAAGTTATATACCGCCCGGCCGGCATAAAACTTGAAATTGGCGAGAGCCAGGCTTGCTCGCGACGGCCTCGGTATGTACGTGAATGTAATAATAATAATAATAATAATACTCACTGTTCTCGCGGGTCCAGTAATTAATGGGTTTCGGCGAGGCCTCGACTTTGCAGGACAGCGTCACGACGGTCCTCATTGGTGCACCCACGAGTTGATTCGGCACCTCGATCAGCGGACGAACTGAAAGCAGAGAATTATTTTTCGTTGATCATTGTACAATATTTACGCATAATTTATAATATGAGAGACGCGTTTGAAATATCAGCGGGGCACGCGAGAACGAACGAAATTTGTTTACATATTACACGCACGTTCGAATTACGCCCGACGACAAAAACAGAAATTCGCGCGACGTCACGCGAAACCGCATTTACCCCCTGGAAAAATCTAGGGAAAAAAATGTCAACTCCGTTACCGAGAGCTGCAGTATAACCACCGGTGTAATAAATCGATTGAAACGCAGTCATTCTGGCTCGGCGAGTTATTCGTTCCCGCGGCGTGCCTGCACGAGTACAACGCGGTTTGAAAAACAACCTTCAATCGAAGCGCATATATACCGATAACCGACAACATCCATCAAAGCAGCAGCTTATAACCGAAAATCTATATAGTTGGAAACTCAATTGGTTTCGGTTTTCTCGAAATCAAGTCGCCGTATCGCATTCGCAGCTCGATCATTCGCTGCGTATATATATATTCGTCGTGCGCGGATCGAACGTGAGGAAACGCCATCAATATCCCCCAAACGGGAGACCTATCTGTCGCTTTTCAACGGCCTCTTCGTATATACACACACGCATACGTCTCTTTCCCTCTCTGGCCCGTAAACGTACCAATACTCGTCGGCCGCGTCGACGAAAAAAAAACAAGAGCCTATATATATGCATACATGCGCATATATATTGCGAGAGGGCAATTAAAACTTTCTGACCGGGCTGCAGAAGTCCGGCGCACCAGAGAGAGAGAGAGAGAGAGAGTGAGAGAGAGAGAGATAGCTATAGCACAGGGGCCATAAATCAATCCGACCGCAGCGTCCTCTCTTCTCTTTCCGAGGGACTGAGCCTCGCGCTCTCCGATGCGGTGATGTGCGCGTGTGTGAGCCCCCCGAGCGCGTCCGCATATTTACACATCCGCCGACGACATTTTATCGGACGTTGTCGCGATTGTCGCCGTCAAACGGCTTGTATTGGGAGGTCAAGCTCTCTCGGAGCTTGCACGCCGCGGGAAATCCGCGCGAGAGGTCACCTTGCACCTCACGGAAAAAAAGAGGATTGTTAACGAAAGCCCGATTCGCGCGTTTTTATTAATGCGACGAGCGCGACCGTTAAATTTTCATTGGACGGTTAATTGAGAGCGTGAAAAGGGGGAAAAGCGCGGCGGTCTTGATGAATTACTTTAATTATAGCGGAGAATTTATTTTTACTCGCTGTCGTTGTTGTTGTTGTTGTTGTTGCGAGAGTATAGCGGCGGTGATTGCCGTGGAAATAAACACCTGAGTCTCGCGTTCATCGAGAATTCAGGGAAATAATTGCATACCGAATTACGATGTAAGAGCCCGATTTGATACTCGTTAAATTGCGGATCTGTTCAATTCGACGGATTTCTAGTGCGGTAACCGGATGTAAAAAAATCCGGATGTATATACAATAATCGAGGTTTTTAATATTTTCCCGGAGAATTATTCCGGATTTCTTTTTACGACTTTTTACTTTTTATTAATGGAATTAATGGATACACTTTCCACGAGTTCGATCGTAAAAAGCTGTGTTTTTTTTTACGTCCGCAATGATTGATGATAATGATCATGCAAAGTTTCATTTTCACCTGGAAAATCCACGCGGAGCTTTGATGAAATTGCAGAAATAAATGTTTATAGCCCGCGAGATTGCTTTATGGTTTATATTTTTAAAGTAATAAAATAAATTTTCATATTAATACACGATCCTTTATGTTATAATGCAATATAAATTATACGCTCTCGAAATAAGTTAGCAATTTATCAATCGCATAAGCCATCATGTACACCGCATTTATTGACAATATAGCCTGATACCCCATTCTCAAATCGAGCTTCTCGTCGACGAATAGCAACGAGACAAGCTACACCTAACGCAGTAAACACGAGTATCGTTCGCAGACAAGAAAAAAGAGAGAAGCATCTCAAACACTGCATACCAAAAGCAAACTCGATTAATCTCGCCGAGAAGCGCGCGAACGCGAAAAAAACAACCCGCGCGTTAAAAGATTCCTCTCTCTCTCCCAGCGCTACTCTTTCGTGGAGAAATAATTTCCTTCTCGGCGATATCTCTACGTTATATTATTTAAAAGGTAGGGCGTAAGGTAGGTCGGTTAACGAGTGCTCTTAAAACGCGAGGGACACGGCATTTAATGTTCTTGAACTTTGCTCCGCAGCGGCATCTGCCAGTAAGAATATATATATATATATATCTGCTCTATATGTATAATACGAAGGTATATAGAATCGGGGTAAGAGGCGCGCGAGGGCGGAGAGCCGAGGAGATACCTGCCGGCGCATAATGCGCCGCTGTCCTTTACGCTGCAATTAGCGGATAAGCGATCGACCTTTCGCTACTGCTATGCTCTGCGGTTATATCCCCCTTCTCGGTATATATACATGCGATGCCGCCGCTGCTGCCGCTTCGTGCTATATCTGTAGACACGGCTTTCCTTTAACGTCGCGCGCACACCAGGAAGCGCCTCATTATAAATTTCTCTTTCCACGGTGTATTATGTATACTTTTAGAATATTAACCGGATCTATCTGCGGGGGATATTATATATTTCTTCGCGGTCCGCCGCGACTTATTCTCCACTTATATATTATTATATATATATAATGTCTCGTGCGATATTGGAAAAGTATCTATCTCGCTTTTTCTTATAATTACTGTAGCTCCTCGCGACTCTTCCTTTGTAGTAAAACGCGACACTCGGTCGAGCATTTTTACAGTATATATACTTGGACAATGCAATTATCTCGAAAAACAATATACTCGTAAGTCAATATTTAATAGCAAAGAGAAAGCTTGGAGTTTTTATTAATTTATCAAAATACCCTAGTCCCACTCAGGCCCTCGTGTAATTACGGTCAATTAAAGTGTCCTCTACCAGCGAGTAGCCTCGGCGACTCAAAGCTCGCTCAAAAGCCATAACGTCCTCGCGCGCACTTTTAGCGCTCGAGCTCGTAAAGACGACGACGGTGGCATCTCCATCAAGCGCGTCGGAAAAAAGTGCTCTCCTGATGAACTTTCCGCAGCTTCTCGGCGCGCGGCAATCGACATTTTCATGTTGCCGTACAACGAGAGCGCGCGGCTCGCAATTAACGTTAGAGCCGCGCTACTTTAATACACCGCGACAGTGCAAAAGGTGCCGCTGGAAGCAGACGAAGAGTAAAAAAAAAGGCTTTTTACACGCGAGATTTTAGGGCTGACTTTTCTTAATCCCTTTTTTATCATGGCTCCGCGGCGTGACGTGTTCCGTCCTCGTTGGGGGCACGATCTTCTCTACGCGCGACGACGACGCGAGCGGAGTATAAAACCGGGCGAAAAGTTTACGGGCCCACCCCCGGCGAGCTCCGCGCAGCTCCGTCTCGAGGTAACCGCCGCGCCCCATCTGCGGGAGTAGGTGGTAATGTAGAGAAGGATCGAGCGCGTTATCTTATCGTCCCTGAAGCAGCATCGCGCGCTCTATACATACACCGCCTTCGTGTGTCTCCTGCTCTCTGTTATACGTATATATATATATATATATACAGCAGAGCAGTCGCTTCGTCCTTTGCGCCACGGCATAGTCTGCGCGCGTGTGTGTGCGCGCGCGAGAGGGAGAGACAGTCGGAGAGAAGAAATTGAAAGGAGCGGTGTACAGGAGCGAAGGAGAAGGAGAGATAAGGAGGAGAGTCATTAAGTGAAGGAGAAAGAGTTAGCGAGTGACTGCGGATCGAGGGGAGAGAGAAAACATTGAAAGAAAAGGACGCCGCTGCAAGCTCAGGATATATAGCTATATATGCGCTGTTGGCGAGGAGTCTTTCTCTCTCTCTAACAGGGAGTAACAACTACCGGAGATAAAGCCGGCAGAGATGAGAAGAGAGAGAGAGAGAGAGAGAGAGAGCTAAGTGAAAGAAGTAAGCGAGTAGCCAGTCACCGGATAAAGATATTTGAGGATATAGTTATTTGGAGAAAATAATGAAAAAGAAGATACGAGGAGCGAACGGCCGAGCTGAATTCGCGAGACGAAGAAAATTAACAAAGTAAGAGAGGAGAAGCGAGTTAATAGAGAATAAGAAAAGGCGCCGTGCGAAAGAGAGCGAGAAATATAAAGTAAGCAGCTATGCGGAGACGGAGGCAAATAGCGCTAGTCGCGGAAATGACGAAAGGATGGGCGGAGAGGACTTTGAGAAATAGATGCTGCTACTGCTGCTGCTCTCCCGTCGCAACGTTTGCGATTCCGTCGGAAAATAATTAACCGTATACCCGCTTCCGCCATCGCCCCCCTCACTATGTTTACTTTTATTTCGAGACCGACCCGCATTATTCGCAGACGGGTTAAATTTGAACGCGCGCGTGCACCAGCCGTCGATATTTAGCTCCTTCCTTTTCTCGCATAGTCGCAACTCTTTCGTTAATGAATTCGCTTGGGCGAATTATCGGCTCGCTGTTTCATTCAGGAGACTCGTCCTATATCGGTTCGAGGCCGATTGTCATTTCATTTCCGACGTTTATGATTCAAAAGGATCAATTAGGCGATCTGTATTATACACACAGACTCTTATTTATAATTTTCGGCTTTAATTTATACACGCGATATAAAAATACAATCCAAAGAAAATTCATTTCCCCCGATCGAGTGACCATCCGCAGCTGAAGCAGATTAGAAAATTAAGCAATTAGAACGGGCCGAGAAAGCGAGGTGTCGATCCACTGAATAATTGCGGATGGTCCGTCTTGAGTCGCCGTCGTCGTCGGCGTTCTTGCAGCAGCCTCGCGGTAGTTTCGCGAGCTCAGCTGCCGCGGATCGCTCCGGCGTGTTAGCGAACATCCAATTTCCGGGGAGGAATTACCTTTCGCAAGAGAGAGACGGAACGATCTTAGACGCTCACGGGGAGTCTGAATCGAGCAAGGGTGAGAGAGGGGGAGATAGATGGACGGGAGAGAGGCCAGTTGCTCGTAACCGCAGCTTAATTCATTCCGCAGTGGCCCGGCAGCTAAACCCGAAATACGTTGGGTATATCTTGGTCGGAGTGTAATTTTATTATCTCACCCGCGAGCGCTAGCTTGCAGCTTTGACCCGTACTGCTGCAGTGCTATCTCGCCCCCGTTGTTCGCTCGCTGCTGCACAGCTCTTTCGGTTTGTCTCGTGCGCGGCGACGTCTGATGCCCCCTCCTACCCCCCCCCCCTTTTATCTTCTTCAACCTCGTTTCGTAATGGTTATTGTTTCATTGTCCCGTGTCGGTTGGCTCCGCTTGGTCGTTAATTCGGTCGGCTGATGAACTTTTTATGTTTGATATTTGCATTCGCAGGCGGTTGATTGGGCTCCGATGTTTTTGCAAATCGATATTTGGGTGACAAGTTGCATATTACATGTATCGGCGGATTGATATTGCCAGGATCGTCCGCGGTATCGAAGCTTCGCGGGAATAATTTAGACTAGCGTTATATCGATCGAAAATACATCGACAAAAGTGGCTTCGGTCGTTCCATACCGGTATGATATACAGCGAGTATCGTTTAAATTAATTCCGCAAAAATATTAATTCGACGCTCACGAATTCCCCAAACGTTCGCGGTATACATATAATTTCATTACGCTCAAAAACCGACTTTAATTTTAATCGTTTCATTATTACACACCGCCTCCAAGCTGCCATATACTATGTATATATACAACTCCTATATACAAAACTCAATCGATCCCCGACCGCACCCCGATGCCCAAACTTTACAAAAGCTTTCCTCCTCGTGTGTCACGGCAATAAATAAATTCCAGCGCGCGCTGCAGCGGTGAAAGGAAAAATGTATATAAGCGACGGACGATAGTCATGTATATACGCGTGTCCAGCCAGACACGGCCGTAAGTGGAACACGCGAGATGCAGGCGCGCACCACGCGTTCTATAAAGGATGAAAAATCGATTGGGTCACGCGAAAAAGCACGAATTACTCACAATGAACCTGCAGCATCATTCGCTTGCTCACTGAGGGGGGGACGCCGTTGCTGGCTATACACAAGTAGGAGCCCATCTCGCTCCTGCCGATTATCGGAAAGCTCAGCACCTCGCCTTCGGCTTGCGGAACTGAAACAGAAATTTAGCTTTTTATAAATACTCTTTCTTACTCTGCGCGTACAATGTGCGCTCCGGGCATGCGCAGTATGAACGTATGAATTCGAAAGAAGCCCGTATGCGTATACGCTGTTATATGAATGTATAAAGCTCGGGTTTAAAGAAAAAGTAGAGACGAATGCGATGCAGATGTGTAATTGAAAATGAATAGGTAAAAAGCGCCGGGACCGCAAAAAGAGCGGAAAAACTAGATGTAAATGCGCCGGGCAATTGGCATATATCTTTGAGCGCCGCGGGTATATACGTATACCTGTATATATATACCTACGCCGGCGCGGAAAACAATGGCTCGCTCGCTAAACGAGTTTACAAAATGGAGAGAAAGCGCGCGAGCACGTTCCATAGAGAGAAAGCGCTGCGTTTATCAGTGTCGTCATTTATTGACGGCAGCTTTTATTTGCGTTGCTTCCAACTATTCGTGTTGGTGCAGCTGCCGACGCGTTTTTGCCCTTTTCGCGCCCTTTTGTGGTCGGGCCATATAAATCCGCGCGTCTTTGTTTTTATGCGTTATATTTGGATTCGATGACACGCAAGTATAAGGAATTGATTCCGAACACCTGATTTGTAGCTCTTCTTCCCGGAAATCGCGTTGCTCTATAGCTTGACGTTATATTTACAAAGCATTCTCTGGGGGTTCAATTTAAAGGTTAGATAATTACATTTTGCAACGTCGAAGGACGGGCTCGTAATTGCGCGAGGACTTGTCCATTATATTGCAATTTGGAAGATTGGATAAATTGAAGCGTCAAAAGATAAAGCAAAAGTTCGAACAATATATATTTTCACGCAAAGAGCGCTCGCTGCCATGCACCGCGCGGAGTATTCAAAAAGCTCTTTGCGCTCGACTTTCCACGATGAAACAACATTTCCGATACGCAAATGTTTGTTTCTTTCTTTTTTCAGTTTTGTTTCTATATCGCTCGTTGACAGAGTCGTCAACTCTCAGCGGAGCAAGCGCAAACGTTTGCTTTGTGCGTATAGGACAACAAGAAGAGAAATGCGCGGATAGAGAAGGATATATAGAGACGTAGTGAAATAAAGCGCGTACATACCTTTGCTTTTACTACCGGAGCTCGTCCTCATGATGATCTCGCTGTTATCCTCTCGCTTCCAAACGATTGCCGGCTTTGGATATCCGCGCGCCTTGCAGATGAGCTTCGCGGAGCCGCCTTCTGGCACCATTATATCGCCCGAAGTCTCCTCGGAAATGATATCCGGCGGGATGACAACTTCCAAATGAGCACTCTGCATATAAAGGAACGTAGAAAAATCAGTGCGGAATAAATCTCACGTCGAGTTTTGAGAAATCCGATTGAAAATATCTGCTAAAACATCCGTGAATAAATAAACGCTCTACGTACGAACTAGAGTGTAAAACTGCAGAATAATAAACAAACGCGTGACTGAATTTTTTGCTTATAATATTGAATCAAAAAAAGCCACTAGGGCAAGAAAGTTCCACCGCGACCGCGTTTTAAAATTTAACTCTAAAGCCCCTGGAAAAAAACTGTTAAAATTCAGAGTTAAAAGCGACGAAGCGCAGTAAAAATCTAGCACAGAGAGAGAGCGCGCTAGTAAAGGTGTGACACAATATGCACACGCGGCTGGCGACAACAATCCAGGAGCAAAAAAAAAAGTAAAATCGCACGCAGGCCGGAATTTAAAGCCGACACACGGCAGAGCGAGGGCTTACCTGGCTCTTCATGGGATCAGTGTTGACCTGACACATGTAGGTGCCTCGGTCCTCCGGCCGCGTGTCCTTGATGCTCAGCGTCCACGTATTGAAGTCGTTGTGCGTGACGGAGAGCCGGGCGTTGTTCGTGATGACGTGCTCGTGGATCGCGAGGATCGCTTTTGTGTCCGCCTTGATCCAAGCCACCTGAACCCGCGCATCAGCCCGCGCGCAACAGTCCAATTATTCAGATTTTAGTGACAGGGGAAAGACCAAACTCGCACTGAGTATCGGGGGAAGCGAGGCTTTTATTTTCAGTTTTTTTCGCTTTTTTTACCGAGCGATAGAGGGTTTTTCATGGCACTGGTTATTTTGATTTGAAATTTCATTCGAGGCGTCGTCGTCTTGCGAAATATGTCGATGGAGGATGCCTTCGCTAGCTGAATGTTCAACTTTTCTCATTGACCTAATTTTCAGCAACTTAATGGAGGTCGACACGGCGATAATAATTAACGCATTATTCGAATTTATTTCATTGCTCCACGATCTGCGACATGCTTATTTTTTCAATTCAAATCGATGATTCGATTTTCTGTCCATTTAACGAGTTACCTGGCACTACTTTTTTTTTAAATTTAACTTGCGATAATTCGATTTTCAGTCTCGAGAATGATTTCGAGGAAGATATCGGGTTATTCGCCTGGAATTGTTCAATCAATAAACGTTGATATATATATACATATAGGTCTGATTCAATCCAGCTATTTTCACTTCGGGAAAAAAATAGATATCGCTTCATTAAGACAGTGAAAGCTCCTCGTTTCCGCCCGTCGCCGATCGACATATTTCCACTGCGACGACATGGTAAAATAACGTAAATGTGTAAACAAACGAAACTTATCCATGGTAAACAAACAAGACCGTATTTCAAATCAACAAAAAAAAAACAAGGAATCTTTGAAAAAAAACGTGATTGAGAACAAACCTGCTCTGATCTCGCGACCTACAATTCAGCGCAAAATCGTCGGCTCATGCTTTTGTGCGTGGCGTATATGCATAGCAGTACAAATCAACGCTATCGAGCGTGTGACGCTCTCTTCGATCTTCGCGCGAACTCGCGAAAGATAAACAAAATAAAAAAGCGAGGGAGCTGATGCTGCGCAGGCCACAAAGAGAGCGAGAAAAAAAGGAATAAAAAAGGGGGAGTTTCGACGCGCGCGAATATTTAGCATCAATCTCGTTATCTTCGCGGCGTTTATTTAGCAGCTCTCGGGGCGTCGTTTGCAATTCGAGCAGCGCGCATCGTCGTCGCGCCAGATCAACAACAACGCGATGTTGAGTGCCGCAGCGACCGGCAAAGCTACGGCTTTTGTAAATTTACGGTTTGGCGATTCGTCAGCTTCTTTTTACTTTTCTTATACTGAGAGAGTGAGAGAGAGAGAGAGAGAAAAAGAGAGAGAGATAGAGGTGAAATGGCCGAAATGAGGAATGCATCAGAATATGGCTCTCGGAATTTTCAAAGGGTTGCTTTACTATATGCATATATGCGCAGAGTGAATTTTCTTTTAAAGTTTGCTTATGCTGAGGTAAAACTTCCGGTGCGGTATGCAGTTTACAGCAAAAAATAAAATAAAAAGTATATACGACTGTTAACTATGTGAAAATTCAACATAAATAAATTTGAATTTTGCTAAACGCTTTCAAGACTATGTATGTATTCAAAAATATTTTCACTCATATATAGAGGCCTGCAACCGATAAACTTTCATGATCTGCCAAGTTCGCGAAACTGGTATTAGTATAGTTATTTCGGTAACCTAACGTTCTGCACATTACCATCAAACGCACGATCTCCGCCATAGCATATCGCATTTACAAGTTCGGATCCTTTGATGGACCTACTTTAGAAAATTCAATAAACCAAGCTTAAAATATTTTCAATAAGCCTCAAACATTCCGTACACTCTCTGCCTCTCTGACAATTATCATATAGAAGACAGCTATATCGTTCATAAGGATTGTTACGATTTAAACACCCTCTACCCCTCACGGATATCGACTGCAATTTCACTCGAATAATCAGATCAACCGAAGCTTCAGCGAAACACACAGGGCTGCTTAATACCTGCTCAACGCGTCTTCCCGCGGGCACATCCTCCTCAAAACGTTCGAAAGCCCTCGCCCGCACGCATTACCCCTCGTATACAAGCCCCGAGATATCAATAAGCAGCGGGAGCTTTTGTGTATAAGAGCTGATAGATCGCGCGGGGAAGCCACCCCAAAGGGTGTCGGATTCTATCGCGAAAGCTTCTCTCTCTCTCTCTATGTATATATATATATATAGCATGGAAAAGAAAACAGTCGAGTATAGCTTCATTTTTCATCGTTTCGAGGTTAGCAGGATAACGACGGAGGCAGTGAGTGTGTTTCCTCGTAAGCGCGGCGATGATTTGCCCATTGACTCGAAGAGAGAGGGAGAGTGAGAGGCATCCTCCACGACTGTCTGAAAGGCAGGTCGAGAGGGAGCTTGAGAGAGTGCGTTACGGCGAGCTTTAAGTGACGATACACAAAGGAGACCGTGCGAATGAAGGTGTATTGTCGCCGTTGACTATTATACGGATGCAAAATAAATCTGGACTTTATGGGGTATTTTATCTGGGTCATTACGAGACTGAATGCTTGCCGGGGTATTGAGCGAATTCCTCGCGTCATTGTGTTCGCTGCTTATTGTATATATACGTACATTCGCTGAGGGGCTTTCTTTGAATGATTGTACGTACTCGTTAAAAAATTTTTCGTCGCGAGTTACTTTTACGCTATCTGGATAATCAGTTTTACGCTGCTCTCAACATACATCCGAGGTAGAGAGAATATTATTAAAAGCGTCAAAAGAATTCAATTAATTACGCGCTTTAGAAAAGAAGTCGTGTATCGCAGTGCAAGCCTCAAAGCTCCGGTGCGAAATACACGCATACACCCGATCAGAGTTCAAGAAGCGGCATCCTGCGATATCCCGGGAATCAAGAAACCAAAGGAAACCCTCTCTCGATTCCAAGAAAGCCGGAAACACGTGTACGTGTACACGTAAAACGTTGCGGTCGCTGACGAGTGAGAAGAAAAAATAAATAAACGAGTCGCTATGCGGAGCAAAGGAACGGACTTGGTTTCCGGTCTCGCGCCAAGGTCTCCGAGTTACACCCTCTCAGTCCCCTCTCTGTTCTTTCATATGCAAAGCATTTCTGCTCTGTATTGTCGGACCCTCAGCTGCAACCGCACTCTCGCTATTTCTGTTTTTTTTTTCTA
This sequence comes from Muscidifurax raptorellus, assembly GCA_020010945.3. NCBI lineage: Eukaryota > Metazoa > Arthropoda > Insecta > Hymenoptera > Pteromalidae > Muscidifurax > Muscidifurax raptorellus. The sequence continues at coordinate 5,679,193 of CM052078.1, read as the reverse complement.
ACGCAGAGAGCCAGAACCCCCTCTCATTTTTTGCAATTTTATTGTCCTCCCGCGTTTTTTTCTCCCCTTTCTCCGCAACGCTGTGGCGTCTGGCCTTTCTCCCTCTCTCTCTCCCTATAGTTTCTTTTTTCGCCATAAGCGAGATCGTACACGCATACATACATACATATATATATATATATATATATATATATATATATATAGGAAAGAACGAGCGGCCTTTCCTTTTAGATACTATACCTCCGGGACGCAGATGTATAAATGGATAAACTCGCTAATTAAAAGTTTCGCGCGCAGGCTCCTTTAATATCGAAATTTTCGCGAGCGACGAGTTACGAGCCCTGAGTCTAATTAGAGCGCCTCCTCGATTGTACGATCTGCTTTGTCGAACGACCCGACGCGCCCCGAGAGTTTGCTTCAGTTTTTTTTTTCGTTCCGCTGTATACACACAGTCGCAAGTTGCGAAAAACGTGCGTCGCCGATTCGAATGTTCGCGGCTGCAAGCTCGACCGGTTTTTGTCTGCGTGTATGGCTTACATAAGCGCTCGACGCGTTGAGGGAAATTGTATGCGACAACTAGTTTTTCTTTTGTCGTCGCTTGGAACGATGCGTTTCTAATTTGGCCGGAGTAGAATATCACACTTTTTTCGTCACACAGCACGCACAAGTCACACTCAACAATGCCAATGTGATATTCTACTCTGCGTAATTTAGAGTAACGCCTGAAACCAGATATTACGTTATTGTTCATATCGTCGAATCGATGCGCGCGTACGATTTCCCGCAAGCGCTTTCGACGAGCAGCAGCAGCAGCAGGGAACGCTTCGTCTATTTTCAGCAAAGGTCATGCACATGCAGTCGGCTTGTGGCAATTTTCTCGAAAATAAATCCATGCATCGCGACATGCCTCGGCGGAGAAATTCCAACTGTCGATGTTGTCTCTGAGCAGTTCTATACGTCGCAGTCATCGATCAGTTCTCGTTCTTCCGCTGCGCTTTTTGTTATTGGTGCAGTATATATTGTTAATCGAACGAAGCGACCATTATTATTAGGTGCACTCGAGTACCTGCATCCAAATATCAAACGGTCTTCGATGATACTCTCGCAGTGTACGCGAGGCACACGTGCTTCAAGTAAATAAATAATACTTTCTGCGTCAGTCTGCTATTTTTGTATTTGATTGTTTTCGTAAATAAGCTGGCTTAACTATAGTACAGTGCTCGCGTTGACTACGAGGATTCAGGGGTTGTATACACGTATTTACTTTACTCAATGCATAAACTATGTTTTCGGGGATAATACAATAGAATTTTGATGGATATCAAAAGATACTTGAAATTTTGTTTCCTCAGAATATACATAACGAATACAATGTCGTATTATACATCCGTTTTTGTTTTTCGATTCACCCAATCTCAAGTGATCTCAACAGGTGCACAATCCTCTCTCAACGCTGCGCAGCGAGGGAGGATAAACAGTGAAAAATATTATAATACCCATACACGATCAAACTTTGTATATATATTCAGCGTGACTTCTTTCGCAAAGCAGGATAATAAAGGAACGCGAAGTGCAATTTTTCATTTGGATATAATACGTACAAGAGGCGGACGGTTGGCAAGAGAGGATATATTAAAGCCGCTCGCGCGCAGCATTTGCGAATGTGGTACCTGCCAATGTGCACATTCGCAGCATCATTTTTATTTTCTATCAGCCAAAACCTGCGTTTTTTCGTGTTTTCCCCTTTATATTTTCGGGTTGCTTTCGCGTACATTACGCAAATAAAACAAGAAGGCTGCCAGCATGCAAAAAAATACACCATCACCAGGTCACGCTACAAAATTCCACGGTGCAAGTTTCATTCAACTCAGAGTGCTCTCAGTCATCGCTTTTTGGCTCGGCTGATATGCGTGATCATAAATGAGCGGGAAAGCTTCCTTTATCGTTGTCGTTCGGAGATTCGCGGTCTATCGCACTGTTTTTAAAGCGAAGCCGATTTATGAGGATGATAAACTGTTATACACCGTGTATAACGATGAATGTATTTCGCGTATGGAGAAGTAGAAGAACTGTCTAGAGGGGTGTAGTCGTAAAAAATTTCTATTCGAAAAGTGAGCACCTCTTCGGAGTAGGCTGATGATTGTAAAATTCAAGATTGATTTAATTTTTCATTGTTGATGTTTCTTAGGAGCGCCAAACTGTATTTTTATTTAAGCAAAAGTTTTCAGCTTCGGAAGGAAAGTTTGTTTTATTCTCGGCGAGCGAAGTTTAGAAAGCTTAACTTAAAGTTTGTTCCAGCACATATACATAAAAACTGGTATTAATAATTATAATTTTAATTATGAAGCAAGGGCGCTTTAACTTCGTTCCATTATGACTTACGATTCAACGAGAAAATAGAGTGAAATTTTCCAAATTCAAATCAGTCGACGAACAACACGTAAAAAATTGCATTTTATAGAATGGCGCAAGTAAATTCAACGAGCCAAGCTGACTTATATACGCACATTCTGATCTCTATATAGGTTTATGTTATCGGGTTGATCTGCGTATCCTGTATGCATAATCAAAGGTTCCAAACGAATCTAAGGTGATCTCACTGGTCAGAAGAGTAAAAAATTGCAAACTCACGAAGGTAATAGTGATCGTGATGAAATCTGATACTATACATCTGTATGCAGTGCAGCAATCGTACAGGGTAGAAATACACGCGACGGCTGATGATATGTTATATTATTATACAGTATACAGATTTATGGAGATTCAATACTTGTAGTGCATATATGAGAGGCAGTGATGAGAGATACATAGATAGACAGATGGGTATGTATAGAGGCAAGTATAGAGACAGAGGCAGTGCTAGAAAAGAGATGATACAGAGATATACAGAGGTTCATAGAGTGTGGGAGGATCAGTGCGTTGTGGTGCAGGCATATGCCGTGAGAGATGCTCGCAATATAAGAGAGTGCAGTAGTGAGATATATATAATAATAAGTGCGGCAGAGTCGATCATTAATCATTATATAGTGGTTGTGTCGACAAGATCCATTACAGCAGGCGGTCACGTTAGATCATGTTATGTGAATAGTTACCCGAGGATTGGCACCACCGTGATCACCGCTCGCGGAGGAGGAAGGACTCACCCGGTATCCACCGAGGTTGTTTACCACGCAGGTGAACGTCGCGTCGCGACCCCTCGGCACCGTTAAGTTCGACATCGGTTTCGTGAATTCCGGCTCCAGGCACGTCACTGAAACAGACCAAACAGAAGACGATCGTCAGTTCGACATGCATATCTCAATATTATAATGTATAAGCTTGGATGAGGATGAAGTGAAATAAAAATTAAAAATAATATTTTTGTCCACCTCTCATTTCTCATCAGTTTAGATGAAATTTTTCTGTTTTTTTTTTTGCACACGCCGCTGATCTCCCTTTTTTATGTGGGTCGGCTTACAGCTCGTCTGATTTTAATTTTGCAGATGGATTTCGCCGCGCAGACTACGCGTTTAATTTTTCTTTTTGCCTGGGCAGCGCGTGCCTATATATTTTGATAACCATTCAACGCTGTTTTTTTCGTATTGTACACACGGAAAAAGACACGAACGGTTTTCAATGTTTGCGATACATATTTTTCACAAACATTTTTCTTTGGCATATATAATAATTCTCTCTTCGCACAATACACGACTGGACGTTTAGACGATTTATCAAGTTTGATATTTTACAGCGAAGCGCGCGCAGGTAAAAGCATTTATTTTCATTTTAGGTCATCGTATATAGTTTGAACAAAACCTGTATAGATGGGCTGCTCTCGTTCGTTTTTTTTATTGGAACGTTACCCAAAGGATTTCGCTAGAATAAAACGCGCGCGCGTATGTACGTGAAATGCTAAAACATCGTTGACGAGGTATTCCGATCGTAAACATCGGTCGCTGTTTTAGCCCGGTTGTTGTGCAATTTTCTGAGAGGACAAAGGCATTTACGAGAAAGCATTGTAAAATTCGTATTGTTGATCCGTCCAAGTGCATGTCTCGTCGCATCATCATGTTGAACAAAAAAAAATGTTATTTTTTGTTTCCATTTTCGTTTGCAATTCGCCCATTGAGCGACATTTACTCTGTCTGGCTATTTTTAAACGCGTTATATACTTTTGCAACGCACTCGCTTTCTCGTCACAATTCGGTCACTCAAACGAAGCTCCACACTTTATTTTCCTTATGTGCAAACTTCATCAAAGAGCGAAAGAAAAAAAATAATTTTTTTCGTTTGAATTACTTGAAAAGTTTGTATGCAACCGTAAATAACAGTCATATAATGAAATCGTCGAGCCGGCGAGACGTGAATTATTGAGATTAGCGTGAAGCGTAGCGCAAAACAGAAGCATTGTGCTTTGTCCTTCTACTTGGATGTTTGCTACGTAATCGTGCGCCAAGCCGCAGTCAAAGGCGAGACAAAGGGTCAGGTGGGATGAATGCCTATGTATATGTATATCGTACGTGTATATTGCATTTGCATGTATACGTGGCCCCCACTCCTCTGGCACACGTGTGTATGTCTATATACATAATTTTCGACCAGAAGGTAGGAGGGAAAGGAAAATGCAATTACCGGCGCAATCAATTTAGATAACGCGACGCTGAATAGACGCGTAATTGGCAAAATAAGATTATAGCGCGAGAGACACAATGCCGACTGACAATCGAAATTTCTGCAGAATTCTCAGAATATTTCAAGACGCGTCGGGTAGCGAGTTCGTCGACACTGGTACATTTGTTTGCACTATTAATAAATGTAACACCGTATATTTTTCTTCTCTCGACATTAAACAGTGTATACTCCGCGCGGTATATCGAATTTTTCCACAACAACGCGTACACCACTTCGAAGCTTAAACAAAAAAGCAGTTATACTCCAAACTCAAATAACCAAGCCAATCGCCGTATAAAAAAGCAGTCTCATCGGCAGAACAAAAGCGTGGAATTCTATTTAGTCGCTGCAGATATCGCGAAAAAATCCGATTACTCGATTCCTCGCTCATTTTCCCCCTTTATACGATGTGTATAGGATCGGAGATGACGCGCAGTCCGATGACATCGGAAAAAAAATATTTTGATCCTCGATAAACCACGTTCTGGTCTGATCCTAAATCCTCTCGCTGTCTCTCCTTGGTACATTTTGCTCTCGTTCGTCGGCACTTTCTTCCGACCGAGCGCATTACATCGAGCTCCGGCGTTGTAAGCCTGCGATGCGCACAACGAGACACACGCACACACAGTCTCCATCTCGCTTTCCAGCGGGAAGAAGACGGCAGCGCATCGAATTTCAATTTACGCCCACTTTGGTCGTCGACGATTTCCTCCTTCTCTCTTTCTCCAACGCGGCGGCGGCAGCGGCGGCGGCGATAGAAAAGCGTTCCGAGAGTCTTACGACGGCGGGCGCAACATTGCCGCGCTCTGAATTTTACGAGGGTATTTACATGAGCGCAATATTTTATGGGGCCACTTAATGCCAGGTCACGTCCCGCGTCCTCTGTGCAGCGGCGCCGTGTCTCTGCAGCCTCTGAGCGTTGAACTCGCGCCGCGGCTCTGCCCACCTATGAATCAAAGCCCGCTTTAAAGATTTCTTTCTCATCCGGGGGATAAGGAACTCGGAGAGAGAGAGAGAGAAGTTGCAGCTCGAGGAGTATAAGCGAGAAGGACTCGTCGTCTTGTGGAATAACTCAGGGTTTCTCTTTTGCTCTTGGAAGTGTCTTCGTCGGGTCTACTGTTCTTTATCCACTCTGCTTTTCTCCGGATCGGTTTTGAGAGGGAGACGGAAGGGGAAAATCTGGATGTCGTTTGGGGAAACTGAGACTGAGTGCTTGAATAATTGCATTTATCGCCATTTGGGTTTTTTTTTACCAACATACAATCAGGTACATGCGGAAATTTATCAAATGTTCTTTTTTTAGGCGTGAATAGCATGCGCTGTTATATAGCCAATTAAACGAGATTATAATCATATTTAAACTGATGATTCTCTTATACTGTTATACAATTAACTTATATTTTTTGCTGCAGGTTCATTTAATTTATTCGCCTTCTGCTGCTTAATACGTACCAATGGTTTATACCATTTATACTCTGTTTGATACAGCTTCTCTGTTGATGTTTGAAAAAAGTAATTAGCTATGTCGCAAATTATCGGTTAATTTTAATGATAAAATTCACTCAACGGGTCCCGTTTTTCATTCCATGAGCAATTCCACTTATAAAGTAGTAAGTCGATTATAAATTGTTGTACAGCTATATACACTTTATTAAAAACCCAGTTATAATAAAAAATGTATCGGAAAGAAAGTATGAAAAATTGAACAAGACACGAATTAAAATTCAAGCAGTCTCATTACTCTTATTACGACGGACTGACTGAAATACCAACATATAAATTATACATCAACTCGCATCTGCGCCTGACGCGGCCGTGCTAATGTCAAAATCTTCTTCCGAATATTAACGTATCGACAATTTAAAAGCGCATAACCTGCATTAACATATACGAGCGAAAAGAGAGCAATGAAAAAGCGCTCGCATATTGCAACGAGCAAACGTCGTTTGCAATTCGTCGATGCCCCCTCATTACCTCTTCAAATCAAACGACAGCAACAGCAGCCGGAGCTACCCCTAGGAAAATCAAAGTTCGAAGAACCGAGATAGATCCGGCAGTTGATCGTCGGAGGCAGCAATTGCCTGCAACGGTATATATACGTATAGCCGGGAGCCCCGAGGCTCGCACACGCGAATTTCAGACTACTGTGCTATATACACTATGCCCGTTGGACAGTGCGGCGCGCGGCGGCCTTTAAGAGGGGATGGTAAACACTGCAGGTAATATCCTTGTGTCATACGCACTGACGGCTCTTCAGTTTTTTAATACGAGGGAAAAGTCTCAGCGCATGTTTCCCGATTAAAATCACTGGGCAAACGAACAAGGGAGAAAGAGAGATGAAGAGGGTTCGGCGGACGTTTGCCGTGACGCCGAGTGTGTAAACAGCGAGTATGATGCGCCTTTCTGAAATGCGGTATATATATATACATATAGGTCCGTGTATATAACATAAGTAGTAGCGCGTGTATCGCCAAGGCTGAAATTTTCCGTTTTTTTCTATTTAATTATGGCTCGCGTCAGTCTCGCTATACATGTATACACGCTTGATTGATCCTATCATATTCACGAGAGGGTATCTGTATGTATATAGTGTAGTATGTATAGCAGAGTCCTCTTGATTTGATGTATCGGATGCGCTGCCAGGGGTATATATACCTGCGGCGCTTGGAAAATGTTATGGTTTTGTGTTGCTTGATTAAAATGTAAAATGGACGCGTCGAGAGGGCTATACGCGAGTGGCCAGATGGATGAACGGATTAATGGCCGGAGTATGCAGCTGGGAGTTGATAATGACGAGAGCGTTAATTCACCGGCGACGGGCATTGTTTTTTGTCTTTTCGAATATGAGTTTTCGCGGAATAATTAAAATGGAAAATTCATCAAAACTGCAATTTTTTTTTTCTATTCTGAAAAAGAAATAGAGGTTTAATTTTCTTTTAATGACCTGCGCAATTCCAGGTACAAGCGAATCCTTTGTTGGATGTATGTATGGAATAAAAACTGCATTGTCGTCACTGCGCAAAAGCTCGCATACACACACACACATACACACACATAAACACGGGGTTCCTCGAACGCGCAGTTCACAAGAAAACTTGCAAGCTCTCGGCGCAATTTCAGACTCGCATGACAAATAACGCGCAACTCGCAAAAACGAAGCGCACCTGCCATTGGCATCGCCACCAGTTTACTATATACATACGTCCGAGCAGAGAAAAGCTCGCCGCGGGCCCGCGGCGCGGAAATCCGAGAAACCAGCCGCTCACTTCCACTCGGTTACACCTCACCCTCGAGAAATCAGCAAAGCTCAAACAAAGCGATCCTCGCCGCCTTCGCGTACAGATATATCGTTGCGAAAAGCGTCTTATATTACATACATCGCTTGTCGACACTTCATCGCCACGGCAATATCATACACACACACACGCACACAGCAAGAATTCAAAAGACGCACACACTCGAGTTTATGTTTCGAGTCCCGGCGGAGGTCCGCGAAAAGTGGCACTCGTGGGAGAGGCCGGCGGCGATCTCGCGCGTCTTGTGTCCCTGGAGACCGGACACCGAGGACCGCACCCTATACAGGTTTTTCTCGACGGCCGCTTTCGTTTATGTACTCCTCTCTCGCGATGGTTTATGGCCTCGCACTGCTTACTCTCCCTTTCTCTTACTTCTTCTTCTTCTTCTTTATTTCTCAGCTGCGCGAACGGACCCCACCTCATCGAGCAGCGATGTATTTATGGCGCTTTTTATTTCCCGCGTAGGCATACTTTTCCTGCTTTTTTTTCTTACGGACACTCGCGCGATGATTCGCAGCGCCGGGAAATCGTATGCGCGATGAGTTTCTTGCGCGTGGGAGTAGCTTTGCCGCGGGGCGCTTGTAGTATATAATACGATAACTGCTGGGAGAGATGGCAAGTTATCGAATATGTTACGTCTCCCGGAGTAGGCGGCAATGAAATTATTGCCGCCTTCCTCGCGTGAATGCCAATCGGCCGAGTAAGCGCTTTATTTAAGGAGCCTCTTTTTTCCGCCGATGCTTGTGTCTATATATATAATATATAAGTGGCGGGATGGTCCCGCTGGAGGGTGCAACTTTCTTTTTTTTTCTATACGTATATCGATGATTTACGCGAACGCCAGTCGCCGATCTGAATTATTTACAAATTTATACGACGAGGGCGCGGCCGTGTATAAATTAAACGCGTCGTTGTTGATGCTTACCATTTAGGACGTTTGCCGATGTAGCTTATCAACATATTTACGCGAATTTTCGGTAACGCGAGCTTCACGCTCTTCTATTACGTATTTATATTAAACTTTGTATTACATATGCCAATAAAATGTGTATATACACGAAGCGCGCTTTATCAGCAGCAAACGTACAGCTGGCATTGACAATCAAGTTGGATTTCTCATGCATAATCAGAGCTCGAAAATGTGATTTCCCACAGTAAACGCGAGCGTGTATTCGTATCGATTATTTTGTCGCGCGCAAAAGACTCAACAAAAATCGAAAACATCGAGCGAGCACAAACTATATATATATATATATATATATATATATGGAATAAAAAAGAAACGCATAAGTCTCTACACAGCCGCGCTCAGTGCTTCCGCCTCTTGCTTAAATCTCTCCTCGAGAAAGCCCGGCCGGGAAAAGGTCTGACCGAGAATCCCCTTGATCTGTACGCAACATCGCGAAGCCATAAATAAAACAAGCATGACAAATCGCTGCCAGAAGGCAAAGGAAGCGGTTTTTTTTCAACCTCGCCGCGAGCGCCGCTTTAAAGAGAGAACAAAAGGAAAATCCCGCAAGAGGAAAAACCTAACAAACCAGACGCGCAAGCGATATCGCGAGCGAAAGGGGTTTGAGAAATTTCGTCGGCTGCCGCACATACGCTTTTATATATATATACACGCTGTATATATATAGGCGTATATGAGTATATATAGATATAGATATATAAAGTAAAGCGAAACAGCGCTGCATTATTCACGGCATGAATTATTGATGAGCCGCGCGTAAAATATGAACGGCGCGGCAGTCGTTATCAACGGGCCGCAGGTAGAGAGAGAGAGAGAGAAAGAGCGAGTCGTGGCTGCTGCTTGGCGCCTCGGACAAATGGCTCGGTTTAGGCGCTGCGGCTGCTGCTGCTGCCATCAGCGGCATCGGCTCGCGAAACTCTTCTTGTCCTCTATATACATATAGCGCATATTGCGTTTATGCGCCGTCGCGTAATGCCGCCTTATGTTTTCTCACGTTTTTTTTTCTCCGACGCATAATAACGGTGATAGTAACGACTCCGCGCTGGCGACGACGACGAGAGGAAGAAAAAGGGGAGACGGATTATGGTTTGTGCGATGTGCGCTGAAGAGAATAAGGATAGAGCTTTTAATTGTAATTGTTATAGAAGCCCGTTAATGGGGACACTCGCCACGATTTTGCCGCGGAGAGAATCGAGCGAGGAGTCATTACGGACGTGATGAAGAATCATTAAATTAAGGGCTGGCTTGGTGAAACTCGACACGAGCGTTATGTACACTACCGCGGGCTATCGCAATTAAATTCAATTTCAGGGGAATAAGTCGCTTTTGTTATTTTCGGGAGTGTACGTATGTATATAGACGCCGGAAACTGATAAAGAATTTTCTCCGGAATATTTGGGAAACCCGATTAGGCTGGCGACTTTTTCTTCAGTTGCTCACTAATTCATCGAGTTTACGTTCGCTGGTACGCTCGATGATTGAAAGCAGCGACGCACTGATATTCGAAATCTGTTTTATGCAAATATAGCAATCGGACAACTCGAGCAAGTTTCACGGAATGAAAAAGACTTTGCGAAGAAAATACAAAAGTTCTTTAAATAGCTTAACTCCTGACGGTGCGCCAGGAGCTTGGATTTCGTTGACAAAAGGAGTGTTTTCATATTCGCATAAATAACTTAGTTAAAAACTTGGCAAAAACAAGCAAGTTTAAATAACAAAAACAAAAAGAAAGAAAGAACGTATAGAAGAACGTATAGAGACAGTAAGAAAGCGGAGATGAAAGTAGAGATAAATACAAAAAATAGACAAGAGAAAGAGAGTGGCAGTGCGAGAAAGGCGAAAGAAAAAAGAGGTAGAACGAAAATCAAGAAAAGGGGAGAGAAATAGAGTGAGAACGATTTTAATGCCGTGAGCGGAACGAGGGAAATAAACTCAATCTCCGAGCACCGCTGAAACAAAACCCAAGTAAGTTTACTAACGAGAAAATTGTTTTCGCCGGATTTCAACCAGCTTTGAAAATTAATAGGTCGTCTGCTGGTATTTTTCGCTAAGCTTTGAAAAATTCTCAGCCATTGCTTCGATAGAAAAAGAAAATAAACAAAAGATTTTTTTCGGAAAGAGATTTTCAGATTCCAAATCCTATCAACACGCGACAGCATTACATTCCATGTCGTACTGCTCTATACGTGGAAACGCCGGTCATTGAAATTATGTTAACGTTCAGCGTTTGCGAGGGAGAGTCCACGTCACGAGAAGAGAGAAAGAGAAGATATAGATGGAGGAAACCTCGTGAAACGCGGGGAACCAGCAGAGGAACAAGAGAGAGAGGGAAAAGTGGACGTGGTCCGCCGAGAGGAATCAGACTCGACAGCAGAAATTCCACGGAAAACAGAGTCTCGCTGGCGCTCTCGGGGGCGTTTTTCGCCCGTCGTTCGTGTGAGTTGACATGGAATTCGTGCCGTTCTTAGCTGTGTCAGACCTCGTTCCTCTCTCTCTCTCGGCCTTTTTCCTGTTTTTCCTCTCTCGAGCTTCTTTCACATCCTATCTCCCTCTTGCTCTCTTATTTTTAATTCTCTCGTTCTCCCAGTCGCGGCAGGTTCATTTATTAAGTGGCGGCGCCGATGCCGTCTCTCGTCGAGGAGTCGGATTCTCAGCGAGAGAAGAGGGTGAGAAGTGGCAGAACTTTAATTTCGAACGGGATATTTTAACTGGAATGATTCGAAAGTTACGCGGTCGTGCAAACTTTCTGCGCGATTGGAATATGGGAAGTTAGGATTGACTTAACCTGCGAGAATGATTGGCTCGAAGCTGCTGCCGAGATATGAATCGATATCCGTGTAAGTAGCTTCGATATTTTCTCGACGATATAATTGGCAAATTTTTCAAATTCTCGAGCACCAGCCGTCCATTTTCTAGAAAAGTTCAAAAGAATCATTGGCTGTTTACTCGATAGTTCTTCAAGGGATGCCTGATTCAAGCTCGACCCTTACTCCTTCGATAAACCATCCAAGTATAGATTCTATTGCATTTCTCATTTCAGGAAATCGCTCAGAACGAATCTATTTAGCAGCTCAGCAGACTTAGTTTCATTTTCAACGATCCCACAGCTCCAGTATCAGTCTCTCGCGGCCCGCATAAGTATTCCAAGCGCGTTTTTCCTAACGAGTTTTCAAAGTTCTCTATATTGACATAACAATTCGATTCGCGCTGGCAGAGTCTTATTTCTCCATGCACACACCCACGCACTTTCTCCTCCGCGACGTCGAGGCAGCAACAGCAGTGCAGGAAAAGCTAGTTTTCCTGTATATACTGCCTCTGGGGCAATGTGCGCATGCGCCGTCTCTCGTAGTCGACGTAACCGGTGTTATATCAACAGCGTGCAGTGCTCCCCTAATTGGCTCTAATTGAGTCAAGCCTCGGGGGGATTGCTCGAAAACAGAGCGAAAATTTATCGGAGCCCGCTGCGCGTTTCGACTTCGCACGCGTCGGGAATCCCAAGCGAGTACTTTCCCGATCGAGCTCTGGACAGCCGCACTTTCGCTGGGCTAATAAATCAACGGCTGTTTTCAATATTACTTTCTCGCTTTTCATATATTGTATGTGCTCTATCTCGCTCCCCATTTTGCGTTGCGCTGTTTCGCGTTACCAGCCGGTTTACTTTTTCTTTTTTCCCTAAAGTCGTGAATTGGTAGTTATCTGATGCGGGGCTTTTTATTTATTTATTTATTTTTTTTTTGCTAATTGGCCGAGTTTTCGGTAACTAGTAATCGGTACGCCAGCTTTCGTTAGTGGCAAATTCGAAAAATGATGACCAGCCTTGCCAATTAAAGCTATGGACTTGTCTCTCGTAAAATAATTCATCGATTCAGGATAAAATACTGCTCGAATTATACTACTGCAAAGGTGGCGGTCTTTGTAAAATCGTCCCATCTATACCTAAGATTATAAGCACCACAAAGCATAATTTAAATCCCCATCATCAACGAGCAGTCCGTCCAATACCGGCCACTCAAAATCAGATGACGGTAACACAATTGAGAGTAGCTCAATGCGCACTTCTCGACAATATCAATATCCTCCCGGGTTTTCTTCTTCCAGCTCGTCCTCTTACATCCACACAGATCGGTTACACAATGGCTCGAAGTGAGCGTCTCCCGTCAAATTAACGGCGATCTAGTGACACTTCGTGCTCTCTTTCTCTTTCTCTATCTTACCCAGCGCAGAGAGTAGGTATATACGAGTTCGTGCGGTGAATCGGAGAATAGCGCTGCAAGGAACTGTCTCGAGGACGCGATGCGCCATTTCAATGGCAATTCGCAAAGTGCGCTGCTGCAAGCCCGAGAGATCGGTAAAAGTGCCGCCGAGCCGGTTTTTTGTTACTTATCCATAAATGCATTAGATGCGCCGGATTCACTAGGATATTCGGGCGTTTAATTCGCACGATTGTCTTGCGTATTAATTCGCTGGAAAATGGAAGTATCCGCTAATGAACTTGACTTGAGCAACTTGAAATTGTTAAATAATCATCAGCTAAATATTAAGCTCGTCTGTTGACACGGGCAGCTTCGCAGCTTAATCGGATTTCTCAACTAACACGAAGATTATGCAGCTATTTCTCGACTTAATTAACGTCTGACCAACGTCGGAATTTCCACATATTTATTCAAAACGTTAACTTCACTCGACACCTCAAAGTAATTAATTTCCGCTGCTCTTATCGTTTATTGTTTAACTTGAACCAAAAAAAAATCCTTTAAAAACGTTGCCACGTACGTGTAACGTCCCTAAAAATTAAACGCGAGCAGGCGACCACACCAGAATCGCCGCACGAGTCCTCGAGTATACAGTCCGTCTTTCTCTCATTTTCACTGTTCCCGCTTCTACGCTGAGAATTTCCGAAACGCCAGAGCTCCGTGTGTGTGTACACAGGACCGGGGTGCGACGGCAACGAGCGAGAGACACACCTCGCGATAATCGGATAACCACGGTCCAGAACTCAATTGAGCCGCGGGGTGACCGGACTACTGTGGTCGAGAGAAAAGGCTCGCCACCGGCAATAGGGCGAGCTGCAGACGGACGTGGAGAGACAGACGCAGTCGGGGATGAAAAAAAAGGAGGCGAGCCAGCGCGCAAGAAACAGATGGAAAAACAGAGAGAAAGAGAGAGGGTGGAAAAGAATCAGAAGACGCGCGCTGCCGTTCACGTCCTCGGCTTTCATTCGCGAAAGGAGACTGTGTGTGTGTGTGTGTATGCGCGCAGTTCTCTCTTTTCGGGGGAAATAGGGGGTGGAGAGCCGCCAGTGTTGAAACAAAAAGACGGACAGAAAAAGCACGTTCGTTAGGTAAGTCTGTTTGACCCGTCGCGAAAACTTTGAGCTACGCCGCCAGTCTGCCTCCATATGTCTGTTTCTTTATCTCTGCGCTTCGTTTATTGCTTATTCGTTGCAGCTTCTTTTCAACGGCCCGCGTCCAGCTATATATACACTGTACATCGTTTATTAGATTAAGGTTTTTCGTCGCAAACTGATTGATAATTAGACTTGATTGAGTAATATAAATCGTTTCCGACGAAGCTCGTACGTATAATCTTATACACGTTTCACGAATCACTGGGGGCTATATATAGCTTTATTGGCTGTGCTTTCGAAGCTCGACCGTATATCGAAATCGACGAATAGATTTATCGTATATCCAGCTGTGTGTTTCAACTTGTTTCGAAATTCCGTAATAAATACTCGTTAATAAAGAAGTTCGAGCTCTCGAGCGCGCAAAAGCCAAAGACTTCCGAGATCGCGGAATAACAAAGGAACTCCGGTCAAGCGTGCTCGATCGCATTACCTCGACTCGTACGTAAAGCTCCTGCAGCAGCAGCAGCACGAGTCGTCATCGTTTGAAATCGAATCTAAAATAGTATTGCTGGTACGCTCGCGAGAGACAGGTCGCAGACGACCACAAAGGATCGAGCGGCGTAAGGAGAGCACGCGCGCGTCGACCGGAAGGAAGAAGAGGTATACGTATAGCTGCTGCGGTAGACAGCAAAACCTTGTACGTACAATCTCGTTGGCCGTCTGCCTCGAGAGGTAGAAGCTGGAAAACTCGCGCAAGCGGAGACGCCCAATGGTGACAGTCACGGAAGTCTTATAAACCATCTCTCGAGGAGAACTATGGGAAATCCCCGTGAAACCGCTTCTCTCTCTCTCTCTCTTTCTACCTTCCTACAGTAGCAAAGAGGATCAATGGCGGGAGACGCGAAGGCTGCCTACGCAAACAGCAGCAGCCGGCTGACTGTATTCGGAGCTGCACTACTTGCCTTCCAGGCCCGAAACGAGTAGTGTATAACGGATGCGGTGGATCTGCACACACAAAGAACGCTCGGGGTGTGAGAAAGCGGGCAGAGGGAGACTTACTCAGAAATCGGAAATTCTTCGAGAAGTAAGCGAAAGAAAGAGCGGAGAAGGGAAGGAGAAGCATCAAAGAGATGAGCATATCCCTCGAGCTCTTTTCCTACACCTTTGCTTTGCCTTATGCTTCTTTCTCATTTTCGTTCTCTCTCTCTCTCTCTCTCTCTTTTTCCTTTTTGTTGAATGATTCGTTTCACCCCTGGGTAGGACTTATATACGTTTGCTCGACGAGTCTTATCCGGCTGTGAAAAGACGCGCCGCTCTGTGTATTTCCGCATTCTGGATATTGTATGCCCGTGTGTATATGGTTAATGCCGCGGATTTTGCGCTTATTATCTGTGTATACGCGAGCATTGAACGGATCCTCGAGGGTATTTATATTTTTTCTCTAAGGACGGGAACCAGATTAATTCCGAATGAAAATATCGTCCGGGGAGTTACTCATTGATATGGATTTTAATTTCCGAGTGGCTTTGCGGAAACGATCGTGCCCTCGTATCGTCGAATCAGTATATTATATTCATTAAGATCTCTCTTCCAGACACAAAACTGATACTTGGTGCAGCGTATTTTCAACCTGACTCTGATGCTTCGTTATACCAAGAGTTCGCCAACATCTTGGATTCCATTCTTAAGGGCAATGAGGATTGCAGATTTATGTTGATGGGTGATTTCAATATCCCCAATGCTAGCTGGAGCGCGTTCCCTCTACAGTTCGACCAAACTGGTTATATGTGCCCTAATCTTCGTTCATGTGCTGATATAATGCCCGCGTTCTTCAATGTAAATGTGTCATGTGCGCGAAATATTGTACCTGTCCCCAAGCGTAAATTTTATTCCGCCAATCGGAGCATTATTGTTGATCACCTCAAGGGTGTGAACTGGGATTCTGTCATATCTAGTGACTGCATCGACGTGACTCATAGAGCGGTCATGGAGAGCCAGTGCTCTTCCAATTTTGGATTTCACTCGACCTTGAATAGACTTAAGAGAGCGTGGAACCTCTTTCCGGCGCGAATTAGCCGGATTGAGTGTTTAGAAGAATTTAAAACTTGTCTCAAATCTTTTGTTAGTACTTATTAAATGCGTAATTTTCCTTATATTGTGCGTTTCTTTGATGTAATTGGTTTCTGGTTTTATACCTACCTTGTAATTCCAGCTGGCAAAATAACAACCCGCGATAGATAGATGTTACACATATCCGCGCGGGTGTATACCTATCTGCAAAAGACGGCAGAGCGATTAATCAAGTTACCGCACTGGAGACAGCCGACCGGTCGAGCCGCCAATTTGGCTGGAAAGTTCGTTGTTTTCAGATAAGACAGACCAAGGAGCCCTTAGAACAATCGTATCTCTGTTGCAGAGTCACTCTTTCTCCGCAGCAGTATAGAGGGAGAAAAAAAATTCACGAGGAACGTGAAAGGAATGTGCGCCGAGACTCGGACCGACGTTTTTTCTTCCTCCGTGCACAGAGCGCGTTTCTCTCCTCTGTTGATTTCTGATGCTGATGAGTCGATGCGAAACGAGCGCGGCGGACGAAAAAAAAGTTTTAATTAACTGCCGCGAGCTGTTTGTACCCCTGTTTTTAGCTGGATGCAATATTGCGGCTGTATTATTTGATACTGCGCCGAAAAAGGTGGAGGGAGGGGGGGCGCGGTAAACAATTTTAAATAGAGGTAATATCGGTGTGAGTCTATTTGCCGAGACGCAGTGACCGTTGCTAACGACTCAACCGTCGCATGTATCCGAATCGTTACGAAGCTAAATTGCTGTTATACAATTAACAGCGCGTCAGAGGATAACGAAAGATAACGACGTAATACGAGGATCGAAGGTTCTGCTAATACATCAAAGAAAAAAAAATCCCCGTGTCCGTCTCACTTACCGATAGGCACGTTGACGATGAAGAGAATGGCAAGGCTGCGCTGGCAGAGCATTGTGCGCCGCGGCGGTGTCGTCGGCGCCGGCAGCGTCGTCGTCCTCGTCGGCATCCGGTGTGATCTCTGGCTCGCTCCTGTACTCCCTTTCCGTCCCTCCTGCTTTCTTTCTCTCTTTCTCGTTCTCGCTCGTTCTCTCCGCCTCCTATCTGCTTAACCCCATCTTCCGAGGCCTGGACCTCTATTTCCGCCCTTCCTCCGCAGCGACATGCCTGCAAGCAGAAGAAGCGAGAGCAAGATATAGAGAGAATGCGACGTGTGTATTGTCGTGCGGTGTGATCGACTGGACTTGGGGGAAAGAAGGTTAGTCGGCGCACGAGCAGCTGTCGGTGCGCTTATCTGACTGTTGTCGAACGAATTTTTCAAGCCCGAGGTCTTGGCTAATTTCGTGGATTAATTGTGTTCGCTCGGGTATGAAGCCGATATGAGCTCGCGGGAAAGGTGAATGTTTGGAAGGTGACGTGGTATGTTGAACTGAGGTTATTGAATTTCTGGACCTGATCACAATGTAGAAATCTCGTTTTAGATAATAATAATTGCCTGGGGTATTACTTTATCGGGTTCGTAATGAAATTGCAAACCTCGTTGTATCTGGAATTTTATTTTTAAACACTAAATGAGCTAATGAAATATTGACTGGGAGATTCTCTTTTAATTTTTTGTCTTTTTCTGAACGTACGAAAGGGTTTATCAAACTGCATCGGGTATTGAAAAATGTGAAATTTGCAAATAACAGAAATTATTCTTGATTCTGCCGCATCCTTTTCTATCGAGGTACTTCGAATAGTCCATAGCTGCGCATCCGTTTGATGAAATGTTTTTAATTACGCTAACTCGAAAATAAGTCGAAGCAACCTTGTATTTCATTACAAAATACATGTCTTGTCTCGACGATAGCTTACAATCAAATCAGAGTGAAATAAATAAACTGTATGTAAAATCAGTCTGTCTCAATAACGCGAAAATAGCGCATGTGCTACATTAAGTTCATACAATAAATGAATCAAAATCAAAGATCATATGTATTTTCATCAAGCTCGTAAAGCTATAAAGAAAGGCACGTAAAGAATCGCTGAACTTAATCAACGTAATTCCAGTAAAGCCATTTGATCGACTTTCTATCGACAAGCTTGAAAAATTCACGAGTCGCGGCGAAGTTCTGTAGAAGCGCACGCTTAACGTCCCTCCGGTATAGCTCGTTCCTATACAAGCTTTTCTCTCTACCCTAGAGGGGATAACAAAAACTTATGTTGCATATAGCCGCAGACAGTTTCACCCGCGTTCACACACTTATATCGATTACACGACGTGGCCGCGATGCATTCGTGAACCTTCGCGCCTTCGCTGAGCGCCTCGTTCACTCGTTCCTGTATAATTTCTAACTTTCTCAAGCTTAAATTTCTTCTCCTTTTTTTCTGCCACTGCTCGGCGCGCCGACCATTGCTCCGCCTGCAGTCGGTCGATTATTTGCCTCTGATTGTTCGATACACTGTTTTATCAAGTCTGCTAAACGATTTAAATAACGTCTGACAATATTCGTGTATATCGACTTTTCTCGTTTCATTTGAAAAATCATACAATCGATCGTTATACAAATGTATAAATTTATTCTGTGATGAGATAATGAATACTTTGCTTCATAGAGTCCGCTGAACGAGTTCGATATATAAGGCGCTCGTTCATTTATAAAGCATCGCCAGCTCTAATTCCATAGTCGCTAACTCGAAGCAGCTGTTGTATAATTCATAACAGCAGTAATAATCTACCGGTTGAGGGCGAACCTCGTAGTGGAAACAATTATGTATCCACGGCAGAAGCGCATAACTTTTCACGATTTGTGTTGATAAACTAGTCGAAAAAGTAGTATAGCACAAGTCAATATTTCACCGGGAGCCAGTCACGAACTAATTTAAAGGCCATTCGCACGAAAAAGTTTATTCAATAACGAGCGATAACTTTAATATTCCCCCGTCGTTATCGTCTTACATCCTCATTTCCATAATTCTTCATTTCTCGCTCCCCGGCCGCCCCCTCTGCTTTTCTGTCTTTCATCAAATCGCCCTCCCCCTCAAGCGGCTTTTCTCACTCGCGCGCGCGCGCGGCAATTACACGGTATTTCCTGACGAGGATCGTAATCGACTCGGCGCTCGCGAGCGCGGCCTCAGGAGAGAGAGTAGGTATATCGTCGAAATGCAAAGTTTATGCGGCATGCGAGCGCAACAGTCGCGTCACGTGATCTACATACGGAAGAGAGGAGGGGGGAGGGGGTTAAGCTGCGCGTCGCGGGGGGGCTTTTAAATAGCTCGGAAATTAATTAGGCTTCCACCGACGCTCAACCGCGCCGACATGGACATTGTTCCTGTAATCTCGCATTACGAACTATTCGATTTACGTAGCCGGTGGCTTGACCTGCGGCCTCGTAGCTCGGATCTCCATTCCGCGGCTAGTAAAGCGAAACAAGGGGGATAAAAGCTCCGCGAGAGAGAACGCTGCTGAAGCTTGCGAACTTTTTTCTTCGCGTTTTACTCATAGAACAACCTGTTTTATATGTTATGAAATCAGTTCTTTAATTTAATCTGAAATCTTGAATGTTTATTATACAATTCCAGACGATCGACTTTCGATTTCTACTTCTATAAATATCTTGAATCTTTAGATCAATAGTTAAATTGCTCTCTAATTCGACTAGTTCCTCTATTGTCAATTTTGAATAACGCCGCAAGTGTATTACAAGCGAGCTGGCGCTCGGACAGCTTTAAGTACCCCTTAAATAGCGGCATCGTCAATTCGCGCTCGTAGCTCAATCCGGGAACGCAAGCTCATTCAAGCGCAGGATAATTTAAGGCAGCCCCGCTCGCTCGTGCCCACGAAAAGTTCAAATCACGGAACAAAGGCAGATAAGACTCGGACGATGTAAAGTCTCGCGGGCCGTACTCTACGCTGGTGCTCCTCCCTCGGCGTTAAACCATGAGGGAAAAGCGACGATGGGATGTGAGCGCGAGCAGGGGAAAGAGGGAGTCGGACTGGCGCGCAGCACTTAACCCCCTTCTATTGGGCTTTCTCCACTTGAAAATTTATTACCCAGTCGCGAGGCTCTGTCTCGCTCGCGTTTCCCTCCTGCGGGAAAAAAATGGAAGGGAGGTTCATTCGTGTCGTAAAAGAGCTAAATCTTTTGCCTCGAATTCGAAAGCTAACGAGTTTCGCAACTTGTTTTAAAGCTCGGAAGAGAAAGAGAGAGAATCCTGGCTTTTCTCGCGCAGACCCGCGACCGATGGCTTTCTCGAAGATGACGAAGGACGCGCGCTGGTTATAACAAAGCCGAGTAGACTGCAGGCCTTTAATCGACGCCAACTACGAGAGCTCACTTTGTTATTGCTCGACCGCAGGGGATGTGGTTGCCGACATGTCGAGAAATCACGTATACGCTCGCAGAGCACGACTCTTTCGCGTGTAGGATGGATTGACCCAGATGGGACGCGCTGTATATGGCTTTGCTGGGTCTTTTTTCTCGCTGATTTTGATGAGTTTTTGCTGAAATGTACAAGGAACGATATTGTAGATGCTACATGGGTAGCTGCGTCCAAGAAAACTCGAGAAAATTTACTTTTGAGGTTTTTTATTCACTGATCTTATTTCGGTGAGAGCTGGATAATGAATAATAACATTCTTCTTCTTCGTTTTTGTTCTATTGATGCGCTTTTGTTAAGAAAAAACGCAACGCATCACACACATACATACTACACCGATATCCACATGTGAACATATATACATGCATACATACATACATACACCCGTTGTCGAGCGGTCACACACAGCCTCTTCGCTATGTGCCCGCGCCTCTCTAATTATCGATTTTTAAATCGAGGGAGAGGAATTGCGGCCCCGATCGATCCTTTTTGATCGTCGTCCAAGCGGCAAACGCGCCCAAATTCGGCGCGTTGGGTTTTTGGTGGTAACCAGTCCACATTTTTACAATTGTGTCGGGAACAGATACTGTGTTAATTGATTTTCGTTTTGTCAGCATTCCCATCGCGCGTGACTATTTTAATTTGTTTCTAATGTATTTTGTCCGATGGTGCAAAGAGTAACACAATATTTGTTTGATTCGCGGTCCCGGAAAAATATGTAATATCTTTCGACCGTTTTCACACAGCAACAGAAAATATACCACTATTTTTATTAAACGTCAGCTTTGCCCTGGGACATGGAAATTCGTTGAGCCCATGCATTTATTTCATTTTCCTGTGACATTTCAACAGATTCATAAAATCCGTTATATACATATATGAATGCAAAGAAGAAACGTTGATAAGAATAGCTTTGTGCGCTGCATATACTATATTATTGTAAAAGAGCATTTTCATTAAGCGAATTCCAGCGAATTTAGAAACCAGTTTTATCTTCGTAAATACTTTGTTTATTAAAATACACGAGAATGCAGCGTTGCGTAGGTTTTAGAGCCTGTCTGCATTGGATATTAATAAAAGATCAATAAAACGTGCTCCAATAGTTCGAACGTACATTGCGGAGGCGTTGAAAAATTCTCATTCACATATTAGCGACTATGACCGATCATTCATTTCTCACTGGATATAAAGGTAATAAATCGGAAAAATATCCCAAGAATTTTAAAAGTTATCCTGCATGAATAAATAGACCAATACAATTTTAACAAGCTTGATCAACTCATTGGACGAATGAAATAATTAATTAATACATACAGCTAGTAATTGTATCGAGCGATATATTGCTAAAGTATTTTTACACGATGAGATAAGCCAAACTACTAAAAATATCCTCTCCTCGAGTCTTCCTACAAACGTTATTAATAATTCAATATAAGCTAAATATAGCAGTTCAATAATGTTATTTTAACCCGCTATGCGGCAATCACATTGCACGCTACTAAAACACGATAAAAGAAGACAAAAGTATGTGGAACCAATAATATATGTCGCTCGCGCTTTCTATGTCCTAAACAAGAAACGAGTAAAATTTAGACTCAATCGCGAAGCGCGGCTCTATAGAGACGGTGAAATTTTTGGACGCTCCAACATGCGAGCCAAAACGGAATAGCGCCGAATTTGCCATCTTGAGCGCGTTTCTCCCCTCTGCCATCGCTGGGACTATTTGTTTTGCGTGCAACCGAATGCGATCAGTGAAAGAGGAGGTGGTGAACGCGGAACCGCGCGTGACTGTATGCATGGCACCGCGAGCGAATGCAAATTACGGCTAACCCCATCAGGCTGTTTTTGTCCTTCTCGCGCTGCGAGGAAAGGATGGAACGCGGCGCGTACGGCATAGGGGCAAAGAGGCTTTTCTCACCGAGCTGCTAGACAACACGTTAATGCCGCGGTTTTCGAAGTCGCCTCGAGTGTATATATAATACCCGGCGTAATTGCCAAATGAGAATAAGCATTTTCTCTCTTGTGCAGCTTTCGACGAAGGACTGACAATTTTGCGCGAGCCCTCTATAGGTATATATACCCGTCCTCCCGGAGTCATTGTTTGACTGATGCTTCAGCTCCGCGCGTGGTTTCACGCACGATGGCTTTCATTGTGCTGAAAATTCCATTGTTATTCGGGTCGTTTATTTTATCGCAGTTGATGGTATATCATGTGGCTCTTATTGGAGAGTATACAATCAAGAGCTGTAAAATTTACGTGCCTTTTGGTGAATTGGAAACGAACGTTATGTATATGAGTGAGCGCTTGAAAATTTTAATTTGGCTGACCTTCCTTATATAACTCCAATGTAAACGAATATATTACAAGTTGGTTATTTACAAGAAAGGGCGAGTACGCCTTAATTCATCCGAGAGAGTATAAGTAATTTTCATAATCCCCCCTTTATGCCTTAGAAAATAGCAGAGTTATATATACATATTATATATAGCATCCAACACCGTGCGGCGCGTCGACCATTAGCAGACGAAACCATTAGGGGGCGAGAGTCAAGAGCCAATGAAAACTCATTATAAATGTCGGTACATCGCAAAAACTCAAGTCCCCTCTCCGATGCTCCCGGCAATTTATACGGGAATCTCATTATACGAAACGCGACTTGTACATTTTTCCCAAAGGTTACAGATACATACATATATATATATAACACGCGGGTCTACATTTCGGTCTCGCGCGCCGCGGCGCTTTGAACAAAGAGCATAATCAATTATTCGATTTTTCGAGTACCGCTCGCTTTATCTCTCCGCGATGAAATGAATAAACGTGTATACAGATAAAGAGAGAGGGGGCGGGGGAGAATCGGGACGCCATCTTTTTTCTCAATTACTGGCCTGTGAAAGTTCGTTCTTTCGTCAGCGGCGCGGCGGTAACCCGAGGCCCTGCAGAAGACAAAATAGATTACAAGGAAGAGCCGCGCTTCCGTCTCCCCCTCCCATTCTCCTATTATCTCACTCTTTCAACGACGACATTCTCGACTCTTCGGGAGGAGGGAGGGGGTGAGGGTTGACTTTCAAGCGGGGGCTACGGATAAGGTTAGCGGGGGCGACTGGCTAGAGTGGAACGAGGAACGCGGGAAGAGACGAAGAAGAAGGAGAAGAAAAAAGAGAAGAGAGAGAGAGAGAAGAGGACCTGTCGATACCGTGACGTGACGCTTGCGTTTTTTACGGGGCACTCCATTAACATCTCATTATGAACACTTGAGCGGCTCGTCCTACTCTCCCTCGTAGACTCCTTATTTCCTCTCTCGCACACCCCCCCCCCCCCCCCCGCCCCATCTCGCTCACTCTTTCTCATTTTC
The DNA here is from genome assembly GCA_020010945.3 of Muscidifurax raptorellus. Lineage (NCBI taxonomy): Eukaryota > Metazoa > Arthropoda > Insecta > Hymenoptera > Pteromalidae > Muscidifurax > Muscidifurax raptorellus. The sequence continues at coordinate 5,655,177 of CM052078.1, read as the reverse complement.
AGCCCGATCTCTCGCTCTGTCATGCAGCCCTCTACACGCGAAATATCTTAAGTTTGAACTTCCATTAAAATATCTGCCAAGCTCGCGACGCGCTTCCGATGCTCCCGATCCCGCGACGAGCACTCGTGATGATGCTGCTGCTGCCGCTGCTACGCCACTCATTAACGCGCGAAAGCTCCACAAAACTTGGGTCTCCGGAAATTCTGCTACTTACTAACCTTGACTGGGATTTACTCTGAAGAGATTTCTAGCAGCTGTCGATTTTCTTTTAATTCCGATGAAAGTATACACAGTTCGAATTGTATGGAGTGTATATATAAGTGATAATTTATTCAGCCTATGATGCGAAGATTATTCTCGTGAATATTACATGCGCGAGGTCAACGATTATGTCTTACCCATAAAATAAAGCTATTGGCTCATTTGTATTAATTATAATTATCTTACTCACGAACTTGCGAGAAATTATGTATATAATCCATTTCGCCGATGGTGTAACGCGAAGCAGTTCGTCCAAGTTTTTTATTAAAGAATCCCACTCTTGTCAATGAATAAAGAGCAAGTCAAGACAGGAGAGAAAAAAGCTACACACAATGATGGTCGAACTTCGCTAAAGCGAACGAGGTCAAAGAAGAGAAAAGAAAATTTCAGCCCGAGTTTCGCGATAACTATCGGAAAAATCGAGTTGTTTCATTAAAACATGTATATCCAGTCTCCGAGCTGATGGCCGCGCATCTGATGGAGACGTTTATTAACGAAGCGGATCTCAGCCTCGAGGCGCAATACCTATAGCCCACGAAAGCTCTTTAAATATAGAAATATACATACCGCGGCGCCACGAGATCAGCGAACCGGAGCAATGAAGAAGAAATTCGATAGCTCGATGTAAATATCCAGCTGACGAAGAGCGAAAGAGAACGAGACAGAATAAGGAGCAGAAATATCGCGCTTGGAAATGAAAAGAAGCCAAACTGACTATACATATGATGTGTATATATATAAGGGTAGAGGTGAAAAGGGGCGGCTCTTGTTAGCGCGAACGACAATGATCGTCGAGGGTGGCGAAAACACTCCTTGGTAGGTTCGAGTGGCAAGTTGGCTTTTGCGAACTTTTCGCGCGAGACCCCGCGCGGCATTCTTTCATTATATTCTTTTTTCCGCAACGCGACAAACGCCGACATCGATAGAAATTTGCCGAAAGTAGGGGGTTGGGGGCAAGAACTTGTGAACGTGACGAATCGAGTACTAGGTTTCTGGATTTCATCGTTTATTATGACTGTTATTATTATTTAGGAGAAAATTTCTCCTATTGGTGTGGTATGACAATTCAATAACGTATGGCTTCTTCGATATTGATTTTCAAAATCTTTTATTCATATTTCATGCATATTTTTGCGCGGCAAGAATCGACAATTGCGTATTCATTTCTCTATAAAATACGCAGACATACAGTCCTAAAACGATATATTTCGTCTAAATTGATAACAAAGTTGCAGGCAAGAGCTGAGTGTATTTTAGGAATCATGGCAAAGTTATATTTATATACATTCAGCACGAGCATTGAAAGTTAAAATATTCATACAATGATGTTATGATTATTGTTATATAATTTTGGATTGCACACCTCGATGAAATTTAATGAAATATACTGTACGATTACATGGCAGCAGAGGAGCTGTCACAGCCACTTTTGTGGTTTGAAACGGAAATTGCAACTGTTCAGTCGCAGATCTCGTAAAACTCATTGAGCGATGCATCACATCAGTCTCATATCTTCGTATCTGGAGCGCGAATCCAGAGAGATTTCATTAGAGTGATAATTGAAAAATGCATTCTGAAATGTGAGATGAACGAAGACCTCGGATTTTTTATTTTCATTCCATTTTACAACCTTCACATCTCGCGTTGAATTGCACAAGAGGGTTATCATATTATAATTCAATTTCTGGACATTATTTACAATGCAACCCAATGTGCTTTACTTATTGATTTAGCGCTCGTAATTCATTAATAATTCTCCAAATGCATTAACAAAGCTGTAATAATAATAAAGGAACAAAAATTTGATATACGCGTGAAAAATAACCGCTGTTTATCACCGAAGGCACGTTTCAATTAACGAGAGCATAATCCAGTATAAAGAAAAGTGTTTCCCGAAAATGTGTTCGCATAATTTCTGCCTCGTATTATTTTCGTTTGGGTTAATGCGAACCGCGTCACAATGATTTCATAAAATTCAACATAAAACCCGATAAAACATTGCCAATGCAACGGAGAAGTAACATAATATAACTTGTCCAACATTCCACGCGCGCAAAATGTAAGCCAATAATTTAAAAAGTGAATGTTCAAAACAGCTTCCAACCGGGACGACTCGCGGCAATTCAGAAAACTCATTACGCAAACGCCCGGCCGCAAAATAAAACTCGTTCTGAAAACATCAACGCCCCAATCTCCTTTAAAACAAACTCATTAAATCCATCGAGTCGAGGAGGCGAGAGAAAAAAAAGAACGACGCGAGGGCAACAAAATCCCGTCTCATATTCGCAACACTTTCACGCGGGCTCCGGATAATCTGCAAATTACCGCGGATTCGCACATATATATACGCCGGCGTAAATGGAATTACGAGGTGTCCACTCTGTAGGTCATCGCGGTAATCCAAGGGGACCAGAGAAAGAGAGAGGGGGGAGGGCGCAAAGCCTTGTGGCGGCAACGTGCAGTATCTCTCCGAGGGCCGCGCAACCACCTCCTCGGTAATGGAGCCCGCGCGCATAATGTCGCATTAGCTTGCGCGAAAATTTATTAATATTAAAAGGCGCGCTGCCGGTGCTTGGCTAGCTGCCGCCGCAGAGGAGAGCGTTATATAGCGATGTATAGAGAGAGAGAGAGAGAGGAATGGAGGGGGGAGAGGTGACTCTAATTAGCGAGAGGGAGGTCCAAGGACGCTATCGTCTTTAATGGACCGGACCTCGCATTAACTCGCTCGTTTACACGTCAGTGCAGCTAGTTCGACCGGTCGAAAATGTGGATATGGTACTCGCGTGTTGTACGTTTAATCGAGCTTTTCAACGTTATGTGCGGAGGCTCTTGCTTTTTGCTTTTCTCTTCCTTTTTCTTTTCAGGGCCTCTTATGATGTTGTTGCCTTCGTTTTCTTTTCCACGTTAAAGGAGAAAAAACAATCTGCTGAGTGCTCTTATTCGACTTTTTCGCGTTCGGCTGGTGTGGTTTTTCGGCCTTGAAAGTCTAGCGGATGAAGGCGCACACTCGATGCCTTTGTTTCGATTTTAAGTGATTGAGTAATTATGTTATATTAAAAACATTTGTTTCAGCCAATCCGATTTTTTTTCTAAAATAATAAAAACAAATGATTAAACGCTTCTCCAAAAAGTGATAAAAGATCGAGAAAAAATAAAATTGACGAATGCAATTTTTAGTATAATGAAATTGATATTTTAAAACGATAGCTCTTAAAGTAATTTTATATGAATATGTGTATATATGATATTTTTGAAGAATCTTAATTTTATAGCCCAGTTTGCCTAATTCTGCTGTCACGGCTATCCGTGCCGTAATCAATCCATTTTTGCAAATTTTACTTGAAAATAAACGTCATGAAAATTCAAATAACCTGAATGCTACTTTTAACAAAATTAAATTCTAATGATAATCAATTCATGATATAACATAATACTTCAATTTCAAAACCATTTTCAACCCATTATTACAATTAATTGAATATCGATATTTCATAACTAAGAATCAGAGTGACATATTTAATCTGCATATAAATAAATGAGATCAATTAATATCTTAATTCAACAAAATACGAGAATCTGATTCTATGAATACTCCGCCATATTCCACGAAATTCACATAATCAATACTGATCGCATAGATATGACGATAATCATTGTATACAAACTATCTCTCACGAACCAATCTAATACATATATTTTACGGTCCATTCGGGAAAAAAGAAACGTCCCTCGAAACGCACTCCTCGTTTAAAACTATAAGTCCGGTGAAAACTGCCACAACCCATACGGAGAGCTTCGGCGACTGGTCTCTCACGTCGCGGCATAAAGTCAAAGCGTTAAAGTGCAAATTGCGCGTTTAAAGCCCACTCGAAGCGGCAAGCGCGGGCGAAATATTTTCGCAGACCGAACGCTCATGAAATAATTTTCTCATCCTAAATTTAAATGTAACGGCGCTTGTGTTACACGCCGGCGTCGTTCTATTTTTCTCTCGTTCTGGCTCTTTCTCTCTCTCTCTCTCTCTCTGTCAGCAGGAAGAGTATATAGAGCGGATCTCGACAAGAGCGAGAAAGAGAGAGCGAGAGCCGCGGCGACCGGGGCAAAGCTGCGAAGGGCCAATTTCGAGACTATGGCTAATAAAGCGCTTTACTGCCGGCGCTCGAGTCTCACTCCACTCTTCTCTTTGCGCGCGAGTGCGAGAGCGCGGAGAGAAAATTACCGCCGGTATAGAGGAGAGTGCCGTCCGCACAGCCGAGCTAGTACTAAAGTCTCATACGCTTAATGACGAATTAACGGAGAGACCGTGTCTCTTAAGTTTTACGCCTTAAAGGTCGCCTTTCCTAACTTACTTGACGGCTTATTTGTAAATTTACCGATGGTGTATATATAGATGCGCCGTCGCTCTGAAAGCTGGCCGATGGCACCGTAAACTTTCGTGGGACTTTGCGCCGCAGCACTCGAGCAACCCGTGTCCGATGACTTTATTTTTACCTTTTTTTTGTGGCAAAAGTGTTTGTTGCTTTTTTTACAAAGAATTTTTTAGTTTGTTATAGAAAAGTTTCCTTTTCAAGCTATTTTTACTTGGAACATACAGAGGCGATATAGTTTTCATTTTCTCGATTGACTATGTTATAGTATCGAGTTATTCGAAAGCTCTAATTTAATAAAGCTTCTAGGTTATTGAATCTTAATTGAATCGAGCAACGCAGCAACTTGTACATCCTCGTTATAAATGCATAAATAATTCTGCTATTTTAAAAAATTGCCTTCTACCAAAGAGAGAACTGTGCTCGTAAAATTCGTCGTCTGCTCGCCACCTCGAAAACTTCAGAATTTATTAACGAACGAAAAATCATAAAACGTTTTAGCGGCTGACGCGCTAGCCGCGAAATTTTCAAACTGAAAAAAAAGAACAGTTAACGCCCATCTTTCGCAGGCTCGGATCGAGGCCATACGAACGCTCTTGCACCGCAGCAATACCAGCATAATTTCGCGAGAGCAACGCGCTGGATTGAATTTTATAGCGATATCGCGCGTTATTTGCCCCAGCCATTGAACGCACGCGTGTATATATATATTTATATGTATATAGTTATACATACCACCAGCAGAGAAGCCGAAAGTATAAGAGGCTTTGAAAGGGGGATGAGGGAGAACATATATTTCGCGCGAATAAGGGGAGGTATATACGCACGCACACACACACGGGGCAGACTATCAATAATAAAAGGCGAGTTTACGACGGCAGGAAACGGCTGCCGGTATGCCCCCCCCCCCTTGCCGATGCACGCGAATATATATATCGAGAAAGTAATGCGGACACCTGCGCGAATTGAATGCGTTAACGTATTAGGTTGCGAGGCCCGCGATATAGTGTACGTCTGCGCGCAGAGGGGAGGTGTTGCGTTGTCGGATTTTGATATTCCGAGCAGTACTGGCGCACGAGTTTCTCTACGTATCCCACTCAGCATTCAGAGCGCGATTCGGCAGATGCATGCGCGCACAGCCGCTGAATTATCTCGCCGAGACTCTCTCCCTCTCTCTCTCTTACTCTTTTCTGTACAGACCTCGATCTGTCCTCGTCTTTTACCTTTTCACCTGCGGTTCGGTTGTGGTATGCGTGCGTGTGTGTGTGTGGGTGTATACGCGGTTGTTTTTACGAGCAGACGCTGCTATATAAGCTGGCTTTTTTCGGCGCAGTCGAATTGAAAACGGCGAAATTTCGGCAGCCGCGACTTTAACGAGCGTTTCATCGATCCGGCGCATACATGCGTGCTTTTGTGCAGCGCTGCGGGGAGAAAGGGTACGCGTCACCGTATAAATCACGCGGCGAATCGAGGCCTTTTTTTCTTGGCGTACATACGAGACGATTATTTTATACGTGCGCCGGTGGGTGTTGGATTTTGGCAATTTTGTCGTGCGATCTGTTTTGGACTATAGAGACTCGATGCGTTTATAGTGCACACGCGGTCGCAATTTTTTTATCGCTCTCTTCTCTATACTTTTTCTGAAATACTTGTTTTGTAAATCTTTTAGATCTGTACGCGTCAATCTTGAGACACTTTGTTATAGAGCTACGCGACGTTGTATATTGCAGAGTGTTCCTCGAGCCGTCATATAGCCTAGCTTACAATGAAGAAATTCAAGACGCGTCATTCCGGGAACGATCGATTTTGTCCTGCGTCTTATGCGTCACTGTCCAAACTATATATACATCAGAGGTTGTATTTATTATTATGGAAAGCTGACATCCGCGCAGCTTGTAATTTTGTAAAAATACTCAATCACCAGAGCGCCTGCAGTGCCGACGAGCTTTTATCATTATCATACAAAAAAGTATTTTACAACGAAATTAAAAGCGACTACGGAATTATTCATAGTTCTCCCCACTGATGCATAAAATACAAAACCGCATCGTGGTTAAAAAATTTCAAAAACAAATCTTCCCCTCAGCTCCCGCGCGTCATCATCACGGCCATACATAATGCAAAAGCACTGCGCGCGAAGTGCGTATCCCCGCACTTTTTCCCCGCTAGCACACGCATCGAAGCAAAAACGAGTCTCACGAAAGCGGACAACTGATGGCATATATAGGCATATACGTATACACCTACATCCATCGTGAAGTTGCGTCGCGCATGGCCGCCCGGTGATAAAAATTGCTTCCAACTAGTCAGGGGAGCAATATATACGCCCCCGTCAGGCAGTTCGCGCCTAACTGTTTTCCATGACGAAAACACGTTTCCCCGTCGCTCTTCGTACTGCTATACACTATGTATATGTATATAATGCGGTTCTCGAACTTGTTCGAGTCTGTTGCGCGATATCGGCGCTGTCAGAACGCCTTACGTGCGTACACTGCATAATTCGTCGCCGCAGACGACGTGTATATATATATACGAAGTCGCGTGCGATGCTTAGAGCGTCGAGGTTAGACGCTCTGGGGACACACGCGAGCAAGAGAGGTAGAGAAACTATACGACGAGGACGACGACGACGTCGATGCTTATACGCGCCACACATACGTAAAACGCGAGCGCGCTGTATGGAGCCGCAAAAATTTATGCATACGAATGCTCTATACTTTGCATGAAGATTGAAACTGCAGGTAGTGCAGTCAGCTGGCGTTGCCGCTGCTCTGGATTTTTGACTAATCGAATTTATACGCGATTTATAAGCGAGCTGCCGTTGCTCTCCGCTGTCAATGTAAAATCCGATTATGGAAGTTTGTAAACGAAGTTTTGACCTATGCATATTTGCCTTATCGCTGATTAGTCGTATGCTTCGTTGCTTGTATGAAATACATTTTTTTCCTCCTTTTATGTATTATTAGTTTTGTATATTTCTCAGATGAAAACAAATCTCGCTATATCCAATGCCGACAGAGGCGAAAATATGCAAATTAGAAGTAAAGTTCGGCAAAGGCGCAACGAGGCTACCGCGACGAAAAATTTTCCATTATCACTTTGCGGAAAACCTCCTTCTCGAGTTGCACACGTGCGCGACACGACGAGCGAGATGTCCTCGCACGCTCTGCACCTGACGCATCGCATCTGATGCAGCGAATAAGAGATTCGAGCCAACGCGTGCAAACTTTTGTCGTTGCGCGGCGGTGACGTGTCTCGATAAGCGGACGCGGCGGAAGAGCGACGAGGGACTGTGCTGCTGCGCATCACGAGATAGAGGAGGATGATATAGGACGCGAAAAAAAAGTTATTATTAGTTTGGCTGCAGGCTATTAATTTTCGCTTATTTTCGTATAATACGTGCTGCTGCCGTTTGAATTAACGTCAGTTTCCGTGTGACAAGGAGCTATTTATGGATCGTGTGTTATATGCGTATAAGCGATTTCTGTCTGCGAGACGTTGAAATAAGTTTTTTTCTTTATTTCGAACGAGTAGTTAAAGAGGATATCGAGTATTGGATTTTGAATTTGAAGGAATTTCAATATTTAACAATTGTGGCGCGGTTAAAAGACTAAACGTCATTTCTTCATCATCTTCGATTTCTCGTAATTTTTAAAACGAATAATGTCGACGTTTCTGCGCCACAAAGAATACACGAATACAACGTTGAAAAGAGAAATTCCGTTTTATTATTACCTTACACAGATGCCTCGATGCGTTGCTGTAATAACAAAAACACCTCTTGGTCATCGTATGGGCTTACAACTTCTCGTCAATTCTCTCACAAGTTTGTCGAGGCAGGCTTCCATCGCATCAAAAGGTCGTATGAAGAACCGAACATAAGGGAGGAAAATTACAAGAGCTTGTATGGACAAAAGCAAGAGCGACAGATGTGAACCAGGGATAAAAGAGTAGAGAGAAACAGGAGAAAGAGAGAGGCAGTGAGTATAAGGGCAAAGTTGTCCCATCGGCTTCTTTGCAAGTTTCCATTTAGCTCTCGTCTCGGCAAGTGCACGACGCTGCGGCGTTCTGGCGCTTTACGAGAGGGGGGACGGGGGTCGAACCGATAAAACTTAGCTTATACGCGCTTAATACGACATCCCATCGGCCTAATTCACTTCCCGTTTCGCCTTCGATTTATTTCATTTTCTTACACCCCCGCTCGGCTATCGATGGACGCCCGAGCGCATAGCTCTCGTCGTCACGTGTCCCTTTTGTGCGACTTAACCTTGCCTTTTTATCGGTCGTTACGATAAGACCCTCGCTATTACACACGGCTCGCTTATAATATTGAGTGAACCATTGGCTTTACAACTGGGCCCAGCGCGAAGGGATTTGAATATAATATCTATAAACGCGCGACTCTTATTTATCGAACTTGATTTGACGTTGAAGCTTATACCGCCTTGCGAGTAATCTTGCGAGCTGTCTTCTTTTATTACGGAAAGAAATGAAATCTCGGTGTTGGGGTGGCTTTTATCGTCGATCATTGCAGTTAAATTAATAAGTATATATATAGAGATACCGAATCACACTGGGAGCTTGATAAATTTTTAAAAGCACGGAGACGTCGACGCAGATCGGATCGTTCAATTCTGCGCACCGGTCAGAATTTTCCGTCCCTCGCAAAAATGAGCTTTATACGTATACGTCCGAATGTTGAGAGCAAAAAAACGAAGAAAAAACTCGGACAGCGCGGGAAGTAAAAGTGCCGGCTGCGACAAGCGGACGCAACCTAGGACAACTATAGCCAGGAGGAGTATACTTTTTCAGCCCCTGCGGAGGAAAGGCAACGGCGTGCGGCGAATTCCGTGGAAATTCCGAGCGACAGTTTCGCCAACTAATACGCCGGCATTTCGAGCTCCTATACTGGAGAACGACGCTCGACGCCATCAGCGTGGAGAACGACGAGGAGAGTAAGAGAGAGAGAGAGAGAGAGGTGATAGTTGGAGGCTGTGAGGGTTGAGTGGCCGTTATATGGGGTTCTAAGCATTCTGATTCTGCTGACCGCTGTGCCGACACACACACACACACTCTCTCTCTTTTCGGATCGTCTGCCGCCCCTCTCAGCACAGCCCATCTCCCGCGGGCTACGTGGCCAGCCTTTAAACCACTATCCTTTCCCGCGCGAGCGAAGCAGAGTCAGAGAATGCTCCGAGCGCTCTTCTCGGATCGACACCTTTTCTCGTTGAGAATTCGGCAGCCGAGTGTGCGCGTGTATATATACATAGACTCGCAGACAGACAGTTACGTACGTGTGTGTACAGACAGTCGCGTGCCGAAACGACGCGACGAGTGGCTGCTTCAGCCGGCCTCGAATTGCATATCAATCGCGCGAAAGAATTCGAGCCGTTCCTTCACAGCCACGCTACCGATGCTGTCTATCCCGTGTATACCTATATCCGTGTGTATACAGGCGTCTGCGCGCGTTTTATACCCTCGCGTTTTTCCTCATCGGGCTTCTTTTGCCTTTCCCATTACGCGTTTCACTGAATCGCGTTTATTGAAGCTTCGGGGAAGGCTAAGTGTGAGCCTTTCGAACGGTAGACTCTCTGCCTTCGTGATTAGGAGAGAGTTTTAGGGTGCGAGCGAGAATCACTTTCGCGCGGTTGTGTTCATTTTTGGAGCCGAAAGGCTTTTCGAATTCAAGTCGGAGCCTACTGTGGAGAGTTGAAGCAGAGCCGAGGGAATCCGTCGCGATGAAAATCGCTGGCATTCTTTACGATTATTTAGCTTGATGTCGATGGAAAAAAGCGAAACGTTTTTACTTGATTAACCTTGATATACAGATTAACTCCACGCAGTACGTCGTTCATTCATTGCCGTTAAATGCGTATGCTTTTAGCTTAATTGCTAATAATTTTGCTTCGGAAATTGCTAATTTTTCGGCGACTAGTGAATTCACAGGTCAAATATACACTTTCGTCTGTTTAGAAACATTTCAAGTTTAAAACAAACATTATTGATCCTATATAGGAAATCGTGATGAAGAAAATTAATCACATCGTGTTTATTTACTTATTCGTATCGACAATTTTCGGTACGCAAGGGGTGAGTACTATTTGGTATTTACCAAATTCTGCGCAGGTAGTCGCTTGTTCGGTATGCATAGAATTCATCGCGAGTATCATAGATTCCAGGAAAATGATTTATTTGAATAATTAACTTTTTACAGTGGAAATATTTTATCATGATTCCACGTTGTTAGCCCGGAATATTACCCCCATTGCTACGTATTATCTTACGAAAGGAATTCACTGTTTAACTACTATACATTTGCTAATTTATACAAGAGTTATGAATGAAAGCCTCTAATAATATAAATACCTCGATGTACAAAATCAATCAAGCTCTCGAGTTTGGGCGACAGTATATACAGGAGGTACACTCGACTGATCAGACCCTCGACTCACCTGCAACGTACAAAGTATACCTGCAATATACTCTCGATAAAAGTTTGTCAAGATTAATTTGAACATTCAGTTCGACAGCTTCATACAGACGTCGACAGGCTAAATTTCGTTTCATCGAGCGAAGCCATCGTCGAGTTTCTATACATGCCACTCCCAAATCGAATATTTCACGGAGAGCGAGTAGGTAACTCGCGATTTCGAGAGCTAACTGGCCGCGCAACGAAATCGACTACGCGAAGCGTGACCTTGCTTTATGCGCGTTTCACCGAGTGGCCTCTCTCTCTCTCTCTTTCTCTCTCTCGTTCTCTACTCGCGACGTCGTGAATAAAGGGTCGCATAGTCTGCTGGAGAGAAAAGTATTAAACAGAACGCGAGCAGGGAAGAGAAACAGTAGTCTGAAAAGTCGTGAAACGTCCTCGAATCGGCAGTTGTATAGCAAGGGGTGAAAAAGCCAGAAGCTATAGAAAGAGAGAGAGAAAACGAATCGGTAAAACAGGCATAGGACGGCTACTGTGTGAGCGAGAGGCTAGAAGTATAGTTCGGTCGTGTTTCCAATATCAGTAGCGTCTTTGATGCATCGGCGCTCGGAAGTACCACTTGTTCCGCGGGCCCCCTCGTGAACGGAAAGCGGAATGAATTCTCCGTCTCCGTCGATCTCGCTTACTTTGCTCGTCTTCTCTTTTTTCCACTTTCTTTTCCTCCCACCCTTTCTTTCGCTGTCTATTCCTGCCTCTCTCGCAACGACGACGCCCGTTTCGCCTTTGAACGAAGAGGCAGCCGGTTACCGGTATTCGGCTACTACTGATGCAAGCTCGTTGATCCGAGGAGAGAAGTCAAATCGACCTATTGATTCGGCCCGACGCACGTGTGCACGACTCCTGAAAAGGATGGAATTATGTATACGAGGCTATACTGGGAGGACGGCTGACTCGATGCCGAGTGAATCACTTGGAGCTTGATTTCGCGAACGTCTTCGCTTTAGCGCAATAGTCTTGTGTCTTTCTATGCTGTGCGATGCATTCTGTGCGATTGATGCAGAATTTCTAGAGTCAAAGTTTCCGGAGAAATGAAATTTTCGGTGAAACGTTACGATGATATTACATTATTGGAAAACAGTAGTATGATTGCTTAGCGTGGACAGAGTGCATGTGAATTGTTCTTTACGAACTTGATGACTGTTCATAGTGAACAGCGTTTCTTTTTGTCAGTAATTTCGTTGAAATGATGAAATTTTACATAATCAAAGGATCGTACGTGGACGCACGATCATTAATGTTTAATTGAATTATCGGCTTATTCTAGATAATTTCGCATAGAATTCTAACGCAATACTGCCTATTATTTACCTGATTATACTTCTAATATTCAATTGTGTAAGCTACTCTAGTAAATTATATTATATCAAATTAATTATATTGTTATCGCAATGTCATTAGCTTTCTATGCAGGTTCAACAACGTTTCGATTCACATAAAAATATTGTTATTCAAATAATATCTATAATACAGGTCTTAATAGTTATAAAAGTTATTACTTATAAAGCAAGCATTCTAAGATACATCAAACCTGATCGAAGCTCACTCAATACTCAGTTATATTAGCAGTTACGTATAGGAGAACGCAACGTCATGAAGAACTTAAGGACTCATCACAGTTTTTTCATAATATCCCGCTGAAACAGGTTCTTATGCTCGAATGTGCTTTAGGTATTTATGATACAATACAAGCTATTGCTATCATTTGCAAGAATGTCATCCATACAATTCTTGAGATATTTCAAGTAAAGTATTTTATGAGTGCTATTTGCAGATAGCTTCAATAAGTCTTTTTTCATACTCGCTATTACTTTAACATCTTTTATATGAATGTCGTCAATTATTTATCAATAATATACTTCAATTCTTTCAATGGAAAAGACATCAGATATGTATTGGGAGTATAATAAACCGACTTCATAAATGATTTAAAAAATACCTTACAGAAATTTTGATGGTCGAGATATACGATTATATTTGCAGGCTAAGTATTACAGTTATTCGCGATGCTACAATTGTTCTTTTGATAATATTTCATTCCCACATCACACCCCGAGTATCATTAAAACACTGGCCAGGTTATGAATGGTATAATGGTCTGTTGGTAAGATTGTGCCTCAATTTGAGAAAAGATCTCGACTTTGATCACTAACCTGCAGTATATACCTTCATGAATTATCACACAATACCAATTTGAAATCTATCTTCAGATTCATGCAATACAACATTTTTCTCATTCACCGAAAACTCCACTCCTCGCTCGTCCGGTGAACTCGGGTATACCTCCGTGTGTCCGCGCACCAACCATCAGAAACGAAAAACCAAAACAAAATCAGCCCTTCGACACCGATGACCCACCATCGGCGTAACGAACGTGTGTATACCAGCCCGGGGCGTAATCAACAAAAGCTGTGTTCAACTCGCAAAAAAAGCATTTGATACCGTCGTGCGAAAGGCTCATTTTTTTTCCCTGTGTTATATGCGCCTCACCGTAGACACGGTCACTCTGTCCGTGGGACTGATGTGTGTGTGTGTGGGTACAGGGTCGCTCGGCGTTGTGTTCTGCGATATATAGGCACACATTTGCTATATATACCTGCCGGTCGCGCGCGCGGTAAACAAAAGTGCCGCGATGGATAGAGCGCGAACAAGGGAAAGAGGAGACAGGAAAGGGGGGTAGGCGAGAGAGAGAGAGAGAGCGTATATAGATGCGCGCGCGCTCTCCACGCATGCATCGGCTGGGGGTTAATGCATCAACATCAAAGTGGCTCGCTGGTACAATTATTGCACTCAACACCGCTACCCCGTGAAACCCATACGCGCCGATGAATACCCGCGGGAGCGCGCGTCCCTCTATCCGGCTCTCTCTCTCTCTCTCTCTCTTCCTCTCTCGCCAGGCGTGTGTTTTAATGCGTCTGCTCGCGTTTACGAGCCTGCATTTTACTCGCTGCCGAGCGGATAGTGAAGTTTGTGTGGGTGGCGCTTGGCTGCGTGTACGCTTAATGCGACAGGCATCCGACTGAATATATATGTATATACATATATATGTGCGTGTGTTTGTCGGTGCAGCGGCTGCAGATGTGTATTGGTCTGCGCTCCGGATAGTAATACGAAAGAGGAGAAAAAGAGAGAGGCTGCAAAGCCTGCTCGTATATTACATTCTTCTGCCTTTCGGACGTGTATATATGCGTGCGGCTCACGGCTTTTTGGGACAGCGGATGAGAGGTACATTGATTTTTCAAAAATAAAACAGTCGGTGGCGAGGGTGTTGTTGATGTAATACTGGCGCCGCCGCAAGCTTTGAAAGCGAATACGTGGGTAGTGTCGTGCGTGAAATTAGAGCTTTAAATAAAAGGCGGATGAGTCTTACCGAAGGCTCGATGCGCGGCTTTCAAAGGGTCAAAGACTCATCGGATGATACCGAATAAAGATAGAAAGAAGAGGTAGAGTCAGGATGATGAGTTTTGTTTCTGTTGAGATTTGCGCCGAAAACGTTTTATTCGTTGTTAGAGTGGCTCTTCGTTTGGATTGACGATAACCGAATCCCGTTGTAACATTAATATTTCATTGTTTTTATTAACAAAATATAATCGCGCGGCTTCGCTCGCTAAGCTGTGTAATGTTTAAGTTTGCAATTGTTCTCTTATAACTAAAAATTAATATTGATTTTTAACAAACACAAAAGTGTAACGATTTAAACAAATCTTTTAAATATTCACCGAGATATCAGATCGTATGCTCTCTTCAGTAGCCATCCAAAGTGCGCGTAATTATCAACGCTCGGCCAGTGTATCCAAGTGTCGAACCACTTGAAATCGGAGCCCACACCTGCGATTTAGCGAACTTGAGCGATGGTAGAGGATCGAGAAAACGATAAACTCTCGATAGCAGCTCATATTTCTGGCTTCTCCATTCGGCGCATTGTATCGCAGGCTCGACTACACTCTTGACTCCCCATCGTACAATCGCGAGCGGGACGTTTGAGTGGTGCTGTTGGTTTGTCGGTGAAAATAAAACATACGACATATATAATGTGTATGATATAGATACCTTTCAGTTTTAGTGAAGTCTTCACGTTGGAAATCTTACGTACGATATAATGAATTTATTTTTCATCAGCAGATATATTTAAAAACTGAATTCTCATCGGAGTTTCATTATAATTTTTTTATAGAATCGATTACATTGCTAAATTTTCAGCACCAAAAGAACGCCGCTACAAAAATTATGCCGAGGAATAAATACCATTTGCTAACACAGTCCGCTCGATTCCTGCAATCAATAAGCTCCGCCAAGCACACCGAAAGTCACTTCAATTTTTCTCCTTCATTATTCTCGCCCTTAACAATCCTCGTTCTACTAGATCGAATCGGCGAACGAAGCGCCGCTCGAAATTGCTGGAGTCCAATGCGCAAACATCACCGAAGAGCTTCATAACGCGCTCGATCTACTCTCGCGCGCAAGTGTATACTGTCTGACCGGGCGAAGCTCGTAATCCCTCGAGGGGACGATCGGCATATTCAGCCACGTGGTCGCAGTCGTAAAGTCCTTGTGTCGTTATGTGCAATAGGTGTATATACAGAATAGAGAAGGAAATCGACGAAATCGCTCGCTTGATTTTCAGGAGCGAAAGGAGGACGCTTTGACTCACTGTCGCGGCTCACGTGTGTGTACTCGGTTGATTGCAAGCTCGTGTCGTGCTTGCGCTGCCTTCTAATGCGAGGACAGATTTTAGGGATCACGCGTGCGGTCGTCGTCGTCGTCGGTTGTTTATCTTTGCTTTCACCGCAGTGCAGGCCTAGCTTGAAATATAAAGTTAACTCGATCGATGCCTTTCGTTGCGATGAGTTCATGTGTATGTAATCATTATATAAGGCGTTTTCGTCTTACCGAACTCGGATATCGTATTATCTACTACTAGCGCATTCAAGTATAGTAATTTACCACTTTGTATACAATACCGTATCGAAGCTGAGTAAACCGTTCGTATAAGCGCACAAGCAGCGCGAATACATTGGAAATCCAGAATCGCAAGCTAACATAATATAGAGCCGACAAACCGAAGCGATAAATCACAGAAGCGGGCAGCAGCACGGGCCATTTCTCAAAACGGGCGTGCATAACATTCCTCGCGCGCTATCAGCAGTCAATTCGTAAACTTAATTCACCGCGCGCATACATCACGAGAAACAGCCGTTCCCGCGGGCGCGCGCTCGAGTTCACAATTTCTCACGAGCTATTGACTGGGTGTCCAATGAAAAATCCCTTCGACTCCATAAATATATATATATATATAACGCTTCTCCGGCTCCCCCCGCATATATATACGAGCTCGCGTACGCGCGTCGAAGAAGGGAAAATAATGGTTCGAAGCTGCGCGTATTTTATATATATATAACATATATAAGCCGCGTGTTTGGATTTCGATTCAGCGGGAATCCGCGCAGCGGCGGTCGTTCGGCATATATGTACACACGACAACAGAGAATGGAAAGCTCGAGGTGCGCGCTGTGTGTGTCACCGACGCGTGCAACAAGTTGCCAGCCTTGCGTCACCTCCTCCCTCTTATTCTCCCTCGCCGAAGCGTACCCCTACTACTGCTACTACTATTACTACTACTACTACTACTACCACTGCTCGGAAGAGGGGGGGGGGGAGAGTTGGCGCAGTTGGCATTAAATCATTTTAAAACCTCTGCGGCCCGACTGTTTCATTCGCGGCTCTCGCAAATCACTGGCCTCCGACAAATTTGACGTCGCAAGCGGGGCTAACTGAATAGCGGAATCCAGTTAATCTGCGCGCGAATTTTTTTTTTGTTCGCGATATATATAATCGCTTTTGTCCCGGCTGGCCTGCGATTTTTAATCGCCGCGGCGAGCTCTTTTCCGAAATGAATATCTTTCAAGTTTATCGCGCTGGAAATTAACAGTTTGCCGGGTTTGTTCGCGGTCGGGGAATCGAGTTGGATGTTTTATGGGATCAGGTCGTCATGGAGTCGGAAAACGGATTAGCGCAGGTGAGGAAAATTCATTTGATCGTTCGTTAAAATACGGCGATTTAAATTATGAGCTTACAGATGTCGGGGAATTTATTGAGCGCAAAGGTATGTACATTATGTAAACGTTCGGTAACGAGAATAATTTTGCAAAGCATATAATGTTATATGTTAAGTAATACACACGCGTTGCTGATTTCATTAACAACTACATATAATACCAAATATTGGCTGTATAAGTTTGTCAACGTTCACGAATTTCAACATTTATCAAATAATAAATCGCAGACCTTCAATATGTTAACACAAAATAAATATGCACTCCGATATATTTAGCGGAAAATAGCCGCCGTAATTGTCTATGCGATTGACTTTAGAAACACGGCTGCGCAAAAAAAGCAATTACCGGCCTCTCACCTCATATGTATATATATATATATAGAAGGACTTTAGAACGAAGCTCGGGAGGAGCATCAGCGCG
The DNA here is from genome assembly GCA_020010945.3 of Muscidifurax raptorellus. Classification (NCBI taxonomy): domain Eukaryota; kingdom Metazoa; phylum Arthropoda; class Insecta; order Hymenoptera; family Pteromalidae; genus Muscidifurax; species Muscidifurax raptorellus. The sequence goes on along the minus strand of CM052078.1, from coordinate 5,637,589 downwards.
TCTTGCGCGAAACATCACAATTCTCGGCTCTCGCGCAGTAGATAGGAATACCCCCAAGTAAATCCAAAGTGTCATTCTCGGCATCCAGTTTCCCTTTCTTGCGCGCATATAATATGTGTGTATTTCAGCGGTGTGCAGCTCGCTAGCGAATTTTCTCGCGGAATGAGCTGCATTTCGGAGTTCATTCAGCTCGAAATATCCGAATTCCCCGACCGCCGCCCGCGCGTTTAACTCGCCTCCTCGCGAGGAATGGCTTCGCGACAGAGGGGGGGGGGAGGAAGGGGGGTTCAAAGACAGATAGCCCAAAAGCGCAGTGTCACTTCTTCTTCTGCAGTCGGAAAAGGGATTCATTAAGCTCGGATGGAGGTGTTAATATAGTGAGAATCGCCCTCGGAAGTCCGGATTCCGCATCCTTTGCTCTTCTTCCCTTCCGTTTCCTCTTTCTCCGCATCTCGGGATTTCGTGGTGCGCACAGGGGAATACGGAAAATAATGGCTCGCGAATAGAACGGAACAGACTGCTATATATTCCATTCCTCGATAATATGAGAATTTCTGTGGGAAAAGTGCACTAATTTGGCTAGAAATAAAGGACAATTTTTAGGGGGCACATACCTATCGGACCTAAACAGGAAAAAATTCATATATTTTACCGTACTATGATTCGGGTAAATCGATTTTTTCTCAACTAACTTACTCATTATAAATTTTCCATAATAGAACCTAAAGTAACTGGCAAAATATGCGTGCCGCTGTGATAATAGTCGTTGACAATTTTTGCACATTCAAAATGTTGTAAAGAACCAAGAAAACGTGATTCGGTAGATGTTCCCTCTAAAAAACTGTACTACGCGTAGAAATGCTCATATACAGGCCTTCCCTCATACGCGATATATATCCCACACACGACGTCGAGCAGAGAGTACCTATATACCTATTAGAAGCTGCGGAACTAGATGAGGCTTGCGCAGGGCTAAATTACGCTGTCTGTTATATATGCATATATACCTGGGAGTGAACGCTCTAAGAGCCGGCCGAGACGAGAGACGAGACTATTAGCTTTAGCCAAGATTCGGAAACCTATATGCGGTGTAGACTAGATGAACTTGCAAGACGCGAGCAATCTGCGCGTGTCGACGGCAGGAGAGAGAGAGAGCGAGCCTCGATAGCCGCTTTAATGCGGCTCGCGATCGCGCACAGATAATGACGAAGAAGAGACACGGGAGTTTGATAAGCTTCGGGATAGCGAACGCTGCGGTTACGGGGATGAACTCACTGTGTGTGTGTGTGTGTGTGTGTGTGTGTGTGTGTGTGTGTGTGCGGGTGTGTATATATATATATATATATATATATATATATATATATATATATATATATATATATATATATACATATACAGCGCAGCAGCTGATTGGGAAAGCTGAGGTTCGGTGGATCGCCATTAACTTCGACCGGATATTGCGCAGGTGGGAAAGAGTTTGCGTGCGCGGAATTGGCTGGCTGCTTCTTTATCGTTTAATTACTTTACAAGCGCCTCTGTGTGGCTTCTTTTTCATTTTCCGCTTTAATTCGCCCGAAATTCAGGATCAGTTTTCAAAATTGTACGGCTGCACCATTCGATACACTATATTTCAAATTAATTTCATCATTTTAAATTATATATAGTATTTTTCGAATAGCCCGTAACCCTGTGATCAAAGCTCGATATTATTCGACGTCTATAGACTCCATCAACGATAATATCTGTGTATTTATACGAGCAAACGAAAGTCCCGACCGGTCAATTAAGAAGTCATTTTCAGCCCATCGAAATTGCGAAAATTATAAACTATATAATAACGGCATTATTATCGGAGCGGAGCGCGCGCAACTTCTCGAGGTGTATTATTTCATAAAATAAACACACACGAAGCTCGCGCCGCGTGCGTATTGGAAAAGCTCGGCCGCGCGCGGCAAGCAACTCGTAATCGTAAATTCTAAATGTAATCGCGCGAAGCACTTCGGAAACAATAACGGGAATTAAAGTCAGATTAACCCCAATATCTTCGCACGCTGAACTCGGCCATATTGTAGATAAAAAAAAACGAGTGTCTGTATAAACAACTTTATTATGTACACGCGGGTGAGAAAAAATAAATAATACGTCGGTGCGATCGCTTACTCGGTGTATACAGAAAACAGCGTGTAGTGCTTTCTTTAAAAGCTCAGCGCTCCAGCTTGGCAAGCTCGAGCATTTCTCTTGCGCTCGTTACTACTATATGTGCACGAGGCGGCTGATGCAAGCCTGGCCTCATACGCGTGTCGGGCGACAAATTATTTCCCCATTTTATGGGCCGCTAAAATATAAATCAAGTTCTAAATTAAATTCCTCGAGAGCGCGGCGGAGGCGGTGCGCGTCGAGCCGCAACTACAGCAACCCCCCGGCCGAGCCAACTATAACGAGCATTTTATAACGTGTGCGTAGGTCATGTGTCAAAGCCGCGTGCTTCACTTTCTCGCTCTCGAATTCTTGCCAAATTGCAAGTGAAAGAGCCCGCGGCGGCTAGTTCTCGGAAAGCCCCTATGCGGTGCCCTACGTATATAATTTTTAATATACGACAACTACACCAAAGAAAGCTCGACCTTTAATCCTGCGCGCGCGCGCCTTTATAATTTTGTTGTCTCTTTTCTTTTACTCTCGGCTTTTGTTGTCTCCCTCTCTCGTTCTGCGAGCTTTGCACGCGAGGTCCGGAAATTTGTTCGCCCTCCACATTGTTTATGTTTTCTTTAATTAACGCTGTTTACTCTGCACGCCGCGCGGGTGGCCTCGCTCGAATCATAAGACTGACACTTTTTATTAGGGGGGGCTTTGTGCGAGATGCGCTTGCTCTTGTCTTTTCTTTTTCCTTTTTTTTTTGTTCGTCAGAGGATTTGTAAAGAGACGCGTGGATATAGTGCTTCTCGCGTGCTTTACACTGGAGTTTAAGGAGTTACAGTGAAAAGCGAGGAGGGGTTTGTGTGCGGAGAGGCATTTGAGTTTAATTGCAGTTGAAAATGGGTGACACACGTATTTACGTGTATATGTACTAAGTGAGAAGATGACGTTTTTGTAAAGCGAAACTTTCTTAGTTATCGATCGTGTATTTACATTTCACGCGAGGTCGAGTTTTGCGGAAATGTTGGGGCTCTCTTGAATTTAAATGTGCCGACGCGAAGTGGAGGACGTATATGAAAAAGCTTTTAACCTGATTTCGTATGTAAAAATTGCATTCTACTTTGATTTTTATATATTTTTTTAATCCCAAATTCTTCGCATCTCAGTCGGTTTAACTGATTTCCGTAAAAAAATTCTGTTGTAATTAACGAACAACTTGAAATTCTATGAACCTCGATCTGTTTGAATTTGTTAATTTCGAGCAATTAATAAAGATTATTATACGAGATAACCCCGCGCAAAGAGGATTAGAGTGCGTATCCATAAATTACTTAAGCCTTCAAATAAGCCAGCGGTGTGTATATACACGACGAAGCAATAAAAAGCACTTGCTAAGCTCATGAATTTTCAGATTTATAATTTTCCCAGTCGCCTGTGCTCGCCTCTTCTCCTTCTTTCCTTTCCCCCGAGCCATTCGACTCCCGTGAAAATTCCAAAACTACCCCCCACCCCTTCCTCGTAAAAGGCACGCCGTGAACCCTCGACAAAAAAGTCCAAGCAGTCGCCGGAAATTATTGTCACGTGACTCCCTTCCGCAGAAATTAGTATTTAATTTGTCGAGTGAAGCCGGGCAATATAGAAAGTTATGAAATCAACTTGCGCACGGCCATTAACTTCCGATGGAGCTCTCGAGTTCACGGACACTCTTTTATATAACTGTCCTCGCAAGTATTTCTGTAGACAACTACCGCTTACTTTCTTCCGATTAGTATTTCACTTTCATAATAACCGCTGTGTTAAATATTACGGTGCAAAATTTTCCGTGTGTATAGTTTTTTTTATCAGCTTCATTTTTTATAAAAGCAATGTGTAGAATATTCTTGTGTACGATTTTTGTGTAGGATCACAACACCGTGTACAGTTTGAATATGTAGGTTATGTATAGTACTCAATTTTCCCAGAAAGCAAGACCTATAAGCCATAAAAGTTGAACAATACATCGATTAATTAAATTTTAAATTCATGCATTATATCCTTGAGATTTTTCATCAGGCGCAGATATCGCTTGTTTCGAAATCGCGAAAATCTTTCGTTGGCGAACAACTGAGCGCGCGTTTTAGCGGAATAGAGCGAGTATGTGCGAGGGAGATGTAGAGAGATAGCAGGAAGCTCGGGTAATTAAACGAAATTCATTTACATAGCTCGAGTAATACGGTGCTCCAGTCACGCCGAGGACCAGCGAGTACTGGCACGACTACGACTGTAGGAGCGTAGAAGAGGATGGCGGCGCCGGCAGAGGTCGTTATACCGAGAGGGGGGGGGGGGGGACATTCCACGTTCTCTTTGCGAGCTACGAAAACTAAAGTCACGCCTGTTCTATCTGCTTTTGATTTTCGAGTACTATACAGAGAAATTCGTGGAATGTCAAGTAGTCTCTCTCAGAAATATCGTTACTTTCCCGAAAATTTACTAATCCACTGGGGAATGCATACTTTACATATTCCCTACGTTAGGATAGTGGGAGTTTCAGCTGCTCGCGCGCAAGCGTTCCTGCAGCACTAATATTGAAATATTAGTTTTCAATCGACTTGTTGGATCTGTACATTGTATGCGATGTATTTGACTGGAATTTCACATATTTTTATTAGGCTTGCGTGCATTGAGATAAATTGGTGCTCTAAGGTAAAGAGTTATATTAAACGAGACTATTTACATTCGGTATATTTTTATAGAAAATTTCCTCCTCAATTTTTGGATTAAAAAATGGAAAAGCACTACCTTCTTTCTTTAGTGCATTTTGTAATTTTTCTAATTGCATTTCAATCTTGATTAAATTATAACATGCAATCAACTAAAACTATACAAGCCGAGTCGTCGGCGCACGACATTTTTAAGGTCTCCCTGTGACTCGCCTTGAAACATTCGAAACTCAATTAATAGAAAGTATCGATACCAAAAAATCGATCAGCAAAAAGGAAGAATCGCTTCAATTAAACTCCGCCGTGCGCACCGGGAGAAAGGCATACGAAAGCAAAGCGCCCCCGACACACAGGAAACTACGAATGCGAAAATTAATGCTCTCTTCCGCTCCTTCTGTTGCAGCGCTCTATCGCGAGAATAATTTAAAAAATGTCCAAATCGCGTGATCGACTCGGTCGGCCAATGCATTACACTAAAAGGAATTTCTAAATTACATTCACCGCGTGTTTTTTGCCTTGGGAGCGTTCGCCCTGTTTTTTTTTCTATTCCGCAGCCTCTCTCGGCAAGAGCAAATATAAAAGCCATAGCACACACCGGCCATTTTTCTCTCCTCTGGCTTTCAAGCGCTGCGGTATACTCCGGCAAACCTATGTATTAGTATATGCTAGCTGGTAGGAATGTTTGCAGCTCTGCGGGAGGAAAGAAACGAGAAAAAAGCAACAGAAAAAAGAACGAGCTCACTATACTGTACGGTAGTGGTTCTTTTAGTTTCGGATAGGTCGGGCTGACCGCGGATATAAAACATCCCTGCTCTGCATGTATGTGTGTTAAAGTGGCTATATGTACATATATATACATGGGTCGGTGTGTATAGCGCTGCGAATTTTATGCGTGCCGCAGTTGTATAGTCTAGATTTGACCGTGGCCTGCTATATAGCTATTAATGTTTCAGCGTCAGAGCTGCGTGTCGTATGGAATTCGGAGAAGAAAATATGTAGAGCTGCTTGCGTTTGTTTCAGTATAGAACGAGTAGCAAGCTTTGCTAATGGAACGTGTGCGTATTATATCATTCACCATCGGTACAGTATTGAAGATAGAAAAATAGTCGCGTATAACGTATATAATGAGTTCTATAATTAACAACGTATCAATGAGCATTGGCAGGCTTGGTTCAAAGCTTCTCCGATGACGATACACGAGGTGAACTAATTACACAGTCATGCGGATCCCATTAAAGAGACTGAAGCTCGATGGTTTACATAAATAATACGATACTATATCTGTATTCGCTGTTATTTTCCTTTACGTTACTTTCAATATAGAGTGTATCAATATAACTGCCCTAGGATTGAAAAGGAGTATAAAATATCAAACATCATCGAAACACGTTTTACTGGCGAGACGCCACTTATCCCGGCTCTACACTATGAAAGAGTATATACAAAAAATCCGATCGTCGGATTGATCAATTATTTATAGTATCTCTATAGCTCTCTGTTAAAAAACAGCACGCTATAAGTCTGTTTAATTGAAATCCAGCGAGCGAATTTGCACCCTGAAATATTAATTAAGCTGCTAGCTTCGCTGTGAAATATATATATATATCGCGTTGATATAGATATACATGTGCTTGGGAATGAAGCTACTATGCATTTACTCGGAACTGCGAAATTAACACGACGCTCTCGTTGACTATATTGCACTAGGAAAGCTTACAATTGAACTGCACAGTAAAACTATGAACATGTAATTACGTGACAACGATTAAAAATTTAATCACCAACTAAAAGACTTTCGAAAAAATTCACGACTGACCAAGCAGCAACTCACTCGAGGACTTAGCGCACTCGAGGTGCGTACAAAAGCTCGCGCAGAAATTATCCTCGGGCGGCAGAAAAGTACACCGCCGGTTCATGATATCCCCAATTACGAGTTGAGCTGCACAGTCTCATCAGCAGCCCGATAATCCTCGGGCTGTGTTAGTTCCCGTGTAATTAAATAAGCCCGGCAAAAGTGTAATCCGCGGATGCGACTATATAATACGACGTCGACGACCGGTAATTCGCGTCAGCCGTTTTCATCCTTCCTTCCGCCGAGCTTTATTATACGTTTCAGAACGCCGGCAGTCTCTGCGTGGGAAATCGATGAAGAAATTTATCCCGCCGTGCAAACAATTAGAATAATTGCGCGGCTGCTGGAGAGACGCACCGCGGGGGGGGGGGGGGGGGGGGGGGGGGCGCTCGTCGTCGCGCGAGCCCAGGGATTATCCGTGCGCTTTTTATACTATGAACGATGTGGAAATTAAAATTTCTCCTGCAATTAATAATTTGTGCGCTGTCATCAGTGGACATTTTTCAGAGGGAACTCGATCATCCACGGGAATTAATAATAATCGAATGCTGGTCGCGTGTATTTATTTATTTTTTAATACCGTTTACATTTTTTAAAATCATAAATATCATGCACTGGGACGTATTGATTTGATATTTGCAAACGCATTTGATATTAATAATCGAAAGAGTGCTAGTATATATGTTGTATACTAGTTGCGCATTAAGTATATTGGTGATCATGACCGTGTATTGAACGCTGTACATCAAAGAGATAATGAGAGAGTGAGTGAGTGAAAGAGAGAGTCGATCGATTCAAATAATTGGGTGTTAAACATAAAATAATAGCAGAAAATTTGATTAGTTGAAAATTTCGTATTAAACCATGTGTACATAAATAATGAGATGGCCTGATTGCTCGATTTTCAATAGTTAATTAATTAATAATAATAATTTCAATCGGAGTGAGGGAAACGAGCTTTTTATAAATTAAACGGGTGATCTCAGGGATTTGAAAAATCTATTAATCATTCATCCAGTATACCAGAGGAAAAAAGATGTGTGAGAACACAGAGCTGTGCTGTCTACGCCAAAAGTGCCTTATTGGTCGGCTTACGCTATAAGTAGCTGACTATACTACTGCGAGTCTACTGTTATTACGGTTAGGCTTTTTTCTTCGTGTATAGGCATACGAGTATTATGAGTATAAATGTTTGATTTCGGGGATGGAAAAGGTAAAATCGATTCCAGATGGGCAATACTCGGCAAATATTTTTATTCGTTCTTTTCAAATAATATTTATCATCCACGGCTAAAAGCAGATACTGGAATTTACTTAGAAGCAAGTTCTTTAGAGCAAAATTGCCAAGCATAGAACACTTCAACTCGAATAAAGCTCGTTACTGTTCATCACGTGAAATGAAGAATAACGAAAAGAAATACGAGAAAAACCTTTATCGTGCTGACATTAGCTTTACGTTAAAAATTGCTTGACGTTGTACTGCCGATAATTTCGACTTTGTGTCAGATTAATACTTGAATGTATAAATTGTATATTAACTGCTATGACACAAATCTTATTGCAGAGTCTGCCGTTTTTTCAACGAATTAAACAATTATATTCCGATATTATAAAATTCGCCACTGAAGAATTCCTATACGTAAACCCGTATGAAGATGCATTTTCTAAAAATTTTCAAGTCAGTCCAAATTACGCACAAGCCGAAGAAAAGCGCTGCAGATGAGCAAATAATAGAATATAAGAGTAGCCAGCTTTCCGGGGTCTGGAAAAGTTTCGAGGTGTGGCGCGCAGCTCAAGATGAGGAAGTGCCACGAGCGAATAAAGAGCGAATGAAGTGTGTATGTACAACAAGCAGCAAGACCCTGCACACTCTCTCGGCAGACGGAGATAACAGTCGAGCAGCGAGGGTAAGGGAATCGAGGGTCCTCGAGAAGAGCGGATAATTAAATGTAGCGCTTTCCGCGTTTTCGAGCTAGTTCAAGCCTCCCCCTCCTCCCTCAGCGACGCGAAGGAAGAGAGGAGAGCTTCGCTTGCTCATTTCCAGCAATAACTGAAACTCGAGTACGCGCTGCTATATATATATACCACTATTCCTCTCTTCCCTTTCTCGAGTGCTTTCGCGCTCCCCCCTCCCTACCCCTTCAGCGAGATGCTCCCTTTGTGTCTCGGCGTTTCTTCGCGCGTCCTTGGCCAACTCTGTAGTTCCGTATATACAATGCTGCTTCCACTGTCCTGCCGATTCTGTAAACCGAAAATCCTCGAGGTCGTATACCGTCTAGTTTGCTCGAAAGTTTGCCCTGTAGTGCGGCTCCTTGAATCGCTTTGCTCGGGATGTCTGCAGCGCTTCTTGATGTGCAGTCTGCGCGAGACTCGAAGACGCGGAGAGATGCTATCATTGAGCGATGTGTACGCTTAAGTGGGGTATCTATCTACCCTTGAGGTTTCCGACTTTTAAAGCAGCGTATACGGAATTTCCGAGACCGCGATCTTGTTTGCGGCTTTAAATTTAGTTTGCAGTTCCTCTTTAACGTGGCTTTCATTATTTATTTACGCAGCTGAAACCACGTGCGCAGGTATAAAAATTCCCCGCTTATAAAAATCGCCGCGTCGAAACACCGTGTCCCTGTACACAGCAAATCGATCATGTCCACCCGAGTATATATATACTACATACATATATATATATATATATATGTGAACCGAGGACAGTGCAACCGAACACAGTCCCGAAACCAAACGAACCACCAACGTAGCCGCAGGTATATAGAGAAGAACGTATATATACGTGTATATCGAAGCATCGAGGACGAGCTTTTTAAAGAGCAGCTGCGACATAGTCGCACACATACACACACACACACATGGAGAGGATGGCCGCATAACCATGCCGAGCGTAATGCACGTATATAACGAAGAGAAGGGGACGAGCTGCAGCAACGTCGAAGCGGCGTCAGTTTGACCGATGGATTCGCGACCGCAGCGGCCCATTGGACGCCGTAATTTCGGTGCGGCCGAGCTTCGTTTTCGACGAGAGAGAGACCCGAGCTCGCTCACTCGGGCTCCGTATAAACGTGCGGTTCCAGCGTGTAGAGACGAATGCAGCAGCGCGCAGAGGTTTCATCGACACACTCGTGGTTGAGTTAACTCTTCCGGACCTTGGTTAGACGGACGCTACTGCTACTCCCGCTGATGCCTATCGCTTTGCAAGCTACTATCTGGCGCTCTATCTAATTCTCGATCCATTAGCTGCAGAGGGGACGCTCTGGAGGAACGCGGCCCTAATGCCGCGCATTCAAGACGGGATTTTGCGACCTATGCGCGTATACACCACGGCGATGCTCTGCAGTACAGCGATTCCGCGCGAAGGGAAAAGAAAATGTTACGACGATACTCGCATATGTAACAAGAATTTAATTTCGACAATCCTAAGCTCGCCGCGCACGTTCTACGATGTTCGCGCGGAGATGGAGAGCAATATATTATAAAATGAATCAGTGCGCGCGCGCGGAGGCCGCAGGGGAAAAGTGAGGCAAAAAAAAACAGTGAAAACAGTTTTCATTCATTTATTCATGCCGACGCGCGCTCCTTTTTATTTTTCATTCTTTCCCACTCCGCACGCAGCTCGGCAGAAGAGTTTATGGTTTCGGCCGAACCACGCGGCCATCAGTCACTGTCGTTTGGCGGCGCCCCCGCACCGACTTGCAACGCCGCGCGTATAGCGAATATATTTTTCCATTCTTGTTTTTTTTTGCTTCGCTCGCATGTTGGCCAAACTCAAACACGCCGCGGGGTCAATATGCATTTGCTATGGAAAGACGCGCCGAGAATATCTCTACGAGCGTATAGCTGCCCCGAGCGATCGTCGCGTGATGAACGCTTCTCTGCAATAATGTAGCCCTATGTGTATACCTATATAATGTATATATATATATATATATATGTGTGTGTGTGTACAGAAGTGACTCTGCGTTTAATGGCTTGCGCGGATGTCCGGGTGGTTGTGTTTGCAGGTGGACGTGATGTTTGTTTGGAGGTCGATTTTTTATAGGGAGGAGGATGTTGCGAAGATGCTTTGTGTTGAGATTTTCGGACGTGTATTATACAAGCTGGAATGTATACATAACGCGATAGTGCGAAAACAGGATTCGATACGCTATTGTTTGGATGATAAACGCGTGATTCGTGCGTAATATGCACGAAATGATTGAGGCAGAGTTTAAATTTGGACGAGGAGAGCCGGAAATAGCCGAAAATTTCCGGCGAATATCAATCAGACCTGTCCAAGTTATTAGTGCGTGGGATATCTCACAGAAATTTAGCATCGTTTCATCAACACGCGTATTCAGCGCCAACTTACCGAATAGCCTGAACATCCATCTGTATATATGCGCTTCGGGAATAACCGATTTCGCGAACTTCCGGTGCTTCGAATTTACGCGCCGGTTATTCAAGCCTGCCCCCCCCCTCCCATATAACGTTCATTTACTTCCACATGTGCATGCGGGTGAATAGTAATAAGTAATATCAACGCAGCGGCGGCCTCTATCCCTCCATCCGTGCCGAACCAAGTAGTAACAGCGTATATTACGTCAGGCCGACTGTATACGAGTTTATTTAATAAAAGCACATAGTTATTAGTTATTTGCGCTGTGAAACTCTCTCTCTCTCTCTCTCAGCACAGCAATAATAGATGCTTTTTCGAATTCAAGACTTTCACGCGCGAGCGCCTAGATATATATATATAACCGTAAACAAACACTGAGCCTCTATATCGCACAATCAGGCCAATCCAGGGCTTCACGCACGCTCGTATATACATACACGTATCCCCGCAGCCTCCGCTTTCAATTATAATAGCAGTCGATTAAACAGCGCGGGCTGAAGCCGAACCGCGTTAATTCCCTTCCGAACACAATTAAATCGACCGCGAGCATCGCGCACGTTTACTCCCGCACTCTGCGCTCGGCATCGTCAATGTTACTTTTCGTTTCGTACATAATGTAAGCATCGTCCGCGTTTCTCATAGCAATATGAGCTTTGTGGTTTATGTGTATAGACACAGGTATATTGGTAGGGCACTAATTCACGGGAGAATCGATATATCGTGCGACAGCCATGCTGGCTCCGAGCAAAGTTGCGGAAAACATCCGATTTCAAGCTGCGAACCGAAAGCCTCGCGGCGCGGTGGTGAACGAAAAGAGAGAAGCGCCGCCGGCCCAACGCTTTCCGATCTCTGTTTCGCGTTTTTTGAGTCTATAGTTCGACATTCGGGCAGGGACTCTGTTAGTAGTTATTCGATGCGTTTTCGGTTGCACACGATAGTTTACCCATTTTATTTATTTTTTTTCTACCCATTTAAACTGCGAGACGAGAGCTAGCTGGGTGTAGAACCCTCTGGAGCGTAGTGAAGAGTGAGATACAAAAGATTGAAAACACGTACATCTTTCTCACAGAGGCGTCAATTCAAGCGGCGTTTATGTCGATGGCGCTCAGGGCATATATATATATTTATTCTCGCGGGCGCGGGTAGGTCTACATAAGTGTGAGCGATCCGAGCGGCCCCCTGGTGTCCTCCTTCCGGACGTTAAACTTCCTCCCATGGGAAATAACAGGGAAGACGGCCAGTGCTTTCTCCTGGCCGTCGCCCAAGGAGTCAGTCGCGCAGATATCGGATGCCAGTATAGTCTAGCTACTCTGCCGCGCAATCTCGCGAAAGCCTCGGGACTGCTGCTACACGTCTTCGGTATAGAGCGACAGTTCGACGGCAAATAATCGTCTTCCAGGTATACTCTCTCCTTCTCTCTCTTTCTCTCTCACTCTCTCGTGTCCTTGCGACAGTCAACTTCTTCGAGCCCCTTTGCTCGCCATTCTTCTTCGTCTTCTCATGTACTTTTTCTCCTCTCGGATTAGACTTTGTTTCGCGACGACCTGATGTGTTTCCGAGCCGTACACGGTATATACGCGCGCGCGCGCGGGAGCTGTTTTTATGGCCGGCTACGGCTTTGAGCGAAGCACCGCGAGAGCTCAGTTTTATACTCATCCTGTACGCGGCGGCGAACGTTCGCGTAAACTGTATATACGCGCTTTCGAAATTTACGTCCGGGTTACACTTGGCTCGATGCCTCCGGCGCACTTGACGAAGATTTATCGAAAGCTCATCGGGGAATGAAGTTTATTTTGACGGAGCTTCTTCGATCGCGATATGCTCGAATGGAGATTACGGAGTATATCGAATGTTATTTTATGCAAACGCAGTAGTGTGGATGCAGCCATTTTAGTATATATACACCGGGCGAGAGCAGTAAACTCAATTAGTTCAGAGTGCGTTAAAGGAACTTTCATTACCTTTGAATCTGGTGTAACGTGAGATGATTTACTGTCGTGTATATATCTGTATAGCAGCCATTCATCCGGTCGAGTTTTCAAAACTCCGTGTATGATGAATGGAAGCTAAAAATACTATTCACTCTGAGGCGCTCAATTTACTAAATCAAACTCAGTATACACGTTCAGTTTGAATATTATACGAATTAATGGATAGACCATTACTCTTTATTAGATTATTATATATACTAATCCTGCGCGCGTGAATTTAATATACGTCATTATACACCTCGCATTACGTCAAATTAAAACTGATATGTGCATTTGAGAAACGTCCAATTATTGCAAGACGCTTACATTAAATCCGTAGCCTACTATACACAAGAAAAATCGACCAATCAAGCGACCGACGCAAAGTTTTCCCCAATCACGTCCAGACCGTACACAGCGGCTCGCATGAATCTCCGCGGCTCTCGTCCTGCAAGTCCTCATCCACACGCGGTATGGGACAGGCGCGGCAGCACGCGGAGGCAAATATCACACGGCTACTCCTACTCGCGCCTATGCTAATGTATATTTATGTATTAAACAGGCATTATTTATACACAACTGTGACCTCTCTCTCTCACTTGCACTCACATATACATACACACAGACGGACTATCCTTCTCCGAGCGCGATGAATATGCATTGTTTAGCCTGGCAGTGGCGAGGTGTCGAGTGCAGACCCGTCGCTATCACTGCCTCATCAATCACACGCAGTCGTCCCGCAGCAAGCGCTCGTCCCCTCTCTCTCTTTTGGACGTCCCCCCGGTCCCTCTCTCTCTCTCTCTCTCTCTCTCTCTCTCCACACACCCACACACACACACACACACACGTCACCTAAAAGCCACGATTTTGCAGTCCGCCCATGTCATCCCTCACCGGTCGTTGCCTGTCCCCTCTGAAACTGCTGCTGCCGTCCGCGCAATTGACACTAATTTACGTAATTTTTTTTCCACCAGGAGTTTCAAAAGGGGCCATCGTATCAAGGCGCGGCCGTGCTGATGTTTTCTATTTCGTTTTGCCGTATATACGTATATATGCCATTTTTGTTTCGCTGGCGGGGCTATATACCGCACACGAGAACGATATTTAGCGATAGCGTTCGATATAATTCCACGGTCGCTGCTGTGGTGGCTCGATTGCAGTGGCGAGGCTCTATCATATCGTATTGTTTGAGATTGTTTGTCCGGATAGGCAGCTGCGCGAGCGAGGATTTGTCTATTGTAATGATTTTTCTTTTTGTTTCCTCCGCAACGCTCTCTCGCGCTGCTGTTATTTATACGTTCGTTTTGTTGTTCGCAGCGTAAATAATATCTGCCGTCGTTGCTGCTGCTGCTGCTACGGTTGTTATTATCCGACAGAGAGTTCGGTCCTATTTGACGCGGATTTCTGTGGCCCACAGGCGACGGATTTTGATGAATTTATTAGCGATTTTTCGGGACCTTATAGCTGTGTGGTATATAAATGGAACTTAGAATTATGTATGACGTGAGATGGATATTGTTTCGGATTAACTTTTGTGATAGTCGTTTCTTTTCAGGTGATAAAGCTTAATAAGTCCAAAATACTAAAAGTACTGCCATTAGCGAACAAGTCTTATGAATAAATTCATTTTTTATATTGAAAATGAAAGCTAACTATTATCCACCCTGTCCTCATCCCGTTCATTATATAGTTGCTTTTGAGTCTAAATATAACAACCCCAACCTCGTGACAACCAATTCCGGCACTTCCTTATACGCACGATACGTATACAAGGAGCGAAAGCTTGCTTCCCCCCCCCCCCCCCCCCAAAAAAAAAGTAAACCGTCTTTCCAACCGGACGTAGTTCGAGCGTTTAAGCCACGGAAGCATAAACGCCCGGCGCGAATAATCCCAGCCACCCTACTCCGCTCTTCCAAAAGCTCGCCGGCAGGCATGAGATAGCGCGCGAGGGGGGAGATTGCGTGGTGCAGCCGGCGGCTTCACAGGTGCAAAATTACGAGAAGATCGCGTGCTAAACGATACACCGCGCGCCGACTTTCTCCGCCCCGCGTTCTAGGCATGCAAAACATCGCAAATCGCGCGGCCATTACGCGCGCACCTCCATCGATGTGTATATATATATATATATATATATATATATATATATACATACATTCCATGAGAAAGAGAAGGAGCCTGTACCGATGCGTGTTTTGCACCTTCGCCGATTTGTCTATGTGGACCCTTCGTGCGCCCGATACATATTCGGCTTTAATGCGATGAGCCATGAGAGGGAGTACTACGCTCTGATAAGCGTGGAATTGGAGGAAGTTGTTGAATATGCTACTCGCACGATTTGCGATGAGGCGTTTTAGCTTTTGTTATCGGTGATTTCAAGGCTTTCGACTATTGGAATAGTGGAGAGGGCTTCGAACGAGTTTTGAGAGGGCTCGGGCTGCTGATTTTATGCCGCTGATTGTGGATTCATTAACTGCGTGCGAATATTAGCGGGGAGATGCGATCGTGTCCGATAAAGAGCGACTTTTATTTAGATACGATAAATGCTGACTTTGTCGAGAAGTAGTTTACCTTGGATGAATATATCTCTTTGAATAAAGGAATCGAGATGCTATTTCTTGAACAGCTAGGCCACATCGATTTTCGGTAATCACTATTTGGATATGTCAATCATGATTTTAACATTACTCTGATAATGGATTTCTATTAAACTATTTTTGCTTAACGGCGAAACAATTAAAGACCAATTTAACGTTGTGAATCGGGTTCTCACATTCTATTCTATACAGTCGTGTAAAATTGGTCATCTTCGTCACTGCGGCATATCGATTTCACTGTAACCAGATTATTTGCAGTCTAATTTCATTATTTCTTCATGAAAGCTAACGAGGCATATTATATTATACAGAGTTGATCTTGATTGATGTTACACCTTAAAGTACCCGCATTCGAATTGATTTGAATCTTCTAAATGGATTCCTATACTCTTTAAATGCAATCTTTAAGAATTTTAACTAAATCAAAATGCCTCAGCCTACGAAATTAGATCTTCGATCAAACTATACGTATACCTTCTTCTGTAAACCATCATCTTCGACAAGTAACGTAAGTACAACGAATAACCTTCGCCGATAAGTGTAATTACAAAAAGAAATAGGTGTTAACAAGAATTTATCGTCGCGACACCCAGTCTCGCGGCCTCGCGAACAAAAAGGTACAGAACACGTAGAACGCGCGGTTGTAGATCGAGAAAAAGTCAGCCCCGGAGTCTATTGCAAGAAAGCCAAGTGACAAATGGAGCTCGCCCTGGAAGTGCAAGTTGCTTATTGGTCCAAGGACTAGTGTCGCGGCGGCGCGTCTTCTCTCGCGAATAATCGCATTTCTTCGGCGCCTTTTTTTCCGGCCAGTCGCAGCAGCGAGTATTGCACGCGGCGTGGGAAAAAGAAACAACGATATACCGACGAGAAAGTGGCTGCAGCAGAGAGAAAATGGAAGTGCGCCGCGAAAGGGTGGAAAGCATTTCGTGTATATATGTGTGTATATATATATATATATATATATAGGAGCGGGCGCGATGCAAAATGAAATAAACATGGCACCTAACTGAAATCAGGAATGCGAAGTGGGCGGTAGTTTAAAACGATTCCCCGGTTGCTGCCACCGCCGACGCCGTTCGTACACCTCGGGCGTACGACTCCCCATCCTCCCGCGTGCCAAATAGTCGCATTCCAAACTTTTCTCTTTCTCTCTCTCGCCCCCTCTTCCAGAGCTTTCTCGCCGGGTTTTCGCTTTTTTCATTTTCCCTACCCCTCGATGTATTTTGCGAGCTTTGTTTTTTCGCTCGGCGAAGCTAGCGCCTGATAAAACGTATGTAGTGCTGATCTAATAATGTTTTTTCGCATGTAGTATGCTAGCTGCACGAAGTTACAGCGAATGAATGAAAGAGAATGAAAACAGCTCGCATTGTTGATGAACAAAATTTGTTATATGAGCGAGTGCGCGTACGCGTATTGTTAAAATATTATTTCGTCGAACAAAGACTTTTATTTGAATTAAAAATTCTATGTAAATTGTAAGCTGTGTGTATGTATTTTATGGATAGATATATTATACCTTCCTACTGTGCATTTAAATTCAGTTAAAAATATCTCTGCATGATTATTGCGAATTTGTATTTAGTATATATGAGGTGTAAAGCGTTTCGATGTAAACTTCACATATTTATCAAACCGCTTTAATTTTAGTTATTAAGGCAAGAAACACATGTCATGCATACACTCTACCGTTGGGAACTCCACGACCTCGTTATTATTTGAATTTGCTTTTTAACTTATATGTGCTTTATACTGTACGTCCCATCATGTTTGCTTCCTATTTTTACACATTTCAACCAAGACGTAAATTGAAAACTGACATAATGCAGCATAAAAAATATGAATTGTAAATTTTTCAAACAACATCGTTTGTTTTATACTGATATGAAATAGTACGTAAAGTCTTCTTTCTATATATTTTATTTATTTTTTATCTTTATAATTAAAATAGAGGTATACAAATTGCAATTAGCTCTTTGTATTCGGTAGATGTTAATTTTTATTTGTATATTGACAAAAATAATGCTGATTATACATATCGACGTCTCAGAAAAATAATACTCTTAATCAAAAAAAAAATTTCAATTGTCATTTTTAATTTACTCAAAAGAATTAATTGGTCGAATGGATACCCAATGTCGATTAGACAATTGCGAAAAAAATGATTAAAAGTAAACTACAATCCGTTTAATCGCTTCTAATGTAATAATAGCATAAATATATGCTAAAAAGTTTGATTAAATCCACTCGCAGTTTACCAATGAAACTGATTAAAAATTGTTTAACATTCTTTCAATACCAGAGAGAAGCCGAGACGTAGAGTACAAAAGATATTCCATCTTCCTCCCGCTGGTCTCGTTTACTCGCTTTTTCCTCATCCCTTGTACTCTCTCTCTCTCTCTCTCTCTCTCTCTCTCTCTCTCTCTCTCTCTCTCTCTCTCTCTCTCTCTCTTCTCTCCCTTTGCCTCTCGTTCGTCGTTCGCTCACCTCGGAGCTTTCGACGATGTTATCTCGTTACGGGAAGTTTCGCCTCGCGGAAACGCGCGTCGGCAAAACTTTCGTTGTTGGCAAACCTATGTCATGATTACAATTACGCGGTCAGCGCCCGATATTTCCTTCCTTTGCTTTTTTTACTCCTCTTTCTCTCCTCGCCCTTTCCCCCTCGCACCCCCTTTTTAGTAGTTTGCGGCAAGCGCGAAAAGTTTGATTCTCGCGCGCGCGCGCGTGCGTTTCGAAACTGTGCGGGGTTGAAAGAGTGAGTGAAAGAGAGAAAGAGAGAGGGGGTTGAAAGCGGGAGAAGTGAAATCGTGTACATATACTCGCGCGGCAGCGCCGCTAACTCGTTATGGAGGTTTTTCTGGGAAATTCAATTAAAAGATAGAGCGAATTTAAGGCTTTATTCGTGCGTGCCAATTCGATTCGTTTGATTATTTAAAGCTCGCGCGCCGGTCACAGGGCTTTGCTGACCCGTGTGCGCGCGCGCGCGCTCCCGTGCCTATACGTCGCATGCGAATTTAAATAACGCGCGCGTTAATTTTTAATATCTCCAAAGCGATTAAGCAATTTTCACGCTTACTTGTCGCGAGCTCGATCCGATTTGCGGACGCTGTTAATCAACGCTTTGATCGATTTCTTTTTTCATTTCGAATGTGTGGACTTACCTCAGAGAGATTTTCTGCGCGTTATTCTTGACGATGGAAGACCCTTTGGTAGTCTACTGAGGCGATGAAACTCCTCTTCTACTGTGGCACAATTTTTCCTTTTTTGTTTTTGTTGTTAAAACACACTTCACCTTCTCATATAGGTACATAGAACCCCTGATATAGTTTTTTATTTATCGCACTATTTTGTTTTAACTTGAGGATACTTTCTTTAATTATTATTTGAACAGCCGTCAAGTTTCTGTTTTCGATAGAAGTCCCCCAACTTGGTACCACATCTTGACCCAGTGGTACACGCGTACATCCGATGTTCCAAACCGTCACTGAAATCGTTCGGCTTGTAAAACTCGACAGATGCGAAAGAAAAACCGCAGAATCCTCAGTTCTCAACAGTCCTGAAAAACGTCACCACTAACGGATTCAAAATTTTCCTTACACGAAGCCGTCGATTCGCCGATCGGTACAGGCAAAAAATGCCACTAACCAGTCCAGCAGCAGCAATGATCACTCGGCGAACACTCGAGCACGTGATGCTGAGCTGCGATCGTTTGCGTGAACCGTCGGTCATGTACAAAGCACGTTCGTCGATCGAGCACGTCGTGACGCTCGTGATCGCGTGGCGTCGCGAGCGACGTCCCGTCGGAAACTGCCTCGCGCTCGTACCAACACCCCACTCCTTGGCGAGAGTCGCTCTCGCAGGGGCGGTGGGAATACGACGTCGACGCGCGACGTCGCTCCGCCTTCCAGTGGCGCGCGCCGCACTGGCAGCCCCGCCGATACTTCTGCACGCGGAGGAGACTCGTCGGCGAGAGAGAGAGAGTGTCTTGGGGTGTGAGTTCCAACACGATTCAGCTGTCTGCGTGGAGTCTGAGTTAGTACCAGGGGCCGGAGTGAGAAGCGTTGAAGGGATGTTGGATTGTATTTTGGTGCATGTTGATGAGACGGTTCTGGGTCACGTCGTCGAGTGCCAGTTGGGGGAGGATGCATAATTACGTGTTTATAGGCTATTAATGGAAAATGTAATACACTTGGATGTAGCGTCACGATCGCCGTGCAAAGAGGCATGGATTATACACGATACTGTTTAAAATATGCAGCATCGGTGTATCTTCAATGTGTGGAATTTAAATGAAGTTTTATTGCAGCACAATTTTTGGAAGACTGGAGCTGAATCGGAAATAAAGTTATAGAACCGACGGATGGAATAAAATAAGCTTTCATAATTATGTATTGCACTAATGCTGATTCCATTTTAAATGCGAGCGTAAGTAGCAGTTATAAAAACTATGTGTTAGTGGAATCTACGTTTCCAGCATTATGGCACAAGAATGGCGATAACACAACAATGCTTTTTACTGGACAAGCAAAAATATTAATAATTTTAAATGGAAAAAGTTGGCGCAGTTCTAATAAAGTTACGATTGTAAGGTGCCTTGTTTTTCCCTTGATACCGCTGTCCGACAAAACTTGACCGTAACTACTCATTTGCAGGTTTTCCCATTATAGGGGCTTTTAAAAGAACTCGCCATTGTCATATACAACACAATTGTTTTCGATAAGCTTCTTTTGTTATGATAAAAGATCTGTACAGTTTTGTCAATTGAAATGGGCAAACCTATCGAGAAAACGAGTAGAAATAGGCAACACTGCTCAGACCGCGTTTATAGTGTACTCGCATCAATGATGTTAATATTCAACCTCGTAAAACGCAAAAAACTGCATAAATCAGTGTCACATTTATAAGCCCATCTTCGCAGCGTATCGACTATACTTCAAAGTTTAAAAAACCGCTTAACCGAATAATTTCCGAAAATGAAAATGAAGTCGACGTCAATGTCTCTAATGCACTGCCTCTCCTCGATACCTCGAATGCACCGAATTCGAAGCCGTCGACACAGCGTTCGTCGCTAATCACGAATGACTTGGACGTCAGTTTACGTTAAGCAACGAGCTTTGTTGCGGCGACACTTAAGTAAGACCACCGTGGGAGCAAATGGAAAGAGAAGACAAGGCAGATGGGGCGCGAAAATAGGCAAGTTCGATCGTTCTCTCTCTCTCACTCTCTCTCTCTCTCTCTCTGTCATACTCTCACGGCGGATAATATTTGAGATGTCGAACCAAGTGCTAACGGGTGACACTGCGCACGCTGTGCCGGAAGTTGAGGTTGGGTTAAGTAAGTGGTTAAGAGGTTAAGAGGCGCGGCCTACGGTGTTCTGCGCCGGTAATGGAATAAAAACACTCGACCTCGATGTCTCGACTTTCCCCCGTGCGCTACTGGAGGACCCTTCGCCACTTTCTTCTTATATACGTCCTCCTCGTCTCGACGCCGTCGTACGCGTGAGCTCTTTTCTCTCTCTCTCTCTCCGTCTATCTAGCTTTTTATCTTGGCCGCTGCTTCCTTTTTCCCCTCCCCTGCACATCACCTTACCGTATATCCCATCGGAAGGTCTCTTTTTTTCTTTACCCCGCGAGCCGACACTTAAAAACGACGCTCTGAATTTTTCATGAGAGCCGCGGACCTGCGATCGGATTCTAATCGTTCATTTTTAAGACTGATTTTATTGATTTCCATCCGCGCTCCAGCGCTCTAAAAGCTAGCTCTATATTGATGGTCCGCGAGCGGCGTTTAAAAATTCTAACGATCTTCCAAATATTCATAAATTCCAGCGCCCTCGAGAGCGCATTTTTAAATTTCAACGGGCACTTTATTCCCCGGCAGTAGCCTGCGTTCGATATCCCTCTCGGAACGTAAATCGCCGCTGAATATTGTCAAAAAAATAAAATCTCGAAAGAGCGTTAATTATATCCGTTATAGTTTCACACATTGCACGCTCGCGATGACTGAAATAGTGCCGGGTCAAGACTCACACGCACCGGTCAGATAAAAGATGGCAAAACACAGACGGGCGTTGCGATTATAATAAATTCGCGTGAGCTGTATACATATATACCAACTGGCCATTCTGGTCCAGAAAGCGCTCCGATAACGCGGAATCTGGGCGAATAAAGGACCGAGACAGGGGATCGGCCGGGGCCGATAGCGGTCAGACAGGGCTGCTCTGCGCGTTTTTGATGCGCGCCGCGCGCGTGTTTATGTTAATGCAATTTTGCGCGGAGGGAGGAGCGCCCCAGCCTGAAATAACGACTACGTCGGAGATAAATCGTTTCCGCGCCCGAGCTCGGTGTATATTATATGCGCGCGCCGCGTTGCCCGTATCCGTCTATATCTCTTTTGCGGTGTGTTGTACGCGGCGGTGGTGCACTTTTGAGCGGACAATTTGCACATAGCCGAAGAGCATTGGGCTCGGCGGTACATGCGGTAGGCTTAAATGGGTTCATATGCGTGGGTGGACCGATATCATGCGAGCGAGAGGGGTGAACTGTATATGGATGCTTTCGCGGTTTGTCTTGCGCGTATATGAAGTTGGAGTGGCTATAATGCTAAGAAAATACGCTGTTTCATGTATTTTTCTTTCGCCCGCGGTGAAATTGGCTTCCGATGCTCAATTCGCGTGTTTGCGAGTATGTACACTGTCAAGTTGGATAAAGCACAACTGTCTGATCGAGTTTTGCACTTGCGTCTATGGTGCATAAGTGAGTGAGCGTGCAGTATTGCGTTTCATCCGTTATTATAGCTTAGTGGTTGGAAATTAGTTTTATGTTTACTTGCTTATAGCTGAAATTCTATCGATAACAATGAGAATTAATTTGCGACGCGGTACGTTTATTCGGTAACGAAAAAGAAAAATCGAACTTAATTTGACGCTGCAAACAGACCCTTGTGCACATGCTCGTACACAGCCGACGCGCGATAAATGCTATCCTGAGAGAGCTAGAGAAAGAGGCCAACAAAACTAAGGGAAAACGTGCCCTAACAGATAAAAAGAAACTATCCGACACGTAAACAATAAAAGAAAATAGAAAATGTTCCGAGCAAAGAAGCCGCTCACCTACACACACAGTCTTTCGTCCAAAAGTGCGAGAAATCGCACGAATTTCGCTGTATAGCTGCATCCAGAGAGCCACAACGGCGAAAATTTCAGGCGAGCCGGAGGGAGAATGGAAAATCGCGCCGATCTCCTGGGAGGGCATACACAAGCTGCTGGTGCTGCAGGTTCGCGGCGGCCGCGTCTCTCTCTCTCTCTCTCTCTCACTAGCGCCTCCTCAGCTCAAATATTCCGCCCCGTAATCGAAATGCATATATACATGAGGTTGAGTGGTGTTGATATGCGACGAGTGTATATCCTCCGAGCGCGGGGGAGAGTAGGCGGCAGATAGGTATTTCGAGACGTCGAGGAGGTGGAGAGAGAGAGAGAGCTTCTGCTTCTGCTACTGGGGAGACTAGACAGCGACGAGGAGGACCGGGAAGCGCGTGAAGGAGGAGGAAGAGGAAAACAAGGGTCGCGCGGAGCCGAAAGGAGTGGAAAGAGGCACGCAAGCTCGTATGTTTTGGCTCGAAGAACAAATTTCCATTAGCCGACCGAGTGCAGAACGCGACTCGCGAATCGCGACTTTATACTTGCGGCAATCAACTCGGTCTGCACGAGTGGTATATATATAGAGAGAGAGTTGTGACGTGTAATTTTCTTTTCCGCATACTCGTACGTTAAATTTAATCGCTTATGATTCTCGCGTCGGTTGTACAACGTTTTATTTTTGGGAGGAAATTAAGTTATTTCTCGACAAGACTTCTTTCGAGTTGCAGTAACTTGGTAAAAACAAAATTGTATATACATTAGTATATAAAAACGCTTTGAAATGCGAGAGTGCGCATTCGTCGTGGTTTTAATTTCCGAGGCAAAAGCGTCTTGAAAACTTTATTAATGAAGTTTTAATTACGAATATTCCATAGACGCGCTAGTTCTGGCTTTAAAAAACGTCTTAACAGAAATAATGACTACTCTGTGTAGTCAATCTTTAATACAACATAATAAAAGAGCACGACGATTTTTAAGAAAATCATCCTTGATAAATGTTTTTTGATTCCTAGAACTAAGCTTTAATTAATTTTTTTTTTTCATCTAAACCTGCCAGATGCACAATTGTTTGAAAATAATAAAATCCAAGCTAGATACTCGTCTGTTTCCCCAAACAATACACTCTAAATTCGGCTAAAACAGCAACAAACAAGCAAAAAACTAAAACAAAAAAAAAGCATTCGGCTTATAAAATCAGCGCAGCTCGCGTTCGCGTATATACAGAGAGCTAGAGCGCAAGAGGGCAGCCTCAGGCGGTGTGGACCGGCGCCGCGCCGCCGGCGAGAGAACGGGAACGATATTAAAATCGATGTAGGCAACAGATGTGCGAAGATAGCTTTATGGTGGGCGCGCGAGCGAGCGAGCGAACCAATAACGAAAATCATTAAATTAGCACGTATATGTATATACATACATAAGAGCTCGAGAGCGCCTGGTTTCCTCTTTCTCTCCGTCCGCGTGGCGTATTAACGAGGCGATAATTTCATTATGAGAGCGAGCCGCGCGGCGCTTATGCAAAAAGCCGCCGGCGTGACTAGAGTGCAGATGCAGCTGCTCTATAGGTGCTCTCTCTCTCTCTCTCTCTTTCTCTCTGATGTAGTACAGCCTTATCTTGTGCGCAGCCCCTGATTCTCCCGCGTACTTTCTTGGGGCTGCTCGAGGACTGACGCTTTCGCACCTCTCCGGAATTACGGCGTCGCCCTTTGCCGAGCTCGTTGCGAGAGATCTTTTTAAATTAATGGACTATGGACTTTACTGATCTCGCTGCTCTATAATAGAGGTTGATATTTCAGATTTATATACTGCTTTTGTTAATCTCTTTTACTAAGCCCGAATTTTATTCTGGATTTTGTATATGTTTGTGCGATAAAGTATACAATTAAAATGTATTGTAAACAAGGAATATAACACGGTGAAAAGTTTCATTTTGCAATGATATATATAAATTCCATCCTACACGATGATTGAACGGAAATAAAATGAGAATCTTTTAATAAAAGAAACTAATGTTTTTCCTGTCTTTGTTTGTTATACGTTTACAGTATATACTTCACTAATTATACTGTTCCAATGAAAATAAGTACTGTAAATGATTTGTATACTTCGCTGGTATGAGAGCAGAGTATATATATATATATATATATATATATATATATATATATTTGTAATATTTGTTGACAGCAAATAGAGACTATTTGTATTTTTTTTCACTCATAATATTATTGACTGCTGTTACGAAGGGTCTTCTTTTCCTTCATATACGTATGGAAATTATTAACAGCGTCAGAAGTAATACTCAATGCCAGTGTCATTTTGTTCAAATATCAAGTTGGTTCATTAACATTGAAATTCAGTATATGACTACTTTATCAAAATGACTAAGTTATTTGACTTACTAGTTCTTTAATGAACTATATTTTAAAAAATTAGTCTGTTCTTCAAAATTACATTATCCTATTCATCGTTATAACTTTATTAGAAGGCATAAATCCCAAAACAGTTTAGAAAAAAATTAAACTGACCACGAAAAAATGACATCTGTTTCGATATATTCAGAGATAATAGATATTATTACGCAATGAATGAATCAGATTAAAAACATTTCCAAAGTCACTATATGAGTACATATTCAATATAGCTTTAGCAAAATTATGAAGCCTTCTATCATTATTGTTTGTTCAATTTCCAAATGAATCCATTACGATGCAGTATTTCTGTAAAATTATAATACCAAACACCAACAGTATAAAATCACTCATATCAGTTGTCCGTTACGATTTAAATGAAAATAAAATGGACCGATGAAGTTACATATTTTACCGGATTCGATTTCGGTTAAATATCCAGTCAATACATACGCGCCTCCTGTGATTCCTATTAAAAGCAACAAATAATAGGAGGCAAAAATACTCCAGTCTGAGCAAAAAAAAAACGCTAATTTTATCGCGACGCAGCTCCCGCAGAATCCAGAGAAAAAAAGAGAGCGAATACGGTGAAAGGATATGCTCTCTCCGATCCGGTATATTTGTTTACTCATACGTGCGCGCAGAAGAGAGAGGACAAAGGAATAATGTTTCCTTGAAAGCGAACGTGCTGCAGAACCGGTTTGCGACATTTAGCGCAGTACTGAAATACACATTTAAAATCCCATAAAGAAAGGCAACGCCCTGCAATGTTGTCACGCGCGTCGGCTTGATCGCCCTTGACGCGTTAAATTATTTTTATTTTTATATCTTCTCTTCTGCTCTTATACGCCGGGATAATATAATTGTATATGTATAATCGAGAGAAAATTTATTATTCGTTTCATTGTTCACAATCACGATAAACAAAGCACTCATTGAAGAAGACATGCGCGCGTGACAATTATATGACGTTCTAATTATAGCTTCACTGCATTTTCGCCGTTAATTAAATTTATCATTAATCTGTTTTTCGTTAAGGGTATTGTTCAATTTTTCTGCCACTCCACTTCTTGCAACGCATTCAGCAAAATTCCACACTTTTCGGACGACTTTCAGCCATTTCGGTATAAAGAGCCGAAGTTTAATGTTCGATCGCAGCTAAAGTATTCGCTCGCTAATTTTCAACGTCTACGACTCTCCAAAAAAAAAAAAAAAAAGAAAGAATAACGACGAAGCTAGAGGAAGCAATTCGCTCGTACGGCTACCCGCCCGGCGCAGAAGAGACGAATCGCGCGAGCCTCCTTTATTTATCGGTCGAATTTCCCTCGTCTTCTTAGCGCTTTTTCTCTCTTTCTTTCGCGTATATACTTAACGGCTCGCTCAATTTCCCGGGCGCGCGCATATCCTTCAAAAAGTTGGCCTCGTAAAAAGGAGCGGCGCGGTCCGATCCGCTCGTGCGCGCGAGAGAAAGGGAGAGTCTCGCTGGGAAACTTCTTTCTCTCTCTTGGGTATATCCAGCTATACCTACCTCCGTAGCCCGACGGAGACGACGCGGTGCGCGAAACGTGAATCGCCTGGATACGACGCGCTTCCACCGCGCGCGCGCTTCTCCTCCCCCGCGCGAGCGAGGGAGAGAGGTTACAGAGTGATTTAAACGACTCGGAATATCAAATTGAAAGAACTCCGCAACTTGGACCATTCATAAGGACAGGCTCGACTTCCTTTTACTTAGTGCCTTTTATCTATCTTCCGTTTTATCTCTCTTTTGTGATCTCTTTTTTCTTGCTCGCTGGATACGACTATAGCTCGCTCTTTCTCTTATATTCTCGGCCCCGCGCCGCGCGTCTCTTCTGCTTCTTTTTCACCCTGTGCTGTTACGTTTTATTGCGCGATATGTTGAACATTTATTTTGATAAGGGCCTTTCCCCGACACCTCGAGGACGTGTTTTAACCTGCTTTTCTATGTATATTGCTGTATGAGCGACTATCTAGAATACAGTTGTGTTTGCGTTTGGAGAAAATTTGTCAAATTTATTTTTGTTTGGAAGAGGTTTGACGTATTATTGCCGCGTATGTTTAATGCGAGCAGTATGAATAAGAAAAGAATCAGAAATGTTGGTTTTAAACAGAAAGTAGCTATATACTTTTGTTCACCATTTATATTCGTATTTATATTCGTCGCGTATATAGGAGGCTGTTTAAAATTTCAACCCTGTTAATATTTAACGCAATTTTCGGTTTCAAAACGATTTTAACCGAAATGTTATGTTCGCCGAATTTTTGGCGAATCATAGTAATTTATTCACGTCCACATAAATCAGTAATAACTCTCGAAGCTCTTGTACTATGATTAAAAACAGCGGGACAGGTGACGGAACAGATGATAATATGTACAGCAGATATTACGTTTGTTGAAATATATGATTGACGTTTATTTCAAAAAAACACAAAAATAATTTCTCATGCCACACACGGCACTTTTTCCTTCAGATTCGTAGCTCGCATCCTCCATATATCCCGGAAGGCAAAGTGGGCAGTTTTTCACGCTCACAGGTAAGTGCGATATCCGTATCCGAATCCCGCACGGTTGTAGTATCCCGCGCCGTATCCCGCGCTGTAAGGTATGGCGCCGTAGGTCAGAGGAGCAGCACCATAGCCGTAGCCGTAGGCGCTGAGACCGAGTGGCTCGGCGCAGGCAAAGGCCACGAGGGCAGCGACGATAAGGAGCTTGAAGAGCATGTTGAGTTAGTTTGATTATCGACTGTTCGGTATCAACTGACGATGCCGACGCCCGAGGCCTTATATATACGTTAGCGAATTTGGAAAAATTGCGAGGATACGATGAGAACCGGCGAGGAGCCGCTAAGAAAATTTCAAGTTTTCTTCCGAAGGTCAGGACGAGTTTCGAGGATACGTGTTTGTACCTATAACAAGAGAGTTGACTGGACTATCGCGGATGCTTGGCTTAATGAGACTGCGAGTGTATAGATAATTTAATAGAGATCTTGG
The DNA here is from genome assembly GCA_020010945.3 of Muscidifurax raptorellus. Classification (NCBI taxonomy): domain Eukaryota; kingdom Metazoa; phylum Arthropoda; class Insecta; order Hymenoptera; family Pteromalidae; genus Muscidifurax; species Muscidifurax raptorellus. Next base: position 5,609,408 of record CM052078.1, on the reverse strand, counting down.
AAAGTTCAGGGTCGGCGAAGGGGTTGCCTGCGCGAGCCGTTGCTTGTTTTGCGAGAGAATTTAATGGATCAACTCGATGCTGGAAGTTGGAGAAGCTATCTCAAATCTAACGACGAGCGTTTATAGCGCGTTAACCGGCGTTTCGAGAAGCAAACACGAGAGGCGCCGTTAACGTCGATTACAGATTTCATTTCATTATAGTCTATAAATCTAAGTCGATTGCCCGAAAATTAAAGCTTTGTATCGTATACTGGGGGAATCTGTTTGACTCTAGAATTGTGTAAAAGGAATAATACAATCGAATTAAATAAGAAAGTATTTCGATTATTGCATACCGATGAACATATTTTTGTTCTGGAAATTTTGCTAAATAGATTTGCTGATTTGGTTTGTAAGTCTCGACGGGAAGTAAGCCAATTTTGCTTGCACAAATCTACTGTTCTACTGTATATTTAACTGGAATACTGTGGTTGAGACTTTGAATGATTTTTTGTGCTAAATTTCTATCTATAAAACGGAAGATATCGATCATCTCGGGCTGAAGCTTACAAACTAATTTTAGAGTGTTAGGATGAAAAAATGCACTTTGTTATTGATCGAGGAAACTAATACCACGGTGGTTATAAGATAAAATGATTTAAAAATGAATTTTATTTTAATGCTCGTGTCATTTAAAAAGCTCTAATTTATAAACACCGGGCGTTATTAGTTATATGACAGCATTGTCATATATAAAATCCAAAAGCTCTGTCGTAATAACATCGGCGAACTCAGGTAGTAATGGTAACAGCATCCAAGCAATTTGACATATAAGAGACACACATATGTACTCATACAAATTCTGCTCGCAAAAAATGACGAGAGAAACAGGAAAATGCCTATGATCCGCATTTTTGTTTTTGAAGTTGCAGATGATTAATATATCATTCAAAATGTGCAAACATTAACATTTATTTGTTTGTTCAGTCGCAAGTAAGAGGCAGGAAGTAAAACGAATCAGATCTCAAAATAGATCTTTCTTAATAGTTCCATGTCTCCTTCACGATAGATTTCAAAATTATTGACTTACTCAAAAATATGGATTAAATTTTTACTCGATTTCTTAGAAGAAACCTTACATGCTGATTTCCATATTACCAAATGATAAACTTGAGGTACAGGTAATAAAAAATCTTGTATTTATGAGAAAATGAATGATGGTTTATTTTTTCATTGAGCAAATTCATTAACAACTAATCGATGTTCGACAACGCCATTGACGACGTCCTCTCCTGCAGACAGACTATGCTAATTCACTCGCCATAAATCAATGAATGCCATGCCGGGATGGGGATGAACAGTGATCATCTGCAGTTTTAGTAGATGTAGGGAGTAGCAATACGGCTAGCGTAGCCATATCCGTAGTTGTATCCAACAGCCGGAGCACTATAAGCGCTATAAGCCAGAGGAGCACCAGCGATGTATGTGCTTGGATAAGCGCTCAGGTAGCCGGGCTTGGCGACAGCGGCAGCGAAAGCCAGAATGGCTGCGAAAACGAAGAGTTTGAAGAACATGGTGGGCGAGTATCCGTTGATGCTAGGATCGACTGACGCGGATTGTCAGGCTTTTGACTCTTTTATAGGAGCGGAGGATGTCGTGTGCATCTTCTTTTTACAAGAGCGCATCGACTAGAGGAATAAAAAGGCTTTGAGGAATATTGCCATGATTTATATACCCAAGGTCGGCAAGTGCTCGAGAGATTACTTTGGTCTGGCGTTATTATATATTTAATGCATAGGTTCGAACTAAAATATACCGGTTGTTATTTTACAGAGTTCACATTTTTTTGTCTTCATTTTTATATCTACGAAGTTGCTTGGAAATATGTACACAAACAATATAACGTTGTAGTATATTAGGTTACTTATTCCAGGACACGTCCTTTGAGGTGCAAGTTTGAAAATTTGAAAACTGAAATCGGCGGTTAAAATGTCAATACAAGATGAAAAGCGTACACTCTACCTTTCCCACCTGTCTCTTAGTAACTTAATTTTATGTGCATGCGTACGCGAGCCGTTATACGGAGCAGTTAACGCTGACGGCCTCGAGACCGGGATGTGATTTTTTCTCACCTTTTTCTTCCGGGTATTTTATTCCTTCGACCACTTCCTCATGGGTATAAAAGGTCGAATCCACTGTGTAGCAGCATCAGTCGATCTTCGAATCAACAGATACTCACTCGCCATGTTCTGCAAACTCTTCGTCTTCGCCGCCGTCCTGGCCTTCGCGGCTGCCTCAGCCAAGCCCGGCTTCCTCGCCCCAGCTCCGATCGCCGCCACCTACGCCGCCCCAGCTTTGGCCTACAGCGCCCCAGCTCTGGCCTACAGCGCCCCAGCCCTGGCTTACAGCGCCCCAGCTATTGGCTACAGCGCCGCCCCAGCCTACGGTTATGGAATCGGTCTCCGCAGCTTCGGCTTTGGATATCCGTCATACGGCTACGCTCGCAGCTACCACTACTAGATAACACATTGAAGATGATGTAAAAAAACACCTGTACATACTCTTCCAGCACAAAATTCGCACTAAGAAAAAGATCTACAATTTAAGAATCCGGACTCAGTCTTTAATTTTACCGTTTTCTCCAATTGCTTGTCAAGTTGTCGTTCTGTACCTGATACTCTGTTTAAAAGAACAAATTAGCAGAGGACCTCCATAAACTTAGTCTTAGACTGCGAGTGTTATCGACGAGAAGTCTACGGAACAAGTTGACAATAAAATTTGAGAGAACGTCCATTGTATCAATATTGACATGCAGAGTTTATTTCTGTGAATAAACGAATACATTTTTACCGTAATCAATTCCTTTACTTTTTCTCAAACCTTCCAATTACATTTGATGTATATATTAAATTAATACGCCTTTAAATGAGTAAAAAAAACTGAACAAATGAAACTCTGGCAATGTTATGTGATAAAGATTTTAGTAATAAATAAGAAGTCTAAAATAGAGATAAAAACAGATATAAAAAGAGTGATTGTAATAATTATAATATAGAATAAATAAGTACGAGGGAAAAATAAATGCAGAGATTCGGATAAATATATAGATTTCGTAACAAGCGAAATAAGAGATAAAACTAGAGATAGCAGATTAATAAAAAGGTAGACATAGAGTTACAGTTCAATGTAGAGAAAAGAGATAAAGATCAAATAAGACATGTATAGTGAGAGGATATAGATTGAGACTGTAGCAAAGTCAAAGGTAGATATTAATAGTAGATTAGAGATAGAGATAAAGTAAAGTGAGAGTCTAAAATGCAGATACATATTTGGGTTGATTAAAAATTAATAAATAATAATAATTGAATAACTCTGTACGTGAAACAATGTAAATTCCTATAAAATTACATTTCTAACTTTGTTTATAAGTGTATATATTATATATTCAGTTTCAAATATGCATTCGCATGGTTATAATAATGAAAGAATCACATAATTGAAATAGTGACATAATTAATTAGGATCGGTGTTTCAATATATTGATATATTTAAAAAAGGAATTCAAATAACTCTTTTAATTCCTCTAATTGAATTCCTTTTTTCAACATATTAATATATTGAAACGATATAATTATAAGTTGACTGAATCAAGCGATTATCAAGTAGGGCTGGGGTATGATGAAATAAATGATAGCAATAATGAATTATTGTGGAAAAACTAGAACGGTGTTTATTTTATAAATATCCAAGTTACATGTTGCAAAGTATCCTTTCATCAAATAGGTAAGCCTATCAAAATGCTCCACGATAATATTTCTCGCTTTGTGTCATTAGCGATGAAGCACACATATTTTAACAAATAGACGTAGCATTTGATGATATCCTCTTCACGAATTTAGTCCAAGATGTATGTACATGGTTTTCTTCAATGTTGTTAGAAATTTGGCAATGACTACTTATTAGTAGAAGGCAGGAGCGTAACCGTATCCCAAACCATAGCTGCGGAAGCCTAATCCATAGCCGTAAGCTGGGGCACTGTAGGCCAGGGCTGGGCTGCTGTAGGCAAAAGCTGGCGCGGCGTAGGTGGTGGCGATCGGAGCAGTGGCGAGGAAGCCGGGCTTGGCTGATGCAGCGGCGAAGGCCAGAACGGCGGCGAAGAGGAAGAGTTTGAAGAACATGGTGAATGAGTATCTGTTGATTCGTAGATCGACTGATGCTTTTACAAAGTAGCATCGCCCTTTTATACGCGCGAGGGAGTGGCTGAATGCGGAAGAGTGTGATGCGGAACACAGTTGCCAGTCAGGGTCAGCAGCAATAATGACTCGATCCCGTAATAAGATCGAAAGGAAACAAGCTGTATAGTTATTGTACCTGAATGCCCGTTTGAGTTCTACCCGGATTTCTGTATTTTTTCTTCCAATTTTACTTAAACTTATACGCTTCAAGATTTTTTTAATATTTATTTTTTACGTATACTTTTAACTGACTAGCGATAATGGATGTTGGCATTAGCATGTATGGATGAACTACATGTACTATATGTACGTAATTCATTATTTTTCATTCCGTGTGTTTCTTTAAATATTTTACAAACAACATACAAAATGAAAAATATTCACTGGATTTGTACAGAGACGCTTCTTCGCGTTTTCTATATTAGATACTCAGTTATAGCATGAGGAGTTCAAGCAGTAGATCCAACAAGACAGTTTTGGCATAGGTGACACAGATACGCGCAGATAGTGATGATGAGGCAAATAAGAAAGTGTCTATATACACCACCTATTCTCGCTAGAGAGATAATTGGAAAGTTAAATCGGCAAATCAAAGGTTACTCCAAAACTTGCTTTTACGACTACAAATGGGTTTCTTTCTACCATACTACTGAGGACAATTCGTACATAACAAAGAATGTACACAAGGAATAAATAATATCAAACAGAAGGATTATAAAAAAATATTCTTATTTATTTCTTAAAAAACGTTTACATCATTTCTCGTTACTTTAGTACGCTGAAATGCCAAGTTCTTATTTACATTGACATGGGCATAGATGTAGAAAGAAAGACTGTACGTATTACAATCATAGACCGACATAAACTTCTCCTAATATGCATGAGCATAGCCAAGACCGCCATATCCAGCAGAGTAGCCAAGACCATTATGATAGCCGATGGCAGCGGTACGGCCGATTCCGGCGTATCCCAGACCTGCACCGTAAGCCAGAGCGGGAGCAGCTGTATAACCAAATCCTCCATAGCCAAGTCCGCTCCTGAGGCCGATGCCAGCACCGTACCCGTACCCAAGTCCGTTCCTGAGGCCAATGCCAGCGCCGTACCCGTAGGCTAGGACAGGAGCAGCAGCGATGGGAGCTGCGATGGGAGCTGCGATGGCAGCACCACCGAGGTATCCTGGCCTAGGGCTGGCAGAAACAAAAGCCACGAGGGCAGAAATAACCAGGAGTTTGCCGAACATGGTGCTGGTGAGGCGATGTGGGAACTGTGGGTTATTAGAGTGTTCGAAGATGGACTGATACCGATGCAGAAGTGCGATCACTTTTTATACTGGAGATTGGGTGAACTCGCGACATTGCGCATGAATAAGTTGTTCGCGCTTGAAAAGGATTAATGTTGAAACAGACAATTATTTTCGAAGGTCTATATAAGCAATTCACTTCTGTATACCGTTCTGTACAACGAAATCGTATTAATTTTATTTATTTAAACACATTTTCTCTTTAACGTTTGATTACTCTAATGTTTCATTATTTTACTTTTTCAAAGAATGATTGATCTTTTTTCATATATTTTTAAAATTGAGTTTTTCAACAATCAAAAATTTGTTCTAGTTTAATGCTAAAATGAAATTGATTACTTATGTAACATTTTTAATGGTAGGGGTTAGGAAATAATCAGTGTAAATAACTAAATGTTTTTTGTGAAAAAGTAGTGATCTTTATTTCACATAAAAAGGGTCAATTGGTCAAAATGACGTCCACATAGTTGTTGTTCTAAATCATAGATTATTTTGATACAATAAACTGATTCGGTCAAAACAATCATTTGACATTAACTGAAGCGACGAGGTAGCGCAATTGTAGATTGTCTAGTAGGTGGTTCATTTTCAATGTTTTGCCTAAGATGTTGGTATATGACATTCGTCGACATTGAATTTGGTAGTGTCTACTTATTAGTAGAAAGCAGGAGCGTAACCGTATCCCAAACCATAGCTGCGGAAGCCTAATCCATAGCCGTAAGCTGGGGCACTGTAGGCCAGGGCTGGGCTGCTGTAGGCGAAAGCTGGCGCGGCGTAGGTGGCGGCGATCGGAGCAGTGGCGAGGAAGCCGGGCTTGGCTGATGCAGCGGCGAAGGCCAGAACGGCGGCGAAGAGGAAGAGTTTGAAGAACATGGTGAATGAGTATCTGTTGATTCGGAGATCGACTGATGCTTTTACGAAGTAGCATCGCCCTTTTATACGCGCGAGCTAGGGAGTGGTTAGATGCGGAAGCGAAGCGTGCTGAACCACATCCCGCTTTGAAGGTTGTCAGGAAAATGAAGACATCCGTATCATGCGTCGATGAATGACGGATATGAAAATATTCTTATATTATGTAGATATAAGAGAATGTTCTTTTATTCATTATCATTTTTTAGTAGCTTTTACAACAAAATATAAAAATTTAAGTTGTACTGGTTTAAATTAACTACAATTAACACATATGCATTGTAATATGTATGTGCCTATTCATCGAAAATCTGAAATGGCTAGCACTAAAAGTAAAGAAAAATTTTTTCGAACGGGTGGCTAACTCTTCATAAGACATAGGCTTCGATTTTAAAAAAAGTTTGTTATAAATAGATGCATATGGAAACATTAATCTGTATTTGGAAACATCGAAAATCATTAAAAAGTCATTTTTCTTAGATGCTTATAAATAGTTGTTACCCAACCGGTTAATTTTGAGTGATTTTCTATTAATATTTTGTCTGTTCATTAAATACAGTTATACTCTTATCAATGATTTGCTTTTTTTTGGCAAACGGCGTATGGGAATCCCCGAACAATAATTGTATAGTAATCGACAATATTATTATACTACTATCAAAATTCAGGTTTTAATATACTCACTTACAAAATTCAGGGCGCGCTTATTTTTCTTTAGGTTGTAAGTTCAAAATCGTAACTATATTCAGACTGAATATTTAATTTTCAACCAATCGAATCGCTTTTTAATGGTTTTACAACATTAGGCCATCTCCTTATTTAAAAAGTATTGTTCCATGCAGGTTCAAAAATTAATTATGTGTGAATCAGCACTTTTCCGCATGTAATGTTAACGATACTATAGTAATATTGTAAAAATTAGTATTATTTATTCCGGCATCTTTTCTAATATTAAGAATAAACATTGTATTGTCTCTTGTACATGTGCAGTATATTATTCATTTTAGTTTATAATTAAAGCTATAACAATCAACATCAGAAGTTTGAAGAATTATTATAGTAATATATTACTGCAGAGTTTCTAATTTATTCGCTAATGGTGTAAATAATTATGAAGTGGAGGGAGGGTAATGTATTAATAAAGTAAATAAGACTGAATAGTGTATATAAGTAAAATTGTTTTATTTTATAAAAACGTCTTCTGCATCACAGTGTATGATAACATATATGTCGTTCAATCCACGGTCTATGGTTTTTGAAAAACCGTCGATCATCGGGCCGGCTTTGGAGATTTCTTCTAAATTTCATACGGAGTATATGTACACATATAGACATCATGTACAGGCATCTGTTTAATAGAAGCCACGAGCATAACCGTATGGGTATCCAAAACCGTAGCTACGGCTAAGTCCATATCCGTAACCGAAGGCTGGTGCGCTGTAGCCGAAAGCTGGGGCGCTGTAGCCTAAAGCTGGAGCTCCATAGGCCAGAGCTGGGGCGGCGTAAGTGGCAGCGATGGGAGCGCCGGCGAGGAAGCCGGGCTTGGCCGAGGCGGCGGCGAAGGCCAGGACGGCAGCGAAGATGAAGAGTTTGAAGAACATGGTGGGTGAGTGTCGGTTGATTCGATGATCGACTGATGCCGTTCCGAGATCCGACTGATCTTATATACCCACAGTGTGTTTGAAAAAATAGCGGAGTTCCGTGACGACGACGTATCTTATTTTCAAGGTCGTCTGCGAAATCGCTCATGTTTCCGGATTGTGTGGCAACGAGGCCACCTTGCGTTGGAAACTTTTTACTAAAAAATGATGTTTCACTTTACATATACCTTTCTCTTCTTGCAAGTGAGACACTTAAGTTCAATGTACTTTTCTTCGAATATGCAGAAGATCGTATTTATATCTCGTTATTGTATACTATATGGAATGTACATTGTTGAACGGTATACTATTACCCGTAATTTTTAACGTCGTTACTACGTCATCGAATGCAATTACATTTTTACGCCATGTTTTGCGTAAATACATCCAATTATTTTTTCACAACTATTATTTTCGTGTTCACGTTACTTGAATATTGTCAACCTGAAACTTGCTTAAATTTAGCTCTTTCAAGCAAAAATGCTAATTAACCCTGAAAATATTCGTATACTTCAATGAAATTGGACCAAATGTAGAAAATAACCTAATTCTGCAAATCCCTATAAATCCCACAATTCGTTGCTTCTCGTAATCTTGGGTTTCCGAACTCCTACTGCTATTACAAACTATTTGTGCAAAAATTATATACTTTACAGACTGTGTATCAGTGAACTATTTTAACTTGCAATGATATCTTTAAAAAATCTAGGAGCCTTTGAATATGCCATAATAAAACCAAAATGTAATAAATAGGATATTCTAGCATTATCTAGCATAAATCCGCACTTATGGCATGAATAGTTTTGACATCAGATTAATGCTAGTCAGTGTTTTAAGCTATTGTATGATACTCGTGTCATAACTTATACATCATAGCGCAGTATTTCGTATCGTGCTGTAACATATGCTACTACTAGTATCGTAATAATGCACTATACAATTGAAAAAAATAGTAGTTAATTTGAAAATATATTTAGAAAGGTAGTAGGGACAGTGAAGCGGAAGTATAGGTATAATAGTAAACAAAAGGGTTATACAAAAAATATTCTTTTTATTTTGCAAAATATTTTTACATCACAAATTATTTATAACCATTGCCTGTCAGTTTTTAGCTTGAATCTTAAAATAGGAAGATCTTTATGAATATCCCAGATATTATTAGAAATTATTGTTAGAAGTATTGATGACTTCAACAAATTACATTTACTCAATAGTTATCATCATTGACTAGTATCTTGATAAGCTATAGGTGTTCCTTCAGACAAGGTTATAACCAAACGATTGCCGTACAGGATTTCAACGAAACTATGCATTTGTGATATTGAACTTCGTATATACTTTGTACATATGAAGAACCGCCATACGTTTTACAATCTTAAAACGAGAGAAAATTCTTCTAATATCCATGAGCGTAGCCAAGACGGCTGTAGCCGCCAGCGTAGCCAAGACCGCTGTAGCCGGCAGCATGACCGAGACCGCTGTAGCCGCCAGCGTAGCCAAGGCCGCTGTAGCCGATAGCTGCGGTGCGAGCGATTCCAGAGTATCCCAGACCAGCGCCATAGCCGCTGTATCCTGCACCATAAGCCAGAGCTGGAGCTGCGTAGCCATGTCCGCTGCTGTAGCCGAGTCCTCCGTAGCCAAGTCCGCTCCTGAGGCCGATACCAGCACCGTAGCCGTAGCCGCCGCCGTAGGCCAGAGCTGGTGCAGCGGCGATGGTGGCGATGGGAGCTGCGATGGGAGCTGCGATGGCAGCACCGCCGAGGTATCCGGGCTTAGGGCTAGCTGAAGCGAAAGCCACGAGGGCGGAGATAACCAGGAGTTTGCCGAACATGGTGAACGAGACGCTGCTGAGCTGATGCGGATACTTTGGAGTGTTCGAAGATCGACTGATGCTGATGCAGTGCTGCGAAGACTTTTTATACTCGAGATCGAGAAGGCCCATGACATCGCGCGAAAAAGTTGTTTACGCTCGAAAAGGACCAATGTTGTAATATACATTTTGTTTTCGAAGGTCGATGAGCAAATTCTTTTATTTACTGCCCTCCGTACTGACCTAATATCGCGATGTATCTGGACCTTTCTCTTTCCTGGCGCCTTGTATGTTGTAACAGTTGTTGATAATCGAAGATGCATGTTCGTTCCGTAAGAGAGGTTCATCGCGCGTGCAGTATTGCCTAACCACATCTCTTTTACTATATACAATTTTAAACTCAATTAAAGTAAACAAGATGTAGTACCTGTATAAAATAAACTCAAAGACTCAATTATTTTCATACGTACAATCTAATTTTATGTTGCTAGTAGGTACTCTTGAACTCGATTGAATTTCTTCACTAAATATAGACTAAATAACAACAAATACAGAAGAACTTGATTTAAGTAACCACATCATAGAATGAAATTAAAGTAACTTTTTTGACTGCATTTTTAAAAACGTTTACCATTTTTTTATGTACATTATCCTTGATTATTGTGATGGAGAAAAAAAATTACAAAAACAAGTAAGCGGTATATACCGCTGTCCTTGAAAAACTGAAAGAAACTGCAACTCTGTTTCTATATTGTATTTATACATTTATCATAATTAAGGAGTTTTTAAGGAAAATTAAGGTATGTATACAACATACTCTAGTTTTCCAAGTTTATTATTGCTTTACACCAGTTTATAGGAAAATGTCTTATATAGGGCTCTTTTGTCGTACACTTAGTATCTTCGTCAAATTAACGGTCGTTTTAAATATTACAAAATTCTCTCTTTAAACTATAAATCATTAGAAGAAATATTAATGAGTATCATCATAGGCCAAGAAAACGTGATGTTTCACGGGAAAGGGCGAATATTTATCCAATAAATAAAAGACATGATTTTGAATCTACTAAACAACAGAAAACCCTCAAAAGGAGTTCAATTTAAAAAGAGACTTTATTCCTGTGACGTATTACGCAAGTCTAAATTCACAAAATAACGCTAAACATCCATGCCTACACCGAATTTCTTTAACGTACTCAAGCCTTCGGCTATTTTTGATGGATTCGAGCCCTTCGGCTCCTAATGCCCAACTAACTTGCTCGAAAGGCGGCCCCGTTGGCCTTCACGTCAGCGCGTATTACTAGCCCAGAAACAAAGGGCCTAGTGTTTTCCTCTTAGCTTGCCGGAAATTTCTCTCCTACGATAAAGTGGAGAACTCTTTTCGGTGGCTTATTCAAAAACCTCATTTAATATTCTACACTTTATAATATAAAATATGTGGAATAACTAATTCCCACATTATAAGTGCATTTTGACATGTGCCATTACCATGTCATTTAAATATTAAATAACAAATAATCTTAGTTGCATAAAATACTAAATATCTGTCCGTAACACGTGTCTTCGGGATACCCCCATCCTTTCATTCTCTGTGCCAACATTCGCCCTGGACTCTTACTTGGAATCTTATTTTTGTATACGATGGTACACCATAGACAACATTTTTTTCATTTTTACACATCATGTATCGAACCCGCAACCTCTGAGCGAACGTGTTATCTGATAATTACCAACAGAGTCAGGGTCGCTCTCAATTAATACAGTACGATTTCGAGTACACAAATCGTTTTCAAGAGGTGAACATATTATAGTATTAGCTGTTTGAACAGGAGCAGGCCCAAAAAGCCTAGTTGTATAATTATGATTTGAAAGAATATGTATACTAATGAAAACAATCTTAGATCAATTATACTTCAGATGTAATATTTTTTAATTCATAATTCTTTGCTAATTATATTTTTTCAAAAAATCTGTTAGTAATTTTCTAGAGCAAAAGGAGTGAAATAATTAGCATATATTTATAAAAAAGTAAGATTCTTTATTTCATATACAGTTCTATGTGGTGTTGTACTACAACTCAATAAACTGAACAGTGACGTGTCAAGATCTTTCTCAAGTTACTCAAGTTCTTAACAACTGCCGAGTCATTGAATGATAGTGGTAACTGGGAAATGCGTGTATGTATAACACAGTCAAATGAAGAATTGAATACTCCAGGAGTTGAGTGTTTAGTAGTAGCCAAGACCGCCATATCCACCAGCGTAGCCAAGGCCGCTGTAGCCGATGGCGCTTCTGAAGCCGAGACCAGCGCCGTATCCGTAACCAGCACCATATCCGTAGCCAGCGCCGTAAGCCAGAGCTGGAGCAGCAGCATAGCCAAGTCCAGCGCCGTAGCCGAATCCACTCCTAAGGCCGATGCCAGCTCCGTAGCCGTAACCGGCGCTGTAGGCCAGAGCTGGTGCAGCGGCGATGGTGGCAATGGGAGCTGCGATGGGAGCTGCGATGGGAGCCGCGATTGCAGCACCTCCGAGGTATCCGGGTTTAGGGGCGGCCGAAGCGAAAGCCACGAGGGCGGAGATAACCAGGAGTTTGCCGAACATGGTGCTTGTTGTGGGGGTTGAGAGGACTTCGGACTGTTCGAAGATCGACTGATGCTGATGTCCCGATCGAGCCGCTTTTTATACGTGAACCGAAAGAAAGAACGCTCGTGGGGAATAATATTGAAATCTGTATTTTCGTATAAGGTTGTCAACCTTAACGATGCTTTGATGCAAACTTTTGCGGCTTCGTGTCTTGTCCGAAGGTCGTTGCACATTCGAATTGAGCTTATTACTGCAGGTAATGAGATTATCGAACCATGCGCGGACAATCTACTGACACGCCTTTCTCTTTTTTCGGATGTCAACACTGGTAACGGTATAAGGAAGTACTTGACCTTGAGCGATTTTAGGCATGCAAACAAGAGCAGTTCATAAAAAGTGTATATGTTGTTGGATTCATTGAAATTCTTTTTTTATGCCTCCGTTTACGGCGATGCACGTAATAGATAAAAAGATTTAATAATTAAAGTTGTATCATCCATTGATTTGAATATTTCGTCAACAATTACAGGTAGATATGTTCAAAATATGTGATATTGCTTGTGATAGCTTAATCTATAGTATACATCTGATTTTTCGAGTTTATATCTAATTTGAAGAGATGATATAATTTATAACATCGAAGAATACTGCTTTCTATGGTGAGTCGGCCATGAGCTTCTTATCTAAAGTTGTTTGACATACCGGAACTGCACTATTCCTCAATTGTTCCCACATTGATTTCATGTACTTTCAGAAGGTCAGACGTGAGGGTTTTCGAAAAAAATCGTTTGTCACATGGAGTATAAAAGTCTGCGGAGTTTCGAAAGCCGCATCAGTCGATCTCCGAATCAGCAGATACTAACTCACCATGTTCTTCAAACTCTTCGTCTTCGCCGTTGTCCTGGTGGCGTTCGTCTACGCCAACCCAGAGCCACAACCAGGTTACGCCGCTGGTCTCGGCTACGGTGCCCGCAGCTTTGGATATGGCGGTTATGGCTATGGAGCTCGCTCCATCGGCTACGGTGGATACGCTGGTGGATATGGCGGATATGGCCGTGGTTTTGGATTCGCAGGACGCAGTTTCTATGGTTAAATATTTACAACTGTACCGAAATAAGGAACTGTTTGCTTGAAAGAGAAAGACCATCAACATTAGCAGCTTCATTTTTCTAGATGGAAAACACCCTAAATTGGAATATTTCATTTGTTTTAATGCAAATAAAAAACAGTTTTTTTAAATTTATTACGTTTAATATTCATTCCCCTTCCTTGGTTTTTAACGATCTATTATGATTTAATTTCTCAAAGTTGACAGTGAATTGAAATTTTTTAAATGAAGTAAAAATATTATATCTTAATAGTGAGTTTATTAAAACTTGGTTTTGCCGTTTTATTCAATTCGGTCTTGATTTCCATATATTAATAAAATTTATAATTACTTTTTAACAATAGGAACGTTTAAAATCGTAATAGAAATATTTATTTTTATTAGCAAATTATGTATATTCTACATTTACATAATGTTAGCTTGAAAATTCGATATCTAAAACACGAGGAATTTATTTACTAACTTCATCGCGGTACATATACATTGTTTTCACCATTCTTTAACTCGCTGTATAATATGCATATATGTATATTGTCCCAAATGTAACCCCATTAAAACTTAAGCTGGTAGCCATTTGGCAAGCATATATAAATATGTTTGAGCTTTTTCTAATGTAATACAATTTTCTTATATAATTGAAGGATATAATAAATTCTACATTTATATTTAACTCACTATCGATCTAACTTATTGATAAACTTATTTATCTTTTTCACTCTAAAAGTAAGTATTCTTATGAACTATGGGAAAAGGTTCAAAAATAATAAATTAGCAGCAATCATTACAGTTTAAGAAAATAATTTATTTAAGATATTCTGAACTTCTTTACAAAAGAAATAATCCAAAACATGAGGTGAAGATTTCCAGGCCAAATCGTTTGTTAAGATTTCAGTCTATTTAACCGTAGAATCCAAAACCACGTCCGTATCCGCCGTATCCGGCATATCCACCAGCATATCCACCGTAGCCGATGGTGCGAGCTCCATAACCATAACCGCCATATCCAAAGCTACGGGCACCGTAGCCGAGACCAGCGGCGTAACCTGGTTGCGGCTCTGGGTTGGCGCAGACGAACGCCACCAGGACAACGGCAAAGACGAAGAGTTTGAAGAACATGGTGAGTTAGTATCTGCTGATTCGGTGATCGACTGATGCAGCTTTCGGGATTCCGCAGTCTTTTATACTGCAGGTAACAAACGATTTTTTTTCTCAAAATCCGAACGTATGGCCTTGTGTGCAATGATGCATAACAATTGCAGTATTTTGGATCTTTCGAAATGAAACACTTCCTGTATTATGTCAGTAATCGTCTTAAATGGATTCGTGATTTCTTTCGAGGTTAGAGCCGGTCTGGATTCAAGAAACGAGAGCTTGCGGATATGCAACCGGTATTCTGCGCAAAAGTAAATATCCTTTCTAGTAAGTTATCAGTTATATGGAATGGTAAATACTCACTGATATACTTTTAAGTGTTTATGTTTACATTGTAACTGAAAGGCTACACATGAGGCTTTTCGAAAAAAAAATCATTTTTCATATGTGTGGTATAAAAGACCTCAGAAGCTTGAAAGCTGTATCAGTCGATCTTCGAATCAACAGACACTAACTCACCATGTTCTTCAAACTCTTCGTCTTCGCTGTTGTCCTGGTGGCATTAGCTTACGCTAGTCCAGTACCAGAACCAGGTTATGCTGCCGCAGGTCTTGGTTATGGCGCACGCAGTTTTGGGTATGGAGGTTTAGGCGCTCGTACCATTGGCTTTGGCGGTTATAATGGTGGATACGCTGGATACAGCGGATACAGCCGAGGTTTTGGTTTCTACGGTTAGATCGACATCTAGAATTATGCGTCATAGCGAGCGTATTTTGTAAATGTAAATGACTATCCTATAGAATAAACGGACTCTATATTTTTAGAGAAAGTTGCACTGTTCAATTCTTATAAATTCCCTTTTTCCTTTATTCCTGTATTTATCTAGCCTAAATGTTTAATGAGTCTTTACAAATGAAGTTTCAATTTAAAATATTATATTAATTTCTTTATGATCATCTATTTCAGTAGTGTATATATAAAGCCAACTGTTAAAATCGTATATAATAATCGATATTTAAATTTAATGAATAATTTAATTATAGTTACATAAGAGATCATTAATTATAGTGTTGTAGAACTAGACTTCCTGTTGGAATAAATACACGCTTCTCACAATCAATTCACGAATCCATTGATTATTTACCCAATCCCAAAGGACATTACATATATGTTACTTATTCTAGAATTCTTTATTTCTAATGATTTCTAATTAAAATAACCTATGTAATCTTTTGCAAGATCGCTTTATAAATTTTCAAATCTCTAGAGCTGGTGATTTATTTTGTACTTTTTATAAAGTACGACAAATGACAAAATACATCAGACAAAAACAATGCCGAACTTTCACAATTTAACAGTGTCGAAGCAAAAGATATTTCGAAATTAGGAGAATAACGGTAAAAAATAGTGGATTCGAAAGCTTTATTCTAATTTAAAATTTGCAATTAAACTTTGTCAAGTATGATCGTCAAGAAGGCAGCTTATTAAAATCGGAATTCCAGTAGAGTGTCGTAGTTCATTCACAAGATTCACATCCTTATTCCAGCCATATTCCTTGGTTTAAGAAGTTTCATCGAAACTCCTTGTCGATATTGATCGTCGGCAAGTTAAGTGTCGGGCTCTGCTGCAAACTCGTCATTCAGTTACGCTAATTAAATTTCTTTCGTTCGACTTTGACGGGTGGACATCAGATGCTCTTTTGTTCCTCTTCAAGCCTTTGGGACAATTTTTTTCCACTATTCCTATCACTTTACGTACTAACCGAAGCAATCATATGATCAAAACCCCAAGTTAGGCGATAACATCGCTAATATCTTCTATTTTTTCTGTTTAAATTTCGACAATTCCTACCAAATATTTACTGAAAAAATGCATTTTCAAATATTATTACATCGCATCATTATGCATGACTCGATATCCATCAGCAATTCCAGTAAGTTATAAGCAGTTGAAAAAAAATCAATCGTGACGCATAGTAACGGCAGAATGAAAAAGTCCACAGCAGAATGAGGAACTAACCGACATTTAAAGAAAAGCGCGACAAAAAAAAAGAAAGGCCGCCCGAGCAACAAGATAAAAGGACGGAAAGCAGCGGTGCGGCAGCGGCAAGATGAACGAGCCAGGAGAAAAAAGGCTCGCGGGCAAAATAGCCTCGGAAGAGGGAGTATTTGTATTGGAAGGGTGAAATCGAGCCCGGCATTCCTGCCGCCGACACGCGAATGCTCGCAAGAGAGGAGAGAGAGAGAGAGAGAAGGCAGAGGCGAGACTGATGTTCCTTCCACCTCTCAACGCGGCTGCCTCGAGCTGCAAAGAGGCTGTCGTGACGTCGGGGTGGCTTGGTATCCGGAATGGATTACGGAATCAGATCGAATCCAGATAGAAGCGCCGTTGGGGGAGGGGGTGACTACTGCTAGGAAAAGTCAGAGGTTCCGAGACTCGACGCGCGACACGCGTTTACATATATTCGAGACGGCAGCGACACCTCATCATTCTGATCCTCGTCTTCTTACAGCCTCTATCATCTCTCTCCCCCTCTCTCTCTCTCTCTCTTCCTCTCTCATCCCCCTTCTCGGCGTCAGCTTTCTTCGACACGAGGCGGGTCGCGCGTGAAAAATTCAAAGATGAGATCAATCCGGGAGACCGCGACTACCACTTGGTCGTTATATATTTTATGCCTCCACACGAATCGTCGCTACTGAGCGAGGACAAGACACCGCACTCTCGGAGAGAGATAGAGAGAGCGGGGGGGGGGGGGGAGTAACGAGGGAGCGTCTGACGCGGAGTCTATGTTCTCGATATATAGCCAAGGACTGAATACCATCTGCGGATATATTTGCAGGTATCAATGCGGGTAAGACGACGCGACGACGGACAGATATCTGCGCTGAGGTTGTGCTGAATGAATGAACGAGCGAGGAGAGAACATCGGTGCGCTATCCGCGGTGATTGCTGCGGGAAAGGGGTTCTGTATTATCTGGGATCTGTGTGTACTAGGGGAAATCGATACTCGAATATTATCGATCCTTAACGAACGAATACATTTCTAATCGGATTCGGGCTTGGCTGTATATGCTTTGAATGAATGTAATTTTGTGATATAATCATACGTTATATAATCATTCGGCGATGAATCGTCAACTGTATAGCATGCTTTCGTTGTTAATAATTTGATAATTGGAATACGTGGTATGTTTACAGAAAAATAAACAGATCTTCGAAAAATAGAATTAATGAGATCAATAGTAGGCTCAACTTTAGTCATTGCAGAGCAGCGCAAACAACAAACCCAAGAAGGTATAGTTTTATCACGGTGGCATATATACCCCTCTGTATATGTCATGCGCGCCCAGAATGTAATAAGGAAAATATATTCGATATAGAAAGAGTAATTAGGAGTAACATCATCATAATCCTCTGTATTTTATTTTTATTGAAAGAGCAGCTGATTGAACACCGATGGGAGGGAGAGGGAGCAAGGCAAAGCAGTGGCACCACAAGCAGAGAAGACAAGGCGATCCAGTCACGGATTAAAACTTTGATACTCTCGCAAAGTTGTCTGCGAAGAGAGCGAGACATGAGGCCAGCAGCGATCAAGAGTGAGCGAGTGAGGTGACAAGAGGCTGAGGGCCACGCAGAGCTATGGGAGAGACCGCGAAAGGATTATATTGAAACGAGAAATACCGAGAGAGCGGATTTTCGCATGCGGCGGATTGAAACATGTCGCGCATTCGAAATAATCACGCGGGTCGCAACTCTATAGTCTCTGATCCACTTTCGTGCTCTCGCCGATTCTCGTTATTATTGTCACCGCTGTGGAGAGAAAACCGCAGAGACGAACGAGCGAACAGATAAGGCACGGCGATGAATTATCGTCGACGAATTCGTGGGAAATCGACGATTCACTGATGTAATGCATCCTGCTCTCAATCAGCAGTTGGATGGATTTTGAGATTTTCAATTTTAACGAACGGAATATTATTTTCGTTATTGATTTTTATCTAAATCGCAATAGTATTCGTCCTCTTTGAAAAGCCCGATTGAAAGGCAGACTCCGGTGATAAAGGATATGAGAAAATTACGAATTCAAAGCATTTAGAAAATTCAGACATTTGAAAGTTTAAGGTAGTGCCTTTATTGCGTTTTTTCAATGTATTATGGTGGAGATTTTTCGCGGCTTCGTTTGAATTCCAATCAAGTTTTGATGAGTTTTTTCAAAGTTTAAATCTGAACAAAAGAGAATAGTGAACTGAACAAGAAAATTGAATTCTCTGCGTATTTTACTCAGTCGTAAGATAACCCAAACTTTCGTAAAATTTCGAGCAAATAATCTAGATTGATAAAGAATTAATGTGCAAGTCAACATGTGAATCAACTGACTGTGATAAACTAACCAATATGATATTTGGATACTCATCCGTTGTTATTATACATATATTAAGCTTGAAAAAGTACTCAATTAAATCCACCAAAGTTTAGCATAACTAAATCTACTTAAGTGAGTTTCGCAAGTTTGATTTCGTTCATTTCTTCCTTTTGGTAATAGGGCTGAAAATAATGCCAATCCAAAGTTTTCTATGCTTTTCATAACGATAATTGTGCTAGAAACTTTTCCGAATAATTATATATACGAGCTTTTGTGTACAATATATAGATATACTATACTAACTCATTTATGAGTCCTTTATTAAATTACACCAGTTTCTCTTTTACCATCGAGTTTCACATTTCGAAAAACCGTCGTCCCACAGAGCACGGAATAAGTATACATATATCGTAACAACCGATGCTACATTCCCGCACCGCAGTATCGATTGTCGCGTTCGAACTTCTTTCATCTTCAGCACAGAAATCCATTCGCATGAAGTTCGAGCGATCACAAGCAACCCATCCATAAATGCTCCGATAAGTCAAGAATAAAAAGGACAGTAAAGTTCCCACCCGTCGAATCGATACAGCTGAAGGCATCTCTCTCTCTCTCTCTTTCTTCCTCCGTTGAATTAGTGTCCTGCAGTCGTGCCTTTGTACAAAAAAGAGCATCGTCTTCCCAAAGGAATCTCATCTTTCGAGCCTGACGGCGGAGTATCCGAGTCTCAGTCTACACAGTCCATAACGGCTCTCAAACCTCAGCACCGCAGCACTTTACTCGAGTGGGCCCGGTAACCTTCGCGTCCTTTGTCCGGTGGCTCACTCGCATCGACAGTAAAAAGGGGGAGCTCGCAGTGAATGTAAAAAATCGCGCGGCGATATCAAGCATCGGGAGGTCGATTAATGTCGGAGATTATCTCCGGAACGCGGCGTTATTCCACGTCCTGTACATATAGGCTATTAGAGCACGATGTCGCTATCCCCGAAGTCGAGAAAAGTCGAGTGAGAGAGAGAATCGGCGAGTTTTCCGGAAGAACGCGCCGCATCTCTCTCACGTGGCAGCGGCGATATTGGCTTACACGTACACACACACACACACACACACACACTACGGGTGCGAACGGTCGAGAGCCACGTACCGCACGGGCACAATCGACATCCGCGAGAACTGCGGCCGAAAGTGTGCCGTGGGGAAAAACCAAAAAGTGACTCGGCGAAGCCTGGAATCTGCGAAAAAGAGAGAGAGAACGAGCGCGAGCTTGTCTTTGTTCTCTGGGTATACCTTTTTTTTTGCTCGAACCAAAAAGAGAGAGAGGCGTTTGCTCCATCTGTCTAGCGAAATTCCTGGCGATCCGCACGCTGTTTTAATTAAATTTTTGCACTATTGTTATTTAAAATTTGTCCGATCGATTGAAATTTGCTCGCGTCGAGAATCAGTTTATCTTATGCGGGAAATTCGTTTGGTTTCATATTTTTTACACTTCTTCCCATATTGAAGATAATTTGTTTTATTGTAAGGCTCTCTTCTTATTTTCCTTACAATTAAACTTTTGAGTAAATTTCATATTCTGCACTGATCATTGTCAATGCTTGATATATATATTATTGTTATAATATGTAGATAACAATAGAACCCAATCATATCAATAAATTTACATCCGGTATTATTTGAAACTAATCAACGGTTATCATATTTTACAAGCGTTACACGATTATACTCGAAAAAACAGAGCTCGCGAATGGAGAATGAAAATATTTCGTGAAAAATTGATCGACTATAAATCATAGATCGCAGTTCATCAATTCAATATTATTGGACAGATCGACATAAAAAGTGCTACACCACGAAATAACTTGTCAACGGCAAATTGAATCAAGTCAATAACTTGCCCTCTGGATTTACTAAAGTAAAAAAATCAGTACCCGGAATAAAATCCGAACTTCCCCGAGAACGCGCATCGAAACTTTCTCCGCGCGTAGCGGCGGAATCCGCGAATCCAACTGAAGAAACTACGGTGTAGCCCATAAAGATTTGGGTATAGCGACTCTTGGCTAAAAGGGAAAAGCTCGGCTCTTCCATTTCGATCGCGCGCTCACGCACTGGAAAAGTCGCTCGCAGACGGATCCGGATGATCCGGAGCTCGGATTTCGAGACGCGCGACCGAATATGGTTGCAGAGCTCGCCGAAGATATTCAAGAGATAGAGAGAGAGAGAGAGAGAGAGAGAGACAGAAAAGTGGTAATGATTGCGAAATGCGAATCGCACGCATTACGGCACCGGAGATCGATAAAAAGAGCGAGAAATCGAAAGACCCGAAGGCAAAGGGGGAGGCGTGTAAGGTCAAAAGAAAGGGAGTCGCTGCGCGCAGACGGGAAGCAATTTGAGGTTTTTCTTGCCGCCACAGATGTTTCGTAGAACTGGTATTTGTAATTGAAAATGTTAAATGTTAACTGGTCGTTCGAGTGGAAAAATACCAGCCGGAATAAAGTTAACAATGCGCAACGTTGGATGCTTACTTTTGCTCGTTTATCGTTCGAATATCAAAAGGCTTTGTTCGATTGCTTTGTTGTGATGTAATAGATGCGATTTCGTACGGATTCGTGAAGAGAGATAAGACAACGAAATGGCTGAACTGAGTGAAATGAAAGAGCAGAAGAAGCAGAACGAGATAGCTCAGTGTTCGACATCGCAGCGATGGGTCCCAAGAGTCCAAAAACCAATCTCGTCACATGCTGCATGGAATAGTTCTTTGCTTTATACTTTAATGTTTTTTTCTTTTTCGATTTCCACACTCACACACACACACACACACACACACACACACACACACACACACACACACACACACACACACACACACACATATATATATATATATATATATATGTAATTAGCGATAAAATTGCGTTCCATTGTTTCCACAGATTGTGTTAGATTTAATTTTTTTTTTCACAACTTACAAAAATAACCAAATCAAATTCTCTTACAACATTTCGCAGTTGGTGAATCCGTAAAATTCCGAAAATGTCTACTAATTACCATAAGTACAAAGTTATCCCTGCATTCAAGCAAGCCGGCCAAACAATTTCACTTCAAAAACGCCGAGATTCAGCAGTTACGAAGCAAGTTATACAACATTTAAGCGCTCGCGCAGATTAGATACATACCTCTATATGCATACTTCCGCTTCGCGTCTGTCTTATTTGCTTAAATATGGCCGCAGAATCTCTCGAAAACAAATCCAGACGCGTAAACCACCGCCGCGGCATAACAGTACGCAGCGTCAGCTTTTGTTTACGCGCGTAGTGTGTGCATATGCGCGGTACGTGTAATGCTCCCGCGGCCAGTACTTATACCGCGTATATATATGTATATTCAGCAGCGCGAGCTCGGCTAGAAGTAATTACAGCGTAATTCGCGTGGGTCGAGTGAAAATGAGAAAGAAGTGGAGTTACACCTTTTGGAGAAGTTTCGTCCCTGTGGACCGTATAGCCGCGAAACGAGAGCTATAGGATAAGAGGAGGTATAATATGGAAAGAGAAAGAGATAACGAGAGAGGGAGAAAAGAACGGTCAATTTGCCCAGGGACGAAAAATTATACGCTCGAGAGACTAGCTGATGGATATTCGTTTGTGTGCGGGTGCGTGTGATGGAAGGTAAGGACGCCATGCTATACAAGTACGCGGATATTATTTGCGGTGCTTACCCCGCGGATCGTATACGTTGTCGAACGCCGTGAACAGCGCTAAGAGTTATATGTATTAGCTGATGTGCCAGGAGGAGTTTGGCCGTTTGGCTTGAACAAATATAGTCAGTGCGGCCATGGGTTGAAACGCCATCGCGAGGTTGATGCGTGTGCTATATTTCGAAACTTGTGACGGCCAACCGCGTCGTTCTCGCTACATTATTGGATGACGTATTAGGTTATTCAGGTTGTGTCAGTATAGCCGGGTGGTTATGTTGATGCGATGTGCGGGGATATTAAAGATGATTTTTCTATGACTTTGGTAAACGGCTGACCAAACTCGGATATATTCACTTCCTGATAGCTAGAATTAGAGGCCTGTATTCTAGTTGGGTATTCTTGGATGAATTAAGGAATGGTATCGTAAAACTCATCAAAGGATTCGCGAGCATGAAGAAGGAATAAGAGAGAGTATAAGAGCGGTGTATTTGTATCTTTGCTTTGATATCGCGGATGTTTTAAGAAAATCGGTAGATTTCACTATGCAGCAGCTACGATTAACAGTAATCTACCTCTGACGGACTTTGTCTCCCATTTTCACTCAAAGCAAGAGTTCGTTCATTTGCCAGAGCTCTTGAGCAATGCAAATGACTTTCCCTCAAAGCACTCGAGAAGGCCAAGTGCAAAAGAGCTGGTCGCGTGGACGAGAGAGGAGAGATATTCACTTATTACACTCGTGGTCGTCGTCCTTCGTGATCCCCAGCCGCACTTATTCCATAACGGAGTCACGCTCGTCTTAGTTTCCATACCAATTTGAAGCTTTCACTTTTTCAGTAATCTTCAGTATTCTTCGCGAATCACGACTTCTTTTCTGCCTGGAATACAACTACTTTTCATCATTGGAATAACAAACAACTTGATTTCTAATTAGCATCCCTCTGTATGCGTGATGTATATATGTATATCTCATAATTGACAAACAATAGCAACAAGAGCTTTTAATATCTCGCTCTTGGAGATCCAACAGATTTACGAAGAAAAATAACAGCGTTACACAAAGCCGGCAGCCGAGCAATATACAATTAACCCGAAATTAATTCAACGCTCGCGAAATACGCGCTCTCGCGCGTTTTAATAAAGCCTCTCTCGATACCCCCTCGGAAAGAATATCAATATTGGGCGATCACGGGACACACACACACACACGCGCACACCCAACACACACAGATAAGCGGATGCGCCGAGCGGTATAATAAAACGCCAAAGAACGAAGCGCGCACGTTCCGGTAAAATGCGATAAGCGCAACAACTGCGCAAAACCGGCGAATGGAACGGGCTGGAGAGTATGAAAAAAAGCACAGGCATAGGAAGAAAGAGAGAATGCGACGCGAGGGTGAAATCCCCGAGAAATTTAAAAAGGCGTAGGGCGACAGTCGGAGAGGTTTTAACGCTATGCGAGAAAGAGGGAGAGGAAGGAAAGACCATACCAGAGGAATGTCTCGAGCGGTGCTCTCTCTTTTTCTACGCAAATAAAAGAAAAGAGCCGTAGAAATTGAGATAGAGAAAGAGAGAGAGAGAGAGAGAGAGAGAGAGAGAGAGAGAGAGAGAGAGAGGAAGAAAACAGCCGCGCGGTATGTAGAATATATAGAATATAAGAGATGGAGAGGGAGACAATGAGCGGAAAGAGAGTGAGAAGCGAACCATCCGAGAGTAAGAGTAAGAGTGAGAGAGAGAGAGAGCTGGAGAGGCACTCCGACTCGCATTCCAAGCAGACCCGGTGAGCCGGGTTCATTATTTTCTCGTTATAAGTTTCTACAACTCGGGCTTGTTGTCGTAACGTTGTTAACGCGGACGCGCCGCGAATTGTTAAACGCGAGAAACGGAGAGCGCGTGGGGGTGGAGGGGGGTGGCTAAGCGCGCTGTCACGTGCGGCTGCTGCTGCTGCTGCTGCCCCTCTCGCGCTTCTTTTTAGCGGCGGACTCTGCTTTTGTTTTCCGCCGCCGCCGCCGCCGTCCTCGGCTTGCTTTTTTTTCCTCGCTACTTCCGTAGTCCCGCTGCGGATTGTCGTAACGAACGAGCGGCTCGAGCAACTAGTTGCAATGCCGACTCCGGGAATGAGAAAAGGGGGTGGAGTGAACCCCCTACTGATTCACGAGGTCTCGCAGGGTTTTGTTATTGTATCGCCATTCGAGAAATTTTTTACGCGGATTATTCCCGGCTTCTTGCTTTTACTCGGTTCTTTTTTGCTTTCGTTTTCTTTGCGAGAGACAGTCGGGGATGCTGGCCGAGGTTCGTGCGATTTTCTCGACTATGCTGCTGTGCGTTTTTGTCACGAATCGGAGAAAATGAAAATTTCCGTTAATAAAATTCGCATTTAGTTATATACTCGTTGTAACGTAGACGACAATGCATTAATTGTAACGATGTTGTAAACGTCAGTATATTAAGAAACGAGCGATGTATAAAAACGTTCTACTAGCATGTTTTCAGTTATTCATCGGATTCGTCCAATGCGACAAAGGTACAGACTCGTCGCTCCAATTTCTCGTTATTTCATTTAGAATTATTTCTGTCTATCTCTGCCGTCCCGCGCGAGCTCGTCGTTTTCAAATTTGCTCGTTATGTTCTTCTCGCTGCGCGTAATAATTGACATCTTAATATGTGTACTTGAGCCGAACCAGTACCAAAATACCTAATTGACTCGACGTATACCGCGTGCATGACGTTTAGACAGACACGACCGCTCTTAGAAACATCCATCTCATAAGCATCTAAATCTTTACGTTATTGCGCAACTTTAGATGCATCGACATCGATCGAACGTGTATCCAGAAACAGCAGTTTGGCAATATACGCCGTATTATAGATAGGTGTATATATATATATATACACAAAGACGCAACAAGGCTCAAGACGCATCCAGCCAGTTAACAGAGCGGCTTTTCGCTAGGCCCTGTAACTGACGGGTTCGAGTTGGTCGCTGGCGGTCGGTTCAGCGAATATTATTGTACGTGGTTATGGCAATGCGCACTCCCCGTAATTTCGCGGGCTGCCGGAGAGATAATTGCTCTTTGCTCCTGACGTTCGGGAATCGCCCCCCCCCTTCTCACCCCCTGCGCAAGTGGGCGTAAGCTCGCGTATATATAGAGATATATAAGAGAGGGAGAAACAGAGGTGGATGCATCGAACACAGAAAATCGGAGGGAAGGAGTTGCTGCGGAACAGCGTGGGAAAGTTTGTCGTGCGGGGGTGGAAGGAATTAAGGGGGTGACGATTGACAAACGGTATTCAATACGCGCAATCTCGGTCAGTGTTGATGCGCCAATTAGCGGGTGCTTAAGGATCAACTGTAATTCCTTTCCAGCTTGCGGGAAACGCAACTGCGTGAAATGGATTAATATACTTTTATCCCTAGTGCTTTATATGACCAGACGCTCATTTCTATACGTTTTCAACGAACGCGATGCTTTGAGGTTCATTGCTGGAAAATCATAATTTATTCGCAAAATGGATCTTGGAAAATTTAAAAGGATTAAAGATAAACTCGCCATTAAAAATTTTCAATAGAATAGCGACCATTGATGTCGATTCTATGTGTAGAGATTTATTTTCTATATCTGGTGTGATGTAGACACCATCAAATGAGGCCGGAAATGTGAGCATCAGTAGTAATAGTTAAATTCAATCAGACATTGTTAAATAGATTATTTTTAAACAAATATTCAGCATATTAAATTATATATCTTTATCGCCTCGTAGTAAAACCAGAAAGCATTATATTTATTAGCAACTTTTTCTATCACTCGAAAAGCATAGAATTTAATTCCGAGTAGGTACACTATTCGATCACTATCTCGAAGCTTTTTCCATTAAAGTGATCCTCAGCAAACACATAAAAATCCTACTATCGTCCAATAAAGAAATCCTCTCGATAAAACGTTAATTTTCACGGTCAACCAGATGTCCGCCACGCTATTTCTTAGCTCGGACGAAAGCTCTTCCTCCATCCTCAGCAAACACATCCACAGACACACGACTCCAGAATACGTTTTCTTGACTTTCGACGTCCTCTGCCTGTAAGAGAGTATACGGGAGACCAAGACCGCCATCGAGCTTACACTCCAACACACGCTCAATCGCATGGCAGTATCAGTTTACGATCGAATGTATGTGTGTGTGTGTGTGTGTGTGAGCTCTCCATGCAAACCGGAAGCGCACAACAGAATAAGGAAGGATAGAAGCTCGGAGCAATAAGCTCGCCGTCAGGGACAAGCGCGCCGGTCCCACAGCGATCTATTACAGGTATATAGGCTGCTAGAGGGAGAGAGGCAGTGAGCCTGACGTCTTGGCCGGAGAGCTTGCGCGAGAGAAACTCCATACGTATATACATATAGTGGGGTATGCAAACGGAAAAATAGTTACCCGGACTTCGATTTTCGCAGAAGCTCGCGACGTTTCGCCCTGCTGACTTTTCATTATTTTCCAGTCTCGTTTCCTCGGGGATTTCATTTAAAAAGCTCACCCTGCAATGTTCATTACAATGAATTTTGAATAAAAACCGCTTCTGACAATAGAATCCTCGCCGCTGAGGTGTCCGTATACTATGGAAAGAGATACAGCAGGTTGAGAATCCAAAAAGTAGATCACAAGCCCATATCAGAGAGCCGACGCAAGTTAGTACAAATAGTCGTGGCCAAGGCGTTTAGCTAAATTAAAAGTTAATGTAGTATAAGCGATCCCGTCGTCGCGAAATTAATTCATGAGCGAACTTGCGGCTACAACAGCAGCCGTTCCCGCGCGAGCCGTAAGGCAAACCACGGTCAATTCTCATCTCCCCCCCCCCCCCCTCTCGACCCCTCGAGCTGTCTTTGCTTGCCTCGCTCTCGCGCATACCACGCTCGTTACAAAACTTAAATTGCTCCACATCGAAAGTTAACTTGTTCATTCTTCGAAACACCAGCACCGCCAAGGCGAATTCCTCCTCAACCTCGCCCCTATACTCGGTTGTTCCTTAATTTTTCTTCCGCTTCTGTATATGTACCCAACGGAGGGGTAGGGGGGCGACGAGTGGCGCGAAAACACTCGCTTTCTCGCGGATTGTTTTATTGTTGTTATACGAGAAAACAAAGAAGGGCGCCGAGAAATTTGTCCGTAGACTACGCGAACGAGGGGATGACTGCTTCCGCGAAGGGTATAACAAATGAGGTGTCTGCGCATACGTCGAATTGGACTTTTTTTTTCTGCCGCGGAAAGCGCTCGCGGGAATTGGCTCGAGGGGTGCTTGGCACGTTTCATTGCGATTTTGTACAAGTGAAAATGGAATTTTAAAACAAGAACAGTATATATGGAGTTTTCGATGAAGAGACGATCTATATTGGGTTCCGAAATAAACAGACATACATTGACATTATCTCGAATTCACAAGAGTTTCCAATGCCATTCTTCTATCGTTCATTTCGAAACGCGGCGAAATGTCGCGAGACAGCCGCGATATAATAACGTAATGCCGACACTACATCGCAAGGAAAATTCAATAAAGCGCATATACACCCACGCGAAATCTCCGAGCACTTCATCATCGTGACATAATTCTCGCATTCAAGCTCACATTCGATTGCGCGCACGTAAGAAGATAAAGAAAGCTGAAAAACCATCTCCCGTACCCTCGGCAATTTCTCCGGCAAAATAGAAGAGCCGAAGCGAGCCGGTCGCTTGCAGATATCGCAGCGTCTCTCTTCCAGGGCCGCCGCGCGACAAGCGTTCTTGCCTATAAATCTCGAGGCTCTCGCGCGCTTCTTACACACAGTGAATATTCACCGGGCGTATACCGAAGGGAATCGTCGATATCGCCGCGGACGGCTGGCGTACGTGAGACAAGGCTCTGGAGAGAGGGCGTGCGCGCAATGCCCGCTCTCGCGACTCGATCTCTCGTGGGGCCGGCGGCCGGAAGAGGGAGAGCAATAAAATCACTTGTTGGATTTCCGGTTGAGAAAGAGAGAGAGAGAGAGAAAGCTACTTTCCGCACCTGATTTACGCCACTACTTGCGCCGAGTTAGCGCAGCACCGACGACGCTTTTTCCTACTTCCGCCCTTATTTTCCGCTTTTTTCCGCCGGGATCGTCGCGCGCGAGTCGGCGAGAGTTTGTTTAAGGTTTTTTCGGAGACGGCACCGGATGATAACGTAAACGACGAGTATATAACGTTATTCGTTAAAAGGGCAACACTATTCCCACACGCGCGCTTAGCTCAAAGCCCCCAAGAAAATGGGTAAACACCTGTTAGTGCAAGCCCGAACGGATTACAAACAAGAAAGCTGCAGGAACAGAAGGCTCGCAGCCTATATATAACACACACACATAGACACAATTACTCCGATGCGCGCAACAATATCGAATTTCGCGTGACTTTCAAAGATAGCCGGGCATGCCTCGAGCGCGCGAGCAATGAAATTCCTAAAGTTCCTCGTTCTCGCCCCCGGACGATAGGAGGCCCCTGTGTAAGCGTGTATACACACATCCCGATCGCAAATCACTCCCTCGTCCAAATCGCTGGCAATCGATTAAGAGGCTCCTGCGCGCGCGGGAAGATAGAGCACCGGGCGCACAGGCGAGCTCGAAGGGAAGCGAACGTCCAGGGGCCCTGTTTTAACGGAATTACTACAAATTGTGCTGATATATCATGGTTATATGCTATTGCGGATGGGCCGTATTGCGCGCGCGAGCTCTGGAGAGGGAGCAATTTGCGCCTCGCCTCGTTTCGGTTAACCCTCGCTCTTTTTTCGCCTAGACGTTATGACTTCTTCTTTTTTTCTTGCTCCTCTCCTCGGGGCTGTTCACAGCGAGCTGTATGGTTATTTGCGCGCTGAAAGTCCGACGGGGATTATTTCAAGGTTATGGGGCTGACAGGCCGAGGCAAGGCATGCGCTTGTTAGCGTTTTTTTCTGACCGGAGTGAGAGAGAGAGAGAGCGAGAGGGATGATGGTCCGAGAAATTAAGAAAGTTTTTGCGGGATGCTTCGGGAGAGTTTTGCTCGTCTTTTACAAGGTTTTCATCCTGTTTCCTTCCTCGTTTTTTTTTGTCGTTTATTTTCTTATCGGCGTTGATGGCGGTAGTGGCGGTTTTCATGCTATTATCAAAGTTGTAATTCAGTTCCATGAATGTAATTACGTTGTATGGATTCGCGGGGTGTTTACAACCGCGAAGTTTTCGAGGAAAATGTATGCCTTGCTATTCCAAGATATTATTATGTTCTAAATATACCTTATCCGCGTAAATTCTCGATTATTATTTAAATTCATACCGGGTATGCAGCAACATTATTTCCTACTGCAACATAAGTATATAACGGATCGAACGTCATTTCCGAACCTTCCTTGACTTTTGAAGTGATTAGTGGCCACGTTTACACAGCTCCTCCCTACTCACGCATTATTCACTCGCGGCGGCTATATATATCCCTATTTTTTTTTGCTATACTCTTAGACTCCCTCATTTGCGCCTACGCGAATTTCCCGTGAACCCGCGTACGCTTTATCCTCGCCGGAACTCCCTTCACGTTGGCGGGAATGCACCATTAATAAGGCCGAATCCCATAACTCAATCGCGTCGACGAGTTATTTCTCCTCTAAAAATTGTATAGCCGGAAACTTCGAAATCGGCTTCTTAATTTCGTCGTAATTCGAGCGTTTTGTAAAAGCGAGAAGAAAATGATTTAATCAAGGGGAATAAATAGCGAGTCGCGACTAACAAATAGCTGGCATATTTCGAATGAGGAAAGAGCCGCTGCTACTTTGTGTTTCATAAACTCTAAGCTGACATTCTCAACTTGCCAGCACGCCGGGGATCAAGACGATGCAATTCAGCTTGAAATTTTCATTTAATGAAATCCTCTATTCCCTCGAGAGAGAGAGAGAGAGAGAGAGAGAGGAGCACTCCTTCTCGCTTTCTTCTCTCATCTGCTCAAGTCGCTGCTCCTCCTCCTCCTACTTCTCTGCTGGAGCCGCATATATAATACCAGCCCACTGTGTGTTCCGGGACAGTTGATCGATGACGAGAACAACGCCATTCTCGAGATATATAAGTTGCAAAGAAAACAGATTAACCTTCGCGCGCGGGCAACTTACAAATCATTCTTCTCCCGCTTATATATATATATATACACAGAAAACTGCAGGCTGTATATAATATATGTATACACGGCGCATGATGAGGGGGATAAGACGAACCGGGCGAAAATTCTTGCGTGTATATACTGGAAAGTTTGCGGATCGTTTGGGAATGCAGAATGAAAAGTCCCCGAGGGTGATTGAATTTTTGCGACTCGCGTTTCCCACCCGCGCGTGAGCTTCTCCTTCCTTTTTGCCCACTGGCTGCCGCGAATCTGTGGAATGTCGTTTATTAAAATTGTTTTTGAAGCCGCTGTGTCTTACTTTTTTCCCGCCATTCAACAAAATCATTTGAAAACCTGTAAACTCGGTGCTCAAAAGTACTCCAGCTATCGAAGTGATAGAATGCCAACTCTATAATCGCTCGCTATAATTATACGGAAAATTCTCAGAAGCTACTCTCGCTAGCGATGATGCCGCGCGAAAATATTTTCATTTCTGATAGAAAAAAAAGTGCATCTCAACCCCACCCGCGCGGAATAACGGCTCTCATTATGCTCTCGCGTCAAACAAATCTTGCGGTGCGGCGTATATAGTTTCACTTGTCGAAAGGCGCGCGCGCGCGCGCGCGATAAACCTGAAATACACCGGGGGTCTATATAGCATCGCTGCAGCAGAGCAGGAACGCGGGGCGCGAGATGTGTAAAGCGAGTCTCGCGCGAGGCGTCGCGTGCTCCGGAGCTGGAATCTTCGAGCTTCTTCTTGCACACCGCACCGAGATGTCGGTGTATATGCACTATCGCACGCACACGCACACACACATACATAGAGAGCGAGAGAGTCCCTTGTTCGCGAGGCTTGCGCTACAGTGGCACGTTGTAATAATACGTAATATCTTTACTGTTTTAGGCAGCCGCTCGCGCATTATTCGGATGCCGGGCGTGCCTTGGAAGTTTAATTTCGAATCGTATTATATCCCAAGCTAGGCGAACGAGGCAGCGCGCGCGCGCGCGAGTGAGAAAGACGGATGGCAGGCAGGCAAGAGCGAGAGAGAGAGAGAGAGTAACTCGGGCATGGAGCCAGGGAGTTTCGGACGAGGCGCTGCACCAGCGACTAAAGGCACCCATCTCTCTACTCTGTGTGTGTGTGTGTGTGTGTGTGTGTGTGTGTGTGTGTGCGCGCACTATCTAGGCGTGCGAGGGGAAAAGCCAAGCAAAGCAGAGGCTGCCTGCGAACGGATGGGGGAGAGGATACGGAAGTGCGCGGATATGAGGCCGCAACTATACGCTTCGCGAGTATAGGTGTATATAGGCTGCAAGCTTCTCTCTGCCACTGAGGCCGAGAGAAATGAAAGCGCACCCGGAGAATTTACAAAACAAACGAGCTGATGATGCGCTCCTGCCGGCATGATAATGTATGAAATTTTTATACCGCGGGGACGAGAGAGGGAGGCTTCATTTGTTGGGCTTTAGTTGAAACGGATATACGCTCCGGTCAGTATATATATATACGCAATATGAGTGACGTGCGTAGCTCGGGGCAATCGATGATTTGGGATACTGCCGCTGATGGAATTGAACGCTGCTGCTGCTGCTACAGGAGAAATTGTTTTGTTAGATTTTAAAGGACTCTTTTGGCTTGGAATGAACGTCGCATTACGCGCGCGCACCGCAATTATCCGACGGGACGTACAATTATAGCGCGTGTCGTTAGGATAATTCCGTATTTAATAAACTAGTAAATTGTAAATTAACTATGTAACGAAGCATTTGTAATTAAACATATGATATATCGAGCATTCGTACGTATACCCACAGCTTTGAAGATTAGCCTTATACAGATTACTCGCTCGTCTCACCAAACTGGCACACTATCTACTGGAGCGAGTGTAATCTATCATTATACTTTGCAATGTTACGAAAATTAAAAAGAACAGAAGGCTAAATAAAAAAACCAAGTACTATAGAGGGGCAAAACGAGACAGAGCGGGGGGGGGGGGGCGGGGAGATAAAGTGGTATAACATGCAACCGCCAGCCGGATGTACTTTATTTTCAATTTTCGCGTCGACGGCTCAATTGCCTATCTCATACACATATATGTATACGCACTCCCAGACAGCAGCAGCAGCAGCAACCAGACAGAGGGTGGATGTACGTTCCGGCATTCTCGCGAGCAGCAACACACGAGCTCTCACCCGTCCAAGCGGATTATCATCCCGACAAGCGTGACAGGTTATTTTTTGGATTACGGAACGGTCGTGAATCCCCCCCCCCCCGGAGTTTACTGAGGACACGCGGCGAGTGAGCTTTTAATTTTTGCTAATACCGACGGCAATCATCGGGATCTATGCAGGAAGCTTTGATGATCGATCGGTATCGATTGACGCAGTGCGTAACTGATCCACTCGATGATCATATATGCCGCGCTCTCGTACGTGTGTGTGTTTTATAAAAGCGACTCGTTCCGTTGATCTCGATTCTCCAGGATTGTATTAAGCGCGTTTGAATCGGCCTCGCATGATTCTTTTTATTTTGCTGTTTGAGCATCGGCGTTATGTGTTTTTTCCGATGCTTCTACGATTTCGAGTGCTATATATAATCTCGCGTTTTCCCATATTGATTAGAAATTGAATGAACAGTGCGACCTATGGTGGTGGAGTCCTCTCGAAATGAACCGAGCGGAATTCAGCTAATCGAATCAAAGAACCGATAACGCCGGATGATTTATTGGCTACGATCGATTTTGTCGACGCGCATAATGGAAACGTCGAGTGAATTAACGCATTACCCATACCGGCGGGCGTTACGAGCACGACAAATGAAACAATAGCGCGATATTGTTTACAAACTCGCGAAAATTCTATGACCGCAGCGGCGGTATCCACGCGTATATAAATATTGAATCGAACGAGCGCTCGTGTGAAAATCGATATATTTCGAAACTGGACTCAAGTGAGACCGCATTGAAAAAAAAGAAGCGAGAGAACGGTTAAAAACTCGCGCTCTCGCTATATCGAATGACGCGTCGAAATGCTTGTGGCTTATACATATAAGTGCTCCGGCGCGCGTCTCCTCTCGCTATTCCGTAATTACTTTTCTGCAAACAGCAGAGAGTCGAACGGCAGTCTAGCAGTAAATTAAATTGAAATTCAGTCTCTTTCTTCTCTCATCCCCTCAGCCAGGCTGGCAGCGGACATTATTCAACCGAGCGGGCAATCGCAATCATTAACTCGAGGCCGCACGTGAACTGATCGCCGAGACCACGCGGTGTGTATCGGCGCACACAAAGCGTTTCGCGCGCGCCAGCCACCGGCGAATTCTCTCTTTCGCTCGAGCTGATGTATCGGCTGATACCCCGCGCGACAGACGTGGCAAATACTCGCGTTTCGACTGTTTCGCGGAGGGTTGGCGATACTTCACCGGGAGGTATATTGATTTTGTAGTAAGTTTTGTATTATACGCGGGATGGAAATAGCGACGGCGATTTTTTTGAAATTTTAAACGAGCGAAATGCAGAAATGTATCGAGCTTTTGCAATATTTAAAGGGGATTTATTTAATGTTTTTCCACGAAGAATTGAAATTTTCAGTGCTACAAAATTTGACATTTATTGCGGTTTGTTTGATAAAATTACGTCGCTCCGATACATAAGTTATTTCCACAAGTAAAACTCAAATCCGATAAGATGTTCGCTACATTTTGTATAGAACGTTATTTTTTATTTTCATGAGCCGGAGTCTGGAGTACATTATGCAATGCGCATTTCCAATCGCATCAAAAGCAAAAACATTGTCGAAATTGTTCACTAATTAATAACCCCGTTGCATTTTTCCAAAGAAAAAAAAAGAAAAAAGAAATCGAAGAAAAAGCTGAAAGCGCAATCGTGAGAGGGCTATGAAAGTAAGCGCCGACGAGAAGAACCTTTCCAAAATCAACTCTCATTCTCGCCGGAGAGCCCGAAGCGCTTCCGCCCGGCGATTTCGCGCGGCCGTAGCCCGCCGATTAAAAACTCTGATGAAAGAGCTGGAGCACTAAACCGATCTCCGCTCGTATCGTTTCCCCTACAGTTCGTCTCAGCAATGAGAAAGGATTCATGAAGATCGGATATGGCGAGGGGGGGGGGGGGGGAGAAGCAAATGGTCGCGAAAGTAGAAGTAGCCGCGAGACAAAGGTGGGCGTATATATGTAGCGCTTGTGGAAAAGCTCAAAGCGCCGGAACTCGAGGTAAGTGTAGTTTCCGGTGCCATTACCAGGAGGTGCAGGCTCCGTTACCCTCCTCTGCACATTGCCTACTTTTCTTTTTCTCCTTTTGCCCACTTCCACACACACACACACACACACACACACACACATACATACGAACTGCTGCTGCGTGTCTTTCTTTTTTCAGTTCTCCGATGGCTTTTTCTCCTTTTTTCTGTTCGCGTTTAGTTCTCTCAGCGCTCGCGCGCGCAGTCAAGATTGGGGGAGAGACCGAAGGCGAATCGTGCGGCCATTACCAGATCCGACCCTCGAGACTTTGGATTTCTGCGGCTCCAACTCTTTCTCGTTGCTCTCGCTTCCTTCCCTCTTTCTCTCCCTCTCTCTCTCTCTCTCTAGCCTCAAGTCGATTTCTCTCCGGTTCTGGTGAATCGATTTGGAATTGAGCCATGACAACTCGAAGAAGAAGAAGAAGAAGCAGAAGCGGTGAGTGGATCTCGGTTGCAGGAGCGTTCAATTGGTCGGTGCTGCCGTTTTCCTTGGCTTGCCTTGTACAGTACAACACGCGACGCCTTGAGCGCGAATCGGTTCGCTTCACTTATATATAATTCGGTGGAGAGCGAGTACGCTGAAATTGTCGATTTGAGCTTTGATTGTATCTTGTAATTATCGAAGAAATATAGCAAAAGCTCGACACGACTTCAAATATGCGAAAAAAGATTCCAAGGATATATTCAACCGATTTACGCTTCGCAGTGTATACTAATACCAATCATTATCTATCTTTACTCCGCGGGTATCCCGCACTACGTCTATTTCAGTACACAACTTCCAATTACAAAATACAATAAAGCATTGCACCGGTGCAACTGCCTCTAATATATATCGCCCGAAATACCCAAAGCAAAGCGATGACCATCATCGCATACCGATCTCCCAGACAAATCACGTACAGTCCGCGGGAGTAAATAAATAAGCCGGAGCGGTCCATCATGCAGAAACTAGTAGTAGTATAAGTAGCAGCGGTAGTATAGCCGGTGAAGAGAGAGAGAGAGAGAGAGAAAAAAGCCAGAAGCCCTTCTTCGAGTGTACATCAGCTCTCTCTCCGGCTATTCCCATTTCGGCGCACGTAGCTCATTTTTATTTCGAGTCCCTCTAATAAAAGCTCGCTCTAATTTCGTTCTCCCCGCGACGACCGGCTGCGTTCGTTCCTCGCGCAAATCACGTTTGCTCGCAGCACTGACGGATGTCCCGCGAGCAGTAGCGCATTCAACGGGAACGTGCCACTTGGTCTATTCGCCGCTGCCGGCCAATCATGTCAATCGAATTTATCAGCGCGGCGTACCTGCAGCGAACGTCGTTTTTCTTTGGATGCAGCGCTTCGAAGAGAGCCTGGCCGACTCCTTTATATACTCTACGCGCGCGTGTGTTGCGCGAGCGCGCGGTCGGCTGATGACGTGAATTAATATCCGCGCGAGCGCTATAGCTGTTTGTTGATCGTGATGGTGATCAAATTACGGGGGAGTAGAGGGTGCGAGGCGTGTCTTGCTTTTCGAATACGATCGTTATGAGATGGCAGAGAGAAAACGGCTGCTGCTGCTGTTGCTGCTTCGGTATTGGTAGTTCTTTCTTTTTTCAAGTGTACTGATATATCGGTTTATATATAGGCGCGATGTATTTTTCTTATATACACGCGTATGTGGGCAAACTTTGTTTAGCCAACGTTTACGCGTGTATAAAATATTTTCTAAATGTATCACACGAGTCAAAGATGTGATACAAAAAAAAAGCATCTCTCAGCAGGCAAGACAAGTACACGGGTGGTAATTGCATGTGATACTCGCCAAGTGAATTAGCAGAGCAACATAATGAGCTGCGAAGGCGCGCGTTGGTGGCCAAAGGGGCGCGGGAGATGAAAGAGCGCGGAATACGGGAAAGAAAAAAGCTTGAACGCAAAAAAGGGAGTCAGTGCAAGCACGCGAGCGACAGAGACGAAATTCCGCGTGGCCGGAAGACAGAGAAAGTGAAAAACAGGAGAGCGTGTGTGCGGAAGACTCCCTTACGAGGCTCTGCGGCCCGCGAAATTTAAATTCAACCTGACACGTGAAACGAATAGGACTTGCTAATGCGTCGCAGTCGTGTGGCCTGAGAGGGGCAGAAATGCAAAGAGAACCGGATGAAGGGAGAGAGTGAGAGAGAGAGAGAGAGAGAGAGAGCCGAATTCGCATCCAGCTTATTTTGCTTTTCTGGCTCTCGTAACGAGGAAATTCTTGGTTTGCATAGGTGACCGCCAAAAATTCGGCTAATTTTATAGGTCACAATTATACTTTCACAAAATAAACAAGACTATACTAAGCTTTGCAATTCCTTTTGATATCCGTGAATTACTTATACTTTATTATTGGTTAATTATTGATTTGAGGCTTTATTCACTCAATCTATTATTACTAGCGATATTATACAAGAATATAAAATCTAACTGATACAGCGATGTACACATTTTTGTACACATATTCGGGTATAATTTATTGTATGAAAATAAAACGGAATAACAATCAGTCACTGAAAATTTCCAAGCTATTTGTGCACTCCGCCAAAAAAAATAATACGTTTGCTCTCATTGCAAACGAGAACAGATCTTTTTGTCTCGAATACAGTTTTGGATTTTGCGTCTCGAATACCGCGAAGGATCGTTTTACTCAAAATTAAACGCTTATATCACATCGTATTATTCGGGAAGCAGCTCTTGGAAGTCGTCGCAACCGAAATAAATCTCATCTTACATTCGCTCTTGCTACAACGAAGGCGAAATCGCAACGCAAACGTAGATATACGTTCGAATTTGCAGGAACTAAGCCCGAAAATGTCATGATCAAATTTGCGCAATTAGCGTCAATCCCAACTCGATCTTGAAAAAGTTATTTTCTTCACTGTCGAAAATAGCTGCACGTTCCATCTTTAGTAAAATGGATTTAGCCTCCTGGTGAAATTCATCAAGCGACTAGACCAATAATAAATCAGCAATATATATTCACAATCTCGTCCGGAATACTACATATGAAATCGAGTTCTATACTATACGGAACTCTGGTGCAAATGCACGCTTTAATTACAGATGTAATTACTGCATAACGCATGCGACTCGCCAGTCAGGAATTACGGTTTATTAAACTATTACAACATTACTAAGGAGCATTGGACCGAACGATATATATAGTATAAATTTATTTACACAATCTGTAATTGTATTTACTCGTTTCGCCGATGCGAGCATTCTTCATAAAACAGCCGGTGTAAATCATTTTATTCGGTGTATCTGGTTGTGAATTAAATAATTTATGCAAATTCTCAGAAGTATCGCTATAGCTACGCCAAATTGAAATATTCATGTGAAAATTGAAATTGGATTAACAGTTTTGCAATAAAAGTCTAGTGCAAAAGAGAGACATTTATTAATTTAGTTGGTCTAGTTTAACTTCAGGTCGAAGAGAGAATGACTTTGATAATAAGCCGATTTCAATCCTCTAAGTAGGTAATCATATAAATCTACAATAATTTACATTTCCCTCGTCTTTTACAATGAATATAATAAAGTATTAAATTATCCAAACCTATGTAACTAATCCTGCTATTTCCATACCAACGTATACTAAAAGATGAGAGTCTTTTCGCACACTATGCGCAGACTTACCTATAGAACATCGATAAAATTGCCAACGAGTATATAACATTCCACAGACTTTTCCGCAACAAGCCAATATATACCGGCGCGATCAAAGTTTCGCGCGAAATGATAAGAGTACCGCACGCGTATTATACACATAAGGCGGAAGTGGAACACGTCGGACGCGTAGGAGGAAGCGCGCCTGTACGCACACGTGCCGTCGCGTTTTATCGGCATGCACGTATGCGACGCGCAGCGCTGTATAACAGACAGAAGGGGAAAGGGATGGGGGAAGGAATACACACATGCACCGGACTCCGCAGCGCACAAATAGATGGCAGGTATGATTTGGCCGGAATCGGCTTTGCGGCCGAAATATATCACCGCTTGTGTAGCTTTGATTCCGGAGCAGGACGACTACTGCTGCTGCTGCTGCTGCTGCAGCCTCGGAAAATGGGGGTCAGCGTGCTGCTCTTTCGCTCTTTTTGCTTCCTCGTCCTTCCGCCAATTCACTCAATATTCCCTATATACGCCGACCCTACTCTTTCTACACACGTACACACGGCACTTCCCCCCTTTCATCCGGCTCTTCTTTCCGTCTCGCGCACGGCCGTTTACCAATTTCGCGCATTTTCCACTGCGTGCCGCCGTCACCGCTGCTTTTCAAAACGGAAATTTCGATCCCGAGTGCGAAACGCTTTTTATTTACTTTTGTTTTTTTTTTTTTATTTCTTTGTGGTGCTTTTGTTAGCCACGCTTGGTTTTTATGCCGGACCGTTCGCGGCTCCAGCCCATCAAGCGATTTTATTGTTCGCGAAGTGATTAGTTTTTTTTTTGGGAGAGAGAGAGAGAGAAAGAGAGAGAGAGAGAAACGAGACTACGTAGAATTTTTTAGTGCGGATATTGGTTTTTATCTTCGACTTTATGCGAGGTTTCTCCGTAGTTATTTGCAGCTGCATATTCTACGATGCAATATATGAATAGAGTTTCTTTTTCGATTCTTAATTGGGTTGGCTAGTTTTCTTTATTTATGTTTGAGAAAACGCAGGAATAAAATTTCTTCTGTTAAAACGAGAAATAATGGAATTTTTGAACAGGTTGATTAAGTTCTACATATAGGTGGTCTTCTTTATTATTCAGAATTGTTTAATTGAAAGGAGAGCTCCCGTTAACAATAAAACTGCTGTATGAGTTCGTAAGAGTATAAGATAAAGTTATTGGAATACTTATATTATGAATAAATTTAATTTATGACCACTATAATGGCATTATACTAGCTAAGTTTATTTGTAGACTCGTCCCTGAAAATTTTACATGTTTTTGACTCATACCATTTAGCGACAATATCTATAAACACACAACGAGTTACGTGCAGTTTTTAGAAGAACGAAGAAAATAAGCACTTACGGGGTAAAAAAACTAAATTCATATTCGCGAAAGTGTCGCGCCAGGCCGGAAAAAGCTGAGCGTGCCGTGGAGCGATAACATTTATATTTATTTTCTGCTGCTCGAGTCGAACCTTCCTGTTTTCTGTAAGAAGCCTTTTCCGTTGCAGTAGGTAGCGTCTAAGAAAAAACTAGGCACGGAATCTATTTACACGAGTCGTGACTTGAATTAGCGAGACAATTTGAAAGGAATCTAGTTTTGCTTGTTTGTCACCTTTCTACACAATAAATACTTTTTTTGGTCTACTTGCTAAATTGGCAAAAAAAGTTCTTAGATATTTTTTTTTAATTTGCGATATATATTTATCATTTTAGGAAAAAAATCTTTGCTCAAACTGTCATATTTTAAATTAGTTATACTGATGAAGACATTTTATTTAATATGTAGAATAGCGTTTCCTCAATCGATCAAAATTTGATAGAAGTATTAGAATTATTATGAAGACACAGTTATTTTTAAAAAGACTTATGCAGATACTTCTAATTCTACAAAGGGTAACTAGTTTGTATGATAACTAAAAAGCTTATGTAGTATTAACGACTTATGGTATTCAGTCGATAAAAGCCCGACTGAAAATACTGCGAACCATCAGAGTAGATTGGAGCTTTGGGTAAAGCCTAGAGAACTGCATTATCTACCCCCTAAGATAACATTCCTCATATCATCTTACGGTTAAGTAGATTTCAATCATAAATTTTCATTTTAATGGTTTTATTTAACACGTAGCGTTATTTTCATTGTTGAAATTTAGGCATAAATTTTGTTATGCCTGTCCGTAACATAAAATTTTACAAGCTTTTCTGAGACTGTAAAGTGTTACTTTATGTACACGTATAAATATCATACTACCAACTTAAGTACAACTTAAAATATTACGCTCCGAGGATCATGGATGCGCGATAACTCCCAAATCCCCAGAAGAGCAATATTCAACGCTCAATGAAAACACAAGTTTAGTACGTATACCTTAAGTAGACACGTTTATCAAAAAATAATGTTTGCGCCTCAGCTGTATAACTTTTTATCCTTGGGTGTAAAGTAATAATCCTGCTTCGAGGTTACTAATTTGAATACTTGACCGTAAAGTTCTAATTTACTGGCCTTGATAAAAAAAGTTATTTATGTTTATTGAATGAAATCCTTACTTCTATATTATTATGATAGAACAAAATTAAAAGCTGTAATTGTCAGATTTAAGATAGTTTTATAGAAATCTGTAAAGATTTTGTTTTCCAATTGAGAGAATCAATTGCAATGCAATTAAATAATCACTTCAATAAAACTTGAAAGACTGGTTAAGTACGTTCTACATTATTTCTCAATGATGCTGATATAATGCGGTCAAGTACCAGAGGTTGTCATTTGAAATTTTCTTTTTGAGAGTATCATATATCTTTTTGAAGATCTATTAAGCTCTGCAGCAATTTTAGATATAACTTATAGTATTGTTTCAACGAATATTACATTACGTATAAATATTATTACATTTTTAATAAATTACCTTCGAGACCAAAAACTTCGTATATTAGATGTATCAGTTTTCTATTGGAAAAGAGACTTGGAAACGTTTGAGCGACATTGCGGGTTCCCGGATTCCGTGCGGTCTCCCCTTGTTAGTTGCATTTCACTTAGTTCTTGTTTCACTATAATCTCAGCAAAGCCATTCTGCACATACTTGGTTGACAAATAAAAATTACACGGCAATAATTAATTTAAAAAAACATCTTTTCAAGTGCAGTCGATGCTTCGCTTGTAAACAGCTTTATAAATTCATGATTGATATAAAGGGAATATTAATTAATGTCGCGAAAAGATCTTTTTGCCTATTATAATAATACAGACCTAGATTCTAAATATACAATTGCTCGTAAATTGATAATAAAGCGAGCATTTAATTTCGCGCAATAAAACTATGTGAATACGCATGTATTATTTGAATGAAAATGTTGAGCTATTTATTTTGCATTCCATAATTAATTACGCTTCTTTTCAATGAATTCGTGCAGAATGAGAAAAGTCCAAAGTCTGAAAAGAATGAATATCGCATTTTTTTTATTGTAAACTTACAAAAGCATAATAAAACCCGAAACTTTCACCCATTGAAGACATCCTGGATTCTGAAAAAACTTTTCTTATATAGCTAACAACTTGCGCACTCCATGCAAGAGAGAAACAGCACACTTTATATTCCCGAACGTATTCCGTTTAATGCAATGTACATATAACTTAGAATTTTATTATTCTGCTCACATAATTACGCACTATAGTCTCCCAACGATAATATAACCATTATATTCCGTCTATATCGCCAATTTTCATCAACAAACTTTAAGCCCGCAATATACCCTCGGCCTTATGCTTTATTGCTTTCCGGAAAATCTCTCGCGCCTCTATTCATTCACACGCTGAATATAGGCCGTCTCGCACTCGTGATCTTTCATTCTCTTCGTCTCTCTCTCTTTCTCTCTCAAAATAATGGCGAATAATCCGTCAACATCCCCGGGGCTCGTCTTCTCGACACGCGCTCTTAAGTACATGTGCACCGTGAAACAATTTTCCGGCCCACGGTAGCGTGTATATAAAAATATAATATAGCGCACACGCGCGACGAAATATTGACGCCCCTTAAATCGACAAGCTTATGCTATATACTCTCTCCTCCGCTGCCGCCTCCTCTCGTCAACATCTTTTATCTCTGGGCTAAAGAAGCGCCGACGACGACGACGACGACGAATGCATCAGGAGCGCGCTCGCGCAGGAGTTCGTACACACGTGTACAGCCACGGCGGCAACAGACGTCGCGCAGACCTGCGCAAT
Organism: Muscidifurax raptorellus; assembly: GCA_020010945.3. NCBI lineage: Eukaryota > Metazoa > Arthropoda > Insecta > Hymenoptera > Pteromalidae > Muscidifurax > Muscidifurax raptorellus. The sequence goes on along the minus strand of CM052078.1, from coordinate 5,566,471 downwards.
AGCGGATTTGCTCTCGCGTATACAGTACGGCATGCTCCGAGAACGCGCGATCAGTTACCGCACGACTCTCCTGTTCGGTAGAAGCTCGCCGACTCTACTGTCAGACGCGAAACTCGAGTTTCATTTTAGAGATGACGGACTGCGAGTTTTATTTTCTTCATTTTTCGCTGGATTTCGAAAGTTTTATCATGATCTGCGCGTAATATTACTGCGATCGTTGTTTGTACAGTGGTAGCGGGAAGCCCTTTGACGAGTCAACAATGCTGCAGGTGCCGGATAACGAACATTGTCCAGTTGATTGCTCTCTCATGTGCGACGTTTCTTTTATTAATAAGCCACGATTGATCGTCATTGTACATTTGTAGAATGCCCGGGAGAACGTTTAAATTTACATAAGGTACATTTTTCAATGTCAATGAGACGAGTAAACCTATGAAGGTGTATATTATTGTTTTCCCGAAAAATTCTGGAATTAATTTCCGATCAACAAACGCAGTTGATTAACGGCGATCTCCGCACGTGCATGGTATTTGTCATTTATTGTATTGATTTTAGCATTGATATAGTGGTGTGCAAAATCCAGTATGTTCATCGACTTTCTATAAGCGGATAAAAAGGAGTAGAACAAAGCTTAAGGTGTAATATTAATAATGACAACGTTGCTTATAGATTCATCATGAATATTGAATGTAATACTCCAATCTGAAAACTCGGCACGTTCAAACTTTAGTAACTTTCACACGATAAAGTTCGTAAAATTATTTAATTGGAGCCGCGCCCGGGAAGTTTGACAAATTGCAGGAAAACTATATACATACAGTAGCATTTCAAATATAGCTCGATATATAGCGCAGAAATAATGAATACAACAAAAAATACCCATCGTTCGAAATAATCCGATTGAAGCGCGATAAAATTAAAGCTCAGTTACCAAGGCCCATTCGATCGCAAGATTGGTCAGGTAGCGGTGTCTCCTTGCAAGCGAGACAATTTTCCAAGTAAATACGTACGTTTTTTCTTCCAGACAAACGACTGCAAATCGCCGCACTCGATGCTCAGAGAGGAAGTAAAAATAAAAAGAAAAGTAGCAGCGACGGAAATAAAAGCAGTTCGATAGCAAGCTGTGCTACCGTGGCAAGCTCGTCGTTCTCCTCGGGCGAATAATCAGGCTGTGGAAAAAGAAGATACGTGGAAAACAGAAGCATTAGCTCGTGGCCGAAGCTCGGCAGCGTTGAAGCATCCCACGCTGTGCACAGCCGAGGACAGCGTAATTCCCGCAAGGCGCGCCGCTGAATAGCACGGCGCCGGTGGCTAACAAGTGGAGGAGCTCGAGGTTCGGTCAGACGTGAGCCCGGATGACGAGCCGAGCGCCGCAACGGTATAATCAGAGGACGGAGACGGCGCCGGTAGGGATAGTCACAACGAGGACAAAGACAACGACTAGATTGCGGAAAATCACATAATCGATGGTCGTTTCTTCTACTACTACTTCTTCTTCTACTTCTTCTTCGCGGTCCGGCGCTCGATGTAGACACGTCAAACTAACGACTATTTGCACAAGGTCCTACGCCTTCTCCGTCTCTGTCGCTGTCTGTTGCCGGGCGACAAACGAGTTCCTACTGCCCGACTAGTATTTTTTACTCAGTCCTACTCGACCGGACGTGCGCACCTCTATCATGGCTCTCCATTAGAAGGATTATCCCCTTCATCTCTACTTATTTTCCTTCTATCTCTCCTCTGTCTCCTCTTCTCCATGTCTTACGCCCTGGCAAAAATGCAGTTGAGCTCGCACGAGTCAACGGAAATACCGCACCAGCAACTGCGCGACGTCATGCGTATCCTGAACGGCTACGAGAACGAAACGGAGGACTTCTCGCAGCCCCAACTGAAGAAGTACTTTGCCGACTCGTACCTGCTTTTCGTCTTCGTTTACTCGCTGCTGATTGTATCGAGTACCGTCGCCAATTTTGCGATGGTTTTTCATATAATCAAGTACGACATGCATAAGGATCCCACCTGCGCCTTTCTCATCAACGTCGTCATCGCCAACGTCATACACGTGCTCTTCGTCCTGCCGTTTACATTAGCTGTGCTGCTTATGCGTAACTGGATCTTCGGACAGTTCTTCTGCTACTGCCTGCCGATTCTACAGGTCAGTACAAATTGGGGAGGGGGAAGATTGAGTTGACGTGGGAGTGGATGTGAAAGCTCATCAGGTTGATGACGCAGAGGTAATGATTCGGCGATTTGCCTTCGATAAATGAAGCGATAATTTGAAATAGGTCGTGCGATGATGCGCGTTCTACAGACTCAAATAAATACAGGTGTTAATTTTTACGTTCAAACGCTAGTCATTTCTTTTGATTAAAAATAAATCGATACGCCTGACGGCAAATCAATTAATTCTTCTATATGAACGTCATGAATAACCTCTTATTAAATATATACCGTAACACCCACCGTTTATAGGGTTGCGTTTACTTTCTTAAATCAATTTACTTTTTCTCCGTGTTATCTGTGCGTAATGAGGGAAGCCAAGGGAATACTCATACTTCTGCAGGACTGAATAAGCCCTAAGTCTTAATAATAATAATAATAATCTGCATGTACGTCATTATATGATAAAAAGTTCTTCGTTAATTTACGCAAATGCATGCAGATAAAAAACAAACTTAAAAGAACAACGTGATTGCAAAATATTTTAATCTCACTGAATATATTTACAGTACGAGTAGAATTTATCTCTCCAGTATTTCTTGTAAAGTCGTATCAACAACTTTGGCTAGTCTAACTATAATTCGCTTGGTTAAAAGCGATTCTTCTTTGAAAATTTGAACGCATTACTGGAGAAGAATAAAACATATGAAAAACAAAATTAAAGTGCCAATCATTCTGTTGAATTAATCTGTTGAATCTGATTACTTATTCAAGATGACAACAAAGGTAGTATATGAACAAATGTAGTTTTAGGCCATACTCGCGACATTTCCTAATTTCTAAGTATTCAACTTACAATTAGAGAACTTTTATGAATTTATATAGGAAGGTAGAAAGAGAGAGAGAGAGAGAGAGAGAGAGAGAGAGAGAGAGAGAGAGAGAGAGAGTGAGAGAGTGAGAGAGGGTGAGAGGAAGCTCATTAATATATCGAGCGTCACTGAAGGCCCTTACGTCTCGAAACTGATAGTACACGCAATTAGCGAGAAACAGGGCGCCAGTTTTTAAATTTCAATGAGCCAACAGTCGATGCAAATACTAATCATGTGCCCCCAGTCAGTTCAAACTACCTTAAAATTGGAGTATTTCCGAATGTTCCACTTAGCAAAATACTTGCCATATTCAAAAATCCCATCGAACATTTTAGCTAGGAGAAAGCTAAATGTGATATACATCACTCCATACAAAATATGAAAATTACAACATCAGATGCGACAGACATTTCTAAAGAATTTACTGTTTTACGAATTGGCTTTTCTAGAAACGAAGCCAAGGGCATGTGCTCAAACTTTATACCAGAATTGTTTGGCAAATTGGCATAGTAACGTGTGGAGAAAGAATTTGGAACTTCGCCCAAGTTTGGGGTAACTGCATTCTCGTTCATATTTTATAGACTTTGTAACATTTGATACTTGCAATTTATGAACGACAATTAGGCATACAAAAAATAGCTATGTTTTCTATCCCTAAATAGTAAACAGCCATTTAGTTTAAAACAGCAGACAATATATCTTCAATTTTCTCCAAATTCGCGAAAATGACCTTTATAGAGATTAAATCGTATTGTACAGCTTTATTCGTCAATGTCTTTGTGCTTCGATCATGCAAAATAAAACTCGTTTAAATATGAAATACAAGCAAAATATAAAAATACTGATTATCAATGATGTAAATCGAAGGTATAAATACAGCTGTGTTTGCGAAATGCCAAAACAATGCCGAAAGATATATGTAAATAAAAATTTAAAGTTGATCATAATACAGGAACGCATCGTTGAAAACTATCGAAATTTAAGTAAAAACGGGAGAATAATAGAACTGCAGCTAGCATTTATAACAATATTGAAATACAATGCCTTTGCTTTATTGATTCATGAATAAAATTGAAAAAACGTTTACAAAACATGATAGGTATAATTTTCAATGAAAATAAAAACCTATACGTACTCGCTTCTCTTGTCAAGTTTTTTCCATTCTCTTTCTCTCACGAATTCTCCATGTATGGTATAAATCCAGGGCGCGCGAAAATTCGCACATGATAGCACACGTAGAGAATCGTGCCAATTATACGTCGTGAACGTGGTAGCTTTGTCTGTATCTCACCATTGTCTAGAAAACTCGAACATGTGTATTCGCGTGTATACATGTACGTGAAGTAATCATGTAGATGCGCAACAGGGAAACCAACTGAACACAAACATTAGATAAAAAGTATAATTTTTTGTCTTGCCATAGTTCTAAATCATGTACGTTTATTGTTACATGCATTGGTTGTTTTTTTAAAGGTGATATTTTAATAATGTATTTCTTAATCGTGGGGTTTCAATGAAACCCTTTCATAATTTTCACGCAAAAGAATATATTACGAAGAAACGTGAACGTTTAAAATGAAATAGAAAATGTATGACTCGTATCTCGCTTTATTTATCACGTCATCAAGTTATTTGATGAAACAACGAGTATCAGCTGTGCTAACAGAAGCTTTCAAATCATGCAAAGTTTAAGAAAGAACAAAAGTTGCTGTATTTCTTAAGAGAAGAAATTAAAATAATGAAGCCAACATGTTTTTATTATAATTTACTCTTGCGAAAATATTAAATTTTCGGTATAATATGTATAAAATGTCTTTTTAAGTATTCTGTAAATTAAAAGAATTGTAAGCAATCTTGTATTGATTTAGCTTCTGTAATTGCGTGGTTCAGAAAATGGCCAAGGCAGGGATTGTAAAAAATACTTCCAATAGGCAGTAAGCCAAAACTCACCATATTAAAATAAAATGAATCAATAGAACACATTTTAACAAAATTATATTATTTCTTCAATATTGCGTTACATTACTCACAGAATCTTTCAATAAAATGTATCTTATCATCAGGATGCCACCAACATTCATTTCTTATTTTGTCCAGGATATTCCAATACACGTATCAATGATGACATATCTACTGATAGCTGGTGACAGATATCGGATGTTAAATGATCCAAGGAAGCCTCGAATTCCAGCGTTTGTCTGTGCGTTGGGCACGTGGTTCTTCGCTGTCTGCATCGCCTTGCCACATCCGATTTATACTACTTACTTAGACCTGCCGGTAATTAATGTGTTTTTCATTTATCACATACACGCAAAGATATATATGGCTTATGTTATTACTGCATGTATTACAGCATTAACAGCGTTTATCATAAATTATATGAATATGAATCGACAATTTTCTTAATTATAAAGTACTCGCAATATAAAGTATAGATACATTTACATTTTACAGCTGAGCAAGTAAATAACGCAAACGACATTCCATCTTGAACATTTTTCATCATTATTTCACAACGAAATTTAAATTAACATGGCTCGTAGTTGTAGTATAAAAGTGCAAGTCCGGCAATAATTAAAATTAGCAGCTTCTTTGTTTGAAACTATAGCTTTAACTTTAAATTATAGAGGGAAGCACAGCAGGTGCGCTAACTAATATTTGTAGTAGCTAATGATTCCCGCAACGGTACTTGGGGCCGCATCACAAATTGTCAGGTTTATGCTTTATTCAGTTTTATTAAAAGTAAAGTGTGGAAGTTACCTTCCGTGTGCGTATAATATGGCGTCCATTAAGGGATTAACCCTGGGTCAAAAACCTATACAAAAATAATTAATTATTATTGTAAATTAAAAATATTTTTAATAACTATAATTTATATTTTAGTAATCCCCATCTTTCTACTCTTGATATCAAATATATATTATTATCAAATAGGTTATTTTTCAAAACATAATAACAAATAATTATTTGTTACTATAACCTGACTAATATAAGTGATGTTATTAATAATAAACTTTTGGGGATTTGTGGAATTATTTTTAATAACCTATAGTTTATTTTTTTAATAAACTATAGGTTATTAAAAATAATTCCACAAATAATTTGGAAGTATAAATGTTGATAATATGTTCTGGGGAATTTTCAGTGCAAAACAATATGCGTTTTCTTTAAATTTACAAAGAAAATTTTTTCGTAAATATGAATCGTGTAGAGGTATCCTAGGAACAGTCAGAAATGTTAGTTCTAAATAGAATTTATTGCAATTTCGTTAAATTTTACAAACTCGAACAAGTCATTATACAATTTTTTTGTAATTAAGGCATTAATTCGGATACGTTTATTACTAAGGGATTGCTTTTCGTAATTTAAGCTATAACCGCAACGCAAAGATTGAGTACATTCTACAAGTAAATACTATAAGTACTTCTGCGATTCTAACAAGACGAACAATACGTACCATTCTTAAAATAATCCAGATTCTATGATTACTGTTCGCTTTCTTTAAAATTTATATATCGCGTAATAAGTATAAAAATAAGAATCCATTTTACCAAAACTAAAGATCGAACAACACTCCAAACGCTTTGTTCCAGAGCTTCGGAGATACAGAACAGGGCAAGCGTATTCATCGGGGACTGCAAATGTGCATGAGCAATTTGGCAGATGATATACAAGAATATATACGAAGCCTCTTTATTGGAACGTAAGTTTTTGCAGTAAACTTATCTCAGCATTTTCAACATTGTATGCATATTTATTTGTAACAATGATTATTATAATAAACTGGATAACCGCCCATGACTGGATATATCGTATATCAAGTTTTTGAGTTTCTGAACTATAAAAAATTTTAACACAGATGATGATTTCATTTTACATTAAAAGTCCATTTAACTATACAAGGATGACTACGATTAATCTCGAATTAAAGCTTTGAATTCAACTTTAAATGTTATCAAAGAATTTCATTAATCAGTAGTAGTGCGCTTTACGTAGAATCTAGACACATAATATAAATAATACAAACTAGATTCTCATTGCGTAGACACTAATTTGTAAACCTGATGAATACAATTCTTTGATAACGTGTTCTAAAATGGAGTTCTACAAGGCTTCAACACTAATCGCTTAGTGTTCTTTTTATAAATGAATTATATATATATATATATATATATATATATACACATATAATAATTCAAAAAGTAATTTTAAATTAAATTTATTTCTAAAATTAAACTTTTTGAGCAGCTTCGTATTTATGTTCATGATCCCTTCCACAATTCACCTACACAGTATAAGTAAAAATATTTTACGGTCTGTGAAATTGTCGCTGCTGATAATATCCGGCTTTACGCGATGAGGGCAACTTTTCGGTGAAAGTGTCGTCTCCCTTCCCGCGTTATGTACGCACCAATTACCGTACATCATGCTTGAGTATTTCTCTGCGACTATCTTCGTTCCCGAGGAATTTCCATAAGCGTCTTTCACGTGAGACGATTTTGCATCGGATTTTTCACGAAAGATTGCATTGCATGAATATCTTACTGAAACGTACATTTTTGTTTATTTTATAATACACGAATATCGAAAATCTTCGAAACAAAAAAAAGAAAATAATCGACGAAAGGAATAGTCGCGAATACGTACTATATAAATCGGCTTATATGCTTAAAATGAGAAAATGATGAAAATTTACGACTGGATCTATTTAAAAATAATTGAAACATTCAAATAAGCCAACCATGAATTACTAAAAGCTAGGACATTTTTTCAGATCTCAAATCGTTATCCAGGAATTGAATGTCGTTTTATGAAATAAAAATATCCAGTTTAAATCTAGCCTCTGTATCTGTATATATACCAGTACAATATCTCTCAACAGTGGAATTAATTAAAAAGTAATCATTTTTAAAGCAATTCATATAAATTTTCTTAAAAAGTGAAATTTTCATATTATTAGGTAAAATTTGAATAACCACCTTGTGCGATAAAAGAAAAGGATCTTTATTTTACTAGAGTAGACGTATACGTATCTGAGAGGTATAAAATGGATAGCTATAAACGATCACGGCGCGGCGATAACGTAGTCATAAAATTAAACAATTTTTCTTAACCAAGAAGAAAGGCTACTGAATTCATTGTTTTAGCCCTTTGCCTTTAGCATACTATAGTAATATATATGAGAACAAGTAGCAAGCACCTCTGCCGAGTTGGCTCAGGCACTCAGTGCTTGTTCATCAATTTTCGCCGGTAGAATAATGCACGGATGAACGCGCTTCGTGTATAGGTATACGTATATTGATGCCCGCGCAAAGCAACTTAATCTCACCCTTCCTTAGTGTAAGCTGAATTGTTAATCTGCATAGCTATCTATATCTATGGCCTGTACAGATATATAGCGCCTCTGACGATAACGGCGTACCTTTATGTAAAATCCGGCCAAGAACTGCAGAGACAGGAGGGTCCACTGGCAGTGGCAGTCTACGAGTCACGGGCCAAGGATTCCGCCTCCTACTCTAGGCAGGGAAGCAACACCAGCAACGAAATTGCGTAAGTAATCACTGCAAACAGCTGCCCTGGATAAGGGAAAATCAATCGTTCGATTAATTTTAAAGTATCGCGAATCCAACTTTTCAGTGTAGCGGGAAGCTTTAACGAAATTCTATAATGTTTCTTTCGTGATCGCGGACGCATTGATCATGAAATATTTGGTCTCTAAAAAATGAACTATTCACGCTGCATTTTGTATTTTCTCGTACTTCGAAAAGTAAACTTTCGAGTGTTTTGAGCATACGTTTTATCCAAAGTATTTCAGAGGTGGCTTCGGCGGTTATAGAATAATAAATAAACTCTTAAGAACTTTAAGGGATTTCCCAGCAAAGTTATAAGCGTGGCAGATATTTATCGTACCGTAAATCAGTTATAGAAAGTAAGATATTCAATGCAAAAATAAGAGTTATTAAACATGACCATTAATTTCACTTACTTTTTTATTAAAGAAACAGTCAAATTATTTTAATGCATTATCGTAATTATTTGACTCCCGTATAATTTATATCAAGTCATATTATTTCTCCAAAAATAGCACCAGGTATCCAGTGGACAGGAATTACAAGGATTTGCATTTGTTAATAATCTCGAACTGATCGATAATGTATATTTATGAAGTACAACTATTTGCTTAATGTTAGAATATTGGTATAATGCGCCTATGTGCTATGGTCATTGTACATGTGTGATGTGAGCGCTCTCCCCCTACTCCTACACTGGTCCAAAGATTAAAAAGCTATGTGTCGCAGCTTTAGAAGCTACAGGCCCTTCCTGTTTTAGTTCGCTTGAGAGCCTCTTAAAGACTAGTTCATTTGTGACGTACGCTGTATAATAAAACTAGTTTAATATATATAATTATACTTATTCATTTATTAAAACCCTGTTTCCATTAATCTTCCAAAAGGTTATGGGCCCAGCACGCTTCCACTGCGCCAGTGATAGTGAATAAAAACACTGAGTGTATATAAACAAAAAATTACGGGTTTGAGTGTATTTGCGGTGATCTGTGTTCTGCCGATTTTCTCTAAGTGACGGCTGAATGCTGTAGGTGTATTATACTCAAGTGGTTGAATTTATTTATTCAATTTGAAAGAAAATTGAGAAGAATAATGGATTCAAACAACAGCAGCGATGAATTTCAAACCTGCGAAATCACAGAGGAGACTGTGGCAGAAAGATCAGAGGGTAAGACTAAATGAAAGATTATAAATAAAAAAAAAAAAAATCTTTTACGTAAAAGTTATGAGTGTTGAGTACTAGCAGGTTGATTAAAAATTTGTTATGAATCGTGTCAACGGTTAACAAAGAGAATTGGTTCACAATAAAAGATTTGAGATGTGAATAAAAATAAATCAATAAGAATATAATAACTACAAACATTGTAGAATTCTTAAATTAAAAGATGTGATTATGAAAAAAAAAACACTAATTGTTAAAATTAATAAATCATAATTAAGATGTGATCAAACTCGACAATAAAAGCGAGACGTCGCTAATTAATTATTCTGGTACAACGAGACGTCGTTGTCCAGATTTTATAAAATTATTTATTGTCATAGACAAAGAAACTGTACACGTGAACAAAAGCCGCGACTCGATTCAAAGAAAGCATAGAGTGACGTCGTCATAGTCGTGAAAAATGAGACGCATTCAAGAGAAGTGGATATAGCTCACTTGTTTAGGTTCTGCAGTACTCGGCGCGTATAGCGCTTGTGTTTTGAGAGTCGAAAATCGACTTGAGATTATTTCGAATGTATACATTCCAAAGAATGAATTTCGATATCGAATATTATTAAACGAAGTGATTATTAAAATAAAGATGTGTATTAATTGAATTATTTCTTTTTAGAACTCGAGTTAGAAATTTTTCAAAAATTTCTAGATATGTGTACGAATACTTTTCGTCTAAATAAAGAGCATGCTGATGAAAAGACATGGCTTAAAGTACACGATGATGTTGTACATATTAACACCGAATCAGGTGCTAATTATCAATTAGGTGCGTAAATACAGTTTTGAATATGATATTGAGTATGATAAGATGTGACTATAATAAGATTTGATTAATTATTAAGCTGAACTGAAACAGCGGAAAAAAAAAAAACTGTTTAAAGTTTGAGAATTTAATTTAAAAGGACACCGTAATTCTTGTTGGGTCATTTATGCAATATTTACGCGTTGTACGAGTACTGTTGTATGAATGACTAAGTTGAAATTGAAAATAATCTTGTGTTCGGATGTTGACGGTTTCACCTGTTTCAATTTAGTTATACTTGTTGTTTGGTGTACTATATTTGAAGCACAGTCTAATTGGCAAAATTTATTGTAAATATATCAATATTTATAGCTAACATTGGTTTCAATCCAAATGAGTGGGATTGGATAAAAGGTATGATTATGGCACAAGCTAATGACGAACAAGGTATGGAGTTGCCAAAGACGATAATCCAACAAGAAAATGCAGAGAGCATTTCTGTGGAGCTTGAAAAACATCTCCTGAATGATGAGTCTATTTATGATGTGAATGAGGAGACAACGATGTGTCAAAAAGATGTGCATACTAAGAGTGATGATGTGATTGATCGATCAAAAGGTAAATCTTAATAATATCACTTGTATAGTGTCCAATTTAATAATAGTATATAAAAAGAAATGTCTCTTCTGCTTATTTTCAAGTAAATTCTAATTAAAATAAAGATGTGGAAAATGTTTAAATGTAAAATGTTTATAATTTTCAGGTGAAATGAAAATTGATTCTCAGAGTTTAGCAGAGCTTAAAAACTCTTTTAATACGTTGTGTTCAACAGTTAATAACATGATGAGTTTTTGGAAAGAGCATGTTGTTCACGTTGGAAACGCAATTAATAATTTAGAGTCAATAAATAAGAGAAATGACGAGAAGTTTTTGAGTTTAGAAAACAATGTTAAAGCTCTTACTGACACGATAAAGACATTCAGTCAAGATAAGATCAATGAGAATTTTGACAAGAATAATATCTTAATAAATCAAAATATTTCTGCAAAATCTAGCACAATTGTGCCTGAAGAAAAGAGCACTAGTGTGGATGAAAAAATAGCTCTAGCTGTTAGAAAAGAATTTGAAAATCTGAATGCTACAGCAAATAAGAGTGCATCAAAGTCATTAACTGACGAATTTAAGGACGTGGTAAAATTAATTAATAAAGAATCAGGAGTCAAAAGAGACTATAAATTAACGTTTCAAATGAAATTTGAACACTTTTATGATTATTTTTCGTCAGAACTACGAATGCAAGAATTGTTATATGTAATTGATTCAAAATCTGCGCCGAGCTCTAGCTCATTAGATGAAAATATAAAGGAAAAACACAAATTTAAGGTGAGAGATATTCTAATCAACAGATTAGACATAACTTACTATTCTAAAGTTGTGAATATAAAAGATCCAGTTGAAATATTACAAAAAATAAAAGAAATTAAAAGATGTGAAACAAATACCACGACGTGTTCAGTAAGACAACAACTATATACGATAAAATACAATCCTGCAAAAGAAAAAGCGACACAGTTCTGGGATCGCTTCGAAGAGCTTGTCAGATTATATGAAAATTTACCTGGAGTGAATTCTTTGCCGGAAGAAGAGAAAAGAGATGCATTTTATAATGCTATAATGTTGCATGTACCGCAGGTACAATTTTTAAATTTTATGAGCAAAAGTACAAAAGGAAAAGGATTGTCATATGATGAGTTAAAAAATTTTATTATGCAAGCTGAAGCAGAAAAATTGCAAAGCACTTCGGAAACTAGCCCCAGAGCAGCTATGTTAGCAAGAAAGCTGAAAGATCGGTATGATGTGAAAGATAGATGCTTTGAGTGTGACGATCAAGGTCACATTAGTACAAACTGTCCCTGGAAAGGAACTGGATTAAAAAAATGCTATTCTTGTAATCAGTTTGTACAACACAAAGCTATTGATTGTCCGTTAAACTCAGTTATGAGATTAGGTCAAAATAATGCCCAAAGAATTGGAAATCGAAAGCAAAATACACGAGGCCGAATTTTTAATAACCGTTCTAGAGGCTTTAAAAGAAATGCTAATAATGATGAGAAGGCTAATGAAGGAAATAAATTTCAACGTTACAATAATGGTAATAGAGGCAGGGCAAATGGAAGGAATAATTATTATAAGAAAAAGAATAATCAAAATTCACAAAAGTTTTCAAATAATTATAAAAATCATCAAGCTAAACCAGCGAATCTCAAAGAGGCAGGTGAGAATAATCATTTAAACACATATACTTATTTTACACCAATAGTCAAGGATGATTTGAATGATATAGGTTTTAATATAAATTCGAATAGTGATAACAATAGCCTTATTGCAAAGTTTTTAGCTGATTCAGGTGCAACTGAGCACTTAACAAATTCAAAAATTATATTTAAAACTTTTAATGAATCTGATTGTGGGAAAATTAAATGTGCTAATAAAAATTCAAAAGCAGACTTAAAAACGGAGGGAGAGGGTATAGTAGAAATTCTAGATAGAACTAAGGATAAAATTTATGTTTTAAACAAAGTTATTTGTGCAAAAGATTTGTCAGAAAATTTACTTTCTTTAAGAAAATTTGCAGAGTTAGGTTTAGGAATTTATTTAGATAACGAAAAAATTGAAATATTTGATCCGTTTTCAAATGAATTGTTTATGAAAGGTATATATAAAAGTCCTTACTGGATTATTGAATTAGAAATAAATAATACAAGTACGACAGATTCTTTTAACTTAAATAGTAACAATGACAATGTTTTTGTTAATTTAATCAATGAAAGTACAAAGGATATAATAGAACCAAGGTACATTACACGTAGTATAACTGCTAAAGATTTGTGTAAGTTAAAAGATTTGTCTCAATCAAATGATGATAATAGTGATCAAATTAAGGAAAAAGTAATACAAGAAGTGGCTAGTTCAGACAATAATAAATTAACAGAAACAAGTTCAATTGAAATTCCTAATAATGATAAGAAATTTATTTATGAACATTCTAATTTTGATACGACTATTTGGGATCGTAAATTTAGTGATATAGATGAATTACCAATAGTAGAATTGTCTGATACTGAATCGCCTTTTAATAAAAATTATTATAAGTTTGTTAAAAATAATAAAGCTATGCTATGGCATGTAAGAATGGGTCATGCTTCGATTAATTATTTAAAAGAATTACAAAAGTTATTTCCAGAGAACAAAAAATTACAAGATGCTATTTTTGATGATTCAATTTTAGACTGTGAAGTTTGTATGATAGCTAAAATCAATAAATTATCATTTAGTTCAATACGTAGACGTGCAACAGAACCCTTACAAATTATACATTCTGATTTAATGGGACCTATTAATCCGCCATCTTATCCGAAAGGATATCGATTTATTGCTGTTTTTATTGACGATTTTTCACGTTTAGCAATGGCATATTCAATAAAACTTAAAAGTGAAACTGGACATTGTCTTGAAATTTTTGTTCGTAGTGCTCGAAATTTATTAGGATATGATGCAAAAGTATGTTTTTTACGATCTGATCAGGGAACTGAATATACGGGTGGATATACTGTCGAAGTTTTGAATTGTTTAGGTGCAGAACAGCAATTTGCTTGTCCAGATACTCCTGAACATAATGGTGTATCTGAACGATTTAATCAAACGATTCAAAAGAAAATTCGAGCGTATATGTACGATTCAAAGTTGCCTGAAAATATGTGGGATTTAGCATTAAGTGCAGCCGTATACGCATATAATAGGACTCCCCATAAGGCAAATGATATGATTACGCCCTTAAAGAAATTCGCACCAAATCATAGTTATGATATAAATCAAATCAAAAGATTTGGTTGCTTAGCCTATATTAAAGTACAGAGAAAAACGGGTCCAAAGTTCAGGTATGAGGGAAGACGTGTAGTGTTAGTAGGATATACTCCCACAGGTTATCAATTTTTAAAACCGGAGGAAGGAAAATATTATGAAAGTAGAAATGTAAGATTTAATGAAAAGTTAGTTTATGGAGATAAATATGGAAAAGATGCCATAAAAGATTGGCCTATGATTGAAGGAAAAATTGATGAAAATAAATGGTTTATTGAATTTGAAAAGGAAAATAGTGAAATGAATGACGGGTTTTCAAATTCGGAGGGAGAAGTTAAAGAAACCATTAATGATCCGGAAAGAAAGAGAGGACGGCCAAGAAAAATGCCTGTGAATATTGACAAAAGTATTGATAAAAATAATACATTTAATATGAAAAGATGTGATAATATAATTGATGACACAAGCATCTCTGGTATTTCAAAATTACTATTTGCTACTCAAAAATGCGATTTAGAGCAAAATGATGTGTTTAAAATAAATGATGAAGTGTATCATGCTCTTTTAGCAAACATTAACAATGATCCAGTATCATATAAAGAAGCGATGAAAAGTAATGAACGAAAAGAGTGGGAAAAAGCTATTATGAGTGAATTAAATTCAATGGATAAAAATAATGTTTGGGAACTAGTTGATAGGCCTACAAAATCAAAACATGGAAGAAATGCAAATATAATTGATTCAAAATGGGTTTTAAAGAAAAAACTTGAAAGAAACGGTGATATAAAATATAAAGCTCGATTAGTTATCAGGGGTTTTAAAGATAAGAATAATTATGATTTAAAAGAAACATATGCACCTGTATCTCGTTTGCCCTTAGTACGCGCTGTATTAGCTATTATAAATAAATATAACTTAGAAGTTATTCAATTAGATGTCAAAACGGCTTTTCTTAATGGAACGATTGAAGAAGAGATTTTCATGGAAATACCCGAAGGCACTAATTATTCTAGTAACATAAAAAATAATAAGGTGTGTAAATTGTTAAGAGCTTTATATGGTCTGCGTATTAGTCCGAAACGTTGGAATCAAAAGTTTACTGAAGTAGCTTTAGATATAGGTTTAACTAATGACGATAATGAACCTTGTTTATTTATGTGGTGTAATAACAATAGATTTTTAATTCTTTTATTATACGTTGATGACATACTTATAGCTAGTAATGATTTGAGGAAACTTAATGAAGTGAAAATTAAATTACAAAAAGCTTTTGAAATGACAGATTTAGGATCGCCACAAGAATTTCTCGGGATTTCGATTAAGAGAAATAGAAGTGAACAAACTATAATTTTAAATCAAGAAAAATATATTAATAAAATTTTGCTTAAATTTAAATTTGATGAGATGTACCCACAACGAACTCCGATGGTAACCGCGCAAGTAGCAAATAGAGAAAGACGAGATAGAGAAGAATCAGGTGACTTGTTAAAACAGAATAAAACAATAGAAAATGAACCGTACAGAGAAGCGATAGGAAGTCTTTTATACTTAGCAGGTGCTACGCGACCAGATATTTCTTATGCTGTTAATGTATTAAGTAGACATCAATTAAATCCTACCGAAAATGAATGGAAAATGGTTCAGAGAGTTTTCAGATATTTATTATATACTAAAAATTTAGGTTTAAAATTTACAGCCAAAAATGATAGAATGCAAGCTTTCTCCGATGCTAGCTTTGCTGATTGCAAAAATTCATTAACAACATGTGGTTTTGTTATTCAATTATATGGTGATACTATAGCATGGAGAACGCATAAACAAAGTTATGTTGCTTTGTCTACCTGCCAAGCCGAATATGTAGCAATGAGTGAAGCTTGTCAAGATCTAATAGCAATGAATAGATCTTTAGAGTTAATACTTAATCATTCATTTTATCCTATGATACTTTGGTGTGATAATAAAGCTGCAGAAACGAGTGCGAAAACGAGTGGCGGTAATAAGTTAAGGCATATGACAGAAGTAAAAGAACATTACGTTAAAGAGTGTGTAAAACGTAATTTAGTTAAAATTAGTTGGATTTCATCCAAAGAACAAATTGCAGATATTTTTACTAAACCTTTATCATTCGAAGTTCATAAAAAGCTAGTTGATAAAATTATGAATAATATTTAATGGAATAATAAATAAATAAAAATTTATTTTTATTTTTGTGTTACAGGCAACAAGAATGAATAAAATCTTATAATTATTTAGTTTTGATATTTTATGTTTGAGTTCATTCAGATTTTGAGTTAGTCATAAAACAATAATGTAAAATTATAATAGAAAAGTTCTCTTGACAATAATTTAAAATAATGTGTGTAAATTCTAATGTATGTAATAAAAGCACATAGTCGGGAGGGAGTGTTAGAATATTGGTATAATGCGCCTATGTGCTATGGTCATTGTACATGTGTGATGTGAGCGCTCTCCCCCTACTCCTACACTGGTCCAAAGATTAAAAAGCTATGTGTCGCAGCTTTAGAAGCTACAGGCCCTTCCTGTTTTAGTTCGCTTGAGAGCCTCTTAAAGACTAGTTCATTTGTGACGTACGCTGTATAATAAAACTAGTTTAATATATATAATTATACTTATTCATTTATTAAAACCCTGTTTCCATTAATCTTCCAAAACTTAAAACAAGAACGCGTTATCAACTATAAAAAAAAATTGGTACATGAATGCAAATTAACTGTTCTATATTATCTCTAGGGCATGTGGGACAAAACCTCAAAACACGATCTCTATTTTTTTCATAACACAAAGTTGTGGAATCTGCTTGTTACTTACTGACACAAATGAATACCATGTCACGTTTTGCGCTACTAAAATTTGCATATTAATTATAATAACTTTCAATTTATCACAAAATTTAATTATCTCAAAGTACTCCTACGCTATAACAAGGTGGGTTTTAGAGACTCCCTTTCGACGTATAATTACACTTGTTGTACTGGAATTTGAATACTCGTTGAAATCAATAAAAGAAGTGGTATTTTACTGTAACTATTTTTCTCCGTGGATAGTCCAATATTATAAGTAAGACGAAATATCGCATTATATCTCGTGAAATCAAAATCCACGAGAGAAAAACAGTATCTCTCAAGCGTAAACTAAACATGCAAGAAGCGCACCCTTACCGGGTAACCCAATAAAACTTCGCTATACATTCTTTTCTTTACGAGTCACAATGAAACTCACTCTCTTTCTTTCTCCCAGCCTCAGGAGAGAGAATGGCTTGAAAAAGTGAGAAAACCCATGAAACCTCCTCGACGTCTCAACCAACGATATAGCGAAACGAGAGCTACCTCGAGCGTCAGAGCGAAATATTCATACCGTCAATCCTTCGCTTGTATATATATATACATACGTATATACGACTCGTCGACGAATGGCCCCGGTCATGCGGAAACTATAGCAACGCTCTCGATACTTGTATAACTCTTCGCGCAACTGAAATCTGTCACGGGACACACGATGTGCGTCAGCCTGGAGCTATGCTCCGCCGATGCAAGTATCATTATAACGTATATCCGAATGAGTGAAACTTATGTCTTCGTTCATTTGGAAGCAATATGTACTCGAACATTCTTTCCGCACGAGTAGTATTATGGCTACTCGGAGCTTCTTATCAGCGCGCGAGGACTGATGCTATATATTATGAATACGTCGCTATAATAATATAGCTGTGCTTCGAAATAGAGTAATAAAGAATGAACAAGAGGGAGCGCCTGCAGAGAGTATATGTGTATATATATATATATATATATATGATCGGGAGTGTATAGCAAAGGAAAATTTGTGTTTACCCATAGCAACAGGGTTTATCCCGGGAGCCGTGTAAACATCGAGAGGCTGCTGAGAAAATCGAAAGGATCTTCTTATCGTCACCACATGGTCGCGCGAAGTCTTTCGCACGCAGCCAATATATCGCATCTTTCCTTTGTCTTTCTTTCCCAGCCGCGTCTTGGCTTTATTCCCTATGGTATATATGGAAACCCTCGAAACGCCCTTCTGCTATTGAAAACTGCATTACACGTGTAATGGCTTGGCTACTTTTTGCCTCCTATATAGCTATATATCCGAGCGCTTTTGTTTTTCCTTGCCTGCCTTCCTTTGCTTGGATTCGCGCAACTATGGGGCTGTAGAGGCAACCGATACGTCGAGTGGCTTCTCTAGTAACAGACAGCTACTTAAGTTTTCTTAGAAATCGAGACGAGTTCGCTTTAAGTAAATGATCAAGATGGAAAATTACGTCATACGATACAAGTTATAATTACTCGGGTATTTTTGCAACGCAAATTATTTGCGATAAGGCTAAACAAACATCGGTGAAACTTAATTTATTCCCGTTTCGTAAATTTGCATTCGAACCTTCGACTTCGCAGCACCAGAAATTACAAATTCGTAATGGAAAACTCACAAATGTATAATTTAGAGAGTCGAGATAATTATCAAAGGGAGCAATTTACTTGATTAACTCTGTCTCTGCTCAAAAATCTGGAAACAAACATAATTTCGAATTGTACCCTTCCTACCTGCTGCACAAGCAAAGCGGGGGTGACAATTACGTATCATTTTTCGCAGGTGTATTAACATGATTTTTTAGCGTCGAAATCTTTAGCGTCAAAAAAGTTGAGATCGACTTCATGCTGATGACCAGATGAATAGGACTGATAGGGTAATCCTGCGATTGAATTATAGATAACGGAGAAAAGAATGACGTTAAAGAGGGTGCGCTGTGATAAAATCATTTGTTAAATTCTCATTTCCATCCCTATTTTATTTATCGAATTTTTGTCCAACTTCATAAAATATACCAATACAAAAAATTATATCTACTATTATAAAAATCATCAAAATTATTTTTAATTTCTTTTTTGTTTCGTACAGACTATCAATTCATAGGAAGCGAGGAAGCGAAAGCGTCGGTACAAACGCAACGGCTGCGTTTTCAAATCTATCAACGTCCTACGATCTCGATGACACCGAACTCGATGTGCAAAAAGAAAAGCGAACGCAAAAATATCTGATCTTCATGGTGACCGCTTATGCAGTGTGTTTATGTCCCCTAATGGTTCTGAGGTAAGAGCTTTATTATTGTTATTATTATCAAACTTACGAAAAATTTGATAAAGAATTTGACATACAAAGTAGAGTATATATAAAATTATAAATTTAACAATGCGCTTAATATTTTGAATCTTAAAACTACAAGAAAAAATAGGGACCTGTTCAAATCCAATTCGAATGATATACATCTAGTATAGATATACTAACAAAGTCAAATTTATCGGCACTCTCTTCCATTCCTTTCTTCCAAAAAATATTTTACCAGTACACCTTTTTGGTCTGACAAAACAGTTTAGTTATCTGATCTAAACCTACGAGTTGGGAGAGAGCACTTTCAAATATTTTTTCACCAGGATCGGGTTGATGAATGCGCTCGAACTCATTTACATGATTCAAAGAAGTAGCCTATTTTCTAGAAACTAGGAGTAAAGAGAAGATAAATTAGACGTTGCTAGTATATCTACAGATATATAAAAAGGAGCTGCCGCTACGTTTAAGTAGCGGTGTAGTAGGTCGCTGGATTTTAATCCATAGATATTTCAACAATAAATATACATCGTTTCAAATGCGTCTTTTCGTCGTAGCATTGGAATTACAATGACTACAGCGCCAGTTAGACCGGCTCAAAAGATTCAAACTTCAGCATGCTTTGTACGTTTTTCAAGTCTAAATTAAATTTTAAAGTATATCCAAAGTAATTAAACATTGAAAAAGCACACAATATTCTAGAGTAGAGATATTCTACGCTTCAGATATATAACATTAAAATAGAATGGTTTCATGCGTTTACATTAATTTTAACGACTATCAATATACGCAATGATCATTGATTAACGTCATATGATATATCATACATATATATAGTTGAATATGAATATTCATGATTGTTATACGAGTGATTTAATAAGAAAGTTATTGAATAATTAATTGATAGTTGCTTTTCAATGAAAACAGTTCATATTCTTGAGTAAAATAATAATTGTCTGAAAACATTTCTAAAGTTTCTTGCGTCGGTCTTAATTAAATATCCACAGTACTCGACTATGCATAGTTCGCAATTTCGATTAAGATAACGATAAATGATTCAAGTAAATATTGATTTTACGTTGCCGTGGAAATTTTGCGCTAATTGAAACGACTTCTAGTGATACAAACACGGGCCCATTTCTATGGTCTATATATTTATGTTGAATGAAATGTTAATCGCGACTCTGACTCAACGGAGAAATATTGTAAAAAGATATATCTAAAAGATTCAACGAAAACGTGTTTATATCTTCCGCATTAAAATCGCATTATCCCTTGTGATACCAACTTTCATATGAATGATCACATATTTCACTTGCATTCGCAAGTTTAATGAAATAACCAGACAACTGATTTCGCGTTGCATCTATTCGTTCTATGTTCTCTACAAATAGAACATTTCTCATAGCTACTCGATATCTGCCCACCATTCCAAATGAAGTTTGATAGATGTATATCCCATTTAGCCACATATATGTATGATAGATTCGAAACTGGTGCGATTTTCATCTGCCACTTTTGCTAGTTGCACGTGATCGAATGTTCATTCAGCGTCGATTGAAATTTTGTGACCTTCCGTTTTTTCTCTGCCTACCATCACACTGACTGCCTAAAAACTTTTCCATAGATAATCCTGTAGTAATAGAATATGATTTTTTTCCAATCCAACTAACAACCAAAACTTTTATATACTTTTGTTCGTCGATTGTTTGAATTCACGCTAAATTAGACAATAATGGGATTCCGTGTAAAAATAATATTTAAATTTCAGCGCTGCAATAAAATAAACAAAAATGAAATGACGTATAATAAACAGTAGCGCCAAAACGTCTAAAAAATTAAAATAGCTTGTTCGTAGAAGCTTTTATATAGAAGAAGTGAAGCTCTTGCGTTGAAAGAATATACCACTTTGGTCTAATCTAAGTGCTTTTATTCATTCATAACTAAACTACGACTTTTTAAAAAAATTTTAGTCTGATGCTCATTTTTTATCAGGATTATTCAAGTGAAAGCAGCGTTATTTTTTGTTGATCTTTCAAGATTAACTTTCATGAAGAAACCAGCTTACATATCCACTCAATCACTTACTTATACAGTTAAAGTACAATTATAACCATAGAACCAAATGAGACTGTCTAATGTAATACCTTGTATTAAACCTAGTGCCGCACTACCAAGACTTTATTATCTCATTTCGCATAGAACGCCTGAAAGTGCAACAGCGTAACAGCGCTTTATAGTTATATTACCGCAGGAATTTGATTTTCCGCTAGTCAGACGTTCCGATTACATTCAGCACAATCTCGTAAAATTACAGTGGAAAACCTCGAGGGCAAATTATAAGCGAGCTTTCACGGCAAAGCATAATGACGTATTTCAATAAATTCCATCTAAAATTCGCGTCCGCGCTCATATACAACATAATAGACTATCAAACCGTGAGCCTGTGAATCGATTGGCCATCACACGCGCGCACACACCGAGTGAAAATATTCAACGCTGCTGCGAAAATACTTTTACTTTTCAGTTAACTCTCGATCTTTCCCCGTCACCGGTGACGTCGTCGTTTCAGCCGCGTAGAAAAAAATCCAACAGTCTACAGAATCGGACATGGAAATATAACGTATTTTAAAGGCAAAACGAGAAGGTAAAACGGCGTATATTTAACGCCGCGGGCTGAAGAAAGCACAGGAGGTCGAGAGATATCCGAGAATCGACGTTATTTATATCCGATGCGGGAGGCTGATTTAGAGACGATACGAAATTCCGTTATATTCTCGCGAGTCGGTGCGGTTCGTATATAACTTGCCGCAAAAAGCCGGCACCCTCGAGCGACTTTTTTTATTACACTTTGTTTTATATGTATATAGGTGACGATGTATCCTGTCGCAATCATCTACACGTGACGCGCCCGTGGAATTGCTGGCTTTAGCCAGAAGTCCTTTTCTCTTTTTATAAATTACAGAAAACCGGTATTGCGCGCGACTTCTGAGAAAAAAGCTCGAATTCTTATAAGAAGGCTAATCCTTTGAGTTATTCCCACGGCGGTCACCCTCGGCACTTTTACTTCGATCTTTTTTTCAGACATTCTTTTAATTCGCTGCTTCTAAGTGACTGGAGTGTAAGATTCGAAGGTTTTTTTGAAGCGGAAACATGCGCGCATTATAAACTTAATATATGAAAATGATAGTCATCAATTAATAGAATTATATATAGATATTATTTATGATAAAATCGGCGGTGCTTCTCATTGCAATATTTCCCTATATCCACGGAATTTGCCGATTTTTCGTGGTTAGCTTTCCCCTCGCGTGTATAATAAAACTTGTTATACCGCGCAAAGGCAATACAAGCCAGGGTCGAAAGGTATAACGCCTCTCTTATGCTGCGGGTGATGTACTTTGTGCCACGTCGGCGTGTGGTGCAGCGAAGTTTTAACTGTGCGAAAAGAGATTAAGCTTTTTACTATCAATCGCTACTAGCAGTGCGACGTGGTCTTTTTCTCTCTTTATCTCGACTCAGCTGAACGACTCGAGAACACTTTGTCCGTGATATAAATTAGCTGAAATCATTCGCTACATTCTTCAGGGATAAAAATACGTTGAAAAATCGTTACGACGACGGTGTATTTTTATAAGCTTATATAGTGTTTCCCAATAAACTGTTGAGAATCGCGGCATTTACCGAGTATTATATAACGTAAGCCCATTGGTGCATTATGGAAAAATTGATTATCCTCTTGCGTAAGATTAAAATAAAAATGTTTTTTTCTTACAATTATGATCGAGCCGAGTTTTTAATTCTAGAGACCATTTTAAATTGTATATATCGATTCGATGAAAACGAGTTTTTGTAATTAACAAATCCGTATGAGTCCGTATGTTAATTAACGAATTCTGGCAAATGTAAAACCACATTTTTAAAAACTGCATTAATACGCGCGAAGAATTCGCGATTATAGATCACGTTACTGTCGAAATGACGATGAAATTCGCTAAACAGCCGTCAAAAGAATAGCAGAGGCTAATTGGGCAGAGAAGACAAGAGAAAGGGAATCGCTATATACTTGTTTACTCGATCCTCAGCGATATTTCGCTAAATCAGTCAACCTCTTACACGGACGACAAATAGAGGAAGCGGTATATATATATAAGGAAGAATACAGTCGATATCGTGTTCTCAACTCCTATAATATATGTATACAAAAGAAAACGAGAAGTCAAACAAAAGAAAGACAAAAAAGGTCCTCTCTGTTTGCTTCTAGATTAGCGAGATCGGCGTTTCAGGAGACCTACGCCAATTCCTCTCACATCGACATGACGTTTGTACTGTTTATCTGGGTGGCCTTTCTGCCCGCCCTCATAACTCCGTGCCTCTACGCCTCGTGGCAGATGAGCAGGTGAGTGGCACATACTTATTTACATCATATGCATATATCGCGATGAGACTGTGCGAGTGCGAGAAAGAGAGATGGGGATGACTTTTTAGATTACATACGAGCGCGATAAAGGAGGACAACTGCGCCGAGATACGGCGAAATAAAGGACGCGAGCTTAGACGCGCCGAATGGAATGTCAAAGGGAATGACGAGTATCTCATCCTGAATATCAATCTTTTGAATCGAGTCGTGTTCTCTATATATCCTCGCAAAGCGCACGGAGGAGAACACTGGAGGAAAAGGAAGGAAAAAGGTCGGTGCGGAAAACAACGACACAGTGAAAGAATGAGGGGGTGAATAGGAAACGGGGGAAACAGGAAAAAAACGCGGGAGAGCGTGGGACTCGGGGTACCGAGAAATGCGTGGAGTATAGTCTCGCACGAAAATGGGTCGAGAACTCGCGCGCGAGTTTGTCCAGGCCAAGAAGGTGTGGCTTACACAGCTCGACGCTTGATTACACGCCGAAACATATTCTCGGATTTGAAAGAGGAAGCCATTTGTCGGCTGAAATACTTACAATTAGTGCACGAGATATCCTTTTCTTTTTTTTTGCTCCGAGAGGGATCCGTCTGTAAATGGGTTGTTGCCGATCAATAACGAAATAGTCCGAGAGTTTAATTGATTGCCTTTTCTTCGAGCTTCTCTCGTTCTACCGTTTGTTCTGGCTGTGACAGATGCTCCGCGAGTAGTCCGTTATACACAAGCCTTTCGAGCGACAAAGTGTGTCTGTAGCGTCACGCTGAGCCTAGAGACTCCTTACACTACTGCTGGTTTTTTCGCGCTTATGGATCTTTCACACGAGTCAAATGGATGTGGTGTAGCGGAGATGTAATATATGTATATAGGAAATGTTCGCATGCAAAAGTTTTTCCTCTGGATATAGTAAAGAAAGTAGCAGCTAATAGATGAATTTTTATGCTCGAAAAGTTTCCAGCATAGGCTCATCGTCACATCTACGCTACCCTTTTGCGAGTGTCGTAAGCAGGATTTCCATCGGATCCGAAAAAAATCAGATCACGATGATGCAGGGATTCGAATTCACGATCTCTCGAGCGTGAGAATCGAGCATGTCATTAAATGCACACTATTAAACGTCGATTACTTATACTTTTATTTTAGCAGCAGTAAAGAATCCTAATGTGCAGTATACTCAAAGCGTAGCTATCGTCAAAGGAGAGTTTCAATTTTATATCGATCTCCTATTTCCCATCAGCGATTCAATGCTAATTGTTGGGGTTGACGAAAGCGTGTTTTCCAATTAATTCACTGGCGTACGTTGTCGCGGTAAACAGCGTCGACGATTCACGCGCTTGAAATTTAGCGACGGGTACAACATTAATGTCGCATTTGCAATTCAGATAGGGCGAAAAATTTCATCGAGCACAAACCGACGGGTGTATATTGCTATATATGTATGTATACGGTGTGTGTATGCCATACGCGCGTGTGAATATTAACACGGTTGAAATTTTCAAATTCTTGATTGCACGTATACCAGAACTCGCATATTTCGTCCTCGAGTTCATTATAATCATATCCCTCTCTCGCACAATCGAGTATTCCCGAGACGTCGCGCATATTCACGCGCAAAAGCCACTACCGGGAGGATTAGAGGGTGAATGAGTTCGAGTTCGTATACACGTGGGTATTAAAATGTCGCCCCCTTCTCTGATGCCGCGTCCTTTGCTTTCTCTCTCTCTCTCTGACCCTCCCTCCCCCCTCTATCTCTTTTTCGCGCCGTAACTTTTTTTGTTTGATGCGTCCCGCTCGGCGTACGTTGCGCAACGCGCGTTTGATGAATTATGCAAAGAAAAGTATGCGCCAATGGGGAGTGAGAGGGGAGGAGAGAAAAAAATGCGAGAGCTTGATCCTGAGTGGGATACAGGGGAAGAAGAGCCGAATAGACAATGGATTGCGGAAAAAAAGCTCGAAAGGGTCGATCGCGCGGAAAAGTTCGAGTTTAAATCCAGTGGAAAATTTTTTTTCATCCCCGCGAAATAATCGCACGTGCGTATCGCCAATGAGAATGGAATATCCCCGAAACGTTTTCCGCTAGCTCGTTTTATCCATTTACATAATAGGTTATTCCGTTTGAATAAAACTGACATCATCCGTTAGTGCAGCAGGCGCAAATAAATAATGCATGAGAGCCAAATCCTGTGGCAAAAGGAATCAAAGCACTAAGGTATAGAAAATTGAAGACGAAAATAATGAATTAATCCGTCGCCTGCTACATGGAACAGCCGCAATCGTATATATATAAGGCACAGCACGTTGTATATGTATACGCGTATATTTTTCGGGTATATAAGCTACATTATTAATAGCCGGCACGATTAAAAGGCTTTTACTTAGCAGCGACCCCTACTGCATCTTGTTTTATTCGTCCATTCGCTTAAGTTCGTCAGGTCATTCGTTTCACTTTCGACGTATCTTCTTCCCAACGTGCATCCCTCCTCGGTCCGGATGGACGACCATTTTTCTTTCTGTCGGCAGTTGTTGCGGATTGCTAAAACGGAATTCTTTTTCTTACTTCCTTTCGTTAACGATTTTTTTTCTCACTTTTTCATTGCGCATTTGCCGGAGGATCGTTGACTCGACCGACCTTGCTCTGTTATACTTGAGTGCGCAGTTAAATAGCGCCGCTTGAAATTATAATTAAGATCATTTTCCGCGTACAATTTATGCTATAATTTCATAAATTCAGGATTATTTTGCAGAGTACTTTAATATTGCAATGAACTCGAATCAGTTATAATGATTTTACTAATTTGACATGTTGAATATAATACTTTGCTAATAGTTCGATAGATTGTAGTGCTGTTGGAGACAAATACACAATTTAGTTGAAAATTGTCAAGTTTTGATTGTGTATTTTTAAAAAAAATGCAAATCTGTAGTAAATATACGAGTAGATGCGAGTGAAGCAGAAAGGTGTCGTATTACTTTTTCAAATTCAAATTTCCCAGCATATGCAGTGCGGTGAATACTAAATAAAAAGTGAACATGAAATTAAAATACTATAATACTCGATAAAGTGGCAGTAATTTTCATTTTTAGGAATTTCCCTTAAATTCTTTACTTATTTATTAAGACCAAATTCAAAAATCTAAATGACGACGTGTTACATACATCTATTTACTTTCTTATCTCTATATTCTTATAACTTCGATAAATAGGTACATCGCATATCTGCTGTGTGACAATTCTATTCGTTTGATATTTTGTGTAGGCTCTCTCTCTCTCTCTCTCTCTCTCTCTCTCTCTCTCAGTTTGCATGTCTTACTTGAACTAATTGCAATATCAGACAATATTCACTGTTCATCTGCTGATCAAAACGTCAATTTCTCGCATTTCATATTTCAATTTTTTCATATTGATTCGATATCGTACGTGGACTATCTATACGTACATTGTTTGTGGGCACATATTGTTTTTTCTTCGATGTCGATACGCAATTCATTGAAATATCAACAACAACGAGAAAAAAATAAACGATCAAACCTGCACATATGCGCGCGTGAGATTATACGGGCGAACGTGGAAGACAATATATTATAAGTATAGAAGCTATATCCCCGTCTGATATATGTATATAATAATTAAGCAGCTTCGCGTATATGGCAAGCTTTATGGAATCGCTAAATACGGCAACGAGTTAGCAATCCTATAAAGCTTGCTCGCATCACGATTCATTGAATAACAAGAGGAAATCTCTTTGCCAATATTGATGCAAAAAGAGAACGGCGTCGGTCTGTAGCTTCTCTCGCATCCTCTTCAAGAGTCGCTCGCTCGCAATATCGATTCAATTACGGCCGCTTGCGCGCCGGTAATCCAGCGAGGCTTGCATTGATGCACGCACGCCCGCGGAACGCAGAGCTCAAACTCAATAATTTAGCCCGACTTTGATGAAACCAGCCGACTGTCGCGTGACGCGACTCGAAAAATCCAAGTGTTCCCTCGGAATATGGGTATACCGATTAACCGACGCCGTGTTTCTCTATAATCGTAATAATAACGGGCAAAATTTTAGATCTGTTATGGCGACGCGGTAATTACGCCCACTTTAAAAATAGCTACAGTAGGCTTGGAGTTGCTATAATGATTCTTTAGAAATGAATTATATAAATGCGGCGGAGGGGATTACATTTTGCACGGGGGCTCGTAATTCTGTTGGGAAACGATTATGCAATATTGCGAGTTCAATCAGATTCGGAGAACATGGATCAGTAACAGATTGTATATATATATGGAGGAATAGGGAACTGGTATGAAAATGTATTCTTTGTCGGTGTACATCAGATCGATATAGATGAGACAGAAAGCCGAGATATCTTCAAAGACGATGCCGCCGTAACATTGTGATGTACACGTCATGATTCTCATGATTTTCAAGTAGCTGAATATCTTTATTATGTTTTTTGATGGATTGTAAATAATGAAAAAGCTTCGAAGGAAAATCGAATACACCAGTTGTTAGAATTCATAACAAAGTTTAAAGTGGCATGCATCAACTTTATTCTTACTGACTTTAAACCTAGAAGGATTTCACATTATATCATGACGTCTCCGGTGGAAACTGGTTTCATAAATAAAAACTCCTGCGAGAGAAAAGAAACGAATGAGAATGGATGATGTATTTGTACAAAATTCATATAAAACTCGTTGCAGATACTGAGTGATAAACTCTTGCAGACAATGTGATAAACTACAAAACCTATACATAATAATCTATTTCCTAAAGTAATTATAGCTCGACCCTATAATATCTCCGAGTATTATGCATAGTCATTTTCAACTCGATCTCCATTATCGAGAAAGGAAGAGTTTCGCCCGTGTGTATAACGTTTATAAACAACGTCATGTATAATCCCTCCACCTCGGCTATTTATGTTGGAGCAGCTCATAGTATAGACGGGCACTTAATTATAAATGTCGCCGGTTCAGCACAATACAGGCAAACGGAATTTCACAGGCTGACGACAAGTTGAATTCTCTCTCTCTCTCTCAGCCGGACAAAGCGTCGCGTCATGGGCATAGCCGCGTTGCCATTATCACGCTCTTCTACACACCCGGTCGCATATATAGCTATTTCCCCATTCCGAATTAAATTACATCTCGGACGCGAATTCGGACATTTTCTTTGGCTCCTGTCTATACCGTATAATGATATACCTGGAGATGAAATATAAGCACGTATGAAGCTCTAAATGAAATATTCAATACCTATGAACAGTCCTTATAGGAATTCGTATAGGTAAATAGTTATAGTAAACAAGCGCGTACAGCGGCTATCGGTATATATACATGTTGTATAATATTAGTGTGCATCAGCACTGGCGTCAGCTAAATACACGTACTTGCAGATAATCATAAGCAGAGGATGGAGAACGCTGGGTCAATGCATTATAACGAAGCGCGAATATTTGATAATTCCGATTATTGATCAACTTAAAGTCTGTTATTCAAGTTTAATTGGATGAAATATAAGAAGCAGAAAGTTTTCAACGAAATGCTAGCGATACGTTAATTTTGTTAAGTTAAGATTGATTTTAATGTATTTGATGAGAATACGCACTATCAAAGGCGAAAATAATAGTCATTATCAGTAGAATGAGCCAAGTGTGATCAGACGTCGACGAATATTGATTCGCAGAATGCTATTTCGGTTTGATATTCGTAAGGATGCTCAGAATCGGTAACGAATTCATGTTTTTGTGCTTCGAAAGACGTGATAAATTCTGTAGGGATTCTCACGAAAATACATTACTATACATTCGCTGGTGGCTATCGTGAATTTTCTGTTTTTGTCTGGGTCATACCTTCAATCATTTTCCGATAGCTTTTACCAATATATATATACTCTAATAATCTAAATTCAGCGGTAAATCGACTTTGTTCATTGAAGTTTATATGTTAAGGAGTATATATAAATGATGTTTTTAAATTGCGATTTATTGACATAAAGTTTTCTCTTTGGACTTTACTACAAACGGTCAAAAGGCAATAGTTATAAGCCAATAACTACAAATTGATATAATAAGCTAAATCAATAATGGATAGATACTTAAATTCGATATAAGACTACTTAAAATAATGGATGAACATTTTATTAATGGATAAAAATGTTTCTCAAGTCAACGAAAAAAGTGGTCGACGTTGTTGTCCCCTGCACAACACATTATGCAGCGCTAACGGAGATACATGACTCATCGGTGACTGACATATGGCATTACGCGATCAATGATATATCCTCTTTATCCGCCGTTTGATGGATCAGACCTAATTATACGAAATTCTCTTATCGTTGCAAAAAATTAACATGAACTCAAACATTGATAGAGTAGAAATTTAGTATTGAGTAAACATTGACAACTTGATAAAGTCTAAACAAATTTCTTCAAAACTGAAATTCAGAGTAATCATACGCAAGTTATACACATTTCATAGTATAGGCAGTTAATTTTAAAAAATTTAAAAATTAAAAAAAATCATAAATATATAGGTACATTAAATGTTGATTTCTGTATTTCTCTGAGAATTAAAAATTATAATTGTCTATATATACGAGCGTCAATAGAAAATGGTTGACATCCCGTATATAATGCATTGTTGGTCCCTAGAGTGTTTCACGCTATTGCAGCATCACTGCCTTCCGAGGCTATTGGTAGTTGGATTTCGCTCCGACGTCATTGTGCGCGAATGAATTTCTGAATTATTCCAAAACCATGTCCTACATACGAGAGGATGACACGCGCTTATAACGAGAGAATGCGTGCTACCGAATGAGGCCCACGAGATTCCGGGGAAAGTCCTCGAAAGCGTATAAAACGAGGGAATCAGGATTTCGATCTGGTCAAAAGCAGATGGCAATCAACCTATTTCCTTATTGCCAATCGAAGAGACAACTCTCCTCTCAATGTCTCCTCCGGTCCGAATACGATCGATAGAATATTATACTGTCCTTCTTTTCTCTCGCCCCATGTCTCGCCATCCCTATTTCCTTCTAATTCCCTAGCTCACTTTCCATTACCGATTCGCTTGATGTCCTTCTCTTTTTAGTTTAACCTGATTACGATTGCTTGAGTAAATTGTCGAATAACATACAAAGACTATTTTATTTCCACTCTAACTTATTTATAATTTATTTGATCGAAAAGATGCATTATACATCAGTTTTGAAGTAAATAAGCAAAAACGAAAGCTCACTTTCAAAGTTTTATTTATTTAATTGCAAGTTTCACACGCGCTATAGCTTTTTCGAAATTTATCAGCTTTATTTATTTAGTTATTTCCATTGCCGCTTGAAATGCCTCCTATTTTTATAGCCCATTAAGATTGAATAAGACATGTTCTCTCTGAAAGTACAATAAAATGTACTACTTTCTTTCCAAGCTCATGAAATAAACAGCTCACACTTCCGTCGAGTTTTTCCAAAAAGTATAAGTGTGTTCACGGAAAAATACAAAGTTGTTAAATTTCAAGCCGAACAAAACAACGACTTATAAAACTAAAGTTTGCGTGGATTTAGATAGATGTTTGTGTTAAAATAATGCGTAAAAATTTCTATCGGGAAATCCAAATATTTGCATGTTATTTGTCTAAAATACGGTAATAACGTATTATACTTACCAACTGATCTGTTATTGAAAAAAGTCGTCTCCCTTTTCCATCAAAAGCCAATATGCTGACTGACCATTTCAATACCGAATTTCCGCGAGACATGGTCACAGCCTGCGGTTGAATAATAATTAATCTTAGGTATATCGGGTTGGTTTATTTACCCTTCTCCCTGATCTCTCTAATTCCATTTCCGCACATGTACATTCCTCCCGCTCTATTGGTCAATTGCTCTTCTATCTATGCAGGTAAACTTTTCGAACTTTTCTGCCTATCGCCGTTCGGTGAAAGCAATCTTTTGTCGACCAATTGTCGCATTAAATAGCACTACTACAACAACATGCGAAATCAAAACTCGTTATAATATAGGTCAGCCGTATTGACTAACTCCAGTACAGAAACTAATTTACACTTGGATTATGGCGGCTTGGGGTGTTTGCTTGTGCATCCAAACACACGTTACATGTCGCGAACTAGTCAGATGTGGGTTTCGTAGTTTCAACACTTCGTTCATGTAGTTTCCACTCGACGGATTCCTTGGCAGATCTTGGTGCACCCAGGTTGTTCGTCGGAGTAGCAAAAGCCAGTGGGGAGGATTGCAAGGGGGAGAGACGGGGAGTGGTCGGCTCTGCGTATAATGTCACTTGTCTCTCCGGATGGGAGAGTCCTCGAGACTTTGTGAGAACAGAGGCGAAGGAATAAGAGGGAGAAGGAAGCGACGAAGGTGAAGCTCGTAAAGAAGTTTTTTTCGTCCTCCTTTGTTGAGAGACCAAAAGAGTGAGCAGTGAGAAGCTCTGCATTTCAAAGGATCTCGCGTGTGGTCCGTCGGACGATCAATAAGAAGGGAAATGATGTGTTATTTACTGCAGGAGATAATGGAAAGGGACTTGGAAAAAAAAAGAAAATTTACGGCCTGCCACTGAGATTGCTGTGGCGATTCTATTCAGAATGTCTTTCCATTCGATTCAATGAACATTGTCGCATAAACTATCCGTAACGATTCATGCACACGTATACACGCGGTATAGGAAATTGATATTTTCGAAAAAATACCAAACTCTTATTTTAAGGTATTAAATTAGAGGCAATGATATTTTGATTTGATGCCGTGTTTCTAACAATTTCGAATAACAAAAATGAAGTCGAAATGCACGACGATTAACCTGCTGTTTAATTAATCGGACGTTATTACTGCGCTTTGCAGAAATTTAATATCATCAGAGTAATTGAAAATCAATAACCCATATATTGCTCATTAAAATCTATTCAGGACAAGTCAAAATAAGATGAAGCCGATGTTTAGATGTTTCAAACAAACTTTACATTATTTTTCATAACATGCATTATTTTGATGCATATAGTTAAAAGTTCAATTTTGCATGTACAAAGAGCACTTTAAACGAATTTCGCTCTTACGATAACGTCATCCTGTCAAAGACCAGATTGTAAATTGCCCTAAAGTCTTCATAGACGTTGCTAGTATTTAGGAAAATGTGCCTGAAGTGCTCCTGCACGATAAATATGCGATAACAAGTTAAAAGGGTAGACCAACGCTGAATTATTATTATAGAAAGAAATAATGAAGGTATATATTGTATTTTAAATAAAACAAGAATATTATTAGTTGCAACAGAATTTAAAATAATATACCACTGAGGCATTTATTTTTAGTTTAAAAAAAATATCCTTTAGCCTTGCAAAACATTTTTCTATGAACGCTATAGCATAACGGAAAAAAGTTCCTTCCGTAACATTTTTCAATTAACTTTTTCGACAGTTGCACATCGATCAATTACTTTTTTCAATCAAATTCTTTTTCACGCATTCAAATATCATTGCTCAAAGCAATCCTTTTTCAAAGCTAATCATAAAAAAAGCAACGCGAGCAACTTCCCTAGCCGTCCCTTTCATCCCTTTATTCGATGATCTCTCAGGCTCGAAATTGAGTAACGCGACATCGTCTGTTGCTAGGCCGGCAAAGGAGCGTCTGCGAGGCTACTTCCGTTTCTCGAATCGACGCCACACGCGGGTCTGCGAGGACGGGCATCAGCGCCGATCCAGCAGCCGGGCTTCTCGGCATCACTCAAATCTGGCCTCACCGCAACCGCCACGATCCCGGGCCGGCAGCAGCAATTCCGGCAACGGCAGCGCAGTCCTCGGCGCCGGAAGTTCCGTCAGCGCCTCGCGCTCCGCCAGATCCAGCGGTGTCCTACCACCCGAAAGTCCAGACTTATCCGTTGCAAGCTACAGCCCTTACAAAACCAGCAACTTCGTCATGCCGTAGAAGATTCCACAGGTTGGACAGCTTATCGCAACCGACTATTACCAAGTTTGGAAAGTTTTTCAGGGGTTGCGGAGATGAGGGAGATATCCATAGTACTCCAGACGAGTTCTACTGAACTGAATAAGGTCTGATATATATATAAGTTTACTTGTCTTGTAACCATCGATGCTTGAAAGAATAACGTATTTTATCGTATATGATTGTGTATGTCGACTGGAGAGAACGGATCGCGAGAAATCTCACTGACGTATTGGTGGTTGTTTAGAAAAATTTACATCTTTTTTCAAGTTTGTAGGAAAAATTCTTTTTTACCAGCTCGCATCCACAGTCTTAAAATGAAGAGATGACAATGGAAAATTGGTAGGTATAGTCTTTAATATTTGTATATGTATGATGAAAACAATGTTTTCTAGCGGCGAATCACTTTTTTTTAACCATGCTGGCTCGTTCATAAATTATATAGTTTGTAACTTTATTATGAAAGAACTTTCACTACACTCTTGACTTACGTAAACTAATGACGAATTGAGGATAAGATAATTTCATTCTAAAATTAATTAAAGAAATTGGCATTGGTACAATAAAATTAGAATCTCTATTTTTGATAACATCTTTCTCCTGCGTTTGTACAAATTAGTTTTAGAAAAAATTGAAAGTTTTTTCAGAATCTAGTCGCATTGCACTATCAATGAGTCGTAATGAACTCTTGTAATTATAGCAAATTATTTCATAGAGGCCTTGCTCTCGGGAAACTGATCTTGACAAGCTTCGAAAAAATGACTTCTTATACTTAATAATAAATCCCAATGCTTGTATAGTGTTTAATTATACCCTTGCTCAACAGATACAATTTCGTTGAAGAATATTACAGTATAACCATATTTCAATCGTTAGTATACAAAGTTTACGCAAAGTGTACAAAAAAATTCATAAAAGAAGCTAAATATCTCGAGAACAAGGTTACTGAATAAAAGTGTAGGTTTGAGAAGTCATTTCCTGAATATATTCAAGATCGGCTTCCCAAAAGCCGCCTTCTCGCCTTGTAAGAACAATATAAAACGTTTACATTTCTTTATAGTTTATAAATAAAACTGTTCTTGTAACTTCTTTATTAGAGAAATTATCACACGTTGTACCTCATTTATAACTATTATTTATTAACCTCTCTTAAAGCAATTAAGGATTTCTTTTGCATCAATGTAAGAATGCATTTTTATTGAAGACTTAAAGTATATACAACGATACTTAGATGTACCTGAATTGATAAAATAATAATAAATTTCACTTAAATGCACAAGCGAAGGCAGATACGTAATAATATCGGACGTAGTATTTAAAATCTTTGTGAAATATATAAATAATTTATTTATTAAATTTTTGTCTACGAAGGCGTATATTGTTTAAGAATAACAATTGTTTGCTATATTCCAACCGCTTCAAACCAAGTATCTCTTGTACAACACAAGCATAAGAAATAGTATAGGTCATTACTTGTAGCCATCCATTTATATAAATTTATTATTGCCTGATAATTTTACTTTATCAGGATACATTCACTTATTTATTAAGATTATTCTTCATGTAACTATTTTATATAAGGTGACGAAATCATATAATACGTAAACTATATCTGTAATATAATGTACATATACATTAAATAACAAACGTAATTTATGATATATTTATTCCGTATATATTTATGGAAAATATATATTTATCAATCCTATGAAAGTCATGCCAAATTAATGATAAATATTAGCTATTCTAATATTTACAGTATACTCAAAAATTTTTTTACAGTCTTAATTTAATTTAAATACTACAATAAAAAGTTTAATACAACTTGAAAAATATTGATCTTTACCGCAAATTAAATTTATTATAAATGATTAAACTTAATTTTATGATCGGAAGTGTTTTTCTTATAATACACTTTAAAAAGAAACATTAGCAATCCTATGTATCGAAATTAATTTATAATGCGTAACAATAATATATTTATACTACACGCATTGTTTCCGTTACTAGGATGCAAAGTTAAACTCTACACACGTGTAACAAAGCTTTCGCCATGATTGTGAGAAGATGCGACTTTACGCACTATTTGAAACAGTTTCCACGAGCTCACTATGCGCAAAGTAAAACGAGTTCATATAAAGCACAGCTTTATGTACGTCGCAAGTTAGTCTTTAAGCGCACGATGTCAAAATAGTGATTTTCGATGGTGACGCGAAAGGGGTGATTCTCGTACGAGTGTTAGAATGCTTTTATTATTTCTCAAATGTAAAAATAAATAATACATAGAAATAAATATGTAGAAATTCATTATGTGACCGTCTTATTTTGCTTAAAGTCGCGCTTTCACATGACTACTTGTAATAGACATTGCAAAATTGCTGTGATCAAATACTGGATGACTTTGTAAAGTGTAAAATGGTGAATGTTATTGTACATAAGAAGTTAGTGTTTACAAATGTAAATTATTATTTCAGTAAATTGTAATTGATGTTCAAAAAACGTTCGTAAAACTAACAATAAGTATGAATGTCAAAGAAAATCCTTGATTATAGGAAATGAAAGATTATGTCACGTTACTCTATACATGAGAAAATATAATTATAGATTGTTAAGTATTTTGTTAAGAAAATAATAATAGTGATAGTATAGAGAATGTACTCCTACTAAAAGAAATATTCACGTTTCATTTTAGGACAAAATTTTAAGTGTATAAAACAGTCAAATTACATTGTTAAGTTGGCTGGTGCAAAATAACATCATATGAGCGTTCTAATAAACAGGATTAATTTATATAATACACAAGTTTTGAAAATGTTTTCATAACCTTACTCATTATACGAGTAGTTTTAAGTTATATCAGAAAGAAATTCTTGCTAACTAACAAACTACCCGGTAATTTAATTAATACTTTATCATATTACAATTTGCTTGTAATTGTATGTAATTTTCTTTATACAGTGTGCGTAAAATTCACTTTTACGCATGCTTCGCGTGCGTTTAATTGCATGTCCACCCCCTGTATCGAAGCATATCGATCGATACGCGTCCTTATTTTATTCTACACGCGTGCAGAATCAACTTTTGCGCACATTGGTATCAAAATATATAGCCTTTTAAAAGAGTTATTTTACACAAAAATTATTTGCATGAAAAACTGAACTTTTTTAACTTTTCAAACTATATAAAAATATTTTTACAGGTCAGTTGGAATGAATTTGTTGGAGTCTATTTGTATCCGCTCGAGAATTCCAGATACATATTATGAGTCATTTTTATACAGTTATTTTTATATAATAAAAATACATATACATCCTTGTGCTATTTATAGCTCATAAATTCGAGGTATAATTTCTAAAAGTGGGTTACTAATTACTGATAATTTTTCATGAATTTTCGGATAGACATCAGAATTATATTATAACGATGTTTTACTGCTATATAGCCGATTCTCCTGCAACTATATTCATTCGCGGAACACCATTCATCGTATTGTACTTCTGTACGCATGACATCTTTGAAAAGTTCCAGCGTATAAATCCAAGGATAACCCGTTTAATTGTCCAACGTAGGCAATCGGTTAAACTGACTCTTGGCAAGGGCATAAATGTACGTTGAGGACTTATCCATAAAGCAGGCGGTGCGCGCTCGACCCTTTCTCGCGCGAGTCCAATCTTAGTTATAGCTTCTCGAGGAGATCCGAGTGGGCGATAATTTATCGCCGTTCGATTTCTCGTTTCGCGCAAAACTTTGTCGGAAAGCTCTTCCCCTCTCCCCGCCGCAGCCTCAAAGCCGCGGGAGATTAAGAGCGCGGCGAGTATCCCGTGTCTCTTCGCCTACACCTCCGCTGTGTGTGCGCGCGTGAACATTTTCCGAGAGTAGAGCAGCGTAACTTAAAGAGCTATATATGCATCAGGTTGCTGTGGGGTTAGCTGGTGGCTCAGCGCTTTATATGTATATATATATATGTATGTAGCCAAGGATTTGACTAGACCCTAAACTAAGTCGCGAAGGAAAGCTTCTGACGCTCAGACATTAATCATAGCTTGCTATTACTCATCCGGGAGATTGCTGGCCCGTAGTACGTGATGAAAATAACGCCGCTTAGCAGGCTCGTGTCATATTTCGGACGCCAAAAAGGTCCGAGCGAAACTCGCTGCGGGCTATCATTGCGTTAATTAACTTTTTAGTTATAATACCTTGCTGTTGTGGATGCATCGAATAACTTTGCTGCTATACGCCTCTATGGCGCTATCGCATTAAACTAAGTGCTTGCTGTATAATATCGAGCCTTTATTCGTATGATTAATATGGAGTGTTGTTTTATCTTGCATGAATTGCACTGCACACTTTAGAGTAAGAATCACTGCTCGCGTACGGTGATGAAAAGCGTCATGATTCTTTTGATACTCTACTCTGAAAACCATCGTCAAAAGAATTTTTCAAGTGCAATACAAGAGCAAAGGATCATGTAAGGATTATACAAGAAGTTCTGATATATAAGTGATAATAATTAATACGTGCACGGAAAGACTTATATGAACGAGGATAGGATAAATACACTGTTCTGATGGTCGTTTATTTTTCATGGTAGAGAACAAATCTCAGAGTCTTAACTGATATTTTCACCAAACTTGTTAATTTAAAATTTTGTTTGCATGTGTTTTCAAATATTTGAAAAGCTTATCCTCCTTCAGATGACTAAGTTATGCTATCGAAATTTTGCGATAGAGGTTTGAACTTCAGAAAGTTCAATACGCATTATACATTCAATAAGCATTATACATACTTTTTATTCGAAAATATGAATTACTTAATTATTGATACATTGATTATAGCAAATTGAATTATTCAACTCTGATGTATTTAAAATTATGAATTCTACTATTGTAATTGCGTGTACATTTACATGCCGTTTCGAGTTAAATTTCCTGCATTCTCAATGAGTGTAATAGCTTACGCTCTACCTCTGTAATAATTTGATTATATAATTAGATAATTTATTAGTAATCCTATTATAGCATTAAACGGCTGCAAAATGATATATATAATAGTATGATGTACGATCGCAATATAATAGATATAATAATTACGTATTCAACATTGAATACACATTAGCTAGCTATTGTAAATAAAGGACTACCGTTACACTAAGTTGAATAAAGTTTTTCTAATAATTAATTCGATATACCTATATTTATTTATCAAAAAAAAATATAAAATAGCATAATACTTTTTTCATGTATGTGCTACATACTAAAGGAAAAATAATATCTATCTAAAATACATAGTAGAGTTGAATTTTCCGCCATACGCAGTTAAAAGTTTAGGCATTTCAGCAAAATACTTAAACTATATAGATACAGAGCCGGAACTATTTCGTGTATTTGAATTAAACGCAACCCCATTATGATGTCCTGAAATAAATATTCCTACGCCCTGTGCATATTTATGCGTCAATAATGAACACGATTACAATAATTTAAAAAAAAATTATTTTCAATATCTCCATAAAAAACGGTTATTTTCCAAATGGATAAATGAAAGACTGTAAAAAGTATGATACCATATTTTGAACACTTTAGCGTCCACTTTAAGTCGCGCGAACCTCTAGCGTGTATCACGAAAAAGGTAATTTATATCCTCCCGATTTCCTGCTTCCAGCTCGTATTTCCGAAGCGATTGAGATTAATGTTTTCGTTTCCGCGAAATACGGATTCGAGTCGTACCGGCCGTTTGGACACATCAGGATCCGAATAAAACTCGAGAATTTGTCGCCGTTGGGTCAAGGTCCTTCCGTTATCTGCCGAGAGTACCTATATACTTGTCGTCGCGACGCCAACACTTTCGCAACTTGTGTCTCTCTTGTATTAGGGTATAATATAAAAGTGGATTTTAACATTTTTAATTTAACTCCAAGTCCATATATATATATATATATACATTTTTTAAAATAGAGCTTCCATCGCTCTGGCCGCGTTAAAAGTTTTAATTAAATAATGTACCGGCTGTATAGCTCTCCGAAGACTAATGAAATACGTTAAAAATGTTCGCACCACTCGCCTTTCGTTTCTTTAACTTCGTTATGAATTATTTATTACCCAGCACCGCGTGCAAGATAAAGCGCTCTCTCTCTCTCTCCGGCGACCATCTGTATTATAATGAAGGTGAGCAATAATTAGAGGAGCGAATCGGGCGTATCAGAGCCCTCTCTGTAATCATCTACGCTTGGGCACATATATATATATATATATATATATATATATATATATATATATATATATATATATATATATATATATATATATATATATATATATTTTCGTTGAATATTGCATTGCACAGCCTTGATATATATCGTACACAGGATATAAAATCGCGAAATCGAGGAAAATATAAGAAGCGATGCGGTTTAATTCAAGGTCGTCGCCGATGAAATGAAAAGTCGGACAGTCGCTTCGCGAGCGTGCGCGTTTAATTAATAGGAAGGAAAGTCACTTTCGCTGGCTTCCGGTTGCTTTGAGCCGTATCTCTGTGCAGTACGCGCGTGTGTCTCTCTACTTCAGCCTCGTGAGCTTTACTAATCCGTCGGCTCGCTCGCTCTTATACTTTCCTGCTCTAGAACACGTATACAGCTATAATACTCTCCGGTACCTCCGAAATTTATATACCTATACAGCAAAAAATAACTCGACGATAAAACTCGGCTTATCAAAGTCACACGTTGATATATCAACGTCGAATAATTGTTAAATTGCAGCATCGCGCGGTCGACAGCGTCTCCGTCCTCGTCTATTCGCGGAATGTCGTCGCCGAGAGAGTATGTAGCGCAATCCATATCTATATATGTCCCATTGTCCAGGCAGCAGGAGGTATACCGCGATGTCATCCGTGCAATTTTACCTCGGAATCCCGTACATCGCGAATAAAAGGAAGACTCGAGTCGCTTTGAACGAGAAAAGATGACCACTACACAAGAGCCGGACGCTCTGGAGTTTCGAGACTTTGTCGCAACTTCGATTGCCATTCTGACGAGATGGAAGCGTGAAGATCTGGGCTCTAGGTAGAATGTCAGGGGGGAATAAGTGAGAACGACTCGATGTCTCTCGGAGCTTCGTCGCTGCTGATTAAACGTTAGAACCGAGAGGAGAGCGATAAGGGAGGGGGGCACTCGGCGAAATTGTCAAGGGTCCGCGGAAGAGATGAGATGGTCTTCGGCTCGTACAAGCGAGGTACTAGTTCTCGACGATGTTACGTGTGGTTATACAAGTGGAGAATGTAGACCTTCGTCTCTGCTATTCGATTAATCTCGAAGGACATCGATGATTACTCGACGACTATCGGAAAATTGATTTGTAAATTATTTCTATGAAAATACAATGGCATATTGTGGAGATGAGCATTTAAACGCGAAACTATTTGGAATTTAAAAATAATTGTTATCCTACATTGAAACCCCGGTGTTTTAATTCAGAATTCAGTGTGAATATTTATGCTATGTACTTATACTTGCTCGCGATGCTCTGTGCCAGTTTTATATATATGCATCAAGCTCTTCTTTATCCGTTTCTTCGAACTCTATGCCGTTTGTTATTCTATACCCGGTATATTACTGGTATTTTCACACAAAAGCCAAAATTTACGTATACACAAAGTGTTCCAAAACAATGGCCAGTGCATACACACGTACACGAGTCCTGCAATAAAGAGCTGCAGCCCATAAATCCATTCGCGCGACGAGAGGTTCGCGCCAACGGCCAAATTTCACGAACTCGACGTATACGACAACGGCGAAAGTGCGATGTGCCAAGAGTGAGAATACAGCAGCGGTAGAGAGAGAGAGAACAAAGAAAGAGTGGGAAAAAGAGAAGAATTAATGAAGAGTCGGGACATTCGGGGCACGTAGAGGCCGGATAGCTTCCGCGGTATTTAACGCCCCACAGCACGGCCGAACAACGGAATCAAGCCACGATTTTCATCGACGCGCTACGCACCAACCTGCTGCAAGAGCCGCCGCTATTTTGTGTGCACTACCTCGTCCTTTTTTCACGCTTCGCCTGACTCCCGTGTCCAGTGCAGGAAAAATGCCGGTAAGTGCTCTCTGCAAATTACACGCTTCAGATTTTCTTTTTTTCTGTGTTTTTCTTTTTGGTTCGGAAAGCGCACAGGTATGCGCGCGTGTGCGTATAAGCGACAAGGCTGGCCGACGAGAGGATCGCTTACTTAATTAAATTCTTCGCGAGACATTTTCGGAGTTGAGAAATAAATTTCTATTTTTTTAAAGTTCAAATGCCCTTTGGTATGAAAGGACGGAGTGTTACGGACACGAGCTATTTTACTGCAGGTTCGTGGAATATGTTTCACGAATTACAAAATTGAATTAACGTACCAGAAAATCGTGTTAATAAAACTGCTGGATTAAATGAAGACCGGCCGTTTGTCTGGTCAATAACATTTATCGTTGCGTTTAAATATTTATTTGTATTTATGTCGAAAGAGTTTATTGAGTGATTTTAACTGAATTTTACAAAATGTAGTATATAGGCGGTCGAGCGTTGAACATTTCTAAAATAATTTATTAAGTAAAACTGTTTTACTCGTACTTCACCATACAATTAATTTGTATGGTGCATTTAATTTTCACATCTCAATTACTGGCAAACTTTTACAAAATCTTCAAATATTAATAGCTTTCATGAATTAATTTGTATATTCCAAAAGAGTGGACAGATCATATATTACTAATTCGATAATAATAACAATGTTAAATCGAAGTTATAAATAATCCGAGCAAGTAAAAAATATTCATAAGTTCGAACCGGACAACTCCATAATCCCGAACAGTATATAATATATTATAACCACGCTATACTCGTAGTGCGCATATCCGTATAAGACATATTCGAGTCCCGTTTAAAGTTCGAGCAGCTGCATATACTAATGATGAGTGTAATGGAATATCGTTTTGGATTTGTTATATATTAAAGATTCCAATAAGCGGAAGCGGGAATAATTGAATTCAATATATATACGTATAATTGTAATGGCAAAACGATTAAATATTTATCTATAATTGCGGCTCGATAGTTATGAAATGCATATTTTTAAGGCAGGCCGTTACAGATAAATCGATTCGCATTAAATTGAAAAGTATTAAAAAATTAATTTTTACAATAGTATCGCAGAATTATTGATTTTTTTTAAAGTATTGAATTCACAAAAAATATATATTTCGCGGTTATTTATGCGTAAATTGGCGATACAATTTTTAATTGTATTATCCAAGTAAAATTCGAATAATTCAACCTCCGGTATGTCAGATTCTCGATATCGTATTTCTATCAGTCGGATATGCACCAAAAAAATTCGCAAATGCAAAAGAAAGGTGCCGAGTGTAGAATAACAGGATTCTGAATTTACATAACTTCTGCGCTGTAGTATATGTCGATACAATGCTATATATAGTACATATTGAAAGGTCGCGGGTTGTTTATTTACCATTACCAAAAATGCGACGCAATATTGCGTGCAGGCCGATGGCTTTATAAAACTAAATATTCTTTTCTAAAATTTTCCAATACATTCATAGCGCGCGCAGTACAGCACATCAAGTTATTGCTTTTTAGGCACGACCACGGAATGCAGGTGCCTCATATTACCGTCAGCGAAGAATCTGCAACACGCGATAATATCTCAGATAATTTTCGACAGACCACCTGATATTTTAGAAGTCTCCCTTCGCATAAACTAAAAAGCAACTATTTTTATCCCGCTCCTTTTTTTTAGGAGCCACTTTCAAAAAATCGCTAAAAACCGTGTTTCGGGCGTTCAAAACCTTTCGTACCCTCGTAGTTTCACATTCCGCTGTTTATCATCGCGATTCAGTTAAATAGCCAATCTTCCTGTCGGCTTCCGCGACGGGACGAATTAGCAAAGCGAAAGGCGCCCGCCCGCGAGCAAACGAGAGAGAAAGAGAAGAAAAGAATATATACCGCGACCATAAAGCGGAGACTCGAGAGTGAAATAGCGCGACAAAAGGGAGAGGGCGAGAAAGGAGATACAGCGACGTTGCGATGGAATTTAATAGGACACGCGGGAGATAGTGCCAACGGCAAACGAGTCCGCTATTACTTCGAGAGTGTTGTTATTGGCTATTTTATTAAAGGGAGATTGAAAAAAACTCCACTGACGCACATTGATCAGAGAATTCGTAGAGAAACTGCTTTTTTAATAGATAGAATTTCATGAACATTCTCAATGGAATTAAAGTATATTTCCATGCGTTATTGTTTGCTATATAGTGGAACAAAACAATAAACAAAAATCCACCAACATCGGGATATACCATTCTTAAATTAAAAAAACCTGTTTTTTTTTAAATCAAATACAATATTCCATCCGTATATGCGGGTTTCGAAACGTTCCCGTGCCTATATATATATACCAACAGCCATTGTCGAAAAGCACGTCATAATTCTTCCCTCTCCGACAAAGGAACAATAAATAATCATATTCCGACCAAAATAAAACACACACACAGTCCGCACATCAGTATAGTAAATTCCAGGCGAGGCGAGTTGTATACCCAAGGCATAAAACACGTATATATACGCATATACACCCTCGCGTCGCGTGCGCGAGATTCCCTCATCTCTCTCGCGCGGCCGAGAAACAAAAGCTATATACAGCCCTCGGGCGATCCGCGCACGTGCGGCATAATGAATGAAAAGCCGCGGCGGCCTCACCCTTGCCTCGAAGATGTTGCAGAGCCACGACAAACTAGCCCTGATGCTGATGCTGGCTACTTTGGCAGCGGTCCAAGCCGAGCCACCGAGTCGCAACGTCGGCGTCGTG
The DNA here is from genome assembly GCA_020010945.3 of Muscidifurax raptorellus. Taxonomy (NCBI): domain Eukaryota; kingdom Metazoa; phylum Arthropoda; class Insecta; order Hymenoptera; family Pteromalidae; genus Muscidifurax; species Muscidifurax raptorellus. Next base: position 5,521,709 of record CM052078.1, on the reverse strand, counting down.
CCGTCCAACGTACTCGGCGGCCTGGAGCAACACGCCTCGTTCAGCTTTGTAAGGCCGGGCCTAACGCAGACCGCCTTCGCTTTCAACGGGCCGTCGTCTCATCAGGCATTCAGCTCGAGCGTCGGCGATCCTCATCTGGCGCAACGGGTCCTGCCGAGCGTCGCCAACGCCCTCGCTTACCGCAATCCTGGATTAGGTCAGTATACACCGCACACATGGGTATGTGTGTATATATATATATATATATATATGTGAGAGCAACTCTTCTCGTTTATACTTGATCCTTCCGAGATTCGCCTTGTACTGCGGATATTACATTTTCGGCCGTCGGGCTTTATCATCGCGCGCGCGGAGATTAGGCCGACGACGCGTGACAGAGGTGTATATAGGTGTATACGCGCATTCGTTAATTAGAGAGGCTGATGCGCGGGCTGCAGGAAGTTTATCAAGAGATGCGTACGCGTAATTCGTCGCGAGCAGGGAAAAATCCCATTTGCGCGCGACCGCGGAAATTATACGCGGGTAAACGCCGCTTGATGATGAGCTTTTCTTATTTTATTATTATTATTATTATTATGACGTATTACGCGGCAGGAATTTCGAGTTACTTTTTATGCTCGGCGTCGACATACGTACAGCGTAGTATGACCAGCGAGATGACGTGCGAGATGAAATGCGCGAAATTGACGGATATGAGAGTTGCGGCTTTTTATGAAATACTTTTTCGAATCGAGGAAAATCAACTTTTGATATGATTTTTTTCCATTCCTTTTTACTCTTTTTCTTCTTCGGCGCAGTAAATGCACCTGCGAGAGAAGAATCTGGAGAAAAAGCTTTTTAATATATATGTGCTCACTTTGTAGCCAATTCGCATTTTTACTCTTGTAATACGGGAACATTCGTATTTACGGCGGCAGAAATTCTGACGTTTAAATAACAATTTTTCTCGAAAGCGTTTATTGCATTCGAGATCGCGGTGAAAATTGCGTCGAAATATATATACAGTACGTACTTTTTTATGTATATCATTAGGACGGAAAACCCGCCTACTGTAAAAGTCGAAAATTGACGACGGTTTCGTATACTTATTAAATGTCATTTCGGTTGAAAATATATCAAAGCACGTAAACATAATATATTTTGAGTATGCATTCGAAAAATCGCGACGCGTACAAAAAATCAGCTCGCGGCATTTAATACCGAGTTTTGCTACATAAGCCGTGGAATCCGCACATACGCAACACACACGTGTAATAGGTGTAATAATACAGGATACTTCGCGTCATCTCTTTAAACTTGATGAAAGTTGCTTTATTGGTCGCAAGCGCAGCAAGAAGAAAACGGATGTCGCTAATTATGAAACGCATCAGCTCGTCTCTCGGGCAAAACGCTAATGTAATTATATATATCCCTCGGCCAGTGTCGCTTTTCTCTAACGATAAAAAAAAGCACACGCGCCGGTATATAGAAACGTGGAAAAAGTCGCATTACACGGCTCTTAGCGTCGCAGGCTCGGGAGCTTGTATAATGACCGTAAAACATGTATATATAAGTACGCGCGGCGTCATCAGCATATCTCTCCGCGCGCTAGTGGTAAAACACGCGCTATAAAGCAAATAGAGAAGCGCAAAAAGAGCGCTGTATATATACGAACACACCGTACTCCCAGCGGATTACAAATAGAAAATACGCGCATCTCCCGGAGCATCGTCATCAGCTACACATCGATCAATCTTGATTGTATACACTTCCTTGTTATCGTTGCCACTCCTCTTTGCTTTCGCCGCGTAGTGCGCGCGAAGCCTGCGCACGCGCGCGCGTAAACGCCCGCAAGTTTGCGGGGGAAAATAAGCTTTATCAAAATTGCACACAGCCTCCGCTGTTGCGAGTCTATATATATATATATATGTACAGGAGTATGCAATGCTGTAGAATATGTACATGCATCGCCCTCGTCTCGCGGGCTGGCGTTATTATTATCCGCTGTCATGTCGGCGGGCGTGTGTATAGTTCGACCCGTGCAAAGTCAAAACTTGCGGCAATGTGATATACGCGCGCTCTCGTCTAGCATAGTCGATATAAGTCTATATCTATCCTGACACGTGACGTATTATACATCCTTTACATTATACATCAGGCTACTCCCCGCCATCGGTGGGCCCGGTAAACACGGCTGCTTCGCTCGGCGCCTATCAGCAACAGCAGTACGACTATCAGCAACAACAAGCCTTGGCCTTGGCCTATCAGCAGCAGTACCAGCAGTACCAGCAGTACCAGCAGTACCAACAACAACAGCAGCAGCAAATCTATCCCGGTGAGCAGATGTATTTAATAACGTCGCGCGCGGATATGTATAGGATGTATAAGTTGAGTGAGCGATCGAAGAGGTATTAACTATCGAGAAGTTGAAGGTATATATATATATATATATATATATATAAAGGCAACTTATACAGTCGGCTATATACATATATATGTGTCTAGACGCTCGGAGTCGGGGATTTTTTGATAGAACTCCTCTGGGATAGGTAATACAAAAAGTTTTCGTTCGGGAACAAAAAAAAAGCAAAGGGATAGTCCAAGTTTTGCCCTCTCGGTCACGTAAACCCCTCGTTCCGAAGATAAAAGCGCCTTAAGCAGACATGTCTCGTCGAAATAACGGACTGGCTTTTCCTCTCGCTCTCGCTTTATCCCTACTGTATATGCGCGCATATACGAAATTTCTTATACCTTCTGTGAATATTATATGCACGGGATCGACTCTATCTTTTTCTAACGTATAATTTGACAAATATATGTATATAGTCGTATGCGGCCGGAGTACGATCTTTTCAAGTCGTATATTATAATTGCAAATTATATTACTTAATTATAGTGAATAAAAAGCGCGCCGACGAGGAATTCGAAAAATTTAATCAGTTATTTAGTTGTAATTTAATTCTAATTACAAGGGTTCTCCTATAAATAACCTATATTAAAAAATGTGAGTAGATTGAATTAATGAAAGAATTCAGTCGATCTAAAGTATAATACCGTATAAATATATCATATACGCTTTATAATGGAAGGCTATTTAACGGAAGTATTTTTTGAACGCACCGGCGTTCTAACTCCGCTAAATACAGCAGGTCACCTGTAAAAATATCGCAAAGTATAATCATAAGAGCAGCTGCCAAATATGGGTAAATCCGCTGCCCTATTTTATTCTTGCAAACTCACTTCTCAACGTGAGATGTATTAAAAGCTTTAAAAGTGAGATAAAAATAAATGTAAAATATTTTCAACTTTCCTCCTCTGAAATATTTCATTTTTCCATACAGGATACAGCCAGCAAATACAAGCTGAGCCTATTGACGCCGCCAGCCAACAAAGCGCCGAACAGCAGGCTCATCTTGCTCGACTTGTCGCCTCGAGATTCGCTGGCTCTCACGCTCAGCCAGTCAGCTCTGATTCCGAGCAGATTCAGCTTCAACAGCAGCAACAGGTGCAGCACGCGAATTTGCTGGGCGTCGCGTATTCGCCGGCACCTTCGGTTGCTCGCGTCAAAGTCAGCGGCAACGGTTATAAGTTTGATTTTTGACGAGAGAATTTCGCCGCTGCTGCGCTGTGGATTAGATTATTATTGATTTCGCCACGGAGAGCGAGGAGCAAGCGAAAAATCAATCGGCTTTACGTGTAGCTGCAGTTTGACGTAGTCAGGCTACTGAATGGAAAGGAAAAACAACTTTCGTTGTCCGGTTTGTTGTTTGTTATAAAATTTGACGTTGATGTACGTTTTTATGTGGATGTAGAATCTATGGAGAGAAGACAAATTTTTTGTTGATCTAGAGTTACGTTTTGAACGATATTTTGTAAGACTTAAATTAAATTATTTTTATTGTATAAAATAAAATGTAGTTTATAGATATACTTTTATTGCGTACATACTTCTATATATATATATATATATATATATATATATATATATATATACTCCAAGTGACTAGGAAATATTTTTATAAAAGTATTTTGCATCGATATAGGTACACTTATTAATTCTGCTATCGTAAAGAAAAATAGAGATTTATGAAAAAATAATGTATGGATTTGAAATATAACATTTTTGATACATTTTATATACGATATTATATCCTACTCTTTAAAAAGACATTATTATGATCAATCTATTCCTGCTGTGATTGGCTGTTTAACTGGCCCATTCGATTGACCAATCAGAACACGCGAATTGAATTTCTAACCTCAAAAAGTAAAAAGTGAGGAAATATAGAATCGGCATAGCGCGTAATAATATAATGTATGTATGGTTACAGTAATTTTGTTGGTATTATCAAGATGTATACATATTTGTATAAGTAATTCAATACCTTTAAACCATCAATGTATGTATATATATATATGGATATTTTATACATTCTTGTTCATAATAAATATTTTGTTTCAATATATGAATATCGATGATATTCATAATTAAGAATAATGACTCATAGTTTATATTACTAGCTTTGAAGAGGAAGAATTGATAAAACTTTTCATGTTTAACTTTCTTATTTCAAAGGATGTGAATAATAACAATTACCCCAAATTTATGGCGCGAAAATCAGGCGCACGGTACAAAAGGCACTAAGGAACAAAGGGCAGCACGTTTTTAAGCACGCGCTCTCGCCGTGCATTAGAAAATGTGTATAGATATTAAAGTGAAAGGCGCATTCCCCTCTGGAAAGTATAATACCTGCCATGACGTATTTCGCGTATATATAGCTATGCTGTTGCATTTTTATCTGAAATCCAATATTTTCAAAATACGCTGATGCTCTATACTGCTCTATGCATCAGGCGGTGATTATTCTACTTCATTATATTTATCTATAAATAATTTTTTTTTCATTATTGATTCAGCTTTGTTGATTATACAAGATATATATTTTCAGGTAGTCTCTTATAAACCTTATGTCTTATGATTTTCAGCGTTGTATTCAGCCAATATATTCAAGTCTTCGCGAAAAAGAAGGATGACATACAAAGAGAGTTGTGGAAATGTCTTTAAATTAAAATGTAGAAAAAGAATAAAGAACGAATTTAATAGATGTAAGATCGCAAAAGTTTCTCTTGGCATTACATAAAACCTGTACCTAATAGGAATTTATTCATATGCGATATTTTCGCCCTTGCTACACAATGTACTAATATTATTACATAATATAATACAAAATCTTTTCATAAGGAAATCAAAGTAAATGATACACATAACATAGTACGACAAAACTTAAAAATAAACTTTTATTTATAACTTTACAATAAGGCTATTTACAAAACAATAAAATTTACTTTGTGTTCTTAACATAATTATACCAGTTTTCAATTAATTTACATAAACTTTTTTGAGGCGATGCATCTTTGTCAAGTTCGAGATTTCTTTTATCAACAAATTTACAACCGAATTGCAGCATTATTTCACATTCGGATACTTCGTGCAGTAACTGCTTAGCAAAATTAACTATGTCTTTTAAATGATCTTTTGTTAAGGCACTACCAACAATATTGCTAATAATTGTTTTATTTACAATATCAATGTAAATTTTAAAGTAGTCTTCTGTTATACTCTGATTAAAATAAGTTTTGGTATTCAGAAGTACTTTCATCAACATTAAATGGTGATAAGTTTCCCTCGTTTTAGTTTCACAAAAAGCATTTAAAATATTATTTACAATATCAATTATAGAGATGATTGATTGTACATCTCCTCTTCTGAGACGTTCACTAACAGTTATTAACCAGGGTAGAAGAGCATAGCCATTCACAAGCAATATACAAGCTTTTGGTAATTTCGTAACTGAAGTGATAATTTGTAAAATAAGATTCTAAAAATAGAAGACTTATTAGTTTCAGATTTTATATAGACATTCGAATATGTTATTAAACAAAAAATGATTACCTTTGATAAATTGTCCGATAACGTAGAAGTGTAAAAATCAAATAGCATTTTGAATACGACAAATTTTAAAGCGACATCCATATCACTATCTATTTTCAGACCGTCTCGTATGATTTCTAGAATCCAGTGCCTATGAGATTTATGTTCAATTTCTGAACTATGATATAGTTGTAAAAATTCTGGTATAGTATTGAGATCTAGAGCTGGCTTGGCCATGAGAAAAGCTTGCAGAGGCGAGTAAAGCGGATTTAAAGGTTGAGATATTACTAAGGAAGTTCGAGATAGAAAAGTTGAAACAAAGCCATTTAATCGAATATTTGTAAGCGGTGATTCCGTTTGTATAATGCCATTGCGGAGTGTATCTATGAAGTTTACCCACAACAGTTTTTCTTTGGAACTAAAAAATTCATGAATAATAATTTTTTTTAACGAATAGTAAAAATCAGTGATTGTAGATATTAATGAATACGAAGTAACGAACCTTGTAGCTTCTAAATGAAAGTAAAACCTCGAAATTACAGTAAACGCTGCCAATCGAACTTGTTCACATGTGCTACTGCAAGCACTAATTGTTAGAGCCAATGCACCACTATGTATCACTTTGTGACAAGCTACAACGTTATACTCTGCTAGAATATGAGTAAATACTGGCAAATAAAATGCAGGATCATATATTTGATCTAAATTAACTTTTTCCTTTGTAACATTGCACTGAGAATAAAGAATTGACTATTTATATATTGATTTAAATAAGCATATCAAGTAAAAAAAATTCAAAATGAATAATACAAATACAAACCTGCCAGTTTCTTTTAACAGGAAAGTTTTTAATTGTGCTATTAACTATTTCAGGGACAAGCAAATCTAAAACTTGTGATGTTGAAGGTTGCCTCCACAAAGCAGTGTCAGTTGACCCTTTGACACTGTAATGAGATGCAGCAGCACTGCCCCAAAGATAGGGCCTATAGTCGTCCAATTTTATTCCATTCTTCTCATAATGTTGAAGAATCTACAAGAAAAAAAGAATTCAAATTTAATACTTAATTGTACGCACAAACTATATGCAAAATTTAGAAAAGGTTTAAGCTATTATTCAACGAACTTTTAAAATGTATTGATCACTCATACTTAAGGTGGCATTGTATGCCGCTAAATAGAGAGAAATGTGAGTTGCCAACATAACTGCATGATTCTTCTTAACCAAAATCCATAATAATTCAACAAGGTCGCCTGAAAGTAATAATGTATTTTAAATTAAAACAATATTTAAAACCAATTTAAAACCTAAGAAAATTTTGTGGTTCTTACTTTTTACACTTGCATTGCTCAACATTATATTTATGAATTCAGAATGAGATGTAGTCATTTCAAAAATAGTTTTTATATACTCCTCATTGGTATTGTCTTTGTATGCAACATCACAAGTTGCAATTAAAGCTTTTAATAAGAAAGATGTCGAAGAGCTGTCTTCTTTTTTTATTTTCAAACCAGATTTTAAATTAATTCGTGTAAACTGAGGCCATGAATAATTTTTACTCAATTCTTCAAATGTAAAATCAACATCTGATTTCAAAATACTTATTGAATCAATCAACGTTTTACAGAAGTAATTTAACTTGTCTATATTTTTAGAGTCCTTTTTAAGAGCCGTCACTGTTATGTGTAAAAGAACTTGAACAAAGTCTTTTAAAGCATCTGCTTTGATATCCGTGCTCTTTTTAAATACAGTCTGAAGTAATTTTAGGTTTTCTTTCTGTATTGCGTCTAATTTATTTCCATTAGATAATATAGTATCACAAATTTGTTTGCACGAGTTTGCATCTAAAAATGAAACTTATATTACTGTATTATTTTTATAGGCATAGGATAATAATATGAGTAGGTCGTACCAAATGTATGTTCTATTAAACAGGCTGCAGCATCTACGTTTTCTTTGATCCAAACAAACTCATCCACTTTTGGTTCTATTAGAAAGTTGGTAATATCTACTTTACAAACATTGCATACTTTATTTAAAAACTCTTGATCCCACTTATGCTTCAAGCTGTTTGATAAAACTGAGAAAATTAAATTTTTTTGCTTAAAGATATCTTTGTTGATATTAGCATATTTAACAAACGCTGTGATCAATTTAGGATTTCTTTGAATAACTAAATTAAGTATATTAAAAGTTGTTGGTGATATGTTAGTCTTCAGCAGTGTTGTAAATATTTCTGGAAAAATAGGCCAAACGTATTATTTTGTTATAATTATTGGGTTATTTACTTGTGTTTGTCTTGCATAACTTAATATAATTTCTCATACTAACTTTCATCAACTGTAGAAATGCTATGAGGAAACTTTAATAAATACTTGAATAAGCTCTTTTCCCATGAATCCATTTGTTGTTTATAAACTAACTTCAATTCGGTTAAATAGGAAAATATTTTTTTTATCAAGCTTTCAGGTAATGTAATATATCCACCGTATTCATCTCTTATTTCTTCAACAAAACATCTGTCAACTAATTTAGGAATCATTACTCCCCAAACCAACAATGTCGATTTATCTGATTTTACAAATTTTTCTTTGGGTAAAAGCATAATTACAGATAACAAGTCTATGGCTATCGTTATATTTATGTGTAGACATTCTATCAATTCCATGTGAATATTCAATTCTTTTTTAATCGCATTACTTTTATTTGCTTTAATGGCAGATTTGATTTGCATGATGAATTTGTTTTCAAATGGTCGTATATGCTTTAGTACATATGACTGTTTTTGAAAATTCGAAAACAATGTACAAATTTTAATAAGTAATGTCGTAATTATATTTTCTTTCGAGTTTTCATTCTCAGAAATTCCCTCAAAAAACTGTAACAGCACTGGATGCTTAAAAATCCATTTGGCACAGTCTTTAAACAAATCATCGATATCTGTACTCGTGTCGTTTGCTATTGTTAATAATGTTAGTAAAACATCTGTGACTATATTTGACAATCTTACATCACTTTTTTGCAAAGATTGTGTCAAATAGAAAATAACCATTCGAAGTAAACTTTTTATCTCAAAATTTGTCAATGCAAATCTGAATGTCTCATCATTAAGTTGTATGCATAACTGCATTTCCTCTGCGTAAACTTTATAGTTCTCATCAGGACTAAGTAAAATTTTACTAACCATTCGAAAAATATTTTTAGAATCAAAAGGTTTTTTCAAAAATGCTGGAGAATCATTATTTAACCAGCCAGTGAAATATTTATGACCAGGAATATTTAACCCTTCTAATAAAGTAAGAAAAGCTTTTGATGATACTTGACAATGTAATGTATGCGTAAAAACAACTGACAGATAATGTGCTAAGGCTTCAGAAGAATTTTTCTTTAGAATTTCCACTGCAGCATACAAAGGTAAAGATATTGCAGTGACTGGTAACATTACAGTTGGCAATTTAACATCTTCAATATTTCTTTCACTTAATTCTGTAAAATATAGAAATGAAAATACTTTAAAATAACAGAAATCGTTTAATAAATTGTGTGTACATACGATTAAAAATGTCTTCTTGTCTATTTATATCCATTTCTTCTTCTCCTGTATTTTCTTCAGCTTTATGTATTAATGACAAATATTTTTCAGTATGTTTATAAACGCGTTTTATCATTTTTCCAACATAACTCGCAACTTCTAGCTTATCATCAATACTATCAAGATGGATCATACTATTAATCCAAATTTCTATTTGATCATTGTACCCTTCAAAAACTCCACATCCATTCAGTAGCAAGCTTAGTGTTTGTCGTACTTCTGAGTTAAGTGAAACATTATTATCTTCAATTTTACTTATTAAAAATGATAATGAATGACTGAAAATTTCCTGTAAAATATTGCAACGCACTGTATAAAGTTTACGATGGAACACCAATAATAGCGAGTAATCCAGAAATACAAAATTATTACCTCATTTGGTGTAAATTCTGATAGGTTTGAGCATAACAAAATTTTCAAAGCTTTCACTTTCATAAAAGTAAGCTCTTCTTCATCAATAGCGGGAATATCAACAAGACTCGTTAATAAAATAGTTGGTTTTTGTTGTAAGTTTGCAGTACCAGATGTCAATAAAATTTCAGGACAAATTTCGCTATAAGCTTGTAGAAGATTTACTATAATCAATAAGCGATCTTTTATTTCCACATGTATATCTTTTTCTTCCGTATTATCATACTGTTCATCTGACTCAGAAGATAACGCTTGCATCCAAATATTTAAAATACAGTCGAAACTTGGCATGTGCTGTTAAGAAAAATGATTAATAATAAAAATGAGGAAAATTAAATCTATGAATGTAAAAACTTACTTTTAAGATGTGTTCCAATAGCAAATTTTTAAAGGTATACATTTCGGAAGTATTACATTTTGCACATTCAAATGCTCTTATGAAACTCTCGATTTTTCTAATCATGACTAAGACAAGATTAATAATTTCATAATGAATTAGAGGGCTCTTATGTTCCAGAGATGGAATTACTGCATTTTTCATTATAATTTGTGGTACAATAAGATTTAAAACTGCATTTGTCATTTGTATAATAGTCATATCTGAAGAACATAATTTAAGGCAATTGTCTACATCCACCTTATTAATTATCTGTAAAAAAGTCAAAGTTGTAGATCTGAGAATTTATATACTCTATTATAGATTATCACTAATCTTACAACATTAAATAAATAAAATATTACTATACCCTTTTGATGAATTGCATGACAGAAATCCATTTCTTTGAAACTCTTGGAACCAAAAATGGTTCAGTGCATATTAATTGAGATTTAATAAGATCTGGACAAGCTGTTAATATTTTTATAATTAATTCTGCAGGTTTTTCATGTTCCCAAGGCTTATCCAAACTTTGCAAAATTGTATTAATCAATTGATTATGTTTCCCGGAATCTGAACCAAGACTTTTATCTTGAAAAACAATACCATATTTTTTAGATGTTAAAAGAGTAATAAGAAATTCGTGAACAGCAGATATTGTTATCTAAAAATAAAATTATTACACTTTTTTAGTTTTGTTCATTATTAAAATAAAAAAAAGTTCGATATGAAAATTCATTTGACCTCTTTTTCTTCTGGGTCAATATTTTCGGTCAGTAATTTCTGCTTTTTGTGACCTGGCCAATTTTTAGGACCTTTCCAATTATACAAATTAACAAGTCCTTGAACCACTGGTGTTGAAAATACGTGTAACTTCGTAGTTTTGGTAATAATAGGATTTTCCAAAATATATTTTTTTACAGTTGTAAGTACAAGTTGAACTACATCAGAGTAATCATAAGTTAAGCCAGCAAAGATACTAGAGAGAACGCCACGTTTTTCCAGTAGTGCTCGTATATCAGAAGCAGTGCCATCGATCAAAAATGCAAGTATAAAATGTATAAAACAAGTTCTGACACTCTGTGGATCTGTTGGTTTTGAATGAGTAACTAGCACTTCCAAAAGTTGGGAGTGAAATGATAAATGATTTAATAATTCACGAGGTAATGTTCCGCCTAAGGATACTACCGCAGCTAGTAGTTTTAGCACAATCTTACGATTTTTTGCTTTACTTTGAGCAGAAAGCATTAAATGTATGGATGCCAGATGAGTATTTATTAAGTGACGACATGCTTCTTCAGCACTTGATTGCATTTGAGGATATTGTGCCAAAATCCTGTAGATAATTTTTACAATATTAAACAACGGTGAATTCTTATTTAATATTTGGTTATTAGATCCAAAATTACAGAAGATATTAGAAACATCTAGAAATACCTACTTCATTAATACAATGTGTATTGCTGTAAATACGGTTGATGCATTGTTGATATTCTTTTTCTCAGATGAATCGAGAAGGCGAAGTATCTCAAGAACACTCCCGCCAGCTTGGAGGTACTCTGCAGCTAGATCTTTCTTATTATTTTGATTACACAGCGTTACAAATTTTTGCAAAGTACTAAATCCAGCAGCAGAATTAAACGAGTTTCTAAGAAACTTTCCATTGAATTTGTCACTTTCTTCTTTAGAAACTTCCACCTCTGATTCTTCATGATCTGCAGCATCTGTATTTTCTTTCTCACTGGCATTTTCAATATTACTTTGAACGATGGGCTCTTTCACTTCTTCCAACTTTGCTTTCTTTTCAGATGTAAAAGATTTTTCATGAGTGTCAGTTTTTCTTTTCTTTTTCTTCTTTTTATCACCATTAATATCATCGTTGATATTATTTTTTAGTTCATTCTCTGCCTGACATTTTATTCCTTTTGTAGAAACTTTTGACTTCTCCATAGAAAGAAGTTTTCCCTTCATTTTTTGTAATTAAATTCTAAAAAGCGAAAATACTATGGTTTATAAAAATAATTTATAAGTTCAAGATATGGTAAACAATCAGGAATACAATGAGTGGTAAATTGATAATTAGATTTTATTAAACATACACACCTCTATTTAAGAACTTTATTATAAACATCACAGTGTACTACAATTCAGACTGTAACTCAATCAAATAGAATTTATTTATATGTTAATTTTTGCACATTGTTCATGTTTGAATTTCTAAAGCGGCATATAAAAAGTTAACCTCAAATATAAACGAACACACGTGCGCAGTGGTGCAGACTACGTAAGTTGACGTAAGTTCTGTCTAATAAAATCTGGCAACCCTGCGAGTACCCCACGTGACCGCAGCGCAGCCGATATTTACGGAATTTCTTGGCGGCAATTTGGAACGTAAACAAAAATTCAAATAGTGATAGAATTTTTCTGTTGACGTTATAAAATAGTATAAATTATAAGCCGTATAAAATGTATGAGAAATATTCAACATTTAAGCTTTAAAACTATAATTTTGAATATTTTTTGAACATTTTACATACATTCTACGGATTTAATTTATACTATTTTACAACATCAGTAGAAAAATTCTATTCCTATTTGAATCATTTTATGTTTTCATATTGCCGCCTCCAGCAGAAACATCACGTGACGAGCGAAGGTTCCTTACTTATCGGATGTGTGTAAACGAAATCCTTATATTCTTGTACAGATGTCGACACTTTCCGTTTCTATCAGATATGTTCGGACCTGTCCGATAGATGGCGCCAGCGCCGTTAATTTCACCATTCTATAAACGATTGCACGGTGATCAACACAATTATGCACAATTTATTTGTTCGATGCATCTAATACCTCTCGTACAGAAAGTGTATTTAATGAAAAATACTATACTATAAAATCGCGAGTATAAATAGCGATCAACAAGTGTACCGATTTCTTTAAATTTTTAAAACATAACTCCAAAAACTATAATAGCCTCTCGAGCTTGAGATTTCGCTCATCAGCCAAGATAAAAACAGCAAAGCACAATCTGCGAAACAAACACCTCTATATACAATAAAAAAAAAAATCATTCCACATTCATCTTGATCAGGCTTCTTAGCCAGTCAATTGCCCGTTGGTCGCTGTAATTTTTTTTTCACATCCTTTCTGGCTCCAAGTTTTCTCTCCCCTCGTCCGGCGCGTACACGCATTAGGCGGAGCCTGAAGGACGCCTCGATTCCTCGCCAATGGCCGACGGGCGACGAACATCGTATTCACATTATAATACTCACTTGCGCGTGGGATTATCCTTTCCTGTCGCCACTGTACGCGTATATATATGTATATGTGTATAAGAAAGCTTCGTAAGAGCGTCGCGAGCGAATTCGCGACGTCTGTCTTTCGACTTAAGTAAAGCGCACTCATTAACGTCTGTGCTTTCTTAAAAATTTTTTCTTTTTAATATTCGCTGAGTTTACTGGGGTATAAAGTGGATGCGATATACCGCGTTCTTTCTCGATAATGATGTGTATACGATAGAATTCAAAAAAATCGCGTGTAATATACACGTATATATATATATATATACATCGATCGAATATATATCGCTGACCGATGACTGTGATTTTTATCGGCGAGAACTTTAGAGTGTACTTTTTATGGCAACTGTAAATTCTTTATTATCCGATGATAATGTATGCTTTGTGTTTATACACCGATAAATCTCTCTCTCGATCAGATTTTCGCGCTTGATTTACAATTCTCGACACTGACAAATCGCCGAGATTTCTCTCTCAGTCTATCCTATTGAGACTTTCACGCTAAGATGCAGAGGGACAAGATTTTAATTCAAACTACAAACAGAGAGAGAAGAAAAAAAATGTTTAATCTCCGAACTGCATCGAAGCTGAGAGAGCGAAAGCTCTTCAAGCGGAGAGTGTATATATATGTACATATATGTATATGTATGTAAGTATGTATATGTGTATATATATATAAATAAACGGTAAACGCGCGAAGGATTATCGAGGAGCTTTTTCCTGGCTTTGTCGTGGAAATGAAGTGTATTTAGCTCCTTATATTGCAGGGTCATATAAATTCAGAAAGTGGATCCCTGTTAAGGTCGTCGGCCAGCAGCAGCAGCAGCACCACTGACCCCCGTTACACTCCGCAATAAGTGCAAACATATGCGACAGCCGACACTTTCTTGCTCTTCCTTTTCACGTTTTTTCCCCCGGCCATCGTAAAACCCGCCGCTGCGAACTGTCCTCTGACCTGACGTCCTCATCCTCTCTTCCACGTGCTTCCGCGGAAAAACCAGAGAAAGAGGGGGCATCATTATACAGCTTAGATTGTAAAACAAATATTGTTTATGAGTACGGTTGAAAAAGGAACTTCCATAATAAAAGCGTATATACATACGCACAAGCCGCTGCATGTAGCCGATGCTTCTTCGTTCTATAGCTTCCGCGTGGCTTGTACACTTGTATCTTCATCTTCTTCTTTTATTTTCATTCGTTCATTCTTTCATACAAAAATATGTCCTTTCTCATAATACCGTAATATATCTGTGGCTTCCCGGAACAACCGCGTACACTTTTCATATTTTCGAGAAAATGGGACTTTAATGTTCGCGCTGATCTCCAAAATCGGAGCTACCGAACGGAGGCGCGATAAGTTAGTTCGATCAGTATTATCTCAAAGATTATCAACCATGCACGCGGGGCTCTGAAATTAGTTTTGCTTTTTCGATAATCACGGCCAACCCTTGATGTGGAACGGTTATTCCGAGAATTCTAACCTTGGGCGTTACTTACGTTGATTCTTCATTTTCTTTCACCTGAATTCTTTTCAAAATGCATGAAACTGGTACTTATTATGTATAAATATCGACGAATGAGTCGTAATTTTGAAAACATGTACTAGTTTGGACCTAAATATTGTCAATTTGACGATATCTAAGATAAAAAATGCACTTTCTCTGCCGTACAGAATCTAGACATTTTTATTTTCCGTTTTCGACTTTCGAACCTTTTCTATCTTGTTCGAAATGCTTAAAAATGGCGAAAACCGTGCACGTGGCTTTTTTACGAGTATGAGGACACCTTGGTAGGTTTTACTATTTTTAGATGAAAAGTGCATGCTTAAATATACGAAAATCGGTTCTAACTGAATTTGCGAGAAAACTGGACTTAGACGCTAGTTTCAGAAAGCCATAGATATATAGATATTATAAATGCGATGTAACAACATTATAATGCATATAACAACGCGACGTAGTTTGAACTTACGCGGGGAGTTATATATAGAATCGTCTCTCGTCGCGCAAGCTCAAAATTTTTACGCGACGACAGCGCGTGAGATCGTCATCCTCGTGGTGTCTGCAATGCTGATAACGACGTCCCAGCTCGTGTGGATATGTATACGTGCAAACACGGTCGAAGCAAGCTAGAGATTAACTTTCGTTTAATTATACACTATACGTATGCGATCGTTCTGTTCTTTGAACTTTTTCTTCGAAAATTCACGACTGCATATATGCTACTTTTTATATACTAAAAATAATTTACGTTTATATCAAAATTGTATTTAACCTGCTATATAAATGAAGTATAAAGAGTAGAAAGAGACTGTTCTATACTTTATCCAAAAAAACCATTCCACACGTGCAGCTCATATTCCATATATCCGAGAGGAGAGTCGCGCATACAAAAACTAAAAGAATACCGCTTGTTCGAGATAAAGAGATCTCTCGCCGCTGTTCTTCACTTTTTCTTCCATCATCACGATTTTTTTCCAAACGTGTACAATTAACCTAATCTGAAAAAGATATCAACCGGATTTCTCGACACGAGATCTTATCGCTCGCTATCGCGATGTGCCTTAAACGCTACGTATATGTGTATATATATATATATATATACATATATAACTTATTCCTTTTGATGCGAAAAATACACGATATATGACATACAATAATTTTTTCCATAAACAAAAGATGAATCGTTATATTTTAACAAGCGGGTACGATAAATTTCCTCGCACAGCAAGAGAATATATAACGAGAGCAACGAGAGCTAAGGGTTTTTAGGTATTAATTTTCTGTAGAGATATATAGAGAAAGCCTGTTATATATCCTGTGGCTTCCCGGAACTACCGCCTAAGTCGACTTTTCATGTTTTCGAGAAAATACGACTTTGATGTTTGCACTGATCTCCAAGATCGGAGCTATTGAATAGAGACGCGATAAATTAGCAGTTCAATCGGTTATCCTAAAGATTATGAACCATGCACGTGGGGCTCTGAAAGTCGTTTTGCATTTTCAAAAAGCTTGGAACTCTGAACTTAGGCGTACGCTTCCAGGAACGTGCTTTACGGTGATTCCTCATTTTCTTTTACCTGCATTCTTTTCAAAATGCATGAAACTGACACTTATCATGTAAATATCGATGTAATTTTGAAAGCATGTACTAGTTTGGACCTAAAAATTGTCAATTTGAGGAAATCCAGATATAAAAATGCACTTTCTAATCGTGCAGAATCTCAAAATTTTTATTTTTCATTTTCGACTTCCGGCCCTTTTCTACCTTGTTTTATATGCCTAAAAATGGCGAAAATCGATGATGATCAATAGAATTCGCACGTAGCAAACTTTTTATTCTAAATTCAAGTGGACTTTGGCGCTTTGTCCGGGTATGGACACCAACGCTGGATAAACTGTGCACAAAAATATCCCTACACCATATACGTAATAACTCTACACAAATATTTACTACACGGGAATTCCCTACACACTTTTTTTATTATTTTACTACACCGCAAAACTCGCCCCAGTTGGAAAAAATCTGTACAGGGGCTATATACAATTTTTATACAATCTGTACAGATTATCGTTGCAACAATGAAATAACAATAGGTTATATGATTGTGTAGAGTTTTACGGTGTAATAAAATAATGAAAAATGTATCTAGAATTTTTTCGTGCAACAAATATTTGCATAGAATTATTGAGTGTATGGTGTAGGGTTATTTTTGTGTTTACGCAGGCTCAGGACACCTTGGTAGGTTTTGCTACTTTTATATGAAAAATACATGCTTTAAAATACGAAAAACGGTCATAACTCAATTTGCGACAACATTGGCGCTTATTCGGAAAAGCCACAAATATATATACTTGACCTTTCCGACGTACCATCAGTCTGCATCCCGCAGGTGCTGTATAATCTCGCACTTATATATGCGCACATACTTTGGAATATTCGCCAACAAACTATTATAATAAGTCAGAAAATTATTAGATTCATAGAGTTTGAATTTAGACGTATATACACGCGCATTGAGTATGTATCAATGTTTCAGATATGCGTTGATATGTATATAAGTATGTATACATATAGAGTATGTGTGCATGAGAGTATATAAAGCCGCTAGTGAGCACGCTAGTATAAGGCTTTATTGAGCCCATAAATATGAGGAATAAAAATAGAGAACATTTTTACAAGTTCATCATTAAAGCCCAATATATCCGCCAATTATAGCGTATAAAGTTTCTCCATCTCGCTCTTTTTCACCGCGTATCAAAGATGCGCGCGCTGCACAAGAGAGTCTTCCGCCTCGTGTTTCTACTTTCTTTCTCGCGCTTGTCTCTTTTGCGGAGCCACCGAAAAAGTTTCGTGTGTCGCACGCGCTGCAGTAAATCGATTACGTGTCTCGTATATACTTTGTTTTTTTCTTTTATAATGCCAGCCGGTGTATGTATATGCAGTCGATCAAAGGGCGCGAACCTGTATATTAATATATATATAAAGACGAACTGGTTTCTTATTTTTATGCGTCTCTCGCGGATTAAAAGGCGCGCGATAGTTTCCTCGAATCTAGGCTACGGTTTTTCTGGTGAAATCCGCCGCCGCGATGCGATGATTTTTTTTATATCTTGATATTCGTGAGGCCGCGCTTTATATGGCTCCCGCCTCGAGTCGGCCTCGTTTTTTGTAGTCCTGCATTTTTTTTACGCTATGTCTGCCACTGAGAGAAACAGTATTGTAATTATTATTAATTTGAGAATATCCCACCGTTCCTATACACAGCGTAGTAAATTTTGTTTCTCTCAAGTGTGCATATTATAATTCACCCGAGAACGAGAAAATCGTTATAAGTCAAGCCGTTGTAAGAAGAAAATTGGCATAATCTAAATAAAATCAGAAAACATCCTACATATACCTGCATCAGCCGAGCAACTAGTTCAAAGTAGTGTAAGCGAGCCCCCGAGAGCAAAGGGTAGTTGCAGCGTACGATAATTAACCGCAGTTTCCCCGCAGGTCTTATCGGATTATTTTTATGGGCCACAATAAATTACGAGTTTATTTGCTTCGCTCGTAACCCCTTCCTAATTCTTGCAGTACCATACCAAGTCAAAATGCCAAAGAGACAGAGCTAGATATATATATATATACAAGTACGCGCGTGGGAGAGATGCATAAAGCTTTCCCGAAACTTGTATAATACCTCTTTCGGCCACCGTTAAAATTTTTTTTAATGTGAATTTGGAAAGAGACGGTTATTCATCATAAACTGCGTGTATACCTATATGCGATCTGATTTAAAGTCAATGAGGATGCTACGGTTTGAAGTTTCTTCCAGATGTTCTGAGTCATAATAATAATCATAAGCTGAAGGAGGGGATTTTTACCAAATCGTGTAAAATAAACGTTTCAAGCCTTAGATAACTGATTTAAATGTTGAATTTGACTCCCACCAAGATTGTTTATTGATCCGCGATTGGACAGATATTAAAATTATAAAAATTCAATAGTTGGAGAATCTTTTAGACGACAGATATCCAACGTCTGCCGTACAAGCAACATCTCAAGCACTTAACATATATACTTATACTCCTTGTAAAATAAATTATACCATGCAAAGCTCGAAATAATAATGATTATATACAGTCGTACACTATAGTATACTACTACTTCGTGTTCTTTCGACAAGTTTGTACGGGGAAAACCCAAAATGTAATATAGAAGGTACCACCCCTCTCTACCTTCGTAAATATATACCTAATATAAGTTGAGCTTTTAAGTGCCGAGGACACTCTGAAGAATACCGGGATCCCGGGGAACAGGAAAAATGGGCGTATAACCGGGAATGTTCCGACGTGCCGCTTGGCTTCTGCTTGCACGTAGATTTTCGGCTAATTGTTCTATTGCAGGGACCGCAATAGAAATGTACAGTTAGGTACGGAACAAAGTACCCCTCATGATATTCGGCAGTGCGGACAGGAACATTCTGAGTTCTATATATATAGTTATATGGCCAGGAAAATGGGACGTTTGCAGCTTTTCGTGTCGCTCCCTTTTTAATTACGCGACGAAAGCTGTATAACATTTACAGCCGAGAGGAATAAACTGTTGCTGACGTAGTTCGTTTTCATGGAAAATTTCAGACTATATAATATAATATTGCCGCGGTCAGTTTAAACTGGGTTGCATATATATATACCACGGGGCTGAATACTTTTGAAGCGAATCTCATCTTAAGACAGAATTATTTATTTATAAAAATTGTGTCCCTATCGCCCTGCTACATATATAACGATTATATACTCGCTTATTTCAACTCACACTGCAATACTTGCCCGACAAATATATATATATATATATATATATATATATATATATATATATATAAGCGCAGAAGCGTGCGGTCTGTCAAGTCGTAACAAAGGGGCACGAGCAGCACGAGTAGGCAATTAAAATGTCCGTGCCACCGCAGAGACAGAGAGCATCCCAGTGGTCCAAGAGGTTCTCCTCGACCAAGGACTACTATGCCATAGTCTGCGAAGATGAAAAGCGCTGCTTTGACAGACTGACAAAAGTGCGCAATGCCGTGCCGCGGCCACTGGCTGTCATGACTCGAGCGCGTGCTTTGGTCACGTCGCACTTCCTATTTCTCGAATATAGCCGCGATTCTTCGGCTCTGAATATAAGGGCGCCGGGAATACCCTCGTTTCTTGTAGTCCTTGCAAGCTATACTAATACTTCGAATTGTGCTCCGCCGCTGAAGTGCGACCGTTTGCACGCTTTGCTGTATTTCACTGTCGCACGCGCGCGGGAGAGAGAATGGAAATTTTCAGGTAGAATGTCGTCGTTGTCCGCGCAACTTCTGTATACGCGAAGATAATATTGTAATAAACGCGATGATGCATATACGCAGCGCGTTTTATCGACCCGAGCGTGAAGCGTTGATGAATCGATCGTATATAGCGAATTAAAAAAGTAGCATCGTTCGCGGGGAGGACTTTCGAAACGATAATTATTTATTTATCGTAGCTTCTATAAATCTTTGCTTATCTCTTCTCCTTGATCGACTGCGATACAAGTACTCGCATATACATATATACGCGATGCATAATGTATGCGTGCGAGCTTTAGTTATAGGTGTGAGTATATACGTGTATATAGGATGTATATGTATATGTAGACGGTATACCGTTATTGTTTCAAACGAGCTAATCCTGGAAATAGTGCATCCCTTAGCTCGTGATTTACAACTCGGGGCCTCTGTCGGTGCGTAACGGTACATTGGATTACTCGCTCTGTATATACGTATATATCGAGAGAAAGAGAGAGAGAGAGACACTGCAGCATATATAAAAATAGATCGTTGAGGAAAAGGTGAGTTGAGCCGCAGCCGGATTAGGTATATTGAGTGTACATCATAGAAACATAGGCGACGCAAAAGCTTCTCTCTCTCTCTCTCCCTCTGTCTCTCGCTCTCTCCCTCTCCCTCTCCCCCCCCCCCTCTCTCGTCCTCTTGGGGACCCTCCAGGCGGTCCGCATCAATATTGTGACATTTGCAAGCATTAGCTTGTACTGCTGCTTGTGCTTTGGTGCGACTATATAGGTGTCATTACACCCGAATATCCTTAAATAGGATTTTTCTAATGGCTTAAATATACGTGTTGATATAATATTATGTGCACGATATTATTCACATACAGTTTATAAAATATGTAAAAGTGCGTTAATATTGCGCATACACACACGCACTGACTGCGGCTTCTCTTTATACAACTCGTACTGTTGGCTCTGATTTCCGAAAGCGAGCTTATACACTCTTCGATTTGAGACGAAAACTGTACGCATATATATAGTATAAGTTTCAAAACCATCGGCGGCATCGATGACGCACCTACTGCGCAGTAAAAGCCAGCTTTCGAGCTTTTGCAATAAAAATCTTGCGTTAGAATTAACTAACACTTGCAGTGCGATTTTTCGAGTAGTTTTGCAACAACAATTTGCAGGGGTCGCTGATGGTGTAGTTAAGTATGCTGCACGCGCGCTACAGCCGAAATACGCTTGAGGGATTAAGGTGTGTAAAAATATATAAGAAGGCCCATAAAAATATTAAAAATCCATAAATATAAGTCTTCCGACCGAGGGAATGGCGCGTCTGCAATAAATTGTCCGGCTCTTTTGTTAACTTTGATTATATGCTTCAAACGCGCCATTCCTTTTGCTGCTGCTGCTGTAGTATAGCAAACCCTGGTATAATAAAAGTAAGTCCCCATAGTTTCCGTGCGAATATAGCGGTACGCTGTTCAATATGGCCAAAACGGAGAGAGAACCTTAGCCGCAGCTTGTAAAACGGCACATTTTTCGTCAAGCTGCAGCCCGCTGTGTATTATTTTAGAGTTTATAGTATACTAACGACGCTTTTTGGAAGAGTTTTGTCATACTTCAATGTAATAAATATATGTATACTCTCTGCTGCATGTATATATATATATACATACATACACACACACATACTGTGTGGATGCGCGTGGGATAGGAAAATGTGCTTTTGTTTTAAGAATATAAGTCTGAAGACTTGGAAACAGTGTATAATATATGCTTGGGATATTTATATTTGATTATGCTATAAGTTTGAAGATACATACGGATCGATAGGATAAGGTGTTTTATTTTCATATCTGCTAATTAATTAATGGATATTTGCATGATCGTTATATATTCTTTGCAAATATATGTTAATGACACTGCAATTTCTTCAAAATTTATGTTTGTTTTAGTAGAATTCTGTTCGGTATATTAAATATTTAGATATGAAACTGCATTAGTTGAACGTTACATGAAAAGTTTGATAAAATTATTTACATATACACGCGTGGGTGTATACTTTGCTCTTATATATTGAGCTGTTTTTACCCGACCACTTTTTTATGTTTATTTTGTAATCAGAATTTTTCTCTGATTGAAATAATTATTCACCTTTTCATATAAAGTTAAATAATGTTCAATAATTCTTATTTTCGCATTGCTGCGTGCGTAGCTTCCTTCAAACAAATCTATTGTTCCTTGTTCGTATGTATCGTTCAAGTATATTAATTTAATAATGCATTTCTTTTCTCCGGATCTTCTTAATAAAATGAATTGCAATTTATATCACAAATAGACCTCATAACCTCATAAAACCATGAATTTTGTCAAAACATTCTGAGTTTTCGTTAGCGAGTTAATAATATAAGGTTTCAAAAATAATAATTTCCAGTTATACAGGGTATGTAGGGTGAGAGAAAGAATTTAATTTTAATATCTTTTCAACTAATCGTTTTCATAAGCTGCGAAAAGAACTTAGCCGAGGTAATCAAAAGATCTATCTTTTCTCAAACGTTCAAGTAATTAAAGCTTTTTTACTCCCGTAACCGTGCGACATAAAAAACCGATTTTCGATTTTTTTCTCAAAAACTAATCACCAAAATGACCTAAAATTTTTACAACATGTAGACATTATTATTCTTTGTTATCATGAATTTTTTCAAAACATTTGACTGTTTAATTTGAAAGATATAAATTAAAAAAAAAACACCTTTTTTATCATCATAATTGAACGAACCAGGCAAATTAGAAAATCTTGTGGGAAAAAGTAGGCAATTATATTCTCTTTCAAAAACACTATTGCTGAATTTTTTGTATGAATTACATCATTTAAACAAAACAAAAAATTTTCAAAAATCAAAATATTTTTTTTTCCAAATTTAGAATAAAAAAACAGATATGCATCTCAAATTTTTTTATTATAGACCACGTAGTTCCATAAATACGACGGTATACTTAATACACTCACACAGCCATCCGCATGGACATTTTCTAAAAACGCATGATTCGAACTCCAAACACCTCAAAAGACGTTTCTATGAAGTTTTAGCGAAACGAAAAATTGTATTATTACAAAGCTTCCTCTAGGAGGAAGCAAAAATATACGCAAAGTTATAATAGCTTATACTTGTATAGTATATAATTACTACTGCTTAATTTGATTATCCACCAACCTTCACGCAGGCAGCACAAACTCCAAAATTCAGAACCATACGGAGCATTCAGTGAACTTTGAAAAATTTATAGTGGTTCTAACTCTCATTTGTTGTGATTTCCAGGCGATAATCAGCTGGGCGCGATACGGATTTTAGTTATAATGAAAGGGTGTATAATCCAGGCATTGAAAGGGTATATATAGATGATTATTATATGCGCATATTGTTTCTTGAGAGCAAGTTTAGCCCTTTACAGGTGTATTTGGTTAAGCTTATGGATTTGCAGATTCCCTCAATTTCACCTAGCCCTTCATCACAAAAATTTAAGCTGCGCCGCGACCCTTATTATGCTGCCGTTAACTTTAGAGTTATGTATATATACTCATATTTAGAGTAGAGTTACCGGCTAAAAGTCACTGAACATTTTTAACGGCAGCAGAATTGCGTACTTCTATAGAAAAAAACATGAGTTTACGTGTTACGACCATGAATCTACTAATTCTAGTAATTGTATAAAATTTCAATCTCGCGACATAGTTTCTCGTTCAGAATTTCTAAAACAATCAAATTAAATCATTAGTTATAAGATTAACTCAACAATTTTTTCATTTGCGTTCATGAGTTTTCTTCAATATTGTTGTTTTTCGCACACCCTTACTATTATTAGTAGTTTTACGTTTTTCAGCAGCGATTGATATATACAATTGATATACATCAATATAAATATAGTTTTGGTACTGCAGTTATCATTTTGCTTTCCCGTACTTATTTCTTTTTACTTTTACGCCGGCCAGGGCGATTACTAAAAGCCATGATTGATATTATTAGCAATATTGAATATTGGGTGTTACGGAACTGACGCAGATACTGAAATGATATGTCACCTATTATTTGCTTGTATAGCAAATTAAATAATTATTAAATTTGTCCACATATATACTTCAAAGTACTCGCTATTTGCTTGAGAAAAGCATCTTTTATTTTTCAATATGTTTTATTTAAGTAGTATTTTCAGCGAGATACGGAACTGGCCAATTGTGCTTTTTCTTTCACTTTAAATTACAAAATCAGCTCCCATTTGGAAAATCTTGCATTTCCAGAGTGCTAACCCGATTTTTGACACATCATAATCTATAGTTCGAGAATCTACTGGTCGTTAGCGGCCTTATAATGACTAGTGCCTTTTTTCTGGCGATAGCGTAGTGCTCGATTTTTTCTCGTTAATTCACTATTCTAATGATAAAAAGCACTTTTTAATTTCATAACTATCAGAAATATATTGTTATAACTCTACATTTTAAAACGTATATGCAGAAATTTCTTTAATGAGTCTGTATTTTGGTACAGTGCGGTTATGAAACCAAATGTGTGTTGCGGACATGTTACGGAACTAACATGTGGGGTATATTTCGTCGATTAGTTTTAAATCGGGCCAGACAAACACTCCCAGATTTTTTAGCGTTAGTATTTCGTTGCAAATTACATTAGAACAAATTATGGGGAATTTTTTTTTGGTAGCTCAATAATGCGCTAGAGGCTGGAACGCAAATATATACATATATAGTTCGAGTATATATTTATATTTGTATACTTCTTCGTCGCAATAAAATTCATCTCACATACATATATCGATCTCCCTCTAGATCTCATCTATAAGACAAAACAAGAGATCGCCCGAGCACTCTCTTCAAAAGAATTGATATTCATCTGCCGCACTGAGAGAAATGATATTATAAAATTTGCTATTTATGTAGGAAAAATTGCTATGTTACATAGTAACCGAAGGACATACTCGCATTTTAACAAATTTTACTATTCAACATAGTAATTTTTATGGAATAAGGAAATTTTAAAAATATAAATTTATTTCTTTAGTTGATTACCTTATACTTATTATTATTAACTTATTATTTATTTGTTAATCATTTAATATTATTATTCAAATTAAGAAATTTAAGAAATCAATTAAAAATTTTTTGGTGGCTGCGGGATTTGAACCTGGATCTTCGGGGTGACAGTCGCGGGCGCTAACCATTTACCTAACAGAGCTCTTACATACAGAATTTCAGATCTGATATATTTACTTCCTCCACACAAATTAACTAACATTAATAATAAATAACAGCAGTCAATAAATAATAACCAGAATTGTTTAATTAATAATTACTCATATCAGCTAATTGTGAAATAACGAAATCATCGCTTTATTTGGCAATAAATAAAGTTTTGACAGGAGACATAACCTTAAAATTATATACGTACTACCGGAAAATTAATATAACTCTAGCAAAAATTACTATAATACATAACAATCGGGAAGCAAAACTTCAATAATAAAAAAATTTGTTAGCTTTCAAATAATTTTTGTTATATTTTTAAAGAAATTTTATACGAATACACAACAAAAATTACTATGTTACATAGTAAAATTCCTTAAAATGAAATTTTACTATGTAACATAGTAATTTTTGTTGTGTATTCGTATAATATTTCTTTGAAAATATAACAATTTTTATTATTTTAATAATAAAAATTATCTAAAACTTAACAAATTGAGTCATAATATCAGTATGTCCCGGCATTACTATGTATTATAGCAATTTTTGCTAGAGTTATAATAATTTTTATTATAGCATTTCTCTCAGTGCGTAACTTGCATATTCTGCGACCAAGACACTAACGCATTAATTAGCTACCAAAAAAATTTCGCTATAATTTTTTCTAATGTAATTTGTAACGGAATACTAACGCTAAAATATCTGGGAGAATCCATTTGGATCTAAAACGAATCGATGAAATATACCTCAAACACACATTTTGGTGCATGACCGCACTGTACCAAAAAGACAGATTCATTAAAGAACTTTCTGCATATACGTTTTAAAATATAGAGTTATAACAACATATTTCTCATCGTTAGGTAATTAAAAAGTGCTTTTTATAATTAGAATAGTGAGCTTACTTTTTGTCCATGAATTTACTAGAAAAAGTTGAACACTACGCTATCGCCACTAAAAAACGCACTAGTCATTATAAGGCCGCTACCGACCAGTTGATTCGCAAACTATAAATTATGAAGTGTCAAAAAAGCCGGGTTGGAACTCTGGAGATGCAAAATTTTCCAAATGGGGGCTGATTTTGTTGTTCAAAGTGTAAGAAAAAGCACAATTGGTCAGTTCCGTATCTCGCTGAAACTACTACTTAAATAAAATATATTGAAAAATAAAAGGTACTTTTCTCAAGCAAATAGCGAGTACTTTGAAGTCTATATATGGACAAGTTTAATATATCATATAATTATGCTGTACGAGCAAATAATATAGGTGAAATGTCATTTCCGTAACTGCGTCAGTTCCGTAACACCCAATATTCAATAATGCTAATAATATCAATCATTGCTTTTAGTAATCGCCCTCGCCGGCGTAAAAGTAAAAAGAAATAAGTACGGGAAAGCAAACAAATAATCGCAGTATATCAGAACTATATTGATGTATATCATTCACTGCAGAAAGACGTAAAACTACTAATAATAGTAAGGGTGTGCGAAAAACAACAATATTGAAGAAAACTCATGACGCAAATGAAAAAATTGTTGAGTTAATCTTATAACTAATGATTTGATTTGATTGTTTTAGAAATTCTGAACGAGAAACTATGTCACGCGATTGAAATTGTATGCAAATAATAGTATTATTGACCGCGCAAGAACCTTAAATAAAACGATTTAGTCAAGAAACATTTTGTAGCCTGTTTTGTGCAAGTTATGGCGGAATCATCCATATACATCCCAGGGCGAAAGAAGGTACCCTGCAGACTTGTCGCGTTTGCGACAGAATAAATCCACAGACCTGCTTTTTATCAGTCTGTGCAACGCCGAGGCTTTATCGCTATAAGGATATCTTATAGCGCTATATGTACAGAAAAAGACGGAAAACACACAGCGTGCCGGTGGAGTTGCGCAGCAGCAGCGCAGCGTAGCGGAAGTCTGCAGCATCGTCCAGCTCCATTGCCCGCTCTCCCATTGGCGGTCTCGATCGTGCTCGAAGTGGGGATACAGACCGTCCCCGGCATCGGGCGGAGCCAAGCTAGTCAGTCGACTCCGGCATCGGTGTCACAACCGTGTTGGCTCTCGTACCTTCAACATCGTATTCTCTAACTCGCAATACGGAGTATATTACAGAGCCAAGCTAGAGAGTTGCGTTTGCCTAAGCGCAACGCAACAGTCTCGTGACTTTTTCTACACAGTGCAGTGGTTCACGTAGTGCTAAAAGTGCTAAAGACACGTTCAATCGCGGCGGCAGCGGTATATCTGTCGTCGTTGTGCTCGGGTGGTGCTAGTTCTTTTTCAGATCGAAACTTCCTATATACCAAGAGGAAGTTGCGCACGGAAGTGGATCAGGATGACGGATATCAGTAACATGGTATCGTACTACTCCCCGATGATGTACGGCCAGCAGAGTTTGGCTTCCCAGGCGCCCCAGCCGATGGTCCAGGAATCGCCGTCGCCGATGCAGATCTCGCCACCGGAGCCGCCGCAGATACAACAGAATCTTAACGAACAGTTGCAGCCGCAGCTACAACAGGCTCTTAACCAAGTGCAGCAGCAGCAGCCGCAACAGATTCTCAATCAACAGCAGCCGCAACAGATCCGCAACCAACATCAGCAAATGTTGCAACAGATTTGCAACCAACACCAGCAGTTGCCGCAACAGATGATTAACCAACAGCAGCAACAAAGACAACCCTGGTACAACTACAGTCACGCAGCAGCGCTGGCTCAACACCAGCAGGCCCAGCAGTACTTGGCGGAGCAAGAGGCATCCATGTGGTCTCACTCGCATTCGTACCTCCAGTACCAACAAAACCAGCACTATCAGCAGCAACAGCAGCAGCAGCAACAGCAACAGCAACAGCAACAGCAGATTACCAGTTCTCAGATCGACTGGAGCAGCGACGAGGCCAACAACAATAGCAGCAGCAGCAGCATCACCAACAGCAATGATAACAATGGAGTTGGTAGCGGAGAACCGAGTCCACCTATCACAGTCAGCGGCAGCGAAATCAGCTCTCCTGGAACACCGGCTTCGCCACCTGCCAACAACAACAACGCAGCGACCATCAACAACAACATCAACGCACCCGTAAGAGCGGGACATAATAGAAGCCCTTTCGAGTGGATGAAGAAACCTTCATATCATAATCAGCCTAATCCAGGTAAGCTTTACTGACAAGTCATTCAATTCTACATAAACTGCAACGATTTTCTCGCTATTTATACGCGTATATATCGAAATCGGTATACATTTCTCGAGAAGGTTCTCTCGTGTCGCGCAAAGCTCGCTGCCATAAGGGGCGAGCTTGCGCGCCACCTTTAAAAGTCGAAAAAATAATTATTTTTAATTTGAAACATCGACACGGTCTGCCCCGAAAAAGAAGTGTATATACAAGGAGAAGAAGGATTGAGAGAAAAATATTACAGCCTCTCCTCATTGATCATCTCGTCGTTTTCATATGTATCCAAGCCGATCTCCCATTAAATCATTAAATTCTGGCTCGTTTTCGCCCCCCCCCCCCCCCCCACGCCGCAGCAAAAATAAAAGGACCCGTAGCAGCACCGGTTGCGGCAGCACATGACTTTTCTTCTCATCGCTTTCGACCATTATCTGCATTTTATGGTTATATTACCGCATTACAATTTCGTTCCCGCGACTCCTTTTCTTCGCTTTTTACAACTGCGGCAGGAGCGCAGTGCGCGCCAGGGAAGTTTCTTTTTTTCTTCTTGTACGTAAATAGATTCGTAAGGCTATGGACGCCATTTTTGCGCGCACTATAGACGCGGTGAAAATTCGGCGACATAAAGAGGGTGAGAAAAACTCCCGTTTGAGGGCAGCAGCTGCGCGGGTATATTGCAGGGGTATGTTTTGAAAATTTCCCGGAAGCAGCTTCGAAATTCGATAGCAATGTCATGTAGCTTTGATAATAGAGACAATATAGCGGTGCGTAATTGTTATGCGGCGGCTTACGAATTGCAGCTTGCGGAAATAACGTCTCGCAGTGTGCCCATTTAAGAGAAAACGCGCAAAACCGCGAGGGTGGATGCAGTAACAATCGTGTATACACACACCCACATTACACGTATATATAAATGATATAACGTCCACAGCTTCTTCGAATCGCATGTACTCTCTTCTATATATATGTATAATATACGCACAGGCACACGCACTCACGAAATGTCTCAATCGGCCGACGCGAGCGATAATACGCGCAAGAACGCGATCGACACACTGATGCCCCCACAGATCAAACGTGCCGACGGCGCGTCCCACCTTCTCAATCATAGATAACATCCTTGTCCACTGATTCTTAGACATTGTATTATAACATACGTATGTAACTATTATCTTCACGGAGATCGTGTCTCGCGATTCGTGTATGTGTCAAAATTCAATTCGTTTATCCCCCTATATCATTGCGGTCGTATTATACCGTACTTAGAATATAATCCCCAAGCGCGAGCTCGTGTATACCCAAGTATGACGCGGTGTGTAGCGTGCAAAAGATGTACCAACTTCTTGCGCGAAACAATGTAGTATTTACTCGATATATAATATACATTTGCTTTTCCTCATCTTCTCTCGAGTGGCTGGTTCGATTGTTTCTATCATAAATTATGGTTCGCTTCTCATCTGCACGACGCGTCTGTAGATCTGAGAGAGATTAGCCGCACGAGAATTAGATTTACGAGCTCAATAAATCATCAGTATATATATACATATACACACACACATATATATATATATATTAAGTGTGTGTATATACATGCGAACTTATTGTCAGGTGTAAGACGGGTTGCAACGCTGGCCAAGATTCGCGCAATTAGTATAGGTATCACGGCTGATAATATCGATGGGAAGAAATAACGACTCGTCTCTTATCTGCGGATTACAATACATTTGTGTATTAACACGATATATAATGTCAGACTCTAATTAAGACATCGTGTCGGGCTGAAGAGGCCTCTGTATACAACGCATAAACACACAGTGTCGATCGACAAGGTCGATATCTGCACTTTCGCCGTATCAGTCCTGTCGATCTACACGAGCGACAAGTCGTGCGATAAGACGAGACGAAAAATCCCATGCATATAGGTATACTACAAGCTCAAAGCCAAAGAGATGCATCAAAGGCGTGACACTGGAAATAAAGCGTATAAGTAGACGCACACAGACGCGCACTCCAATATAGGAAGAGAATAAGAAGACGCGCGATGCGCTGCAGAGAGGATAGGGCTACGCGAGAGAGAATAATAATAGGTCAAAAATGCGAGAGCTTCTACGAAGGCCTTCGGTTATCAAGGAGCTGGATTAACGAGTCTCTCTTTCATGTTACCCGCCGCCGCCGACGACGACGACGACGACGACGATCGTCTTATCTAATCACTGCTCCCTCACTCCCACGCGTCTTTTTACCTCAACCGCCTCGCGCGGCTGCAAAACGGTTTATATAGGTACACACGTATACCCTATATATACATACAATACACGCGAGAAATTTAGGCTGCACATATAGAGAAAAATAATATTTTATCGTCGGAACAATCCGTCGCTGAGAACGCGATGTCTATCCTTACATACTATATATATATATATATATAATACACGGCTAATGCGTGTGCAGTCAATCGAGGCTGCGCGACTATGCTCGTAATCGTGCGGCACACATATACGCGTGATTTCGCGCGTTCGCGATTACAATTCGTTATCGCTCGTGTCTCTTGCACAGTTATACGTATATATACATGCTATATACGTGTGCATATAGAGACAAGAAGACGCGCTGCTGATGCACGCTTATCTTTCGCGCGTGCGCGCTTTAGTCGTTTTCTTTCGAAATATATAATACGATATATGTGATCTAGTTTTTTAAATATTTTCTTTCTCATTTTAACATAGGCATCTCAATTATCTCGTTACAGGTAAGACACGCACAAAGGACAAGTACAGAGTCGTCTACACCGAGCACCAGAGACTCGAGCTCGAGAAAGAATTCTACTCCAGCAGATACATCACCATCCGTCGCAAAGCCGAACTCGCTAGCAGTCTGGCCCTATCCGAGCGTCAGGTACGATCCCGTCGATCAAAATTTCATTTCAAACCAACGTTGTAACGAACCAACTAACCTTCCACCGTATTGCCCACAGGTAAAGATCTGGTTCCAGAACCGCAGAGCCAAGGACCGAAAGCAGAGCAAGAAGCGCGGCGAGCTCGAGCAGCGCGACGTCAAACCCATGATCGATGCTCAAGGCGTAGCTCATCCGGCTTGCGTAGTCCCACCCATCAACGGCATGGCAGGACTCAGTATCAGCGGCATAAGCATGCCCAATATGCTCGGCGGCCTCATGCAGCAGATCTCTCCGCCTCCGATTGGACATCATCATCATCCCCATCACAATCAACAGGTCGCGCCTGCGGCCGCGCCGCATCATCAAGCTCTACTCGCCGCTCACCATCCGTCCGAGCAGTCGGCCATCGGTATCTGACCGACTACCAACGATTTTGCCGAACAACAACGATCGATGCCCCTGTGCTAACCGTAGTACTCCATTGCCCGCGCCCGGAGACAATATATACGATTATTTTTTGTTTCCTCGTTGAAATCAGTCGTCGCGAAAAACGCGAGAGCTGCGCTTCGCTTTTCACTGCGCGACGTGCAGAGTGCGCGGCTCTTGTTTTCCTTTGCCTCGACTTCCGATGATAAAAGCCAATTTTCAAGTTTACTTTCAGCGCGCGCGGGACAATGGAGTACGACGCTCCCATGGGGCATGTGTATATGTGTGTGTGAAGAGACGGACTGCAGTTTAACTGATCTCGACGCTCAAACGAGATCTTGCTAAGAAAAGTTTTTTAGTGGATTGAGAGGGGGGAGGAGAGAGAGAGGGGGGGGGGAGAGAGAGAAAGGAATCGAAGGATTTGATAAATTGAAGGATCGTTGTATAGTTTTATAAGCGAGCGCAACGAGGTCCCACATTTTACCCGATATTATTTCTTTGTTCTATTTATGTAACCGATTTTGCAAAATGTGGGCACGCGCTTTCGCTTCGATATAAAACATATTTTTATAGAGACACCCCAGAAACTAATTTTCTTCCATCGCAATAGTACAACCTCGTAAGATTCTTTCAATCATACTTTAGCCGACGGCAAACGGAAAAGTTCGTCGGCGCGCGCCTTTCATGCATTTCAACAAAAAAGCGTTATCAGTCAGTCTCGCGAAAAAGTCAAGCGTTAGCTAAAAGTCTTTACCCTATTGTCAAGTGCTAGTCTACGCAAAATATATTTAAAGATTTACTAGTGAGTCATACGTCATAAAGAGCATAAGCTATGAACATAACCTATGTTAAACATTTTCAAAAGCAGCGGTCGAATACATCTAAACAATAAATCAACTTGTTATTTAAAGTAAAGTAATTCAGATTTTATCGTCAATACTTAAATAATTTTTTTTAGTGCCACAGCTATAGTTGTGTGTTTCAACACAATATCAAATGTATCTGAACAAAAGTCAAATGTGTAAAAAGGTAAATAGCAGACATAGGTTATATAGATATATATATATATATATATATAGGATTCGCGAATAAATTCAGCATATCTGCAGCATATGCCGTCATATATGATATGCGATCGAAATCATGTGCTGCATTAAAGAGTTCGATATGGAGAATTAGTCATCACGAAATCCGCCCAATCGCTAGTTTCAACTACATAATTTATGATAAATTTTATACCGGGATTCAACTGTATTTATGTTAAACTTTGAATAATAAAAGGACTGATTTTGTACAATTACATCAAGTTTATTTTTCCTAATCAAACCTATACCCTTTTCTGAAGTTTATAGCATACATACACAATTTTCGTCTGTGTATCATTTTAATATTTTGTGTAAATATCAAATAATTGTTCATAATTTGACAATTTATACTCTGCATATATTGCATGACAAACAGAATGTCAATTTTTAGCTTATATTGAGTGACAAGCCACGTATACCAGTTCATTTACCTACGCGATTACATGCCTAAAATCCTAACGATAATATCGCTGTCGCTTGTGCGGTAAAAATAGAGTTTCCTTAAAATATCGTTTACATTTCTACCAGGGTTCATTCTTCAATACTTCAAAAAAAAAGCCCCGCTAAAAATATTTTCATTCCTCACCATAGCCTTGTTTTACAATCCTAACCGGCCGATCGGTCACGATTCCTCTGACGTCTCGCCTCGCCATTCCTACGGCCTGGCTTCCTCAAAAAATTCCTTTTTTCCCTCTATATCCTTCGAGTATAGCTCTCCACTGCGTGTATAGGTCAGTCGGGCAGACAAAGGGACCCAATCGCATACTAGCTTCGGCTGCCCGGTCACGACGGAACGAGTTTTTCTTTATGGAGAAGAAACGATGGAAAAATCCCGGGCAGTTTCCCGGGCTGGTTCATGCCGATATATATATACCTGCCCTGGTTCATACCGATATATATAGAAGGTCTAAAGCGGAACGTGCGAGAGAGAGAGGAAGAGAGAGAGAAAAGGGAAGCGAAGAGGAGTGCCGATTTTATTACGGTTTGCATCCGCAGATTAGCCCCTTTGGGAGCTTCTCTCTCTCTCTCTCTTTCTGCATGCGCAGCGGCGATAGCCTTAGCTACCGCCGCTGCGTAGCCGTCGCTACGTCTATACTTTACAACGGGTCTCGCGATAATAAAAGTGGCTATTTGTTGGGTTTTCGGCTGTATTGCGGACGCGCTGCAGCAGCAAACGGCTGCGTGTATAACTGACCGCGCGCCGCTATAAAAGTAGCTGCTGCTATATATATATATATACACTAACCATGATACAGCGGTGCTCCTGGGAGAAAAAGAGAGGCCAGTGCTCGAAAATCCGAATATGCCCGTTTCCCGACCAGCTCGATGCGCTGCTCTGATATATTTTGTACAGTCCGGAGTTAGACGTCTGCACTGTTATAAATTCAAAGTTTAAGTACATTTCTTAAGTATATATACTATATATCCCTTCTGTTTATTATTTGTCAAGGGGCGGGCGGAAGCCCCTTTTACATTTTGTAATTGCGAAATTAAAAAAAAACTAAAAGTCAAAGTGACATTTTTTTTTGGTAGAATGATTCGTTAAATTTACGACTGGGGTGTCAAAAAGCTGATTTTTCATTAAAAGTTTTTTTTCAATGGTGTTTTTAGCTCCTACCGTCTCTTAAGGAGTACTTTGAATTCAAACAAGAATTAATTATTTTATAACGTACTATTCTTCAAGTGGACCGATAACCATATATTGTGTATATAACGCGATTTTATGACACGCCGTGCGTAAACCCCGATTTTACACAGGCTCATGCAAAAATGCATTCGCCAAATCTCGGTTTGCGTACATTGTATCATAAAATATCGTACGACACTAGGGAGGTAAAGGACTTTCACCCTCGTGGGGATTTATCACGTGAGTGACCGATATTTCTCAAACTTTTAACTCTGCCTGTAGACAGGCAAGGTCGCTTGAAAAAAGAATGTTGAAAGCTTTTGATTTTTCCGCCGTCTACCCCGTACCGGCCTGTTTATTTCTGTTTATTTTTTTTCAATGCCTCGCTTTTCCTCGTTTCCAAATCGGGACGCCTCCACACAATGCCTTTAATATATAGCGTTTCAACTCTTCCTTGGCGTTATTTTTTAGCCTTTCCTTGTTCTTTGTATTATGTATATATACGCGATGTGACCGAGCCAACCGCGCGGGCATTCCTTTTATTACTCCTGTGAAATTCCTTATGTCGCTGCGGGAAGATCATCAACCGCATTGAAAAAAAAGAGTGGATTCCTTGAAAAAACGTGCTAAATGCGAAGGTTTTCATCGATTAAAATAACGTAGATGTATATATACACGAGTGTTACTTGAATGTATTCGGATAGTTGTGTAAACTTAAAGTCGAAATTGTAGAAAGGAGATGGACAACGCGTATATATAAAAGGGTTCTAAGTTTTTTGCGTCGATTTTATAAACGTCCATACTATATCAGTGCCGCGCAATAAAGTTTGACTCTATATTCTGCGCAGTAAAAACATAATTAGCCTTACAGCGGTCAAATGACTTGTAATTATTGACTCTCTCGGTAAAGTCGTATCATAATAATCTCGCGTGTCGTCGTATAAAATCGATATATTACACTCTTTAATTTCAATGAAAGCTTCTCTATCTCAGGACCCGTTTCGAAAACGGCCTATCTCGGGAGCCAGTTCGAGAACGCCCTATCTCAGCGTAAGCTTTTTTTAAAGATTTGTCTACATCTTTTCTACACCAGATGCGATTAATTTTTTGCATTTTGTTATGGTAGTCCTGCGTGCTTTGAAAAATGTATCAAAACAAAATTGCAGAAATTTAATCGCATTTGGAATAGAAATGACGTAAAAAAGGCTTAAAAAACAGGCTTGCTTCGAGTTAGGTCGTTCTCGAAATGGGTCCCGAGATAGGCCATTCTCGAAGCGCGTCTTGAGATAGACCGTTATTCCCCCTCAGACGTCGAAATAAATACTGTTTGTCGGGGGCGAGAGTTTCGGAGTGGGGCGCGAGAACCACGCGTATAAACATTGATCTGATGGTAATTAAGTGAAGGGCCCTCCGGAGATGGATGGATATCTCCTCCTCGGGATAGAGAGCTACTCTCTAGTTGTACATATATTACGTCGTCGCAAGCTATGGAGAATTTCCGTGAAATTATTATAGCTGCAGTATAGCTTTTGCAATTGATGGTCGCCGTTAAGGTGTGCATTACAATATAATAGTGTGCAGTCATGAGGATTAGGGTTTTGAATGATAAAGGTCAGATTTCTTTTATATTAAAGTCGTAAATATATACCTATATTTCGAAATGATGACCTCTCTATACAATTGTATAGTACTAGCATTTCAACCGCTTTTTTCTATGTATAATTTTTCCTCCTCCCGATATATACATAATAAAATAATAATACTCATCCTCTTTTCGAAAAATCCAGAATATATACATCAAAATGTCAATGGACTTGAACCAAGACACACCAGGATACTTGTGGAGAATATTAGAAATAGGTAAAGAAACTCCCCTAAAAATGGCGGAAATCGACGATGAGCAATAGAAATCGCGCGTGGGACACTTTTTATCCTTAATACATGTAGACTTAGGCGCTTGTTCCGGGAAGCTGCAGATATCCTTTGTATATTGGTTAGTATTTTTTAAAAACTAAGGCAAAAATGTGCCGTATAATAAATAGATATACTTAGATATTTTGGAGTGTGGTATAAGGAGATGGATCATCTATACGAGAATTCAACTCTAAGTCTTCTAAAAAATTTTCTAAGGTTCATACAAATAAATATTCATTTAAATTCAACAATTTTTTTTCAGTGTATATACTGTGCCATTCTATATATTGAAACTCCCTTCGGAAGACTCGCTCGCTCGTCGCGTGCAGCCATAAAATAAAATCGCATTTAACATTTAATGTGGAATAAACTGGTTTCCAATATGACTAAAATAAATTCTTATTGGCATTATATTCCTTTAATTAAATGCCAAATTACTCGTCAACAATCTTCGTAAACACTGCACACATGCGTTTAAACTCCGAATAATGTTGATCCACATAAGACGTCTAAGCATTAGTCAAATAACGTTTGGCGATGTGAAATGAAAGAACAAACAACTAGTGCGCTATATGCCGCTACCGCAAAGCAGCTGAGTGACTGTGTAAAGGCTTGACCATTAGTCATTTCGAAGGATCGTTAAAATAGTAGATTATGCACTTAGGGAGTAAAGCGGGCGAAGTAGGCACTGCGTGAAGTTGCCGCCCGAGCGAACGCGTGGTGCATATACTATTTTTCACGAAATCAGGCGTAAAGTGCGTCAACAAAAAATTACTGCAAATTTGCACGGATTATATGCAGAAAGTAGACACCTTCGGTGCCGCGGCATTTAGTTGGCCAGCGCGCGTCGATTTGGCTATAAATACACAGTATCAAAGTAAAAAATTTTATTTTCATTAGATTAAAGCAATATATTTGTTCAATATATAACAAAAAAGGGGTTCACATTCATTTATTTTTACATGAACAATAATAATTAATATTAATTGCACGTATTTCACAGTTTGGAAACAGTGGTTTTAATGCATCTTCAAGATCTTGATTTTTTATTACGTTTGTTTCGTTCTTTTTCATTTTTTTTTTGGCTGAGGCTCATCCAGGATTTCATCTGATGACATATTCTCATTTTCATAGAATTACACACTAATATTGCACACTGAGACGTAAACTGTATCGCGATCATAACCTTATCGTGCTTCAGTTATTTTGACGGGCGTTGCTATCGTTTATATATATTCATAAATAAATTGCTTGAAGTTTGCCGATCACCTCGCAGTTAAGTCCGAGCCAGGGCGTACATGACTTAGCCCCCGCTCAGAGGGAGTACAGAACGCACTTTACGCGTGGTGTGGTGAAAAAGTATATATATTATATACGCCGCCACGGAAATCGCAGAATTTATGGCTCGTCCGAGAAAATTATTGTTGGTTCACGTTAGTCGCATCTGTTTCTGTCTAGTGTCCGAATTTGTTGAGATAATTTCAAAGGCGACCGATGTAGAAGGTGTCGTAAAAGATGACAGAATGACGATACCGATCACCGCTTACAAAGTCTCCAGTCTCTCCTTTTTTCCCCGTTTTATACCGGCATAGTTTTCGAAACTCTTTGCCTATATACATACGCGTATATACATATACTCGGATTGTTTCTCGGGCCTTAAAGTTATAACTACCGCGAGTAACGATTTCTTTATAAGACTATGCCTGTGTAACATTGTATTCGTTTTTTATAAATATACCGGTTTTATCCGTTTACCTGAACTGTTATCTAGTTTTAAGTACAAACGTAGGTTGTATATCCTTGGTTTTATTATTATTATTATTTTTTATCATTTTTGAAAAATAAAAGTAAACTTAAAAACATTTCGAATGACATGCTTTATAGACTTTAGTGTTGGACAATAAGTATATATCGCTGATGACCTTCGTCAGCATCACTTTAGTAGACCCAGAAGTGAACGGTGTAGACATCTAGTGGCATTTCTAACGAGCTAATTTTACCGACACTGCTGTTTACGTCACACAATATCTGCAGTACTGGTAGATGGTAGTACAGCATTATTTACCTTAAATCACGTATGTAGCGCCATAAAACACACGCAAAATCCCATAAGGCGGCAAAAATCGGAACTATCTTTTTGGTGGCAAATATCTACACATATACAGCAGATATGTTCCTAATATATTATGAGTTAGGAACCCCCATTTGGACAATGAAATAACTGAATAATACTAAAAACAGTATAAGTATATTGGTTTTTATTCAAAACGAATCAAAACACTCATTTTGTTTTTGATTTTGTAAATACATGAAGCAGTGATACCAACTTTATAAAAATGTAATATAGTTAAATATTAAGGCAAGTTGGCTAGTTCGCGATAATTTGTGACTTTGCATACTATGAATGTATTTTTCAAGCGTTGCAATCTTGAAAAATATACGTAAACAATATGGTATTCATATAGCTATTGAGTATCATTATTATCATGGGTGATATACTTATATTTCATGCTCGTTTGTTGAAGAGTCTGCAGTTTCTCTTTTGATATGGCAGAAGAAAAGAGCATTCATTCATTGCAGATTCCCATTTATATGTGTATATAACTCACTTGTTGATACCTATACTCGTGTATCAGTTTTGCGATCAGTTTCTATATGCATATAATCCAGTAGTATTTATTATATTAATTTGTTTATTTACAACATGTATTCTGAAGCTAGTCTGGGTGTGAATATTGCCTGCTTAGTCATAATTTTAATGTGTAAGTAATAAAACAATATATTATAGTAAGAGATGATTCAGATCATTCGAAATGGATTAACAACTTTAGTTTATATTAATAAATTTTCTACGATCACATTTTTTAGTATGTATCAATAAAATGTATGAAAAGGATATATGCAAAGCTGTTAAAGAAACATGTAAGACTGAACAAATGTACAAAATTTAGTGTTTCTCAATATTAGATAGAAAATATAATTAGGGGTGCATTTTTCTTTTTTTTTCAGGGCACCTTCTTATTTTCTGCTTGATGTTCCTTGTAGTTTGTGTAGTCATTTTTAAAATACGATTATTTTTTGAGCAGCTATTTTACATCAATTCACATTATAAGGGGAATTTTTTCTCTGTGTTGAAAGCAACTCTAAATTTCAACATACCCTCCTGGATTGTATTTGCAATTACAATTGTTACTTTTGTGGTAAATACATATAAAAATAGCTATTTATATATTGCATTATAATGATACCTTACATAGCATCACATTACTTCTGCATTTCAGACGGTAGTTATAAATTCTAAATTTAGTATGATACAAATCATACAGTTGAATCCATTTGCTACGTTGTTAGCTATTGGTTTTTCAATTCTATTATTTTACATAGTAAACATTGTAAGTAGTCATACACGATATTGATTGACTGATTTTTTGTTTATGTCAAATAAAAAATTGATTTAGTATTTTATAGATGGAATGTCGAGCAACAACTGTTTCTACAATATTTTCTACGGGACTAAATCCTGGTACTGCAATGGCAACCAGTTATTTTTATGGTTACTTAAAAATTATTCTACCAGCGAGTGGAGGCATTGAAAGAGCAGGTGAAAAAAAAACATAATTATGATCTAAGTTTAGTAAGTCAAAATTATTAAATCTTTTAATTTATTGCAGGTATATTAAATGCTTTAGAGGAATTGGAAGCAAATGAAGGAATTTCCATACCAGTTAAAAAACTATTTATACTTATACCATCATCATCATACATACCTCCAGATTTGAAAGAAATCTCTAATAATTGGTTGGAATTTGTACAAGTAACGTAAACTCCTATTTTATAATTATAAATAGCAAACTCATATTTTCCTTGAACATCCTTAAAATAGAAATCTGGAAACGGATATCAGATCTTTTTCTAAATAGCAAATTCATATTTGGATTTTTGTAATATTTACACTAACTTCTTACAATATATTTTAGCCTCTTAAAACCGTTGCCATAGATAGAGCAGGTGTTAAAAATCGCACTTACCATAACACTGTTTATAAATTTCGTTCCAATGGTCCGAATAAGCATGGCAAGTCATATTATCTTGCAACTGAGGGTGCAACTCCATTAAAAACATTTTTGGAAGTTCAAGACAATTCTCATCGATATGCTTGTGAGTTATTTTAATGGTAGAAATCAATTCATTTTCACTTGAATATAATCATATTAAAATGCAATTGCTAGCTCTCTACAAGGAATATAATAGAGAAATCATAAAAAGTTTTTATACAACATTACAAAACCTATTAAATGATAATCCAGACTGCAAAGACTACTGTGAATTAGTTTATTACGAAGGTATTAATCAAACTTTTTTTAATGTTGTATTTTCAAACAAGTTGAATTAAACAACAAAATTTTTTATAGATACTGAGGGTGGAGAACGTACAAATCCAGCCCATATATTACGAGACATAATAGACAAGTATACATGTTGTAAAGATGATATGAGTCTTTAAATAATTCTTTAACTGTTACCTTTTTATAAAGTTTTATATATGAAATTTAATATTTTAATATTACAACTTAGTTAATTTAAGTTTTGGATATCTATATAACTTTAAAATAGGTATTAAGGATAGTTGCATCTCAATTACTCGTACTTTTGATAATCGTGAAATTTTTACTTTTGTATACATAAATGCAATGCTTTTTAAAAGTATACGTGACAACAATAAAAAATGCGAAAGAAATAATAATAGTTTAGCTTTTAAGATTGTTGCCGTAATAACGTATTATTGTAGTAAATAATGTTTATTATACATAGGATGTTAAAATTGTTTTAGACAGAATTAGCTTTTCAAATAGTTATTATTCAACATTAAATTTATAAAATAAAAATTATTATTCTGTTAATGGATCTTTGATATAAAATCGACAGAAGATATAAAAAAAGATTACATATGATAACTCTTGAACAGAGAGAACAAAAGTCAATTATTACACGACGCGACGCTTGCAAAAGAAAAATGATTATGAGGGAGTAGATAATATGTTCCTGTAACATCAATAATACCATATATGACTTTAAAACAAATTCACTCAAACTGTGTTACATTATTTGTGATAAAATACTGAATATTTATATAATAG
Organism: Muscidifurax raptorellus; assembly: GCA_020010945.3. Classification (NCBI taxonomy): domain Eukaryota; kingdom Metazoa; phylum Arthropoda; class Insecta; order Hymenoptera; family Pteromalidae; genus Muscidifurax; species Muscidifurax raptorellus. Next base: position 5,479,806 of record CM052078.1, on the reverse strand, counting down.
AAAATCTAATTATTATTTTCTCACCTGAGTTTATGTTAAAAAACAAAATTGCATTTACCTCCCTATATGTAATGGTAAAAAAAATACAATCCTAAAACTATGCTTGAATTTGAGATTAATTTTGTTAGATGTGTACAGATATTAATCGTATTGATATAAATATTTTTGTAATTAAACTAGCCTATTGGCGAAGCACTTTATTAAGTGCTTTGCCATATAATGGTCAATCCTATACTTTTTTAAACAGAATTCGACTTATGATCTTTGTACATGCTTCATCACAAATGATAAATTATGTTACTTACAGGAAAATTTAAAAGGTTTTCGTAATTATAAAAAACTTAAAGCAAATTATCATTGTACTATTTGTACTTTAATTGTGTTAAAAAAGCAGTAAACTATCATTCGAATTTTTCACGATATAATTTAAAGACTTTGAGTAAATTAAAAGTAAAATAAAATAAATAAAAAACGAAAAGAAACGCAATTTAATGAGTAAAAAAAAGTTTATCTGAAATTGAGATTCATGAACTTATGTGTATGTATGTTAACAAATAAAACTTAGATCTTTTCTTGCATTTCTTTCGAATTTATACATGTATATTGAAGTCATGAAAATTTGTTAAACAATGAAAACGCAGTTCACATTTGTAATCGATTGCTCATATGACATTGGAGAAAATTGTGCACTTCGATAATCTCTAGCGGAATTATGCAATAATTACGCATAACATATAACTGTTTTTCGAAGCATGAGATTTTTTTCCAAGCATTGCGGCGTTATTCGCACAATTTATATCTGTTTCGCTCATTCGTTCTGATACGTGAGTCGGATCGTTTACGATAACGCAAAGACATTCGCGATGGCAAAATCATAACGCCGTGTGAGATCAATCCAGCGGCAAATCGCATCGCTCTTTGCCATCAACTTATATCTAATTAACACAAGTATGTAAGTACATAGTATAAAGCGTTGGAAGCGCATCGTACGTTTCGTCTGATTGAAAATCATCGAGAAAATTATTCTGTGCGACAAAATCAAATATGTATAAGCATTATATGCATACAAATTAACAAGAAAGATATTTTAATTGAATAAAATTAGCATGTATGCTTTGAAGGTACTTTTTTCATAGCAGGAAGACATTCGATAATTCACCATTACTATTCAATTTATTTGCTAAAATAATTAACAAAAAAATTTTCGATTAAAATTAAATCTGCTATCGGAAAATTACTTTTTTCTTGTATGATAAGAACACAAGTCAATCTTAAATGAATGTAACATTTGAGAGATAAATTACTAATTCTAAATGATATCTGTTCAATATTTTAGATAGTTACAAGAAAACAGGCAACTAACCTGCTTACTATACCCATGTTTGTGCTTGCTAACTCCAAACTAAGACGATCATTATGAGTAAGAAAAGTTTCGAAAATAAAATGATTTATATGTATAATGCATAACGTATAAACATAAAAAGAAAAAGAAGCAAAAATATTAAGTACTTGTTGTCTTACGCATGATAACACTTAGAAAAAAATTACCAACAGGGTTTAAATATGAACGACCTGTTGCACTATATGAAGGAGATAAACAATAAAATAAGTATAACGAAAAAAATACAAGATAGCTTTCGTGCCTAGCAATTACGAAAGTATATATGCTTAACTATATCACAACAACCGAACACGTCAAATTACAAGATAGTCGGATGCGTTTGTTCGAAAAGAATTCGCAACCTCATCGCATCCTATCGACTTTACAAAAAAGACAATTAATCGAATTCAAAATAAATAGGTATGTATAGAAAATGAGGAACTGCAAGCACAGTTGCATTAGGTACGATTTGTTTCTTTTTTTTTTCTTTTACACATGTAACGATGATGCTTAGCAGTTTTGTTTTATGAATGAACGTATTGCACGTTCATCGATACGCATACTCGTAATTAAGACATTGAGCTTATGCCAAACTAATAGGAAACGATTTCTTAGATTATAATAACAACCTTGAAAATTTACGATATTGCCTCTCGCGAACGTCTTTGCGGAAGAATATTAGTGTTTTTATGAGTGTGCTCTTTACAATGCCTTATGATAAAAATAAAAGCTCGATCAGTATGAATCGTTACATTTCGCCTTATACATAAATCAAATCATCACTCTTCTTTCACTCTTTTTTAAATATTAATATTATTATTATTTTTCTTTGTTACTGGTTTTGTTTAATATCATCTTATCGTATCACCGGATCGCATAAATATTTAGAAAATAGAAAAATAAGTCTGCTTCTGCCTATTTCTTTATCAAAACGGTACACGCATACAGATGTGTATTTGTTTCTCTTATTTATTTGCAAAATCTCGCTTCTGAATCTGTTGTACTGAAAGTATAATTATAAATGTGCAATGTTTCAGTCTGAAAGTATGAGTATGTACTAATGAGACGAATCGTTTTAGTTTGTATTTTCCTTAGAATTAAAAAATGTAATCGCGTCACTAATACGGAAGATAAAACGATCAGGAATATTGTGCTGATCGCATGTCATCATTGGACAAAAGGATCATCTATAGAAGTACTTTCTAAAAATTTTGCAAAGTGCGATTTCCTTCATTAACGGCTTAACTTATTTAAAAAAAGGACCCAAATCGAAATCTTTTATAAATTATAGAAACGAACGTCAAAATGTACATAGTTCTTTACAAAAACAGCAGGAAAATAATGATTTTCTTACGGTAAGAAAGAGGGAAGATTTTTTGTAATAGTATCCTAATTATATTTGTGCTCATAGAACTTTGTTAGATTTGACTAGTCGTGGTTTCGATGTCATTACATCATGTTGAAAATTAATTGTCATGAAGATGCTATTGATAAATAAATGTTGCGAAACGGTTTTTGTCTTCTAATTTAGTTATAGAACTAATCGAAGGAAATCTGTAAAACAAGTAAAAATATCACATAAAAAATTCACGCTCCCTGAGCGTACTTCGCAACAAGAAATATAAATTTCATCAGGTCTTTTTTTAACAATAAAGGCAGAGTTTTGAATCTTGTCAAACCGAAAAAAATTCGCATATACTCTTTCGAAGATAGACACATAAACCGCCAGCTAAATATCTTCATTAAAACGATCACAAAATTAGTTTGTTCATCATGTTTCTCAATAAATTAAACAAAATATAAGTAGGTTACATATGTGAACCACAGGTAGAATCCCTTGCACGAATATTTTCAATTCAATATTTTCGTGACTCGTAGGCTTCTTCATTACACAATTTCAAAAATTATGGAAGAAATTGTTAATTCAACTAGTCAGTGGCAATTAATTTCAACTCATTTAACCCTATCCAATGAATACTAACTCGAAGTTGTACAAAATTTTTTCAATTGTCACTTGTTTGCGAAAACTCTTGCGGAAAACCTATACCAAGACAGATGGATGAATTATTCTTACTTTAATACAAAATATAGCAGGTAATAAAATAAAATAAAATAAAGAAATTTTGTTAAAATAATTGCAAGAAACAGAAAAGTGATTTTCAATTGAAATTCAAGTGTAAAAGTAAATTTTATAACAATGTTCTTAAAATTGTCTTGGTATATTTTTCCTTCACAGTACAAGTACAGTACCGATTATGTCAAATATATGTATTCCAAGTAGATCGATTTCAATGCATTTCATCGTTACTCTCAATTTACGCATACAGATAAGACTGCTATTCTTCAAAGGTCATTTTTCTTTTGTAAGATCGATACAAAAAGATATTTAAATTTTAAAGTCCTTAGAGCAGAGCTTTGCTTAGAACAAACGGAAAGTGCGTCAAAATATGAAATTTACTCAGTACTCATGTTTTACATTTTTCGTAGCAAATGAAATTCTTAATGTTTAGGATGGTTTTAATGTTAATGAATTTAAAAATACCATTTATATGATGGACTAGTTTCAGAACGCGATTTGTGTATAAACATATTTAGCAAGCCGTCACATGTTTTAGGCATGTATTGTGGGACGATTTCGACAACTATTATATGATTTTTGGAATAGTAAATATTCCTGACAATTATCAATTTAAAGGTTATGTAAAAATGTTAACTCTAAAAAGTCACTATTTTGATGTTAACATTGGCTATACATATTAGAAAAAATTAAATAAATGGATAAGTCATAGCCAGGAATATTTGAAACCTACAGAAAATTATAGTGTGGGGTAAACGAAATAATTTGTTATAACGTTTAAATTAGTACTGTAAAATCAGCCCACAGCCTTAAAACTTCATAGTCAAGTGATACTGGCAACTGTAAAATATATACCAGTAAGTAATCAGATTTTTTATATTGAGCATGTTCAGTTATATTCCTTATAGTAGATAATATGAATCGCGTTTTTTAATATTATGCTGTAACTTTTACTGTTATAAAACTTTTAATTTTAAGGAATCAATTGCACAATGATAAAAGTTTGTGCTGTCATAAAAATTGAAGACGCGTATAGTGACGAACAATATTGATTAATAAATGGTCTCTTTTGCTAATAACAAAGTAATTTTGTTTGAAACGCGTTTCATTGATCTACACCCTGCTCTATTCGGCTTGACCAATTTCACAGACGTGAATTTTAAGCTTCGGTAGATGCTACCAATGATCCTTTAGGTGTATATGCTGTTGCATTGGGATCTAAATTCGACACAGTACAGCCTGGACAAGGACTTTCATTTGCACGTATTTTTGAACTTCCTACACGCACGTCATTCCCCAAACGGAGCTTTGAAGTAGAACATGATGGTGCTGCAGGACCAAACGTGTCTTGTGGACTGACAGCTAAGTCTTGTGCTATTTTAGCCTTTAAGATATCGATCTCCTTCTCTTGCGATCGGATTAGGCCTAAATAACAAATAACAGTCAATAAAAATAATTAAAATTAAAATTAATTTGCTTTTCTTTTCGATAGAATAAATATACTCACTCTCCTTAATTTCTAATTGACGCTTGGCTTCGCCAAGAGCCGAAAACAGGTCCAATTTAATGCGAGTTTCCGCACTCAAACTGTTTTCCAAATGAGTATTTTTGTCTTGTAGCGCATTAAGTGCACCAAGTATGATTTCCGATTCACTATGATTCTCTTTACAGTGAGCAGTTTCTTTCTCGTAAACCATGCACCTAAGAGCGATAATATTTTAAATAGTGGAGAAAAATAGTAAAAAATTTTTTAGATCATGAAATCGAAAACAAAACTCACCGTTCGTCTTTCGCTTTAAGCTCTCGGCGCAAGCTTTTGAGATCCTGCTCCATTTGAGCTCTACGGGACTTACACGCGTCTGTGCACTCTTGGCGAACGAGAGGTGGCGGCGGAGGCGGAATCGTGGAGCGGGCTTCCTCGGCAGCACGTCGCGCTCTTCTCTCGGAAGCTAGCGATGCCTCGCAGGCTGTGCGTTGTCTTCTCTCGTCGGCTATCCGTCGCTCCAGAGACGACATTGTCTGTTTGTCCTGTTGCCGAGCCGTAACTAACCCGTGTAATCTAAAAGAGTATATAATTAATCAATATTTGAACGTTTATGTTCTTCAAATCTTTGTAGTTGAATAATATAAATTTCAAATAACTTACTTGCTCTGCAACTGTTCGTTATCGTGTTGAAGCTGTTGAATATCACCTTTTGCTTGTCGTTCGCCGTTTAACAAAGTATTAATTTGAGATCGCAATTCTTGCTCAACCTGTCGACTTGATTGCAAGTCTGATTTTAGACGTTTAATATCTGCCTCAAGCTTGCGGCATACAAGTAACCTTTTACAAATAAAAGTTGATATAATCTTGGTTATATTGAAATTCATTCATTAAATCGTATATTTATATCATACCTCTGGCAATATTCATCCTGTTGTTTTTGTTGCTCATTTATTGTTTCAGTCGCCGCTTTCGCTTGTCGTCCTTTTCTCTCTCGTTGATTGTTTGTCGTGTTTGACGTATCCTTACTTTCTTTAACATTATTCCACTTTCCGCCGGCTGAGCCATTAGATTGTGTCTTAACAGAATTATGTCCTTTGACTGATTTGTCTTTTTCTACTTCATTAACGTCGAAATCGTTTACAGAACTGTAAAAGATAATTAAAATTTACTAAGTTTCAGAACCATGCAGAAATCGTGTTTGTTACAACTAATATAATAACTCACCTAATCCTTTCTATAAATTGTAAATCATTGGAAGATACAGTAGTACCATTTGTGTGTGCATACTTTTTGTCATTCTTTTCAGACTGCGACAATTTTTCAGCATTATGCTTAGTGTGTTGGTCCTCCTGTTTTTCCCCTTTATCAAGAGACTTTCTCTGATTATTTTTGGTTGCACTCTGTGCTTGTGACGATAATTGTGAATTACTATGAACTCCACCATTTTGAATACTTGTATCTACAGAAGCATTGCCAATTCCTAAAACAAAAGCAAACCAATTATATAATCTCTATTACAACCAAGGTAGTCATCTGAATTTTAAATATGCTTCAACACATAATAAAATGTTATGATTGTAATAAATACAAGCTACCTCTGCTTTTCTCTGGACTTGGGTTGTACTGTGGATTTGGCCTGTGAGGCTGTGATTTTGAATTCTGTTCTACCGATATGGTAGATATTTGTGCTTGTAATTGCACGTGTGGTTGTATATGTTGCTGCAGGTTAGCTGCTTGCTGTTCAGCAGGCAATGCTTGTTGCAGCAGTTGTAAATAGAATTCATTTTCTTTCGCTACATCTTTTTGTTTTCTCTGTTAATAGAAAATATGAAAATGAGTATTAATGTACAGACTATATGTTAGTCAAGTGAAAGCAAGACAATAAATATTATACCTGTCTCATTCTGTAGCCAACATAACTTTTGAAACCAAATCCTAACGTTACAACTGGATAGCCAATGCTGAAAATATAAATTTGAATTAAAAAAGGTATCATAATTTATGAAGATTGACTGAACTTACCAGTGGGCAGCAAATGGCCTACAGAGGTCCAAATGAAATGGCATATGCCGCAGGTCTCTTAATCGTACAGCTGCTTCTATGTACAGAAACAGTAGCCATAACATCACAGTTGGCAAGCACACGCCTTTGTCTGTTAGTAAAAAACATGAGTTCAATAATAAAATTCTTTCAAAATTACTCATAAATAAAAAATAAAGACCAACCTGTGTGCCATACATACTGCACCCAAACATATGTACTAGCTGCAAAGAACAGCCAGTGAACTGGGATAAAGAAGAAACAAATCATATCCGACGTAAGTGCAATACAAATAAAAAACACAGAGAAGGCCTAAAACACAAAATTTTTTATTTTAACTTGATGTTCTTGGCAAAACTTGTTCAAAATGCTCCCCACGCTACTTACCAAGCCCTGATATTTAAAGGAATCGTAAACGCTTCTGAGCAATAGCCAAAAAGGCCATAAAAATTCAAATCTGAATTCTAAAATGAAGTCTGCTAAAATCACCATGGCCCATAGTAGAAGAAACTTCAGGTATAACAGTGTACTGAAATAAAGGACATGAATCATTAAGCGATCGGTTAAACAGTGAAGCAAAAGTTAGACTACGTTGTCAAAACTTGAAATGAAATGCATCTACTTGTGTGTACACTTAGACTATAAGGTTTATTTTGCAAGCAATTGAGTTAAAACAAAGAGCTTGGTCCAAAATTCATCATACACATAGAGCTAGCAAGAATTGCAGAGAGTTTAGACTCGATAGTACAGCCTTCGAAGGAAGATGCAGGCAACTTTGCTAGCCTGCAAAAGTTCAAAATCATCCGGAGATTTTTATCAGAAAGCAAAGCTCATTTCTCAACATATAATGCAGAAAAGCTCGCGCGGAGTCCCTCTTGTAAACAAGAGTCCATCTCTCTCTCTTTTTCTCTCTCTCTCTCTCTCTCTCTCTCTCTCTCGTTCTTATGAAGAGCGAGCAGAAACCGCTACCATTCAAGGGAAGTGCCTCTCGCGGAAACGGGAGCAGGCCCGCGTACTTATATATTAGAGGATCCTTTCTCCTCTCTGATCGCGCCAAAGATGCGAGAGTGAGAGAGAGATAGAGAGAGAACGAGAGCGTCATCGGGCAGTTTTTTGGTTATTTTTAAAAGAGAGTGAGTAGGTATGCAATGTCTCTGTCTCTCGCGCGCGGCCATTGTGCGCGAGTTATCATCGTATCCCTCGGCGTAGGTATAGATACCTATGGGTAAAAGAGGTATGTATACACAGAGAAAGATAGAGAGAGAGATAGAGCAAGAGAGAGAGAGAAACAGGTTCATGCAGGTATCCTAATGATGCTTTCTCGGCAAATCTTTGTATGGGTTTTAGGTTCAGGGGCAACGTAAGTATGTGCAATTAACAGATCCCTCACCTGCCGTAAATTCCTTCGGTGATCTTGTTGCGCTTCAAGGGCCTCCGGAGCTTGCCGCACTCGGCATTTCTTCTCTTCATATTCCCCGGGCACTGTCCAGCGCGGCCAGGCTCCAACGTTCTTCCTCGATGATGATGAAGCTCAGCGGTATCAGCGTCAACAACAACACAGCCAGGGCGCGAACACGGACGCAGACGCGCGCGAGCGCGACACACGCGAGAGCAGCCACGACGGCGAGCACGAACGCGCGATCACCAGCTCGCTCTCTGGCCTCTGCTCTGCTCGGCCGTTCCTTCTCTCTCTTTCTCGCTCTTGCTCGCGCGCGCTATACAACACACACTCGCACTGTGCAATGCACACACAGTCGGTCGGTCGGACACCTATACAACTACTGCTGCTGCTGCTCTCTGTACTGCCTGCGCATAGGCTACAGAGAGGTTTATATATACCTATTATTGCTGCAGGCTGAGTGTAATTGTATGTGACTATATATAATCGTATAGAGAGAAACCCGCGCGCGCGCGCGCACACGCCAGGGCTCCGATGATCTACTGTCTCTAGGAAGCGACGACGACGATGACGAGCGCGAATGTACATACATATGATATCTAGCTTCGGTTATATATAGATATAGGTCCCGTATTGTAATATACTTGTGGCTGCGCAAGCGCACCTATATAATTAGATATAAGTATCTGGACACAGAAAACTGCTCCGCGGAGCGGAGTCTCGCACCAACGCATGCACGACGGTCGACGATACTCTGCGCAGCCTTTCCTCGCGATCGCTAAACGTTTGCAGCGCTTTTGTTGTCATTCGCGCGGGAGCCTCTCGAGCCCTCTCCTTTCGCGCGAGCGACCGTTGCTGTTGTCTCTCTCTCTCTCTCTCTCTCTTCGTTTCGGCCGGCCACAATAACCGGATACCTATATAGACCTCTCGCTTCTCGGGCCCTCCGACTCCCTCTTTCTACTCCGTCAGCGAGCAGCTGATTGGACCGCTCTTGGCGCGCTTCTTTGGAACTTTCTGCGAATCGTGTGTTATGTATATAGGTAGTTGTATACTTTTATCGGATTTTTGTTGTATTACTTGAATTTTGTTGTAAAATAATACAATTACCGACTGTACATACTTAATTGTTATATTTTTTTACTCATCTTCTCTCACTTGTTTATTATAATATACAACTTATATCACTCCAGTGGTTTATTTGTTTCGTTTCGCATTTTAATTTGCGTACAGCTTTCAGAAGGAGTATATATACTGTGACGTTTTTGTCAAGCGCATATCGGCTCATTTTGTACTTTCCGAGATATTGATTTGTTTTTTCATAATTTTTGCACGAGCTTTAATCGTTTGCTGAAAAGTTATCGGCACAATTAACGATAAGTACCTACGCATATATTAATCCAGCAATATTCAGCATTGTTACATCATCCAGAGACCCATACTTACAGCATCAGCATTTTTCACATTTGAAAAATGATGCGAATATTTAAATTAAAGCGTGTACGTATAGCGAAACGAAAAAGTCAACACCAGCATTCAGCGGAATCTTAGATAATATTGTGTTTGCAATATAAAATTTGCGTCGGTTAACGATGGTAAAAAATTCAATAATTTCTTTCTTTGTTGCAAATATCAACATATTTCTTACGCGCGCGCAGCTGGCGATTTTCGAACGCGCATAACGTTACAGCAGCCACCACGTTCTTTCAGAAGTTACGTACTTATATATGTACAAAAACTTTTTACACTGTATATGTATATATATATATGCATGTAGTATAACGTGCACAGCCAAATGCACGCTTGCCGCGCGCGCGGTGGCGAGGCCTTTATCGATCGCAGATGTCTCTCATCCGGTCTCTCTTTCTCTCTCATATAGGCAGGCTACTGCGCTATACGTATAGCTATACGAGAAAGAAAGAGAGCAAGCGCATCCGAGAGTGCGCTCACGCCACCATCACCGCAAGCACGCTTGCCGTGTGCGGCTACAGCTGATTTCCGATTTCTGACATAATGTATGTGACTTGTTGATTTATACTCGCCGCTCTGCTCTCTCTCTCTCTCTTTCTAGTTTGAACAGCCCCTCTTATGCCGTATTAGTTTTGTAATTATATAATTAATAGCTTTTCAACGAAGTGTTGAGTTAATATTGAAGAAAACTTATTCAGTCTAGAATTTCTGAGAAGATTAAAGTGGAAATTATCGTCTCAAAAAATATTTAATTTTTTTCTGAATTTTTTAAAATTTACTTTTCGACTACTTTTTTCTTGTTTTTTTCTAGAAGCTTCATTGAAAAAAGAACTGAACCAGACAGAAAAACGCACAGAAAACATTGACCAGGTATATTAATATAAGAAATAGAGTTTGCTTCCGCAAAAATATCCTCAAAAATATCTATATCGAGGGTTCGTTAACCTGTTCTATAGCTTCGTCTATTTTATATATTCTACACTATATTGAACTAACTTACACAAATTAATTTTGTCAATTTAGACACTGATATGATTGTTACAAACATATTTAATATTTATCGACAAATCATAAGTATAAATCATATACATTTAAAATATATCTATACATTCGCATTTTATGCATTTCAAAAAATATACTATCAACGTGACGTTATAGAATCTCTTGATGCTCATTGCTCTTTCCTTCCTTTCATATCATACGTAGATAATAGAATATAAACAAGATCAACAAAACTTGACTATCAAATGTGCCAACTTTTCAAATGCAATTTCTCCCTACGCAACAAGAGCGTAAGAGCATTATATGTATAATACCTATGCTTCAGAGCTGGCGGACTTCAGTTTCGGAAACTTCACCGAAGACGTTACACGGAAGGGTTTCAGATTTCTTTGTCGAGCCCTACAAGCTCCCATCTAAGAAAGAAAGCATTAGAGGAAAGTTACATGATACCCATTGAATCCTAAGTACACTGCACACGTGTAATATTAAAGTATTTGTCTAAATTCTGAGCACAAACGTTTCTTCTTGAAAGTAAAAAAATGAGTATTTGAATAAATAAGGTATGTGTTAAATTCGTTGTACAAATACATAAGGATTAATGCTCAATTAACAAAACACCTTCAGATCTTACAAAAAAATTATTTTATTCATAATTCAAATATTATTAACCTTAGATGTAGTAAACTACGAAATAAAATACAGACAATATTCAATTTTGGAAGTCAGACACAACTCTTAAAAAGGTAAGTCACAAAAGCGGGTGTAAATTGGAACACTTGGATGCACATATAAATATATAATATAATTATTACTCTTCAGTATCTTCAAAACGTTAAGATTTTAATTTCCTGCATTATTTCCCCCCACAAAAGAAAAAGAAAGTTCGTAATAAATACAAACTGCTTACGGCCATTTGTATATATATTGTCGCGGATAAAACGATTTGGCGCGAGAGCTCGTTCATCGCAAATTGCTCAGCGATGACTAATAACGAGGGCTCGTCTTTGTATTATTTTCTCTTATTTAAAGACTCGAGGCTATTAATGGCAACAAAGTGACTGGCGCTTGCACCCGAAAATTGTTTCGAGTTCGACGCACTCCGCTAAGATGCGGGCGATGATGCGAATTATGCATAAAATAATTCGAGTGAATCCATTTCGTTGCGTCTTGTTATTATGAATCGATGTATATGTGTATATTGCGTGTTTATGCACGTAATGCGATATGTAGGGATCGAGTTGTCAGTAATTCACGTAGACTAACGAATGAACACATTATCTCAATCACAGGCTTGCGTGAAATCTTGTCTCTCACATGTCCATCTCGAATTGCTCCGCAGATTCATCGATGACTGCAGCATCTGTAATCAGAATAATCCTTTGAATCTCTCCGTTTAAGTGCATTTCAAAGAGCTTATTCAGTGTGATAATCGAAAAGCGATTATTATAGAATGGAAAGTATTGACGAATACGCATATACAGCGAAGAATCTACAAATTGCCATAATTGGATTTGATAATTGGGATACTTGCAGTAAATATAATACAAAAAAAATGAAATGACCAGGATTCATGCGAACCTTTAGCTGGAGGACTTGGTACTTTGCTCGATGGCGTAATAGTCGGTGTAGCACCTTTCAGAAGATTAGCCGGTATGGTAGGCATATTCGTCGGTGGTGTTCTCGAGATTGGCGAATTTCTGAGATTCATGAGGAAAGCTCTCTCGTATACGATACGGGTACCTGTGAAACAAAAAAATAAGTTATTAGTATACTTTTCATTCAAATAAAATACGTTTTATATGATGTTGAAAATAAAACGTTGGAATGAAATTAATTGTGAATTCAATTAAATTTATTTTTCCATTATCATGTAGATGATTTACAATCCTTCAAAATAAATATAACGTAAAAAATGACTTCACAACAGTTCTTTATTGTATCCAAAACCTTACTACGGTCAAGTGATTACCTCTAATATTAAACAATTTTTGATAATTAAAATTATTTTTAGCATTAAGTTTAAAAACGTATGAAATTAATCCAACTAAAAATATTTATTTTGCTTAAGATCCATTCGTGCAACTGACATTTCTATTTTTAAACGTTATATCCATCGCGTGGGTCTCTATAAGAAGCAAACCATATGAACGATGCGAGTATAAATCCACACGTGCTTAAACTTATATGTAACACATTAAATTTATTTTAAAATTGTTTGGCGGATTAAGTAAAATGTAATCAAAAACTTTATATGTAAAATTGGTATATATAAAGTACTTTTTAGATTTTAAAATTTGGTTTCTGACATTTTTATCACAGATAAGCTCTAATAATTTCATGTATTCTAACACATGATTATTTGAGACCATACGAGGTATATTAGAACGATTGACCCAGAAAAATCTTAATTGGTTGGTAAACATAAGTTTTTATCTTTGATAGTCTGCTCAGTTGCCCGATATCATATGCCACAGCTAATACAAGGTAATAAGCATACAGACTTCTATCCTCGATTCTTTCAATCGTTACTATACTTTAAGACCTAGACTACTTTGAACCCCTTTCACGGTACCCTGATAAAAGTTAAATAAAAGTTAGCACGAAATAAATCAATAATATACTTTCTTCTGATGCAAATAATATTGCATTAAGATACCACACTTAGTACAATATACCTAACATTTTTATAGCGCAGTAAATTACAAAAAGGAAAACTATTCATGGTCCGTCATATGTTAAATGATGTTAAAACCATTCATTTATTTATTTATTTATTTTTTGTCATTGTGAAAATTTCAATACGAATATGATTAATGTACAAAAAAGCAGCCTTTCAAAAAAATCAGATGCTCTTATGAAAAAAAACCCGCTGAGAAGCGCCACCACGTACCACGGTAAACATATAGTGCTAAACTTATCTCAGTCGTGCAACATCAAGGTCTCGAAAAACCGCTTTGCTGTTGGTGAGAGAGAGAGAGAGAGAGAGAGAGAGAGAGAGAGCGAGGAGGGGGGGATAGATATAATTTGTTTTTGTCAAATTGTAGTTTACAGTTAGTAATAATAATTGATATCACCCTAGTAGTATAAGGTAAAGTTTTTAGTGCATTACCATCTGCTAAAAGTACTTTATTGAATCTAAAGAGGTCTACGAAAATGCGTATTAAAATAATATTCAATTATTAATAGCACATTCATGCTAATTTATGACGAAGTTGTAATTCTGCTAGTAAGATAGCATTTATTAACACTATTTTTTTTTCTGATTCATAGTTTTGGAATGTATATTGATTGCGTATTAACTTTGTGAATTTAAGTTATTGTTTTTACTAAAATGGAAATATTAATATTTTATAAATAATTTTTATTGTTTTGTTATTTTAATTAAAGACTAGTTATGATTACATATTGGCTTGTTTCGTCAATCTTTGATTATGACGTATAACGGTCGAGATCGGAGGTTTAATTTTAGTATTCAGATATATATATATATATATATATATAGCAAAAATAATTCAACGATTGTTTTTTTCTTTTTGTTTTGTCAGAAAGTTGTGGAAAATTTTCATAAATTTATACGAAGTTTTAATAAATGACTAAAATTTATAACATAATTCTATATTCTTTACGTGACAAAAACAATAAATATTTGTGACGTAAATAAATTTATAGAAACTGTAGGAAAGACGTACGACAATGATATAAATAAAACAGAAGTCAAAATTCAATGTCAATTATAAATATTGGTTGTAAAAACGTATAGATAGCACAGATTCTCGAATATTATATTCATCAGATCGGATTTATACAAAATTTAATTATAAAAATGGAATATTTTATTCGAGTGTAGTTTGTTAAACTTAGCAGAAAATGAACGGATACAAGGGTGTTAAAGCTTTCGGCACGAGGCTTCCGTAAAGGCTTACGGAAAATCAATCAACCCTACGGCGAATAGCACAACTTAGAAGAAAAGAAGATTCTTGTGGTCATTCTGTTCTCTCCGACGCTTCATCGTAACGATTCTATCTCTCGATGCTCTCTCATCGTAGTTGATTATTCGTATAATACTTATTCACCGCGCATGAATAAAATAATTTGGAGATAAAATGTATATGTTTATTTTTTATGATTGGTTTAAACGCTGTCAAATATATCAATTGCTTTTAAATTTGAAAAATTCATTTGTTCGTTAAAAAATATTAAAACTCTTAATGGTCGTGAAGGGTATGGAGAGTTGGGTGACTTTATTGGCATCAAACTCAAGGTAAGACCCTCGATATCACACATTTTGTACGCAGCTGCTTGGCAATTCTCTTATACGGCTTCGTGTGTGTAGCAATCATAACAACGGCAAACTGTTTTTCCGGCAAACCACAAATTACGCGGTATTTTTCACGCTGCTAAAAAATGCGCAGTTACATTCTACAGTGTCTACGACGAACTTATAGATCCGAACTGAACAAGTGTTCAAGCATGGGCTCTTCCGTCTTCTTATGTATAGAAAGACATATATATATACGTTGAAGTAAAAACGATAACTTTGTTTTTATTTGAATTTACACCTTGGCTCCGGCTTTGACATCTTTCAATTCTTGTCTCTTTGTATAAGATACTTATATGATAGCCATAGTTTTAGGAAGAATGTTTTTACCACAAAAATGCTTCTTACAGTTTATATATGCGATATAACGATTCACTTATGTAAATAAATGCGATCCATTCGATAATGAAACCGGTTGTATTCATACGCATTTTTTACTTAAAACCCTTATAACACGTACTAAAAAATAAACATTTAAATAATGAATGAATAATTCATAAAGTTAAGCGAGAATTCATTTAATCACAAATATAACGATCAAATATTTCTTTAGCATTAATGAAACCATATGTTTTTCACGTAATTATACTTCAAGATTGCATTAATTTTTTTATTATAAAAAATATGCATTCGCCGGCGCTATTTTTTCGTTATTTAACATTATAATCGCTGCAATTTGATAAACACACATCAAGAACAAAAGAATTGATAAATGTGTCACACAGAAATTAGATTACACATAGGTCGTACGACTCGGTTCAATTGGCGTTTCAAGCAACGTATATATTTTTTCCAAACCAACATTCTAATATTGTTCATTGTAGAGTTTAATTTAATATTGACTATCACGGCTTATTCATCTGCAACAATGCACAATGCACAGTTGGTCGATGCATCGTCGTAATACAAATTACATTATTAACAAAGACGTCAACCAATGTTAATATCGCAAATATATACTCGGTCATTGAACAAAGCGTAAGAAAAAAAACTCGATGCATACACATATAATCCTATATATCTGCGTAATCATCATGTCAACTTGTTGAAGAGAAAACAGCGGTAATTGCAATTTCAACGAGGAAAACAAACGATTAAACCTTATAATTTATGTAAAGTTCGCCAAAAACCGCAGCGCACGCACGTGCGCTCTCGTCCCTCGCAGCTATAACTATAGCTATATACATACCTACGTAGGTACACACTCTGCAACGCTCATCATCATTCGCTAAAGCGAGACTTCGCGGACATAGGCACAAGATAAGGTTACACTATTGGGATCTGACACATAGGCGGAGTCAATATATATAGATATATAGAAAATCCAATATGGCGTATGAGAGCCCGGATTTACAAAGTGCTTATATGGAGATTCTTAGTTTATTTATTATAAAAAATGATATCAATGAAGAGCATCTGCGATTGGGCTGGATCTAATCCTTGTCAGCGCAAATTTATAGAGGGTGAAAGGGTTTACAAGGCGGGACATATTATTAAATGTGGTAAAAACGAAGTGCTACAAAATGATAATACCATGAGCTTCACAGCTGTTTGTTTACAAACATCGAACTTGAGAGAAAATCCACACGAGATTAAGGGTGAAGTATCAAAAAGTGGTATTATTTTAAATTGTTCTTGTTCGTGTAAAGCTGGCTTGGGTGAAAAATACAAGCACATCATAGCTGCTCTGCTGTATTGCTATCAGTAAATTTCTAACCTATACATGTTTTATGAATACATTTGTATTGACAATATGTAATGAAAAAATATGTAATGAAAAAATATGTAATGAAAAAAACGAGCAGACTTTTGTTCTCTTACTAATATTATTAATTTTTAAAACAGTTTTCCATGCTTCAGTAATGTCAATTTTTTCGGAGTTGCCAAAGATGTTCTGCTTATTTACGAAGCGTGTGTTAGGCGTTGGGAAGCGATGAAAACTAAGACTTAAATGTTGGTCTGCCCTACTCTCACAACCTTTCAATGCACAACAATCGGTATTGGCATTCTTCTGCCTTGGTGGGAACTCTCCAACCTTCATAATAATACCTTTTTTGTTAATAAAATGCAATTTTCTTAACAATTCCTATAACAGGCAATGTAAAGCTCGGGCTCTCTCTACTTTCACTTTTCGCCACGAGGGGTCGTCGTAAATGTGTCAGATCCCAATATGCGCGTCGCGGTTATACCACGCGTGTTTACCATACTCATTTCAATCATTACGTAATTGCCACACCGTGCGTGTTGTTCTCTCGGCGCTGAGTGTTTATAATATAAGTCATCGACGTATGCTTATAGTGTGCATTCGATATAAACGAATGGATATACCTTTATGGTAAAAATAAAGTGCGCCGGAACAACACTTTGATTTACGACTATTTTCAGTTGAGCGAGCGCCACGTTCTCGACCGGCTACGAGCGCGATTATTGCTTTGAAAATTCTCGGACGCTGTTATATACACGGATTTGACGATTTATTTTGCGGAGAATGACGGGAACGAATTTCGGAATTCGACGGAAACGTTCACTTCAACATTTTGCACGTGTTATACGGGTTATTCGAGTATTCGCTATATATACTATTTTTATATTCGATAACAGTAGCGCGTAAAATGAAATCCGGCTTCAACGATCTTTCTCCTGTTAATTAACATCGTGAGCTATTTGCAAGCGATATGTCAACAAAATCGCATACCTATAATGTAAACACTTTAAAGACGCGACTTGTTTTGCATAATACAAGATTATAGACACAAACAATAAGAATAGAAGGCCTTGGAATGCTTTCTGCTGCCGCTGAGGGGGGCTTCCAAAAAGCGAAAACAAACAAGTAAATAATGTACCAGAAGACGCAGTCGAACCTACAAAATTATTGAATAGCCTCGGAAACAACGGAAGCGTCGGATACCAATTAAAGCCGCGTGTGCTCCGAAACGCGATGAGGGGCCGACTGGCGCACACCTAGCGAACCAGCACAGCAAAATACTTACTCGACGAAAAAAAAAATAGAAGCATGCTCGAAAAAACTAACCTCCGGGTGTGGTGGAGTATAACGTGCCTCCGGGCGTGGACGAGTAGTCGGCAGGTAGTTGATTCGCGTCGTCGATGACGACTCGTTTAGCGGGTATGCTCTGGGTCTGGGTAGCTTGTCTCGCGATCGGTGAGGCCGACATGTTGTCTCGGTTATTTTACGATTGTCTCTGCTCTGCGGATATGATACGATACGAACTGCGCGTATACGCCAATAAAACTCTCCGTCGGTCTCGGATATATATGTATGTAATAGGCGGTACAATGTGTATTCCGGCGCTGCGTGTATGCGAAGCGGGAGTTGGAGCAGCACTGACTAGGGCCGAGATCTCCGCGATGTGAAAAACTCGTGGATATTGCGAACAAAACAAGAGACCACGCGATGTCGCGCTCTATTGATAGAGAGTCGAAGACGTGTGCGCGCGCGCCGAGCAATGTGTTTTTCACGCGCACGTGCGCGCGATTCCGTATACATGTATATTATATGTATAGTATACATGTGTGTGCCGTTTATAGACTCACCCAGCGTATCAGTATAGCTTTTGCCGCCTCAGTTGGTTTCGTCTGCTGCGTGCAATAATGGCGACTATGGCGCCACTTTTATCCCCCGCTCAATATACGTATTATAGGTAGGTATTGTAGGGATCTATCGAAAGTTATTGCTATCTGATGGTAACTTAAAAAGTTATAAAAAAATGTATCATAACCTTAAATGAATAGCGATTAGAAACGGGGGTTTAAACTAAGCAAAATGAAATAGAATGAAGTGGAATATAACTTCAAACATTCTATAAAAATGTCATTATTTATTAAAGGCTCTACCCCTTTTATACCATTGCATAACGTGGACGAGCCAAAAGTTATTGTTTTTTGTTTATTATAATTAATTGATTAACTTTATCACCATAAATCGAGTTTCAGCACTTGCAATAAGTATTAAGGAATGTTTTTAAAAAAAATTAAGCAATTCAAATTAAATAATAACGACGTATTTCGTCGGACAAACTGTAGTTAGTGTAACGGCCACTGATGCTTCTTAAAATTTGTCCGACTAGTTCGACTTGTACTTACATCAGTAATAAAATGTATTTTGAAAAATCCTATTATTCCCAAAACTATAAATTTATGAGAAATTACTAACAGAAAATATTGCCACAGAAAAAAAACAGGCAAAATAAAATATGGATTTGTTAAACATGTAGATGTGAGCAAGATTTGGCATTATATATATTGAATAAACAATTGAACATAGCTAACCAAAAAAATTTGTATTTAAATTATGCAGTGCAGGTATATACACACTTCCCTTAGAGTTTGTAGTTTCCAAATTAAAAAACTTACAAAATATTTCGTGTAAGGTTTACAATTAAATATCACATTTTATGCAATAAAATAATAATATTAAATGTAACCCTATCTGACAATTACAGAATGGCTCAAAATTCAAAACTGTTTCGTTCAAAAGACAAAATTATCAACAAAAATTGTTATCTTATGAAGAAATCAAGAAAAATCTTCAAGAACAGAAAATTGAGAGAAAAAATTAAAATTTTGCAAAATTTTGAACCTGCTGGCCTTGATCATGTGAACATTCTTAGTGAACAATTAAAAAGGCGTATAAATATCAGGTGTGCAAGGAATATTTCGATTGGTGTCGGTAAATATTTCGGGAAACCAGATATCGATATTGAATTCATAAAGAGTCCTGCATCGAAAATTGGACATTTTACTTCGGTGGGCAGCTGGGAAACCTGTAAAGATAACAATTATCCAAACAACTGTTTATTCGATGCTATTGGCGTTCAAGTGGGAATTAAAGCTGACTTATTGCGTCGAACAGTACAGTACGCGCAAATAAAAGAACCAAAAACACGTTGTAAATCAGCATTTCCCTTATTACCTGGTTTAAGAGGTAAGAAAATAATAATTATGAATTTCGCTGTTTCTATATATAATTTTTCGAAAATACGAATAATTTTATTTTGCGAATCGCAGATTTGATCGGTGGCGCAACTTATTTTGGAAAGTCTAAAAAAGATGCGAAAAAGATACTTGATTCTTCTCAGAACGGTCAATCGCATCCCGATATGCGTTCGGGGCATCCACGAGGACATGCGTCTGATCCGAAAGCCACCGGTAACAAAGAATCGATGGAAAACTATTCTAAATACAGTAGAAAAACAGGATTTCTTTCACGCACGGATCAAGATCTTGTAACTCATTTAATTTTAAAAACTAATCAAGCTCGTGAAACTATGGAAATATTGAATTATTTGGGAAAACGCGCTAACAAGGAGGCCGTTAAGGTTTATCCAAAAGATTTGCAAATGGATGATGACAAATTGCCACTTGTACAAGAATGGATATCTGGAGAAGCAAAAGGAAAACCCACCAAGATTAATTACCTTATTGCCGTTCTTAAGCACTTTTACGGGAAATATGACGTTGAAGATGAAGACCCTTTTATCTTGACATGCTATCCGAGTATATAATTTAAATTTTATAATTGTCACGTCCTGTGAAGACTAGCACATATCAAAAAAGGTCTACTTCATATATTTATTTTCAATGCTCCTATAATAAATAATATTATAAATTTACCGTAGGCCCTCGTAAATTTATAATTCTATCCGTGTGATACCTCGCAAGTTAATCGGGACCCAATATTATGCAGATACTCCTAGTTTCCAAATTACAAAAAAAAAAATGAGTAATTTAATTCTTTATATTAGTCACGCACAATATTGTCACCCCTATAAAGACTAGTAGCACATTTAAAACAAAGGTACATTTCAATTTTTATTTTCAACGCTTCTATAGATATTTAATATAAATTCATCTATGCCTATATATCATAAACTCGGCGGTTTTAGCCGTCTGTTACCCGAAGTTATTGAAAATCTAGATGATTTTATTTTGACGACGCTAAAAATTAGTCTTTATAGGGAACGACTATATAATATAATAATTACAAGTATGCAGGGTAAAAAATCAGATTCAAATATTGCAACGCGAAAAAATGACAATCTAAAATGTGCCTCCTTCAGAAGCTATTGGAACCAACCTAAAAAAAACTTCTATCCGAGAAGTCCCCGTCAAAATTTTCGGTCGTCATGTAGTTCAAAATTGAAAAAAAAGCTAAAAAAAATAGTAAAACTTTAGTTACAACTCAACTAAATTAATTTAAGCACCAATTTTAAAAATTCATGAAAAACTAAAAAAAATAACATAAATATACGTATTTAACATGTATGAGAAAAAAAACAGCCAAATAAAAGTATACTTAAATTCCAGGCTAAATGAAATAAATAGCCGAAAAATCGACGATTATTCACTGTCTGAAAAACGTCAAAACCGTCGTCGCGAGCATCAACTCATTGAAACCTTGATCCAAAACGTGATAAAAAATGGGCCAGCAGGACTGCTTCTCGCGAGTATACTCAGCAAACTGCTAAATCGATGCATCAGAGTCTGGAGCGACAACCTCCTGATCGAAAAGTTCGGGAAAGTCGACGGCAAGCCCGAGATCGACGTCGAGTTCAAGAGATGCCGATCTGCGCATTATCTCGGACACTGGACTCTTCGAGGCGGTAAAAATCCAGTACAACCGCCCATGGAAACTGGAGGACCAAACAACTGCCTTTACGACGTAGTCGCCTCGCAAACGGGCCTTGGAAGCGCAGAACTGCGTCGACGAACGGCTATCGAGATGTACAGAAATAAGCGCTGGGTCATCAAGTTCATTACAGCTCACAGTGACGGCGATCGAAGCTTCTGGTCGGTAGCAAATTGGATGTTGGGCGGCGCTCGATACTCGGGATACTCGCCGGGAGACGCTCAACTAGTCCTCGACTCGTCGCAACATGGCCAGTGCCATCCGGAGGGGAGACAAGGTCACCCGAGAGGACACGCGTCGCACCCGGGAGCCGGTGGAACCACCGAATCAGTGGAGAACTATTCTTACTCCAGGTGGATATGCAGTAATTTTTATACACTCTGAAACTGTTGTCAAAATTACGTATATAGCTTGCAAGCTTTTTATCAAAAATTCAAACGCTATAAGAGAAAGCGAAATGAATAAAAAATTTAATAATAATACCATATACACGTTCTATAATAGGAGCGATGCGATAATGAAACTGAAACTCAGCTAAAAATAATTTAGATGGCGGTCGGGTTTCCTGTCGAGGGACGAGCAGGATCTGGTCTGCCACTACACGTTGATTACCAGCAGCGCCCGTGATCTAATGGAGCGCTTAAATCACGGTCAGTTCAAGGTCGACAGTCACATTGGACGCAACGAATTGGATTACGATCCACTACCCAAAGCGCAGATCTGGAGCAACGGGCAACCGCAAGGAACGCCCGGCGACTTTTACACTGTCTGCCTCGTCGGCAAACATTTTTTGAACAGGCATAATAATCCCGATGCACAAATATTTATTTTGACGTTTTATCCTATACTATGAAGCGCGAAATATTTTCGAAATAAAAAAATTGCAAACATTTACGAACTCGATGGGATTGTTTACGTGACAGAAAAAAAATAACACAAGTGACTTGACAAAAGATATGATTTGGTCTATCGCAGGGACCAATAGAGATAAAGCGACTTACGAAATGAGAGATAATCACGGCTCGCTCTTATCTCCGAGAGTAAACATCCCATTCGCGTGCAATAACCCTCCGAAATTGCTCCCCTGCATACAGCTATCTTACGTGTTCCTCCGATTCCCGTAAAAGCAACGCGATCCCTTGAGGTTCGTCAAATTCAAATTTCCCGCCTCACCGTGCGAGTCCGTCGTTCCGTCGCCAGAGGTCAGCTCGATCGCAGCTCGACCTTGCTCCACCAATCGAAAGTTCGCGCGCCCTTCTGCCTTCACGTGCTCGTTCCTCGGCCGTGTCCGCGGTCTGTCCTCCCCTGTGCGCAAGCCGCCCCCCTCCGTTCTCTCGTCTCTACAAGCTGCAAGAGACCAGTCCACAGTCCGCCAGACTGCACACGAATATACTCAGTCTACGGAACGGCGTAACTCTGTCGTCATCGTCGGCTCGGGGCGTCGTGTGCAAAAACGTATCCAACTCATCTGGCTTCATCATCGTTCATCAGCATAAGCATTGAAATAATATCTCGCGCGTGCCCAAGCTCATTCGAGACGTGAAAATATGCAAGTTCCCCAGCAGTTTTAAGTAATTCCTCGATAATTTTGGAATTACCCATCGCCGCCGGAGAACGAGCGTAAGAGGAGAGAGAGAGTCGGAGTCGCGGAGACCCCGACGCAACAAGAGAGAAGAGCGCAAGACTCGGCGAAGACGACGTTGCTGGCGGTGCTGTCGTACCCTCGTCGACAGGAGTCAAGAAGCAAGCGAGCTATCGAAACGCAACGAATGTTCCTCCAACCCGGAGCAGTACTTGCACAATTTGAGACGCTGAAGAGCCAAACCGGAACGAAGGCCTGGTCGACGAGCAGTGCCGAGCACCGCTCGCCCGGACTACCTGCGTTCTGACTGATTTTTGCGACACAGTCACCGAAAACCTCCATCATTCCGTCAATAACCGATCACGGGCCCGCAGGGTGGCGATCGTTCGACAAGGTGAGTCATTTTTTTTTATCTATATATCTATATATATATACACGCACCTCGCTTCTTTTCTCCTAGTCTAGAGACCTGCCTGATTTTGGCGGACGCCCCTTTTACGCTATACCTACCAGAGCCTCGTTCGCCACAAGCTGCGCTGTTGCTGCTGCTGTTGCTATTGCTATTTTTTCTTGGTCATGGATGACTAATGTGTTGTAGAAAAGCAACGGGATATCGGCTGTTTTCTCGCGTTGACGGAGATTAGACAATACTCGGAGTATAATCTGCTCCGAATGCCGCTCGATGAGCGAGGTCTCTACTCCGAGGTGAAATACATAGCGTGAAATGGCCGCCGGAGAAAGAGATAGAGTTCGAGCTTCCCTTTTGCTCTTTCGTTCGCCCCGTGCGGCCGTTACAGCTTCGCAACAGCTATACTTATTATATACGTAAAAGGCCATCGGCACGCCGAAGACTCGCCGATCACGAGAGAATTTCGTTTATTTGTCGACGATTAACGAGCTACCACAGGCTTATCTCTACAGACGCGCTTTTCGACCGAGTATAGAATCTTCTTCTCTGCTCTATCTTTCTCTGTCTCTCTTTCGTATAGTTCTATATAGCGCAGTATAGACGGACATTCTTGTGCCTCGTGCTTGAACTTTCGATTGAATCCTTGATTAGAATACTTTTACTGTTATTTTTAATTATGACGAACTCCACTGCTACTTTTGTGATTAGCAATTGATGTATACTCTTCTTACATATGTTGCTCATCGAAGAGATTTATATCTTTTTGTGCATGTAAGACGACTCTTGGTTAAAATAGGCTGAATACTTAGTTAATATTTGACTTCATTCATGTATTGATAATTGTTTACCAAAAGCTGTTGCGTTTGGAGATGGAAAATCTGAAAAAGATTATTAGTAACTAGTAAGATCTCCTACGTGATAGCGATAAGATTCAAATAATTTTCAGGAAGTTTTTGGTGAAGTAAATTTTTAATTAAACTTTGTGGAGAGTCCTTTTGAGATGAATGTGAAATATTACAGTAATTTTTAATTACTTTATATAACATTAATACTTTTCGCTCAAGGTGTAAATGGTTAAATCAATTCTTTATTGGCAGTTGATCTAGATTTAGAAAATCTCATTATATTTTACCGTGGAAGGTTTTATAAGCAAGGTTTCATGCCAGGAGCATTGGGATGACTTGTCACAGCAGAGCACGAAGCGATGTGCGATACTCTTTATGTTTGCATAGCTGTCTGGTACACTTTGGCACTGCTAAAAATAACACAGTTGAGGTCTGCAAGACATGGAAGGTCCGAATGATGAAAAATAGTCTTACTTCTTATAAAATTTGAATTTTTTAGTAGACAGAATTAAAATTATATATAAAGAAATTCTTGATATGCACTTGTACTTCCCCAATCATAACTGTGGGTGAATGAATAAAGTATTGCTCCCACCTTTCTATAAAATTCTTATCAAACGGATGTTCTTGACAGGCTTCTTATTAATGATTTATTATCTCTAAGAAACTTTATCAAAATGAAATTTTTTCACAAGGCAGATCTTATTCGTTACGTTAGTTGTTCCTTGTGGTATACTGGTATTAACCGATTAGACCCATCGTGCTCCAGAATTTTTTTCAATTTTATGCTAAAACTAGAGCAATGAGATAAATTGCAAGAGCAACATCATTCTAAGTCGTAATAGTTTCTTATCAGATTTAAAAAGTATTTAGTTCACTGTAATTTAATGATTCATTTAATGATGCAACTTGAACTTTATTCTCATGCTAAATTAAAAAATGATAGTTCTTGATATAAACTTTAACTTACGAAATATTTGCTCTATAATTAATATTGTGATATAAAAATCTCATGAAATATACCACTGATGATTGATTTAATTGTCTCAACTCCTGATGATTGTCAACAACGACCAGAATTCCATAACGCTGTCTCTACAAAATTCAATATTTAAACATTTTCTCGTTTCTTGTTTTCACCTTGGTACGCTTCTTTAATCTTAATCATGCACGAGGAAAAAGTGTCATTAAAATATAATTATACCAGAACGATACTCGACGCACAAGTATACGTGTACGAGCCAACGAGTCAGTCTATACGTATATATTATTATGAAACAAATGCGTAAGTAGACTCGCCACCCGCATCAAGGTAAACAAATAATAATAACGCATCCGTGCATTTCCAAAGAATAGCCGATGATAAGCTCGGAGGAATTGATCGCTTTCGATTGCTTTTGTATCAGATCGACGCGTCCGGACATATGTTCACCTGATAGCGCATTGGTATTATAATTCTTGAGTCGTGTTGGCGACGTCAGGTATTTCACTCGAGGCTTTACCGCAATACACACGTCGTTGTAGTCGCAAAAAAATTACGTCATTCGCGCTCGCATGCGCAGCGTTACTATGCGCTTCTTTCAATTTTTTCGCGTTTCGCGACGGTTAAAACTTGTGATGATATTCCTATACAAGTTCGGGTAAAGACCGGTTCTAGCTGGTCTTTATCTTTACTTCTTTTTTGTTTGTCGATTGTTCAGAAGAAGGGAGGATAGGAAGCGCAGAGAGGGCGGTCGAGTCGTACCGCTTTTAGTGACGTGAACGCAACTTCAGATTCATTGAGTTCACCTTCCTTGAAAGCGGTATACTTATTAACGCTGGATGCATATTATTATGATTGATGAATAGGATCAATGTGTCTGCAATCATTCATTTATTTTGAAAATTCAACACATAAAAGCTTGATTTGCGTTATAATTGCATTTACAATCGAAGAAAAGAAAATCACATTATATTCTTATACTTAATTTTATATACGCGTTAAGAAATTATGCGATAAGTCTTTTATTATTCATTAATTGGTCTTTTTTTAAATTTTATAGCATTACGTAAGAATAAATGTACTGTCCCCCAACATCATATTTTATCAAATCGACGCGTTAACTAATTAGAAAAATGTTTTGCGACTGAAAGAAAAGGAATGATTACTTTAAACCAATGTTCAGACATTTATCGTTACGCGTACCTTATATTGTAAAAATTATTTGTACTAATTAGCGTGCGTCTTGACCATGTACTCCAGATATTCTCAGAACATCATAGGCGTTCTTGTGTCATACAAATCATCATATTTCCTTGTGCCGCTGAAAAGAAAGATAATCGTGTAACAGGATATACAGCTTTGACAATCTTTGTCTAATCGTGTTTAACTTCTCATGAAAATAAATATTCGCGCGTTTCTTACAGGATTTTAAAGAGAACGAAGCGAGGGAACGTGTGATAAATTATAAGTAGATGGTTATTAATATTCACGTGTTCAATTTATGTTTCTGTCGTTTTATTCCGTCTGATAAATGCAAAAATTACTTCAGGATAACCTGAGTATGAACGGAAATAGGCTGTAAAAATTAATTGCATGTGGATCATTGGAGTTTTTACTTGTCATTGAGAATTTACATTACTGCGTATGTCGCAAAGCTCTAACTCGAATTTCAGTTAGGCATAAATACCTATTTGAAAACATTTCTTTTAACGCAGTGATTTTATCAGAGAGTATAATTTTTTGTACAGTGAGATTTTTGCCAATACTTTAATTTAAGGTTGTGCCAATAGTGAGGTTCACTTCCTCTTTTTAAAAAGAAAATTGAATTTTGCTTGATATGTTTTGTTATTGACTTCAGAAAGATATCATTTACTGCGCATAAATTTAGTCTAACGCCTTGAAGGTTAAATGAATTGTTATGAACACAACGATTAGTAAAGATTATCTATACTCTATTAATTGATAGTAATATTTCATTTTTTATTATTTTCTATTTTAAAATACAACCAACTGTTACATTATTGTTTAATATTGATGATGATTGAATTTTTAAATAAGGAATTCTGTATTTAGATTCGGTAAAACTGACATAGACATTACAAATTCTTAAGTATTTGTTATTTGTTAATCGTGTGAGTCATTTATTCATCAGGATTTCGCGAGACTCGCTTGCCTGCAACCACTCAGTATTGACGTTGTGGTATTCCCAAGCAAAATGTTGCCATATACGCGGAGCTTCCGTTGTATATTTTCTAAACTTCTGTGAATTTCTATTCACTCGCTTTGGAATTATAACTTTTTTCACCTAAGAAATAAATAATAAAATACCGTTTTATTATTTATTAATATAGAACTTGATAACTGAACGATTGATGATTTACTGCCAAAATATAAATTGCTATTATATACTCATGCATAAGTAATTAATAAATTATTTAGACTACTTGGTTGAATTATGAGTTTCAATATATTCACACGAAATTAGATAATGGGAGTAATCAATTATTATAGATATCAAGTGATTTCTAATTGCGCAGCAATTCACAATCAATCATCAATAGCAAGAAGTAAGATGAAAAATGATTATTACATTATTTATGCAAGATATCAAAACTTGATTTTACGTAATATTTTTTTCAGTATGATAAAATAACATCAACGCAAATTTTTAAGGTAATTAATTTATTATCAGCATGTAATACTCCAGTCGCTAACACTCGTTTCGCTGTCATAAAAAATTCATAATTAAAATTAATTTTTAAATTTGTAAGTATAAAAATTGTATAATAAGTCCTAGTTCTTATTATTGATCTTGAAAACATAAAAGCCCTTTAATATTATATAATATAATATAAATAGGATATTAATTTAAATAGTAATTGAATACTTATAAAAACATACTGAACTTTTCTTGAAAATTAAATTCTTAACAAAGCCTACAAATTATAATATACTTTAATGCTTTTAATATAATAAGCTAATAAATAATTCGTGGTGACGCTCTAAAAATGTCGAGATTATCAATGATATGTCAAGTGAAGTATACGCTGTTAACGATTTGTGTAAAAGATATTTTTATCTTTTACGATATTTTATAGATAAAATATATGAAATAGCAAAGAGCGTGTCAGGTAAAAAATGCGTAATCATCCACTATTCTTGGAGTAGAGTATGCTTGGGTTCATCTTTAGAGAGCAATGTAACAATGAATCATTGAGTATAATGTCAACAAATAAAAATATCCGTAATACTATATGTCGTAACTTTATGCAAAATAGAACAATACAAGAAATTTCATATTTCTCTATTCCACCATTCAAAAAGAGTGCTTCGATGTTTGATCTCGCACTCAGAAAATCAAAAAAATTTCTTTGAAAAGTCTCCAACGTACAATTCCATACCCGTATCGTCTATTTTCTCTATACAATGCAAACAAGCGTATAAATTATTTTTCCTCGCCGCATTGTGCTGAGTAACAGTTCGCTTACATCGCAATCAGCGTACATAGTCGAGACATGCGGAGAGATAAAGTTCTCGCGCATGAAAATCCGGGAAAGACTGCTCCGCCGCCCCCAGCAGCGTTTCCAGCTAGCCATCCCCTGATACTCCCCCTCATATGCCTTTGCGAGACACTCAAGACTTTTCAAATCTCGGCGCGTGCGCGTGTATATCACTCGAGACTTGTCAGATAAGAGCCAGCCGATTACAACTGTGCTCGCGCGCGCGTATATACAATATATACGCAAGCCGACGAAGACTCTTAGAGGGATCACGGGTATACCGGCTGATAATACTTATCAAGCTCATATAAATAGTGGCCTAAATAGTAGCTTCGGGTTCAGAGCCGCGCTGAATTTCACCGAGCTTGCAAGATACATTCGAAGCGCTTCGTTTTGCTGCTCGCGCCTTTTTTTCGCAATTTCTACTTTCGTAGTATACGTTTTTTCTTTTGACTGTTTGTGTCGTACGAGTGCTGAGTTATAAAGAGCCTGTGCAGTCAATATTTGGCTGCGCAAATTTTATATTATAAGCAGTTTTTTGTTGTATGTGTAATAAAGACGGCACGAGAATTACTCCCCACGTAAAGGTTTGTTACCAACAAATTGTCTTTGTATTATTATAATTATTACGACAAATTATTTCATTGAAAAACGGTTAATCTTTAAAGCAGTTGGCAAGAGCAGTAATAATTTACAGCAAAAAAAAAACAGATTATTGTGAAAGCTAACATGTTTTTTCTTTAATTATCCTTATTTTTCATAAACAAAGATTCACATGAATATAATATTTCTTGACATTTTTAATTATACTAATATTATTAATTTCTTCGCCCATACGTGCACATGATTAATATTATAGATAGAAGATGTTAGTACATTGTAAAAGACGAGGTAAAAGATTATCAAGTATCAATAATTCATATTTATACCATTTTTAAGCGAAGTTTAAATATTTCAGTATATTTAGATCATTTTATAAGATATTTGATTTGTTACAATGATCAAAAATTAATTTATTAAGTAACTGGTATATAATTTTATTTCATTTCATGAGACGAGAATATTCCGTTATGACGTCGTCGTGTAATGTCAAATTAACTCATCTGATAATCTAAAGATGTAATGGTATATAGATAATATTTTGCATTCGCTCAAGAAATAATGCACGCAATACATTATCACACGCGATGTGCGAACTATTTTGTGCAAGCTATAATGTCACCCATATAAATAAAAATTACACGACTTCGTATATTTTTACTGCTTTAAAAAAAATACAATTTTTTAAGATAAAGCGAGTCGCAGAAAAGCAAACGTGTACTATGCAAGTCACCAAAACTTATTTATGCCGCTACTGTCAAGTAATGTAATTGATGTTATGTATGAAAAATGTATCATAAAGACGGGGGGTTATCAGAAGATACTATATCAAGTATTGTAATTCCTCCAAAATAGCCGCCACAATTTCTAAATCGATATAAAGCTTAAAACAAATTTCGTCTTGATCACCCTTTATCTCAAACCAATTGCTGATAAGGAATTAAATCTTCTTTTCTGATGACTTTATCTATCAGTGCAATCGGCACCAGGCTGTCTGGAAATTCAATCTTGTCAACTACCACTGGTTCAGACAATCGCCTTGACTGATTTACGATACCACTCGTATATATACTATAAATTAGCGTAAACTGGTTACTTTTACTAACGATCTTTTTTTTTCTTGTGTTACAGGGTTCCGTTTGCGATAGGCTGGTCGACCAGTCTGTTGGGTGTTTGAGCAACAGCGGCAACTGGAAGTTGGCCCTGAACGCAGAGCCCCCGTGGCTTTGCTAGCACCCCTAACAGAGAATTCGTATCACCCCGCCTCCTCACGACTCTCATCATTTTAATTGACAGCTGCCTCGTAAGTATATATTGGATATTATTGTAGGCATATAATTTTATATAATTTTTACGAGAAATGTTGTTTACTTTCAAACAATATACGCGAATATTGAACAAGTCATATTTTTTGTTCTTTTTACTGCAAATATTGTTAAGATATATTCAAGTTGGAAATTTACTCCTTATATCCTTTAAAAATTAAAATAAAACTTATGGAATAATTTTCTTCTCTTTTCAGTTTGCTGCCTAGCTACTACAGAGTTTTTTAGATTATTATTATTTACTCCTCCAAAAAACCAATCAAAATGAAGGTTACGAATCTGGACGAACGCATCCACGTATTGGACAACAACTCCACTTTGATGACCGTTATTAAGGACATCGCTAACAGTGGCTTGCAAGAAGAAGCTTTTTATGTACTGGACGTCGGAGACATCGTACAAAAACATCAAATCTGGAAAGAGAAATTGCCACGTGTTGATCCCTTTTATGGTAAAAATCATAATTATGCTGATTACGATCATATTTTAGCATAAATTTAACTCGGCGATAAATTAATCATGTAACGTATCTTTTTGTAGCCGTTAAATGCAACGATAGTTTGACTGTATTGGAGGTACTTGCTTCACTTGGCGTGGGCTTTGATTGTGCATCAAAAGTGAGTCTCTAAAAATACACATTGCATCTATGTTCTCGCCTTTATTTACATAATGCGAACATCGTTACTTAAACAGCAACATTTATTTTTAGAATGAGATTAACAAAGTTTTGGACATTGGCGTCGATTCGTCGCGAATTATTTTTGCAAACCCTGCCAAGCCTGCTTCGCACATTCGTCACGCTGCTGCTGTTGGAGTTGATCTCATGACAGTCGACAACGAAAGCGAATTGCACAAAATTAAGAAGTTGTTCCCTACAGCCAAGGTAAGAAATATGAATCCGTTATGAATGAAATTCATGAATGAGGATACTTTTAGCGATTGTGACTCAGATTAACTTACACGAATATATTTTTGTAGGTTGTTCTCCGTATCCGTTGTGATTCAGAGGTGGCCCAATGCCAGCTGGGCATGAAGTTCGGTTGCGATCCTACCTATGAGGCACCTAGTCTTCTGCGCTTGGCTAGACTACTGGATATAGACGTAGTTGGAATCAGCTTCCACGTTGGTTCCGGTTGTCAAGACCCGCCGGTCTTCAACCGTGCTATCTGCCACGCTAAAAATCTCTTTGATTTGGCCACCGATATTGGATTCAAACCCTACCTGCTCGATCTTGGTGGAGGTTACCCGGGAAATAAGGGTACTAGCATTGACAAAATTGCTGACGTTGTCAATCACGCACTGGATGAGTACTTCCCAAGTGAGTAACGCCAATAGTAATTAATTTTTATCGCAGATGTAAACTCTGCAACGTTTGACTAAGAGTAAGCGAAACGCTGAACTTATTTCCCTTAGAACGTTATCTAAATTCACTGATGATTATATTTTCTAGCTGACGATGTTCACATTATCGCTGAGCCAGGAAGATTCTACGTAGCTTCAGCTTTCACTCTCGCAACAGCAATTCACAGCAAGCGTTCTGTTCGTGCTGATGGAAATTCTCCCGGCAACATCACCCACACCATGTACTACATCAATGACGGTGTCTACGGATCCTTCAATTGCTTGCTCTACGATCACCAGCACGTGACGCCAATACCGCTGCGTTCTGGGCACGGCAAAATGATCCCGTCTAGTATCTGGGGCCCGACTTGCGACGGCCTGGATCAAGTTGTGGAGAACGTACTGATGCATGAGATGGAGCTTGGTGACTGGATTATCTTTGAGAATATGGGCGCTTACACTCTACCTGTTGCTTCTCCATTCAATGGTTTTCCAATTCCGAAAGTTCATGTTGTCGCTGATGAAAGCATCTGGTAATTATCTCAACAAAACTTAACCAATAACCGCTACAACATTTTTTTATCATCATTAAAAAAAATTAACTTGTCGAATCTGTTTATTTCAAGGCTTTTGCTGAAAGATGCTTTACCTTTGACTGAAGAACACTTTGTACTTGGAGACACTCCGCGAAACCTACGTCTTGGTTTAGATATTGGTGGTACGGACGTCAACGCCTGGAACAATCCAGCCATGGAATTGGCCTCTTCTGAAATCAGTTCCGAGGAAGAGATTTTGGTTGATTCTGCTACACCACCACCTTTTATTTACGATTACGTAGATGTTGATCCGCTGAACTGAGAACGACGCACAAGATGCAAATTAAAGTCTCGCTATTATACGGGGAACACTTGGCCTTACAGGGTACTTAATAATAATGTTAGTGCATTTTTAAATCATATTCACATTGATGAATATAACATTCCTTCTTTATAGCGAACAGTAAATGATGTAAATGTATTATATGTAATCTTCTGTAAGTAAGAGCCAGGTGTTCCTTTGTACATAAGAGACTCTATGAATGTTACAAGAACAAGTACAACGCAGCTTTGACTATGCGCCTGCAAAAAAACTAAATTTTTGACTTTTTACTTTTATTTGGAAACGGTATACTATATACATTAGAGTATATTGAGAAATTTTTTAAAGTAGAGTAAATATTTACAACAGTACTAATTTCAACATATACTTATATAATATCGGGAGATAATGCAAACTTGTAAGTTGTGATCTGGAAGGTTATTGCAATAATTTAATAGACTACATACAAGTCTTAAGTAATATAGTTCGATGAAGTCTCGAACATTTAAAAGAAGTCAATAACGTCTTGGATCGTAATAACAAGTTTCTATCTGAGGAAACATACATGAAAGCAAGAAACAGTTTTATAAGGCCAAGATTGAATAATTCGTGTTTCGTAGTACTTAATGGAAAATTGAGTTTTAGTATATGATCGTCAATGACAAAAAAGAAACGTAACAACACTTGTAACGTGATCGTTGCTCTTTCTTCTCGTATGCATGCGTATTCAAATAAATGTGAAAAATCGTACGTATATTTCTAATGTAGCGGTATATTATGCCGACTTCGCGTAGTAAAGTGTCATCGTTTAAAGTTTCGAGCATTTAGCACTTAAATAATGCATGTGTCGTTCTAGACGAATTTACAACTATACGAGACACGTGTAAGCCGAGTTAACGATTTCGTAAATATTTCTTTACTGCCTTTGCATTTCTTTTAAGTCGTACGATTATAGTAATTTTTTTTCTGACAAGGGTCATCATCGTGACATCGTCACGACGTACAGCCCATATTATAATACGCCGAAATAGTGATATACTTTTTTATGAAAGTCAAACGGAAGCATTGTACAAGGTTTTTGGAAGTTCGAATGTTCTCACTATACAAAAAGAAGCATAATATGTATTTTGTAAGAAAAGCTCTTGCTTGACTACCAATCAAGTTTGGATGCATTAAGTTTCTGTATCAATTATGCAATAGGAGAAAAATTAATTTTAATATGAATTTACAAATTTCTGTTTTCCGATTGGCAGGAAAATTGGGAATCAAGAGATAAATTTCAACTCTGTGTGCTAGGAACTTTTAAAAGGCATTGAGGCAGCTGTCATAGAAAACAAAAAGTGGATAATTAGGTTTCATTATTATAATTACCCTTAATGTATTATACTCAGCTATTAATTATTATTTTAATTATTATTGTTGTTGTTAATTAATTATCCGTGAGCTGTCACGTGTAATAAACTACGATAGATCAATAAATTGTATTTGCAGACGTACTCGACACATTGTATTTGCATTTATAAATACCTTTCACTTTTATTTTTAATGATTGAAACATTTGTTTATTAACTACTCTGATTTACATAAAAAATACTTTATTCGGGCCAAAACGAGTTCATTTTATGAAGAATTTCTTTTTACTTTAAGCTTGCATGTGTATGTTTGCTAAGAAAAACAAAGTCACTTCAATAGGCAATCGAGAATTCTTTTATAATATTAATATAATATCAGTCTCATTATAAATAAAACTGATTATTAAATAGGAAGATTAAGAGAACATTAAATAGAAAGATGAACTTGTAGAAAGTACTTTTTAAGAAGAAATGGAAAAACTACTGAAGTCACACAATCGATATCGACCAAACAGAAAAAAGTTCTTGTTCCAAATACGTAATCGAAGCTCTTCAATATAAATCATATCATCGAAGTGTCAAACAATTTTCGTTCCATCGTTCTATCGAGCATATAATTACTTTAACAAAATCAACAGCTCGACATGCACGCTAATAAGTCAAATGGCATTTCACAAGAAAAAAAGAGTCGATCAATCTTCTACCAGTCCACAACAACACAAACAAACCTTCGCTCGATTCACAAACTCATTCACTCCAATCGTCATCAACGGAGAAAAAACAACGAGCGGCCTCAAGATCCACTCAGACATTGTTGCGCAACATTGCTCTTCTTTCCGCAGTAGTACTATTCTATATTTTTTTTCCGGCATAGATATTAATACGCATTGCGATATCTCGATAGAAAGTGTATCAGGAAAAATTGTTACGGGCCAGGTGATCGAAGAGTACAAATGGCCGCGCGAGCGCATTGTATTGCACGGTTATGCGGATAGCCACAGATGATGAGCGTAGGAGAGTGCAAGAGAAATTAGCGAGTCGAGCGCAACACGCAAGACGCTATATATCGTGAATTGCGCAACGCATAGAGGCCCATTTCTCGAGGAAGAGTCGAGTGCAACGAGGCGTCGAGTTTACCTAACGATCGATTAGCGATCGTGCGCCAGAAACTGATGCGTGTGCGTATATCTCTTTGTTAATTTACACGACGATTATGCCTTCGAAATTCCATGGCTCGTGTTTTTGCGCGACCTTCGTCGAATGTCACTTTACGAGAGCAGAACTGTTGAGTCTTCGATTATGGCTCGAGAGATAACGTGATTTTTTTTTGTTTCGGATAAAATAAAGCTTTTTTCGATGATAAGCGGTTCTGCGTATTTCCGTCTATTTCTTACGATTCTTAAAGTAATTGCGACTGAAAAATTCGAGATTAACGCCGTCGGGCGCGATTATGTTCTTTACTCGGTTTCGATACGAGTACACTCGCGGAGAGTCAAAGTTGCTTAGATTATTCGAGAGCCGAGTGCTACACGCGTGATCGGGTGGTCTGACCAAACTCGGCATGTATCTACTTGAACGCGATCAAAGTTAGTCCGTCCGAAGTCTTTTATATCTCACTCGCAGATAATCCAATCGAGCATTTCACGGTTATAATTGTCATCGTTAAAGTCCCAAGTCTCCATTGTAAATCGATTAACGATCGAGAGCAATGTATATATAAATATCTATAAGGACCGCGCAGTTTATTACTCAAATCGGCCGCGTGTATATAGAGCGACAGCACTCGATTCCAAATAATTTCACGGATAAAGCAGGCACGTATATACGCGCGCAGTATCATTAAAACGAGAGCCAGTGTAAATTTCCGCGTACGAGATTCTGGATCTCGCTTGAGCACGGCCTTTGAGCGTTATGAAAGCTATTCGTCCCGAGAGCCGCTGCTCAGATTACCTCCCTCGAGTCTAGCTGAACTTTCGACGAATTCGATCCCAGCCGCCTGATTTCCGCATTTAGACGACGACGTTGACAAGATTATACGGCTCGATTGTTGCAGAGCGACGAGCTCGAGTGTATAATGTGAGAGCGATAATTCGCGCGCGAGAGCTTCAACTTTTCCACGTGTCTTTATCGGGGACTCGAGAGAGGATTATTGAAATTTCGACTTTATATATCGAAGTTATGCGCAGCGATATTATATCACATGCATCTAAATTTATCGATATTGTAAACGAATTTTATACAACTGCACATTATATATCGTTAGACACGCGGCTTGGATTCCAACAGCCTTAATCCGAAGAGTAACAGCTGTAGCCGCGAAAAATTCGTTAGTATAATTAAAGCGCGCTTTTGCGTCACGGGTGTATTTAGAAACGCTTAATCTCGCGCTTAATACTATGATTTAAGACGATTTTAATTTGCCGTTGCAATATTGTCGGAAAACGTATAGCGTTCCCGATAGGATTACACAAGGGGCAGCAAAGTCCCCCCGAATCGAATAATTTCGTCCGACAAATATGCTGCCAATTCTGCGCGTCGGTTTCGCGCGTATTTTTACGCGCTTTTCGCCCGAATCTTGCGAAATCACGCCCAACTGAGATATTATTGCGCGCGACAGGCGCCCGAGGAGGTTCTTGCGGATGATGGCTCGTGTAACTCGTGACTGTGGATGTGAAGACGAGGAGGACTAATTAGAAAAAAGTGCCGGCTTGCGGGCGGCTATTATATGACCTAAGGGCGAAATTTGTAGCCGAGAATCGTGTATAATAAGCGAGTATGCATAGATGGAAAATTTTGAATCTTGTACTCGTCGGCTAGGCTGATGTGCCTGTAATTGAATATACCAGATTTACTATTATATGAGAAAACTGTGTGGTTCCATTATTCGAATGACGGTATAAGAGAAAACTACGTTCTTTTTATACTTATGAGTAACTTGTTCGACTAGACTCTAATGCTGACGTTCACTTATACTTCGGGCAAAACCAGAATTGTGAATACACTGCACTTTCTCGTCTTTTTGCATGATAAGTATAAACGGGCATATTTCCTTGCTTCCAAGTTCAAGGCACCCACTGCGATTGTTGATCCACTTTAAAAACTATTTCTATAGCTGAAAACCGCATTCATATCTCCACGCGGAGAAAAAAGCTCCGCCATGCCAAAATGACATACGAAGCCCGAGGTCAACTTTACCTCAATATTCATTCAAGTACATCTAAAAAATATTGTTTAAGTATGATTTTTCTTAAAACAACGCACGATTTACATAGGTGCATTCGTGCGCGGTTCGCGAGCTTTAAATTTGAAGGTTTTAGCGAATTTTCAAATTTATTTATTTATTTCCCTCGTCACGTTTTCAACA
Organism: Muscidifurax raptorellus; assembly: GCA_020010945.3. NCBI lineage: Eukaryota > Metazoa > Arthropoda > Insecta > Hymenoptera > Pteromalidae > Muscidifurax > Muscidifurax raptorellus. The sequence continues at coordinate 5,441,832 of CM052078.1, read as the reverse complement.
ATGACTCATATCACCCTTGCATTTTTACACGCAGGCGCACTCAACGCTTGCCTCCGGCAATATTATCTCTCTTCTAATGCAACAACAACTGCGGCAACAATTCCGATATCCGAATATAAGCGTTTCGCAGCATACGTGTATATATATACTCTTGCAAATGCGGGCTCTGCACACGCACCGCGACTGCATTATGAAAGCCCCCAAAGATGCATATAGCGGCGTTTGCGAAAGCCGTCTCGTTGCGTAAGACGATCGTCGTCGGGATGAGAATCGTCGTCAACGGCGTCGAGAGGACGACTCAATCGTACGCATCGTGGATTCAACAATGAGGTTGCGTAAACTTTGTAGTGGACAGCGAGGGACTAATCTCGAGAGGAGAGGCTACTCGCAGAGGAAGGAAGATAATTATTTGCCGATGCGATTGTCGTCGTCGAGGGGCGGTGTTATCCCAGTTGCGTTTGACGTGTTGTTGAAAGGTTCGCGTTCTTTTGCAATTTGTGCACGCTGAGAGATCGTAGATCGTTTTTTGGCGACGGAATTGTGATACGGCTGAACAGGAATTCCGAAAAATAGAATTTTCCCGCGTGCAATTTTAGTATATTTTTAATCTCCCTAATAGCTAAAAAAAATCTGGCAGCGTTTAAAATCCGCCTCCGAATTACGATACATCGCAAGCCAAGCGACACCTCATGTTTATGCAAGTCCGTACTCGTTATAAAAATCGGCCAAGCACTTGACGAAATGCAAACTAGCTCACGTGGATAGTATAACCGAAACTGTAAATAACGGCGAGTAGCAGCTGCGGAAAATCGGCGATATTACTATACTCGAGGATCGAATCGGCCAGCTGATCGGTTCGTCGATATAGACAGTCGCATACTTCGTTACACACGGACGTGTAAAGCCGGACGAATCGGTCGAACGTGACGTCTCATTATGGGCTACGCTGCTGCTGCTGCTGTGTTGGTCTCTATCGCAATCTTCCCTCAGAGCTAAGGCAACCGATCGCGGCCGATCGAATCCAGCGAGTTGGATTAACGAAATATGCCTTCTCTGTCTCGAGATCGATCGCTTTTTTTTTCATGCTGCCCCGAATTCACGCGCTTGATTTTAATGACAGACCGAGTGAAATCGCGAAGGGAAACGAATGGGAGAATTTCAGCGCGATTGACAGACGATGGAATTTAAATTGAAAATAATTTTACGGAGAAACGACTCTGCGAGATACGCGCCGCGCGATTAACTCATTAAGAAAATTACGCGACAACCATTATGCGAATTCGGAATTTGAATACATTAAGAAAAGCTCGATCTGTGGCTGCGGACCGTATTTTGGTCTGGAAATTCCGGGTAAACAAATGCCCGGTGTTTGGGTGTGTTGAAACGATGTTTTTTGAATGTGTTTGAAAAAAGTCGAGTTTGGTAAAATTTGCATATCTTTGAAAACATCGTTATTCTAAAATAGTGCGGTAAATCCCAGCGTCACTACTTTTTCCACGTATTTTTTTGTATCAATTAGCTATCGGTCAGTTGCAATTATTGTATGTTTGTGCCTGCTATTGAATGGATAAAAGAATTCCGCTGCCAAAAAAGTGCCTTGATGGGTCTGCTCCTGCGATTCTACCGTCATTACTTACGTTTCTTTCGGTATAGTCGGCACTTATTACTTTCACAAAATACTGTCAAAATAACTTGTGTCATATCGCCGAACTTTTATATACGAATTATTTTCTTTCCCAACTAAGAGTTATTACGTGTGAAAAGTGAATTTTCACAAGTCGAGAAAACAGCATAAACGTCTACTAAAAAGAAAAACAATATCGCGTACGAAGCATATATAAACCTGCCACGAGGCTTTCGTGTAGCATAGCCACACACCTCGTTTCACGAATCTCCTGCGCTATAATATAGCAAGCTAAAAAGGCATTGAATCCCGCGCGGAATCAAATCCTATACTGGCAAAAGATAGCCATCTCAGCGTCCACGAACGAGCCGTGTGGAAATACCAAAAAGGTCAGCGACATTAGTACACATAATTTTCTCACGAAAAATAATTCTAGCCGCGAGAGATTTCCAATTCCGCGGCACGCGGCGAGTATTCTCGCAAAATCATTCTCGAAATCGCGGCGAACCACGCAAATCTCTCTCTCTCTCTCTCTCCATTCAAGCAGATTTTTTCGCGCGAGTTGTATTATATTCCCAACGCGCATATCCGGTTCCGAGACCCGGCGTCGATCGCACGCGAAATTACACGTATTATACGCGCGTAAACCCGACGATTTATAATGACGCGCGCGCTTATAATAACGCTTCCGCTGATAAGCCGTTCTTTGCGTCTGTATAAACAGTGCGAGAACTGGGTTTTAGTGGCTACTCAAGCTGCCTATAAGCGAACTGCGGGAAATGGGTGAGTCGGAAAAGGATCCCGCGTAATCCGGAAGAATTTCCACTTTCTAAGCCCGCGCCGACTGTGTAACCAACTCGCGCGGCGCCTTAATTGATTCTTCCTTCCGCACGCGCGAGCGGAGCTGCTCTGATAATGCGCGCGGACTACTCGTTCGTTTTTTTTTCCCTCGAGTTTCTTTTGTTTCGACGATAGCGCGGGAAGATCGCGCGCGAACTCATTATGTAAGCGAAAGTGCCCGATCGATTTGCATATATATATATATGTTATTTTTCAGGGATGTGGGTTGAGCTGTTGTTAATTTTCGAAGTGTGCGTTTGTTGTTGATGATTTTGGAGGGGAAATGCATTCGATTGGAATCGGCCTGAAACAATAGGTTATCGTAAATTGTAATTAAGCTGTCACACGATTGACAGATAGATTTGAGGAATCAGTGATTAATAATCGAGGAAAAACGGAGTTTTTTTTATTCTTCGATGAATGCATTCTTTGTCCTCCGGTGGTAACGGGAAACTTCAAGGATTTTTAACTAATTGAAGCCACACAGCTATATATTCCATTTTTTTGCTCCAAACTAGTTTCTATATCACCGCAATCTCGCATATAGATAATCTTGAAAATTAAGCAAGGTGTATTCAATATATTATTCGCAAAGTACAGTCTCTCAGCTGCATTGATTTCTATTCCATAAATTACACTCGTTTATATATATACAATGTTTTTATATTTATGTAATTATAAATTCAATCGCAAAATGTAATAGCCTGTAAATTCAACAAATCCAAGAAAACCCATATCTTACGCATAATAATCACGATAATTATTTAACACGACATGTTAATTTCTTAATAAAAAAAAAAAGAGTTTAACACACGCCAACGATTCTCATAACTCGCATCTAATCCGCGCACTTATAACATAATTCTGCATTTCGATTTCATTAGCAGCCATACCTTTTCCACCGAAAATTTTATCGCGAACGCATATCAAACCGCCTGTATATTCGTTGATCCATATACCACATCAAGAGTCATAAAACTCGACGTATCCCTTTTACATGCCTCGTGCGTGCGTATAAATTCCTTTCCGAAACAACCCGACGTTTTGACGAGAAATCGGAAATAATAATTCGCTTGTCTCCTTCGAGAGAGACAGAAAATTGTATTACAAGTCGCAGGAAAATATCCTTACGCAAACGCGGACGCCGCACTCTATTTTTCCCCTCGCCGCCTTCATCCACGGGCTGGCTTCGATTCGACGTTGCGAATTCGAGGAAAAAAAAATGATGAATTACAGCGGCGACACGTTTTCCCATGCAGCGGAAGATTTTTATTCCGCTGCGTATGATTCCCCGCAGTCGACGCTAGAGTTCGCTGCTGCAGGCGAACGAGAATAGCTGGACTTTCACTTTTATACATAGCAAATATATATACACCTATGTGTACGCGGCGCGAACGGCGCTTTGTCGAGAGCGGGGTACACGTTGTACTTCGACAAGTATTGTTCTCGGTATATTATCTCGTCGAAGTTGGGAAAGAAAGACGCGCGACGAGGGAAGTTTGCAAGCGGATGATATATGCTGTTCTCGAAATGCTGCTACACAGCTAAAATCGAACGCGCCGATTAAAGCAACTATACTTTCTAATAATCGAAGATGCAGATCTCCGCTCTTTCATAAAACCGATATTGCGGCTGTGCAAAACAAACATAGCTACATAACGTATACGCGCGTCTCTTTTACGAAAGAACGAGGCACAGAGTCAATCTTTCTTCTTTTTATTCGTAAAAGCTAGCCCCGCACTTAAAATCCACTTTGCAAGCTGCGCGTGTATATATGGAACTTCCGATCTTGCAGCATACTCGACTCTCCCGTATATAATATCCCCGTATACGTTCTAACGCACAATGCGTTATTCGGCCGGCGAAGTAACCGCTCCCACGGCCCGCTGTCGAAATCCCTCTCCATTGCGAGTTACCTATCCAAAAAAAGCCAAAACTCCCGCGAGAGAGATGCTCTGCTCTTGATAAAAGCGGCTCGCGACTTTTGACGATTGTGTCGCGCTCCGCTGTGCTGCCTTTCTATCTCTCTCCCCGTCATAATCCTTTTGCCGCGACATAAATTTCCATAAGCGCCGCGAGCGCCTAATAAGCGCCGAGAGCATCGCTCGATTTCACTTTCGAGCGAAAAACTCTCCTGCGTCTCATCTTTTACCGCTGCAGTATATCTGTATATAGCACATATAGTATAAACACAGCCGAAAAGAGAAGGCGGTACATAAGTTTTCTTGCCTTTCCAGCCGGCCTTGAGCAATGTGTCCCGTCCGTTGTATTACACTGCTCTATCGCGCGAAATCGAGCGATACGCTTCGGTCGCTCGGAGACGATCGCGATATCTTGTTTAAGATTTAAGAGAGAGAAAGAGAGAGACGGAACCGCAATGCGTATTGCGTGGGAGATCGAGGATTTGCAACATCGACGACGGCGCGGATTGTGCTCTCGCATTGACGGACAGTCGGTGAAAATGCGTATTCTTGGTAAACGCGCGCTGCGAACGTTATCCGCGCGGCAGCTTTTATTTCGCGGTTGTTTCGCGCGAGCCTGATGCCGAGGAAAGCTTTTGGCGAGATAATAATCGGGTATTAAATTTGGCGTTTGATTGCTATCATCGGGGTTTGTCCGCCAGTCAAAAATTAAAAGAGGATTGTTTCGTTGAGCTCTTGCGGCGTTGTAAGAAACTCAGAGAAAGTGCTTCAAGACGTTTCCAGAATCTTACTTATTTTTTTGCATGCCGATTCCGACGACGCCGGTTATAAAGTGTATACGATATAGACACGCGTTTGGCAAACGGGATTCGACAGGATGCATAAATAAACAAGCTCGTATGGATGTATACATAAGAGATGTTCGATGCATAAACTTGAAATATGAATGAAATAATTATTGCTATACACACAAATAACGTCATTATGATAATCGCTATGATATTTATAAAACTGCATATATTCTGGATTATAATACACTGTGAATGAAAATCGAGGAATTTAGTATTTTGTACAACTGTAAAAAGTTTATTTACTATATTGTGCTACGCATAATCCCACGCCCGCTAATTTGCAAAATGACTTGCGATTGACTCGTCATTCGATTCTTATTAATTGTCTTATTCGTTTTCTGCCTCGTTTGCATCAATAATTATCAGCGATTCCAAAAGTCACTTTATATATATGTACAAAACTGAACAAAAAATGCAATTGTCGCGCAAGCAAAAAACAGGTGGAATTTCGTCTTTGACATGCAAATGGAGCCGAGGCTGCATTATCGACTAAAAATTTAATTCGAACGTTCTCGAAACCGATGCGCCGTTCGCTCGTCGAGACGAGAGCATCGCACGATGTGATTATAGTAAATGGAGTGTAGTGTTATTTTATTCACCACTCAATTTGTCGATAATGCCGGCAAAGGAGGGGATAAGCGAGTTTCCAAAATTTGCCGTAAATTTTACGACCCCAAGATGTGCCACCATAAATAAGACCTTTAATGGCAGCAAGGGTAGCCATAGCGGTTGAATTTACGGCTCTCAGTGTGTAGCGCCGACGCCGCCAATGTGCGCTGCGAAATTCGAGAAAACGCCAACGACCTAAACGAGCATTCTAATTCTAATGCTGAAGAATTGCGAATTAAAAGTTTCTTATCACCCGGCCCTCCTTGCGACAAGTCTGTTTAAGATTTCCCGTTTATTTATCGTCGGTGAGTAAGTACTTTGGGCTTCGTGCCGTAATTACAAAAATTATTCTAATTCGATGAAATTACTGTCGTGTTTCGAATGTTATAAGCGCTTAATGAGGTCAAAACAAGTCGTCCGCAAAGCGAAAAAAGAAGCGTGACAGTTTTGTTGGTTTAGCGATAGGAGCGCGCAGTAGACTGTAAAAAAAAACGAAAGTTCATATTTCACTTTTTGTTGCGCCTTACGTTACAAAATCACGATGACTTTGTCGGAAAAAAGGCAATTTTCTCTCAAATAGTTAATTGATTGAGAAAACGCTGAGTCAATCTGTAACAATCAATGAAATATATATATGGGAGTTCCATTTCATTTAACCCGAAATCCAACGAAATTCCACTTTGTAAATACATTTTCTGTATGTATTTACTTTCTCTAAACTATTTCACTGACATTTCGTACGTCAGCTACTTTTCATTATAATTTACGGTAACGCCGCTTTTTTCAGACACTGCGCGTATACGTCTTAATATTTTCAATTTTCTTTCCAACTACTGCAGTTTCTTTGCGACTCTGCATGATACTTTCTGACTTTGTATTTTATCATACGTTATACAGTTTGCATATTGAACTTGACAGTAGACACGTTTTACCAGAAATTCTACAATCGAATTTTTGCAATCATTAAGTACATATATTGCGCAGTTTAAATAAGACCAACTTGTTTTCTAACTATGCATATATATACGAGATAAGGCTTACTTTATTCAATTCAAAAATTTCGAACAAGTATAGCATTATATCTTTGAGGTCCGAAGCCGATTCAAAAGTAAAATCCACCTTCATACGCGTTGACAAATCTAAATCATTTCTATTATATTTTCCCCCGTTGTTCGAACAATTACTGCACATGTACCGCAGGTCAACCTTTTAATATCCGTAAGCTACTGTCCCGGGTCTCCGAGCAGAAAACTAGATTAGCTACTTTCCAAAATCCCGACTTAAAACCATAAGCAGCCGCGACTGGTTACAACTTTTTTTCCACCAATTATCTCGTACACCCATCGAATACCTCACCACATACTTCCAATCATACGGCCATTATATAATACCTCATAGAATATTCGCACTTGCGGAGCCGCCGCGTAATTGCTCGAGTGTGTCTCAAGTTTATCGCGGCAGTACGAAACGTGAGAAGTATTCAAAACAATTAACCCGCAGCTGTATACGACTATATTTTTGCGCTCGTTAGCATGTCTCTAATTATACCGAGGCAAAAGCGAACGCATACGGTTTCTATACGGCCGCGCACGACAGAAATAAATTCAAACGGCCCAATAAAACTTACGTTTATATATCCGATCGGCGAATCTGCGCAGCAGGTTCCCATCGTTACGTCGAATTAAAATTCAAATCTCGGGGCTACGCATCGACGCGCGTTTCCTCGGAAAAAATCGAGCTCGGGCTTCGAGTCTCGTTTAATTGAGAATCGAGCCATACAATAATGCATCATAAAAGTCCCGTGAATACACACAGCCCTTTTTTGCGCTCTGGTATATCTCGTCGGTGTAATATACACGGATATTGGTCCACCGCGAATTATCCATCTCTGGGCGACGGCTGTACGTAATTACCCCGCGAGATAACGATACAATTATTAGGAATTGCGTCAATTACAGGAGCGCGAGCGCGACTTTCTAGACGGGGTCGCGATCGAAACCTGTATGTGCACTATATACTCGGGGTAACAATGGGTTCGTGTGATAAGTCGGATTTTTTTTTGATCGGCGTGGGTGCATTGATGAAACTTTTCGTTTCAGCGGTCGCGGAGCGATTTATAATATGCTACGGTTATGGCTCTCATTGTTGCGACTCTGGTTGGTATAATTATAGAGTGAGAATTTATACTGCTGTATATGACTGACGAGCGAAAAAATGTTATTGCTGCATCGCCATGCGAGTATAATTAAATGGTGCTATTTGATTCGAGAGTCGCTGATGGGGTTAATCGCGGGGGTCGATTTCAATTGACTCTTGTGTTATATACATTGGGTCGACAGGTTTCAAGCTCGCGTGAGTATATCATCGAGTATCGAAGGGAGAAGAGAAACTCTTTGAAAACACGAAAAATTAAGAATTTGGGTTACTGTAACGTATTATAAATGTTCAAAGGTATACGTACATTGTCTAGATCAATAGGAGTATATAGTTACGGAACGGATAATACCGCCATATAGACAGCCGCATTTATTGATATACTCGAGCGCGTTATCTCACGATCCTGATGAATTCTATTCCAAGCCGGCAGATCATATTAAGACTGGTCTACATATTACACCCATTGTCTTATACGATCGACCATTTCATTCTGACGTATTATCTTATATCTATAACAATCAACTCCGAGATGGTACATTACGCGCTCTTGATATATATCCGTATAACGATTTTTTATTCTAATGAGCAGCTTACACAATCTCCGCTCGATCAATATTATAATATGCCCATCGTGAAACTCGAACACGGAAGCAAGTATATACGAAAACCCTCGACATTTTCAAACGTATCAATTTGTCCGGCTATCCCTAACCATACCTATGCGCTCGCGAATTCTCCAATTAAAATACTCGCATTTCAGAGGACAGCAGAAATATCGGCCGCAGTCTACGTAGCTCGAGGAATCCGCTGCAGAAATGTACACAAGGACCCGGTGGACAGTCTCGCACACACATTAGCTCGAGGCACAGGCGGAAAAGAGTTGCGGGAGCGGTGTATACGCGCGCGCGGAGTCATAGCTAAGGCAGAAATTAGGAGCAAAGCGTGTCCCCTTTCTCTTGCCAAGCCGAGCGTGGTATAAAATACTTTCCCTCTCGCGCGCCGCTGCCGAGGCAGGGCTACGCTATATATATATATATATATATATATGTATATATACATGCTGCGCCGCCGCTGCTGTTCGTTCGCGATCGGGAAACCGGAAAACGATTTCCAGGCACCTTATTTCTGACTATATCTCTGTGTATGCATATATATATACATGCTCGCGATTGTCTATGCTCACTGCGCCTTTCTCTGTTTCCGATGCGGGCCTCATTTTGCTTTCGATTCCTGTATACCGGAAGATTGAATTTTGATTAGAAATATTGGGCGGAGGAAGTGCGCGTGGACAATTCGGACACTGCGACGGCGATTGATCGCGAGAGTGGGCGTCGCTCTGATTTAAGAAAAACTTTTCACTCTGCCGATATATGCTACACAGCTCAGAGCTCAAATTATCTAATTCTGGCAGTCGCGTTTTGGATAAATTGTGAAATAACTCCGTATAGCAAAAATCATAACGAGTTATTGCGGCACAAAGTAGATTCCGCGTGTATATGATATTTCTCAAGCTCGCTCTTTGCGTTTTAAAAAAATCGAGCCAATGACTGTATCCAATTGCTCAAAGTTCACGACTGATGCATATATATAGGTATAGCGCGCGTGATTGATGTAATATAATTGCCGGGGATATATATATATATATATATATATATATATATATATATATATATATATATATATATATATATATATATATATATATATACATGGTGCGCGCGATCCAGTTCTCCTTTTGCCGAATACGGCGTGTACTCGATAATGGCACAGCGGTCACGCAAAGCTAATGTGAGACACTTCCGGAAGCGCGAAATATCGCGATTCCGTTCTTCCCGATTTCCTTTCCGGCTCCGACGAGATTTGTGTTATGTGATGTGCTATTCACCTTGACGCCTATCGGTCTACCGCGAACTTTCTGTGATTTAATTTTCGCGAGGCGCGGAGAGGAAGTGTTAAAATACATAAAGAGCCTCTTTATCCTCTTATCGACGATCGAGAGAGTCGTATTCCGAGGGAGATTATCGCCTCATAATATATATCCCGCTGATAATGAACATTTGGTGTAAAGTGGGCAGATAGATTTATTTTAATGGTACATACGGGTAGAGTCCAGGATCGCCTGGAATTCTCGCCGCCACTGCTGTACGGAATGCAACGCGGTGTATTTATTGTATAGGAAGTGTTCTGGAGCTAATGTGTAATTAAGTTATAAAAACATTTTTCTCGCAATGTATATCGCATGCCTTCTTTGAAAATTTATTCGCCTTCGAACCTTGTCCTACGCGACTAAACTGCATTACGTAATAATTTTACTTTTCCGTAAATTTATAACTCTATCCGAAACTCGATACCGTTTAATTTCAGCAAGCCACGCCCTCAGCAAATCGAAATCGAAAGTGCATATAGCCGGTACTAATAAGGGCCCGAAGACCGAGCAAATCCGTCCCTGGGACAGACCGCTTTTACTCGGCCGGACCATAGGTTGCGAGATCACGAGATACAAATAAACACAGCAGCTTTATATGTGTATATATATATATATATACATTTCGTCCGGGTTCCAACGTGGGTCAGCCACACATGCACATGCCCTCTCTGTCTCTGTCTCCGCTTTATATACGCTCAACTCGGAGAAACAATAATTTTAACCGCGAAACTGCGGCGACCACTATTACACTTCTCCGCGTGGCCGCCGCGAAAGGGGTATTAACCAGTTATCGCATAATGTATATTCACGGCGTATGTCGGCGCGGCGGAGAATTTCCGTAGGCCGGTGTGTGCGGTATTGATCAAATCTCGGGCGGATTTTTTTTACTGCAGCCGCCGAGAGAAAGAGCCCACGTGAGGCGTTTTGGAGCTTTAGAGGTGCGGGAATGATATAATACACCTACCTATGGAATACGGAAATAGTCCACCGGAGAGCTAGTCCCGTTCGGCGATTTCGAGAGAGTTTATTGCGGCGTATTTACGGCCGCTTGTTATTTAAATATCCTTTGTGGGCTCCCTTTTCTCTCTCTCCCTCGCTCTCTCGCTCTTTACGTTCGTTCCAGATATAGATGGGAAATACTGCACATATATAAAAGCGCTATTGCGGCTAAATTTTCCTAAACTCGTGTCTCGAAGGTGTTGAGAGTCACACTTTAGGATGTGATTTTGTGCTCCAGTGCAGCAAAAAGCATCGGATAATTTGAGTACACACGGCTGGTGAATTTGAATTTTCAATCTCCTCGCTGCAATACGATATTGATAGGTGAATTTTGGAATACTACTTTCATGAATACACGCTTTTCAGCTGCTTTCTGCACAGCGCGTTCAAGTTATTTTAATGATTCTCCGGATCGAGGATAAAATCGAGAAGGATCGATGACCTCGGTCATGTTGAATTTTAATGAATCGACGTTTAGAAGTTAACGAGACATCATCAATTCCAAAGAGCTCCGGGATCCCGAGTGATGCTGAGAAAAAGGCGTGATTCTGTGGAAAAAAATAGACACGCACAGGAAATGAATCGATTGTTATAAAACTACGACAGGTGGCCGAGCTAATAAAACGCGCCTGTTTATTATAGATAGCATACTATACTTTGGAATTTTAATTTCGAGTTTCGAGAAATTTTCATTAATCGACTTAATCGGCGTATCGGTCATAAATTTTATGCGACGCTTAAAATTGCTTCGTGATTTTATTAACGTAATTGATTGGAAATATCTCGAACGATTTTTCGTGATATATTCCGTGATGGACTGTCGATATCAGCGATGACTGAAAATTCGTTTTAAAAAATGTGCGTTTACTTTGCATTACGTAGTCCATATAGTTAGTCATCGTACGGTATACAAATATTAAATATCGATGATCATACATACAGATATTTAAGTAGAATTTAACATATTCTAATTTTAGATTTTGTAGGGTACTGGCGTCATTTGATATTTTGTAAACCTAAAGTAAGACATTGAATTAATTTTCATTGACGATGATAGTACCAGCCGGACAGACGGAACCGCCCAAAATAGTAAGGATGTGAGCCGTTTATGATAAGGCCATGAAGCAAAGCTTTGACCTGAAACAAGATGCAAATTTGCCATTAAAATGATTTCAACTTTGGAATACTGGTAGACTGTTTATTAGGTCGGAATTAAATGAAGGAAAGAAGGGCATTCTCGAATAGACCATAACGTCACTCTCATTTTCATTTCAAATTTTTCTCGAATTTCTTCACACGCATATCTTATTTTCCAGAATTACGTGTCAAAACACACATTTATTTTGGCAATTAAATTATGCATATGAAGAAACTATCCTTTTAGATTCACTAATTACACTGGTATAAGCATGTTATTTTATCGGTTCGTCTGACTTACAAACTGTTTTTATGCCCCGTGTAATACACCGATGACTCACCACTGAGTCACATTACTGAACTGTCTTATATGCAACTTGAACTACTAGTCGGCTATAAAAAATATATATATATTTTGCTGATAAAACGGCAAAACGATGTAAAATTCTGAATTCAAACTTTTTAACAAGCCGAATTTCTTGTTTTGTTCTGCGATAAATCACGAGCTTCGACATCTCTGTTTTTATGATGAATAATAGATAAAGTTTTTCTACATTAACATATATTTCATTATTATCCCAAAAAATGTACATATCTTCTGTGAATCATCGAATGCACCTAATCAGTAGAAATAGCCCTGCATAATAAGACATAGCATTGTCGTGCATAGCTGCGACAGTGCAAACGAGTATTAGCGAGCGTGGAAAATCTAGGTAGTTTTCATTATAAATTATGAGTCATCCGACCCAAACTCAATTTCGATTTAGACGCACACGCTACATTGCCTCCAATAATCTCGATGTTAAACCTGCGACCAGACAGACTATATTTCTCAGCTCGCCTCAACCCCAAAAACCGGTCACAAAATCTCTCTCCTCTTCCGTACACTAACCCACCTACTGCAGAACGTCAGCGACTCAAAATGAAAATTCCGCCCGCGCAACGCGATCGGCAACGGAATCGGTTTCGTTTTCTCCGACAGCCGCCGTGCACGTCCGCTGTTCCGCCTTCGATATACATACAAAAACATACGCGCAAACATACATATATACATACGTATAGCCGCGGCAGCGGCGAGCACTCGATATATACACCCGCTCTCCGCAGGCAGGCGGGACCTTTCTAAAAAAAGAAAAGCACACACGCGCTACACAGGGTCCTGCAGCGCGTATGCGAGAAAGAGAGAGAACGAAAGACAAGAGCGGCGACGCAGATGGACACATACTCGCGCGCTCCTTTGTGGCCCGCGAAGGTCTTCGGGCAGCGCGGTTGCACTGCTCGGTATATGTATAGGGAAGGTGAGAGGAATATCACGCGCGCGGCGGTTCGCGTTGCAGGAATGCAGTGAACGCTGGACTGCATGTGTGTGTGTGTGTGTGTGTGTGGAGTAGTAGGAATGCCGGAGACGAAGAAAAGCGAGAGTATTTGTATACAGCTCGTTGTAATTTTGACTGATTTGCGGGATGTGTAACGAGCTGAGGTGCGTCCGCTGCCTTGTGATTGCGAACTGCGCGTGTATATCTTGTTTAAACAATGGATGCTTGCCGGGGAAGAGATATTGAACGAGGGGATATTCTTTTCTAATGCGGTTTCTAGGAAAAGCTCTTATTATGAAATTCTTGCGTGAGAGAGCGGAGTTAAAAATGAAAAAAATGTAAGCCGACTTGATTCGAAGAAGAGATTCTTCTAATTTGTATGCATATTATTATTATGTGGAACGCTTGTCAGCAAAATGTTATATACCGCTTTTGAAATGCAAACATCGTTTGTACAAGTCATGAGCTTCCACTTAAAAGAGTTTGCTCGTATCTGCGCGCAGAAGTGTAGTGTGTCAGCGCGCGAGGCACTAAAAATAATGTCGATCGTTATTTTAAAAATTAGCGCGAAAACTTCAGTAGAGTATCGCCAAAATTGCAAAAAAACAACAACATTTTTCGTTCTCGATGTCAGCTCTTGCGCGAATCTTCTTGTTCTCCTAACCGCACATACATATATACGAGTATATGCATTAATCATTAACATTAAGCAACTCAGATTTCACCACGTGTGTATCTCGTCAACATCGGGATGTACTCCGATGTTTTTTTTACTGCTGGATTGTCGCGGAGTACACTTAAAAGTTCATTAATTTTACGAGCGCTCTTAAAGCCAGGTTGTTAAATCGACGTTGGAGGTATTCAGATTTGCGCGCGAGCATCGGCTGGGGATCGGCAAATTTTGTCGTCGTTTCTCGCTTGATGGAAACAATGTCTTTGTTGTCTCGTCGTTAAAAATCGAGGATTTCTCTTCGCTTTCAACGAAGCAAATAGATTACTGGACCTAAAATTCCTGACTAAAATATCGAGCACAGCTCGCATTAAGAAAGGCAATCTACCAACCGGGCACCGCGCACTTTCTACGAAATGTCTATTACGAACTGCTAAAGTGAATTTCCTTGAAAATTTTTCAGATGAAATATTTATATATAGGACTCTAAACGAGCGTCAGTTATCGCCGACGCGTGCAGCAGTATTGAATTTTTAATTCTATTGTCGTAGGCGGTGCGTTAGCAAACGACGATTTTTTACTTTTTAGATTGTATATCTATGGGCTTTTAGCGATAAAGATTCATTGAATATTTAGCAGCGCCTTTTGAAACGTCTCATCGCTCTTTAATAGCATTTTCGGCAAGGATTCGCGTCGAAAAAAACAAAGAGAATCATTTGATAAACGACAGCTATGGGAATCACAATGGGAACTTCTTCTTATTAATTATAAATTTAAATGAGTTTAGTCATCACAGTGCGCAAACTTCAAATTTTAAATACGAAACAATTTTCCGGCAGAAATCAATAAAATTGGTAACTTATTTTCAGCCGTTATATATAAACTTTCAATTGAAAATGCTTTCATTTGAAAAGCTCAAGCAACGAGGCACAGCCCAGCCCAAAACTATTTTGTTTTACGGCTCTACATGGCTTTACGCTATCGCGATACCGATCTCTCCTCTCCGTTATATAGATCATCATCAGCATCACGACGTCTCTCTGCACTTGCTTGACAAAAGGCCGTATTTAATCAGTATGGTTTTGCGGTGCGACGCGGTTAGAAGCCACAGTATATATATATACACACATATAGAACTCGGTTTTATTATATCCGCGGGCTGCAGCCGGCTAAGAAAGTGCAGCTGCTGCACTTCCGGTCTTCAAGGAAAATCATTAAAATTCAGTCCGTTTATTAACATGTTGGCTATTATCCTAATAAATTTTCTTTTGTCGACGCACACGACCCAACGCTCTTCGATGTATATATAATGCATGGAGGGGCGTGTATATGTGTTTTTCCGCCGTATGTCGGTATAGGAATATGAATCATCTGTAAAATGTTTCAATGAAAGGTCGCGAGAGTTCACAGGTTTGCCATACACAGAAGAAATCAGCCGATTATTGTTGATGGGTTTCATTAACTAGCTGGTGGGTATATGAAGGGTATATTTATTATTGTGTGAGATAAGGATCTAACAAAATTAAGCGCTCACATATCAGAGTTTGGGAGGCGAGTATAGTGTATTAGGTGTCACAGGCGAAAAAAGTGGGTCTTTCCCCTCGTAAATTTTAATCCAGCGGGTTGTCATGAGTGAGGATGTATGTTAATAGGCACTTTTTGCTACTTATGAAAAATGTGATAATTTAATGAAAATCGATTATGGAAACGATAATTCGGGCTGATTTATATGTAAATAAAGCGAAGAGTCCAGAAAATGAGATTGGGTTTTTCGCAAATTGCGTCTTAACTTTCGATTAGGCAGAGAAAATATTCGTTTGAATAACGATTATATATACTTTAAACTAATTTGAATTGTATACCGCGATTTGTTCTGCATTACGGTTCACATTTTATTTTAATGTCGTAGCTTAACGAAAGATAAATCAAATATTGGCGGAGGTGGTATAAACGTCATGTTTGACTACAGTGAAAGCGACAAAAAAACTTTATAACCGTTGTATATTCGTATAATTATATCCGAAGTTTCAAGTTCTTAAATTCGTCCAGACATTATGGAATCACTCAAGTTTCCTGCCTACACGGAAAGTTTATTTTTATTCTACATCGTATCTCGATGATTACATGGTGGCAAAACTCTCGTTATACATTTGTAAAATATAATTTTTATCGAAAACACGTTATGTCCGTGAAAATAAACACTTTATCGGCACTCGAACTCTCCTTACTTTCTTATTTAAAATCATTTTACATATAAAGACAACTTCAAGTGTGTTGCGCACGCACGCGCCGAAAATCTCTCAAAAACATCCTTCTCATTTTGGGGTTAATCAAAAATTCTCCTCGCTGCAGAAGTAAGGTTATAAAGTTCCCTTTTCAATACCCCCCCGCGATTCAATAACAATTTCCGTGGAAGATTTCGAGATTTCCAGAAAGCGCGATCGTTATCCCGGTCCATGGGAACGAATTGTTAAGTTTCATTAATTGGCATGGCGAAACATCCTCTCCTCGCTCGGCACGGCAGGAGTATTTCATTGCGAGCCTCGCAGCTTTCAGATTACACGTAACTGCTTTCAAGACACTCTCGAGGTATAACAATTATTAAAAAATTCGCACCGCTTCTCAAATACAATGTAACGAAAACACCCGATTCGGACATACACCCGATCTATCGGTCCACCGCTCAAAGGTCAACCGATCGCCTTCCTTCCTTCCCAAAAAAACCCATCCATCTCTCCGTTCCCCCCCAAAAAAGTAGTCGCTCTCTATCGAGATAGCCTTGCTTCCCGAGAGTCCCCCGAAAAGACAATACAATCACCGCGATATATTCGCGTTCGGCGCTATATAGAGATAGTCCTCGGCAACAAAAGCCGCCAGTCTCCGTATAGCAGACTACTGCAGTGTATAATACGTATCCACGCGGCCTCGGCTCACCGTAAAGTCTCTCTCTTTCTCACTCGGTTGCCGGCGGGTCGTGCAGCAGCGCAAGCAACGATCTTAGCGCACAATCACTCGTCGGCGGGCTGTATACAGTCCCCACCGTTGGGACCCACACCCGGTCGCTTTTCCCCACTTCTCGGGCCTCGCTGAAGTGAGCGCGGCCGTTTTGAGCTACGAGGACTCGGCGCTACGGTGGCCCGCAGTTAGACCGAGTCCGTTCGCGCATTCGCATTAAAATTTTGTACAGAGAGCCCGGAGAGCAGTAGCAGCAGCAGCAGCAGCAGTAGTAGTCCGAGAGAGGAGAGTTTTAAAGTCGCGGCAGAGACTTTCGACGAGTGCCCGCGCGGCCGGCCTCTCTGCCCGCTGCTCATTCTCTCCCTCTCTCTCTCTCTCTCTCCGTCTCTCGTTCGTTCGCTCTATATCGATTTCGCGAAAGGATCGAGTTTATCGGTGTGCCGCGTTTATCGATTTTTGAAAAGCCCGCCGTTCGGTTGTGACTACTTGACAGAGTGAACACGCGTACGCAAGAAGGATAAGACGAAGGAGTAGAAGACGGACCGGAACACAGCAGTGAGCGCAGCTGAAAAACGCTGCTGCCCCCGTAGCAGCAGCAGCGGCGGCGCCGAAAGTCCACGGGAGCGAAAAAAGCGATCGTTTACGTAAGGAGCGCCGCGCTCGAATTATATACACCACACGTAAGTTTCATAACTCTTTCCGAGTTTGCGCCGTGGCTTTCCAGCCGGCGCGAAAGCGCCAGCGCGATCGCCAATCGGTCTATATATATATATATATGTATACATATATAATGTACAAAAAACCGATCGCGCGAAGCCAGTGACGTTCGACGGATTTTTTTTCAAAATCAATCTACGCGTATAAAAGCGAGAAGCATTCGACAGAAGCGCGCGTGGATGTAGAGAGAGAAAGGCGAGAAGAAAGGGGATAAAAAAAACACACACACACAAAGGAGGATCGAGATTACGGCGCCAGGCAATATAATGCGGGAAGCGTGTCCTCGTGAAAAAGAGAAACGCGCTCGCAGCGCGAGACTGTACTTTGCGACTGGGAGAGTGAAAGAACAGTAGAGGGTACCCGTGCGCGCGCGTCTGGAAAATGTTGATGCAATTTGATCCTGCGCTCGGGCGAAATGTAAATAGGGATCGTATTCGTCGTGGAAATTTTCGTAGCTCGATTTCGGCGGAAATCGGTTAATTACGTAACTCGTTCTCGTATTTTTTTACTGCCCGAGACCTCGGTCGCAATGAACATTATATATATATATATATCTTTTATAATAATCGCGTGTTGTGCGCGCACATTCAGGAAAAGCCTATATATAAATATATATGTACGATTTGTATGTTAATCCCGCCGGTGACTTTTTTTTCATACGCGTCAGCGGGATAATGAAATTGAAATCTTATAGAAAGTACGACGCGCTTGCGCTATAAGTGTAAAAATAAATAATTAACGCGGTTTATATAATCCCGCGGCGGAGAGGAGGTGTTCGCGTGCGCTCAGGCCAACAAGACACACGCGCGGCGCGTCTTATTTTTCGTGCAGGAAAGTGGGCGCACGGATGTGTCGGTTACTGGAGTTATTGGTACAAAAAACGCTAGGATATAGTCGGGGTTTATTATTAATGGAGGAAAGGAACGGCTGGATGCATCGATAAAACACGTTATGGCTTTTGAAAAAGCGTTCGCATGTATATTACATACGGATATAATACACGCGGTGTTCGCTTGCGTAATGCGGGATATAGGATAGGGTATATACGAGATTCAAAAGCGTTTCCAAATCTGACGGAAGGATATTATAATCGTTGCGTAAATTCATTATTCGCCAATTTTTTTAGATATTCGCGAGGAAAAAGTCGCGCCGGCGGTGTTCGAAAGATAAAGAAAGAAATCGAATTTCCCGAAACAGGCAGTTAATAATTCTCGGTATATACACACGCACTCGTTCGCATACATACATATATATACGTATATATAATTAAAAAATAAACAGCTCGCTAAAGCGCGAATAATCGCCGACCAAACAATGCATAAAAAGCTCTTTCCGCGCCGATAACGCCGCTCCGCAACGGTTATATGCGCTTGTCGCGCGCGCGCGCTCTGTTTCCCAACTTTATACATGTATATATATATATTCATTATGTATCTCCGCACAGGTGCTACTTCGAAAAAATAAAAGAGC
Source organism: Muscidifurax raptorellus (assembly GCA_020010945.3). Lineage (NCBI taxonomy): Eukaryota > Metazoa > Arthropoda > Insecta > Hymenoptera > Pteromalidae > Muscidifurax > Muscidifurax raptorellus. The sequence goes on along the minus strand of CM052078.1, from coordinate 5,422,638 downwards.
CGCCGAAATGCATGCGCGCGAGGCGCGTCCTTTTACCGTTGTCTTTCTGGAAAAGCGCGGACGTGCGCATCCGATAAGCGCAAGTATAATGCGCGTGTCTCACATGCGTTTTGTGCGTGATGCTTTTTGCGGGGCTTCTCTCGAATGAATGTATAACCGTTGCTTTGCGCAACTGGGAGGACGAGTTTTCGGACGGTTCGTAGATTATATTGTCGTTCATCGCGGAGAGGTAACTCGTTCTTGCGTTGCAAGTGTTATGCGCGCACGAGTTTCGAAAATTTCTGTATAATACTGTTCTTTTCCATGCGTACGTGTGATTTGGCCTGATAGGGAGGAGTTACGCGGAAAAAAGTCGGTGCGTTTGCGACCAGTTTTATATATTTTACCGAGTGATATATCACGTGCTGGGATAAGGAGTTACATAACCGGTGCGTATAGTGTCTTCTCACGTATATTGATTTTAATTGTGGAGAGTTGATTATCAATGCTAAATCGAATGTTAAGATTTATAAATCGTTTTGTCAGTGGACAATTAACCGATGACCTTGCGAAGCTCAGATGTTTAACGCTTTGAAATATACGTAAAAAATATTTGGACTTTAAATTCGAACGTGCTATCTGCGGTCGACTCACTATTTTTTAACAAGTATATATTTGACCGTGTGATTCACGTATACTTGTATTCTATACAAATTCTCGCCACCTCCTGTGCTAATATTTTTTTGGCAATGAAATATAATCATGACCGACCCATATATATACACCAGTCACCAACGTCTAAAAATGAATTATCGCTGTTTTTAAACGTTCGTATCAACAACATTCGCCATCCCATTGTACGCGTAACAACGAAATGCAAAACCGTTTCTTAACATTTTTAAAGAAAGTTCACCAATCCCCTTTCTACGCTCGCTATGCAAATATACGAGACGATATTACATAAAATCCGCATCAATGTATAACATAATCGCGACGACGAAAATCTGTCGCAAGACATTCAGCTCTGATATGCTAAAATTTCGCTCGTTCTTTCAGTATCCCCAGCGATTAAGCAAGAAGACGAACAGTCAAGCATTATACAGAACGTCACTCTCGGACCGAAGTCGAAAACATCGCGGCCAGTGGGTGTTGGTGAAGTGAATATCGAAGAGGCGCATCATCCGACGATCGCACGAGCGCCAGTGAACGGTTATAAGTTGAGAGAAAGAGACGGATAAGAGAGAATTGAAATACGAAAAAAAAAATAATAATAATAGTCGAGCGAATCGAAAAACGAAATCGTGTTCGCGTCGCGAGCGTCAAAAAGGATGACGAGGATTTCGCACGCCGCTACTATGGAAACATGAAGAAGACACAGAGCACGCAGCAACGCAAGCAGGATCGACTTTTGCCCGCCGACCATACATGACGTAAGTTCATTTTGACTTTCTTCATTCTCATTCTTTTCGCATTGGGATATATAGCGCGTCTCGTGTCGATCGCGCGTTTGATTGATACGTTGCTCGATTACCGATTTTTGTCTGAAGAAATGTACATACATTTTTAGAGTGAACGAATGAAAAAGAAATCTTCGAAGTTCGAAAATCAAAATAAACACGCAAAAAGTTTCAAAAACCTCGGACATAATACCACGATTTCGTACGATTTTTAATGTGCCTACAGATATACACGGCGTATTTTAAAACTTGATTTCCCACTCTATCTCGGCTGTATATTCCAAGTCGATCTGTAGACTCCATATTCTCTCTCTCTCTCTTTTTTCTTCTTTCCCCGCGAAATTTGCATTATTACGCACGTCTGCGCGCAGGGCTATCGCGGCTGTCGTTTAATTTTTTTAGCGCTTATATTTACATTTTGATTGGCAAAAATGTCGGTTCTTGTTTCTCACGCACGACCAGATGAGGTGCGCGCCCGCGCTCAAGAAAAAACACTTACAATTGCAAATTCGTTTAAACTGTATAGCAGACATTGTAAATTCAGATTCGGTGTCCGGCGTGTATTTATGATTCCTTAATTAATTTCATTAGGCGAATCGATATGAAAAATGCATGCCGAGAATCTCGTTTTAAAGCGCCCCGATAAAACGAGCTAAAAAGTTGGAAACGGTAAATATATTATACAGTCGACGGTATATAAACGCAACGCACGTTACATTTGGGTACGTACCCCATTGTTGTAATATACATAGACTCGTAATGGCAATTTTATAAAACTATTTCCTTAAAAAAACTCGATACCAGTCTCCTTCTCCAACCTCGTACAGGGGCTTTCAGCGAATTTCAAACGCCTAATACATATTTACCCAGCGGAGCATCTCTTCGCTCTCAAAGCAGACATATATTTACTCAATGAGTCGCGTGCCCGCGAGACCATACGCGCGCGTACGAAAGAAGCCAGTGCGAAGAACAAACACAATATACACCTGCGATGCGCGCGCGCGTAGGATCGAGTGTTTACTTAACGCAGACGATCGATACACGCGCGGAGGACTATCCAGGAAGCCGTATTGTGCACTATCGGCTTCGACAAGCGAAAGTCGGAAGTTGCGGAAGGATCGAGTCTATCAATTATGGCTGCCTTTCGCGCGGAGTGATAAAATGCAGATTCCCGCGAGAGAGTCTGCGCTGTGCGGTTCTGGGACACTTGTTCCCGCAGAATCCGGCGAAAGCATAATTTCAATCCACCCGATAACAAGAAAGACAGAGCGTTGATCTCGAGCGACGCTGCGTATATATATGCGTCACGCGAGAGAGGAGAAATTTTCGATCGTCGGAGATGGCGACCTCGAGTACTTAGAGCTCGAGTTCCAGAACCAGCGCGCTTTTATTGGATCGTTAAGCCGAGAGACGCCTATCGATTGTCACTTTCGACTTTCTTTTCCTTCGAGACGTAATTAAGTCATAAATTGCTGCGCCTGATAAGGTGTCGATCGAAGGCTCTAATACGCAATTTACCGGGCAACCGATTTTTTTCAAGGGTCGCCATTTTTTTCGGCTCTCCGCGGTGACGCGTGTATATATACATGGCAAGGACCGAGCGAGTGACACGCGGTGTGCGTGCCGAGATTAATGTCGCGTGTATTATACGCGAGCGACGGGGAAATTCAGCGGGTGCAGTCGCGTGATAAAATTCGCGAGTCACTTATTCTGTCTGTAAATCAAAGGATTTTATTTTTACTCGATTAAGCTTTTAACCATTACTCTCGTCGCGTTTTCTCTTTAAGCTCGCGCATACAATGACTGCTCGAAATCCAACTCCATATAACAGAGTATATCTACTTTTGCGAATGTCAATTCGAATATGGCGCTTTGATGAATGCTCCGTCGTATCCGATGTAGTTTCCTCCTTTTACCTCCGGTTTTCGTTGAGAAGGCGCGCGGCGGTGCCGAGTTGAAAAATCTGATCCCCCGGCAAATACGGCACCGAATAACACGCCCGCAAAAGTCACTGACCGCGATGCATGCAATTCTTTTTATCACCTCTGACGAATGTACACAGCGGATCTTGCCTTAAATCAGCGGAAAATTTCGGGTACGCGACACAGTCGGCTCTAATTGCAGACTATAAAAGAGCCAATCGCGCACTTAATGCTCCCTTGCGAAATATTTTTATGCAAATGATTGCGGTTAACGGATCGGCTGATTAAAAAGCAGGCTTCCTGCGTGCCATAAAAATCCCCGTAAAAAACTTATAGATCCTATATATAATGTGGTTGAAGGAAATTAAACCACCGAAAACTCATGTACGCTGCAAACTCGTTTCGAACTACCGCGCGGCGAGTCTGTGTGCATATACACGTATATAAAATGCAGTTCAGCGAAGTCAATCGGTTACCAAAGTAACAAGCTGCGCGAATGTCACAGCCGCGCCGGAAATCGACGAGCGAGCGATTCCTCGCGGCAGCAATAAAAAGAACGAGAGAGTCGAGAGACAAATTAGGATCCGTGAGTTTACACGCGACACGAAGGCCGCGGGCAAGTGGAGCAACGGCGGCGCCGTTCGGGCGTGTTGCTTTTTTTATCTTCGTTTCGTGTACATATACTTTTCGACACTTTCCATTTAAAAAAAAAATAGGCGCGCTTTTACGGCGTGTTTGAGCCGATGGTTAGCGCTTTTATTGGTCACTCTTGGGAATATGGCTGTCCGGAGCACACCTGCGCGCCGAGGTGTTTATTGAAAGCGAGAGACGGTGTGTGCGCAGGATTAAAATTGTTTGTCGAAGGCGAATTGTTGCAAAATTTATACGGCCAAAAGAAATAGCCGAATAGAGTGATATTATATTATATATTTGTTATGGCTGCAGTTACGCAAGCAGCCTGCTGCACAGTGTAATGCGGCACTTGCACAATTTATTATCAGGATAATAAAAAACAATCGTCCGCGAGTTCGCTTATATATTATATACACAGCTCCTTATATTTATACGCTCATTGTGGAATAAACGGAAAATTGATATTTTAAAGCGCAGTCTGGCGGTTAGTTAAAAAAATAACGATCTCTCTGGAAAAAAGCCGCTGTCCCATAGCGCAATGATGTAAGCCAGTATATACACATAATGCGCTGCTTAAGTATAGAAGAACGAGTCAATTTGCACTCCGTTTGTTTCGAAGCTCGACGATACTGTAACACTATACGGGGGGACGCAATTAAATCTCAATGTCCGTTCGTGACGCGAATTTTTCGCGGCGCGAACTAGTTTGTTACGTTTATTTTATTCAATAGAGAGAAAAAGCGCATAAAACATTTCGCCTCTCTCTCTCTCTCTCTCTCTCTCTCTCTCCATATATATATATATATATATATATATATATATATATATATATATATATATATATATATATATATATATATATATATATAAAAGTTACGTTACTTACATAATGGGCGCGTGTGCTCTCTGCAACAGCGACAATTTCAGCGTAAAAAAAAGCGAAAACTCACGAGGAGGACACGTTCTAATTAAAAGAAAGTCCTTTGCTTACCGATTGATGGAAACAATAATACAGTCGAAGCGTTGCATACATCGAGTAAGCTCCTAATTAACAGCTAACTATATAATAATATACATTATTTCATCCGCTCTTGGAAGCGAAGAAAATCAACCGAGCGAAAAGTCAAGCGTAAAAGGGGCGATATAATCCAGCGCGTGTTCTCACTCTCCATCGCATTATACCTCTCTCAACACACACACACACACACAAACACACACAAGACTCCCAAGTATGTCTGTGTGTATGTATGAATATCATGCGACCGAGTAGCAAGCGATTCCCGAGCACTTTCATTTCTCTCGCTTCTCTGACACAATCCAGGCCGTTACACTTTCCTCCGGCGGCGGCAGTGGCCAAGACGGCTGCGGGACCGGTAAGCGAGGGCAGCAGCAGCCAGATACGCCATCTAAAAAGGCTTTATATATATATATACATACCTATATACACGTATACTCTCGTTTTCGATGTGGCCGAGAGCGCGCTTGCCTGGCGCACCGCAGCGTAACGATCGTCCGATATTTCGATTTCGATCGTTACGTATTATCTCGATATACGATATTACGATTATTCGCGAGGGGGCGACTTCTTATTCTATCTCGTACTCTTCCGCCATGTGCTGCACGCAGGACTGCGTTTCATTATCTTAATGGCATTGTTGGAGGCGATCTCTACCCGCGCGCGGAGTATAGTATAAGGAGGTCGTAAGTTTTTAGCGCAGCGACTTCGATTAGGAGTCGGTATATACGCGCGTGTTATTTAAGAGTTGTCCGGGTAGCTGTAAGTACAATGTATTTTTTTAGGACTATAGCCTTTGGCGGGATTGTGATTATTTAATCGCGCCGGTTATGTGGAGCTCGCGTTATCGCGAAATGCTGGTATTTGTGTGTTGGCGTATTAATTGTTGCAAATTATGTGTCGAGAATTTTTAATGCACTGTGGACGGACATTATGCATTCGACACTTTACAAACGATAATGCCCTGCTGTTCACATACGCGGATTCATAAACAATGGCGAGAGTAGTTCGGAACAAAAGTCAAAACTCGTTTGTTACTTATCGCTTATTTATTTTATACATAGACGAGTAGCGATTCAAACAAACGCTCGCCTGTAAACAAGTTTTCACCATAGGATAAGACAATACCCGAGAAATGCACCGCCGATACATTGTACAACATCGCGAGTCTATCAGCTGCAGATATTATTGCACCGCAATGAAAGTCTCGCGAGACTAGCTCCTTGTACTCTCTAAATCAACCTTACATTAGAGCGAAATTTTAATCGCCTCGCTTATCGACATAATTAAAGACATCCAACAGCTCCAACTCGATCTACGCCGCGAATAAACAATAACAAAACAAACGCGTATTCGCAAGCTGCAGAATCGTAAAGCGTCCCCTCCATTCACGCAAGACTATAATACAGCAGCAGGGCTTCCTCGCGCTTTTTCTAGCATCGCGTCGTAAGATCATCGTTCTTCTTTCTCGGAAGAAGCCGCATGTCGGCGCAGACGAGCGACACTTTCTACCTAGTAGTCTGCTAATTACTATACTTCGGTGCACTTGAGAGAGTTTCCTTCCGTCTTCCGCTCTCTCGCCTATAGTTCCCCACTATACAGCCGTAAATATATATATATATATAGTTCTCGCTGAGAGAAAGACAAGGATATTCGAGAGCGCGTCATAAGCCAGCTGTCGTGCGCAACTGAGGCGGATGGGTAATGGCTACACGCGGACGAGAAGTTTACGAGGCTCCCCGCGCTGTGTCTGTGCGTGGATGAAAAGGCCGCAGCATTGTGAAATTATAATAGCTGCATCGGAGCAGCCTGCGGACGTTTTGATGTTTACCTTATTGAATTAAGATCGCATCTTGGAATCGTAAATTTCGCTCGGAACGATTCGACGATCGATAAGTGCCTTACGATATACCTATAATAGGTACAACACAATGAGCTGACCGGTCCGAAGAATTCGCCGATACAAATGACTTCGCATAACTGATCTCGTGGAATGATGACGCTACGAAAGTGTATTATATATATATATATATATAGATAACAAGCGTTTCCTTTCGACGGCAATTTCACTATCGAGATCGAGAGTCCCGCGAGAGCTCTTTTTCTCTTCTCGTCTATTTTTGCGATCGATACAGATCGCGCGGACCGAAAGTTTTATTTCGCGCGTCGAGCGCTTTCACGAGGCGCGGAGAGAAAAGAAGCCGCGATCGAGCTTCTTTGTTAATTCTCGCGAGCGTCGATAAATTTTCTAAGCCCCGTCTTGTATTCCGCGCAGAGGACGATGCTTTTGTTGCATATACAAGGATCAGCGATAGTCCGGCTTTTGTGCGAACGCCGAGCGCGTCAGTAGATAAGGTCTGGGAACGATGGGACGCGCGTATATTGGCTATATAGTTGGAAATTAACGCGGGGAGGGTTAGAAATTATGAAAATTTCATCCTCGACCGTTGTGTGCTGTGAATTTACGATTGCAGGTTTCTATCTGATAAGACAGGATTTTTCCCGATCTATTTAGGCCTCGAGGAGTCTTTATTGCTCCTCTGCGAGCATACTTTCTAATGCGAGTATATATATATATGTCCGAGGCAATATATCGCCTTTTTGAAGAAAGGTCAACGAAATTTCCAATCGTTATTAGAAATTGAGAGGCATATACTCGCACGTATGCATCCGTGTGTATACGGAGTCGTTTGTGCAACAATATCCGCGCGTTGGTTTTTCTACTCCATTTAGATAACGCACATGTTCGCGGTGGGTATTTCATCTCATATAGTTATTATGTTATATATAGGCAGCAGACACACTAACGGACGGCCTTTTCTTACGTACTTTCTCTATAAGAATTTGCAAAAAGTTAGTATAGAATAAAGCTGTAATTACTGTTATTCAATTTTTATAACGATTCTAAACAAGTGTTCAATAATAAAGTAAAACGAATAGTAGCATGCTTAGATAATTGGCCAGTTATGCGCGCAGCATGAAATTAGAATGAAACTCAACATTCGCGATGTTTTTCAGGGTAATTATATATACGGCTTAAGAACGGCCTATTCGGATCGATTAGCGAGGAGCAAGAGGGTTTTTCCGAAAAACACATCGGCGAATCTGTCTTGTCTCTCAAAATGGCATATAACACATTTGAGGATTAAAATATCGCATGTTATTATGTAGGCACGTGTCGTCGCCGGGGATTATCAGTGGTTCCTGAGCCTTATTTACGTTTTGAGGCAGAAACTTTTCTCCATATCGAGCCGATGTTCCCACAGCCGCTGTATAACTACGCGTGGAATTAACATTAACGGTTCATCCCGGGGCATCATCAGCGTCGAACTTTCAATTTGCAATTCAGAATTTACCGAGCTGTCAGGCTCGTTGTAATGAAACCGTTACGGCTTCTTATAGATTTTTCTCTTTCTCTCGGTATTATTTTTTTTCTACTCGTCTATGCGGAATAGAGCTAACTCTGCGCGACTTTTTATCGCGATTTGTTCGAACTTATCGTTTTTTTCTCATCTCGTTCGCTTTGGAAAACGGTTGTTCGACCGATGCCAAGCGATTTCTTCACGAGTCTATAATATAAGCTTCGTTTACCGCGAGACTTTGAGAGCCGAGGAAATATTGATTGATTCCGCTGCGAATATTTTAATAATACTGATTTTACTGAACGTTATTTTTAACGTGTCCGATATGAATCGATTGCATATATATTTCACACAATATATGGAATATTCTTTTTCCTTCACTGGTTGAACTTTCTGGCTTGGTATATTGCGAAGACGGGTACCGCCTATGCCAAAACCGTTTTCGGCCTACTGTTTGGACCAGTCATTCTGTATAACTGCAGCCTGAGTCTAATAATAATTAATTAAGAAATTGTAAGATGATTAATACGAAAACTTACACTTTCTATACTTTCATTTTTTCGGGCGCTCTATAGAACAGCTCGACGCAGTGTTATTAACTGCGTTACATAAGCATCCATGTACTTAGCGGCTATCCCAGGAATGTGTATACTGAAATAATAAGTTAAATTGATTAGCATAAATTACTCGAGACCCTTTTAAAAATGATTGGCATAAACAAGTGCTAAAAATAGATTGACTGACATTGAATTATAAGCATATTTCACTCAATCCACTGGCATACTTAACAATTTTCAGCAGAGAAATAATTTTAAATCCGGCGTACATGTGAGCGAAAAACCGAGTTACAAAGTATATTAAAAAATTCAATTTACCGCCGAGAATGTATACGGTCTTATGAAGTATCAAAAGACCGCACGCGCGCGCTCAAGTCGATATGTAGAATATCATCAGAAATACCGAGTGGCAAGCTAATCAAGAAAACGAGTTCTAACGACTGGTACGACGTAGGGGATAAAAATCGACATACCGCGGTGAAAAACATAAATTTTCGAGCTCGGCATATAGCCTCTCGTGTGATTAGGAAATTCGACTTCTGCGTGCAGTGCATCACCGAAGGATCAGCTGCTGCGGCTGTGGGGACTGACAGACGTATGTATAGAGGCGACGAGATATGCTCATGCAAAAGTGAATTGGACGTTTCTCTACTCTCTGCAAAACTGAAAGTCTATCGCGCGCGACGAACAAGTGGAGGAGAAACATTATTTCAAAATGCGGTTGGACTCGTTTCGTCGCTCGCGCGCATTATTCTGGGTATGAAAAAACAGGAACGACCTTAATAAAAAGCGCCAAAGTGTGCTTCTCCATACATTGAGCCATTGAGGAATCGTATATATAGGAACTGTTTAATTGGTTTGGATTTTTTCGCGCTATATACGTGGAGAACGATAGTGGTATAGCGTGCAATTAGTCGGGCGCGGGATTTTCACCGCGCGCGAATAAATCTTGATTTTGTCGTCTCGATTTAGAAGTATATACCGTGTGCGTGTGTGTATATATATACGTGATAAAAGTTGCATAATGCGCCTATATGCGGGATTACACTATAAATTTGGCTTGAGTTATTGTGCTTGCAACACGATTTTTCTGGACAAGTATACACTAAAGGTGGAATTAAAAAGCCGTTATATATTAATCTATAAATTTCGAGCGATACGACGGTCGATGAAATTGAAATCGATATATTTTGGATTTCTAAAATGGCAAATGAAAGTTGCGAGCGAGTCTTAGAAAGCAAAATAGGGGAAAACCAATGGAGTGTGAGAAGAAAAGAAGAAGAAGTAAAACGCGAGCTGATATAATTAGATTGATAATTCATGGAGAGTGCAAAACTTCGCGGAATTTTCTTTTACCAGGAAAAAAAGCAATGTAAACTACGTGCGAATGAACAATGTGGAATAATGACGGTGTTAGGTAACGCAAACAAGCGCCGCTCGTCCGCACTTAGACTGAAAAAAGAAAAAGAGATCACCATTATTATATTACGCTTCAAACTGTTGAGGAGTCATCCCGTTGGCAATCCGTATAAGACTGTTACATCACTCGCGTATAATTGCAAGGAAGAAACACTCTCCTCCGTAAAATCTCGCTAAAACAGTATTTTCTCTTCTAATCTCAAAAAATATCTCTCCAACAAGGATGACTATCATCTCGAAACAAACGAGTGCAGAGACAGAGAGACTTGATTGGCCTATAGCGAAGATCATTAGAGCCGACAGAAGCCCCTGAGCGAATCGCGGCCTAAGTAGAGGCTCAAACGCCTGAAGACAGAAAGGTCGGCTCCTCGACGGCAAAGTTCAGCAAACTCAGCTCAACTCGCCACGGTATGTATCTCGTCTGCGTGTGTGTGTGTGTATTCATACACATACGCACAGACGAAAACCCGCGAAGCTCAAATTCCGTCTTTTCGTAAATGCCGCGCTAAATATTCATGATGGCTTCTTCTGGACTATACACACCTTTGCGCTCACAGCATATATATATATATATATATATATATATATATATACACGTAGAGGAAGAGACATACACGCGGTGGACTTAATGTATTTATATACCGTGGTGGAAAGATTCTCCGACGCTTTTACGAGGGATCCGATAAATTACAATATTATACACGCGCGCGCGCGCTTCCGATGATTCAGCCTTTCATTCAAGCGCGCGCGAGCCAGAAATATGAATATATCGCGGAGGGATTACATAGTATAAACGTTTTTAAATGTTCGAAAATTTCTGGCCGCGGTTGAGAGCACAGGCTTACATCAACGAAAAATTTCGTATTCGAATGGGTTTATATTACCGATTATGCCGGTTTCTCGTGGAGCGAACTCAAGTTTTCATTCTGAAATGAGCCTGAGTTTGCGTGAATCACATAATACAGTATTTCTATAAATTTAAGAATGAGTTCACCTTCTTAATAGGATAGTTTTTGTTTGCATATAAGCAGCTCGTGTTATACATATAAGGATTCGTTTATGTCGAAGTAAACACTATACTTAACATATGATCAAATACATTTTATATACTGACCAAAACGCGCTTGAATAGCTTGTTACGTGAACGAATAACATAAATCGGTATTACGCCTACTTAGCAACGTGTACAATTTGGAATAAAACTACTTATAGTTAACGATATTTTCCAAACCAAATGCAACACATTGTACACGAAAAGCTTCCGACAGCAGACTAGTACATAAATATTTCGAAAATCCATTTATCGCACGCGTGGATTTCGCACAATTCACCAACAGATCAATGCGCAGTTCTCACAATCATATACATATATATATATATATATATACACTCGCCTAATTAAAGAACGTCTATCAATTAAGCCTCTAATTATATACCGGCACATTCGAAAACACAAACACGCGTACAGTATCTCGAATATTGTCCCTTTCGCAGCATTAAGACGTCTATCTCCTCACCTTCTCCTCTATTTCGCAAAAGACCCCATGCGCTATTGAGGAATCTGAACTCAGAAGTACGTATATACATACGCGCTCAAGTGCTCGACCAATCCGCATGAATTTTAATTCCCTTTTAATTGAACGCACCGTGTGCGCCGCGGATCCGAGAAATATTTCAAGGAATCCGCGCGTTACATCAGCGAGAATATAGGCTCCTCGTAGTTCGTCGCTCTGCACTCGTTAACGAGAACATGTGCCGCGAGTTAGCGAGCGGTTCGTTGTCGGCCGTAATGTACGTCCGCTGTATACAGCTGCTGGTTTATGTGTGAGATAGGACAAAAGTCGGATTTATACACTTCGGATGGCGTTTGATTTGTGTAGTTGGGTGCACGTAGGTTTCTTGGGATTTTTTTTATTGGACACGAAATCGACTATGGGATTGCGCGCGCATCTTCGATCGGATCGGTTGCGAAAACTTTTTTGCATATCTCGCTCTCTGTGGGACATTCTATTTTATTAGAAAATCGAATGCAAGACATCGCTGTATATATATACAGCTGTGTTTTTTTTTATTCGGAATGAACACTTTCATATACACCGCTTGTAATATTTGAAAGTAAAATCGTGTCACGTTTTGTAATGCGACTGACTGCATGTCTGTATGTGTATTGATCGCATTATACTTTTGTGATTTTCCAATGAAATGCTTTCAACAAGACGCGATCGTATCGCTCGAGAATTTTTATTAAGACTATCGGTGCACATAAAAAATACGCGTATAAACTTTCACGCTCAACCGTGAACTCTCGACTGTTTATTTGTCAACTCGAGCAAGTGCCTACATATGAAATTTCGAATTTCACAAGTACACGAACCTGATTAGAAGTCAATGACCCCGCGTCGCGAATCAAGATCGAAAAACAAAATTCAGCCCAGCCAAGTATTGCCAACCAAATATTTATCCAGCGCAAAATACCCGCACTGGATATACTTTCCCATTGTACGCGAAAGGACTCGAATAAATACACATTCGATTGCTCTATATACTCGCGCACTTCAAAGCCATCGGCGACACATACACGCGCGAGCGAGAGTCCGGTTAGCGGCGAGGAAAAAAAAATTCACTTTCCATAGTAACATTGAGCTCTCGGCTCACGCGGAGCTACACGTGAATGTGGGTGGCCGAGCAAAAACTCGGTTCCCTTCGCCGCCGGTAAGTACTTAGAACTCGACTCCCCCGCGACCGATCACTTTTGTTTTCGATCGCTCTGCGCGCGCAGTGTGTTTTCTCGGTGACGTCTTTGCGGCTTATGCTCTTCTTCGTTGTTTTGGGATCGGTTTTGTACGGTGACGCGCGATGGCTGTGACTTTTGCGCTTTGGGTTATCGGCTTTAACCGTGTTTTTAAGAGGCTCGTTTCCTTCCTTTTTCGTCTGGAGCCAAGTGCTCGTGGAGAGGACGTATTGTATTCTTGGTTGTTCGAAGGATCGATGAGTGCTTTCTGAGAAAAAGCGTTAAAGCTTTCCGCTGCATGTATTTTTGACTGGGAGGTTGTTTTAATTATGACTGTGCCGATAATTTTGTAGAAACCGCGAGTATAGAGGTTTTAACGAGCAGCGTATATTAATTTTGATCGACACGATCAATTATACAAATTTATAACTAATCGATAGTCTCGTTTTCCGTAATTGGAGAAGACGCGTGATTTATCGAAGTAATCCCAATTATAATTCTCGTATATTAATTGAAGATTTTTCCGAGTAATTTGTTCAGCGCTAACTTTCTAGCTAAATTTTCGTATTTCCTCTCTCAGTTATCTACTTCATGCCCGTTCGCACTTCTCCATCGAACTTTTCGCTGTTCTCAGGTGAAAATTACGACTCCGCCGTGAGTGAGAGAGAGAGAGAAACGTCATTAGCGCGGGAATGGCTCGATCATCGATATTTTCGCCAAACTATTTTAACCTCTGGCATCACTCAAATAATTGCGTCGTGAGCAACGAATGTGCATTCTTCCAGCTCGATATCGCCCGGACTTCTTTGATTATATTCGGGCGAAATGTTCCTTCTTAAGCAGGCAATTCGCAAACATGCGGATGACGGTCGTCAATGAGAGAGAGAGAGAGGACGCTCGTAGCAACGTTTCACCGATTTTGCAATTTGAAAACTGCCGGAATGAATCTTTTTTTTTATTTTCCAGAAAATCCTTGGCGAGTTTTCTTTGTGCACGGCGGCGAATTGCGCTGTCGCGAAAAATGTGGGAACAAATTCTACCGCTTCGAGATTCCGCGTAGTTTACGTTCGAGACCGCGCGTCGGGTGTAAATTTGTTTAAACGCGTTGGCAAGTATTTACGATTGTTGCGGTAATCGGCAAACGCATAAACGCATTGGTTTGATTTTATTCATTCGACGTCTTGAGGAATATTTTAGGAATATTTTACGTTGAGTTCGTGGCTTTTAATGCGAATTATATTAAGCTATAAAAGTATATACGGGTGAAATTTCGAAAAATTTCCACCAGGAATATTTACTATTAGACGAGTATAAGAACGAAGTGTTGTATTGATATATAATTTTATGGAAATTCAAGCTGGCTAGAATTGCAAATTTCAGCTGCCTGAAATTACATAAAAGTTCATGTTCCAGCCTAACGTATATTACCGCGTGGATAATAGCAGCGATAACATTCACTTTTTGAAAACAATCCATAAATTGCCACCTTCACAGCGCGCGACATTGAATTGTCTCCTCGACTACTCTTGAATATTCATACACCCCCTGTCACGCATCACTTTCTCAATCTCATTGTCATATCTGTATATTTTCGCTCGCCTCTCGACTCGCGGCCGTCATGGGAAATCTCGAGGAATATAAATTCCAAACTTTGTCATCTCTCTCCTGCGAAGTTATATCGATTGAAGTAACAAATTGACATCCAGGTCAGCAATCGACTTCCCGAACTCATTCGACGACTCGGTCCTTCGGAAAATTCTCGGCTCGCGACTGCGCCAAAGCGGATTTTCCAAAGTGCTGAGCTTCATGACTCAATTCGAACTTTCGTACATTACTTCAGCCGCGCTTCGAGGATTTTTCTCTTATTCCACCGTCCTCTTTTCGCAAAACCGTCTATCAAAAAAAAGAAAAACAAACGATATATTGTACGCACAGCTCTCGATGAAAATCGAGAGATCCTGGTTTCTCGCTCCCGCTGCGAAGCAGGAAACGGACAGTAGGAGAGCCGAGTTTCCCTGGATACATATATACACCCGTACCACGTGAGCTGCACTAGCCGCACTGCTCGACTTTTGCATTGCGCTGCACATACTCACTCACGGAGCTGCATATAATACACACATACACACACACATGCGGCGGGGCGAGCGAACGGGGCATAGTGCTGATATGGTGAAAGCTGATATTTTGTAACACTCCTGCCATTCCATTCCGTGAGCTGCCTCTCGCTCGCGCGCGCGCGCGCGCGTGTGTGGCTTTTCGAGCCTCGGACTGTATTGCGGTTCTGCGCGAGGAGAAAGAGATATACCGATATATATCTTGGGCGTGTGTTAATACGAAAAATTTTACTTTCGTCGAGGTATAATGACTCCTCGTTGCAGGTGTCTTTGCGACCGTCTCGAGAGCTTTATACTCGATCGATCGATCGATACATTCAATTTTACTTGAACCGGAGGGAAATCGAAGGTTTAAATTTACTGTTCTCGCGCCGAAGAAAGTTCCGAGCGACCTCGGCTTTAAAAGTGTTTTAGGAAGCAATGTTCTTTAGATTTTAGTCGAGTATACTTATTACTCGTTCATTTAGGCATATATTCCGTGGCTCGTATATCTTCGGCTTTTTACGCCGCGTTGAATTACATATATGAATGGGCGAGCGCGCGCGGATAGGTCTGGTTATTATATGGGCAAAAATTAAGGGGATATCAATTAGATTGACGAGCGTAGATGTAATAATGGGATATAAACCGCACGGGCATATCGTCGGCGAGTTTTACGAGGGCGCACTATATATATATATGTTTATTCGCCGAAGGAAAATATTGAGTCTTGTATAGGTATATATAGCGGGTCTCTCGATGTTGAAAATTGAACGATTGCGAACTTCCTTTCGCGATATACTATTACGCGTGTGTGGCCGGTAAACAAAGGAAAGTCGGAAAACCCGCGCGAGGTAACTCAAGCGCGTAATGTGTGACGCTATTACTTAATTTCGAGAGAGAAGACGACATTCCGTCCTCGAAACGACGACTACGGCGCGCATTATTTGCTATTTTACAAACTTAATAGCATATAATAAGTTACGCAGCGATGAGTAGCTGATAGGATAATTGAAATTTCGCAACACAGCTTATTATAAAGTTATATAGAAACAATTTGAAAAATCCTATCCCGAAATATCAGTGTCTATATGAAGCTCCATCGATTTCTCTCCAAAAACACTCCAATTCCCAACGCTCAATAATAAACGTCGGCAGTGTAGTAGCAGCAAGAAAGCGATTGAATTCGGCTCGGGAAAAGCACAATACCCAAACGGGCGCGGCCGTCGGATACACTTTTTTTCCTCGTCCTTTTGCTCGCGTGTTCCAGATCACTGCGAGAAGAAATGGAAAGTGCCCGCGCCCACAATCTCTCTCTCTCTCTCTCTCTCTATCTCTATCTTTCAGGGTGTACAGAGCCCTCCTTTTCTATACCCAGTGTTTTTTCGCCGCGTCTTCTTTTTCGTTGCGCGAGTATACGTGTGTGCGGTAATTGGGCGAGAGCGCGAGTTATGCGAGTTTGATGGTTTTTTTGCGGTTGTATATACTATAATATATTCTTTGTGTATACACGGGCTTTCGTTGGATAAATCGCGGGTATGTGTACGCGTAGGCTTGATTTTGATATAATGGGGAAATTAGCGCGGCGATTTCAGGAATGGTCAGAATGTGAAACGTTTTGAGTGATTAGATTCAACGAGAAGACTTTCCAACTTGGCGAACAATTTATTTCGGAAAAATCGCTCGTCTTATATATACTTGGTCTATTTACACACATGGGAAGATGTAATAAATTGTCCCTAATTAAGAAACTCCATTTACTTTCTCCCGAGTTTTTTATTTCTGCCCGTCCGCCTGTATGTACATCAGATTGAGTTTCAGCTGAAAAAGTACGATTTTGCATAGTATTATAACGACGCGCTTCCCGCATTTCTATATTCCTATAATATCATCCGTACTAATAAGACACGCTTCGAAAAACATAGTCGCGCGTTTTTTCCTCGAGATAACGAAGAATTTCGTGGCGTTTGAATAAAACAGTAATGCGCAAATCGCACTTTCAATGCTCCACACGCACGAGATATCATTCTGCATGCGTATATACATATATAACTGGCTAAAGCTGCGGCGATAAAACAACTGTTATATTCTTTAAACGCGCAGTCGCGTCAAGGTGCCTATGCTTTCACTTATATATACCTCTCTCGCAGCAGGCGAATAGCCGTTTAAATTCAATTTTCAGCTATTATAGCTCACTTTCTTTGCCGGTGCACTTCTTTTTTTTCTTTCTCTCTCTCTCTTTCTCTCTGCGGTGACGCGAGCTCGTTGATGTCGCTCCGGGAAATATCGATCTCTCGAGCTGATAATATACACATACCAGCATGAGAATTTCACAGACTGAAATGTTCAACATATTACGTAATTCATTTCATCTTTTATACATAGACCTAATTGGCTTCCTAAATACCCGCGGATCATGGAAAATCGATTAGCATATTTTCGTCCTCGCGCGCGCGCTTTTACCTTCGAGTATATAATACTGTCACGTGCATATACATAGATATATATAAGAAAGACTCGAGGGCGCTTGTGCAAAATTACGTCACACATCGCCGCGCAGAACATACTCTGTCGGCAAAAGACGAAGAATTGAGAAACTCGCTGCAGGACAATGACAATGGACACGCCTAAGGCTCGTTCGCCTTTTTCCTGCACACGGCGCGCGAGTTTGTCTATATACGCTTTTTCTGCGCACACAAGCGTCTCTCCTTGGGATTGGAAACGGACGCAGGTGTCGCGTTTTCCCAGCCTCTCTCTCTCTCTATATATATATATATATATCGGTAAAATTTAAATTCGAGGGAAAATCGTATTCTAGCCGTGGAAGACCGATAAGTTTTTCAGTAAAGTGGCCTTTTTTTCGCTCGCTTCGGCCTCATTGTGTTTTCATTCGCAGGAAAGTTCCTTCTTTTATGAGTTCGTAAATTATTCCTCGAGCGAAGACACGGCTAATTTGCATGTATTATCGAGGAAGCCTTTTGTTGATTCATTTTTGTTTGACCGTTTTGTTCGTACGGGGGGTACGTGTAAAAGTTGCCGCGATGACCGCGGGGAAGCTGAACGTTTTTTGCGCTGCAGCAATCAAAACGCTGTCTGGTTTAATTTATCGGGGAATCCGAAGTTTCTATGGGCTTATCAGATGACCCACTATTATTTCTTGAAAGATAGGCACGTGGAGCACGACAAACAACGACGGAATTTTAAGTACTTTATTTTTAGTTTTGCTGCTTCTTTTTGGCGACTTCAATTACGGTCTTTTTGTTTGTCTGTGGTAATTTAAAAACAGTTATAGATGCGTGAAAAAATTCATATGGAACAGCAATAAACAATCAATTTATTTTCGCGATACTGCGTAAACAAATAAAAGTTTTTACACGATTTCCTAAGCAAACTCTATCATAGAAAGAAATAATTAAAAAGCGTCCGTAAAAAAAATTCACGTCCAGATATAGTATATCCGTATAGTTTTCAACAGCTGTTTGACAAAACACTCAACGCGTAATTCTTTATTCTTCGATTTCCACGCTTTTCTCTCTCCAGCAAAAAAAGTTACCTCTACATCTCATCGAGTACGGTTTTTTATCCCCCAAAAAACACGCCGTCCTATCCATCACGTCTAATCACACACAAACCTATATTACACGTCAAGTGCGTGTACCTATATACCAAATTTGTTTCCAAACATATCGAAACCCGCGCGTTACATTTTCCTCGTCGTTCAAAATTTGCCCCTCGAAAATGCCAACTGCAAATTGCCATACACACCACCTCTCGACGACGCATAGGACCAACAAAAAAAAATAAGCAGCCGACCGTCTTTAGCTATTCAGTGTCGGAAAACGTAAGTGACCTTGACACGCAACGCAGTCGTCTATATATATATATATATATATATATATATTCGCCTTTTCCTCTCGAGTGGATACATACATCATTTTGTCATATACCCCGACGTTTTTCGCCGTAAATTTCGCACTCGTCTCGCGTACGACGTACGCGCGAACGTGAACCGAACAATGGGATTGTTGCTGCAGCTGCGCGCGCGCGCTTTATATATACCGTTAAAAGAGGATGTAAAAAAGGACGCGCGGCCGTTAAGAGAGTTAGCTGCGCGGCACCGGAACAACTCGGTTAGCGCTCACGAGGGAGACTGATTATTTATACGCTTTGAGTCTGATACGCGGGATCGCAAGTGCGTTCTGGGAAATGTAGGTGATAAATTTCGTCTGATCTCGCGTGTGCGCTGCGCGAAATAACGAATTTGTATACAGGGTCAAGTGTATACCGCTTTTGTTCGATGGACTTTTCTGCGTATTTCTTAGATACGTATATATAGAGAGGAGGAAGTGCGCTATTGTTGATACAATAACGAGCGCAGTCGAGGTGCGCCCGCAGCGGTGACTTGCAGCTCCGGAATATCAATTGGAAACTCGCGTGTGCTTTCAAATCATCCGTTTATAATTTATAGCTGCCGATGATCGACAAACTTTTACTTTCATGCGCCTTATCTCGCGGCTTTGCTGCTGCGTCTGCGGCGCTGTAGACGTGTAAAAATGTTTTTAAACATCCTGACTTAAATATATGACTTTCTCTCGTGATTGGCTGGAAAATATACGTATATAAACGCACTACCGTAAGCACTGCCGTACGAGAGATGCACGAGGTTCTGGAAATAAGAAAAACGTTGATCGACTTTACGAGCAAGTATTCCTCCATCGATGCGAAATTCAGCTGCTCACCGCGCCTCTGTGTATAATTAAACGAAAAATAGTATGTAAGCCCAAAGTAATTATTCCACCGAGAGAAATAGGCGAGCGAGTTTAAAACTCTCCGCGAAGGTTTCCCACCACTGTATATAGTATATATTGAAAGAAGCATATAGCCGCGAAGATGGTAAAATGGATGCGAATCCCCGCAGAGGTTCATATATATATAAGCTCGCGCATAAATCTCCGATATTGACACTTAAAACTAATCGTTAAGTTTTGCAAAGCAGCCCATTTCGCAAATGTTAGAATTTCATCACTCCGACCGACTCGTGCGATCTTCATATATAAACTAAAAAAAAAACAACTTTCAGCGCGGTTGCGCGCCGCACGTAATGCCTCGCGCGCGATAGAGGCCGTGAAATTTCTACACCTCTTGTATAGAGATATGTTCGTTCTCCTTGAACGATATTTGGAGAATGCATCTATGGGCGGTTCTATATATACGTATGTATAGACAAAACACAGCGGACAATCCGTGAACGCGATAACGAGGACTTGCGTAAGGAAGCGATCGTGCTTTTTTGCGTCTCTCGTTTTTATTGTTTTCTTCTCGTATATACGTGTGCAACGTCGAAGGTCTTGTGTATGTATACTTTCGAAACGAGATGCCGGGGTCCTATTAGCTGCGATACGTTAAGTACCTCGTCCAATAAGAGGACTCGAGTGCTGCACGAGTGTACTATATATATATATAGATATTAGCGATGGTGGGAACTGATATAGGTCTGAATTATAAATGATGAATTAGATGATTTTTCCGAATGGAAATTAAGACGGTGAGTCTCGAGTGCAGTGATTCAAGAGTCATGCTAGTGACGGTAATTTACAGTGTACCCGCGTATACGAGTTGCTATACATCCACTTGTTGTGTGTATATAAGAAATTTAAGTGGGTGTTGGATGAAATTAAGGCACAACAGCAAATTAATGCGATTCTAATCGCTTCATTTGCATAGAGCCTTGTTATTTCGATCTAAATTGCAGCCGCTGCTGTACGTTACTCTCAAGAGCACATATCCATCATCGATATATAGTATGTACTAAATTAATTCGCATTTCGCAATTAAAATAATAAGTCACACGGCGTTTCCCCTTTGACAGTTCTATTTTTCGCTCGTGCAAGAAAAAAATATATACAGGGAATGCGACTTCGCAATCGGTCACAGAATTATAGCTCGACGAGGCGTTAAACAATTCGTCGACCTTCGTCAAGGAGCTTCCCGGCGTTTCGCCCTGGCGAGAAACAGAACGACGTTATTTCTTCATGCGCGCGATTCAAGGCTCCCCGTATACGGTATATAGTATTGTAGCGCGGCCGTCAGGATTTAGCCGAAAAGTTGCAAGTAATTCACATATTGATTCCAGTGTCGCGTATCGACGATTGATATCTCGATTTCATAGGAAACAATCATGTGAAATCAGATATATACACGTTTAATTGTACTCTAATTATAATAGGAGAGGAATTAACTGGATCAATGTCAAGTCACATATTGTTGGACGTTTTAATATGCCTCCTAACAGGTTAACATTGTGCAAGGAGTCGGCAATTCTCGCCTATTTACACTACATTCTTTGGAATTCGAGTCCGCAATTATTGCTATGCCAGAATACCGCAGCGAAGGTCAAGAGGTGTATGCGTGAGAAACTGACAGAGCGAGAGAAAAGGGGGGGTATTATATGCTTGAAAATGCAAATGTTTCTATATATAATATTTCTCAGGTTATTTCGGAGAGCGATTAAATTTTTCACTGTGTATATCATTTGGAAATATATATCGCAAGTGTATCCCATATATCGCGTATTATATACAATTGCTTATTGCCGTAATAACAAGCTTCGAATCGCGCGCATAACTTGCCTGCGGAATCACGAGACACTGCACCGATGATTGGGTGCTAATAATCCACGTTTCATCCTAATAACCCCCGATGCAGTTATCCGCAGGAAAAGCCACTTAAGTGCACTGCGCAGGATATAATACCAGTGAAAACACTATATGCGATCGAGCAACAATCCAATCTCTAAATAGAAAGAGAGTTACCAAATTACGTAAATTAACCGCGGTCACTCATCCCAAACGCCTCCTCTCCTATATATATATAAATACACGACCGAAGGTATACACATCGATGGTAGGCGTTTACACTCGGGTATATGCGCAATCGTTTCCAAGCGATTATACCCGCATACCAGCTGTGGAGATGCGATTCCCTATGTTGTATTCACGCATTAATGGTGTATAAGTATACGTACTTGAGTAATTACTGCCACTACAGCGTAATTAGAGTGTCCCGGGCTCTCGCTCGGTATAATGACATCAAAGAGCGGCTGCTGCACCGCCGCTGACGAAACCGACCTAAAAACCACCGCCGCTGCTGCTGCAGCTGCAAAGGCGTGTCCTACTCCTTCTCCTCCGGTATATAGTTGTAAAGCTCATCGCTGTGGAGCGAGCTATTGTGGAGACGCGGCCCGATAAGCCGACGATTGTGTTTTTTTTATTTTAACAGCGCAGTCGCGTTCGGCTTCCCTGGAGCGAATTATAACAAGGTGAGAGAGAAAGAGAAGAAGGTGGCGGCTCTCTATGGAGCAGTAGGTGACGGCCGGATTGTGATTTTTTACGCTAGATGGAATATTTTAGAAGTGGGTCGTCGTCGCGAGTGTCCTTCCACCTGTCAATTATCATGGTGTTCCGGTCTGTGTCATTTGAATAGTTTGAACATAATACCTTCTATATAATTCGAATCTGAGATTACGCGTTACAGTTACCATAAACTCTGTTCGTAACAATACACACAGCGAGTGATCCAAGGATCGGCGAGGCGCTGCGCTGTATATAAAACTAAGTAGTCACACGTTATCCAAAGCACGAAACCGAATCCTCACGATTTTCCCGATAACACTGCAAAAAAGCTCGTCATTCCCGCGCACAACTCGATTACGCGAGCGAATTAGCCTCTCCCGTGCCGCAGCTTTTTTCAAAAAAATTCGCCGCAGCTAACAATCCCCCCGCGCGCACGCGTAACCCGAGACCGAGCCGCGGAAGTGTCCACGGCAATTATATTCCCGGTGTGTATACACAGCATCAGGTTATTCTGGAGTGATCTCGAGCGCTGGTATATATAGGCGTGTATAGCCGCGATTTTCTCCGCGTTCGGTAATAGCTGTATATATGTATACACTCGCGAGAGAGTGGCGCAGCTTTCTATATGCATGTAAATGCGGATAATAAATAAAGCGCGAAAGTCCTAGCGAGGCTCGGCTATATATCTATATGTATACTGAATTCGGAGGGCGTTTTTTACCTTTGATTTGAAACGGTAACAGGCTACTTTTTGTATATAACGTGGAGGTATAATACGCGGCACGAGCCGAGCGACTGATTTTATCGGTATGCAGAAAGTCGACGCTGCTTTCAATGCTCCTGACGAGGGATGTGTATACTTATGTATGTACAAAGAGCTGAACGTGTTCGGCTTTGTTTGGAAAAAATTTAATGACGCAAGATGGCTTGTGGGGCCCTTCAGCGTGATTGATTGTAATATTGTTTTCAAGTAGGATCACGATCGGACTTCGTTCTGATATGCACTGATATTCTACTGTATAAAGTATTTATTTATTAGGTAACCTACTATTATATCCGTGAAGTAACGATATTTGCTGGCATTATATATAGTATACATTAGTCAAACGAATATATGGATAAAAGCGAAAACACACAAACAAGTGTCGAAACAGCGCAAACCTTCCCCCGTTGAAAACGCCGATCGTTTAACTTTTTTCCGTCGAAGGTGTCGAAAATATGATACAGCCCAGTGGCCCGAGAGCATTAATCACGATATATAGCAGGAGTAATTGCCTGAAAGCTGCCGCGCACGTGTATTAATATCATTATAGCCGCTAAGTGGTGTGCCGCGACGAAAAAAGGAGCTTAAGCAGATGCAAAAAAAAGGCGCGAAAGGAAAAACCGACAATTCGAGCAGCCGAAAGAGAGCCCTGCCGCGTGAGTAATGCAACGTAAACTGCGGCGATAATGACTATACTTTTGCGAGCGTAACCCGGCCGTGATTGCTGTTTAATAGGTCGTCGCGTTACTTTGCGCCCGACACAGTGTAAACCTTAATAATAATGACCGACAGGCTGTATGGTGTTGTCGCGCGCTTAGACAACACCGGAGACTCCTGCGCGCGCGACGTTACGTAAAGAGAGAGAGAGAGAGACGCTGGAATTCACAACGTGCTGGTCCGCGAAAGTCAACTGTTAGCCGAATTTCCATAGGCCGACACTCGCTTTCAAAACTGGCTCTCTTACCCGCACGATTCTTTGTTTCTTCTTCGTTTTTCTTGTCTGAGCTAATCGCCTATGCAATATCTGTTTTATTACGCCTTCGAGTGCTGGTGTAGCTTGAAGAAGTGTTTACGTGAAAGGTTGTTTGTCTTGGGTTTATACTGGGCTGTAAATGACGATGTTTGCTTTTTTTAACTTGATCTTGAATTAGTATTTTGAACTGACGATCGGATGTACCTGTACGTAAAAAAGAGCTCATAAGAAACTTATCATAACATTGTATATATTAAAATCCGTGTAAAACACATTGGTACATTAGTACTCAATTAGAGCACATCAACGAAGACACTCGTCATTAATTTTGTTCCTTCATTTTTTTCTGTTACAGGTGAGTTCACAAATTTTCTTCCCAATCCTCCGGTCTCGTAAGTTATTATACAGCACATTCGATCATAGAAATCTAGCGTTTCAATCTGCACGTAGCGGCGCGCCGCCAAACTCTTCCGCATAACGAATTCCATATCCAACAGGCATTGTCGCGTTCGAAAAATCGCCCACCTACGCAATCACTCTCCGTTTACACAACGGCTTATAGGAACGACAGCGGCGATACCCATCGGTCTCGCGGTTCCTGCCCGTTACTACTGCGCACGCGCGAGTGTGTATCCATCGGAAGTTCGTCAGTCGAGGTCGGGCGGATCATATTAGGTGGTCGATAATCTGCGAGCGAGAAGAGCTGCTTATCGATCGTTGATCTCCCAACGAATGGCGTCATTATATCAAGGTTCCGAATTGTAGCAGGTGTTTGTTTCGGTTATTGAGCCGCTTATCTATATGCGCATTTTTTATGGGAGTAAAAACGACGGCTTATGCTCGTTTTATGGTCTTGGTGAGCTTTACCAAATTTATGCGCTATTTTCCGGCTACACCGCGTGGAAAACAAGTCTGCTTTTGCTTGATTTTATTACTGCCTTATTTTTCTCCATTATAAAATATGTATAAAGAAAGGAATGATTTTTCGTTCCGAGAATGCACGAGCTATACCAACGATGTTTCAGCCGATACAATCCTCCACGAAATTTCTCGCTTATTGTGTTCCTTTCAAAAAAGATTTCCTACAGGCCTTCCACTTACACGTAAAATTACCGAGAGGTGATAAAAGTAAGATTGTTATATATGTGCCTGGCGTATGGAGAGTCGGTGCGCCGCGACGGTGAAGGTCAGCCGGTTATCTCTCGCGTGTATGTACGTACGCAAATGACACACGAGCGGTGAGTCCACAGGAAGTCCATTCATCTTATGCATATCTAAAATCGAGAAGTCGAAACCATCGTTATATTGATCCATCCGTTAAAACGTTCGCTTCTCCTCTCTATATACGACCGAAAGTTTGATCTTATCGCATCTCGTGTCCGTATAAGTACGTGTCTATAAAAGTACCATTAATATGCGTTAAACGCTTAGCTGCTGCCTCTTTTAACGAAACCTAATCAATGCGGAATCTAAAAAACTGAAATAAGAATCGCCTTTTAGCACGTCTCTTTTAATCAGGAAGTTTTTCTCGAAAACGCAAATAATTCATCAGAGATGATCAGCCTTATATCATCGTGAAACATAACGCAACCGTCCATTATCACCCTCGTCGCTTCTCGCAGTATCAGTCCTGACTTTCCATCGAAGCACCGGAAAATCGTTACAACGAATTTCTCCACTAGAGTATATATATATATATACATTCCGCGGAGATATCCATCATGGATCCTCGACACAATTCGGCGTCGGCGGAACGACGACTACTCTTACTTACACCGTATTGCGTCCTTCGTCGTATACCCACGCCCAGCGTTCGATCCGCCGCAGCAGGTGAACCCCGTTACGCCGCGAGGAAATGCGGGTCAAGGTTGAGAGTCGCTGCTGCTGCTGCTGATACATACGTGTCGCGAAGAGAATGACTTCGCAACACAATCGAGCCGCACTACTCGCAGAATGTAGATGCGTCGGTATATACCTTCGACTTACCGTTTTTTTCTCTACGTCCAACCCGCGGGATGATGTATTCCAGCGGTGCCGAGCCCTTATTGTTGTAGCTCGCTTGTACGCGCCGGGAATTTTTCAATCGAGGCGCGTCGCGACGAGCCGTGGACAGACACGCTGGGCGTTAGAATTAATGGTTTTTTATTGAAATTTTACCCTGTTTTTGGCGCGGAATTTGAATATGGCGCTCTGCGGTTTGACGGCTGTGTGGGAGAGGAGTCATACCGCGACGCGACTGACGTGTGAATTATTTTCACGGCAAATAGGTTTAACGAGCGGAACGGATGTGTACGTCATCTATATAAGTATAATGGATCTGTTTACAGTGGGGAAATTATATGAATTATGGAGAAATATAGGAACAACTACTGATTATTATTCTTATATGTACTGATATCGTCGATTGCTCATGCGTTATTCGATGTCGATGGTACGCTATAATGTAAACCGGCGCGCTACAAAGTGAAATGTTCGCGTTGTGTTTTGCCACACATTTAATAGGTGAGGATTTTTTCGACACATAATAAACGGTAATCAGATTAAGGCTCACTTTATCTTGAATTAATTACACGCAATTGGCAAACGCTTTTAGCATATGCATTATTGATGCAACAACTTATATTAAAATGTTTGAGAAACCTTCTCGTTATCTCGAATCTTATCGCGGCCCGCCTGAAGAAAGGTGTCACACGTGATGCAACGAAATCCACATCATGCATACCTTTGTCGCGAACGTGTATTATAATAAGTATGTAATAGCCATACGTATAAATACATCGTTACCCAAAACGCTTTTTCGACGACCTGTTAATTTCGAAAGGAAGATCAACTCGCGATTAAAGCGCAGTGGACCAGATATATCGCTTTCAAATCAGTCTACTATATACCAAAGGGAGAACGTGTAATCGGCGCTATCGCATTGCTCCCGATCACCCACTTCTAATTACGATCGGCGATTTGTTTTTGCGTTAGCGAAAAGAGAGAGAGAGAGAGAGAGAGAGAGAGAGAGAGAGAGAGAGAGAGAGAGACGCCCCACTGACAAAAGGCTCGTTAGCGGTTCGCGTCACGCGCCGGAGACGAGTGAAATTGGCCGCGATTGCGAGAGATATATATGCTGCACACACCACCAGGAATCGGAGCGATTCGATGCGGGTCAAGGTTGGGGCATCGTTCGTATGCATACCCATAAGATCGATTTCTAATCGATCGATCGATCATCCGATGCAGATAAGATCGGGCTATTAGCGATACTCTCCGTTTTCTCGTGAATATATATATTTATATGTAGCTACTGATGTGACGGTGAGTGTATATATATAGGCACAGTGATAAAAAGAAACTTTTCCTATTGTGCGCAGCCGCTTGGAAGAAAGTTCTCTCCTTCATACGGGCACTACTGCTCATTATGCTTCGTACCGTTAATCTTGTTCGAGAAAAATTATGACGATGTGTGCATTATGCTTCTATAGGTACGTCCGGCTACGGAGAATTGAAATTCGATGTCAGTGCGACGCGGTGAATGCAAATATATCTGGGGTAATTGGGGGATTTCGACTTTTCCATTTTGTTTCAACAAATTGTGCTCGTATTATGTATATACCAGACGCACACCAGCGCGTTCGAATATAACAAAGGGAAAGTTCTTTACACATATACTTGCCGAAGAAAGTTCTTTTTTTTTCTTCGTCCGACGCGTCTTACGTTATAAAATCATTAATCTTGTTTATTGTATATAAACTGGAAGCTTCCATTAATCGAGAGATAGAAATCTGTGGGCGTTGCTGATTCAAAGAAAATATCAAAAGCATAATAGCAGCTTCGATCAAACGATGCGCGTATATTAAACGAACTTCATCCGCAAGCTTCGTGCGCGCATGAAATTTTCCATTTGAAAAGTTGCTCTCCGCCTTTTCACTGTATATATATCTATATCACACATGATCAACGAACTTGGTAAGTTTCCACGCTTGAATTTTCGGCAATAAACACGTTCTCAAGAGCGTCCTTGCAAAGATAACACGTCGCGATTTCGCCGAGTCCTTGTGCGATGTGCGCGACTATCGCAAATGTGCTCTCCTGTTAACAGCGCATCCTCGCAAACACTCGAGTGCTGTAATCGAACAGCATCTTTCTCGGCTCGATGCGCATAAAAAATGAAACGAAGTGCGGTGACTCGACTCGTGAAAAATCGCAAATTTCGTCAGACTGTATAAGCAATCCCGTTTCGCGGAGCACATAATTTTCCCGCTGAAAAAAATAACGCGCCGTGTTTTACATTCGAAATACGTCTGTTCTCTTACACACACACACGCCGCTTGTCCATCAATTCATCCGCGCTTTGCTTCCGCGTCGGAGTTACGTTACTATGCGCGCGATGGATGATCGGAGAGTTGCCGGGGGGATTCTCTCGAGAGAGCCAGTCACGTTTATGCTAAGTCTCTCGCGCCGCTCGACAGTTTACGCGATGAAGTCTTCTTTATCTTGTTTCCCTTTCACCTGATGCCCTCTCACTCTCACCTGCGTCTACGTGGGTATATATACTGCTGCAGCTGAGCGAGATATTAAACGCAACGGCTTTGTCAGCAGGATCTCGTGTATATCCGTTTTTTTTTGTCACTCGATGTTTGAATATTTTTTCCACGGAGCGATGAAATTTATGAAATTTTATTTAACGAATTCACGTTTAATTAAGGTAATTAGCAGCAATGAAAATAAATAAGATATTTATGAAAATCCACGAAAATAAAGTTTATTGAAACGAGTTTAGTCACGTTTTCAGATTAGATCAATAATCGTATATTTTTATCGATCCGTATATATTTGAATATTTCGTACGTACAAAATCATCGAACGAAACGTTCGTTTTTCGTCTATTCAAACACGCGGCAGTCGATAAAGCTTAGAAAAGTAATAACTGCACTTTTCCGCCGCATAATTATATGCGCGATATATAAAAACAAAACGGGAAAATAAAAAAACCTCGCAATTTCGCTCGCGCACTCTTGTTTGCACACCCGAGCATTATTTCGATTTCTCGAAGCATAGCCTGCGGACTTTTTGCCTCTCGGTAAAAACCATTTAATAAGCTTTAATTACCGCGCACGCACTTGGATTTTCAACATTCTTCTCTTCATCTCTCGGTGTTGCAATTTTTTCCTCCGCGCGACTCCTCCTTTTTCGTCTCTGCCTCTGTCTCTACATTCGATTCGTCGCGACGACGACGACGACGACGAGAAGCAGCCAAGAAAGTTGTTATCCTTGCGCTGGCTTCGAGATCGTCGCGTCTCCGGCGCCGCGATAAGAAAGTCTCTCAAAGTTTCCCTCTCTCGCGCGTCTCTCGTATATATATATATATATATATATATATCTGCATTTGAGTATCCCGCGCACGCGGAAAGCGAGCGCGCGCCTCGAATGCAAGTTGCGACGCTTGCGAAAATTCTGTCTAGCTGATGCGTGTATACATATATATATATATATGTCGCTTTTTCGCCAGTCGTGTGAGGTAGTTTCTGGCACGGCGCTATTTCTTATTTTCTCTCAATCGATGCGAGTTGAAAATTTACCTTTATATATACAGTATAATACGGATTTCAAAGTTCAAAGGCAAATTCCACGAGCGTCTTTCTCGCAATCGTCGCTTGCGCAAAAACTCCGCGCTCCGATCTGCCGCGCATTTGAAATATCGCTAAAAAAGACCTCCTCGCGAGTCGGTCTCGAGGAAACGCACCTGCAAGAAGTGCCACAGATAAAGCAGACCTGCAAAAGAAAAAACCTTCCTCTATGGCATTGCGAACCTTCGCCCGTAGGGGAAAAAGATGACGACGAGGCTATACACACACACACTCCGATGCGAAAGGGGGGCAGTGTGAGAGAGAGAGAGAGAGAAAAAAACGGCGCGCATAAGACACAGTGAAAAGAGCTCGACGCCGTATAGTGTGCCGGTTGCACAATTGGCCGACTTGAACGGAACCGCGAGTATATCTCTTATAATACACTCGCCTATACTGCACATACACACTCATAGTAGCGTATATACCGATTTCGAAAGAGTCGAGTAAAAAGCGTCGTCACGACGACGCTCTTGGCGTCGAAGCGCTTCCGGCGGAGCCGATGACAGTGCGTTACGAATCCGGCTATTAGACGGCCGATCCGCGCTACCGATGCTTTTTTGCCATGTGGCATTTTCTGATGGAGCGAGGAATTATATACTGTATACATAGGCGTGTACACGCGATGCGATAATACGTAACTGCGTGTCCGTATATAGAGGATCGCGCAGCGAGAGTAGATCGGAGATGGTCGTGTAACGAGGTGTTATAAAATTGACGTAACGGGTGAGAGGATTCTTAACGTTGTATATTGATATTTGATTCGTGTAACGATATTATATGCTTGCTGTAACTTCCGGATGATCTCGACTGCGCTCTCGCTATTTTGGTGAATGAATAATTATCCGCGATTTATATGACAGTTATGAGATTCTTAAGATGCGCGCAGCAAACGGGTTTTCTTTGAAATGAACTTTGAGGCAAAAAATTATTATAATTTATAAAGCGAGCGGAGAGAAGACGGCGAAATATTCTCCTCTGATGAAACTTCCATCATATGGGAATAATACATCAATAAGGTGTTTGTCTCCGCTTACGCATTGTACTTCCCCGAGATTTTACATTGTTTGTTCTAATAAAAACATTGGCATTCATTAATGCGATTCCACGTCTGTCGCAGTCCCGCGTGCAAGGAATAGAAATCAGGAATAAAATTTATCTCTCAAGCGGTGTAGTATGTAACCTAATTTATTACGCGTCAGCTCGCGTTCGGCCAGGATTGATGAGTACTATGAGCCAATGTCTATACCGATGGACAATTGCTTTGACCGAAGACTCGATTCTTGTTTTCGATCTTTCCTGCATTGCTGTTTTAACGAGCGATCAAGGTGCGACACGCCCGAGGCCCAACGGATTATAATATTAAGATTTGTCAAATAGCCTTCTCACGAATTCGCTTATGTGTATATTAGAGAGATTCGTCTCTGAAATTTTGTAGGAAAAATTGCGACGTTAGAATGTCATACATATGCTTCTTGAATGAAATGTATATAGTTATATATGAGACATTTGTTTATTTTAATTTTCTATTCACGCTTGAAAAATTTAATGGCCGCTGCCATGCTTTCCCACGATGATTCCAGAAAGAGTTATGCAAATAAGTGAGAAATCTCGATAGGTGGCGGTTGCGTCCTCCTGTAATGTAAAAATAGCCCAGGCGGCGAATCCGATAAATATATATATATACATATCGGTTCCATTGAGTCATAGATGCTGAAAAATGTCGAACCGTTTTTATACACATCATCTTTAAAAAAAAGTGACATGGCATCAGGAATTCATAATAACGAGGAAGCTCATTGAGATCGATTAAGACGTATTAAATTCGAATATTACACATGTCGACGAGCTTGATATTTTAATTCGTCGATTTGACATCTTCATTTCGACATCAAAAAAGGGCTCGCTCGGCCGGACTGTATTAGATCATTCAAGCGGATACTCATCGTGGCAATAATCAATTAACATATTATACAAACAGACGAATTATGATTTCCCGCTTAATATCAATTTCAGCGCGCGCTAATTTGCTTCGAAAGATCCGCAATCGAAAATTTATCTCCTCCCGCGCGGTCTAAACATTCTAACGAAACAACGTCATTTCCCAACTTGAGAAACACCGTCGTATAATATTTCCTACAAGTTTTCTCTAGAACACACACACACACACACACACACGCACACACACGCGTGTATATCTTTCGATCTGCCTCTCAACTCCTCCGTGATACGTCTAATTATCCGCTTTTATACCACCTTAAGGAACACTTTGCGAAGACCTAAATCTGCTCGTTACACCATCTTAGCAGAATCAGTTTCGCTGTCTTAATAAACGTCTCGCGATCTTTTCTTTTTTTCAGACGCGCGAATTCCTTGATAACGAAACCGCGAGAATTCGCGCGCGCGCTAATAGGAAAAATTGCGCGAGGGAAGGATTTGCGCCGGAGGGAATAAAAGTCGCTTGTATCATAGAAAAAGTGCCTTTTAATTATGTACCTCTGATTTGAAACGAATGTGTCTAATATCAGGTGAATCGGCTCAGCATGCGAAATAATAATGCGATGTTATTTTCTAGGATACGTATTCAGTTTCGATAAACAGAATGCGAATGCAAAAGTTGATTAGACTTAAGTAGTTTCTTTCCTCAGTGCACCCATAAATCGTTTTGAGCAGTTTTCATAAAGTTCGCCTTACATTTTCCTCGGCGCAATTTATGGTCCCGCGTTAGAACCACCCGAGAGCCTGCAGATAAGTTATGTTTGGATTGTTAGAATTGATTAGTATGCTCTAATGGAATACTGTTGTTGAAAATATGGTAAATTGAAATACTGGTTTCGTACTTATAAATGTCTCATCGTAAAACTACGCGCGCGCGCGGATCTTCCGCAAAACAGCCGTAACTCTCCAATTTCGTTGTAGTATTATACTCCAGAAGTTCATCGCGATCCTTCTTACGGAATGAAAATCGCAACGACGTTCGCACGCAAATCAACAAAAATACGGCACACACGCGATCACGCCGTATCCATTTCAAAGTAGTTCCCATATAATATGTCCGTTACGTGCACGCACAAGCCTGAGCGAGATGAATCGAGAATTAGCGGCAGCGATTTTAACCCATTCATAAATCCGGTGTCTCTCCCACTGTGCGCCCCGGTGTGTTGTGTATATTATATATACGTGTGCGTAACTCGGCGCGTTTGTGCGTGTCGAAATACAAGTCGCGGATTTCAGTTCGAGCCGGTTCAAGGCAGTCGGCTTCTCTCTCCCTCCCGACGATGAAATATATATACTCGCGTCGTCGCGAAAAGTTTATGTGTGCTTAGAGCGAAAAAACGAGACGTTTGACGTAACTACACAGCAGACGCTTTGATATAATAATTATGAAAGTGGGTACAGGGTTAATTATTATGGAAGCGTGTAGTGGATATAGTCTAGCGATGCAGGTATACGTATGTAAGTCCTGGTAGAGAAACTGGAATTGGCTTGTGTCGAGGCTATTATCGTAAAGAATGAGAAAAGGATACTTTTAAAAATAGCGAGTATATGTGGGCCCGAAAAAAAGTAGCGAGGATGCGACAGCAGGTTGACATATTACACATCGCGGATTAATTTTAATAATATTCCGGCGGAATATTCAGTCTGCTGATCGTTGAGAGAAGCATCCCCAGAACAGCTGATCCAATGTCTCTCGCGGAGAAGTCGAGTCGCTATATATAATGTCCGATATATAATAATTTTCGGCTAAATATAATAACGAGAGCCGCAGGCAATAAGGAAACCATCAACTTTATTAACTGTGTCAAAGCTGTGAAAATTTATCGCTTATCAATATTGAATATTGCGTATAACTTTTTCCTCCAATAAACATTGAAATATTCGAATTCTCGATCGCACGCTGAATCACGAGAAAATTTTATTCTTTTTTTCCCATATCCTCATGAAAATCGCCGCTACCGTAATATCTCCGAGTGTCGTCATAGCTTTTGTCGTAAAACTCATTCACCAACTTACAAAAAAAAAACAGGCGAAACACAACCTGTTTAATTTCGTCGTTTCGCGACCTTCCGCACCGTCCCTTCCACATATTATCATTATTATACTTACACCAACAAACCCAGCCGTTTAAAAGGCATTAAAACAAGACGCCCGCTCGTTGATTGCGTACAGAGACGCGCGCGAATTGACACACCTAAAACGAGTTTATACACAGCGCCGGGAATAGAACAAGAAGCGCGTTAGCGACGTGAGAACGATTCGCACACTCTCACTTCGTTAGTTGTGTGCTCGCGAGAGTGGGATCCCCGCGAGGAGGACGAAAACGGCGATGAATCGCGACTCTGCCTCGCGGCATGGTCTCATTGTGTACGTATATGCGTATAGATATATGCGTAAGTAGACGTGTGTTATGTGCGGTTGTGTTTGTGGGCTAATTAGGCAGTGCGAATCCGTCGGTGTAATGAGAGCGGTAATGACATTTTCTTGGGATTGTTTACGTTTGCTTATTTGGAAATTGGCGAGATAATGTTATTGCCGAATTTATTCAACTCTATATGAGGTATATAACGTACTGGGGTATTGAATGTTTGAGAAACGGATGCAAATCAAAGTAAAAGTGAATTCATTACACGTCGCGAGTAGAAAAAGCCGAACGCGGCAAGACAACTTGTCTCGTTGTATATATAGCTGTCGTATACTCACGGTAATATATCCAATTGTTTTTTCGCTAACTCTCGATTTCACGGAGATGAGTTTAAACGTATGTACACATAATAACCGAAAATCCTTGATAAAAAAAAAGGAACCGCCTCTGAAAACATCTCCATAAATCACTCCGCGGACAGCTGAATCGAGCGACTTCCGCTCCTCGCGTTTCAGCAGGAGCGTATACGATTGTATTCCTATTTTTCATTTTTTTCGGGGTCTTAATTTTGGAGAAAGTAGCGCCTTTCCCGTTTATACAACCGCTCGACGCGAAGGGAAAAAATACGGCAGAGAAGAAGACTGTACGGATATATTACAATGGCGCCTGTCTAAGAACGCACCTGTAGCAGCGCAGCTATACGTATTTTTTCGTCGCTCAGGCGCGAGAAATCTCGCTCTGGCGCCTTTTCCTTGAGCGCATTGTTTCTCCGTATACGTAGCGTATATAGAATGTTACACCCTTCGAGAGCGAATTTTCTAAATTCTTCAGCGACGCTGATTGATCGCTCGCGAGATTAATTAAGATTTCCGCGGAACGAGTGATTGATATTTACCTCTGCGTGCTGAGAGTGAGGATCTCTCGTGTTCCGAGATATATAATACATGGGAATTCTACCACAGGCATTAGAATTCAAGTTCTTTTTTTTTGTACATATAATTCATTGAATCTAATCGACTCTTTTTCCGTGTGTTTCAGGTGAGTTTCAAACATCGTATAAAATCTTCATGCATTCGTAAGTTCAACAGTATATACAAAACACAAGATTCAATTCAATTCCCCCATCGAAATTTCATGCGATCGCGTGGAAAGAAGCTGCTGACATCGTCTCGCGGCAATTGCGATTCTCTTCGCAGAAGCATCGCAAACACGAGAAAGTCCGCATAACTACCATCATCATATCCAGTTTCCATAGCCGGCTTATGAAAAGTAAAGACACGGCCCATCGAGATTAAGGCCCCACCGCGGAAAAACTCTCTCATCTATATATATATATATATATATATATATATATATATATATATATATACTACACGTCTCCTACATAGCGCGCGAGCAACGTTTACAAGTCCCTCGCGGCTCTCGATAAAAGTCCATCGTAAAGTCGCGCAATAAAGTTCACCACCTTTCGCGCGAGCCGAAAACCAATAGAGCGCTTTAAAAATTTTACGGCCAGCTAACAGCTGCTCCTTGAGTGCGGCCGACCTCCCTATAGTCGCTATTAATTGATACCCATCGACGTGGCTGCAGTTCACACGTGTTCGCGCTGTAGTGTAGATATATATAACGAGCTTTTGGCGTTTGCTCGACGCTTCACTTTTTAAAGGCGCTGTAGACTCTTATTGGCCTATCTATGAAGTTACTGCGGCGCTGTTGATTAGACAGACACGTTTATCTTCTCATGGAACATAGATTAATATAAGGTTTTCGCGATCGTATTATTTTTTTTAAGATCTAAAGAAACATCGCTTTCACAAAACATTAATTCCCTCGCTATTTTTCTCGCGTCTCGCTCAAAGTCAAGCAACCCACGACTATATATCAGGATTCGAAATAAAACCGAGAAGACAGAAACGAAGACAGATACGAAGCGTCGAATTGTCCATTGGTCATTGACCGACGCACACTCGTGGAAATTTCCTATTTCTAAGCTTCGCACGCGACTCAAATATATACCCGCGCGAAAAAATAATAAAAAGGGGGAACGCCTGATTCAGAAAAGCTATATACTCGCGAAATTCGGAATTCAAGCCAGCACCGAATGAATTATATACTCCCGCGTCTATTTACCGATTCCACGCTATATAGATCTGATTGTCGTCGATTTCGACGGCTTTTTAGTTGCGCTGCACGTGCGTGCAGCCCGCAATTTGCTTTCCTTTTGAGACGGGACGCACTTGCCGCTCATCGGATATTCCGACGCTAGATATATTATTGGTTTTGAATTTGTGGAGAAGCGATGAAAATGATAATTTCAAATTAGTTGCGTTTTGTACACAGCTAGTGCGGTTGCGTAAGAATGGAATCTGATGAGCGAACGGGTTGTGCGGTGTATAGCGCGCATATATGCCTCTGCAAAATAACGATTATTCTTAAGATCGATTTGTATTGTGACACCGACGATAAAAGTGTTTTATTGTGCAAAATTTGGAGGTTCGGATGATTTTCCGTTCGGTGAAAATTGTTTTCTATCTCGAGACACGTTCGCGTCTTCGTCAGCGTATACCGGTTTCGGCTGCTTATATATACAGCTGCGCACTTGTAGATATCGCTAATTGTACAATCTCGACGTGTCGGGCACGCAATTTTTCCCTATCGCGAACTTCACAACGATCGAAGAGCAATAATACAACAATCGTCTTCTTATTCGATAAAAATACTCAAAAATCGCGCGCACGTATTATGACAATCAATCATGAGATTTAGCCGCGCGTGGAAATTCCAGTTTTTCAATCGTCTTCCGAAAATCGTAAATCGCGCTATATACACACACACGCGCGCCGCGCGCGCACACACACCGTAAATACTCGTTATTTATTATATTTACATATGCTAGCGATCGTGAGTCCGGTGTACATATACGCACTAATTGATTCCGGCCTTTGACGGACAGCGGAATGTTTAATCGGCGGGCAGACGGTTTTTTCCTGATTTTATGGTATAGCGCGATCAAGAGAGAGAGAGAGAGAGAGAGAGAGATTCTCAAGGCCTCGCGGTTGTCTGTGTGCGTCGCGTCCGAAGAACTATATACGCGCGAGATAGTCGTTGTCGTCGCGTCTGAGAGGAAAGAAATCCTTTGTTTTTACCATCGAGCGCAGCTGTATACTTTTATTTTTGCGCGACTCGATTTTTCGGGAAAAAAAGGCTCGTCGTCATTTCGAAACTTTTGTCTATCGCTAGACGCTATTAATCTTGGCGCGGAGTTTAAAAGCCGAACGGGGATGTATATATATATATATATATATATATATATATAGGTGTAAAAATAAAGAATAGACAATGGAGCCTTTAGATTATAACTTTAAATAGGATATGGATTTTATCGAGATAGCCCATTACGAAACCGCCTCGCAAGGTCCTGTTATAAATTTCAATTTGCGACCGCGCATTTCTCTCTTTCCCGAGAGTGCAATAATTTATACAATTAATTATAGATGCAGAAAAATCAACGGCCAAAACCATATCTATACCCATACCGGCGTCCGAATAGGCGAGAGAGCTTTGAAATCCGAACACGCCCACTTAACTCCGTTCACGGCGTTTTCGAAGAAACAAAACCAGCGGCGCGAAATACCTATACAGAGAAAGACCGTCGACCCGACGACGACTGTCAAGCGTACATAATAAACGCAGCTACGTCTGCATTGTGTCTGCGACGTCGACGTCTGAATCTGCGCCAACGTAATCTCCGCTTTTTTTTTGTTATTTTTACACAGCTTCCTGATCCACATTGTCCGAGCGTATACACCTATATAGGTGTATACCTATAGGAAGCAGCGGCACGTGTCTTGCCCGTGGAAGCGTTGAAATCTCCGGCGCGCGACGATGAGGCAGAAAAAAGACCGCTCGCGGGATGACAATGCGAACGTTAAACTCCCAGACGCGCGGCTGTCACCCGCACTGCAGTCTATACCTTTATATACATATATAGACGTAGCGTTGAAATCTTTTGAGCTATATATATAGCGTAATACGCAACGTGGGAGCGGTTTTCCTTTGCGCTTTTGTGCAGCAGAGTTTTTTTCTAATTATCTCGTCGCGGAAGGTTTTGCTCGAAAAGGTCATTATTAGCCATTGTATATCAAAGGCGGCGTTCTATATGAAAATAGCCGCGCAGCGGTTGGACTCGTGCGAAGATATGCACGAGCGTGTATTGAACTTACAATGACTTTCGATTGACGTAGTTGCCGAGCGCGGTGAGTAATGAAAGTTATGCAGGAGGAAGCGGTGTATATGCACGAAGTCGTCATCGTCGCAACGTCTATATCGTTTTGATCGGTGATATGGAAAATTTCTTATTATTTCCGTATTAGTCAGGGAAATGTCATTTCTCATGTAAACACTCGTTTTTATTGCGCTTTTCAACTGGCTTACGATTGCGCGAATCAAACAGATTCAATCAAAGCAAAAAACGCCGCCTTTCGAAGAATCGTTAGTATGCTGTTAAATATTTTGCGCTGTATTGAGATATGAATAAGTCATAACGAGAATGTCACAGTTATATATGTATTGCGTGTGTATATAAATAAATGTGTTTTCTTTTTCTCTCGAGCGTTATATAGAGTGTAAATAATTGAAACGTTTTCTATAAACGACGTTAATTGGCTTTGCAAACAGAACAAGAAGCGGATAACACGGGCATTTATCAACCGATCGATTATATATAGCCATGTAGCCGCAGCACAGTATCTCGCTTAAGGCATCTGATAAAACTCATTCAGTCGATTTAAAAGTATAATAACCAGCCTATCAATGCGTAAACTTCGCATCAACCTAAAAATACCAGAACCTCATGAAGTCGTTAAAACGAGCATCGCCATATTATAATACGCTTGAAAATCAACCTGTTCCCATCGCTCCGCCAACAAAAGGAAAGCCTCAGATCGCATGCATCAGAAGCCGCACGCGCCGCTAAAAATCTCTCCGTCAAGGTCCCGGCGATAAAGCAGTTCGCTCCAAAAGTCCACTTCGTGTCTCCCTCCCGCGAATTCCCGTCCGACCAGTCGCCGAAAGCATCGCAAACAAACAGAGAATTTTTGTCGCGCGGGCCATTGACTGACGATCCGATCGAGGAAACAAAAAGCCATCAAGGTGATACGGCTAATGGCTTTAGCTTACACCGAGTAATCCGTGTACTCGCATCGATACTCGCGGTCGTATATATATATATATGTAGGTATATATACATGAGGAACACAATGAAGCTCTTTCGCTACTTGTAAGCCCCGAGGCGATCATCTCTTTACCCGTGACCTTGGCACACGCGTGTGTCTCGATCCGTGTTATTATGCGCTCGCAGAAGAAGAAATAAAAGGAATAGAAGTATATAGCTGAGTGGAGAGACGAGACGAATGCGGCGATAATCGAAGAGATGTGCGCTCGTGCCGGAAATTCTTCCCGCGACATTCTTTTGTCGGGAGGAAAAGTAGAGCTGCTTTCTTATTTTTAGCGTCTTTAGCGCTTGTGGAATAATTGCGCGTTTATTTATACGCGTGAGGTTCAAGGTATATGATGACAGTGAAGCTTGGCCCTGAATCATTCGTCGGATTTATGGTTGGGTATTTTTGCTTTTGGAGTTAATGACATTAGAACTGGAGAAGTATTTTTTCTTGCGTTTCGAAGATGGATGTAATTTAAATTAATCTTATATTTCTAATACAGATGCGGATTAATTTTCCATGACACTATACGGTTGCATTATTATTTTCACATGAATTCAATTGCAAATACTTTTCCAGCGCGATACAGCACCTAAACTGAAAATGTCAAAGCAATCAACTCCAGTGGTTTGGATAATCTTGCGGTTGACCTTCGAGGTTAATCCGACGGCTGTTACATTGTCTACTTCGCCGCATAAAACTATTGCCTACATCTAAAGCATTGCTGGGCAGGTTTTACGGCGATTCGACAAAGAAAAAATTTTCGGGTTGAATAAATCGAATCAATTTTTGCTCTATTAACCAATTGTGCAATCGTTTCGCGGTTGCATCGCGTTATAATATACGTAATACTTTTTTTGTTTCTATTAATCTCTCGTCGTACGAAAAGAAAAACTCGCTTCGAGGAACGTCTTTTTAAAATTTATCGCCTTCTCGCCAAACGTAAATTACACTTTTATCGCAAACAAAATTATAAGCTGAATCCCATTCAAAGACAATCGCCAGAGATTCATTCAGCGCGGCATCGCAAACAAATATTAGTCTGTCACAATGAAATACTTTTCAGGATTGTTTATGGTTTGTTGTCGACGGAGTGAAAAATTGCCCATTATTTATCGACTGCCGGTGCTGCTCATAAACTAGAAAAAGCGCACGTGCATTGCGTCGATTTATCCTGAAAATTAACAAACGCACGTATGTGCGGTAAGAAGAGAACGCGATGGGACGTGCATATACGATAACTTCGCTAACGTTAATCGAGCAAAGCAAGATTATTTATGTAACGTCAAACGCTATTGACTTATCAATCCTGTTGCGCTCGGCTTTTAATTCCTGAACACGAAGAAAAAAGACACGCAATTTTGAAGCAGTATATATATATATATATAGTAAGACAGATAAGTTTCGGATTGACCCTTCTTCCATTGTGCAAACTAGACAGTCCGAATTGAGATGAATTTATGTATACTTTGCATAGATAATCCATTTTTACAACAGATGCAAATAAGCCGATGAAAAATGAGAAGCAACGGCCAAGCATTGCTGATGGGAACATCGAGAGTGAGTTCAACGGAATGATTTTCTAATTAAAATCTCTTGAGTAACGCAAGTCGTAAAAAGTGCGTTCGCCGGATAATCGACAGACCAAATTGATTCTCATTTTTATACTCTGTCAAACAGTCATTACAGTTGTATTAGGCAAACGAAATTGCTCTCTCTCTCTCTCTCTCTCTCTCTCTCTTTCTCGCGGTGTATATGCATTGTTAGGAAATATTAGGCAACGTCAATCTATACCTACATATACATCTGTCGCAAAAAAATTCCCCTCATTATTGTCCACGTTTTATTATTCACCGAATGCCATTCAATCACTGACAAGTATGCTGCACTCGTCGGAAACTAATTTCCCCCCTCACGACAATCACGCAAAAAGTCCTAATCAACGCTCATCAATCACACTCGAACCCTTCGGCACACATTTTTTCCCTCACCCCCGCGACCCTCCTCTGTTTACACACATACACACACACACATCCTCTTCCGTCCTTGACTCGCCGCGCGCGGATGATTCTCATCCTCATCCTGTCCGCAAGCGTATAAATACAACACAAAAGTCTGGTTTTTGCGCCGTGAAATTGCGCTACCAATCAATTTTCGACGCGCGACACGACCTTGCGCCTTGTTTTCACAGGTCACGGAAAAATCGCGGAGGAGAGGGAAATTGCCCAACCACCGCACGCTCGTTATTAGAGAGTGATTTTATTTCTTCTCGAGGCTTTATTTTTTTTTCGAATCCGAATGTGTGCTTAATAACGAGTTTGTCGCAATGCCGTGAGTGTATTTACGTAATTGAATATTGGTGGTCTCGGCGGTGTTTTGGTTACCGCCAGACGGTCTGTTTTCTTTTGGGATCGGTTTGTGTTCGGATGGTCCTTTAATCGGATTAAAAATAGCTTCGAGACGATGACGATTGTCCAATCTATATGCGAGCGAAAACACACGGTGAGGTGAAAATAATTTTATCGCTTTCCTCAAACTTCTGGAAATGCTAGCCAAGTTTTTTAGGTACTAGAATCGTTTGGGAATCGTTTTATTAAGGTCTTTATTTGTACCAGAAAAACGCGATGCTAATAAATTTTGCTAATTTGGGATGAGTTTATGTACTTGCGAACTACGTCACAAAGTTGATTTTCGATCTTTAATTCGGACTCTCGGCTTTGATGGTATAAAAACCGTTAAAATCCACTGAAGATCTAAAAAGAAGTAATAAATGAAGATCCAAACCACATGCAGACCATCGCATTAGTGGTTCGGCCTTGTTTCTTCCATTTTTCTCTTCTCGTCGCGCTAAAATTTTCTCGATCTCAGGCGTCGTCATTACCCTGACACACAAAGCGCACTTGAGAATCCCGCGCGAAATTGTCGCCGTCATACCGTCCGCGCGACACACATACGCGGTAATCCGCTAAAGCAGGATGACTGCTGCTTATAGTAGGTAGTCTTGTCGCAACGAGATCATTACTATATAGACGCGCGAGAGAAAGAATGCATCGCGTGCTCGGAGAGTTTAATTGTTGAGGATCGTGATGTTTTAGGCTCGTTGATTTCAATTTGACGCTATGTGGACGACGTGAAAAGAATCTGTGGTGCGTTGGTGTGAGAAGTGTTTTGTGACGATGACACTATAGAGGCAAGTGTTTTTTTTTGGTAAATAATTCATGAAGTGTGCTTTATGGCATTTAACTTGTTTTTCCTGGTACAATAAACTTTGTTTGAAAAGTTCGAGGGGAAGATGTTGTTGACCTCCAAAGTTATTCATTCCACAATTTGCAGTTATACAGATATAAAATTATATTAATTACTGAGCGTCGGTGAAAATTAAATCAATCGACCAATAAACTTCTTCAACTGCAGTT
Organism: Muscidifurax raptorellus; assembly: GCA_020010945.3. Classification (NCBI taxonomy): domain Eukaryota; kingdom Metazoa; phylum Arthropoda; class Insecta; order Hymenoptera; family Pteromalidae; genus Muscidifurax; species Muscidifurax raptorellus. The sequence continues at coordinate 5,379,769 of CM052078.1, read as the reverse complement.
GTCTACAAAATATAAAAAACGCACTTTATCCAACACCGACATCACGACCTACATCATCAAAATTGATCGGATATCTAATCCGACATTCTGCATCAACTGGCGCATAAATATTCTTAATTAGACGTATAGCGACGTCTAAATCGCAATAAAACTCATTCGCCAAATTGCTCAATCCGCGCACTATATATATATATATATATATAATACAAGCGACGACAGAACTGTGAATTCCAGGCGCGAAAGAATAGCGAAAACTCTAAATTAAAACGTTATCTCCCGGGGCGTCGCTCGTACCTGTTTCTTATCCGCTTTCAACGTGTTTTCTGTCTAGTACATACTCTCGAGAGATTGCATGGGAACTGGTGGCGCGAGTTTCCGTCGCGCGAACGAACTAACTTACGACAGAAAGAGAGGTGCGGGAGGAAAAAAAGAACGAAAACTCGCTGACCTATATTAAACGGGATAGTTGCAAAATATACATATACAGTCGGTGGGTGTTAAACATTTTTGAATTACGAGTAGCTCTCGGTTGCCACAGTTTTAGAGACTCGTTTTAACCCGACAGTGGTCGCTAGATTTTTTCGGCTCTTCTTATCACAGGACTTCTTGTCTAAGTATTTTTATGGCGTTTTCTACACAGATGGCCTTATGATGTCTCATTATTCCAGCAACTAATCAACTAGCTGAAAAAAAATCGACTTATAATACACATATTTTCAACCGCCAGATGCACAGCTTCACCTTGTGCCAGATAGAAGCTCCGCGTGAGAATGTGTCTCACCGACTCATCGATTAATGCCATTTTTTCGTTTCATGCTAATTCAACGTATAAATAACTGCAGCGATGATTTTGTTATTATGTTATAGAACACTCTTACATAAACTAACGCTATACGCTGCGGTGTGTATAACAGCGAAGGTCCCATTGTTATCATCGAGAATTAATGCAATGTCGCGTATTCTCTTCTTGTATGCGATTACGCAACGCACACCGCCTGTGTCGCAGAATTATAATTCGCCCTTTATATTTGCGAATGCAGCGGGTTCGTTGTGAAAACTCGGGGTCGTTTCATTAAAATGGAAAATTAAGCGAAAATTCGCAGTGACGGGAAAACAAATCGTGCATGAAATTGCGCATAACGAAATTAATATACAGCGCGCTTCTGACGGCGTAAAGTTATTAGTCCAAGTGGAAGAATCGCGGCTACATATAAGATGCCAATCTATCGCGTGAAAAGTAAATGCAATAACAAGTATAGATTCATAACGATCGCTACACAAATAATTTAAATCGCCTTTATTATGATGGACTATACATCGTAAACTTATCGAAGCAAACACGTAAGATTTAAACTCCGCGTACACAAAGTTCGCTTTCAGCCGAGCGAAACCGCACACACTATCCTAAGCACACATTCCATCACATCCCATTACATGCACAACGGGCTATATAGCCGCGCAAGAAGCCGCGGCGCGCACAAATCAAAAGTACCTAAATTAAATGAAAATTAAGATCGACTCGCAAGAGTATAAAACTCTGCCGAGGCGGTAAATTGCTGGCGGTTCGAATAAAAGCGCGCGCATATATACATAACAGTCGGAGCTCGTGTACCGATCATATATATATATACGTAATTATTGCCATTACACGCGGCTGCAACATCTTCGCTTTCTCTCGAGCAAAATCGAGCGATGCAAATTCAGCTGCGATGGCTTTGTAATGTACACGTATATATAGCGCTCGGATTATATTTTCGTATAGTTATACAATGCTAATTGCACTGCTATTTCGCGCAGTTATTAGATACATATAGATTCGACGATGCCACACGCAGATTTAATGCGTAGGTGAGCAGCAATCGTTATAATTGCGCGCAGTGCGAAGCTCGTTTTCACCGATATATATATAAATCTGGAATTTTATACTAATTAGCGGACGTTCGTTATGATGTTTATATACTCGTCGTGTGTGTGGAATATATGAATTTCGCGAGAGCCGTGTGACACCGGCTGACATTGGGTCGACGGAATTTGCGAAACTCGGCCTCGGGTTCACACGCCGCACATGCGACGAAATCTCGCGTCAATTGCGCAAATGTATATTGAAGCGTTTATATATTTTCTGATATCCACGCGCCGCGCTATGGCATACACTTTCTAAGCTCGCTTAATTATGAATTCATTACTCGCAACCCGATTCCTACCGTGATTTATACGCGGATATTAAAAAGACCTCGCGATAATTAAATTAGCGCGAAAATAAGCTTCCCCATTTTTCCATTCCACTCTTGCATATATGTATATGTATACATCGCCCGCTGCGAATCAAGCATATTCACACTGCGCGCGCAGCGAGCTTTTATTTATATTCCCTCGTTAAAACCCACAGCCGAACTGCGAATCGAGCCCGCGAAATTTCTAAAATGCGTTCCCACTATATAAACACGGAGTCACCGCTTGAATTAGCATTTTCTCTACTACAGTTCCGCCATTAATCCGTCAGTCTGTCATAATTATTTGCGCCGCTATATAGCGAGGAAATGCAATTATAACGCGGTCTCGCGCGCGCGCGCGGCTGAAAAATCCAGCGGCGGTTTGCGAATTTCGAGAAACAAAATTACACACGCATCGAGCTTTGCCTAATTAATTTCCCGCGCAGTGCAGCGCATTATCCCCGATCCATTATCGAGCAATACCTAATTTCCGCGTAGTGGCGCACGTAATACGCCGCGGAGAAAAAAAAAGGGACAATCGCTCACAATCGTATACATGTATATATATAGGTATATAGAGAGGTGCATGGGAACCGTGCGCGAGCGCAACGAATCAATTACATGCATCCGACGTAGATCGAAAACTAGAGCAGCGCGGCAGCAGTGATTTCAAAAAGCTGTACGTGGAGTTCACTGCTCGAAAATACACTCGAGTTTGTGTACGCTTGGATTTCGGCCTGTGTATATATATACATATAATGGGAGCAATTCAACTCCGATGGCCTTGGTTTCCATCGTCCGCCTCAATATACTCGCTTACACTTCTAGCACTCGGTCAGCTGCGACCGCTGGTATACACCAGCGTTCCGCTTTGCCGTATAGCTTATCGGCCCGCGAGAGAGACTTTTCGCAATCCACGGCCCCATGAGCCGTGGCTCGCCTTGCCGCCCCCCTTTTTCTTAAGAAAGAGAACGAGTATACTTGACGAGAAAGAGGCAGAGAGAGAGAGAGAGAGAGAGAGAGAGAGAGAGAGAGCAACGAAATACGCTATTCGCTCGTCGTCGGCTCGATTGAATTCGGCTGAGGGAATAATTGTTCGAGACTTCTTCTGCAGCTGATGCCAGATTGGGTTTCGCGAGGGAGATGCGCCAGTCGATCTTCGTTTGTGCAACGGCGCAGTTGTGTAAATTAGGTCAACTGCAATTTTTTCGATCTCGAGATATGGTTCTCGAAGAATGAAGTTAAGAGTAGTATACTCGAATTTGAAGTTTGAGTGAATTATACAGCCTTTGCGCTGACGTCGAACGACGATGTGGCTGCGAGTACGATGGCTGATTAATATTCGAAACGAATACGAGATTATACGCATATATACCAGTAATAATATGCTTATCGAATATGCCCTTTGGTATCGCAATATAATTAAGCTATAATGCGCTGACCTTTATATCTGTTATAAACTTGAGTGAAATGCAATCCGCAATTTAACTATAAAAAACAGGGTATTAATAAACTATTATTAGAAAAAAATTACCGCGCAGTGACCTCCTTCGGTCTTTGCGAGACTTTATCTTGCAGCCACGCCACCTGACCTCTAGCCGCGCATCTCTAAATATATATCGACAAGCGCTAATTAACGATAAAACTTGCGAATGCATCTCGGGGTTGGCGCAAGGCGACTTGTGCATCCCATAATTATAAATCGACCTGTCGATTTATCCTTCGATGATGAATGAGTTTCTAATCTGCCTGCGATAATGGAATTTTAATGAGATTCGCTCGCAAGATTTTCAAAGGATGCGCGTGCTGTCCCCGCGCGGTTTAGTGCGTATATATACATGCTGCGTCTCTTCTTAATCGAGTGAAGTTTAGTTCTAATCGTGTATTTCTTCAAATTCGACAATTCGTACACGCCCGAAACGTCTGCGGTTTTATCGTAAACTTATCGAACTATACGCGCGACGAGAAAAACATCGGACAAAGAATGCGAAAATTCCGCAGTATCGCTCGCGGAGAGCAATAATTCAATTCGATTATCCCGCGAGCGCGAGCGAAGGAAATCGAGTTCCGCTATTTCGCAATAACGAGCGTGTATATAATAGAAGAACAGAAAAATCACCGGCGCAATAACAAATGTCAATTACGCGAGAGTCGCTGACGTTTACAAGCTCATAAATTCACAGTACGCGCTCGCTCGCTCGCGAACCGTTGTAGAGCCGCGTTTTAATTCACGACGATTAATAAAGGTGTTTAGTCGCGTTAGAATTATCCCTCTACATCTCGTCTTCATTCCAAGAGGAGGATGTACCCGCGATTACGTAGTTGAGCACCAGAGGCAGCGAGAGATAATCGGGACTCATTGTTTTTTTGATTCATGGACTGGGATCAGTTTTCAAAGGATCTCTTCCGAATTATAATTTTAGTGATTAATTTTTTATTAATGATTTACCGCGACGCGCGCATTATGTGTATATATATGAAAGAGCGCGAATCGCCGTGTAATTAAGCGCGGAATTAATGGCATGCAAATAAAGCTTTCAAAATGTAATTGGCTGGCTTTGTCAGTCCCCGATAGTACGCTAGCGTTTACGTATGCGCGTGCAGTCTGAAAATTTCGAGTTCATTCTTTCGCTTAATAAGTCGATGTGCCAACTGCTTTTCTTTCGTACATTTCACTTGCGACACTCTTGAGGAACGCGTAATAGTATAATTTAAAAAAAAAATTAATCTGCACAGGCTCGAATTTAGAAAGTAAAAACAATGATTCAGCACAAATTTAATAAAAAAAAAATGACATTCAAAACTTTCTTCTCCCAATAAATCACGCATTACGCAACGCGTGCGCGGGGGCGCCGCGGAAAATTGAAATAATAACGAACCGTCGCAGAAAAGAAAACAATTAGCGTGTTATTTTCGCTTGCACTTTCCTTAGAGCGGAAGTAAGCGGCGCATCTCTCTCTCTCTCTCTCTCTCTCTCTCTCTCTCTCTCTCTCTCTCTCTCTCTCTCTCTCTCTCTCTCTCTCTCTCTCTCTCTTGCGGAAGCGTCGCGCGATCGAGCGTAAATGCCTGTGTTTATAACGAAACGACCGGCGCACTGCAGTTAAAGTTTCGTTTCTTTCTCTCCGCCGTCGGCGAGAAAAATCGCATGTGTTTGCCGACAATGGGCGTCGCCGACGAAGGTCGACTTTCGATTATGCGCGCAAACAGCGAGTGTGTATTATATCGTACGTGTAGACATAATAACGTCTGCTTCGTCGTCGTATATACGGTTTAACGTTCGCGCGCATAATGTATATGTTACGGTGCGAGGATTAACGATCGGCGCGCCTAGCATTGGATTGATTAAAATTAGAGCCGCGCTGATTATAATGATTGTTATCGCCGTGTGTGCAGCAGGTTCCCGAGTCGTAATTGATCTTTATTGCGCTCTGGCTGTGCGATGCGTAAGTAGTAGTCGGCAGCGTAGGAAAATACCGTGCGATATGTTCTTTTTGATAGAATATAAAGCGAATAACGATACGAATCTGAAAACGACGAACCTGTCGCTTACCGCGCGCACCTGTTCTACCTGGGGATTTTCGAAGAGCAAAACATTTATATGTTCCTGCTGCAGCGATAGACACGATCGCGTTTTCTATATACTGAGAAAGTTCACTAATGAACTTCAAGACCGGTCCGATGATCCGTATTAATATATATCGTTAACGGTTTTTCCATCCGCGACTAAACCAGTATATGCTTAGCTTTCCTAAAAAAAGAGTGTCTGTATATATATACATCTACCGCTATAGTCCCGGAGCACACATATATTATCGTATCGCAATCATCTAGCGCTAATTCCAAGCCTATAAGCCGTGGTTACATAAGCCATCGATTTTCGTCCTTAGAGCGAATATAGCGATTTATTAAGCGTAAAACGCTAATCCGACGCCGTTGTCGGCAGATTCATTACACACAGACGAGCCGCACACGTGTGTGTGTATACATATACTTTTTATCAGCTATACCTCGCTACCAATTAGAGATACGCGCGCGCATGTATGTGTGTAAGCATCTGTGTAGAGCTATAAGTATTATACACGCATACCTACTTTGCTCCTGTACACGCGTGCATATATATATATATATATATATATATATATATATATATATATATACGGGAATCGAACCGCCCGCTCGTTCTCAATTACGTCAGCCCGCGCGAGAGCGTATAGTGCTGGCGCGCGCGCGTATAATGCCGCGAGAGCTCTTATGGGTATACTCGCTTTTACTCGGAGTCGCGCCGTCGCAAGGATAGCATATAGCTTGTATGCGCAGACAAGTCGATCGCGGCGCGATATATCGTGAGAATTTTTCATTCATCGACACAGCTCTCGCGCGAGAGTTATCCTGTGTATATATGCGTTGTTTTCCGATGTGCTCGCGCGTCAGTGTCCGACTGTCCTTTATGAAACGATATCGAGTAGTGCCGTGGGTATACCGTGTGCAGGCGTTCGAGCAGTCGGTCTGTATTATCTTCTCGTGATGATTGTTGCGAAGGCATATCTGGAGCACATACTGCCTCGCGGGAGATTTGAAATTGATGGAATTATGTAAAGAGTATGAGCGTACAGTGTTTGGATAAGGTAAAGAAAGTTTTGAACGTGAGATATTTGTTCAACGGTTTATCGTACGAACTTTCGACGATTAATTAAAACACAATGAAATTTGAATTAAAACTCTGCGAGCCGATGGTGCAGCTAAACGGTAGCCCCGAGTGTATATTTATAATAAGAAAAATTATAATAAACCGACGAAATGTACCAAGCAGATAACTACGCAACCGTCGCTCGTTTAAATTCTTTCCTAAGATTTGACAGCTCGATAGACTTTCAGATTACGATCAATTTTTTTTTCTCGATTATAATTGGCCACGCATTTTATTCCATTTCCGTGTACAAGCTCCACTATACAGTCGGGTCTGCTCATTACTCGCAGTGTATTTTAATGCAGGAATTACTCCATTTCTGTAGGGCATGTAATTATAATATAATACAACTCGCGCCGCGTGCACTCATAACTATTATATTATTACAACCGCGAATCGAAGGTTACACGCTCACAACGCAATAGCTCTAAATCATCCAAGTTTATATAGGTACTCACAAACTTCCTCACCTCCGCAACGGTATGCCGTGAAAAAAAAAGAACAGTGGAATAACGTCGAGATAAATAAAGAAGGCAGCGCATAGCAGGCGACAGCTGGCTACCGGAACGTTTACACTGTAGCGGCTTTCGCGTCTCGGGGATTCGGTTAACGGGTGAAAAGCGATTATATGCACCGGTAATGCCGCTGCTGTAGCCGGACGTTCGCGCTTACACAATTGGCGCCGTTATGTAAGCCGATAAATTTTAGCCCCGGACAATCGCGATTGTTCCTTGCAAATTGATTTTCACTTTTTCGCGCGGCGTTCATGCCTCGGGGATTGCGACCCGAGCGATTCGATGAAAATCCGAGAGTCGGATGCATAAATTTGGTAAGACGTTGGTTCTTAAAACGACGGGGGCCGTTCTCTCTGCATGTATATACATATATATAGGAAAGTGAAACAAAGGTTATTAAGTTATTAGCGCTTTGAATTTATATTTCTCTGTTAATATGTGTAACGAAAGAGTTGGTGAAACTCGGGACGATCGAGCGTTCTTTTTTTTCTACGCGATGCTAGAATTTACGAGTCGATCGTAAATTCCATTAAAAACTATAAAAAAAATTACGCCAATTATCATTATAAGCACGAATTAAGATTCTATCATCGTCACGCCGTGTTGTACCGGAGTCTCGGTCCGACTTTCAAAACCGAAGAGGTTCATCGCATCGACTCCAGCGGTAGACGCATATAATTCCGCAATCGCAAATGCTCAGCCCATTAATCTATCTCTTCTCGCCATCGACTTCACAGCCAAGTGTCCCACCCGCGGCGTGCCGGTATATAACACAAAGCCGATCCATCACCGCGCGCAAACGCATCATCTCGCGTTCGATCCCACTCCACTTTAAACTCCTCTCGACCCCTCGCGACCCCGGTATCGCGTTTTTCTCTCTCTTTCTATATATATATATATATATATATATATATATATATATATATAGCTGTTGCAGGTACGGGTACCACCTCTCCGCGCGATCGTCTCTGCTCTTTCTCTGCCGGTCGTGTCTCTCCCGCCAGGTGCAGCGAGCACAGTCTAACCTTCGAGTGTATATAGCATAGCAGTCCCAAGTCAGCTGAACGCGCGAGAGAACAGTCGCAGTCGCTCGCTCGCGCGCGCGTCGTGGTTATATACCCGCCGATTTTCGCGCGCTCGCGCGCTGCGGATGAACGTTTTAATTCGATGCAATTAAACTTTCTTTCCGGGATCGACTCTGCGCACTCGCTGCGGTTCTATACGTCTCTTGCGTGCGCGAGCCTGCGGCTGTAGTGCGCGAGTGTAGAGATAAATAAAGCATTGCTCGTTGCCGTTGTTCTTGTACTATTCGTATTTTCGTTTGTCGCTGTTTTGCAAGAGGCGAGAGTGCGAGAGAGTGTCAGGCATGCATGAGGTCTGCTGCAGCCACGTGAAGGTTAGTTTCGATTGGCGGCGGCGACGGCTCACGATTTCGATTTCTGATGTGTGCGAGCGCGCGCTCTACTGCTCCGACTTTTCTGGTTTCTTATCTATACTACTACTATAGAAACTGTGTGTGTGTGCGTTTGCTTTGGGTTTTTATGGAGAAATTCGTTGTGTAAGCTGGGAGAGTTACAGTTTCGAGTCTTTTCTTTGTTAATTGAAACATTTTTTTTTTTAATATTTACCATCGGTGTCATAAATGGTCGAAAATTTTAAATCAATTATATAACGTTATAAAAAGTTTCTGAAAAAATAAACGAGCGACATAATTTCTAACTGTAAAAGTATCAAAACTCTTTGACTTTATATCTAATGGCCATCCGTCATTTTTAAATCTGCAATGCTGTTATTTTTAACAGCTTTAATTATTATCACCGGAAAGAAGATTAGATGTTGCTAGTTGTACAGTGATGTATTTCCTCATTATAATATTGAATTACGACCCGTTTATATTACTCAAAGAACATTATTTTATACTTAAATATTATTTTCAAAGATCCTTTTTCTCAATCAATTTGAATGTGCAATTTAGTGAAACTTATTTGGTCAATGATACGATCACGATCGAAAGCTCAACCGATTTCGCCAGTGATTAACCCTTGCAACGCATTGTCTCTTCTCGATAGGTTTTTGACCGGAACGATCAATTCAAATCAGAGATTAGATCACTCGTACTAAATGAAATCGGTCAATACAACACACAGCTTTCTACATTGAACCGCACAGGTCGAATTGCTATGAGTTCGAGCGTGAAAAATTTAATTAATAGAATTTTAAGCGACAACTTTCTCTTCTGGTGACCCAATGAAAATTAAAGGATTCAATTTCTAAAAAAAAAATTGCCAAATCACCATTACGTTTCGTATATCTGCCATCCCCCATTGTTTCTAATCCATTCCATTAGCGTTTGGCTAAATTACGAAGCTGCTGCTGCTGCTGCGCGAGACTCGATCGGGTGTGACAAAAAACTTACGCAACCTCAAGGTTTTTCGCATTCAGCCGAGAACGATCGGCTTTAATCATTAGCGATCGCTAAACTTTTCTTGGTTTTTCTTTTGTATCTCTCTCTCTCCTTCGTACCGCAGTAACGCAATATAAGATATGCAAGCGCGTGAGAGGGAACAAAAAACACGAAGAAATATTGCTCATTCTTCATTAGTCAAAGTTCAATAGTTTAATTCGTTTCCTGTTATAAAAACCTTTCCAATTAGTTTGTCACTTCAATTTGCTAGAGACTGAGGATGACTGTGTGCGAAGTAGCCTTTTTTTAAGAATGATTTTCCATCTTGAAACAGGAATCGTAATTGCAGTTCGCTTGAAATTTCATCTAATCGAACGAATCATTTTTCAAAGATTACGCACAAAAAAGATCATCGAAAAACAATTCGGATCGACGATTATAAAAAAGTGTTAACACACGAAAACTACTATGTGTCATTTTTTTACGAAGATTCTGATGCGAAGGTCAGGTTTAAAAAATCGCGTGTTTTTTTTTCATAATCGTAAACATCCACAGTTATCTCTAGGATATACCAGTCACAACAAAGAGTATAAAAATAGCATCCAATCAAAAATAAAAAAAATCTTCAAAAAGGCTTGACTGACAAATGATTCATCTCATAAAGTACACTCAAATATTATCGTAAAAAACGCCGCTCACAAAGAAGCCATAAGCACCTATCCAAACGTGTTACAATCTATATAAAGAAGCTTCCCAAAAAAAGAGCCGCGAAAAAAACCAACGCTTGTAAAACCGCCCACCCAACGATCCACTATGCGACAGTAACGACTCAATCGACTCCATAACAAATTCAAATTACCGAGACTGGTCGTAAAACTTTTTCTTTCGTCCACATCACGAGACAATAGAGTATCTGAAAAAACCATCTGCAGACACGACTACAGCGAAAGAAAGAGATCTAAGACCATCATCTGAAAAAGCAGGAAGAGCTATCGAACCTTGAACGACGGCGACTCTCCGGTACTCGCAGCACGTGTCTCTCCTCCTCCTCCTCCTCCTCCTTCTTCTACGCCGGTGTACCATTAACGCGTCATTACAATTAGCGGGACATTAACGCGCGCGCACAGCTCGCTAAACAATGACGCCGCCGATAAATTGCCCTCGCGTGCATCGGCCGCTTCTTCTTCTGACGAATCGCGCGAACGGTGCGGGCATTATGGATTGTTACGCGTACCGTTGCTATGTACACACTGCTGCCGCTCGAGGATTCTGCGTAGGAGAGTTGCGTGCGCCGCTGCGGTTATTGTTGCTAAGAGGTTTAACGAAGCGACTATGTACTCCTGCTGCTGCTTGACGGCTGGAGCGTTGTACGTTTGGTTAATGAGTTCGAAGTTAGTTGGTCAATTTGGTTGAGATCGCCTGGTGTAATGACTTTTGTGAAGTTAGGTATTACACGGAGAAAATAGACCCGCCAACTTGACGCTGTGCGAGCATGCGGAATTAGCGGTAGTAGTATATAGAGAGTCAGGCCATCATAGTAGCCGTAAAATCAAACAGTTTTGGACTGGCTTTTGCCCTATACCGCAGTTCAACTTTCCGACCCTCTGATAGTCTCTGGCTAACGGAGATAGGTGGCGCGTAGGTGCTGTCCTATTTCCCTCTAACAAAATCTGCGCGTCTGCAGATATAGCGGTGTGCCACCTCTGATAAAACCGCCTCCTTCGGTCTACTGCTTGGGTCATTCATGCTATAACTGTGCTAGTCTATTGACAAAACTTTTATTTCGATGCGCACTTTTTGGATTAAAAAAGTCGATAGATTTTCTTTCCATAGTGTGGATAAATTTAGATTTTTCTTTAAAAGTTCAAACTTATATTACGGTGCATACAGTTATAAAATAGAAAGCATCAGATACGGGCAGTATACAATCTAAATTACGGGTAAAAGTATAAATTTCCGCGTCTTTACTAATTTAACCCGAACTACGAAGATGTTTTAACTAATGAACTGCTATAAATAACACGAGTTTATGAATTCATGCTTTCCAAATTAATACCATCTTATTTTTACGAATCGATGATATTTCGTGTCTGGTAGTACTTTTCCTAAAAATGGCTAATTGAACCGAAGCGGAAATAAGATTTATACGAATTATTTGCACACACACTTTGGATTTGTAGTCCCAGGAAATTAAATCTCTTAACAGCCCATTATTCACCCTAAAGAAGAAATTAATAACACTCTAGACGATTCGAAAATTCTTGATATACATATTCCATGGCAATATTAATATTATCAAGACGATTTTGGTGAATACAGATACTCTATATATTACTCTATAAAAAAACGAAAGTAAAATCCTCTCTATCATTTGTTTTGAAAATGTGGGCCATAGCCACGTCGACGATTTGGTCCGTGGCATTAAATTTAATAGCGGATTTAACACATTGAGATTCGCGAACTGTACGCGCCATTATAATGTGCCCGGGGTCATGCCTCGTAAAAACTTTATAGAATAGATAGTCACCACAGGCATTAATAACTGCCAGGTCAGACGAGTGCGATTTCCTATACGTTCGAGTGCGTTAATAAAGTATATGTATACCGCAAAGCAATACCTTATTTTCGATTATTTATTGTTTGCTTTACAATACGCGTCTTACATAACCATACGCGGAGATTCTGATCTTTGTGATTCGTTCACAGAAATCTCAATGGCTGCCAGCACCTTTTTGTAGCTCCGAATAAACGTCGATAACTGAACAGCGGGACTAGCGATAGTTTGTAATTATATGGCCGTGGCTGATTGTGGCTAAATAATGTTTGCACACAGTCGCGAAAATAAGTCTGATCTCTCGCTTTTGCGCAACAATATTTATTCGTCAAATGCCACACAAATTATACGCGTATAATTAAGCCGAAATTCAATGAAATCCATGGCGAAATATACTAATCTGCTCTTTTCCTGTTTGCTTGTTCGCAGCGATGTGGCGCAACCCACCAGGAATTCTCTTCTGCAAAATGATTCGCGTCCTCGTCATCCTGTGCATGGCGATCCTACCCTTCGCAAGATGCAGCAAGGTAAGCTCTTTATCGTTACGATAATTCGAATAATGACTTGGCAACGAGATTATATCCCGGATCTGAGAATGCATAATTGCTTATGAAAAAAAATTGCATAATTCCACATGTGTTTGTATAACAATTACATTTTAATTCCACTTACGAATATAAGCATTCAAGGATCGTTTGTAATTTACGCTCATAACTTGTTATAATTGATTCAGAATAATGTGCGTTGCGGATCGTCATCGAAGGATTTTTAAATGCACTCATTCCTGAATATTCATATACCTGCGATAGTGACGTGAGATACAGGCATTATTGATTGTCATAACGGTTTTGTGAATGTAAAATTAGATTTCTCTCGACTCTAGGCAAATTACTCTCAATTATCCGTTGAATCTGCGATGATCCTTGCTTACGACATCGCGAGCATATACGCTATGCACTTCATAAATGTGTCCTCCCATTTCGCGAAAATTAATCTTCTGTCATCGCTCAATTGAACTGGGATAGCAAACTCGCGTCGATACGTCAAGTCACACACGAAAAAGCTCCTCGAAATTTTCGCAAGATCTTCATCCATCCTCTCTCTCTCTCTCTCCTCGCCTAATCCCTCGTAAAAAATCACGGTCCATAGATACACGCCGGCCAACGAAAACCTCATCCACACAACCCGTTCATTACATAAATTCAATGAATCGGTTCGCGCACGACGTTATTTATCATCGTTATAATCCTCGGCGCGCTGTACTGCACATACACGTGCGCACACACACAAATATATTTCTCAATCTACTGCAGCGTCGAGAGGGACAACAATCAAACGCGAGCCGTGTAAAATTCAATTTCTCTCGCTTCGCGCCCGCAATTCCTTTGTTACGTTCCGAGAGATGGCTCTCGACAGCTGAATCAGGGAAAATGCAAAGCAGCCGATCTGCTCGTCGACTACGACGCGCGAGAGCGACGATTAAGATAATTCACGCGCCAAGGTATGTGTGTGTGTGTCTCGAGGTATACACATATATAGTCGTCTGTCAACGAAGCGATCGATCTCACCTATGTCTTTCTATCGCGTGTTTTTGTTCCAACGGACGAGCCTCGCGCAGTTGAGACGTGCAGTTTGCGAGACAATGTGAAATTTGTGCTTCGCATAAATCTTGGAAATTGCTTTTCACTCCGCTCGGCTTTGTATGCTGATGTGTTGTGAATTTTATCGGCGATGGCTATATACCTTAATAAACGTTTATAGCAAACGATAAATCTAACTTTTCGAACAATAATTTATCCTAACCTAGTCCCACTAGCAGAAGTACCATATCGAATATAATTGCGGACACATGATAAGTAGCCGCATCCATGTTGGGTCAGACGTGTTTCAACGGCTTTGTAACAGTACCACTCTAACATTACAATCTCCCCAATCGAACATACTTCCATTAGTCGCGAAGCGTCAGCGCCATTTTTCGCAACAAAAAAAAAGTGCGAGACTCGCGATACCATCCGCGATAAAGAGAAAGAGTAGCGCAGCCGAAAAAAAGGCCCCTGCGAAGGCGTTACACGGCGAAACGCGCGGGCGCGCGTCGCAGGTGCGAAACAATGGCTCTGAAACACACGGCTTCTCTCTCTCGCGGGATCGCTTTCTCGCGGCTTTATATTTATCGCGCAGCCGTGATCGAGTTCCGCGCAGCGCAGCGACGTAACTCGGCGCGCGTGAAAGTGATCGACCTTAGAGCTGTCCGGGTTCTCGCCCGGATGAGAACCGCCTGCTCGGCAACGAGAGGGAAAAGCCGCTGCGCTGTTGTATGTATATATAAGATACTTTCCGAGCGGCTCTATCGCGCGAATCGAGAGGGAGAGAGAGAGAGAGAGAGAGAGAGAGAGAGAGAGAGAGAGAGAGAGAGAGAGAGAGAGAGAGAGTATACACATGGAATGAGTTATTGGGTACTTTGGTCGAGAGCTTTTCAGAGGCTCGCCCGGCGGACGCGACGTTTAGGCTGGGAACTTTGCTCCGCAGACATGGGACTTATTATTGCGGGGGAGGTGGAGAAAAATTTGCTAAACGGAGGTTCGAGAAAAGGAGCCGAGACGAGGCGGTTGTTGGAAAACGAGAGCGATACGTCGAGCGTATATAGAGGGAGTTTTTTTTTCTTAAAGAAGCTTGAACGAGGTTGATCTGGTTGGTGCTGGCTTGAGAAATGCTCGTATATGCGATAAACTGAATGGGTAATAAAAGCCGCTGTTAAACTATGCTGAAATTCTGGATTATTAGAGAAGAATTGCAGTCGCTCTTATGGGCTGGATATTCAGAGCCAAGAGCAGTTCGTTTAAAAGACGATTTATGTGCACGTGTGTGTGTGTACGCTTCTGTTAGGGAGAAAAGGCTCATTCTTTCGTTGGAAACATTAATTTTAACTAGTGTGAGACATCTATGGAAAATATTATTGACCAAAATCGGCTATAAACGATTTTTCGTATGTTAACGTATATACTCTAGAAAGAAAACATTTCAAACCAACCAAACGGACATTTATAATATAATTAGCAGGTAGTTAGTAGTTAAAGAGATAGATTTATGAAGCCACCTTAATTGATTGAATAATTAAAACGTAATACGCGTAACACGTGAATTTTCATCCCGGCAACAACAGCCTCCTTGTTAATAAACAAATCACTTACGTCGCTAATGAATCTCAAAATTTAATTAGACGATTTGCATATCCCACGATTTTCCACGAAACCCATAAATTTCAGTCTATCATATCCTGATCGCTCCAGCGTCATATCAATAATTACGATTCACGTTCTCGCTTATATACACACCGGTTCAAAGAGTTCCCATTGGCTTCATTAGCATCTCGCGTCCGATATAAACAACCTCTTTCAGTTAAGTTTCCACTCAAAAGACAGACGCACGTGTTACATATATATATATATATATATATATATATATATATATCAGTACGTCCGCGCAAATGGAGCCAAAAAGATCTACTCCCTCTATGCAGCTGCGCGTGTTATTTACGGCTTTGCATTCGGCGGTGAATCTATCGATTTCCGGTAATAAGATTCCGCTGGTTACGCAGACTAAATGTCGAATCCAGTCGCGCGACGTTGCAGCATAGCAGACCGAGGTTGTTGGCGCATTGTGCGAAATCGCGCTAAATGCGCGCTGCACCGCTGATGCAGTCACAAAGGATCAATGCCGTCTTTTGGGCCAATGGCACGCTCGCGTATACACACGAGAGCTAGTTTAACTCTAAGCTGACTTTTCTGCGGTCGTGATTCTTCTTTTCTGTGTCTATGAAGCCGTGCGTTGGGTATTATAGGTGAATGGGAAAATCTTGGCCGCTGAGAGTCATTAACGTCGTTTAGCGTTTGTTATATGTTATTTCGAAAATGGGTTGCTCCGATGATGGTGCTGGTGGTTGTGAATGTGAAGTGTGGGATTTTGCGAAAATGCAGTTTTTTTTTCGCTATTTTGAGAAAATCGTCAGGTTTTATTGCTAGTTATTATTGTTCGCATAGAAAATATCAATCAGATCCGTTTACTCCTGTAATCCGCAGTATTACGTAAGGTTCGTATAAAAATTATGAAACTACACTACCAGGATCTTTATCTTTGACATTTTTTTCCGGAATGATTTATTCGGATCATTAGGAACGCTTTCTTCCTAATGCTTTGTAACCATCCGAATGATGCATTGGGGCTGTCTTCTTCCGTTTCGCGCAACAAACCGCTTATCGCATATAAATATAGTTTCGACTAGTCCCGGACAAAGCGAGCGCTTTTGATAATTAATGACATCCGTGAGGTTTAATTGACCATTAATAATTTGTCTCCGAGTAGCCGATGAGGTAAGTCTTTGCGGTCCAGCTGAGAAAGAGAGATGAGAAAAAATCAGCCGGACGATTAATGTTCGACCGATAGCATCGATTCTATTCAAATGATTATTCGGAGAAAAACTTACACGTGTTACAGTTTTCGTCGAGAATATGAATGAGCTTTTTTCCGCATATACGTACCCACCGCGCATCGAATAAATTACCATACAAATCTATTGGGCGGTATTTGCGAACTTTCTTCGAATGACAGTTTGTTTACTGAAAATATTTCTTATCTCATAATACGGTCCCATTCAAACCAAATAACTCACTGCGCCAAGTAGAAAGTTCCTAGTTGGTCAGACGACTTGCATTTTTTTCTTGTACACCTCATTTCGATTCATTGCCTATAAATCACAAGCCAATAATTATGACATTACAGTAGACAAAAGTCCAAAGTTATGCGCCTTTGATCCGCTATAGATCATTGCCAGGTGTGTCCGTACAATAGGCGGAAAAAAACAAAACGAATAACCAACACTCGAACTAATCGGCAATTAATCATTGATTTTTGTCTCATTTCAGATCCACGAACACATGACCAGGGAGGAAATGCTGACGGTATTCCAGGCGGGCCACGAATCCGGTAAGAGCACGAGGAGAAAAAAAATTGTTTATCGCGACAGACAACCGGGCGCTGGTTTTGATGACTTTTATTTCTCTCCTGATCAGTGAATCGAGTAGCCTCGCTCGAGCTGAAACGGTTATTTTTAATTTTTTGAATAATTACACTTCTGAAATAATCACTCGATTTTACTGTCACTATTAAATTAGTCGCTGTGAAACTTCGCTCCTGACAATCTAGACCGTCATTACATTACGTAAGGCACAGTCGCGTTTGCGAATCATCCGAGTTAACACAACGAAAATTCTATCAGCCGAGAGAAGATATTGAAACGTTCAAGTCGAAAAGCTTTTCCATCCGCTTAAAATGCAGATACGGCGTAAAATATACGGCGGTAAAAATAAAAACACACGGCAATAAACGTGCAAGAGCGCACCCACAGCCTCTCGAAGACACGATTCAATTTCCGTTTCTCGTCGTGATATCGCTCGCGCTCCGTCTTTCTCTCTCTCTCTCTCGTACAATCTGCTTTAGTTAACCCTTTCCTCTCTCTCACCGCCTCCGCGTATCCATTCTATTCGCCAGCTGTTGCATCATCGAGCCGAAACAGCGAGTTTCGAGAGATAGCGCGACTGCAGCGGCTAGTATATTAAAAGGTAGACTGTACCATCCACAAGAGAAAGAGGAAGAGAGAGAGAGAGAGAGAGAGAGAGAGAGAGAGAGAGGTCCGCGACGGCAGGGTCATCGACTACGTGACTCAGACGTCTCGTAATATATGATCGCGAAGGGATCCTCTACGGCGTGGCGTTTCACGATCGTACATTTTTCACGATCGCGAGCGCGTGCGCGCGCGACCGGTTAAATCCTTATTTATCGCCGTGAATCACCGGCATGAATATTTTAGCGAAAAAAGTCACGCGCGCGACACGACAAGATCAGGGCTTCTTCTTCTTCTTCTTCTTCTTCTTCTTCTCTTGACCTCTCTTATGCGAGGCAGGATTTTTCTGGCTTCGCGGCGCCGCGAATTTTCAGCGCGAAACGTCGATTGATGGTGATGGCAGAGTCACGCGAGAGAATTTCGAAGTAGCTTTCGTAATTTTTTGTCGAGTGGCTTACGCGACGCCCCCTGTAGCCCGATGATAAAGTCGCCGGCAGGCAGTTTAGAGACTAATGCGGGAAAACGCTGTAGTTTTGAAGATCCTGTTTGGTAGAGGTTGTAATGGACGAACCGTTATATCGAACCGAGCGGTGGGGCAGGAAATTTACGATCGAGATAAATACTTTCGATTTCTCGTGTTAAAAAATTAATTGCTTATTCTGGTTCAAAAGCATCTTCGTCCAAAGATTGCCTTTTTATTCGGATTTTTATCCGGAGTCATTAAAGTTTTAGTACATCGTGGGACTGTTTGTTTTTTGTCTGTCGGTTTTCTTTAAAATCTAATAAAAGTCTATTTTCGTATAAACGTCATGATTCACTCGCGGAACATTTATTGAGCAATATGTGGATAGGGTTTCAACAAACTAATCTAATCCGGTTTGATCTTATAAACGAATATATATTATCGAAAGTCCAGTCACGTATATAGTCAAAGCTATTATTACACTTTGTTCGCTGCTATGTAACGATTTGTTTCGAATATCTTAATACAGAAAATTAACAACTTTCGCGTATTACACACTTGTCAACAACAAATTGTAAGAAAAATTTTTGCAATGCATAAGGCATATTGCGACACGCGAGTGATTAATTTGCTCACCAATCGATACTTTCAAATCACTTTTCAAAACCAGATCACCTCATAAGTACATTTCCCAATTGTTATGAAATTCAAGCTCCAATCGAGAGCCTTTTATTATCGTTATCCTATACGAATCGTTGCGCAACGCTATGCCATAATGTCACCCAATATAATAATGCAGACGAGTTCGCGGAAGTCCAATATAAGTAGTTACCGACCGCACTGATCAGACGCATAATATAGCAACCGATTCATCCTGTTCGCTCTTCTCCGAAACTAAATTTAGTCCGCGTAAACAAAACAGTTACGAAATCCTCGAGCGATCTTTCATTTTGAATTACAGTTCCAGCCTACGAGGTGGTGCCGGTTCTGCACTCCGTGCACAGGCGGAGTCCGGAAGCAAGGCAGGAGGTGCATTTGAAGGCCTTTGGTAAGGACTACAATCTGGCCTTGACGCCGAATGACGGACTCTGGTCGGGGAAGCAGCTGGCCATGTGGACCGTCGATCGTAACGACTCGCAACTCGACGGTCTGCATTACCAGAGGATTCCGGAAGTAAGTTGCTGGAAATCAGCTTCCACTTTTATTTTTTTTTTTTTTCGTCGCGTGGTATGCTCGCCCCATTAGGGATTCCTCGCACGTAACCCGAAGATGTCGCGCATAATGCGACGGTGTTATTAGAAACGCCCCTGAGCGGAACTAATGGGAAATGGTGACCGTTGATTTCGTTAGCACGAGATTAATGATTTTTTCGCTTCCCTTTTTCTTTTTTACTTACTGAATGTGCTCGGCGATCTACCTGGCATACTAACGCTTTCACCGAACAATTATCATACGCGGTAAAAAATTCGAGTAATTGGCAGTAATTGCTCTTTCGCTTCGTTAGCAGGGCTATTGTTTTGAATTTATGTCGGTCTTAAAATAACATTTTTTTCTTTCAAACAAAGCTCGTTTGTGTGCCTTATGGAAATCGACAATAGCCCCGAGTATTTAAACTAATGTATATTGCTTTTTTATCTCTTATTATACAAACGATGAAAAGCTAGTTTTTGCTCCTCTACTTTTGCAATATATTGTACAATCGGTTTGGGTTACACGCATGAGTGCAAAAAGATTAGAAAGAGTGTGTCGATAACTGCGGCATGGAATGCCAAGGTTACGGCTCGAAACGAACGATCCTGTGGCTATCATTTTGAATATGGAAATGAATTTTAATTGGTTTGCTAACCGACAATAAAGATCCTAATTTATTGAAGTAAACACCGCGCGGATCTATACATTTTCATTACACGAATCGCGATAATTATGTAATTATTCCTCAACATCCTCGTTTAAACATTTGCGAATAATTTTTTTAACTTTTACCACCCAAACAGCTATAACTAGTATCGAAGATATTGGCATGAATTTTGACATATAGACACTGTTAAATTATGCACATCTCATAAAACTTCAACCTCGTAAATTTTCTGCGTATACCGCATAAAAGTCATAAGCCGTACATTTAAGTTAGAAACTATTCTGCTCTCGTCACGGCAAATAAAGTACACGGGGATAAATGAATCGCCATCCTGACATCATGCAAACGATATAGCCAAGCATTAGTAATCGTAAAACAAAGCAGCTTTGAACTGGGCCAAAATTATCTGTCGAAAATATTTCACATAACTCTTTTTCTTTCATTTTTGAGACCTTATCTGGTGTCGAAATCTCATATCTCGTGTAATAACCGCGCAAAACTCTATTTTCTCTAAAAGCATATTCCTGTGAAAAAAGTCTGAGTCATATGCGTTCCCATTTTTTACTCAAAATATAATCCACTTTTTCGCAAAAAAACCGTCGATCCGTGTGAACCTTTGTGAACGCCGCTGCTAATTTCGTTGGCAATGCGCACGGAAACCTTGACCAACTTTGCACATTTTTCAATGCGCCATATAGTCATCGGTACAAAATTATGGCACAAGTCCGCGGGTCAGCCTTTCATACGACCAACAAAAGCCGCCGGCAAAGATAACGTCATGATATTGCCATTGCACGCACGCGCATACGTATATTCCGCGAAAAGAGGCAAAGAGAACAAAAAAGCAACGCGATCGGTTCTCCAGTACACCCACGCTTATTTGCAATCAAAAACTAGATCCGCGATCACGTGCCACACACGCTGTAACATACACAATCAATTTTTCATTTCTCGTTATTCTGTTCGACAGGAAGACACCTACGTCGGCGATATCTACCAGGACACGGGTAACATGGCATCCATTCTGCTGCACCAGGACGCCAGTGGGAAAGTGCTTGTCGTAAGTAACCTGCATCAAGCTTCTTTCTTCACTTCAGCCGCTCGTCTCGTTTCGTCAGCGGTTAGCTTAGTATACATATATACTCTATACACCACAGCGCAAAGTCTACGACGCGTCTGCTCTTTCGGCAATTCCCCTCGAAGCAAGACCTGCTATTTTCGGGCGTCATAATTAGCCCGCCCCCCGTCGGAACAATTAGCCGAGAAGCGGCAGCAATAACGACAAAAAATAAACGGAACGCAAAACTGAGCAAACAGCGCAGTCGCGTCATGCATCGCCGCGGCGGTGTATAGCGTTTTGTCATACTTTCGCTGCAATTCAGCCACAGCGTCGCCGTCTTAATTGCCAATCCTTCGAGCGCCGTTTTTGGACTATATATACGCCGCTTCGGAAGCGAAACGTATAGATCGAGCGCGATATATCGCCAATGGGAAGCACCTGGTATACGCTCGCGTTCTCATAATTCGCTGGATTAAAGCGTTGCATAATTGCGTCTGCTACACTGCGGAGAGCCGCCTCGTGCCCGATTCAGGGAAATCTTTCTCTCCCGCGCTCGCTTGCCCAAGACATTTCCGCCGCGCGCTCTGCAGCTTTATTTGTCAATTTTCCACGCCATAGAAACGTCATTTTACAATATTGCCTTTTAGCCGCGCTTTTTACTTCTGCCATCCATATAAGACTGTGTATCAGAGTGTGGATAAAGAATTTTCGTCGCCTTTTCAAACGGCGGACAGGCGCGGCTTTTTGTCCGGCGTTGCGCAACCGGCACACCAGTCTTATGGGATTTCAGATTTAAGTAAGAGGTTCGCCAGTGGTAGGCAAACTCTCGTCGCGATGTGCATAATACCTGTCAGCGAGAATGAGATTTTTAAAAGGCAAATTGTTCATTTATGCGGCTTGTGTTCCTAGTGAAAAAAGGCGGGAATAGTCAGGCTGATAATACGGGAGAAATGAGCATCGCAGCTGCGCACGCGGGAAATTGGGTCAGTGCGCTCTTTCCAGTATTCTCGCGCGATACTGCGAATGTAAAATTTGAAATGTATTAGGCACGTGTGTTTTGTGCAGGGCAGTATCGTAAATCAATCGATTACGTATAATTTCAGAATCCGAATACAACAACGTATATGCAGAGATAGATGATAGGAAAAATGGAGCAGATATCGTTTTTCTAGACACGTTCGACGAGCGCCGACGTCAATTTTCGCAATTCCCTACTGCGCCGATCTTTATTCGTTTTCTCTTTGTCGAGCTTGATAAGGAGACAATGGAACTTTGTGAAATCCCACGTGTAATATTTACATGAGCCGCGGAGAGCATTATTGCTTTTTTTTAGATTTCGCTCCGCCGGGTCAGCGCGATAAGAATCACGAACGTTTCTCAAGACAAGAGAGCGAGAGATAGGTCGGCCGGAAAAAAAGCTTTGTTTGGTATGGCTTTGATAAATTAGGCGAATAAAGCCCGTGAAAAACTAACGCGTCGCGCGAGAAGTATAATACAACCACAGGAGTAGCTCGCGATGACAGGTGAAGAAGAAAAGTTAAAAATAGCCTCAACGTCTTGACGCAGATTAGCAGCTCGAAGGTCTTCTATATAATATACAATCCACGTGTGGAATTCTCGGAAAAGTAAAACCGATCCCAAGAGATGTAACTCCGATAAGTCTGGATCGCAAATTTCGTTTCCCCCACCACTAGGCCATAAATCACCGAAACTCCAATGAACGTCGCTGCGGTCCTTCCCTCGATGACATAAATTTCAACGCGGTTCTAACGCGCGCTTATCTCCAAAGTTCATCGACGATGAGAGAAAAAAAAAGAACGCGCGCGTCTGATTTTGCCGACCGCCGATCATTTACCTTACGCGTGCGCGGAAGCGAATCGTTTCGGCGCTATATTCACGCATAATTCAATAGAGTTACGTGACGCGCTTACAGACACGCGCTAATTTCCCGCCGCGAAGGCGTAGAAAGACGAGCGCATCGCCCCCAATGAAAACGTAGCTATTTGGGTCGCGATACCGCGCGTTATTACGTAAGTCCGACCTGACCTTTTGCTTTCACTCGAGAAAGAGCCAATCTGGCCGATGCATCTGCCGCGCGTATATGGCGAGTCTTTCTTAATAATTCAGCGGTCTTAAAACAAACGAAAAACTCGCGCGTGTGTATTTAAGCGGGAGTGCTGGAGTTATGCGCGTAACTTTAGATGTAATTAGGCGGTAGAGACGAAATACTCGTGACGAAGTGTTTTGATAGCGAGATTATGTTGTAATGCAGTGTAGCTTGGAGCTTTTAATCGTTGGATTTTTCTTCATTTTCTCTGGATTATCTCTTGATTGGGTGTAGTAAAAATCAAGATATCTATTAGAGTCGAGATTCGCTAATCATTTTTATACAGTAAAAGAAGAATATTTATTATACCCTTTGCATACAGCGTTATACAACATACCTGCAATTTCAAAGTGAAATCAAACACCGCATATACTCGCATATTCTCCAATTACGAAAACCTCTAACTTTTATGCCTAAAAGTCTTAACGATCATTTCCTGCGCACGAGATGAGCTCAACCGAAGTTTAATAATTATATCGAATATGCAGGACGGAAACATCGGCTCGGATTTGGTGATACGACCGCTTCCCGAGCGCGTGGTCAAGGAAGTCGTAAGTAAGGTGGACGAGCTGCACGGGTCGCATTTACTGCCAAACGTAACGAGGACGAAGCGGAGCCTCGAGCACACTAGCCACCACGTCGTGTACAAAAAGTCGATGCGGCCGATGGACGACGAATTCAGCGATTTCGGTGAGTAACTGCCATCCTTAGCTCCTTCTTCCCTTTTAATTGCGCCTCTTTGGCTTTTATATACCGCAGAGGCACCGCTTTGGAATTTTAAACTACAATGGCTGTTTCATTTGCAAGTTTAAAACCAGAAGTCGTTCCTCGCTGTCGTCCTTATTTGCGAAGGAGGAAGCGTTATTGACAATATTCTTGAAAGCGGAATCCCATATAATCATGTGCCCGTACATCCGTTGTTTTGAAACGTCTAGTCTGTTATTATATATAGTGAGGCAACGATCAGGCTTCACTCGGTTCTGGAAGGTAATGGACAATTGACGATTAAATTTCCGAAATTTCTCGGGCACGCCCACGCGCGGTCTTGCAATACGAAATTTCACTTCCGGAAAAAAGGTGTATGAAAATCTGACTTCTCAAAACGAGGTCGATGTGAACGTTAATCAAATCTCAGAGGTGTGAGCTATTTTACGGTTCGCCGATGCGACAAATATATGCATTAGAAAAGAATGGCAAAAAAAGGGAGCAGGATTATTAAAATACTTTCACCCGGACGAAACCGTTTTGAATTCAATTTGCTCGAGTCATATAGCCGCGGCGAGAAGTGGAAGCGCCGAAGCGATTACAATTTTAATTATTCATGTCGTATATTCACTTGCTTTGGCGGAAACGCGTACTGTGTACTCTTGCAACGCGCTTCGCGATAAAATTCTAAGAATATGTCTCATTGAGCAACTTCTGTATATTCTCAAGTTTTTCTGGAAAGTCAATTGTCATGTTTCAACAATGTTCATATCCGTCTAATTTCAAAAGACAATCACCGTTCGACGCTGTTGAATTTCCAGGGCCGAGGAGAAAAAGGAAACTTTTTTCTAAAAATCAAATTAAAATGCATATTTTGTCGCTGAGAGTATATACCAACGATTCTATTATGAATAATTTTTCAGCGTTCATGGAGCCGGATCACCTATCCAAGAGGTTCAGATCGAAGAGATCAGTTAGTAGCATTAGGTCGAAGCGAGAAGCGCCATACGTAATTTACCCCGAAATCCTCTGCATTGTCGACTACGACGGATACAGGTGAGAATGAAGTAATAAAAAAAAATCGGCCATGTACATTGGTTTACACCTTTCATTATTCAAAGTATAATACCGTCGTACACGCGCGAGATGTCTGTTGTTATATCGCGCCTCGATCTTTTAGCATCCGCGAATTAGCAGATTCGAAACTCTCGATGTCGATCTCGGGTTTCGAGATCGCTTTCACGACGCTACCTCTGGAATAAGCGCATTAGAGCCTCATTGATTATTCGCGAGAGAACAATGCCACACCCCGCGAATTCGAACTATACCTGCGCGTCTGCATACGCGTTCCTATGAAGTCCTTCTTTGTAATTCTGCGCTCGCGACCTTGATTCTTCATATAATTTATAGCTGTTCTAAAGGAATCTTTGCTTTACATATATATTTATTTATCGAGCATCGCGCTACGATTACAATAACGTATAAGATAAATAAATAAATAAATAAACTGCTCGTTCACTGTATCAATGCAACCGATTCTCGTATGCAAATAATATAACGTATGCAAGAATTCGGGAGCGTCTTGACGCGTCATTCATTGTCCTTCGAGGATCGTTCCTATATACAATAGCATCGATCGCGGCGGTTCGCGGAATAATGCATTATACGGAGCAGCGCGAATGACAATGCCAGATTTCCGAGGAATCGTCGAGGGTTCCCTAATGAGACTGGTTTTACGACGATATATATCTGTAGTGCTGTACATATCGTAAGAGAGGAAGGAAGCGGACGTTGACTAATTTTATCTTTCACAGATTGCACGGCGGCGATAATGTACAGATCAAACGATACTTCGTGTCATTCTGGAACGGAGTGGATCTTAGGTACAAGCTGCTAAAAGGCCCGAAGATACGCATCAGTATCGCGGGTATCATCATCTCTCGCGTGAGTAAACAATGCAGTTGATTTCATTAGAACTTTTGTATGCGATACGGAGAATTCGATCGGAAGTTTTACGATCTCGCGCTTTTCTCGACGTTCTTTACGACTTTGATACAAGACGCGGAGATGCGTTGTTTTTCTGTGCTAAAACAACACGTGGAACTTGGATTCAATTAGTACATCGGGTTGATTGAACTGTGTCGACGCGAAAGAAGCCTCGAGTTTTTCTATGAGAAATGATTTCTTTCAGGGAAGAGACGCCACGCCATACTTAGAAAGGAACCGCGTGGGACGAGATGCAATCGATTCGGCAGCTGCGCTGACCGACATGGGCAAATATCTATTTCGAGAAAGAAGACTTCCGGTTTACGACATCGCCGTTGCCGTTACAAAGTAAGGGTGTCTTATCGCACTGATAACGGTTATCGATTATTAATTGACCCTAATCGAACAATTTTGCACTCGTTTTATATATAATACGTTTTTTGTTCCATGTGTATCTAATTTACAATGCCATTTAGCCTCTTTTTGTACAAAATCAAAATTCACAACGGGCTGATCGTTTCACTTGTAATTGCAAACGTTGAATTTCTCAATCCTTTGATGGTCTTCTTTTATACTGCCACACTTGCATTTTTTAATCTATTTTGCAAGAGGAGTTCAAGTACGCGTTTACAAATTTCCGCGCAAACTTTTTACGGCGGGAGTAAATGTTTCAAGTCATGGGAAATTCACAAGGCAAGGAAGACCATAAAAGGCGCATATAAGAGAACAATCGTAAACTGCACATGAGCTTGTCTTTTTTTTTACTGTCACTTTAATTTTCAATCATTGCCTCCTGAATCTACAGACAAAATATAGTATATATACAAACATTGTATCCGTTGAATATCATATATATATATATTATATGACTGTCGTTAACAGTACAGTCACGCAGGTACTATATATTATATAGCCCTTCTCTATCTCGAAGCACTCTGATGACTTCATACTGTCCATGTTTTTTATTTCGTAAAACAGGTATGATATGTGCCGTCGTAGGAAAGGCGGCCGCTGCACTAAGGGAACTGCCGGTATGGTTTATTACATAGCGATCATGCTTTCCAATTATTTTTTATACAATTTTTTTTTAACGTACATTGTGTCTGTTTGAACGTATATATCGTATTTATTTTGTTGACAACAACAACCCATAATTTGGATTACTGACACACTCATCTCTTGTACATATATATATACATATATAATAGCAAACACGCCGTAAACCATTTTTTTTGTATTCCATCTAGTTTGTAATTTAGTTGTGAAATTGGGTCAATGGAAAACGAAATCGAGCGATTTTCATTTGAATAAGCGGCTTTGTTGCGCATTAACGAGCGAATTTTCCTTTCCTTTTTTCGCACAGCCGTCGAGTCTGTTTTCTACCTCTGCTCTACATAAAAAGTAGACGAGCCAACAAACGACAAGAGACAAAAAGAAAGAAGTAGAATCCAGACGAAATAATGAAAATCGCTTTTCACGGAGTAGATTTTGTGGAGTCGAATCACGCGTTGTGAAAGTCCCTCGCGTGCATCCATTAGTATGTCCCGTACACACTCGCCGGTACAACGAAAAAGAAACAAGACATTCTCGTTTGTTCTTAGTTCTCAATCCATTTGATTGTCTTGATTGTTCGGGATTAGGTTAGTACTGCCATTGCATTTTTTACGTGCGGGAATCTACGAGTGTATCTCATGTTCTCGAATGAATTTTTTCAACTTCCTTTTTCCCTGGTTTATTCATCTCATCGAAAATCGATAGCGCTCGAACGAAAAAACAGAGTCACTGCAAAGCTCCGAAGCTCCATGGATAATAAATTATTTGGCCACTGCACCTTTCTAAATAAGATGTATAAGCACCCGCTCTGTGAATAAAACCTAACGCGCTATCGGCTGCAGCTATCCGTCACCGTATATATGTACACACATAGTCTGCAGCGCACAGGACTTTCACATCGCGTCGTTTCGTATTTTGGGAAGCATGCAATGGGTCTGCAAGCGCGTTTGCAGGTCACGGGTCGTACAGCAACGTAGTCAAAAGGTCAAAGCAAGAAACACGCAGAACGTGACTAATCGATGTCCAAGAGCATGTCCTCTGCTGTCTACACAGCCGCAGAGCGAAGTAAAAGTTTAACGTGCGTTCGCCTCTCAAAACGCTGCCCTTTTCTTATTTTTCTTCTTTTCTCTCCGCGGCGCCTTGAAGTAACCCGAGGTGCATTTCGGTCACGTGCTGCCTGTGTCTCATTTGCTTCGTGCACTTTATATGCTTTAGTAGGACGTAAAGCAGAGCAGTAGAATGTGGCGCATATAATAATAGTAGTGGACATTTCCGATTTAAACACTCATGCGTTTCCCATATTTTTTTTGCCTTCCCCCGTGCACTCGCTCGTCTCGTACTTGGATCCGATATTCCATGCACGCTGTGCGGCTCTTTTCGATAGCCGCATATTCGAAGTGTATGTATGCGTGGGGTGTGTGTATGTGTATATGCGTGTGTGTGTGTGCGTGTGTCTGGAGAGACCACGACGAGAGTTCCGAAAAGTGGAGGCGAGCAGAGTTCCGTGGAAGTGTCGCACTAAAACAGCTCTCAAAGCACACATCTGCGCGCGTCATCGCTTTTCACATGAAAATCCGCGGCACTGCTCACATCGCATCTACCTTTATGATATATCCACGTAATGACGTAATTTTAGTTTATAATCCTAATTAATTACAGCCATTAACAGCCTCTTAACTCTTTAGACGAAAAAATTCAGAGAAACACGAAGGATCGTAAGCTGCGAAGGCTCGTAAATTCGATTGACATCTGAGCGACATCGATGTGTTTTCTTCCACTCGTTTATTTGCTATTTTTTTTGTGTACTCAACTCGAGGATGTTCTTTCTTTTTTATTATATTTTTTGGAAAATTTTTTTAAATTTTTTTGTCCACTCCTGCAATGTGACGTCTACTTAGCAGATGTATTGTTATGTGTCATGAGAACTGATGCGTACACACTCAGCATTTCTTGATATTGTCCTGTGAGACGCGCACGTCAACGTCCCCGAGAGATGATAAATAAGTAACGATGATAAAAGAGGATTTTTTTTATTGTTGCGTTACAGATTAGATATGTGCAGGAGGCAATATGCGAATGACGTGTGCAATAGAGGAACCGCAGGTACGTTTGTGTCGAGAAAAGAACAGAATGTGAAAATTTTCAAGCAAAATATCACGAAAAATCAATCAATTCATCATAAACTTTGCAATGAGACACTTTTACCTCTTACTTTACTACTTTTTGTGTGTTCACTTCGTTTTTTATGCTTTTCTTTTTGCATTTTTTTTCGTCAACTTTTTTTTCTACACTTTATTTTTCAAAACTTGCAGCGAAAATCTTGAGCTTTACACTTTTTTGTTTCCTTATGTATGTGTCTAATTTAATTTTTTTTTCTATCGAACATGTACCTACCTACGCGTTTGGTTCTTATAAAACTTTTGTTTCACTCATTTTTATGTGTCTCTTACTGTTCACAAATTGTGCACATGATGTCTTTGCCTTTTTCGTTCTATACTTTACTTTTTTTCTATGTTTTTTTCCTACTCAAGCGTGATTTGAGATTCAAATCTTGCATAATAATTGAAATTTCTTTGTATACCGAGAGATTATATCAAAGAAATCAAACATGCGAGTTTGTGTTAAAATATATATGTGTCATTTATAAACGATACTTCACGTCTCACAGTTATTTATTGTGTGATACTACGCTATAATTTTAAGCTAATTATACAACGGCTTACTATTTATTGACTAAGACTTTCTATAAAGAATCGATTTAATTATAAAAGTACTAATTGGCATATTGTCTTTTCGCAATCGATTGTCCCATCGAGAAGTTTCAATGTATTGCGAGTTTATGTAAATAACTGCGAGACGACGTTTCTCAAATACGCGACACGCTAGGTTTTTTTGCTAAGGTTCTTACGTATTCCTTTTCTTTGAAATGTATACTCTGTTTTCTCCCTTCGAATGCCACTATATAAGACCTTTTTTGCTCTTTGGCTGCCTTACTGACGTGGAGTGCGGTCGGTAAGTCTTTCCATAAAACAGGAAAAATGTGAGGTGAAACTTTCTGCATAAAAAGCGCTGCAGCAAATTACAGTTTTTCGGTATTAACGGTCTTTTATTTACCTTTTATCGGATTTCTTTTACAATCAATGCAAAAAATTGAACACGATGACTTAGATCTTGGAAGTTCTGCTAAAAAAACTAGTCGTTTTTGGATGAGTTTTCAATATTACATTTTTTTCGAAAGTTTGAGATAAAAAGTTATAGATAACGATAGTTTACTCCTTCGTTTAGATTAATAGTACCGTTTAGAGAATATCATACATTGATGAAATTAACACCAGATGCATGTCGCTTACGTGGATTGCCCACGTCTGGCTTGAAATAATGCAATGAACTTATGCTACAAAATAATAAAGATCGATCGAGCGGACTAATTCCGTCATCGAAGCCGTGGCTTGCTATAATCTTACTTCAATAATAATTATAATCATAATCAAAATACATTAACGTACCTAACAGTGAATTAACAAAAAGTGCTTTTATTCGACTAAATCGTGACTACCCGTGTAGACTTGATTTCCTTGTGTCGTTACTGCATAAAAGCTATAAAGTAGTAAGAATAAAGGCACTTTCTTTGCGCATATACCTATGATTTTTGCTCTGGTATTAATTTAAATTTAACCGCAAGAATAAGAGATGAGCTTTTACTGCTGAAAATAATAACCGAAGTATTTAGTTTCCTTAACCTCTGACTAAAATCATCATCGTAAAGTAAGGAACGCGGCAGAAGGAGGCAGCTAATAAATATTCTCTGCATAGGTTTCGCGTACGTGGGAGGAGCTTGCGTCGTCAACAAGAGACTTGAAAAAGTCAATTCGGTGGCTATAATAGAAGACACCGGCGGCTTCAGCGGCATTATCGTTGCTGCTCACGAAGTCGGCCATTTGTAAGTAAATTATGATCCACTAATAAAAACACTTTTAAAATGCCGTCCTATTTTTGTACGAAGAAACTAGTTCACAAATTTATAGTTCGGAATTAAGAACGATGCAATAGTTTTGAATATTCGGAGTTTCTTTTGCATTTTATCGCATATCCTAACATCTATCTTGATTCCAGATTGGGTGCTGTGCATGACGGTTCACCACCGCCGAGTTATCTCGGAGGACCTGGAGCTGAAAAGTGTCGCTGGGAAGATGGGTACATCATGAGTGATCTCAGGCACACGGAGAAAGGCTTCAAATGGTCTCACTGCAGCGTCTCGTCGTTCCATCATTTCTTAAAGTAGGGAAACTCACTTTTATTCGTGGAGAAAAATATATCGTCAAATTTAGTATATTTATTTATAAAAGCGCGATATATATCTTTACGGCATTATCTATATTGCATTATGTTCGGCAAATAAAGTCGATGCAATCGCTTCATTTCTTATAAACACCAGCCTATGCTATAACCATCGGCAACGTTACAAAATACCGATTTAATTTTGCTCGGGATTAGAAAACAATTATATAACACGAACGAATGAAATTTATAGCGGAGACACCGCGACGTGTCTTTACAATGCTCCTCACGAGGATGAGGCACTGCCAAGAGTATTGCCAGGAAAACTGCTGTCGCTCGACGCGCAGTGTCGAAAGGATCGCGGAACGAGCGCCTGCTTTGTAAGGATCTTTTTATTAAAATTTACTTATACCTTACATTTATCGTTTGCGCAATCTATCCAACTAAAGTATTACTTTTTATTCGACAAATGCAGAAAGACGATCGAGTCTGCGCTCAACTCTTCTGCTTCGACGCTGGTTCGGGTTA
This sequence comes from Muscidifurax raptorellus, assembly GCA_020010945.3. Lineage (NCBI taxonomy): Eukaryota > Metazoa > Arthropoda > Insecta > Hymenoptera > Pteromalidae > Muscidifurax > Muscidifurax raptorellus. Next base: position 5,347,741 of record CM052078.1, on the reverse strand, counting down.
CTGCGTGGCGTACAGGCCTGCAGCTGAAGGATCTCCCTGTGGAGATGGTCAAGTAAGACTATTTTTCTATATAAAGTACAATTTGATATTTTTTTCGAAAAGCGTAAAAAGCTCGTAAAGTTATCAAGTTTAATGAAATGGTGATTATAACTGGAGTTATACTTGCAATTTGCGTTTAAAGTATATTGGTATATTTTTTATCGTAAATCGTAAAACGGTTTTCATGATTCTTCCGTCTTCCGGTTCTTAGAGAAAGTATGCTTATTAGTATTTTTTTACTGTAAGGCGAATCTATAATGTTCAACCAGAGGTAAAAAACGCAACGCATATTTTCATTAATCATTATTTTATCGGCTACGATAAAGGTATCGATTAAAATAGTAATGTAAACGTTGACCATTTTATTAATAAACTTTTGAAAGTAATAATAAGTGGGAAAGCTTTGACATTGTTTTTATTTTTCAGTACTGCTTGAATGGAAAGTGCGTTGCTGAGCACGAGAACATCATTCCTGATTACACGCAGAACGTACCAACGTACGTGCGCCGAGAAAACCTTTACAACGCCGCCACGCAAAGTCGGCCGTTATACACGCGATATAATACCAGTACAACAGAATACAGGTAAAATTTAAGAACGTACTGTGCTGCGATTTATGCGCACTTATAACACAAAGACGGGGGTAGTAAAATACCCTTTGTTTTTAATGAAATGGCTATACAGTTAATTTTTATTGCTCATATTCTTGTATACGTTAGTTTAAATTATTCAATTTGATACTTTGCATACAAAAAAATATAATATCCCGTTGGCAATGAGTAACAGTATACGTCCTCATTCATAAAAAAAATATATGTATATATATATATCCCTCCAAAATAAAACAAAAAGAACCTCATAACGGAATAACGAAATATACTATGCAGGTATCCATGGGATAGTACGACACGCAGCACGTACCAGTCAAAGTTTAAATACACGACGCCGTACTCGAATACGATCGCGTCGACAACTACGACAACGGCGTCGCCAAGCCTGGTGACGTCGCACTACACTACGGCCTCGACGCCGTACACGCGCTACACCCACTCGACCGTCAGTAACTTCATTACCGACGATTACAATAAGAAATACAGTTACAATTACAATAATGACTATAACAATAACAAAAACAACAACAACGCGTACACCACTGCCACGACCAGAAGGACGAATCCTTATGACTACTCGCGAACTTACAATTCGAAAGATAGCGACAGTCCAAACGACGTTAGTTATGTTCCGAAAGTCACGCCGTTCAGGTATAAGACTACCGTCAGATCGACGTCGCTCGCTACGACGAGTACCAACGCCGCCCAATACGGTCCGCAAACTTACGGTCATGGTAAGGATGGAGCTAGGCGAGAACAGCTCTATATGGCAGATCTTGTCAAAATTTTAATTCTACTCTCAAAATTCTTCTGGGTGCTCGACAACTCTATTGGTTGAAACAATCTGTTTTTTTTTCAAAAAACTTTTGGCATAATTTTCAAAATTTCACCGAATTCTCTAAACTTTTTATCTAAACTTCTTCTAAAGTCTCTTTTGGCTAATTTAATTTTCAAAATTTTCTGTAGCACTTTTTTTCTCTCAATTCGTTTCTGTAACTTTACTAGTTGATTAATGTTCTTCAAATTCTCCGCTAACTCGCTACGAGTTTATTTACTTTTTGATATACATTCCTTTGGGATCGCCTTTAAAATTATTATTTTTACTCTTGTTTTTATTGAGCTTTATTGTTTCTAATTTATATCATTTCACCTGTAAAACTAATGTTTTGATTGATACGTAAAAAGTTTCCAGTTTAGTGAATCATAAAATATTCCATTTTCTGCTGTTATTTTATAATTTTTACTTTTTTGTTTTAATTTTGAAAACTGCAAATTTTATGTATTCATTAAGAATTTACGATATATTCATAATTTTTCTTGTCAACAAAAACATCCGTTTCTTGACATCCGTGTTCACTTCGTTGCTTATCCACAATTGATAAAGCTCAGCAGCTTTCCTGCGCATCAAGAAAAATCTTTTTTACAGACGATTAACACAACTGACGCAAATTCACTCGATTCTATTATTCGTTCATTATTCGAACGTTCTAGCTGTTGTACATACATTACACGCTCTACTGACATCTTTTAAAAACATGTTACTTTTCAGGAATATTATCATTCACTTTATCATTACTTTACCTATCACCGAATTCACTACGAGACTGTGAATTTACGATGTATTACACATAAACTTTCACTATACTTGTAAACTTATATATATATTTTCCGAACTTTACTATCAAATTTCTTTGTTTTACTAATGTTCATAACAAAAAACTTTCAATTTTTATGTATATTATATCTTATAATTTAAAAAAAATTAGTGTAAATACATTTTGTTATTATTGTGAAAATATAATGTTTGAATCACGTATAGTCTTATATTGAACATTGATTACAATGCTTATAAACGAAAAAAGATCATACCTATATATACACTTTACTACTCGTATCACTATTGTATTCTATATAGTCTATAATGTAACTTTCTGATTCTTCATAATCTATTTATCTTTGAACTATTAATTCCTCGTACACCAATTTCTCGATCTAAGTTTTTAGATATACAAAGTCAAACCAAATTTTTCAATAAAACTTAAGATCAAGAAATTAGGTTCTATTCCCGTATGTACAATAATCACGCGACTAACGAGAATTATTTTTCTGAAAATTTAGAAACAGAGGCCGGTGAATGCCAGGACGTAGGGACGGATTGCGCAGAGCTGATCGACAGGCTGAGGACATGGCTGTGCCATCTGCAATCAGTGAAAAGTCGCTGTTGCGCGTCCCTCAAGACGATTTGCTGAAAAAGTGGCTCGAAATCGCGCCGAAATGGAAAGAGATGAAAACCCGAAAGAGAGACACACGGAGCAGCCGAGAGCGAAAACCTATAAAGATGCAGTGCGGGAGTAATGAATGCCGAGGTGCTCTCGTCATGGGCGAAGCGCAACGACTGTTGATGTAATGCGATCGATTCGTCACACAGAAACGCGTCCGGCGAATTGTTTTTTCTTTATTTTTTTTTCTCCAACGAAAGACGGAGCGAGCTGAATGAATATAAAAAAAAGAAACTAATGCGCGAGAAAAGCCAAGCGAGGATGGAAGCAAGCTGGCAAGAGAGAAAAAGGACACGGCGACGCGAGTCGAAAGAGACACATGGAGATTTTCCCTTTCCTTCCAACCATCACCTACCACCTGTACCCCCCCCCCCCCCTTCCCGCCCCTGTAACTCCTTTCCTCATTCCTCGGCTTCCACTGTATTTTTCTTTCTCTCTCCTGCTCTTCAGCTTGCGCGTCGTGTTGATGGAGCGCGTCGATCCGTGATATTTTTCAAGAAAAAAAGATAGAGAGCGCGAGAGTGAGAACGAGAGAGCAAGAGCGAATAGAAAGAGTGAGATCGTTCATCCGCTTTCGGGACGAGCTCGCGACAGCTTAACGCACCCTTTTTTCGCACTGAGGAATCGCGAGGAATGCCCCTTGATTCTCAATCTTCCCTTCCCCTTACCCCCTGTACTCTCCCTCCTATACTCTTTTTTTACGTCTGAGTCTGTATTTATGTGCGATATCGTCGAGACTTGACTCGACGCACGAGAGCGTATTTCCAATTTATTTTATTTTATTTTGTTTTTTTTTTACTATAAAGTACGTTTTTTGCGTCGAATATGCGCACAACGACGACGTCGCGATGCGACCCCGGCAGTTTATTATGTTTGTTACCATCAGAGCAGCAAAAATTACCGGCGAAATCTTGTAAACGAAATCTTTGTAGCATAAAATAAACAGTAGTGTATAATTGTATGATAATTACTGTTTTACTTTTCTTTCAACCTTTACTGTCCTAATCCTTTCTTCATTTAGCGATTAATACCTAAGTAGGAAATTAATTATAAGACAATAAGTGCGAGTGGTGCGAAGAAAGTCATTGAATGTTTAAAAAAGAAGCGTGTTGAGAAGAAAAAGCATGTATAAAATTTGGTTAATATGAATATTTACTTATTTTTCTTGAACATAAAGTCGCATACGATACGAAAGGTGTGATAGGAGCAATAATATAACACTTCAATGGTATTGATATTAGTATTTTGGCGATTTTCAAATCATTATCTTATGAAATTATAGTATTGTTATCCTTATCTTTAAAATTTTTATTTATGTAAAAAGTGGGTAAATATTATATAAGAGCAACTTTATAATTAATAAATTTTAAGTTCCATAGTATGTACACAATGTATTAAATTTATAATTATATGTTTAAATCAATAAAAGAGAATTTTATAAATATTAAGATATTCAGTGTCAAAACAATTTTAATCACAATAATAAATTGTCATTTTTCCAAAATCTGCCATTTATTTTAGATGAACTAAATAATGCGATACGCTATTCGCATTATAGATACTAAACATTCTAGTTAAATGCGAATGATAAACAGTTTCCTGGCATTATTTTAAAAAGCACGCGTACACACAGCTGCATATCATAATTCACATAAATTAGAATCAATCAAGCACACATTTTTAGGCTCATTAAAATATCAGCACTTTGAAAAATGTTTATTTATTCAATTCAATATTCTTTTAACATTACTTGTCACAAAAATGATTAACAAAATCTAATTGTATTACCAAGATAAGTTCACCAGATCCAGTAAACGAATTCAGCTCAAATATCGGAAAATTAATCCTATAGTTGTACCTATGAATGAACCATGGGCGTTATTGCAGAAAATTGATTTCCTATAGCTAAAACTTTTAACTAAAAACAATTTACTTAATTTCAATTCCTAATTTTAATCAACTAATATTATATACATTTTGTTTATCTATAGTAGGAAAAAGTAGAATAAAATCATATTACTTTGACCACTTATATAACTGATGTATCTTTATTTAATTGAAAAATGGTTATGCATTCAAGAAAAAGCAAAAAGAGTTTTTGCTCTTGGCATGATAATATTCAAAAAATTAAATGCTTCTTTTTCACATAATTGTAGCATGTGCGTTTCATTGATGAAAGATAAGATTTTGACAATAGTCAAGAGTTCTTATCTGGTTTTGATTATTTGCTAAAAAATGACGCAAAATGCAAATTTTTTCAATATTAATACCTTTCATTTAATTTCTGGTTTTGATGTGCATAATATGAATTAGTTATAAATGACAGAATTTAAAAATGACTATTGGTACATTGAATAGAAGAATTAATTTTGTATTTTTCGCATATAATTTTTCAGTTATGTTAATATCTTATAAATATTTGGTAATAACCTTATTTACAATTATATCATACATATTGCAATTTTAATTTAGTATTCTTGCTTTGATTTCTTAAAAAGAAAGCCTTTCCACATAAAGAGAATAGTGCAACGGCAAATGTAAATGCTCAACATTGCAATACTCGAAGTTTAATTATTAGAACACGTAAATCCGTATAAATAGTTAACATACATTTAAATCTTTCAATCAATAATGTGATAGATCGGTTCCTCTTTAATTAAATGTAAGTACAAGTGTTCGTTTGAATGTTCGCAAACATATAATTTCAAGTCGTGTAGCTTATAACGATTCTTCGAATGATTTCTTACGCATTTTCACGACGTCTTAGACGCTTCGTGCTCGGCGTTTTTTTACTGGTAGTTGAAATAATAACTAACAACAGATTCTTTAAAAATTACATTATCGTTGATAACCAATTAATCTAAAAAAATCATAAATGTTAAATATCAACGTCTAACATTCCAAGAGTAACAATATATTTAAAATAATGTTGTTTCTTTTATTTTCATCCTTTGTTGTACTAGCGATGTCTAGTCATGGATCCAAGGTAAGAAAGCATTCTTCATTTCCTCATTCCGTCAGTGATTAATGCATCTTATTACAACGTTTATTCTTCAGATTCATGAACAAATGACTGCTGAAGAAGTACACTCAATATTTCGAACTACTCACGATGAAGGTTTGTGCCAATTTTTCATCGAAACTAGACTATATGTTCAATTGCCTTTCGTAACTTTAAATGCTTTGTAGTTCCTGAATACGAAGTCGTTCCAGTCGCTCATGCCATTCATGAAAATAGTCAAAATGACTCAATACATCGCATTGTACAAATAAGAAGTTTCAAGCGTGACATAAGACTGTATTTGGAACCTACGGAAGGAATTTTGGCAGCGGGAGATCTTCCTATGTGGACCGCGGAAGGAGATAAAAATTCACCTTGGGGTATCAAATATACTGAAATCCGCAAAGTAATAACTTGAACATATATAACTGAAAATGGTTGTTTTATAAAATTGGGATATTTTACGAACAAGCTAAATTTTATAATATTTTAGGGAATAAAAGAAAGGATGTATTTTTACCAAGATCACTATAATTTGGCTGCTTTCACCAGCACTCATGACGAGCATGGAGAAATTCTTTTTGTAAGTTATCTTGCCGATACTCGCTTTGCAATCACAATACATTTGTACGATGCATTATGTAACGTAAAAATATAAATAACAGGATGGAACTATTGGTGATGATTTTGTTGTTCGTCCTCTACCAGCAAGGTTGCGCAAGGAATTTTCAAGAGCTAAACGCAGCATCCATGAAGATTTTCCGCTATTCAATCGCACAGTTTATCATCCTAATCTTAAACATACATATCATCACGTTGTATACAAGAAAAAAGAAGTATCATTTGATGGAATACGGGAAAGTAAGTAATATCAATGTGCATTCGTACTAGAAATGAATATGAATTCTTATTAGAAATGTTATACATTTTGATATAAATATTCTTTTTAGAAATTGGGTCATACGTTTTAAAAGATAAATCCGAGAATGAATCATCTCGAACAAAGCGTTCTACCGAAAGTAACTATAACCCAAAATCAGTTTATCCACAGATTTTAGTAGTACTGGATTATAATCAATACTTGTAAGTATAACCCATTAAAATTTAAATCTTACAACTATAAAGAACCTTGATAAATCAATATTTAATAGATCTCTTCAGGATTTTGCGGAAGTAAAACGTTACGTTATTTCATTCTGGAATGCAGTTGATTTAAGATATCGTGTATTTGTTAATCCTGAGGTTCGAATAAATATTGCTGGAATAATTGTAGCAACGGTATGATATCATTTGAATATTATGATGTCAACACATATTACAAATGATAATAATTAATTTGAAAATTTCAGGATCCAAATGGAACTCCATACACTCAAAACCATCGTACAAGGCCTGTTGATGGTCCTATTATAGATGCCGATAAAGCATTAGACAATATGGCTGAATATTTCTTTGAAGAAACAATGAACGAAGACTTAAACAGATTTGTTCTTGAAAGAGACTTTGATATGGTTATGCTAATGACTCAGTAAGTTCTCGCCAAAGATAATAAAAATATTAATTATCAGTATTTAAGTTAATGATTTATATTTTCTCACAGATTAGACTTGTGTAACCTTGAGCCTGAGGATCACGACTTTGATTGCACAACTTTAGGTAAATTTTTAATTATTTACGACCACTCTAATTCATTTCTAAAAGTATCAGCAATATTATATATTTTTTCACCTAGGTTTCGCGGTTCGAGGAGGTGCTTGTACTGTTAATATGCGAGAAACAAAGATGGAAGCTGTTGGACTGGTTGAAGATAATGGTGGTTACGTAGGAATAATTCCCGCTGCTCATGAAGTTGGACATCTGTGAGTATAATTTCTTTTGTATACACTTTATTACTTACCATACTCATAAATGAATATTCAACTTTTGAATACATGTATTATTTATGTGGAATAAATAAAATACTCGAATTATTTTCGTTTAATATATAATACATCATAAATTGCTTTGACGTTCAGGCTCGGAGCTCCTCACGACGGACACGAGCAGGAAGACAAAACAACATGCCCAGCTTACGGTGGTTACATTATGACGGGGATGTTAATGCTTACCAAAAATGTTTTTATGTGGTCGTCCTGCAGTATGGAATATTTTCAAGATTTCTTCCAGTAATTAATATTATTTTTTTAAATATAATAATCTTGTATGCAATTAAAATTGAGCTAAATAACAATTCGTGCTCGCAGTTCCCCAAGAGCTGAGTGTATGTACGATCCTCCTAGGAAGGTAAGAGCAATGCCTCGTCGTTTACCAGGACAAGTTTTATCTCTGGACGAACAATGTGACAGAATAAAAGGGACCTACGCTTGTAACGTAAGATAATGATTCTTGAGTTTTGAAATTTGAATTAACACGCGATCTTCCATTTACAATGATATTTTTATTTATCAATAATAGAAAGATGAGAGTGCATGCATCCATTTGGATTGTTTCATCCCAGCTTCAGGCGGTCAGTGCCTTCCAGTAGCGCCAGCTGCAGAAGGTTCTTTTTGTGGAAAAGGACGAGTGAGTTATTTAATTATAGAAGTAACTTTCATACTCGATACAGCTGTCAGTATAATAAAATATTTATTGTCGTTGCAGTTTTGCATTAATGGACGGTGTGTGAGTCAAAACACAACCCACGTTCTACTGCAGTTTGCTCCCTCACCAGATGAGGAACAACCATATACCGATGATATTGACCAAGACGTGGAAATGAATTCTCCATTTAACATTGAAAGAAATTAAATCCAACGTAAGTGAGAAAAATTGGATTGATCGAAGATGTGGAAAATTGAGACACGTGCAAAGTCATGCTATTCAAGGTTCTGTACCAAAAAGTCAAAAATACTAAACATGACAAAAAATGTGTCTTGAAGAGAATGTTAATAAAATAGAAAGACTTTGTCGCATTTAAACAGGTGTTATTGTGACGCTTATTTGACGCACTTTGAGCGGCTGTCATTGACCAAATACGAGGTCCCGAATAATATTATAAGCTTGTGCTGGTCATGAGAATTTTACTCTTTCATGGTAGTGTATTTATATACACTAATCATTGGTAAATTGTTAATTTCCGATATTTTATTATGTCGTAAACTTTTAGCACATGTTATATTTTTATATTTGAAAATATGTATGCTAGTCAATAACAATAAAGAAACGCGTGATAAAGTCTAAACCAACAATTTTTAACACTTGTAATTGTTTATAACACATGGATGCATCAACTGTTAGAAAATAAATAAATTCTATAAAATTGAATTAAACCTTTCATTGCAGCACTGAATGCTTTACATTCTAATATAACTTGAAAGCTGATGTTCAATTGCACATAAAGCGTACACATGTGGAAAACTGATGACGTTTTCAAGTATTGTTTCTTGTTTAAACAACAGTTACATCATTCAAGCTGGTCCATTGTCAGAATTCTTCTTGGTATTTAAGTATTCACGCTTCAAAATAAATTACCGTGCATAATTATCAGTCGTGACTAACCATACCCAGTAATTTTTAACTGATAATACTTTTAGCCTTATCTGAATCTGAGAATAGAAACAATAACAACGCACAAAAAGGCGATATGACGCGGCACACACGCGCCAAGCAAACGTAATATTTTACCGGAATTAATAAAGGCTACATGAGGCAAAAGTAATCGGGTTATTCAAAAAATAAAGAGGCAACCCACCCAGGAAGAACAACACGCGCCTAACGTCGAGAAGCCGGCGCGTGAGAGCTTTCCGCGGGGGGGAACGAAGCTCATTTCGAGCGGACGAAATAAAATCAAGGCCTCGACGGGCAGACGCGCCGCTGTGCACCCGCGTATATGCGGGGAGTAGAACGGAGTGAAGGTAGGAAGGAAGGAAGGAAGAAAGCAGTAAAGACTGCGAGTAGGGAAGTCTCGGGCGGCGTATGGCATTACACGGGCAGGGGTGAAGGGAAGGCCTCGCGCCCTGCCTTAAACGGGATATGTAACGTAGGAAATGGAAGAAACAAGGTGTACTCGGCAGCGTAAGACGGGCCCGAATTATTAAAGGTCGGAGAGCGAGCAAGAGAGAAGAAGAGACGAGGGAAAGTCTCGTGGAAAATGAGCCCCGGTCGAGGTGACATCTGGCTGAGGCTGCTGCTGCGCGTCGCCTTTTTATATTCAGCTCGCATGCATGGCACGGCACCACTGGCCTTCCCTCCCTCTGCAGGCACATATATATATATATATTTCTATACGCGTGTAACGTCTTGGGAACACGTCCACGGTGGGCGGGAGATGAAGGAAAATGGATAATATTCGCGTGTATGTGCGAGGCGCGGCACGACGAATACGAACGAGCCGCCCTGCTCGGGGATCCTCTATCTTTTTCTCTCTTTCTTCTGGCTTCGCTGCTGCCTTTTTTACCGAGCTTTTTCGTCTTCTTCTTCTTCTTCTTCTTGCGGAGCTTCCAAAGGCCGAGACGTTACGAGATTTTCAAATACTTTTTATCGGAATTCATGGTGCTGCTTTTCTTCGATAACGTCGTCGATGTATCGCGTACCGGTGATGTTGGATAAAAATATCGAAATGTAAGTATATATCTACAGGATTGATTTCGGGATGTACGTATAGCAGATCCGATTTGCAGCCCGACAATCTTGTGCATACACATATATATCCCGGTCGAGTAAATCAAGGATTTCGTTTCAAACGATCGATGAGAATTGCTATAATCGCGGTGAAAATTGAAGCTCGACACACGAGTCCTATTACATTATTAGGCTTCGCTTATCTCAGCTGGCGCAGCCGTAAAAAGTCATCTCCTCGTAGGAGCGTCTCACCAGCACGCGCTCACACACCCCGTGAATATCACTTGGAGAACGAACTACGGTCTGCAGGGTATTTTGCTGTGTATAATTACGTGGGGGGTGCAACAGCGAACACCCACACAGCTACTGATAATATTATTATTACGGTTAAGAAACGGCTCCCAGGACGCTTCGCGCGGGCCAAGTTCGGAAAGCTTTACTAAATTATTATTAAGCGGAAACTTGCGGGACGACACTTAATTACTTAACAAGTTGCCACTCTCGCGGCGAGACGCGGCATGTATACATGCACTCGCGCGCGCGCGCGCGCAAAAAGTCGAAGCCTTAAATTTCGAGAGAGGAAAAGCGGGATCCTTCTCGCTCGGGCATACGTTTCCCTATCTGCGCCATTAAAACTTAATTGGAGTTGAAGTCCTCTCTTCTTCTCTCCTTTTTCTCCGTGTCTTTCTCTGCCGCGGCGCTATAGGTGCGAGAGAAAATGAGAGGAAATTGCTGGGGGGAGCAGCGTAAATCAGGAGTTATCACCTCGAGAGCAGCCCGCGACTTCTCGCGACGACGAGCGACTATTACGCCGGCCGAGAGTCTTCATTAGGCATTTGCGCGCGAGGTCCGCTAACAAATGTAAATCGCTCGGAACTTTGCGGTACGCGGGAAAGGGGATGTTAGTGCTGCAGGAGGACGCGTGGCTTGCGGCGCGTCGAACGGGTGCCGCGGCAATACGGAAGAGGAGCCTTTAATTGACTAACATTGGCTCGATGTCGACCGAGCCGTAATCGATTTCGGAACATCAATGTTGCTTAGACGCCGTCGAGATCTGTTGTAGTCGACGACTCTTATCAGCTTCATCGTCTCTGATGAGCTTCGGGTCTGTAGAGGCCGATTGCGAAGTCTCTGCGGGCGAATTACGTGATGAGGTTGTATAATTTTTATGCAACGAGATTTTGTTTCACTATCCTTTTTTGTCACAGGATTATTCATACATGCAAATGGCCCGTGCGAAATCTTCTTTTCTAAATTAAATCGAGGAATTGATAATACAAAGGTGTATCGGAGACCGTCGAGAAGTGCTGTCATCTGCGGGACTTTGCCGGAAGCATGCGTACCGAATCGCAGAATACTGCATTACCAACTCGAGAATACACGAGAATTGTAACTTATAAGGCAAGCATTTATTATTCCCGCGTGTAATCGTCAATTTTGAAGCAATAATCTTTTAACAAAGTAGTGATCGAACAAATACCATATATATATATATCGCGTTTCGACGAAAGCCGCGCGTTAATTTCCAGCAGAGAAAGATAAATTTCATCCCAACGGAAAAGTTTAAACGATCCCGTCCATTCACCGCTGATCGAAAAAAGCTCGAACGTGCGCGACGTACAAACCGACGCTACATCGCTGCCATTCTCGTTCCAACGACGACGGCAGCAGCGACGACGTGCGGCTAAATTACATGATCGTCCGTCGTGTCGCTCAAGCCGACCAAAAAGTTGGCACGAAATAATTGATAAATGTCCACCGACCATACATATATATATATATATATATATATACGGAAAGGCAACAGCAGCAGTAGTAGTAGTAGAGGACGCATAGGTGCGTCGACCCTTTCCCGCGTATAGCTAGAGGTAAAGGGGTGAGCGAGTTGTGCTGCGCGCAGGGGTGTGATTTACTGCTTGAGAGGGAGTGAAAACTGTTGTCATGGCCGGTGGGAAGTATTGCCGGCGCTGTTGCGCCCGCGAGCTATGCCGTGTGAGAGCGAAAAAAGAAAGCGATAATAAAACTGACGGAGAGCGAGAGTAGTGCGCAGAGAGAGAGAGAAAGAGGATAGCGCAAGGGAAAGTGAGAAGGGGGGATAAAAATTGTTTCGCTATACTGGTTGTTGGAAAAAAGAGGGGCGCGTCGACTGTTTTGCGTTGAAATTATTATACTTCGGATGTATGTGTGTGAAGGACGGTTCATTCGAAACATTCTTGTAGTTGAAGAGCCCACCGTCGGAAACGCTGCTTTTGAAAGAGCGTCTAAATATTCATAACATATATACGTATATGAATATATAATTGAAAAGAAAGTCGCCGAGGATGAATTTTCTTGAAAATCTCCGTAAATTATAGCCAGAGATGATTAAGTATTAAAAATTTGTCTCTCGAGTTCTTCAATTATACGCGGATATTACCGAGCGAGATATATTGAGAAAAAAAATCAATAACCACATTAAATCTCAATCATCCGACTTTATTCGTTAATAAACGCCGTGTAATGGCGGCGCAATAAGCAATAATACATAGGCAGCGAGCGTCGAGCTTGTCGTTATTTATCGCGTATTTTCCCTGCGCGAGTTTATGTAAGACCAGCTCTGAGAGCGAATCGTACTCGGGGCTGTTCGCTCAAGCTCGCCCGTGATAGAACTCATTTTTTCCGCAGCAGCTGATATTGAAGCACGTAAAGCATCTAATTTATATCAGGAGGAAATTACTGTAAGAACGATGGTAACTCCATCGTCTTCAAGTAGAGAGACGGCGAGGACGACGGCGCTGCAGCATCGCCTTCTTTTTGCCTCCTAGTTCCATCCTCCCCCCCCCCCTCTCAGTCTTTTTCTCGCGTGTATATACCTATATATAGCTATTGTGCCCGCGTGTTCCTTTCTTTCCGCGCGCCAGCGTCGCATCGCCGCCGAGGCATAATTGCTCACGTACCGAGCGGGCGACGAGTAGAAAAAGAGAATAAGTGCGCGCGAGGAAGGGAGAAGCAGAGAGAGAGAGAGAGAGAGAGAGAGAGAGAGAGAGAGAGAGAGAGAAGAAAATAGGCAGGACAATGCGCGGAGGGGCTGAAAAAGAAGAGAAACCGAGCGATCGAAGAGGACATAGTGCCGGGTCAGCCGGAACCTAACGACCCATCGGCAGCGCCCAATCACTGGATGTTAATTGTTCGGACCAGCGCGCCGCGGAAGGCGAATCAACGAATCGCCGATGCGACAAAAGTAATCGTGCGCCACACACCGTGCACCCACTATACTGTCCTCGTCTTTCTGTACTCCCTCTCGCCCGCGCTATATATGTAATAAATGCCGTCAAGGCTGACCAAGCCGCGGCTGTCTCTTTCTTTTCCTTTTCCTTGCTGTATCTATATATACTATACTGTTGACCTTCCGTTCTTGGAGAAATATATATATATATATATAAGTATATATCTCTGTATGTAGGTATACGTCGACACGTAATGCGGAGTTTGGACAAACCAATAGAATGACGCAGATTTAGCGGGCCATTCAGCGAGATTGATGTACCGATGGCTCTGCTTCCTCCTCTCGTATAGCAAAAGTCATTGTGGGCTTTACGAGCGGCCCGGCTATTGTATATTATGTGTACAAGTGCGCCGGATATATCTTTATTATTTTTGGACTGGAAAGGAGCTGCACATTTACTGGAAATTGCGTATATACGATTCGTTCTTGTACATAAAACGGGCTGGCGTGTTATTGTACTTTTTATTATATAATTCCACGACTTATAATTGTTATCGACACTTCATCCGGAAAACGAATCTGCGCGCGCAAAGCTTGTGTAACATCTCTTAGATCAACAATATACGCAACAAACATATTCGAGAGACGAAAGGAGGAGCGAGTTTGACTAAATCTATTCTTATATATACACATGGAAACGCGTACCATATCAGCTGATATCAATTAAATTGAACGATTCGCAGTTTAACTTTGGCTCGCGCGACTAAAAAATGCTCTGGCCATTTTTCATCGCCTCTCCGTAGCGAGAGCAAACAGCGCATAGCAGCAGTGCACCGGTCCGTTTTCGCGACATTACCGGGCCTTTGCCCCCCACGTTTCCGCCCTCACTCCCCCGCAGCAGCGCAGGAAAATTGAAGAGGCACGAGCGCACTCGCACGAAAGAAACATTTTTATTCGTGATTAATATCCTATGAAGCCCAATCTGCATGCAAACGTTCGCCCTTAACGCCCCGCCGTATATGGAAGCGTGCTCGTACAACTGTGCGCTGCTATATAGCTATATCGCAAGTATAGATAGTCGACGTCATTGTTGGTGGTGCAGGTGCAGATCGTAGGCGAGCTTGGCAGTTACGGGAAAATGAAAAATCTATAGAGCGATGTAGCAAATATATTTTCGTGTCTTTATTCTTGTTCGACTGCGGATTTCAAAATATTTTGATGCTCTGCGGCACTGAATAATTATGCATTTTGTATATTCCTTACGAAGATTTATATCTATAATAAAATATATACAAATTAATGAAATTATGAAAGTATATCACGTAATCGATGTCGAAGTCCTTTTTGTGTACCGAATCGAGAAATCCTGTTCCGATGAGAAATAAAAAAAATGAATATTCACGAGCGCGAATCCTTGCATTCGCTTGGGAAAGAACAGTGCTCGAAGATCGGGATTCGTGATTCTTGGTAGCTGGAGTATCGACTATAAAAAAGCCAGAGACTCAGGATTCAGCACTCATTTCTCTGTTTCTTTTCCAACTTGACACTCCTCTGTCCGAGCGCCTAATACGCTTCTGATCATGAAGTCGGTGAGTATAATATCGTAGATAAATTTTATATTCTTATAAAAAAATTGCAAAAAGATCTATTAACAATAAATTAAATTATTCGCAGATCGCAGCTTTCTTCGCCCTTCTGGCCGTTGTCTCCGTCAAGGCTCTTCCGACACAAAACGACGTCTACCTGGTGAACGAGACTCCTTCGAACAACATCGGTACCGGCGGTTACCAATTCGGTTACGAGACGAGCGATAACCAGAACCGATTCGAAGTCGCTCAACTCGTCGCTGTGCCCAATGCCCGAACTGGAGAATTAAACAACGTCCTCAGCGTGCAAGGATATTACAGCTTTGTCGATAACACCGGCAGACACTATTACCTCGTCGAATACACCGCTGATGAAAATGGGTATCGTCCTAAAGTCACATACAAGCAATTGTAAACTTTACTCCTTTCTTCAATAAATTCTATTTATTTTACACTAAATATCTGGATTTAACCTTATCAGCAAAGTCAAAACGTTCATTCGCGAACCTCCTAACGCGCGAGCCGAATAAGCATTTCGATCGTAGTATCGCGAAATCATCGTAAAATTAGCATAAAACCAACTGTTTCGGCATTCCCGAGAAGAACGCAAAAACTTTCACTTCGTTTCTATCCCTCTCCTCGTCGCTCGCGCGTCTCCAGCACTTACACTATATATACACACAAGATGCACAAACACACGTGTAGAGCCAGTCTCGCGGAGCTTTTAGGAGCGTTATCGCTCCGTATACTCCTACACCCCCGCGCACACGTGGTCCTTTCGCTCCTCCGCAAACTGCGCGCAGCTCACCGCGGCCCCGATAGCGCGGGAATCTTAATTGAGACGAAGTTTCCAGCCGGAAAATTGCGTGCGCCGAAAACAGAGACAACGACGCGAGAGCTCGCGCGCGACAATAAGGGAAATTTAGCGCTGGAACGCCGCTTTAGCTTATACATAAATTATGCGAGGAGGGGAGAGACGGCGAAGAACGATTATTTAAGCTCGGCCTTCTAGCAGTAAGTTTCTTCAGTTTCCTGCTGGAGGGAGATGCCGCGCGTCGGTGTGTACGTGTATTATATATACAAGTGTGTGTGGGAGGGGCACATGCGAGTATGAACGTATGTGCACTTGCGGAGTTGGAAAAGCGGGGCGTTTATGGCTGACGAAATTGCAGCTCTGGAAATTTACGTTACGCTGATAAGAAGCGTTTCTTCGTTCTTGCTTTTTGCTACTTTCAGTTTTGTCGATCTACTTTTTGACATATTACAAAGTTTTAATTGCTCGTACATCGCAGTGTTGAACTATATACAGAAATTTTGTTTCGAATACGAATAAAAACAGTGGCACGTAAACTTGCGAAAATCTATATATATATATATCAGCTATTGCAGTAAATCATAACTCAAGGAACCCTTCGAACAAAGGGCTCCTTTGCACCCATTGTCAAACCTGCATAGCCGTAGCGTACAGTAATCAACGGTCCTGTGTCAAGTACTCCGAACCGCACTTGACAATAGCTTTGTGTATTTATAGGATTAAATTTGGTTCCAGCTAGTGCATCATCATAACCATTAAATTGGTCGGATTTTCGTGAAAATGGAGAAATTAATAATATGCCACTCAATATTGTACACTCAATTACAATATCGCAGGAAGAGACTAGCCTCCCGAAGTATTAAATCATCCAAAAGAAGGATGCTCGGCACATTTTTCTTTCAACTTTTAAGCATAGCCCAGGCTGCTTTTAATAGGTTTCATAAATTTCGTGTATACTTTAAAAATTCTCGCTCACTTCTCAACTCAACATAATACGCGTACTCGTTTAAATTTATTTAGCGATTCAATCAGCCAGACCCTTGGCTCCCGCGGCGAGTGTCCGCGGGCTCGTCCGCCGCAAGTCGAGCTTTTTCAGTGCGCGCGCGCGCGCGCGGCAAAAAAGTTATATTTGCGCGTATCCCGCAAAGGGAGCAAGTAACGGGCGCAGCGACGTCTTTTCTCGGGGGACTTTTGCCATTCTCTTTTGGCGCCCCCGTCGCACTTTTCATCTCCGCGCACGCATCGGATTAGACGCTTCTCGGGGAGCTTTCGCATAAATCGTTGTTTGCGGTCTTGCGCTTCTTCTTTTTTCATCCAATATATACGTATATATAATTTTGTACGCGTGTCTAGCTATATACATATAGGGTTTCTTCTCGCTTTTCCCTCGCTATTACTTCTTCGCGGCATTTGATGTGACTTTTTTGGATGAATAATATATTCCCGCACACGGCGCTACTGCGACGCGGCCACAATCGGCTTTGATGCTCAAAGCCACAGATAGAATAAAGTGAGGCGAGCTCTACGCGAATACCTATCCCGTCTGAGGAGATTATTTGATTTATGCAGTTTCGTGGAAAAGCGAAAACTCGTCGGAAAACCGAGATGCCGCGACTGTAATCATTCGTACGCGGGAAATAAATTTTCTCGTATATTTTCGCACTGGAATATTCCAGGAGCTACTCTCGCGTAACACGAGTAATATATAGAGTCCCATATCGGATTTTGCAGGCATCGGCTGCTTAAACTATACGCCCATAATACACGCGCTTGCATCGTGCGACACGAGCGTCGAAGTGGCTTAGCCCTCGGCATGTAAGATTGCGTCGTAGCGAGGAGCACACGGCTTTCAGTCTCTTAATTTTAGGAGCTAGTGCGCGCGGCTGCAGCGAGTCTCGACGCCCGCGCGGCGTTATGTCCCATAAACACGATAAACGCCGTAAACGTCGGCCAATATACCTCTATATATACGCACACTGCGCACGAAAGCTCTCGACACCCTTGATTAGGCCCTTTTACGACTCTGTCTTTCGTTTGGCGCTGCGTGTGTGTGCTTTTTTCTCTATATCGCGTGGCTTTGTTTTTTTTTACGCGCCGAAGCACACACCGAGCTTTTATACGCGTTGCGGTCTGTGTCGCCGAGCCGCGCAATATCGTAATTTCTCGTTTTCTCGCGCGCGAAAACTCTCGATATAGTCCGCTGCAGCGGGCTAATGCTTTCGCGAGTAAAAGCGAGTATAAACGTCATGTAAATGGGAGCCGGAGAATGCGTAAAAAGAATGTATTTCCCCGTTGGTTGATAAAACTCGCGATTTATGGATTTAAAAGCGATGTTACATTCGATGTTCGCCCCCCTTTTTTATAAGTGCGTTCGAGAGACGCGATGTTTTTCGATGAAACCGAATAAACGGAAGTTGAAGTAAAGTAAGTCCGCGGAAGCCGAACAATGCGAAAGTTCGTCGAAAACAGATGAGGGAGAGGTTTGAAACAAACATCCGCTGCGCAGCTTGGCCTCATTGCAGAACGAGTAACCTAGACCTATATATTTCGGTGCAGTATATAGGTCTATAGACGCAGAGAGCGGAGCGATGATCTCAAAGTTGAAAGCCGACGATTTCCGGCAGCTCTGCCGTCTAATGAAACTCCTCGGATATGTATACGCGCGGTGGTCGGAAGCACGAATAAAGGCGTTGATCGAGGACGCCTTTCACCGCGAGTTATACACCGGCTGAAACCGAGAAGTTTCAGTGCGCGCGCGGTGGCCGATAGCGACTCAAGAGAGTGAGGGAGATGAAATGCCTCTGATGGATATATATGTAGAGGGCACAAGCTCGGCATAATGACGAGGTGAGATAACTAATTAGTCATACTTCAGGCTAAGTCTGATAAATTGTTCCAACTTTGCTGATGAAAGCCGTTTAATATGGCCTGGCTCTCTCTCTCTCTCTCTCTCTCTCTGGCGCGGGCTGTGTGTCTCTAGCAACGAGCGAGTACGCGCGCCTCGAGTAATTTCCTCTCGACCATGAGAGCTCGACGCCAACGCGCTCTATGCTGCCGCAAGTTTTGCGCGCCGACGCGATCGAATACGTAAGGGCTTCCTCTCTCGCATGATTGCGGTGTCATCCGCGCGTTGTCGAAATAATTAAAAGGACTTTCTCGAGGTACGTGTAGTTTTATTACGTAGAAGCATCGAATTACGCACAGTGTTAATATTCGAAAGTATATATAGCTATTCGGAGAGGGTGTCCGCATATATATACATATAGCGGAGACGCAACCGGTGCAGGCTATAGCGCGCTTGAGTGCAATATGTATGCCAGCATAAATACGAGCACACGTGTGCAGTCTCGCCGTCCGCTTGCTTCTCTTCCCCTCCTCCTCCTCCTCCTCCTCCTCTAAAATAAATATAGCTCCGAGGCATCATTATTGTTGACTTCATTATCCGACGTCCCGGAATAAATTCGTTCCTAGACGCACAAGCTGCGCGTGACCGGTCGTACGTCTTGTCTGCTTGATTCTCTCGCTTCTATTGTACACTTCGCTGTTATACTTCTACTTCGCACGAGGACGTCGTACTTTTGGTCTCGTGTTCCGTTCGTTAGTCCGGTGCAAGCATACTATCTCGAACGAGTATAGCGATAATTAACGTCGAGATGCCAGACGTATATTTATATAGAAAGTACTAAATAATCGTTCCTCTTTTTTTCGTGAATTCTATACATAATACAACCAACCAAAATGAGCCTCATCCCTTATTCACGTATCCTACTTGTTACTCGAACGGTCTTGTAATTCGTGACTCGTAGCTCGTAATGACGCGACCGCAGTAGCGTCGAGTCTCCCGTGTACTCGCATACGCGCGCAAACACTATCTGGCTGGTAGAGCTATATATGCGAGGAGACCTTCCTCTCTCTTCTGCGTCTCAATCGGCGTCTCTCTCTCTCTCTCTCTCTCTCTCTCTCTCTCTCTCTCTCTCTCTCTCTCTCTCTCTCTCTCTCTCTCACTTGGACGCCGAATTCAATTCAATGCATAGAAAATGGATACCGGCAGGTCTCCGAGCCGTAACGTGTTTTGGGGAAAATAAAAGTGCAGATAAAAGTTGTAGCCGTTGTTGCACGCGCCGAGGCCCCCTTTAATAATGTACCTCAACTGCGCGCCGTTGCGGCCTTCTCTCTCTCTCTCTCTCTCTCTCTCTCTCTCTCTCTCTCTCTTTCTAGCTAGCGAAATCAGGCTGTTTCTTTCTCTCTCTCGGTTTCTCTCCGTCTGTTGGAGCGGATTTTCTTGCGGCAGTTTGGACCTTCCTGTCGTGTTATAATACTTTGAAGTTTTTTTCCGGCTTCTTTCTAGTGGCGCGCGATTCCGTCGAAATAGAATTTTTAAACGAGGTATATAAATTTGCGAGGTAAACGGCACAGACTTTTTCAAATGAAAAACTGACATTTCCATCCGCAGGGGAAAAAAGAGCCTGGATGATGGCGCTCGCTGCAAATATTTGCTTTGCGAAAACTATTTTTCGAAAGACAAACATCAGCAGTTCGATTTTGCGTTCGGCAAATAAAGTCCGCCCAGTGTACGTAAAGTCGATAAACAAAAAGCCAGAGCCAATTCGAGAATATTTTTCGAAAAAAAAGGAAAGATACGGATATATGGCACCAGCACATTTTCTCTGGACCAACGCCGCTGTTCCTGTGTAATACCTATATAGATACACATGCACACGTGCGCACATCGGCTGACGCGCGCACACGTTCGAGTCATCGGTCTAAGTGTGGAGGGTATATATGCTCGGCTGTACGAGACGGGAATTCCTATAAACGTCTGCAATATTTACGTATTCGATGCCTCGCGTGCCGAGCGAATCGACGTATCTATATATATATATATAAATATATATAAATATATATATATATATATATATATATATATATATATATATATATATATATATATGTATATGTACGTCTGTGTACAGGTTTATACATATATAAATGTGTGTAGGCGAGAGCACCCTGGAAAATCGGGATTTCAAAGTCAACCAAACACACGGCGCGCGAGAGCGACGAGCTCGCGTCTTGAAAATATCATCCCCTCGCGGATGTGTTGAGCTCTGAATCTAGTAGGTATGCACGAGTTTTTATCGATTTTTTTTTACGATGAGAGACAAATGAATAACTCGCGATAAATCGTATGCTCACGAATTTGCCTCTATTCGTTTTGGAGCGACGTTTAATCGATCTTTTATATACATCAAGGCTTATATTATAGTTTTTGTCGAGCCGCGACGATAGCCCAAACTAGATTTAGCGCAATTACCCTCACACCCGAGTCCAATTCAACGTGTCCCATCCATTTTGCAATGAGATTCGCGCGTTAAAAAAAAGGCTATCCATACACACGTAATGTGCATTTCGTTTTACGAGTCGCAAAAAGACACTACGCAAGTTAATAGCAGCCCTAAATCTCTTTTCACTGCGGAGGCGTCCCGGACTCCATCGACATTTATCTAGCGGCAGCGCATAAGAAAAGGGGCCGCCACGACACAAGAAAGCCAAAAAGGAGCGACGAGCGTAATAGCGGATATATATCCGGGTCTGCTACTATCCGCGCGCACTAGATATATATATATACAGGCCGCGTCGCCGTCGCATAATGCAAGAGACCATGTTGTGTGCGTCATACTCGTGCGGTCGTATAACGAGGAAACGACGAGTACACACACACACACACAGAACTGTTTCAGGTGGCGCAGAATCGCGACGACGAGGACGGAGAGCTGCCGTATACAGGCGTCGGATTCCGCAAGCTCCATTTACGTGCTTGCGAGGCTCTCGCGAATGACCAATAACTCGGCGCCTTATCCCCCAAATTAGTCCTAGCTCACGTACTATACGCCCGCGGCGGCGCCTGGCTAGGCGTCGTTTGTCTTTCTTGCTGCCGGCCACCCCTCGATAGTTCCGCGATATGAGTGCCGGGGAAAACGAGGGCCGACGACGGCGCGAAATAAAAAGCCGAGATGCCCCCCCCCCCTTCCGCAATACGGGCCATCGAGCGGGAGTAAATTAGAGGAGAATGAAGTATAAACAGAGCGTAATAGAATCGAGCCGGGCTGTATATAGGGAGAGATATTGGAATTCCTTAGTTGTTTATAACTTTTTTCACAGGCAAGATGTATTATATTTCATGGACGTGAGCGCGGGTGTCGGGAATTTTATTTTTTCGAAATGAAAAATGTACACTCCTCGGAGACAAGTTTTCGCATCGGGAAATATCGCGCGAATACAAGCCCTCTCCTCCTATAGCGATATATTTTTAAGCTATAACTCGTGGAAAAAGGCGAGAGAGCCAGGCGCGCGCGCGCGCGCGTGCTGCATGGCGAAATTTCAATTTTGGATTTCGCGACTCTCGGGGAATATAGCAAAGTTTTCCGCTTCTCCCTAATATTTCAGCGTTACCGTCCGCTTCTCCGCGGAATCAACAACGAAACAAACGACTCATATAAGAGACGACGTAAAGGGAGAATCTTTTCCAGAAGAAAAGTAAAGAAGCTCGCTAGAGTAGAGTGTTTGCGGTAAAGAGCCGCAGCGCCGAGCAAAACGAGCGAATAAGAGAAAGGAAAAGAAGCTCGCACTGCGTGCGCTGCGTTAGTACGCTGCGTGGCTTTATTTCTATGCGGGCTGGCTCCGTAATAGCGGGAAAGAACATAAGCTAGCCCTGTAGTACTCTCACGGCCTCGCTGTCACTTTTATGCGGTCTGCTCTTTCGCTGTATACACGTGCGCGCGTATTTTTACATCAGTCGCGAGTTTCATCTCTTTCGAGCAGCCGGAAAAATTGAATTTCCTAGCCGCCGTATCGATGTATATACGTGCTCGGCCTGTATATGTCGTAGCGCGTAGTTCGAGTTCGGGACAAAGAGATGGCTATACTCGGAAGGGTGCGCGCCTCGATGTGAGCTTGCTCTCGTGATTAATTGACGACGATGATGATGATGATAATAACGTCGGAAGTAATGAAATTGTACGAAGCCTCGAAGAAGCGCGATGAAATATATGAGCGTTGATGGGGAGAATTTTGATAACGAAAAGACTACATTCCCATTGCGCAAGAGTATGCCGTATCCTAAAATGATATTATAAACAACGGCATGCGAGAGCTTCCATCCGCAAAGAATATCCCGCTCGCACTCTAGCCTAAATCACTTTGAAGCCCGCGTGTTCAAACAGCCATCTCTCCAAAATTCACTTGAGTAATCCAAGCCTTTCCTCATACATCCCTTTTACCTTCCTCTTTCTTTGGCCGCGCGCTAGCGGCACACCCACCCACGCACGCACACGGACACGTAAACTGCAGAAAAGGCGTTCTTGCACTATTGATCTTTTCGCTCGGAGTTCCGCGCGCGCCTTAAGGTCGGGGGAGGCGAAATAAAAATAGCTGAAACGAATGAGGAAGAAGGATAGCGCGAGGGAAAGCGAGAAAGCCAAGTATTATCCTTCGTCGGGGAGGAGTAGCACGTCGCTCGCGCCTTTCCTTTCCGCGTGTATACCACTACCGGTATGGCAGCACTACTACCAACACCTCGTCCCTCGTCTTATACGACGTCCAGCTATACGACTGGCCATTAGGCTTTTATACTCGGGCTTTAATAAAAGCCGCGAGCGAGCGCGCGGCTAAGAGGATTCGCAGGATATTTTTAAGGATTTTAAGGAGCTGTCGCAAGGCGAAACACACATATCTGCTATACGATATGGCCGGGGGAGATTGCGGTACGGACGCTCTGTGCATATATATATATATATATATACCTATGCACTGGGACAAACGCGTCTCTACGGGCTAATGTGCTTGCGGCTCGAAATCCAAAATGCCGACCGAGAGAGCTGTTTTTCTCGCGCTCTACTCTCTCGTGTTTTATGGCGGAGCCATGCGTCACGGAATTTGGTTTTGCAAAATGGTTTTAGTCGCCCAGATGCGCGCAAAAATTCTTTCTGTACCGATTACTGTATAAACTCGCATCTATTATTTGAAAACTGTGTCGTTCGTAATAAGGCAGTAAACGTAAGAAAATGAGAAGTCGTTAATGCAAACGAAGCGGCCCGCATAAACTGCACAATAACAAAGATCCGAGATAACGAAACACGGAGAGTCCGCGCGTGCTTTATAGTCCCCCGACAAGCATCGAAATAATAATAGCGACGCGAAATCGTCGCGTATACACCGCTAAACAGCCATTTAAATACAGTCGAATCGCGAATACCACGGCCGACTCTGCACTTTTAATACACGCTTTCACCTAATATCCCGCGCGGTAAACGAGCTCACAGCAATATATATGTATATATATACACGCTCCTAAGAAGCCTACTCCGCTGCAGCCGAAAGTGTTCTCTTTTTTCCTAGCGACCTTTTTTCAACATTCCCGGGCTCGCAAGCACTTCAATTTACATCCAATTAAGCGTTAAATTACGCGGCCCAGAGCGAAAATAAGTTAATTCGCGCGCGAATAGTGCGCGCGACGCTCCCAAGGGGATATGAACGATCTGCGTTGTTATGCGTGTATATATATATGCATGGAGAAGCGAACTCCCGCATAACGGCCGCAACTGCAATACTAATTTAGGACAGCGCAATAAACACGATCGTTGGAGACCGGCCGTTTTCCATAATACCGCCAACGTCACACGCCGCGCGAGAATTTTCTCCGCGCCGTCGTAACATTAGCGCGCGCGACTTCTATGCTCGAATATTGCCTCGGTGTAAACCCTCTTTCTCGCCGTATATTTGTACAATTTTTAGCGCTAATTTATTATATTGAAAAAAATTTTTTAACGCTATAGTCTCCAGCCTTTACCCATGTAATTTCTCTAGGACAGCCGGCGCAATTGGAAGCACATCAGTTTTAATACTCCTCTCTGCGCACGACTAGGAGAATCGTTTTCTCAGGTCTGGACGTGTGCGTCGTCGCAGTAGCCGGGAATAGGGTATTTGGGCGGGGCGCGCAGTGTCGTTGAATTCAAATGGGCAAGTTTCTTCCATTTACCCGAGCCGTAATCGCCGAGTGTTAATGTCGCGCGCGCCGCCGGATGTAAGCTTTCGGCGATCCAAACGCGTAGCGTAGGCGAATATGTAAGTGTATAGCGTCGAGGACGACTAGAGTATGCTGCTTTCACGGGCTGTTTATCAAGGATGCTTATTTACAAGAGACGCGAGGCGAGAAATTGGAGGTTGATATTTTCAAGTTGTATTTCGGGACACGCAGTGGTTTGGTTATTATTTTTCCTGTGCATAGCGAAATTAATCGCAAAGTTCACCCGTGCTTTCTTGCAGACTTCCGTAAGGAGGTACACCATCGGTATAATGACCATAAGCATAAACCCTTCCTTATTACTCGTCTTATTTGTGACTATCAGGGCTCATTCGAAGCAGCAGCAGCCAAGGAAACTTCCGAACGACGCTAATATATACACGCCGGGCAACTCCTTAACAAGCAGCGCGAATATGCTCGAGTATAGAGAGAAAGCTCTCCCTTGCCCCCCGCCCCTCTCAAGTGTGTGTATCGCATCTGGCCGCATATTGTACAAGCGGGCAGGTCGCTAGTTAGACTCCCTTATATATTCGAGGAGGCTTGCATTATACGCGGCCTCTCTCTCTCTCTCTCTCTGCTACTTCTCCTCGCGGGAGCTATAGCTATGTATGTATATATAGACAGAGAGGCAAATGCTTCTGCGGCACGAGACACCAGCAACGATACGCTGCGGCACTATACGGTAATGTGTCGGTAAACACAAGCCCCCGCGCGCGTACCAGCTATATGACAGGGCTAGCGCGAAAGAGGCGTATAAGCGGGGAGGATTGCGCATCCGGACGTAGCTACCTATATACATATAGAGTATAGTGCAGCAGCCGTGTAACGAGCTCCTCGTTTAGGGAGAGCCGCGGAATGGAGAGCGGCAGCGGCGATGCTGCTTATCTTATCTCGTATAGCCGGACACGATGACAACGTGCCTAGAGAGAGAGAGAGAAGCTGAAGGATGCGCGTGGGTGTGCACAGTTACATAGCGATTGCGCTGGTGTATTATTGGTACGCGTACATAAAAGCGTAGCGCTTTTTATGGTGCGGCTGTTGCCGTGCAGTTGTATATATAGGTGCTAATAAGTCGCCGTTGACGAGGTGCGCATATCGCCGTCTTACCGTACTCGGCGCGTTCTACTTAAATTGTGTACCGTATATGCGAGTATTGTTTGCAGTCGCGTGTACCGTTTCGGGAGATAAAGCGCGCGTTGTTATAACTTGTTGCATATTCGCAATGTACGTATACGACATAGGAATAGCTTATATAATACCGCGAGTATTATATTACATAGATTGTCCGCCGAGAGAATGTTTACTCTCGTAATTATAAGATGATTTTGTAGTACGCGCTTCCGCGGGAACGTACAACGAAACGCTCTTACCGCGTCGCAGCTATTTACGTATGGTATAATAATTCATCGAGTATACGCGCGACTCAGACCAGCTCGCGGCTCCTCGAGAGATTTACAATTTTACTTTACAACGCGTTATTATTCTACTTTGTTTTCCATCTATAGCAGCATCGCATATCGCCCAATTAAAAGCTCGCCTCTTTCGCAGCTCGACCCGAATAGTTTGAGAATTAATTTTCCAACGATTGGAGGAGCAATTAGTGTAAGAGCAGGTCGATGCTCGGTCGTTGCACAAAAACGAGAGGTCGCGCGGCAAAGATTGTAACGAGGTGTTCGCATCTTGCGGAAGCGACATCCCGACGACAGCTCTTTGGGGAGGAGGAGGAGGAGAAGCTGCTGGAAAGCCTTGTGTACGGAAGTATAATGTTAAAGCGGTACCAATAAAGCTGATAGTTTAGTTGGGATTCCGCTGGAGGGAGAGGCGACGGGGCAGTTGTCGCGTCTGGAGCCCGAGAGACTTTATGCTAATAGAAGTTGTAGAACGCACTCCCTATATATAGTCGCTTACCGCCTCCCACGTCTTTCTCCCTCTGTTCCTCTCACTCGCTTTTACTATCTTCATATCTACATCTAGCTTCGCTATATATAGCACTACCAATCTCTTTCGCTCTTGTTCTCACTTTCGCGGGCACGAATTGAAAGCTTGCATTATCGTCCTCCGCCTGTATAAAGCGCAGCGACGCGACGTTTTAACGTTATCCCGAGAAAAGCAATTAGTTTAATTTCGCCATTTTTACGCCCGATTCCTCGTTAATGCTCACCTCTACATTTAACGATAATATCCGCTCTTTTCATCGACTGCCGTCTCCATGTCTCCGTGAGTGGAGTTTGTACTTGTTTGCAAGCTCGCTGTGTATATGTACATTAAGCAAGGGGACGAGAGATAGAGCTTATTGCGCTAGACGATGGTGATTACTCGGCTCTAAGTGCAATCTGAGAATCGAAACTTCCTGCTCACCACACTCGCACTCGCACTCGCCTTTGCTGCTGATATTGAATGTCAGTTTTCAAAGTACCCTCGACTATATATATATATAAAGCAAACAATCGAGTAACCGCAGTAGGGTAGTAATTTTGTAAATGTGCGTTTTAAGATCGAAATATATTATACGCGCGAAATATATAATAGATGAAATTTCGAGGATTTCGCGCGCGAGAAGCCAGTTGCGCGAAAGTTAATTTAAACATCAGCAGCTTTCTCCCGACACAATATCGTGCGGAGTACAGTAAGTCGACCAATGAACAGCCGTGGCGCGAAATAAGAGGCCGCACTCAAGCTGGAATCTCGAATTAGTTTCGAGCTTACGTCAGGGTACTTGAGGTGTGAACTTCCCGTCTAACTTGCTCAGCCTGTAAGAACAATTTCGCAACATTCGCCCTCATCTTAGCCGACCATTTCCTTTCGCATCATCTTTCTAACGTCTTTTTCCTTCTTCGCCGACTCTTTCTCTTCGAGTTTCTCGTCCGGTATTATATGCTTCTCCCCCCTTCCTCCGCGCGGCGTCAAAACTTTCTACTCCTATTCTTTCTCTTATCAAATGCTATTATCATGAAAAAAAACCTTCGAATATACTTATATTATTATATCTTCGGAAAATTTTACTTTATCGCTCGCGCTACTCGATCAGCAGTAGTTTGTTTGATTAGCAGTTTATCTACGATATATATCGCAGATTGCGCGACGTTCCTTCGATGGTAATTAATTTGAATTCCGCGACAGGCACTTTTGGCGTTAACTTGGACGGAGCGTAAGCCCCGGGGCACCAGCGAAACGTATATACGCCTCGCGCGTATACGTACCTAGTCGAGAGAGCTGCTGCTTCGGTCTAGAAAATTCGTTTACGAGATGCGTTATACCGGTAAATGGAGCTTCGGGCTTGCTCGACGTGAGCTTCTTTGTTGCAAAATAGGTTAAACGCTTATTTACGGAAATAATTACTGATAGAGCCCTTAATGATGAAAAGTATATATATATATCTATATATATATATATTATATATATATTAACGTGAATTTAAGTGATGTGTACTTAATTGACGAGGATATTATAGGATAATATAATCTTTAAGAGGGAAGTGTCCTAATACATAATAAAAATACGTGATTCAAAAAGAAATATAGTCATTTTCTTCTGAAGCTTCCGAATAAAGTTTTTTAATTAATAAAGAGTTCTCGCGATCGATATTCCGCCTTATCAATGACTTATTATCCTCATGTTTCGATAATTCCTTGAAATTAAATTAGAAAGTTTAAAGACAGCGAAAATAACTGAAAGAAGTAGGTTAAACAAAGAAGAAAAAAGTCAATTTCTTTGCAGCAATCGGCGATTTGTCGATCCAGAATATATACACCCCGAGGGTGATCTAATTTATGTCTCAGTTCGAAGTGGCTTTTAGACTCCCCAGCGACACTTCCCAAAATGAAAGTGGGTATGGGGTGACTTCTTTCGTAGTACCTATATAGTTTTAACAGAAAACGGGCCACTCGGACAAATGCTAAAAAAATCGATAGCCATATAGATACATCTAGAAAACTGGTTTTATTTTTGTTCGAAAGTATAGAATACTTAATAGGTCTCTGTGCAAACGATAAAATGCATTGTCTCCGATCAAGCAGATTATTAACTGTTCCTTCTGATGAATTAAGTCAGTAGAAAAAAAGACTATCTCGTTATAAACGCGATGCCTAGGGGGCCGGAAAGAGATCGGCTACACCGGTTTCTCAGCGCGTTGAATTTGAAATAAAGCGCCCGGGCAGTTTATGAGGTTTATCAGACTGGTAAAAACAAGGGAAAGTTGTGTGAGAAAAAGACGGAAAAAGTGCAGGTAAAAGAAGGCAAAGTATGCAAAGCGAGGCAGAGGGAGGACTAAAGGGCGCAAACACCGCCGCCGCACAGAGGGTCAAAGGTATATACGAAGGTAACAAGCTACGGAGGCTGGAAATAAATTCGCTAAACGAGACTAAAGTTTGGTACTTACGGCAAGTTTTTATTGCACGAAATACTATTTAGAAAAATAATGTCGCCAACTTCCAGAGCCCGTCACACTGCAGCGCCGGCACCGCCAGCAGCTTTATAAAGTCAGAAATCGCTCCCCGACTACTACCATAACGCCTCGCCGTCACGTTTGGCCGCGTGAATTTTCAGGATACTTTGCTACAATATGAGGCGTTATGACAAAAGTATAGTCCCTCATAAAAAAAGAGAGAAAAACGCATATTTCGAATAAAAAATGAACGAAACGCGTTCTTCCAAACTTTTTTCATGTTCACTGTCGCGCGCACGATTACGTGCTGGTATACGTACACACACACACACACGAATAAGTAAATACTTATTGCGGACCATTTTTGCAATGCCATTAGGAATTTTCTGAATATTTCGCACGTCCAGAGGCAAGATACACGGCGACGCTGTTTTGCAAATATACTGTTATTACCGAGAATGTATATACGAAATTCAAAGGATAAAAGGAGAAAAAGTTATGAAAAAGTATTACCCTGAATTTACATCTAATGTATGTGTTATACAGAAACGTCGCAGTTTTTACGACTGCGATCTCGATGCACTGGGTATATCACTTAACGTGTTTCTCATCGTGTACATATACGCTTTTTATACTTTCGCATCGATTGAATGGAGTCGACTCGGCAGGAGGAAAAAGTCACTTTCTCAAGTGCATTTTCTACGAATTCCCCCGGGGATTCTCAGCGGCGAGAAATTATTGGTTTCATAATACGCGAGGTCACTATCTTTTTTTTTTAAACTTCCGTTCGAGAAACATACTGACGTGGATTATTTAAAAAAACACGACATTCAATTAATTATGCAAGCACGATTAAAATTCGTGCGCATTCATATCTACTGAACTACACGCGGCTCTTTTAAAATTCATACTCCACAAAATTCAGCTCATTTTCCAAAAACACAAAACTTCTCCCCGCGAAGCGATAAAAAGGTAAACTCGTTCGTCTACACGCAAAAACATGACTCGTAGTTTATAAAGTCTTCTCTTGGAGCGAAAGCTTGCGGAGAAAGAAAAAAAATCTCCCGCACGCGGCTCTTAAGAGGTCGCGATTAACGCGAGCGCGCGCGTGGTGGCTCATTTGCGGTCCAACCCAAGTGTCGATCGCTTTTCAAGCCAACGCCGAAGAGGCAGTATCGGGGATAATTTAATTTCCGAAGTAGTAGCTAGAAGAAGCAGCAGCAGCGGCGGCGGCGGCGATGGAAAAAGCCGGAGTGAGAGAGAAAGAGAGAGAGACGTGGCCGCCGGGAAATGCACGCGAGCGAAGCTCGAAGTTATTATATCGGGGCGCGGCGGAGCTAATTTACTTTTTAAATAAATCCTGGTAGCTCGTTAACCGCGGGCAGGCAAACGCGAGAGAGAGAAAAAGAGAGAAAGACTGCGAGTCGAGAACACAGTGGAAGCTGCCAGGGAAGGCAACCCTCCACTCGGCACTGGCTGCGGGAAAAAAGCAGCGGTGTGGGGGTGTATATAACACCCCGACGAGTGAGATGAAACGAGGAAATGGGAAGGGAGTAGCCGGTGGAGTTTGCGATTAAACGAATGCCGAAGATCACTGGCAGCGACTCGTGGCGTCTATAATGCGCCTGTTGGGATTGATTGCGTTGCCCGTTTATTTATCGATGTGGAATATCCTATCGATATTGCAATAGGAGAATTTTCGCT
Organism: Muscidifurax raptorellus; assembly: GCA_020010945.3. Classification (NCBI taxonomy): domain Eukaryota; kingdom Metazoa; phylum Arthropoda; class Insecta; order Hymenoptera; family Pteromalidae; genus Muscidifurax; species Muscidifurax raptorellus. The sequence continues at coordinate 5,316,437 of CM052078.1, read as the reverse complement.
AAAATGCAAATATCTACAGAAGAGACGCAGTCGTCAGGTGTATATGCGGGAGGGGTTGGTTGAGCCAGAGCGTGCATAGTGGAAGATAGCGAGCGACAACTGCCGGAAATACCGTCGGGCTTGCGAGGCATTTATTGCCGACGAGAGACAGAGCAGACGGAGAGAGAGATAGAGATAGAGCGACAACTCAAAGTCGACTCGAGCGTAATGAACAAGTTGCAACCACTCGGTTGCCCGCGTTAATTGTGACCGTCTCTCTCCCAACTCCATCTCCTGACGCCTCGCGGCACTTATATTCCGCGCGCGATGCCCCCCCCCCCCTCTCTCTTCCACCTACACACACACGCTCCGGCACTTCTATTTTCCCCAATGTTTATAAGAAGATTTGGCCCGACGCGCGCGACGAGAGCCTGCAAGTGCGCTTCAACTCGGCAGCGGCACACGAGTGCGGGGGAGGATGTGCTTTAGCGCCGTCTGTAACGTCGTAACAACTCCGCGAGAGTCGCGCGCTTGCTTGCTTGCTTGCTCTCTCCGCTGAGCTTTAGCACTTTCCGACTTTGACCCCGTGAGGCTCTCCCCGAGAGTCAACATGCCAGTTAATTCGCGCCTCGACGACGTAACGACGAGGAAGACGACTGCGCTGCAGTACGCCGAGTCATATAATTCGCGAGACGCTCCTCTCCCTGCAGAACTTTCCGTTCGGGCGAGCTTGCGCTGTTTTTAAAGGGCTGTGCGTCTGGAAATTCCGTTCGAGTAGAAGCGCTTCGTCTCTGATTGTAATTGACACGGAAACGAGCCGACGATACGAGTGGATTCTTTTTTGTTTGTACGCGATCGGCTTGAAAATATGCTAATATAAGGAAGGTGTCGGGGGCCATTCTAGCGAGCGGAAAAGCGCGCGCTGCTATATCACGTTAGCCCGGAGGCCGAGGCGCGAGAAGAAGAGAAGGAAATATGTGGCTGGAAGGATGCTCCCTCATCCCTTCGCGCAGTAGCAGCAGTAGGAGCTAGCGCGTGAACGCGCGAGCGAGCCACATAAGTTCGTTAGGTCGGCCCCAATTTTCGCGTTACCAGAATTTACGAGCGCCTAAAAGCCCGCAGCTTTCCCTTCCCTCGGCTCGTCTCGTCCTCCTCCGCTATGCTGTCTTTCTCTTATTTCTCCTCTTTTTCCCTCTTCTCATTCGTCCTTCTTCTTCTTCATCTTCTTCTTCTTCTTCTTCTTCTTCTTCTTCTTCTTATCGACAGCGATCCGGGAATCGCTTTCTGCAGGAAACGGACCTCTAATGCTTCCTTTGAATGCGGAGATAGGGGAGAGTGGTGATTCGAGGCGTTTTGAGAAATAGAAAAGGGGAGGATAATGGGCTGATTGAAAAAAAGTCTCCGATCTGAAAACTGATGCGGAGTATCCTTCGAATTTTTAGACTAATTTGCTATATCCACTGAAGTCTATACCTAATTCTACAACTGGTTTTTATCTATTATTTTCAGTGTATCCAAATAATTTGCCGTTGAAACATTTATCACTCGAGAAGATTTAGTACTTAAGTAGAGATAGTACACGTGTTGAAAAGAACGAAAGGGAGAAAAAAACAGAGACGAGAAGAAGAAAAAATAAAGCGCGCCGTTCTCTCGTGGAAGACGCTATGAGGAGATGAAGAAAAGAAAACGACAAGACGAGCACGAAATGAATGGAGGAAAAAAGTAAACCAGCCGGGTGAAAGTGCGAAAACGGTCGAGCAAAAACAAAAGTAACAGGAGACAAGAGCGAAAGAAGAAGAAGGAGAAAAAAGAACAAATACATGTAGCGAGAGAGGAAAATGATGCAAAAGGAGGAAAGACAAGACGAGCGAGCAAATTTATGTCGTGCGTATAGAGGGCCATAGAGGGCAGAGGCAAAAAGGTTATACGAGCTGTATAAAATAGAAGAGAAAACGTATATAGAAAAATTCCGATAGGATAACTTGGAGTCACGCAGGGCTAAATCGAAAAATGTGCTCCCCCTCGCGCCGCTGAGAAGGAAACGTGCGCTCATATCAGCGCGCCATTATACGTATAAGAGGATTTCACGCCGATGTAACGCACACCCCCGTATATTTCTATCTCGAAAATGGGTTAGCAGAGTATGCATAAGCAATATATGCATCGGGCGCCGGTGGGATGTAAATGTTGCAAATTTTCGAGAAATTATCGCGAGATGAGCAGTGGACTCGAATATATATATCTATATTTGAACACGCATAACGAAACTCGTCCGCCAACTAATTCAGAATCGCGATATACTTTCTGAAGACGCGAAATACAAAGCAATGAATTAGCGAATGAAACGCGAAATTGGATTAGTAGAGGTAATGGATGAGATGACGATTGTCAGATTAACGTAAACTATGTGCGCTGGAGACGTATATACGCTCCTGCAGTGATTCACGAGACATCTTGATAGGTTTAGTAAGTGCCTACTATCGTAGACTTCCCGAATATGAGATCGCGCGAGAAAAGTCTATTATACTTTTATACCGCGCTCGAGCAGGAGGAATTCTCTCCCGAAAAAAAATTTAAACTAGATAAACGATCTCGTGTCGACGATAAATATCGGGCCGATTCTCTCTCGGTGTCAGAAAATTAAAGTGCGCGGCGTTCTATTCTAATTAAAACGAACGCGCGAGCGGGAAGCACTTAAAAATGAAGGCTAATAAATAAAAATCCGCAGCAGCGGCCTCATGTATATATGTATGTATAAGCAAGTGGGCTGTTTATCAAAAAAGCACATAATTTCGCCGAGTCTGAAAGCATTCAAAGTAATTACAACTGTCCATAAGCTTCAGAGCTAGGACTGCTGCAAGCTCGCCGCGTGTACACTCGCGCGTAGCATAAACCATCGGAAGGGTAATTTTACGAATGCCAGGGCTAAAAGCGCCCGCCAACATAGCAGCGGGTGAGCGAGCGAGGCTGAAACACAGCAAAGCGCAACGGACGGTGAAAGAAGGAAGGGAGGATGCTCTCTACCGTTCACTATATATATACATACTACTCTCCTATAGCTAGAGTGAGAGTGAGAGAGATGAAGCTATAGAGAGGGAGAGGGAGTGACCACCAACCAAACCGATAACCGCGCGTAATCCCGAATGGTGACGATACATCGGCGCGTCCCCTAGCCATTCGTTCTGTACGTGTGCGAGAGATCTGCCGGACGCCACTTCGCTGACAAAATGTTGTCATTTGCAGCTTATCTGCCGAGTGCGTTGTACCCCCCCCCCCCCTCTCTAGCAGCCGGTGCTCGCGGAAGCCCTTACGAACGAAAATCACGTTCGCAATGATTGCCGATCTTGCCCCGACCCGGCAGTGCGCTCGACCACATTACTCTCTCTCTCTCTCTCTCTCTCTCTCTCTCTCTCTCTCTCTCTCTCTCTCTCTCTCTCTCTCTCTCTCTCTCTCTCTCTCTCTCTCTCTCTCTCTCTCTCGTTCGCGATGTCCATGTATATGCGCTTGCTTCGCTCGGCACGAGTGATTATGCTGTTTACTGCTTCGACGCGTATACAGTCCAAGCGATGCGTGTAACGACGCTCCGTATACACCGAGCGTGATCTGTTTTTTTCATGAGCGCGATTTTTTGCACTGCCTCCTAGCTTGAAAAGGATCGAGTTTGCCGCTCGCGGCACTACGCGCTGGGCATTTATCGCGACGACTCTACTGCCGGTGGAATAAATTTTTCAAGAAGATGGAAGCTTGCTAGAAAATCGATAAAAGTCCGGTGACCGACGCGAAACAAAATAATATATTGAAATTCCGCGTCCCCGAAAAATTTCAACGGGGCTTTCTCGAGCGTTTAATACGCGTCTCTTAACTCCCGACGACTAGACGGCAATATAGTCGGACGCGTTTGAATTGATGGCGTAGTACAGCGTGTATGTATATATATACCGACGGCGTAACGTAATGCGCGTGCGATCGCACAAAAGGGCGGCAACCTACTTGGACGGATTCCCAAGTAGTGCCGACGTGTTCGCTGATGTAGACTAAAGGAAACGTCTGTCTAGCTGGCGAAATATGCCGATCGTTTTCTCGTATACTTTTTTCACCCCCGAGTCCCTTTGATTATGAATAATCCTCGCTAGTTTTTAATCTATCTTTAAAACGGCCCTCCGCTTTTTTACGAAAAAGCGATTATAAGCCACTGACTTGTTTGTGATTTTCCCGAGTAATTGGCTAAATAATATTACATCGTATATTTCATACATTTTAATTGAACGACGTGCGCATTATTACGTAGGAAAATAAAGAAAGCGCTAGTAGCCTCTAATTGCTATGTTTGTAAATTTGAGGACTGCCTCGTCTGCTTCGTTTTTTCGCCAACTTCGGTTAAACATCGCAGGAGAATAAGAATACGAAAGAAAAAAGAACCGGTTAAATGAGAAAATTGCGTTTCCGCGCCTTTTCTTTCCCGACTAACCAAGGCTACCTCTCGCCTAACGCATGAATATTTATTCAAAATTTTCTACCACGCACAAGGCAACTACTACTCCCTCCCCTATACACAAGCTACATGCATATTTAGCGCTCTCCCCTGCTATAAGAGATGATGTTACGAGCCAACTACACTTTCCGTCACTCACAGATGACCCTTTTCAGGAATAATTAAAGACCGAAATCTTAAAGCCGAAGCCGCCTCCAGTCTTTCCATCTCCTACTCGCCACTTCTGGCATCCGAAAAGCGCTCTTCGTTCATCCCTTTACAAGAAACATTTCAACGCGACAAAACTGTACGAAGATCCATCGCGAAGCTTCTATAATACAGCGAGCGCTAAACTTTTAAGCTCCATTAATAGCATTTTCTCTCCGGCGCGCTGCTCTGGATGTATCTAAATAAGAATCTTGATTGCAACGGGGCTAGGCAATATTGCGCCTACTCGCAGCAGGTATCATCAGGTATAGAGAGAGAGAGAGAGAGAGAGAGAGAGAGAGAGAGAGAGAGAGAGAGAGAGAGAGAGAGAGAGAGAGAGAGAGAGAGAGAAGCCGGCGATTCGCCGCGACGGCGGCGGGTGTTAGCGCAGGGACGGCTTTTACGGCTAATAAACGGTGATAGAGTTACTATCCCCGATCTCCGCGCCTTCGACGATTCGAGAAGTCGTCGCACGCACGCTCCCGGTATACAAATTACACCTAAAGATCCGTATAGATTTAGAAAAGGATCGCCGTGAACCCCACTGAGATTTTATGGAAATTTTGTTTGCTGCTGAACCGGCTATTTCACGGATAAGTGTATGGGAGCTCTCGAGAGCTTTTATTATAAATTTACGAGGCTATTTACGGGGCTGTCGTGTGACTTCGCGAAAAAGGAATATTTAAAATGAAACAGTTTTCGGCCTTCCCCAGAACAAAGCTCCGAAACGCCACGCAGCGTAGCGAATTGGTATATTTTATTCTTTTTCGTCGCAGACTACATACGCGGCGTATAAATCTCTGTACATTCGACCGCAAGCTCTCTCCGAACAATACGCGAAACGGCTGTTTTCCGCATACTCAACATTTGGAAATATACTTTATCGGCGCCGCACTAAAGCTCTCGAGGCTATATCCTAAATGTCCTTTGGCAGAAAGAAAAGCCTCTGGCAATTTGTGCGAAGCCGCCGTAGACTTAGAGACGGCGGCCGCCAGTCTTTATGTCGTTCTTTCGCCGACCTCGAACGCATCAAATAATGTCCTTGCGTCGCTAGCAAAACCAAACATCAGTGCATCCTCTATATATCTAAAAAAAGGCAGAAAGAAAAGTTCGTGCGATGTACTATATTTATATACATCGAAGTAAAAAGCAGGTATAGCTCCGTATATAAATCCGTATACCTTCTCGTTTTGCGACAGGCATAGGTGCGGTGCACATATCCCAAAGCAAACTCTCTCGCTCGCTGTCTCTCTTTCGGAAAGCACACATAGTATGGAGGGAGAGAGAAAGCGCGCGAGCGCTACTTGGCTCGAAGCCAGGTGACATCTGTTCGCGTCGGACGTCTCGGGTATCCGAGAGGGGGAGAACGCGCGCGAGCGTCAGGTCAGACGTTCGTTCGCGTGTTTCGTCGGGGCCAAAATTGTATAATCCGGATCTGGCTCGGGGCCTCCGCAACTGCATAGTCTAGAGCTTCGCCGGTCGATGCGCTATATACCGTCGGCCTCTCCGCCGCTTCATTGGAGGATAGAGAGATCGAGAGCCAGGTGGAGGGTAATGCAGCAGGCTCGATGACGAAGCTGTGTGCGTTGCGGTACTACGTATACGCACAAGCTCGGCTCTCTATATGACGAAAGCTTTGTTTCACTGACGAGCTATGCGCAACGCTCTGGGATGCATCGTGGAATGCAGGAACGTAAGGGAGCTTTGCGCGCGGCGCTGCGTATACGTCTTAAGTACAGCCGGGCGCGATTAACTCGATGGCTGGTATGCGCCAATAAGGATTGACCTAACGGTAATGAAGCTTGGTCTTGGATTCGAGCTACCGCGGAGAATACGAACAGTGCAGTGCTTAGTAGCGAATGCTACAATAATACAACACGTTAGACGTTGATTAGAGCTCGAACAAAGCGCAAGCTCAAAACGAGCTTGCAATAATAAGCCCTGTGAGAAATAAAGGGATGAAAAGGGAGGCATCGAGTTCGGGCGAGCTGCTGATATAATAAGCGAGCGAAAGAGAGATACGGGGGTAAGAGAGAGGGAGGAGAGATCCCTTCTTGGCTGACGTCGTGGCGGCGGCTGCTATGCCGCCGAGACGTCAAGCGTCGGCGGAGCAAACTTAACTCGACATCGCAACAGCTCGTAAATTGCGCTGCGTTTACACGATTGCGTTTTCTGTCCCTGGGGCTTTAATGCAATATTGCGGCCGCTCACGCTCACCGCGACTATACCTATATACGTATACGCGCGTGCCATGAAATAAATTGGATAGCTGGATTTTTAGATTTTCTTGTTAAGCAACGGCCGCTGCTGCAAAAACGTACATACTTTCCGAGCTCACCGGCGAGAGCTATACTTTTTTTTGAGGCAGCATCCGATAAGCTTGCAAGTTTTTGACACTCGAACGATACTTTTTACGCATACTGGGGCTGGATTTCACTAAATTTCAAAACATTTCGGTATATTATATTAGGGAAAGCCAAATAGTGCAATCATACGCAAAAAAAGAGCGGATCGACAGTGTCCGGTCAACAAGCCGTTCATTGTCGATGTTCGCTCGCAGATGGACAATGGAGCCGAGCTTGCAAGCTCGAAAGATGCCAAACTGCAGCGCGTATCGAAGCTCGCCTGGCGCGTTAATCATCGCGCGCATGGCGGAGCCGATATTTTTTACACGCGCTGCTGCTACGGGTGCCCGCTGCATTCCTCGCGCGCAATTTGACTCGTTAAATGCAAAGCGTACGATCCGCTAGATCGCTGCTTTTATTTCACTGCAGCTTTTTTCCCGCCGCTGCAGCTGCACTCGCGGCGGACCCCGCTCTAAAATTATTGCGTTCATTTTCCCCAGTGCGCTTTTCTTTACGTTTACATTTTCCGCAGTTATATTTAACGTCGCGTTGCTGGGTTTGCGCGCGCGTCTGACCGATGCGTTATTTTTCCACTTGTCCTCTTACCTTTATTACTCGGTTAACGATCGACGATAAATTATTTAAACGACGTTCGAAAAAGGTTTGCTCAAGCCGGACGAAATATATTACAATACAACAGAGCGAGAGCGCGGGTAATTAATCTCTTTCAGCGAATTTCCAAGATAATCCTCGCCTATATACACGAGCAAATCGCGATTACTTCCTGTGCGCTATGTGTGCATCACACAAGTACGTTCCAGCTCGCGCGCGCAAGAAATACAATCAGCCCGCGCTATTTTAAAATCCTAACGTAATTAAAGAGATATTTGTCCGGGCGGCGAGATTAATTGCAATTTATTTAGCAAAGCTCGGCCGTGTCAGCATCGAGTGAAGCGCCGCGTATACACGCCGGCAATAAAACGGCTAACGTTCGAAACGTGCTATACGTATATATACATATACAGCTGGCCCTCGAGTCGTCGATGTTTTCTTTTTGCGGTTCGGTCGCCAACGCACAAAGGGAAAGCAATTAATCACGCGTCGCGCGCGAGTTTGCGCTCGCTGTAGATACGTATACCTCTATATATCGGCCCCTTATATGCCGCGCAGCGCAATGGAGAGCAATAGCGCAGCGCGCGCGCAGTATAACCGAGGCACTTTGCGGCATTTATAGGCCAATGCGAATGGCGAACGCGAGCTGTAACTAAGAAAGGTATATACGCGGGGGTAGCATGTGCGTGATCCGTCGGTTCATATATATTATATCGTTTGCGAAGTTGATTGACGAGATGCGGTGTATTTAGTTTCGTTTTTTTTTATCAAAAAATAAAAAAAAATAGAAGGATCCGACGATTGCTGTATTTTCTCTTCCAAAATGTCGGTTGTATAAGGGGGCACGCGCACTTATTCAACGTGAATAAATGTGTCAAGCGCAACCGTCTCTTTTTCCCTCGAAGTCTAACATAAGGTTCGCTGAACCCCGTTAAACGCGCGTCGTTCAAACTCGAGCCAAGAGAAGACTGCGCGCTTCGCGACTGGCTCGCTCTCTTTTTTCCTCGACGCGGCGCCCTCCGCAAGATGAACATCCAACTGCCAGTAAATTTTTCACGATAAAAGCTCCAATAAGAATGCGTTCGTTTCATAAGTAGCGGGAGCTGCCAGTGAGAGAGAAAGAAGAAAGAAAACAGAGAAAAGGAGACGATATTACGAGTGCAGCACAAAGGGAGAGAGCGGATGAGGAATAAATCTTCGGGTTATAGAAGAAAGGAAAATCAGATCCGTGCGGAGCGCAGTAATAGTAATGACAATATTTTGAGCTTGCCTTCGGCGAGAGAAAAGTCAACTGAACGCGGAACGAGAGCTCGCGTAATCTCGAGAGACGTGCGGAGTATATGTGTATAGTCACGAAGGATAGATCAAAAGAACGGAACTGACAATGTGTGGGATTACTTGTGACAGTCGTATTTTTGCCCGATTTTCGGAATACTCGGCATCGTGATTAATAATATCAAGTTTTTCAGGCTTCGAAGAAAGCTGCAATCGATATACTCTAACCTGTTAATTACGAACGATCGCAGCGCGCATAGCGACGCAACGAAAACAAAGTAGAGGCTCGAGCCCCAAGAAATAATGGCGTATAAAAAGTATATATATACACGCCGCAGCGGGAGGCGCGAGAACAACGCACGAGTAAAAAAGTATATGACGAATAGTGTGTTTGCGCGCGCATAGAATTTACAAATTCCCGCGCCACTGGTGCACTGAAATAAGAGGCTCGCGCGAAAGAAGTACAGCGCGCACGAAACTGCATACCGTGCAAACTCGCGCGAGACTACTACGTGGGGCACTAAATTTTCCGCCAGGCAATGGCAAGATTATTAATTACACGACGTGCTCCGCCGTGTCGCCAAGGGGGAGCTTTTCTGCTTGCCAAGTAGCTTATATAAAACATTAGCGCTTCTCGCTTTGCCCTCGTCACTCTCGCTCCTCGAGCTGACGAGAATGTAACAGGTAGATATGAACAAAAATATCACGCCTTGACGAAGTTTGCCCGGCTGTGCGTGTACATATTTGAGAAGGAGATATACTCGACGGGAGAATTAAAGTTACGCGCGCGTATATAGTAGGTATAGAGCAAACGGAAGGCGATGAATTGAATTTCATGCGATAATTCCATATACGCCGCGCGAGATTAAGCGAAATCGTATAATTAAGCCGTCCCGCTGAGAAACAATTTTTGTAATTCGCTAAACTACTTTTCAGCACGTAATATTAATTATACGTGCGTGCGCGACGTGATTTAAATACAACGTTTTTCGATGTGGTTGCCAGCGGAGCTCGTTACGTAAACAGGTCACGAGCGCGCTCTTTTGCGTCGAATTTTTCAACTTTACAATTGAATTATCATAAGCGCGCAGAGTTTCGATGTTTGCAGAGCTGCGGTATAATGAAAAGCCCGCGGAAAGAATCTGCAACCGCGTTTGAAAATTACTCTAATTTGTAATTCATGGAATGCGCAAACAGGTGATTGCTCTCTTAAATTTAATCTTATATACAAAGCAAGAGCTTTTCATCGCGGAAATAACATCGGCAGCAGCAGCGGATCGGTATAATTAAAAAAAAAACTGAAAAATACTTTGCATATTGCCGTAAAGGTCTTAAGCGTCAGCGCAGCTCTCTTTTTATTTCGAGCGACGCGTGCACAATAGTATAGTTGCCTCGAACGATACGGTAGTGATTTTTATGTCACCGAGCAGCCCACTTTGCGAAGTGTACTGTGCTGTGCGGCTCTCTCTCGAGCGATATCGTTAAGAACGCGCGCTATATATGCGGCTGAAAATGAAAATCGATATGCGTTGATAAAGGCGAGCGAATTTTAATGGCGATTCTTAACTGCGGGTAAGCCGCTTCTATATAACGCGCGCAGATAAGGGCGTCATTTCCTGGCTGGGCTTTTTTCAACGCGGCCAAAGCGAAGGGTGCGAGCGAGTGAGAAAGTGCGAAAGAGAGGAGAGTGAATGGATTACGTTTTTGCCGTTGCATCTTGTTCGCGCTGATAGGGGATAACGGCTGGGTTGTAAACTAGTAGTTGAAAGAGAGAGAGAGATAAGCGCGAGCGTATTGTATTTTATTGCGTATAGCGGCGCGGCTCTTTGAGAATTCAAATGTATGTATGTACGTAAATTGCCAGCTGTAATGGAAACAGCTGGGGCGGAGTAATCAGAAATTGAAAATGCTTTTTTTCGACGCGCCTGGTTTAATTCGAAAACAAAGTGCTTTTGTACGTTTAAAGCATAGACTTTATTAGCTTCATTTGTAACGATATTTTGTTATGTAGTCTTGGGACATTTTGGAATGTTCCTAAGAAATGGAGGTTTTCGCGGGTAAGTTTACATACCGCTACATAATGTACACTGAGCGGCTTTTAATTTCCGTTCTTCATTGCGAAACGCTCCTCTCGGGACAATACCGTACAATTAACACTCTCAAAGTAAAGACACAGAAAAATAGAAGGAACGCTGCGGATTTAGGGACGGCATATCGCGGTTCCTCAGTCCGCGCGACAGAAGCATTAGATATATATATATAGGAGGAAGAAGAAAAGGTGGAGCAGGGGGTGAGCGGAGCACGACCATGCGGCGGCTCGGTTCTAAGAGGATTACTCTGTGGTCCGTAAAACCCCGCCAGTTTCCGGCATCAAAGCGGAGCTTTTCACTAAAATTTTACCGCCTGCTTATATTCATACGGCAGCGTTATACACGACGGCGATCCGTCATCGAATTTCCAACCGCTTTCCTGCGCCTCTGCTATGCACTCGCGGCTGTTCTAACTTCAATGCAGCCGGCGTCGACTGCAGCGGCAAAGCAACGGTTTAACATGTATTTACTGGATGCTGAAGCTTCTCTTTCGCCTCTGCAGTAAAGTCTCAAATGTGGAATCACCGAGTTCGTGATATCTTGAGAGAGCGAGAGATAAAAGCGAAAAATCTAATTTAAAATTTGAGAACCGATATGAAGAAAAAGAGGAAGCTCGGCTCCCCCTCGGCAAAGTTCTCATAAACTCATTTAGCGTCATATTGTCGCTGGCAAACGAAGCCCTTAAAAGCGACAAATTTCCCAGGCCATTAGAAGCGAAAGAAAAGAGAAGTCGGGCGACGATAAAAACTTATCGCTTTCATAAAAAGCTCGACCTTAAAATTCAAACATTCCTCTCTCTCTCATCGCGCTCTGCTAAGTCGCGTCGCGACGAGAGATCGCGAGGTATACACACGCGAGCGATAACCTCTGAAAAGGGCCACTGCTGCCGGGAATATCCGGTTGACTTTCGTCGCGGTAAAAGAAATCGAAGAAGGAACGTCAAAAGAAAGATGGAAGCAGGCGAAGCACCGCATGAAAAAGAGAACGAGAAAAGCTGTGTGTATATATAGCTATAGACATGCGCACACATATACGCACACACAACCTGACCTCAAAGGTTCTCGCGCGCTCTCTCTTTCTCTCTCTTTCTGCCGGCAGTAAAACGACAGTAAAACCGTCCGCCGGCTAGAGAGACCTTATTTCGCTAAGAAAATGCAAAGCGCGGGCGCGAAGAGAAAATAATGGCGGACGAGCGTCGCCAAGCCGAGAGCCGTCGTAGTACGAGAAGGAACGAATACGACGAAAAGAAGAGAGAGAAAAGAGCTTGCTATAGCTGCTTCTAAGGAGCAGAGCGAGAGAGAGGTGGTAAGTATTCGCCGCGCGTCTTCCTGAATTATCGTGCAAGTATTCCCCGGGAAAATGCTACTAAATCAACCCTCCACGCGACTCTCTCTCTCTCTCTCTCACTCTTTTTCCCTTCTTCGCTGCGTATAGCCTCTTGTGTTTTGTATCCTTCTTTATGCCTGTCTCGCTTATTTGCGCTTCTTATTTCGCGCCGTCCTCGCCGTCTGTCTCTCCTGACTTTTGCGCGGTATACCTTGTTGCCTTTGCACACGGGGCCCTTTCTCTTTTCTGTATATATATATATGCATACTCGTCGTCACTTCTCCTTTTCGCCCGGCTTCGAGGCGTCCTTGTCCGAGTTATCGCTTGAAATATTTGCCGCCGCGTAAATAAGTCAAGTCAATTTCGGCGGATAAGCCGAGGAAAAATTTTACAAGCGCGCGAGCACTGTTTTATTTACGGCCCGCGCGATATCGTTTTTGTATAATCTGGTTACGGCTCAACGAAAATTTCAGCTGAATCCTGCATTAAAAATTCTCCCCCTGGTTCATCCGGATTACACAACGCATTTATCCTGAATTTTTCATTGAATTCCGTAAGGTCAGTTGCGCGTACATCGGCGTTTATTATTTTGCACCGGTTGTCTCTGGCCGCGCAATTGGAATTTTCCACTCGAGCATCGGTTCGACCCCCGCGATAGCGTAGAATAAATTATTCCGGTACTCGGAGCTCGGCATTCCTTTAATTTTCATCAATGACGAGTTTTAATCTAGTGCCTCTCCCGACGCTCTTACATCTCCCAGCCGCGTATACACGAAGCGCAACGAGGTATTCCATTCGCGCGCGAAAACTTTTTTCTTATTTCTCATTATCACTCTCGCGACTGCTGCTGCGGCTGCGGTCGCTGCACTTTGCTATTTATATATATACACAAAGACTCGCGCGGCAGAACGACAGGCACAGTCTCTTTTTCAATAATCGTTCCTCCTCGTTCCGGGCGAGCTTTTCCCCGATGCTCCGTGGAAAATCAGAGGAGTCTCGGTATATAGTCTCCTTCGTTACCATCAAGCTCTCTTTCTCTCTCTCTCGCGCGTAGCTTTCTTTCCGCCCTCTTTTCCTCTATATAGGTACCCAGGCTCCTTCGTATTTCATTTCCAGCAGCTCCAGCTCCCTCTTCCTTGCGCGAGCTCCAGAGCGTCTTCTTCCACGGAAGGATGCAAATATAAGAGAAGAGACGGCGCGTGCGGGAGTCGTTCCCTTGAAATATCGTTCCTAAATAAATAACGAACGGGTGTAATATGCGAAATTACGAGCGCTAGTGGAGCTCGGGGCCACCAGGGGCTACGTGGCACGGCTCGACTTACCTATACCGGCAGCCGGCTTCCTCTTTTTCCCCCCTTTTTTTATAGGGCTTTGCCTTTTCGTTCGGTGGCTCGGGTTTTCTTAAAATGCCGCGCTGCCGCTGCTGCGTGCATGTTTCAGCGCGAGTGTTTGTGCGCGAGGAAAAGTGTCCTTGAATATGCGCTCGGCTTTTTTACTATATAATAAAGGTATGTATATACGAATGCGGCGAGGGAAAACAACATTCGCGGTGTACTTTCGAAAGCGCGAGGGCATTAAATTTTCAAATTCTTTCGCGCGAGGGATGACGAGTTTTTCGCATTTTTATCCTTTTATAACGTGTATAGAATTAAACTTCAATTGTACAAAATATATATATATATATATGCAACGTATACGTGTACTCTTTCGACTGCAGACGCGCATCGATCGCGAGGAACAAGAGAATCGATATAGACGCTGGAGCGGCATTTTTCCACGTCCGCATAATATTCCATTTCACTCGACTGCGATAATAAGACGCAGAAAGATCGAAGTCCAGAGAAGAAGAGGGAGAAATCATGAAAGGGCCGTAAATTAAATCGAAATGAGATCTCAATTTCAAGGTCGTTGCAAATGACGCTCGCTCGCTCGCTCGCGCCTCTCATTCACTCTGCGAGCTTTTTTTCATTTTTCCCCCATTCCTATATACGCCTCGCCTCTTCTTCGTCTTTTCTCGCGCGCGCGGAGCGTTATTACATTGATTTACGGCGAATTCGAACGGCGGCGCGTCGGTAGACGTATTAACGACGTGCCTCTGCCGAGACGAGCACTGCATATCGACGCGCGCGCGCGCGAGAGAGAGAGAACCGTCTGCGTGCGGTATTACCATCCGGGCGCTCTTTAAAATGATGTTAGAGCTTGCTCGCAATACCGCGCGTTTTGCAAGCTCGTACGCTAAGAAGCTTGAGGAACGTGAAAAATGTTCTTAACTTTTCAATTCGTCTGGCGGAGAATGCGTGGGAGGATGACAGACGTATATACGGGAGGCTTCTGTTAGGGCGCACACCTGACATAGGACTTGTGGTTTTTGCTGTCGTACATAACCAATATATCAAAGATAGAGCTGAAGATCAATTGCAAATACTTTACGACGATGACTTTAGCATACCGTTTCCATTTCAGTTCTATACAACACTTATAGTTATATCTATATTCACTCGCGCACCCAAGTTATACATACATATATATTCAGCGCGCTCTCGATCATCTTTTGTTCGAGCCACAACAAAGCAGGCAATAAAGATAATGATAATCGAGTGTAGCAATCCTCTCTCGCATTACGTCGTTGCGATATTTCTCGGAGCTGCATTAAACAGTGTGCGGGCGCGTGCAATATCATGAAATTTTATTACGCGATTTAGATGCGCCCGCGCGGCAACGCGACGCCGCCGTCCCGCTCGTAATTTCTCTCACCTGGGCCAATTTCGTATTTACGCGCGAACAGCGCTACAGCTTCGTTCGAAAAGCTCGCGCGGTGTCGCACTTTAACGGCGTCACGAGAATTTGCATTTAGCCGGACGCTCTCTCTCTCTCTCTCTCTATACATAGAGCTTAGCTGCGTCCGAGTAGCGCTCAAAGAAGAGGAAGCGGATAAGAATGGCTTAATCCAAATGCCATTAGAAAATAAGGAAGCGAGAGCGAGTTGTCGAGAGATAAAGGCTCCGGTGGGAGATGGAAAAAAGGAATGAAAGAGAGCGCAAAAGACATAACAGGTTGCAAGAGATGAACTAAGTGGTTGATATATATATATAAGAGCGAGAAAATAGAAAAGAAAGACGGGGTGCAAAAGCAGATGCAAAGTGATTACTAATCTTGATGCTGCTTCGTTCGGTATTCTCACTTGCCAAAATCATCGCTTTCTAAATGCAATTATACTCGATATAGATATGTTTTTATATCATAAGCCGAGTTGGCATAGAAAGACGAAGGTTACACGCACAAACACATGTACACACGGTATAAAGGGAAAAAGCGAGATAGAGAAAGATTCCCTCGCGCTCCAGGACGATTTATCGAGCGTACTCGGGCGCGCCGTAACTCTCGTAGGCTCGAAAGTATATACGATCTCTTGCTCGCTCGCGCCCGCCTCCGCGCGGAGACGTACGTTTCCGGGGAAAATATTTCTTGCGGCCGTTCGTCGTTAGAAGGCTAGAGCGGAACGTATTCGTCGTCGTATTCGGCTTTATAGGGGCAACCCTTTGCCCCCGACTGTTTAGACTCGAGGGTGCGCGCGGCGTCTTTGCCGCGCTAACCTATGCCTTATTCCTTCGCATGAGCTTGCAAGCTGCTGCGGGAATCGAAATTGCGCGAGGGACAGGACTGTGGGATGTAAGAGACGAGGGCAAAGGTCTCCAGACAAATGTGGGGAGGGACACACCTTTTTTTCTGCTGGGACGGTTATATTCTGCGACGAACCTCATGGATACGTATATATAGGCACTCCGAGATGGGCGCCTCGATATTGAAATCATTTTAAAAATTTACAAACGCTGCGCGCGATCGAACAATATATATATATACGTTTGTTTGGAGAAGACTGCAATATTCGAGGAATCGCTGGTGTTAACAATTTTTGTTCGCTCGTGCATGTGGAAACGCAGTCTCGAACGAATACGAGTCATCAGCTGCATCCACTTTTCTAGCGCCAACTAGGCTGACAAAGCACTGGCGCGAAGTTTGAAGTACACGAGCCGGCGCAATCATGTAATTTGCCTTGCCGGCTAATTACGAGCCCTTTGCATAAATAAAGGTGGCTTCGCGGAACTTTGCAAAGTTCACAATGCGCGCACACACGCGCGCGCGCGCGCGTCACAGTCTAGTTTGAAGGGCCACCCCCGCAGCTGTCACACGCTTATTCTGTTTACCGCCGCGGCGTTCGTTCGATCTATAAACTCTTCATTAAAGCTTAACCGACGAAAGAGAGACAGAGAGCTTGCGTCGCTCACCTTCCAACTTCGACGACAGCTTCCCGTTGCAACGTATATAGTATACGAGATTCGCATTACTGTGATGCTGACGATTTCGCTGGCAGTTGGTGTATATATATATGTGTGTGTGTGTGTTTGTGTGTATGTGTCTGTGTACACTGGATACACAATATGTGTATATAGGCGGTGTGTATCCGTGTCTGGAATATCCATAATCTGCTCTCAGTAGTGCCGCACGTTTCCGACGCGACTTCGGTATATCTACCGATGCCTGGGGATTTATATTATCCTGCAGCGACGGCGTTGCATTTGCAAAGGGCTCTATACTTGGCACGTTTTTCGCGGAAACGCGCGTCGAAGGATACAAGACGTAGGTGATGGATATAGGAAAAACGAAAATATAATATAATAATAATAATAATAAAACCCCGAGAAAAAGACACAGCCTGCATTTCTCTGCAAAAAGCATCGGCGAACTTGGATATCCGCGCAGCAGCCGGCGATTTCGAAAACATTTGTTTAGACCTTAGCTCGACAGCCTTACGCCGCATCGAGATCGCAGGTCCACAGTATGTATATATAGATGAAATTCCCGCTATTCGGAATGCAAGCGAGCGCGATTTTCTCTGTAGTCCCGCGAGATCTTCCCTCGCAGTCGAGGGACACGCGTCGCTACCATTAATCTTGATTCCCCCGGACCAATGGAGAACGCGTGTCGCGTATACCATCGCTCGCTGCTCCGGTATATAGTATACGATGTGAAGCTTCTCGCGCGAGCTGCCGGTTTTTCGATCTGTCTCGTCTCGCGCGCCGACGGCAAATGGAAATCGCGCGTCTCTCTCAGCTTCATTTGAAGATTGACTTCCAAGTTCGGCAGCAGTCGTCGTCGCGTCGGTGTCGTGGTATAGAAGAGGATTTTCCGCGTCGTGGATCGAAGGAGGAAAGGCAAATAAAGCATTGAATTATGCGCGGGGGCTGCTAAGAGATTTTCCTTTTTGTTCGCGCGAGTTTCTTTGTTTTCCGTGTTCGAGAGAGATGCGGCGGGATGGACGGGACGATTTGTATCTATTACGCGACGCTCGGCTTTTTCTGAAGGGGAGGATGTGCCGCTGCTGCTGGAAGTGCGGCTCGTTGTTTCGCTTTGGCCGGAGACTGATTGATGATTATGATTATTTGTCTCGTGGAAAGTTAATTTTTTGAGGCTTTGTCTTCCTGCAGCGAGAGAGACAAAGCAATGACGAGACAAATGACGGGCTGGGTATGCTAGATTAGTGCGAGGCTCGCCGTACAGCCCGGGGGAAAAAGCGCGTCGATTTATTTTTATCAAAAAAGAAATTGATTCCTGCGCATGTATCCCAGCTTCGAGCTGTGATAATTGAATATAATGTAGCATCGCGCGAGTCATATAACGCTCTTATCTCAAGCTCCACACGCTCGTCTATGACGTCGATCCGCGTATGTTCTCGCTCTTTCTCTCTCGGCGTCTTATCTCCGGAGGATTTTTCGGTCTACCGTAGAAAGAGATTGTCGCGGCGATGTCGGAGGGGCGACCACGGGCGCACTCGTAAAGTAGCGAGAGGCACTAGCTGCTGCTGCGTCGCGCGAGATAACCCCACTTTATATGCACGCGGCGCGGAATCTGCCTCCATCTTTCCGCGTCGCCGGTATTACGTGTCAGGCTTTGCAGACGAGCCCTCTCGTGTCCTCCGCCCCCCCCCCCTGGCATGCGTCTTTCCTCCTACGCTTCTCCTCTCTTTGCTGCTATAGCTGGCGTCTTGTGTCTTCTCTCTCTCTCTCTCTTGCCGTGTTCGCGGCTTCTATAATAGCGACATGTATCTGCATGGCGATGCTCTCGTTCTGCTGCTGTTGTCACGCGGTGATTACCACCAGGGTATGCCGGAATAATTTCTAGAAAAGCAGTTTGGCAGGGGGCATGTATTTGATTTTAGGAGATGTATTTTCACTTTTTCGATGCACAGTGATAAAGAGAGAAAGATGCAGTCGAATGCAAAATATGTTATTGTATCGCAGGGAAATATGTAGGCCGGTCTACAAGACATCCAACACACTGCTGTGAGAGTTTTACATGAGGGAGTTAGCACTGAGCAAGTATACTCGGGCAGTTATAGCACGAGCAGCCGTATAGGATCAACGATTAAGGTTGTTTTGGCATCAGTTCGGCACACCCATATAATATATGTACGCTATGCGCGCTAATTAACGTGAAGGAAACGAACAAGTGCCTGTGCGCCACCTATCGTCGGTAGCCAGATGCTGGAAAGCCGTAAAGTTATCGAAGCATATTATATAAACTACCTAATAAATTGCATAAATATTGAATATTTCCAAACGCTTCAAGTTGAAATATTCAGATATCACTGAGCGGTTAATTTATTATAAAAATATTTTAACTTCTTCTTAGAGTCCCTCCAATTAGTCAATATAATTAGTTTTGTAAAGCAGCTTGCTTCCTCTCCCTTTCTCGCTATAGAGTTTATTTAGCGAAAGCTCCTGCACCGGTATATAGATATAGTAAAGTAGCGCCGCGGCCGCACCGCGAGCAGTCGAGGAAAAAGTATACGGTATCGCAGTCCTCAAGGCAAACCCCATGCAAATTATCCGCCTCATTTCCTATTCGAAGCTCGTTACCTCGGCATAGCCGGGCCACTCGCGAAAAGTTCAAACTTGCCGCGCACGCGACAACCGCGACATATCTAATGAACTTCTTCGCCGCTGCTCATATCAGAACTTCTTCGCTTTCCTTCTCTCTCTCATGCCTTTTTCTCTTTGAAACTACTTTCAAGCGGAATTTCGCATGCAATAATATATAAGTTTGAGGAATGCTGCTTGGTAAAAGATTAATATTTAGAGCAGTTTGAGTTTATAAGGAGAATATGACTTTTTGCTTACCTGAGCCCAGTTACCGATATCAATCCCTTTTTTAAATGTTGGTTTTGAAAATGTTTGAGTGTCAACCGCTTCGCCGGTCTTGCTGCCCTCAGAAACGTGAATTTAAAAAAAAAACATCATTTAAAAAGTCTGTAGAATTAACATAGAAATATTAGTAGGGTTATTTAATCGAATGGTATTGATTGGAACTGAAATTAAATCTTCAAACGGTGAGATGGGTGATACTGAAACTCGCAAATGTTTATAACAATCATATATACGCTATTACGTAAAAAATATCTGCAAATATCACGTAAATGATTTCGTAATGTTACAGAACGTTCTAGTGTTAAGTCCGTCAATTACCAGCAAAAAACCCGGGCTCAAATGGTTGCGCCATTCAAATTCATACACACGACGAGTACACAGCTCTAAGTAACAACGGGTGCAGCGCCTAGAACGTATACGTCTCAGTCACTGCCAACTATACGGCATCGTTGCATACAGGTAGAGTCGAAGCCGATTCGCGCAGAGAGACAGGGGAAAAGGATTTCCGCGCGGGCGGCGCAGCGCGAGGCCATATTTGAGTTGGTAATGGACGGAGAATCGGTTCGGCTCTAATCCGGTTAGCCGAACAGGAAATACCGCAGCGCTGCGTTGGGGCTGTTAGTAAACTGCGAGGGTAGACTCATTGTCGAGGCTAATGGTGTGAGCTCGCGCAAAAGCGAGCTTTCGCGGAGAAATGAACGTTTGATGTTCGACCGCTGCTTAACTGTGCTATATACGGTGGCACGCCCTCTAATGCCCAGTGACGTGTCTTTTCATCAGAGAAATTAACTGCAGTATGTAGCATTACATATGTATATATGGAGAAGAAGAGGTGGGTGCAGCTTCCAATGAGGTTGTAACTCGATATCAAGTGTAGATAGTATAGTAGTGAAGATTGTGCGCTTGTGTACCCGATGCTAAAATAGAATCTACTGGCAAGTTTATTAGTGACAAGGGTAATGAAAATTCCATCGTATCGTCGTACACATTGTGCATTCATGATACTCGAACGATAAAGTACCTATTACAATGTATATACGCGCGATAAAAATGGAATATTCCGACACGGCTTAAAAGTACGGAAAAAAATCCAAAACCACCCACACTCGCAGCTGTTGTGCATATAATATATATGTGTAAAGCAACTGCGCGCGAGCCCAGCGAAACTCGCGCATACTTTAATCCTGAAGTCAAAATAAACTAATTCAATTTAATTAAACGCTCGCGCAGACAATGCGCCGGGCTCGCCATTCGCGCAGGTGTGGCGGCTGCAGAAGTAACTGCGCCGCGGTGGAGAGAACGACTATGTGTATACATATATGTACACACACATACACACGCAGACAGATAATGGAACGGGGATGAAGAACGTGTAACTTAAAGCAAACCACATGTTGCCTGCCTCTCTCACTACTCTCTACTCCGGGGCCGTCTCCGCATCTCCATCTTGCCTGCCTGGCTCCCACCCCCGCCGCAGCCAACGTCGTCGTTCAGGCGCGGCAGTGCGCGCATGAGAGATGCCGCGCGCCTCGAGAAGGTATAAAGCAGCGCAGTACCGCCGGATGGATTATCTGGCGTGTCGAGCCATTTCCAGGCAAGCTTATATACAAGATACGCTTCTTCTTCTTCTTCTTCTTCTTCTTTTTCTCCTTTTCGTCCGAGGGCTCGCGCACTTTTCCTATTGACGCTTAAGCTTCGCATAAAGTAGCAATCGCGAAGCCAGTCGGGTTTGCACCTGCTGCAGTTGCTCTATACGTATAGATATATACACGTGTGTCTGTGCGTTTGTGCGCTTAGTCGATGGCGTGTCTGGCTGATGTAGTTCGTGCTCTGGGGGGCGAATTATGAGATTGAAGGAGGACGACGGGGCGAGCTTCCTTATCCGTGAAATATAAAATCTCGATAACCGAGTCAAGCCTGCGACTTTGTCTTGTGTTTTTACGGCCCTGAACGGGAGCCCCCTTGCCGAGCTTTTATCTGCGACTAGTTTGCTGAAAGCTTCGTGCTATGATTTTCCTGCCTCGAATGCGGATGGGGTATTATATACATATATAGTAGGAAACGTTGTTTACGACTGAAAATTATTTACGTCTTTGCTTTAATTTAGTAAGTGGAAGAAGAAAAATTCACGTATCAAAGCGATATCCGTTCGAAGTAGCCGCGGAACAATACTGCGCATTGCTTATCGCACCGCTGCCAAGTATTTACCTAGCGCGAATTTGCTTATCTCTGCATTAACCGTCGCGCACTTACCTCAACTGGAATATCGTTTATCCATATATATCCCCGTGTGTACAATTCGATAGTCTAATACCGCGTATATGCCTACTACCTGCGTATATGTATACATATACAGTGTGCGTCTCGGCGGCTCCAGGTTCGTGTACACATTGAAATCTTAAACAGCCGGCCATACATATAGAGGGACTCGCGTGTCCCGGGGACATAAAGGCGCGACAATGTCGCGCACGTGCGCTCGCGTGATCGGGGCTGACGACTCCGAGACTGGCGCCGAACTTACGTATACGCAAGTCTACTAGCTATATATACACATAGTACCAGTAGGGGAAGTTGCTATGTGCTGTGGTAGTCTAGCATAGCAGCAGCTCTATATACGCGGAAAGTTTTTACTCGGCTTTCCGCGAACAAAAAGTCGGGATATTAGGGCTGATTAGTACCTTACTGTAGTCGTGTGCCAGTACTATACCGGCGAGCGGCCGGCTATTATGTTGATTTTCTGTGTTTGAAATGCTGACAAATACGCGGAGCAGCCTTTTATTCTTATATACCGCTTCGCTTTTTTCTCCCTCTCACTCTCGGCATTGGGTTGGAAAAAAACGCTCGCGCGTGTCGAGTATATTATAAACCCTCTGTATAAACATCCACATTTTAAAAAGCTCGCGGAGACACATAACTGCGCAGTATTATCTCAGCGCGGCTCTCTCACTCTTACGCGCATCGTCTGGCACGCGCAAAAGAAGTTTATTACTTATATTAAATTCTGACTGGAAAGCTCCGTCCCTCCGGCTTTCCCGTGCGGACCAGCTGGTCTCCCTGTTTCTGATAAAGCTTATAAAGCTCAATTTCCGCGGGTAAGACGAGAAAGGGGACGCTATGTACTACGGGGGCAAACGCAGCAGCCGTGAGCCTCTCCTAATGTAGCAACGAGCGAAAGACCGAGACTGCGCGCGCACACACACATACACACACACGGGACACAAAAGGAAAACAGAAGATTTTGCGAGTAGCGCAGAATGAGATTTTCGTTCGCCGGGCGAAGAAAGATTTTTCCGGGCTAGTCGAAAAAACGACGAACTTTTCATGATATATAACGATATAAACAGAGAAATAATAATCGCTTTGAAAGAAAGCTCTCCGCACGTGAAATTGGTACACGCGTTGCGTAAAGCTCGAATCGCCGTATAACCCGCATTTTTCAGCAACGCTGCGCTGAACTACTAACAGAAAAATAAAGAGCGCCGCAGTACCATTACACGATAGCGCGAGTATCAAGCGGAAGGAGCTTCCACGAGGCAGTAGGAGCAGCTTCAGCTATATATATGTATAGCTCGTATCCTCTTAGCTATCGTGCGCTCGTTCTGATATAGGTATAGCGTCTTGCTCTCCGAGCAAGAATAAAACGAAATTAGACGGACTTTCGGCGGTATGGAGTATATCCTGACCGCGAGGGTCGACGCACCGGAGCAGGGGACGACGACAGAGAGGAAAAAGCAAGAAGCGCTCCCCGGAGGTGCGAAGGGTTAGAATATCTCCGAGACGTTGGCACGCCGTTGGATTAGGACTCGAATTGCTATTGCTCCTGTCGCTGCTGTACTCGCCTCTCACTCTATATACATATACACATACTCGTTTTCTCCTACTTGTTAACTCCTATCTCTTTTACTCTATCTCGAGCCCGTCCGCCCGCGCTTTATATATACACTGGTTGACTCTCTCGAGCGGCCGTAGGAGCTCGCGCGCGGACTTGTGTGCGCACTTACATTATTCATGGTATTTTTTGCGCCGTGCGCTACTACTACTGGCTAGGCTCTAGTTTGAATGCGCCTCGCTGGTGTATCTTCTTATATATAGAACGAACGTTTAATGCTGAGAGAGGGTGATTTTGAGGAGCGAGCGTAATTTATGTGCTTATATGTGCTTGTATGGATTGCGCGCGATTTTCTCATTGTTTTTGGTAAAGTTATTCGACGAAAAAGGAGTCTTCGTAAAAACAAGATAAAGCCAATTTGACGATATTAATAATAATAAGCAGTTCTCGGCGGGGCACAGTTTACGACTTTAATTCGTCGCGAGCGCAGTACTTTTGCGCGGAAAATAGAAATAAAGGACGCGTTTCTCCTAGAGGTGTGAGGAAGAGCCAGCAACGGTGTCTCGTTCTTTTTTTAGTCCCTACAATATTGCCTCGGATGCAGTAGACAGCAGTCTGCTAAAACTCAGATTCACCCCGTCAGGCCGTGTATATTCCGTCCTCTTCTTCGCGCTTTCTTTTCGACCTCTTTCTCGGCTACAACGCGCATATATACACACCCACGCAGCTGTGTTCTTTTCAATGCGATACCTTGATATCTTTCCCGAAAAACTCGCTCGCTCGCTTCTCCTCATTTTACTGCGCTTATATACTCCTCCCCTCGACGCGTGTCGCGGATACGTCCTTCTTTTTTACCTCGCGCTCCGCAGTTTATCTCTTTTTCTTCCTTATTATATCTGTGCGTTTTTTTATTCCTCTTTCGAGTCACTCGTTCGCCGCCGTCCGTGTCTTTTTCTCGGCTTGTTTTTTAGCCTTATCTTTCCTCGCGGCTGCCGTCCTTTTTGCTATTTTCTTTCTATGAGCCCTTTACCTTTCTCCTATTCTTTTTTGCGCTTTATCTTATATATACGCGGCCTGCCTTGTTCGTTACTCTTTATCTGCGGCCTACTCGTTAATTATTTACGCCGCGCGCGCGCGGTTGCGTATATGTATAAATCAAGATTAAGCTGCGTTTTCAGCTAGCGCAACTCTGGACTTTTCTTTTCGCCGCTATTCTTCGAGTAGATAGATTAAGGTATGGTGCGGGACGCGGTCGTCGCGCGAAAGAAAGTTTTATGTGTACGAGCTGTTCCGGGAGCGTTTTCGAAATTTCGATAAGTCACGAGGTGTAATGGTATGTAGGTGTAAAAGCCATGTGTCACTTCCATAAAATTTAGCTGGCAAATTATTGTTCTTCCGAAAGATCAAACGACATAAGGTCGCGCGAGTCTAATAAAACCAAAAACTTTGAGCCATTTTTCTTCCTCCCTCTTTCTCCCGCGCATCATCTAGTCTTTTTCGTCTCCTTCTACTCGCCCTCGCCTCGCGTTTCTTATCTATTTTCCTCCCGCCGCATCTTTCCTCTTCACTCGCGGCCACGTTGTTCATTATCCGCCTCCTCCATTCGTCTCTCTCGGTTTCTCTCATATCCCCTTTTCGCAGGCCGGATCTTGGCGAAAGCATATATATATATATATATATATATATATATATATATATATATATGTATAAGATAAAGACGGAGAAAGTATACGAGAGAGAAAGAGCGAGTGCCGGCTTGTGTATATAGTCTCGCGAGTGCTTTGTATGTAAATCGAATACATTTAACGTTCCTCAACGGTTATTTAGAAGCAAATATCCAAGACCGCGCGCGTTCGGATCCTCCTCCTCTTCGCGTCTTAAAGATACCTACATGTATATATGTATGTATATAGTTAGCATCGCGTTTCGTGCGCCTACGAGAGGCCTGGCGTGCAGCGGTGAATAAAAGGTAAAAAGAAACTTCTAATTCCGCTGGCCTTTTTTTTCTCTTCGGTCTAGGTCTGCGTGATGCACGAAGCCGGCAGGGCCCCGCGGGCAATGAAAACGAGAAATTTATTACGTTTTTGGCGAGAATTTTCATTGCCGGCGCGAGCGCGCTGTTTTATATAGGCCGCAAATGCCGAGGGCAGGGTATAATTTTCTGTGGTACTTGCGTTTGCGCCAGCTTATTGCTTTCGTTTTTTTCATGTTTTCGCTATAATTAAATTTCGATTAAATATATATTTCGAGTTTTCTCATTAAATTGTCTTTCTTAAACGTTCACTTCGTTTTGTGCAACAAAGACTTGTAGCTGTAAACAATAACTGCTGTAATTGATCAAAGACTGTAAAGAGGAGTATATATAATAAATCTTTCTAAATAATAAGTATAATAACCACCATATTCTTATGGGAATTCTACATGAAGGGAATGAACTAGTACTCGGGCAGTTATAAAAAGAACGGCCCGCCAGCAATAGGCCAAAGAAGGTAATTTTGGTATGGATGCACCGCTGCTATATCTATACTCGACGCGCGGATACCGATGAAGGAAATAGAAAAGCGCCTGTGCGTCATCTACCTTTACTCTAGGTACTATATATAAAGAGCGCTGTGCTGAACGCGCGATCAATGTGGCTTTTTAAAAGAAATCATTTAAATTCCAATGATGCATAATCGATGAAAAAAACTCCGCGCAGAGGCAGGGTCAGCTCAGAAATATACACATACATTTTTGAAATAACGTTATATCGCGACCGCTTAATAAACTAGTTATAAAGCGATTCTCGCCAACGAGCAGCTCTTTCGGTCTTTCATATTATCCGCGCAGTAGCCGCCGAATAAATAGCAGCGTACACTTGAGTTGGAGAAAAACAGTTCCCTCTTCGCACAGTAATATTCTGACCAATGGAACTTCCACACACTAGCTACTCGGCTTAATTGCGTATACATGCTCGGAGGAAGCCATAAAACGCCGCTGCGTCTGAAAGTGTTCCGAACTCCCGTAGCGCTGGACTAGCACGTATAGAGGGAAAACTACACGCGGAGCATCAGCGGGGGTGATAATGCAGCTACAATAATCCAACGAAAACGCAAATAAAAATCTCACCACTTAGCCGAATAAGCTCTCTCGAGCGCAATATACATATATAGCGAGTGGTTTAATCGCGATTACGCGCACACTCTTATAAGCGCGATCCCCCGCTCTTTTTTCTTCTTCCTTCTCGTCGCTGTGTCGGCGGGACTGCTCTTTTTCGCGAGCGAAGCCGGTATCCGCGTATATATAGATATAGCCAGCTGTGTACAGAGCGAGGCCGAGTATATAGCAGCGGACTTTAATCGAAACCGAGCGTAAGTGCAAAGCGCTGTTCCGCCGAACTGAATGCGAAAGGTTACTTTCTGTCCGATGACCGAGAGGAGTATATAGACCTGCAGAAGCAGCAGAAGCGTCGATGACCGAGAAAGGGCTCTTATTCCGTATAGCCGGGGAGATCCCGCGAGCGGAGCAGCGTCAGAATGCCCGCTATAACTTGATTTGCATCGATTTCTCGCGGTGCCGCGCTGCCGTGCAGCTGGGCCTCCTTACGACCGCGCGCATCGCACGCACTCGTGTACGACGGTCGAGTGGAAATTAAGGGGCTCGTCGTGTATGCGAGCTGGCTTCTTCTTTTTTATTGCTTTTTCTGTGTTTTCAAACTTTTCAAAGTTTTTCAAACAATTTACGGCGTTTCTTTTTTAAATAGAAGCTACGCTTCTAAAACACCTATATATACCTCGGAGAGTCCATAGCGGCGGAGTATATAATTAAATTCGTTCATTTGGCCGCGAATCGTCGTTTCTCCAACTAATTAATAAAAGTAATCGAATGAAAACGTAGACCGCGGCCAAAGTACGCTTAGCAGCACAGAGCTGCGCTGTTGGGCCACGCCGCCACACCGCCGCCGTCGCGACGAGGGCAGATCGACTCTGGGGCTGACGGCAGCAGGTGAGCAGCTGCTCTGAGTGGATTAAACCGAGGTAATCAACGCAAATTGATAATCCTACTTTCCCAGCGCGCGCGGCCCTTTCTTCCTATATACAGCCTTCGAATGGCCTTACCCCCCCTCCTTCTCTCTCTCTCCTACTTCCTTCTTCCGACGAATGGGGCGACTTTGCCCAGGGGGTGCATGCAAAACTTTGCCAACCCCCCCCCCCCCCCCCCGACTATTTCCGCTTTCTTTCCTCGTGCGCGCGACTGCCGCATTCGTGTATACTATATAACCGCCGCGTGTTTTTACCGTTTTATTCCGAAGCGGGGGCGGCCGAGAGAGTTATCGCGTGCGATAGATTTTTCTGGCGCTGTACTTTACGCTGGTAAAGAGCGCAATTAGGGAATTCTTTTCTTCGTATAACACTCATGGCCGCGGTTTTCTGGGAATTCTCGCGAGCTCCGCGATTATATTGTCGCACGCGTGAATCATGCATATATTGCATAAGGGATTAAGTACACTGCTAAATTGGATTTTGGTTTAAAGAGCGGCTGCCATTCATTGCGAAATTCCCGTATCGAGCTCTGGAACGTTAACTCGCGACAATCGGAAAATTGTGCTCACGCAGGCGGTAAAGAGTCGCGGATATTCAAGTCTAACGGGACGCAATTAAACGCATTATTAAATCAATATAATATATGTACGGCATCGAGTCGGAGCCGCGACTATATATTTTGAAAATCGCTCCTGAATGCGCGACAATTTGCACGAGATTTATCTACCCGTGGCGCGACTCGAATTATGAAACAGGCGTAATGGAAGCGCACAAGCTCTCGGAATTAGAGTAAATAATTAGCGAGCATTGTCATAACATTGTGAGACGGAGACTGGGACAACCGAGAGAATCGCGAAGCAACGAGGGATCTTATCTATCGTCTCATTGCCGGACTATACTCGCTCCAGAAGGAGAGATAAAATTACCGCACGAGCCGCGCCTTCGCTTATTTTTATCCGCTGTGTACACGGACGACGGCACACCTACCGGTTTCCATGTATATAATACACATGCGCACACACACACGAGCGGTATACAGCCCGGCGGCACGCAAAATTACACTATGCTAAATGCCAGCTCTCGAAAACGCGCGCTGCTCGTGTGACTCGCGCGCAGTCAATGAGTCACGCTGTGAATTTCAAGCATAAAGGCTTTTTGTCCCCCCCCCCCCCCCCCCCCCCATCAGGTCGCGCTTGCGCTTTGCCCCCCCTCGAAGACAATTTCTTCGCGGGAGAAAGACAGAGGGACAATGACGGACTGCGAGCGAGAGAATTCGACGAGGCAAGTGATACGGAAAGCTCGCGTCATTAATTACTCGCACGAAAGTATTTTCAGGCCGCTGCTGCGCCTACTTTGTCGTTTTTTCTTCTGTACAGCCGGGGCTTTTGTACAGGCACTAGGGATTATCGAGCGAGTCGATAGCTGCCGTAATACAAAACGTATAAATAAGAAGTTTTGCGTTGCGTAATTTGTGCGATACATCGGATGGTCTCTCGCTTGTAATGAGATGGTAATCGAGAATGTATTATTTGTCAGGCATATAAGTACTTGTGTTAGTGTAGGAAAAAACGTGTGGAAATCGAAAAAATAATCACTCGACTAGCTTGGTATTATCTACAATAGCCCCATACAATTGTTAGACACGACATTAGAAAGTACATTCGAAAGCCATCTTGCAACGAGATACATCGTCTCGGTTCCACCCTCTCGTAATTATATACAGACGTTCAGACAGCGTGAATAAAATCCGGCAACGACGAGTACGATTTGAGGGATAATTAAATTAAGTCATTCGCGCACTTTCATCAATCCATCGTAGCTAGGGAACTGTATATAACAGTTTGTCTTGCCAACTGGGAATCGAAAGCAAAAGCAAAGCTGCAGGACCACCGCGATGCCATTACGATTATATAGTTAATCGAGGCCTTGTCTATTTCGGAGAAAGCATATATCTGGTCCCGCATACCGCTGATTGCCGCTCGCCACGGGGAAGTAAGGTAATCGCATTTCTTTCAACGGAATACTAATGCTCGCGCGCAAGCTCGACTCGTTTCGATCCCGTGTATGCGTGTGTATACATAGCCTCGCGTCCCGCAGCGAGGGAAATTAGATGAGAAGAGAGAGAACGTCGTATAGCTCGAGGCTCACGGAAGGAGAAAGAGAGGGCTGCAACCGATAGGGTTAGCGAGAGATAAAAAGGGAGAGCGGCGGTATCGCCGGCTAAAGGAGAAGTAATGCCGATGAAAAGGAGAACGAATGGCGCCGAGGAGAGGGGGTATATATAAGAAGGGAAGGTAGACAAATAGAGAAGCGCCGGAGGAGGATTTGCCTTGGGTAATTTATTGAATCTTTGACGAATACATTTAATTTCGTGCGCGCAGAGGACAGACATCTCTCTCTCTCTCTCTGTGCGCGCACGCGCGCGCGCGCGTTAGAAAATTGTTACCTCTTCGAATTAGCGAGATTGATGATTTTAATCCGTAAAATAAGCACTCTCACCCCTCGAGATGCGCGGCGACAAACAAATTTAATTTCAATCCAAAGACGTTATTAAGCAGGGAAAATCGGCTACTCTCTCGACGACGCCGCGACCAATCATAATACATCACCTTCGCGTCGCGCGTCCTCCTCTCCAATCATTCTTATCCAGCTGGTAATTAAATAAACACGACGTCGGCGCGACTGTTCCATCGGCGTTGAT
This sequence comes from Muscidifurax raptorellus, assembly GCA_020010945.3. Classification (NCBI taxonomy): domain Eukaryota; kingdom Metazoa; phylum Arthropoda; class Insecta; order Hymenoptera; family Pteromalidae; genus Muscidifurax; species Muscidifurax raptorellus. Next base: position 5,286,375 of record CM052078.1, on the reverse strand, counting down.
TGCGTCGAACTTGCCACAAAGCTCGACGATTTCGTTAACGACTGCTTGGCCGCCGTCTAGTTTCTACATATATATGTATATAGTACCTTATGCGGGGCGCGACGACTTCAAGTGCGTCTGGCCGAAATCGAGGAAGAATCGCGTTAATCCGTATTTCTTGTATACAACATATTTCGAGAGTCTAGTGAGAGAAGGCGTTGGGTACGAAGATCTTCTCACATAATATATTATCATTATCTCAAAGCTATAACGACTCAATAGCGATGTTATTACAGTCAGCACAATGCGCGCGAAAAGCATCGACGCTTTCTTCGAAGCAAGCCACCGCTGCCTCCCTTGCACATTTGCATGCACACGGCTGCTTATCGAATCGAGGCGAGGGCGAGAGAGAGAGGGCGATATGCATCAGCGTGCAGTGCAGCGAGTGTACACGAAAAATCTCTCGTCTCTATTCAATTTACGAAACGTCCGTAACTCCACTCCGATAATAATTTCCCTTGCCTGCACTCTCTCGGTCTGCCTATCCGAAGCTTAACATACTCCGCGCCGCTGATGGAATATTTTATCGATCTCCCCGACGTCGTCGCCGACGACGTTCTCTCTCTCTTCCCGGAGGGCATTGTTCCGGCGAAAAAAGAGCGCGTCTTTCTCCGGCAAACGGAACTGCATTTTTCATTTTCGATTACGCACGCTCGATTTGAATGCGCGCGCGCGTGCCAAGATTAAGCATAGCTCGCTCGCCGCGGGCGGTCCCAGATACCGTATACACGTGGGCATTCCCAGCTCTTCGCTGCTGTAGTTGCATATATATATATATATATATATATATATAGTGAGAGAGAGAGAGGCTCTTCGCGAGCTTAGGTGCGGAGAAGAGCCGACCTTCGTATCAAATCTTAAGTTACAACAAGTGGTCGTCGCAGGAATACTACCACTACTACTACTACTACTATTGCTGCCTACGGCTCTTTTGTGCTCTTGCTCTATACGTATATATATATACTACCCCCCGTATAAAATACTCTCCTCGCTCTGTTTCAGCTGTTTTCTCGCGCTAGTCGCGCGTATTTTCTCCGCTGTTTTTACCGCGCGGTTATATATACCGGCACCGAGTTTCATATGTTTCGGAGACTCGCTCTCTGTATAAACTTTCTTTCTTTTTCTTTCGTTAGATCGGAGTTGCGGAACGTCTTCTTTTTTTCCTGTTGTTGTTTTCCGCATTATGAGCGAGCGTGAGAGTATCGCGTTTCGCTGAGGTATTTTAACAGAAAAAAAACGGACGGATATAATCTCCGCGAATATAGCAATGCCGGCGAATACTCGTGGCCTTGAGTGGAGGAATTAAATTCTGGATTATGTAAATAAAACCGCTTATTTTCGAGCGTCTACAAAAAAGCTTGGCTTTAATAGAAAAGTTATGAAGGCGATAAATCGTGTAGCGCAAAATTTCTATAGCTTGTTTATACAATCTGTTATATTTATATCGCGGGTGATATCATTCTCCTGAAATGGGCCTTCGATATAATAAGAGAGTATATTACTCACCGTTTTTTGCAAAGGAATCATCGTGGCGGCGACGACGATTCTCCAAAGAGTGCACTTACACACTCGAAAAACGATCCGTGAAAGTGACGAATAAACATAATTTATATGGTAATGACATTTTCAAAGTATCCGCGCCGGAATAGCTGTTGATTAAACTATTTTCCCCGCGCGTCTGACTATGCGGGTCTCTCGACGCTCGCGTTATACGTGCTTAGCTTGCCTTCACGGCTTCAGAGATGTACAGAGAGAGAGAGAGAGAGAGAGAGACTTGATAATAATAACGGCGTGGACGAATCGACTTCGCGAATGGAATCGAAGAGCTGTGAATTATCTGTATCCTCGAGATGCGCAATACTTATATATATATATATATATATATATATATATATATATATATATATATATATATTATACGGGGCTTATAATATGACGGTCGTAAAATGCTACGGTGTCATCATCGGTACATTAGTCTTTTTTGATTGAACGACGTTGGAGGATATTTTAAATTATGCGCATGTGCAGTTTGACTGATAATGATTTACAGTTTTAGCCGAGAACAATGGTAGATTTATTTAATTATCATTGCCGCCGTAATATATTATTGTATTATATACTAAACAGCTGTGTTTTATTATTATTTGCTGCACTTGTGCATTTGCGCAATTGAAAATATCCGACGATGGTGTTGCATTGAATTATCTCGGGATTAACCCGTAATTTCAGAGTTATTTAACAGTATATATGAAATACGTCGACGCTATATCTGTAATAACAACACACCCTCAGAGCAACAAATCGCAAACGTATATATATAACGATTGTTATATACAAAAGTTATAACCAATCACGGCTTCCGCGTACTCGCATGCAAGATTCAAAACTGAAATAGTTCAAACAAACGACGCCGCGCGCAGCTATAAATCCCCAAAACCAGCAACTAAATTTCGCCCAACTCATACATATCTATATAGGTGTACAACAGACGGATTTGCCTGCCTCGCGAAAACAAAGAATCAAATGAGATAGACGCGGCGCATCAGCCGTTAGTATAAGGTAGAAAACCGAGCTGTCAGAGGCGTACAACGCAAAGTTAAGCATGCACGTCACGCCGCGTACGGCCAATGAAGCGACAATGCATTACACGTGCGCACGAAAGAGAGAAAAAATTGCAGAGAGAGAGAGAAAGACAGAGAAAGCGAGGCGAGAGTGATGTCGACGGCGGGAAAAAGAGGAGGAGGAAGAGCGAAGCTCTGGGATAAACGACGAGTGTCACCAGAGCCGGTATGCGCGAGCCATCAGCGATCGGGCGTTGCAGTAGTATATATACGCATGAAAGACGAGAGCACGACGCGCTAGGTATGCTGCACCGACCGATGTCTGTCTGTCTGTCTGTCTGTCTGTCTGTATGTCTGTCTTCTGCGTGCAAGTCATCAAAGGAGGCGCCGACTATACGAGATCGTTCGAGGAATGTTTTTATATATAATATTTTTTTTTCGTTTCTTCAAAACTGACATTATACGGCTTATTCGAACTATTTCTTCTTGCACCTCGGCGGAAGTCGAGCGAGTGCCCGTAAAATAATAACGGCCCTCTCGTCGAAGCGATAATGTTCAGCTCCATATCCTCGGCGGTCGTGCCTCATCCTATCTCCCCGAGGAGTTAACATAATTATCATCCGGCTCGTAAAAAAGCGAAACTTGTGCGCGAAACGAAAAAAAAAACGCACTCACATATTTAGTACAGCCGCGCACACATCGCTACACACGCGCTGCAGACGCGAGCGAGCGGTTCAACGGTTCATATATATGTATATCGCATATGCGGCTCCTTTTCAGTGTGAAATTGAAAATGATGCTCGCGCTTCAAAAGAATGATTATACGAGATTACGGGTAATGAGTAACGAGGATCATCGAATATAAACGCGCGCAAGACCGGCTCGCTTCGCGAATAAACACAGTTCGACGGCAGACTTTATATATATATATATATACACGCTATGCTGCTGCCGGATAACAAATTGCAATTCGCGCGGCAGCGGCGGCAATTCGCGTGTGCGTGTAATTCACATACGTATATATATAGCGACCGCATCGAGAACAACCCGCGCGCCGCGGTAAATCCATCGGAATTCGGATCATAAATTTTATTGCGCTCTCGAGCGAGAGCTGTGCAGTGTGTGTGTTGGTGCGCGCGCTGCTGCAGAAGGGGCGGAGAGAGGATATGCGTCGCTGCAGTAGCTGACCCGGAAAGTTTTTCAATCTCCGGACGACGTAGCGAAAAATTTCGGCGTGTTTATATTTGATAATCTCTGACGCCGCGGCTCCTCGTTTTTTTTTGTTTCGTTCGTTCGGATCGCTCCGCGCGCGGAATCGTATATATACCTTTGTTTTTTTTGCCCGCTCGCGCTAATTTCATTTTCGACTTGGTGTTTACGATACGCGACTCGCACTTTATGAGGCGAGGCGCGTCTGGCGCGGTGGGGTCGCTCGATTGAAGAAATATATCGGGCAAACTTTTTTTTTTCATCCGGCGATTGCTGACTCTATGAAATTCGATGAACAATATACCGCGCGAATCGCGTGGAAGGAAAAAATTTCTTCATTAAAACTTACAGCCGCGGCGCCATTACCATATTATTTGCGACGAGAAATAAGCGGTAATACACAGCTGGAATGAACGATTCGCCACACGCGGCGGCGGCGATATAGCATAGCCCTCCCTCAAGAGAGATACTCATCTTAATAACCCATCATAATTTAGCGCTCGTGAGCGCAAAAAACCATCAAGTTCGAGCGCTCGAGTCTGAAGAGCTCTTAAAAGGCGGTTTACGTCATTTTTGCGCGTCTATTATAACTGCGCGTGCTCGGAGAAAGCCCCAAGAGAGCGAGAGGGAGAAAGAGTGAAAAGAGACTTGGCTCGTATAATCGTCGCGCACGTACTCGCGAGGATGTATAATGGAATCGGCGCGACGTGAGTTATGCAAATCGCGGCCGGGGGTCAGCGGGTTCATCCACTTATCTTGGCTGCGATTGGCATCGCTGCGGTTCTCCGGCCTCCTATATTAGGCTGTCGATCAGCCAGACCAGAGAGAGGGGGGGGGGGAGAGAAAGTAGACACGATCAATGAACATCAGCTCCAATCGCGAGTGTCACTCTGACTCAGCTCTTCTTCTTCTTCGCTTAATGAAATCTTCATTCTCTTTATGATCGCGATTCAGTGCTCCCCGGCGTTTTTGAATTCGTTTCGAACGGTAAACGAACAATAGCCGATGCGCGGATTCATCGGTTTTCGCAGTATAGGCCGGGATTTTATAATCTCGTTAATTCCCGCTTTGTGCATACGCATAAATATACGCGGTATCTCATTGTGTTCGATGCGCGCACAATAGTTGTGATTTGCAGAAATTTTCGACTAACCAAAGCGTAGATACAAAATTCAAGCACGAAATAAAAATCAAATTTCCGACCGCACCGGTAATTAACAATTCAAATGCATGGCGCTTATATATATATACGGGTCCGCGCCGAAAAGCCAAGCCGGGACGGAGTAAACAGCTACACGCTCCATTTCCGTTCGTTAATTTATACATCCTCGGACAAACCGCCAATTAGACAAAGACCGCCGCAGCAGAACCGCCGTTGGTCCGTATACAGTTTCGAATAACACTGTCCAATCATATTGAAATGACGCGCACATTCGTCCGGTCAGCGCAGTTTCTCCCGAGAAAATCCAGCAGCAGCAGAAGAAGAAAACAATAAGCGCAAGAAGGGACAGGACAGCCGTCATTTCAAATTCAAAGTTTCTCAATCCCGACGGGTTCAATAGGCCAGTCCTCTCTCGTCTGGACTCGTCAGTCTCGCGCAGCAGGTGTACAGTGTGTGTGTGTAGTGCAATATAACGCGGCACAGGCTCTGCAGACTCGGAGGTTTTAAAAGTAATGAATTCCTAATGCGAATGCGGTCCGATCATGTTTCGCTCTCTCTCTCTCGCTATCTCTCTTGGTTTTATATATCGTTACGCCGTGTGCCAGAACCGCAAGCAGCAGCAGCCCCCGATCGCGCGGGGCAATATATGCGCGGCGCGCTGCATTGCAGCTGCGTTTTTTCTGTCACAGCTGCGCGCGCGCTGCTCGCCTCCACCTCCTTCGCTGTATGCTGACTCTCTCTCTCTTTGTTTTTTGACCCGAAGCCTCGCGAGTGTATTTTTTTTTCTGACGCGAGCTCGCTGGTACTCTAGTGCCGTGTTCGCTTATTTATTTATATGGGGATGCGGGGAAAAGAGAGAGAGAGAGAGTGAGAGCGTTTATATAAAACGCGAGAAGAGAATTCGAAAAAAATAACGAATTCGCGAACTCGATTGCTCGGTTCGTTAAAATTCCCGAAAAAAAGTAATGACGTTACCTTTTTAACTCCGTTGTCGAATGTTGGAGAGGAACGTCATTTTATTGATGGCTCTCGCTCTTCGAGCTTCGAGCGTTTTGCTATAATTGGAAAGCGCTTGCGAGTGCAGTAGTCCTCTATATAACTGAGACGTGTTGTCGATATATCAGGGCTGTGCTGGTGCGCTCAAAAATTAATCTGTTTCAGCGGACTCATTTATATGCAGTAAGTTAAAAAGTCACCGATGGAAACGATCATTTCAACGGCTACTATTGCAATATTATTATAGGATTGAATTAGTGAATTTATACATGAGACAGTCGAACATAGCCTTGCTAAGCCACCGAAACATTTGTGAGAATTTGATGTAAGTTCACGGGTGATTGATACTCGCGGGTACAGACTATACTATATAGTCAACCGCGTATAGTCTCTCTCTATCGTCAATTCCGTACATAAAGTTACTTTTCCGTCGCAAATATGTTTCATATAAAAATAAATAACTCGATACAAACGAATATTTTCAAAAGTTTTTCCTCGACGCTCACTCTCTATATAAAGCTTTGTTGCAAACCCAGCGAGTACAAAGAAGCCCAGGAGCGCATAATCAGTTTAATTAACCGACACAAAACGAGTCTAATATCCGGGCTATAATGACGTTTCGCGGACCCCGCCGGATAAACATATCACCGTATATGCAGTCAACTCGGATGAAAGAGTCATTCGAATTTTCAAAAGCAACACACCCCCCCCCCCTTCTCTTCTATTCCTGATATGCCACAAAAGTCCCTCTGGGGTGAGTCGACGCTATCGCACATGTACACACACTGACGCAGTAAAAGTTACACACAGCGCGTGTACAGCGCGGATGTAACGCAATATGTATGTCATAGCCGGTAGGGAGGATGAGAAAAGGCCCTCGAGAATCAGCGTCGCGCGTTGGACCGATCAAACTGATCCCGGAGGCGCTGCGCTATATATATGCTGTATACATATATATAATACCGAAACGCTCGCGGACGACAGGAGGGCGAGAACACTGCGCCGAACTATAGCCAGTTGAATGGCATTAATTAGCTGGGATATGCAAACAGGCGAGGGGATTGGTCGATCGATGATGACACTGTGTATAAGCGTCTGCGCGTATACGTGTGGGTCAAAGCCCGAGAGGGGGGGGGGGGGGGTTAGTCTCGCGTATACCTATATATTCTGTATATACGTTGTTTTTGGAATACGAGTCATCCTTTTCGAGCGCGCTATCGATTTACGAACGAAATTATGTTAATGACACCACTCTCTGCGTGGCCTCGGATTTGTTCCATATAAATGTCGCGTTAATCGCCTCAAAGCGTCGTCCCTCTCTACTGGTCGGCTTCGATCGTTAGAGAGAATTATTTTTGGTGTATAGCGCAGTATACGACTAAATGACTGCGCGATCGGTGCGCTGTTTTATTCACGGTATATGCGTGAAAAATATCGCGTGCGTTTAATTGTATTTGTAACGGAAACAAGCAGATTTTGTAAAGCGTGTAACAGTTGAGTAGAGCGAAGGACGGAGCTGCTGTTTACTGGTCGCATTGGCTATTGTCTATATACTTGTTTGCCAATGTTACGACGTATGCGACAGTGTATAACCGAGCCTCGGGCTGTTTGCGGACTATTTCGAGACTCCGAGCGCGCGGCTGCAGCGCCGGTATGAACTTTCCCTTAACTTGCGGCTACGCGTACACCTGATGTATGTTGCCAGCAGGAAATCTTATGTCGAACTTTATTGCGGAAAACTTTACTTTTAAAACTTCAAAACACTTATCCACTTGCATAGGATATCCCCGGATCAAACAGCGGGCCGCGACTTTCCGATTAAATGTTGCTCGCGTCGCGCTGCTGTACGATTTCGGCGGAAGTTCGAATCTATATAAAAAGACTCCGCATAATTTCCTCAAACTCGCCGCTCTCCGGAGAGATAATATAACTAGCTATATATATGTATATCTAACGAAATTTCGCCAACGAAAAGACGCGCGGTAGTCATTTGCGAAAGAAGAGCAGAGCGCGCGGTTTATGCGCGGGCGGACTACACTCCGCGGAGGTTTGCTCTTCTGCACTTTAAAGTCTAGCCCCCGTCCGCGCGTAGTCCCGTGGGATGGACTGCCGCGGCGGAGAACTTTATATACGTGAGAGAGTCGTCGAGCACGACTCTCCAGCTTCCTGGCCGAATGTAAACCGTGTACACACACACATATTGTATACCTCGGCAATCGTCACGGATGTGTGTGGGTGTATATAGGTTCGACAAACAGTTGGCAACATTACGAGAGGCGACTTGACGAGGCGCTGCGCGCACATGGGAAATTCATGCGCTGGCAGCAGGAAAATTGTCCGACAAAAAAGCACATACGTGTGCGCGTATAAAAAGGTTTATGTATCTATGTATACCCGTGCGCGGAGGAGATGTATAAAAGAGCTTTCATTATTGATCTAGACCAACGCCTTCGACTGACTCATTGATAAGAACTTATTTACGCCCGACGCGACGCGAGAGGAGTTGTAAGGAGACGGACGACCACGACGATAAAAATTTATTGCCGACGGCGACGCTGCTGGTATATATAGGTGCGTCAAAGTTGCGGAAAGTCTTGTGGCAAGTGGGTGTATATACGAACTCGTCTCTGAGTAAATATTAGATAATGGATTTGACGATGTTTGCTTCGTTGTTATGCGGAACCGGCTGTAATTGAGAAGAAAAAATTCTAGGCTCAAGTAGATTGATTCGGGACCGGTAAGACGAGGTGCATATCGCTCGCGTACACAATGATACGTTAAGTCGCCTCGCTCTGCGCTCTTATTATTACGCGAGTCTCATTTTACAGCTACATGTTTTTCAAACGTAAAAAGCATCGGCTTATTATACGTCACACAAGCTCGCGCATCTCGGAATCAATAATGCTGAAACCGCGTCGCGACACGCGAGCAGCGCAGCTCAATAAACATTTTTCCCTCCTGGATGGAGAAAACGACATCAAGCTCCTTGCACTTCCGAGCATAAAGACGTATCCTATTCCCCGGGGGGGGGGGGGGGGGGCGAAGGAAAAACATATATGCCTCGGATCAGCGATAAATTAGTCATAAACCGCGCGTTTCTCGCGCGGCGTAATGGCCAAACGCGTCGCTGACCGGAACGCTCTCTAGGATTATATATAGCGTAGACAATTCGATTGGCCCTCTGTATATGTGCGCTCGAAGACGCGAGCAAGAGAGTAGATTTACACGGCTCGGCGCGGATAACGAGACTGCCAATCCTATTTTTGACCTGTCGACTCGTCTGCCGGTGGGTATATATATAAGAGCTGCTTTGCGACGAACTCACTCTCTTTTGCTCTTGTCCCTCCTCGACAGCCGGTTTTTGTATAAATGGCGTAATTTGCCGAAATGCGCCGCCCTTATGAGTCCTTCGGGGGCTGCCCACCCGCGCAGCAGAAGCAGCAGCAGCAGAGCGGCCAACTTTGGTATACTAATGATATAAATAAAAGATAGCGAGGTTGTTTGAGGTAACGATGCTGCTGGGCGTGGTATGTCGGAAAAGAGGGACCGTCTCTCTCTCTCTCTCTCTCTCTCTCTCACTCGGTCTCTCAGTCGTTGTTTCCCATCCTTCCGCTTTTTACCCTCGGATTCACGTGTAGGAGTCACTCGCCTGCGCGCGCGGGTCAACTCTTTGTTCTCTCACACAGCTGTATGTATGTATATAGTACTCCCTTTCTTTCACCTATACGCCAGGCCCGATATCCTTCCGCGCGAATGAAGAGAGAGAGGATTAAGCTTCGTCGTCTTCGCGCAGGAGCTTTTCCTCGAGACCTTTGTAATTAGAGCTGCAGCCGTTGGTATGGCTTCCTTTGTAGCTCGGACGTGATTAGCTAATAAAATATCGCTGCTTTTTCTCGGAAAATTAAATTTTCCCCGCTCTTCTTCTTGCTTTTTTCCTATCGACTTTTGATGCGTACAACGAGGTTTTTCGCTCCGCAGCGGAAATTCTGAGAGTTGACGCGCGGCTGGTATATAATTAACTTACGCAGCATCCTTGACATTTTTCCTCGGCAAAATTGAAAAAGCACGCTTTAAATATGGGCTTTTATCACTCGGGCGCGAAGGAAAAGCGCGCCGCGAGGAGCGAAAAATAAAAGCAGACGAAGCGAGTAGCCCGGAGTAGACTCGTTGTTTCAGCTTTATATTCCAGATGAGTTGACGCTAATGGAATACCATTATCTTCCCTTTTGATAAGCCAGACGCGGCTGCGGCTCCGGGTAGTCGTCTTTCCCCGGCACTGGGAAAAGGTGATTTTCGCAATTTCCACAAAGTCACTCGCGTCGATTCCTCGGAACTACAAAGTGAAAAATTACATCGAGTAACCTCGTCATCGCGCCCGCGACAATTTTCTTTCGCGTCCCAAAACAATTATGCGTCTTATTATTACTGTAAGTTTTTTTCTCTCTTTCTCACTCTCTCAAGGATAATAATACTTATGCACATACGGGAGAATAAATCAAAATACAGGTATATATATATTATAAGCGCGGGCCGATGAAAGTCAAGTGCCGTTATCACAATTCCTCGCAGGTCTCGGCGTGAAGTGCACAATCTGAATCCCCCGAGAGGGCCTTCCATGCATCATGTGCGACGAGCGTAGAGGACACTGCGCTCCTCTGGAAAATCCGTAAAGAGGTTAGCTTTCTACGTGTCCCTTTATGCGACGTCTCTTCGTCTTCCTTTCTCTTCGTTCATTTCCCCGCATATACACGCGGAATACGAAAATGCCTGGGAAATCAGCGCCGCTCGGCACGCCTGCGTGTGCGGGCATTTGTTATATATGAAAATATCTATTCCCCAGCGGCGAGAGTCGCTATATTTATTTTCCGCGGTCTTCGACGAGAGCTTTCGACTTTGGCGCAAAATTTTGAAAAAATGGCTTGCGCGCAAGCTAATTCGAGGGCCGCAACGATCGATGATCGTAAATACTCTCGCGGTAATAAGCGCATTACCGATTCGATAAATCTATAGTGAAGCAGCGAGCAGAAATGCAGTGAGAGAAACTTTCTCGCGCATTAGCATAAATTAAGCGTTACATCTACCCTCGGAACATTATATTAATCCAGCTCGCGCGCGAACTGGAGTAGGTAAACTATAGGCATACTAGATCATAGGCATACTGGATCAGGGGAGGTGATCCAGTACGCCGCCCGTGTATAAGCATAGGGCCTCCCTCCTCCAGACCCGAGTCTCCCTTCTTTCGAGTGATTCAGTATGCCTATAGGATACTGCATCATTGGAGTGAGTGAGAAAGCCTATAGGATACTGCATCACTCGGCCTGTGGTGGTACGGCGGCCTGTGTGTAAGCATAGGGCCCCCTCTTTTTGAGAGTCTCCCTTCCCTTTGGCTCGCTGGCATAGTGGGAGAAGAGGTGACCCCTCGCTCGCTTAGACACGAGCAGCGGCTCGCTTGCGCGCTCTGTCGGATTCGGGAGATATGGATTGCGGTTGGCGGGAAATGTGAGGGAGTAGTTTGAAAATAATGCAGAGTATATTTTTATTTCATTTATATTTATTCATTGTTATTTTTTTTTCTTCACAATTTCATGAATTTACATTGTGTAACGCACAGATAGTCTTATAAAATAGGATTATAATGTGTACACAATTAAATAATGGTTTTACAGAATAGTCGCATTGTACAATATTATTAGAAAAAACTGTAGGCTCACTATGTCTAGACGAGTTTTCTTACATCTCCACTGATAGGATTATACTGTACGATACGATCGTGCAAGATCAAGCAGTAGGCTGAAGTATTAGGTGGAAAGTCTTGCGCAGCTTCGAATTCAAGACGTACATCGACAGGGGCGCTTTTAAGAGATTCGTTTTGACGAGAACAGTCGATAACTATTAATGGTTGGAAATTTAAAAACTCATGTCTTGTGAGCAATGGGTGAGGCTCTTTTCCATAGTAGGATTTTTGAAAGCCTGTATACATATCGTATAAGACTGCAAACTGTTTCTTATACATGTCAAGATTTAGGTTATTGTATGGATAATATTGTGAATTTAGGAAAAGTTTTACATTACTTATATGACAATGATCAAAATGACCAACATTTTCAGTTCTCAGTCCCTTCTTGTTGGTTTGTAGTCCAACAATTACATAGCGAGGTTTTTCCAATTGATTTGAAGTTTTTACTGTCCAAACGTGTTTATTTGTGGCAGGCAGTAGAGGATATTCAAATAACTCCCAGGAACGGAAACTCAAAGAGATTGGATTATCTTTACCAATGAAGTTCAACATCTGGATTTTTTGTTTGTCAGATGCGATGACATATGGCATTAACCACTCAATTTTTGCAATCACCACACGAAAGTCTTCATATGTAGTAACGCCATTAGCTATATTTCCGGTCTGAATGATTGCATTTACGTCAGTTCTTGATCTTGTGAGAATGAGTTCATGTTTTACATTAATTACAATTTTTTTATAGTCTTCAGCAAACCCCAATATCATGCTCAGAGGTATAGAAATGTCAAAGTTGCCTTGTTCATCGGTCAAGGTATTGTTGTCATCTTTATTACCAAACCAGCCAGCATTTTCCAACATGTAAAATTGATTTGCGTCGAATGAAGCCCATCCCTTCATAAGACTGTTCATACCGACATTTTTACTTTTATCAATTTCTATGCCATTAATTTCATATCGGATTTCATCAAACAAATGACAAATGCCATTGTTGACAAAATTAGTTTTAGCCACAGCTGTTCCATCTGCTTGCTGCAATCTTCCGCGTATATGAATACAGCTGCGGGAAGGTAACAAACAGAGATCTTGATGTTGGATTGAAATACGTATTTCGTCACTGTTATTAAAGTTGACTGTTGAATATGGTTGATAGGCGTGAATCTCATAGTGCGCTATCGACTCATCGAATACGACACCTGATTGAATGCTTAGAATTTCGTCCATTTTTCTGGAAGCAGCAGAGAATTATGCACGTAAATTTTTTTAACGTACTTTTAGTCCTAGGCTTCTGAGGAACTGAATGCTCTGCCGTGTTAACGGTTTGATTTTTTTCGGTCGACTGATTGGAGTTTGACATTCTCTCTGGCTTATATACACTCCTTTTGAGTTGTAAACTATGCCCATTATATAGATTTGATATGAAGTCTGATAGTAATTTCTTCTCCGCGAAAATTCACCAAATTTCCGTCTTGATCAACGATACGAATTTGAAGTTGATCGATGCTCTTGACGCTAACAGGCAGATAAATGACGTGATTCGGAACTTCTACAATTTTATAACCTGGAGGAACTCTTGGAAAAAATTCGTGAATAGTATGAACTTTTTTGCTGTTGATGTAAGCACCAGTGGTAATGTTACACTCTACTCTAAGTGCATTAATTTTCAATATCTTCACAGGCAAATCAGAGCTGTGCTGAATGTTTTCTTTGAGAATCCTAGATGTAAATCCAAGTAGGCGACCAATTGAATCGTGAGGTGAAAGATCTAATGGTTGACTGCAATAAATTTCGCTTCTCAGAGTATTATTGTTGGCTTTTAGCACAAATTGAACTCCTTTTGACTTTAATGTTGCTTGCAAAAACTCATTTATAGCCTCTATCTCGTAACTGCCAGTAGGTAAAGTAATAATATCTCCATTCACATGTAGTTTATTATTTGTAAAGTCTACATTAGGAATTGAGTTGAATGTTAAAAGTTCAACTAATCCAAGAACAAAGTTTTTATCTTGAGATAATTCAATGGATGGAAAATATTGTGCTTCTAAAACAGAAGTTGTTCCAGAAAGACTTAGAGTAAAACTATCTTCCATGACTGATTAAAACCGAATGATGCATATTCGCAGACATACAGCTCTTTTATAGGTTTCCACTTAGAAATTGAAGACAAAGATGCCCGCAGATATATGTGTCAAATTTCTGATATCTCATATAGTTGTATTTTACTTCTTTTACGTTGAAATATGACATAAGATCTTTGGGAGGTCTGAGATTGCCAAAACTGTCAAAATAGATCACTTCGGCACCATGTTTTTTATAACACACCCAATGAGTGCCCTGGTTTTCATAATCATCCAAGTTGACAATAGCACTTTCGTTTGTCCATGGGCCGCTTTGAGGCAGATTATTTCTCATGAAAACACCTCGAAAATGAGGGATTTTTAGCATACGAGCATACTTTATGAGATCGTAATCAGTAAGTGCGCGATTGGGCAAAGTTAAATCGAAGTTTTTTTTTTTCTAGAAGCAACACCACTACCGCTGTATGGTTTTATAAATAATCCCATACCAGTTTTATATGGCTTGATATAGAGTCCTTTGCCCAAAGCAATGGCCTCCATTACTTTATTATGCCTCTTACTTTCTTCATAATTTTTGTCTGCTTCTTTAGCACTGTTTACTGCTTTGACAATACCGGCAGCGCCACCTGCTAGAGCACCGGTTGCGCTTAACCCTGCGAAAAGTGGTATGAGAAAGGGAATAACTCCACCGATTTTCGAGGGAAGCGGAAGAACGCGTGGAATGATGATTTTTTTCTTTCCGCCAGCTTCTTTAATGAGTCGTCGTGCGCCTTTCAATGCAGATTGTATAGTCTTTCGAGAAGATTTACTGAGTTTCATCGATTTTTTAGCTGCCGTCACTAATTTGCCTAATTTTAGCCCCATTCCAGTTTTAGCTTTTATTTTCATGGCATTAGCAACCATGTAGGCAGTGGCTCTCTCACCGAGGCTGGCGTCTTTCGCTTTTGCACGCTTCCAAGCTTTTTCAGCAAGCTTCAAATCGGCAACTTTACGATCCTTGTTTTTATCAGAGTAATCTATATCATGCTGTTTACACGCTTGATCAAGAGGATTGATTCCTGGATCACCTCTTTTCAATCGTTTTTTCAAGTCAGTTCCAGGACCACAATATTGATATCCAGGCACATGCATTTCAAAAGGTAAGTTATTGATCACTTTATCAAGTAATCCATAACCTTTCTTCGACTGCTGCTGCTTTTTACTTTTGTGTACGATCATCTCTCTTCGAAATCTGATTTACTACTGAAGTATGAGATAAAAAGCATGTGTTTATATTTTTAAGCTTAATAACAAATCTGACTTTGACGCGAAAACATGGATTTTACCGAGCAGAGTGTCAAACTCCCTGTTGCAAATTTCGATTTTGGAAAAGAGAAGAAGAAGAAGCGCCATGGAGAGTTATTGCCAGATACTATAAGAGCTGTCTTCTGTGGTCCATCCAACTGTGGAAAAACTAACAGTTTATTATCTCTTATTACACATCCCAATGGTCTTAAATTTGAAAATGTATATGTGTACTCGAAATCGTTGAATCAGCCGAAATATCAGTTTCTCGAAAAGTTGTTGGAGTCGATAGATGATGTGACTTACCATCCATTTCGCGATCACGAGTCTGTAGTATCTCCTGATGATGTTCTACCAAATTCAATCATGATTTTCGATGATATAGCCTGTGAGAAGCAGGATAGTGTCAAGGCATTTTTCTGCATGGGAAGACACAAAAGTGTGGATAGTTTTTATCTTTGTCAATCGTATGCTCGTATTCCAAAACATCTCATTCGAGATAATATAAATTTTTTAGTAATTTACCGTCAAGATGATGTGAATCTTAAGCACATCTATGATGATCATGTAAATACTGATTTAACCTTCAACGAATTTCGAAACCTGTGTTCTAGCTGTTGGAAAAATGACAAGTATGGATTCATCGTTGTCGACAAAGATCGAGAGATGAATGATGGCAGATATAGAAAAGGATTCGACTGTTTTGCAATAAAAAAGGATGTGTGAGTGACAATATTAACAGTTTGATTGCATCCAGCAACTTGTAATCATCATGTCCGATTTTGAGAAAGAAAAAAATATTCTCAGCGAGCTCATGAGAGCGCGTGAAGCAGTTAAAAGAAAGTGCTCTGTACTCAAGCAAGAGAGAGAAGATGCGGAAAAAGTCGTTGCAGATACATTGAAACCAGTCATTACACCGCTTGAAAAACTCGTCAATTCGAAAATAAATGATGTACAACAGCAGCAGCAATCTTATAATATCATCTCTAATGCAAGCATGAAAAAATCGAGGAAACGATTGAAATTTGACCTATCAAATGCATTGAATTCGACGATGAATGAGCAAGAAATTGATGGTGCTTCCAAGGACGAAGATGATAGTGCTTCTTTAACGAATGATACAATAATTAATTCAACATTTAAATCTGCATATGACGGTAATGAATCAACACCAACTGACTTTTTGACAATGCTCAATGAAAGTCGTAGTCGAATCGACAATATATACGGTGTACGTCAAGTCAATGGAGTGTACATGATTGGTGATTCGGAAATACAATTTGATGATAAGTCAATACGAGTAAGAAATGTTAGCTATCCTAAAAGTGATGGATTAATGGAATTGTTGTTCAAAAGACAGCCCGATGATAATATTTTAAGCTTAACGGATCGTCGGAATTATCGCACTATTCTGGAGGCGACAAATGCTCACAGAAAAAGACATAGTAAAGATGAGGATCTTCGCGTTTCAAACAGCAGAAAATATCGATCAATCATCGAGCCAATGTTTCGCAGTTGTCGTAAAAATAAAAAAAACAAATCTACTACTGGAGCTGGACTCTTGCCCGAATATAAAATAGCAAAGTCAGATTCATCTATAGACCTAGTCTACTGGGACGATCCGAATGAACTTGTTGAACGACTACGATTACTCATTGCTGAACGAACTGCTGGAAACAATAATCATAATAATGAAATTATTTCAATTATTGAGGAGTTGCGTGAGGCTGGACATGTATATTAACGCTGTCATTCACCTTATTAAATCAGTAGCAAAATGAGTCTCGATGTGTTTGGAAGAAAACTCGAGGGTTCGCAATCAAGTCGCGGTCCTCCCGGCATTGGTTTCAATTTTACATTAGATGGCAATTTCGATTTAGAAAATAAACGACTTTGTAATATAGGCGAGCCACGTCAGCCAAACGATGCAATCACCTTGCACGCACTGAAAGTTATCCTACAGACCGAAGTGGACTATCTAGCTTCTAAACTTGGTGCAATTGGTGATCTCATAGAAGATTATAAGAAGCAAATTGAGGAACTTCAATCAGAAGTGGATGTAAAACTGAAATATCTATATGATGTAACTCAACGTAATTGCCAGGCTATTGAATATATAACTGGTGAACTAAATAAGCAATTGAACGTCGCAATAGATTAACATGAAACGAAAGGTAGTAGCTGAAGAGTTGCACAAACCGGCACGTCGAAGATACAAACGAAGAAAATACGACATTCGTGGTATTGACGAAACGTGGCAAGCCGATCTTGTCGAAATGATACCTTATTCTGATGAGAACAAAAGTTACAATTACATACTCACAGTCATAGACATATTTTCAAAGTATGCATGGGCTGTGCCAATTCTATCAAAGAGTGGTAAAAATGTTACTCGAGCTATGCAGACAATATTGAAACAAGGCCGATCACCTTCCAATCTACATACAGACCAGGGAAAAGAATTTTACAATTCCGATTTTCAATCCCTCATGAAAAAGTACAAGATAAATCTATATTCGACACACAGCAATCTTCATGCAAGCATATGCGAACGCTTCAATAGGACATTAAAAAATGCAATGTGGATAGAGTTCAGTAAACAAGGAAATTATAACTGGATAGATATTCTTCCCAACTTGCTCGAAGACTACAATTCAAGAAAACATCGAACAATAGCCATCGAGCCGAAAAATGTCTCGGAGGCGAATGAAAGCAAGATCCTGGAACGTTTTTTGAATCAAAACCGATTCTCAGTAAAACGAAAAAAGCCAAAATTCAAAGTTGGAGACAAAGTGCGCATAAGTAGGCTGAAACAAGTTTTTGAAAAAGGTTATACACCAAACTGGTCTACAGAAATTTTTACAATAACACGTATAGTCAAAACTACTCCAGTAACTTATCATCTCAAAGATTATTATGATAAACCCATCGCTGGTGGCTTTTATGAAATGGAACTTCAGAAAACTAAGTATCCAGAAGTCTATTTGGTAGAAAAGGTCTTGAAAAAAAGAGGGAAACGTGTGTTTGTTAAATGGTTAGGATTTGGTAGTGAGCATAACAGTTGGATAGATAAAAATGAGATTCTGTGAGGATTACAGGTTGCAGCAAATAAAAAAGCAATGTATTTTTTCTTTTTATAAATATATGTATTTATTCATTATTATGTACAAAATAATAAATTTGTTTAAAAATAACAGTCTTTGTGTGTGTTTATTTATTTTCTACATTCAATTTTCAAATTTGAAAGAATTCCCACCGAGATATGTGGCAAATAATGTTAACTTGTTTGCTGATTCGCATAGCTTGTTAAAGAACTCTTCGTTCTGCAACATGGCTGATGAGATTTTCTCGGGTAAAAAGACTTGAAAGCTCGAGTCCATTTCAGCAACGATCTTACGACCGTATTTTGTTTTAACCTCTTTCAGAGCTGTGATCATGTATCGATGATTTTTTTCCAACTCTGTAAGCTTCCTTCTTGGCAAGAAGCTGCTTTCAGCAATCTTGTTAAGTGCTGATAAATCCATTCTAGAAAAAAGAAGAAAAAGTAACATAAGTAAATGAAAATTTTCGTATAAGTTTTTCGGTGATGTATAAATTTAAATGTAAACTTACTTTAAGTATCTTGGAGTTTTGCTTTTTTTCTACTAGGTTGGTAGGCTTCTTCGACTGCTCGAATATGCTCCTCAGCCTCGTGCACCGCTTCATATAGCAGATTCCCCTCCACGATGTCTGCCCTTTCCATAGCCTCCTGCAGTATATCACTCGTCATTGGTCTCTCCCACTCATGTGAAAACTCCTCCATCAAATCAGAAGTCCATTCAATCTCGACTCTTGGGGGACTCCTCATATTGGCTCGTTCTGACCCCCTCTCCACGCTTGCTGAGCTGTTATCATTGGCTCGTTCGAATGCCCTCTCCACTCTTGCTGGACTGCTGGCATTGGCTGGTTCGTTTTCCCTCTCCACATCGTTTTCCCCCTCCACATTGTTTTCCCTCTCTACTTCATGCAAAGCTTGCGCCATCTGTTCTTCTATAACTCTGTAGTGTCCCCATGGTAAAGTATCGGTACTACCCGGCAAGATAAATCGCTTATCGTCGTGGGGACTCAGCGCAATTTTATTTTGCTTTTCGGTGTGAACAATGTGCAATTTCGATCTAATATTACACTGCTCACGTCGAATGATTGCTAAATCTTGCAAACATTTTCGATAATCATCAAATGTAATTGACTTTTTAACTACACACGATTTTATACCTTTGGCTTTTTTTATAGTTTCTCCATCTTCAATTAAAATACTGTACATTTTGCTGCGCAATCCGATGAATTCAGTCATAATTTTGCCGCAGCATTCGTCTTTCATGAGACCAAGCACTTTTTTATTTACTCTTGGAATGTTGAATGGATTATTCTCATCGTAATCTGAAGTATCAAATTTATAAATGTCTTCTTTCATGATCTGATACATATCGAGGTCTTGGACTTCGTATATCAAACTATCTGTATCTGTGTAGAGAAGTTTACATTTTTCTCCTACACGTTTTTTCATATAAGAGTAATGAAAATCATAGACCAATGTTTTCGACAAATCCAAAATACTGAGTCCTATATAAATTGGTTTTTTGATTGTAATACTTGTTCTCTTCATCTGAATAGCTACTAAGTTCTCATCAAAGATTGCACAACTGTGAAAATTAGGTTGTGCTATACGTGCTTCAACTCCATATCTACCAGTATATTTGTTCACCAATTTCACGTCGACTCGAGACCGTTCTCGCTCAATACACTTTCCATATACTGCATTGATTAATAATTTGTAAAACAGTTTTTCAAACTCGTTTTTTGACTGCTTTCTCTTCTCAGTATTTAATTCGACGTAAGGTTTTAACCATGCTTTTTGCTTAAAACTTAAAATTCTATGCACTTTTTTTAATCGAAGTCCATTGTCTAATGCTTGTTTTAGTGCTCGATAATGAATGACATACCTATGTTTATCATCTAAAGTTGTTAGAAGCTTTTTCTGCTTTGATCCAGGCGGTGAACGATGCTCAGCGCAAAAAGGTAAATCTCGATGTTCATCGTGTATTTCTTCAGGATACTCTAAGTCAACTTCAGCGATATATCCCACGTCCGAATCGGGCGCTGCGTTGTAGAAGTTTGGATTTGACTCGTAATCAATCCATTTAAATTTTCCAACGGGCAAGTGCTGAACCATTGCCCATCCATAGAGATTGTTAATGTCATAATACATAAGAGTCTTGATCTTCTCTTGTTTGTTATATGACGATCCCATATATGGATTATTGGACTTGGCGTATCGATTGCAGCATTGGCTGATTCCTCCTCGAATGCCAGATTCAATAAACATTAGCATGTCTATATCAGTTAAAAGCTCTAATTCTACTTTGGTCATTTTCAGAGCTGCTGAAAATGTTAATCCTGGTGTTGTATAAAAATGAGCTGGACACAAACCATATGCTTGAATAGACGTCTCTCGAAAACTTTCGAATACATCAGCTAGTAATAATACGTCTGTCTTTAAATAAATATCTGAATACTGACCCATCGTTTGTACATTGAATGTATTCCATACATTACGGGCATGCATATAATCTTCATCGGAAATATGTGATTCATTGAGTTTATTGTAAAACTCGTGATTATCGGGTAAACTTGTAAACGTGAGCTTTTCTAAGCTATCCACAAAATCATATGGAAATATGCCTTTTCGTCTGAGAAGATTAATCTGTTCGTTAGTGTATCCATCTGCTCGAAATTCCTTAACTGCTATAGGTACATTTTCTAGATAAGAAGACAGTTTGTCTAATGATGAGGGCAAAAAACGCCATGAATCTATAAACCTAAAGTTTATTTCACACTTGTCTATATATTTCGTAAAGGAAATATATTTTTCCTTGTTGTGTGGTATGAGAGTAACTCTTCCTGGTAAAACGGATGAAGTTGCAATCTCTTTCAAAATAAAATGCGTATCATAATTGAGATTATGAAATACAACAGGTATAAATCTCGAGTCTGTATAATTCAAATTGCATGAATTATGAGCTGCACCTCTGAATCTATAATCAAAGAAAAAAATATAATAGAAAATATAATTTCCATTAGTTCTTTCTTTAAATCTAATACATACCGTCCTGTAAGATGACAATGATCTCGTACAATCATCTCTCCATTACCAAAAGGCTTTCGACATATGTGACAGATAGATTCTCGCCGGAATGATAATTCTTCCAAATCTGTAAGTCTCATTGGCTTCGGATTCTTATAAAGTTGGTCGATATTTTCACTGATTGCTCTCAACTGTCTAACAAACCACTTTGCAGGCGATTCTTCATTTTCGCTCGTTTTTCTATACGATTTATAACCACATAGTTTTTCATCAAAACTACACTTTATGTAATAGCCAATACTATAAGCTTCATGAAGTTGAAATGACATTTCATTCTCAGTAGGCTTCAACATGCATTCAAAATCAGCGTAAATTATAAAAGGCACTTTTTCGTTTTTGTTGTAATCTTCAAATTTCAGTATGTTATTTTTTTCATTTGGCAAGTTGATACGACATTTATTTAAATTTTTACAATCCAATTCATGCACTTTTAATTTTTCTTCGCAGTAAAACACTTGCAAACACCTCTCACAGTGGTTTGATTTTATGTGAGATTTATTAAGTTGAGTGCAGAGAAGGCGAGACATACTCTTGATCCAAACATAGTGATATCTAGGAAGATGTTCTTCATCACCACAATTACTCTCTTCATGTTCATCAATATAATAGTCTTGCACAATGAGTAAATTTACGTGCTTTTCCTTCTTTTCCTCAGTAACGTGACAAGGCGACACTTCATACTTTCCTCTTGATTTTCTTAACATGTATACATTCACAGAAATATTATTTAGTTTTTCAAACTTTGGAATATCTTTTAATTTCACCGGAAATTCAATATTGTTAAAGTTTAATTCCTGCTCATACTGTTGATATTGGCATACTCGATTGGCATTTATTTTACAAGGATGTAATGCCGAAAGAATAGCGTATTTGAAACATTGATTATCTTCGTTGTGCACATTTATACACGCCTTTTTATTTTCTATGAATTTAGGGAGAGGAATGTACGAACTGCCTTTAATTGGCGAATATTTCTTCATGTTTACACATAAACTTATAATACTTTTTAGAGTCCATCCAGAATCTTTTTCCTCAAATTCTTCTAGTTGTGTCATGATGTGATCTCGTATATGAGTTTTAAACCACTCTTCCAAATTAGTTGACAAATATATCGTAGCACTTTCACTTGTAAAGTATTTAATATCAGTGGTTTTTTCATTGCTTTTTTGAATTGAAAATTCTGCTATGAAATCCGAGTTCACTTTTAGTGCATTGAACTCATTCAAACATGCTGTAACTTTTTCACTAAACAGATGGTAAGCATCATTTAAAAAACTTGCAATATCAACATGTTTTAAGTTTACTATCACTCCCGTTCGAATTCGATTGTCAAAAGCAGAGTCAACATCGCGCCACTCAACTTTAGCTTCTTCGATAATTCCTCCTCCTCGTTTCAGCCTTTGCTCGAACTCAACTTGCATGCAGGACAAATGTGTCATGCAAGTTTGGAATTTTTGTTTCTCACCTCGTGTAAGATCACTTTTATTTTTTTCGATGAGTTCTTGAATCGTATTATTGCACTTATCTAGCCAATAATGAATTTCATTATTGGTTAGATGCTCTTCACTTTGTAATGTTTCACGAATCAACGCAACAAAACGTTCGTAAAACTCCATCGAAGCCATTTTCACTCTCAAACTTTGTGATGCAGATTCGCAGATGAGTGAACTGTGCTCTTCCAAGGGAACTGCGTCCCTTTTGAAGGTGAAAATCTTGTGAAAAGAGGGGGGGGATTTACATTGGAAACCAATGCTGAGGAAGATTCTTTTCCTCGTAAGGAGAGAGGATACATTTTCTCGAGTAGGGAATGAATTTTATCATTTTTCACCCAACCAAAGAAAGTTTACTTTTCCAAAAACCAATGGAAATTTTGCCTTCCTTCCACCTCTCCACCTTTAGACAAAATCATGAGGCGGAGTTTTGTGTTTAAAAATCTGCCGAGAGAATTTTCTTCATCAGTTCTTCATGACACAAGCTAAAAGCAAGATGGCTAGAACGTTAATGTATGATTTGTTATTAAAAAATTATTTATTGAAATGCAAAGACGAAAACGCATATATATGCGATATCCAAGGATTTCAAAGAATTGCTGAAGATTATTTTATTATTAAAGAAGTGAGTTTTCTAAACTTGAAGAAAACTGCGTTACCGACTGCTTACCTTTTTGAATCTCCATTACCATGGGAGGAACTCACGGCTGAAGAAAAAGTAATGACCCAATGGGTTGAGAAAACTCATCATGGAATAGCTTTTAACTCTGGAGATATTCCATATCATCGACTTCAACGCATTTTTCAAATATGTACACAAGGCGTTGAGAAATTATTTGTTAAGGGAGAAGAAAAAATGCAGTGTCTAAAGAATCTGCTGCCTAATGTGTAAGTTTTCTTCATACTATTTTATTAATACTAGATTCATACTTTTTCATACTCGCTTCATACTCATTTCATACTTTTTCATACTCGCTTCATACTCATTTCATACTTTTTCATACTCGCTTCATACTCGCTTCATACTTATTCATACTCGCTTCATACTCGCTTCATACTCGCTTCATACTTATTCATACTTTTTCATACTCGTTTCATACTCGCTTCATACTCGCTTCATACTCGCTTCATACTTATTCATACTTTTTCATACTCGTTTCATACTCGCTTCATACTCGCTTCATACTTATTCATACTTGCTTCATACTTTTTCATACTCGCTTCATACTCGCTTCATACTTATTCATACTCGCTTCATACTCGTTTCATACTCGCTTCATACTCGCTTCATACTTATTCATACTTGCTTCATACTTTTTCATACTCGCTTCATACTTATTCATACTCGCTTCATACTTTTTCATACTCGTTTCATACTCGCTTCATACTCTTTCCATACTCATTCATACTCACTTCATACTTTTATCATTCACATTTTATACTCATCCAATTATTTTTTTTCTTGCAGATCGATTTGCAACATTGACGATTTAGGATGTTCATCCTTAGAAAATATAAAATATAACAATCACTACACATGTTTCAACCATGATTTGTGCATCAGACGGAAACCATGGTGTGCAGTCTATAATGTTCTTGCGATAAGAACATGGCTTCAAAATTACTTAAGTGGTACTTATACTAAGGATGAGGTGGATGATTGGGAATGTGATTGTATTTATTGGAAATAAAAAAAAAAATAATAATTGTATTACAAAAGGTGTATTTATTTATTTATTTATTTATTTATTTATTAAAAATATAACAATCACTACACATGTTTCAACCGTGATTTGTGCATCAGACGGAAATTATATTGTGCAGTCTATAATGATCTTGCAATAAGAACATGGCTTCAAAATTACTTAAGTGGTACTTATACTAAGGATGAGGTGGATGATTTGGGAATGTGATTGCATTTATTGGAAATAAAAAAAATAATAATTGTATTACAAAATGTGTATTTATTTATTTATATAAATTCATGAAATTGTGAAGAAAAAAAAATAACAATGAATAAATATAAATGAAATAAAAATATACTCTGCATTATTTTCAAACTACTCCCTCACATTTCCCGCCAACCGCAATCCATATCTCCCGAATCCGACAGAGCGCGCAAGCGAGCCGCTGCTCGTGTCTAAGCGAGCGAGGGGTCACCTCTTCTCCCACTATGCCAGCGAGCCAAAGGGAAGGGAGACTCTCAAAAAGAGGGGGCCCTATGCTTACACACAGGCCGCCGTACCACCACAGGCCGAGTGATGCAGTATCCTATAGGCTTTCTCACTCACTCCAATGATGCAGTATCCTATAGGCATACTGAATCACTCGAAAGAAGGGAGACTCGGGTCTGGAGGAGGGAGGCCCTATGCTTATACACGGGCGGCGTACTGGATCACCTCCCCTGATCCAGTATGCCTATGATCTAGTATGCCTATAGTTTACCTACTAACTGGTAATACGTATATATATATATATACGTATAAGCACATCGAATCTCGGCCATTGACGCGAGCGCGAAAATAGCCGCGAGGAAACTGGGCTGGCGCCGTAAAGTATACCCGCGAATCATTAGGCCGACGTCGAGCAATGAAAACCCGCCGACGATAATTTCGCACCGATGCAGTCTCTGCACACAGCGCAGTGAATAGAGTCGAGGAAGGAAGAGATATAGAGAAATGCAGCTTATACGCGCGTGTCTCGTATGTATACCGTAAATATAAGTCATGATTTATGCTGTCCTTTCGAAAGCTCGAGTCATCCTCTCTCTCTCTCTCTTTCTTTCTCTCTCCCTCTCTCTCTCTCTCCCTCTCTCTCTCTCTCTCTTTTCCTGAAATAGAGAAACGGTTAGGGAAAACAAATCGACGAGCAGATTCGAATGTGATCGCTCGACGCGCTGATTTCTCGAATTTATTGTCGATGGAAATAGCGCTTCCGGAGGATATTAAGCCTCGGGTGATTGATCATTTTACCGCGACTGGCATAGTTTCAACTATAAATTTTTAGCGCTCGCTGTACAAAAATTGCGGCCCACTTCTCGCTCGTTTTATAAGCCCTCGAGGAAAAATATCAAAGAACCACCGCGATAAAGAGCTAGCGGATGTTTTGTACCCTCAAAAGAATTATCGACGTGACTCACATGCGAGAGCGAAATTTGGCGGAGGCCCCGAATCCTACACTCGAGAAATGCCCTTTTTCCGTCAAACCGACTTTTTGCCGCCGCTGTATTCCATGAGCTCTTTAATATCGTCCGTTGAATTCCAGCTCGTCCCTCTGTTCCTTCTTTCTCGATTCATCTAGTTCTTTTATTCAAACGGCTTAGCTTGGCTTCTAAAGTAAATTTTGCAGGGATGAAGCAATTCTCGGAGACTCAAAGTTTTAAGGGTTGCAATCTTACGTAAATCGTCGCTCGGCTGCGGCTATATGGCTTTATTATCTTTTTTCTTTATTCTCATTCGCGGAAAAGAAAAATGCGCGAATCGATGGAAAAAGTTCTTTGACGACGACGACGACGACGTAAATATCGGCTATACGGTATATAAATCACGTATAATAAGCGCGACAAGTATAGCTATATATATCCGCGAGAAGCGTCTTGACGTCCGCTAGGTTGGAATAATTGACGCTTCCGAGAGGATCATCCGTAATATTCCAATATTTACGTAGTCATATCTGACGAAGTTGGCTGGCTCCTCGGTTATACATACCTCTGCTGTATAACTCGGAGCAGAGCTCACCTTCACTCGTATATAGTATACCGTCGCGTTTGCCTTCGTAGTTCTCGCAAGCAGTATAGCAAGGCAAACTATCTGGGTCAGACCTTAATTGGTTTATAGTACAGCTCGACAGTCTATCCGTGCGTCTGGAGTACTATATACATATATATATATCCGATTCTCGAGTCGTGCTCATTCAAATCTCAGGTATAGGAGTCTCGTCTTCCGCGGCTATATTGTCTTAGAATTTTTCTACGGCTTTTGTATTCAATTTCAAATTCAATTTTCTGTACCTTATAGACAATTTCCAAAGCCATATAAATTCTAAAATAACCGCAGCAACAAAAAAAATGATCAGAAGCGTACCGTTACATCCAATTTTGAATCACCGAAGCAACAGTCGCCTATATAGATTATCGATGACCCGCGGCAGCGAAATATTAAAAGCACGCGCGTAAACGGGAGCAGCCAGTCTGCTCGTCATCTTCAGCAGGCCCGAGGCAACGCGGCGTCAACTCGCTCTCTCCACGCCTCCGGCCCTATAAATAGTTTAACGAGGTAGTTGCTAGGAAGCGTCGTCTTTGCGCAAAGGAAGAACCGTCGACGCTGACACGTCTAGGCCAAAATTATTCGCATTGGCACTCTGGCATCGGTTCCGGGTTATCTTTTTTGGGAAACTTTTGTTATTATCGTTGCCTTTATAGATTGCGTAACTTATGCTGCCAATCAAAATCAAATTACTCATCCGAAAAAGCCTGGCACGTCGCTCCGGCCTTATTCCTGGAAGAAAGCTCCGAAAATTAGCCGCAACTGAATCTAGTTGGTATATTGTGATCCGAGTCATAAAAATTTCTCGTGCAATTGAATCCGGGCATGTGCATCGCGTCCCGCGCACCGACACCACGTTGTAATCCCCGATCGTAAAACTCATTTCGGACAAAAGGAAGCGAGAGTAGCTGGCCGTAAACCGGACGAGGATAAAGCACCTGCCCTCGTCCTTCTTCGCAGAGTATATAGTATACATACAAGCAAGAAGAAACTTCCGAGATTGCGTCTAATACGAAGCAACAGTTCTCCCCTCTCTCGTCTCACTTTGTCAATGTAATACGCAGACAGGCGCGCGGCGCGCTTCATTCGGCTCCGATTTCTTTTCTCTCTCCGGAGCGCGATTTTTCCGCTTCTTCCTATAACGCACAGCTCTCTGTACATATTTCTTTCCCCGGAGAAAGCAAATTTGCCGGATTATCGTTTTCCGTCCACGCGTATAAAGTACATTGAAGGAGGAGAGAGGGTGATTTGAAGCTCGCTCGGATGTGAAGAGGAAAAAAAACGAGGAGAGCCGGCGCGGATGGAGGAAAACTTTGTTACCGAGGCTTAGGGGGTAGTTTGCTCGACTACTACCACTGCTACTGCTGCTACTGCAGATAGAGAGAGGAAGATGGAAAATCCCGAAAAGCGATGATCTTCGAAGCTCTCTATCTGCAGTGTGTGTGTGTGTGTGTATATACTCCTTTTGCTCCTTTTCTTTCTCCGACTTGGAAGCTCGCGGACTTTGCTGTTTTAAAGGAGAAAGAGACAAAGTGAGAGAGATATATAGAGAGATGGGCACTAAAAACGCAACTCGACAATATCGGACAGTCGAGGCGTCGTGTAGAATGAGGGTAACTCTACTCTCGCGCATATTGGAGGCCAGAGAGCACGTGTCCGTAGCAATGTAGCCTGTTCGCTCTCTGGCATGTGTATAACATTGAGCGGCGAGTCTTATTCTCTTTCTGGCCTTCCTTCGGGCTATCCTTTCCCGTCCGAATGATTCTCAATCTCCCTCGATATTTTCCCTCTTATTCAACGCAACGTCGTATTTTGAAGCTCCGTTGCGTCCGACCAAACCAGGACTCTATCTACTACTCGCGTTAATTTGCATAGATTACCGAAAACACGATTCTCGATTTAATCTCAGCGAGTAACCAACATTTTTCCTCCCACCGCAAGCTGCCATTGTAATAGTGTCTGCGCCACGAGCGTCCTCCATCCCAGGCATCTCCTCGTCTCGTCAAGTGCAGCAGAGTGTCGACACGAGCGAGTCAGCGAAGACGACGAAAACGACGACGACAAGGAGGACGCGTGGCAGAACACTACTGCTACAGGCAGGGACTACACAAGGGAGCCAGGAAAAGTTTCGCCGGAGAATCCGCAATGCCGCGCCGGAGAGGAAGAGATAGCGCGAGGGAAACAAAGTCGGCGAAGAGGGGGTGGGGGGTATATAGCCAAGTGCCGGTAATAAGGCCAGCGGCTTGTGTATTCTTCTCGCGGGAACTTTGTTAAATTTAGTTTTTTCGTGTAGCGCGCAGCGGCGTAAGCCGCTGCGGAGAATTCGGTGTGGCGCGCGACGCAGAGGAGGGATTGCTGCGCCTGGCTCTTCTTTCTTATAATGAGATGCAGGCTCGAACCGTCCTCATCTATATATATATATAAATATATATATTTACGTTATCGGATGTTCGAAGGCTTTCCTCAATAATTATACCTCTGCGCAATTTCATTTTATAAATTTCATTGCCTTTATTAACGTTTACGAAGTAAAAACAATAGCATTGAATACATTGTTGGTAACGGTCTATCTTCTTTCGCGAGATGCTGTAAAAGTCAACAGAACGTGCCGGATCATCACATTAACACTAGACTCAACTGCGTCAGTTATAGCACGAGCGGCCCAAGCAGCAGACCAAAAAAGGATATTTTGGCATAGGTGGCACACCGCTATATATGAAGAGCACGACGCAGATTGTGATGGGGGAAATATATTTTCTAAAGACAAAGTACCTATACGCCACCTATCGTCACCGGCGAAAAAGTTCAAGCGGTGGGGGAATGGCCCGTCCAAAACTGTTTTCTTTTACGACTATACTATATGACCAGGCGCTTACATTAACGGTTAATTTCTCAATATATAAACAAATTGCAATATATATATATACACTTCTAATCCAGTGCAAAGCTTTATTCTAAAAATCCACGACAAGTTGAGCCCTCGAATAGGCAGTGCAGTGTCAGCACCGAGTTTCGGAAGACTGGCTCATCAAATTTTAATCGCCCTGATTATTCTATAGCAAAGCCACGTAAAATTGAACTTTATCGCCGGTCATTCGGTCGAGCTAATGACTAGCCGCGCAGCCGCGGGTAATTTCCGCTCTCTCGAAAAAAGCTGCACGCGCTCTCGGAGGAGGAAGACGAAGAGGAGCATCGCGGATTACTTTTTTTTATTAATGATCTCTGGGAATAGTCGCTTTCGCCGCTCCAATCACGCTAAGTCCGCGCTGCGCGTAAATCCCGAATGGCCCTGCTGCCGGTGGACGGCGTAAAAAAGATTTTACGTCCGGCCGAGAAAAAGAGCCTAAATATAAAAGCATATAAGCCAATTCGGCGGATGTGTCCCGCGCTAATATACCGGAGCCTAATCAGCCGCAGTAATCCCTCGCTCTCGGCGCGTTTCACGAGCTTCCTTATATATATATATATATATATATATATATATATATATATATATATACGCTATAGCTCTATGTGTGTATGCGCAATCACGGGAGATGTGGTCGGCTTTATCGCCGCCTCGCGTTCGCCGCTTAACGAAAAGCTTTTCTGCGAAGGTGCGCGAGCGAGCGGCTAAGTCTCCGCGTTAAAATTTCAGCAGAGAGCGCGGCCTACAAGTCGAGCAGTGTATACAGGGATTTTACGAGGTCGCGCCGCGGAGAATCCGGGAATGGCTTAACTTGCGGCTAACCAAAGGGCTAATCGATCAGTATTTTCGTCGGCGGACGGAGGACGGCCTCTAATGCGCGTTGAGAGTGTAAATATTGAATGGGACTGCGATCTTGACAAATGTACGATGTACATGTTTAAAGCGCTGCGATATCGATTTTTCAAGACTAGATATTCATTTTTTTCGAAACGGTATAGCAGAGCTGGTTCGATCTATAACGCCCATTATTATACCCGCAGCTATAGAGAAAGTAGGTCAGCCAAAATGTAATGTAACGGTTTTTACGGATTTTCGGTACGAGTATTACTTCTGAAAGCCCGGCTCCTCCGACTCTGTAATATTTCATGGGCGCATATTCATCTTGCCCTGTGTGTATATACGTGGATTCTTTGAGTAAAAGCAGAGGAAAAATTTTAAAAAGAGTAGTCTATAATACACAACCCAATCCTGCGCGGAAAATCGAAACACGTTACAAGCACAGCAGAACTCGGTTACACACATTGTACTATAGCTGGCACATATTCCGCTCCCGCGTCCTTCCGCGTCTACATACACGAGAGCTCGACACACTCATTATCTGCGCTCGCGCGGAAACGTGCGGATTCCTTCCTGCTCATAATTAATTCTCGAGAGCTAGAACGAGAGAGAGAGCTGCGGCATAGACGTCTAACAAGTAACACACGTACGCGTATACCAGGCCTCGCCCTGCAAGAGCTAACGACCCCGAAATAAAGCATATGTACTCTCGCGTGTGCACGTCTGCAGAAAGCGGCTTTTCGCAAGGTCGCGCATCGATACGCGCGTCGATAATCTACCCGCGTATACAGCATAATGCAACCCGAGTGGGGTCTCTTTGCAAGACAGGAACTCTCTCTTTCTTCTTCTCTCTTGAATTGAAAAGGGGAGAAGGAATAACACAAGGTAAGGTGCGAAGGGGTACTGACCGAGCGGAGGCTGCAGAAATCCTTGCAGAAAAATGACCGGTTCCTTCCGCTGCTGTGAGTATACGATTGTCGCGAGCTCTTCATCTCCCTCTGCTGTATACGGTCTATATATATGTAAGCGCGAGTGAGAGGGGCTTTGCAGCTAGC
Source organism: Muscidifurax raptorellus (assembly GCA_020010945.3). Taxonomy (NCBI): domain Eukaryota; kingdom Metazoa; phylum Arthropoda; class Insecta; order Hymenoptera; family Pteromalidae; genus Muscidifurax; species Muscidifurax raptorellus. The sequence continues at coordinate 5,255,074 of CM052078.1, read as the reverse complement.
GTGAGACCCTTTACTCTCTCTCCAGCGACAATAATTACCCCCAGTGGTCAGCAGCCTACCCTCTGTCTCTCGCTCATCTAACCCTTTCGCAGCAGCCATTTTCCCTCGAGCACTTTTTTCACTACCTTCCTCCACAGTCGCTTTTTTGTTCGCTGCTGCTGCTGCTGCTGCTGCTCCTTCCGACCGTTTCATTCTCATTTTCAATACCTGAACGTGTTAGCGACGACGACGACGACGACGAGGAGGCCACTGCAACTTTTTCTATGTTTTCGCGGACTTTCTGCGTTCCGTGCGTTATTCTCTCTTGGCCACTGCCTGTGTGCACTGTATACATACGTCTACTTCTCTTGGTACACCACACGGACAGACGCCGGAGGAATGGGGAAAAGTAGCAGGACAGGCAACAATGGGGAAAAGTTGCATTGTTTCTGGACGGTTGTCTTTTTTTGCGTCCATGGTATAACCGGCCGAGGCATTATGCGACCGAGACAATGCTGCTATGGGGAGGATATACTTTTTTTTGGATAGCGGTATTTGCATTAAAAATTCGAGCCGCCGCCGTGTATAGTTATCAGTCTAATGGGCCCAGAGACACGCCGCGAATAATCAGGATGATTGACGCGGGCTCCGACGAGCAGGTCACGCAGCGTCGTGGGATTATACAGATCGATTCCATTAATTGCGAGTTTCGCGCACACGCATATGCGCATTACAGCTCAATTATACTAAAATAACTACGTTCTATATTACAAGCCCGCTTCCTTCGTCGAACGGCGGTTCTTACCATTGTAATCCGAGCTGTTGTTTCCGCTGCTCGGCCGATCACCAAAATAAGCATCGTAAGGCATTCGAATACTGTTTTATCAGGCGAATTCGCTTATTAATGCATCGGCAACAACGCGCAATCTCCGATAACAAAACGCGCGTGCAGCGCAAAACACAACGTTGTGGCATAGGAGTTCTCTCTCTCTCGGAAGTCAGTATAGCTCGTCTAAAGCAACTTCATCGACGGTATAATTATACAGAGCCAAGAATTGCGGTCGGCGCAACTGCTCAGCTATATATACCTATACACAATCCCTCATGTCTATAGTCCCCGAAGCTGATACGTCAGAGAAGGTGTTGATTGCCGTAGCGGGAGGACACAGCTCTATACGAGAATATGAACGAGATCGAGTACAGAGACGTGTGTGTGTATCTGTGCATATAGCGATATACATAATCCCCTCGTGTCCCGCGCACAGTGTGCAGCGCGACACGCTGCGAGAGAGAGAGAGAGAGAGAGAGAGAGAGAGAGACGCGCGGCACGTCTGGTAATTAAATATTTGTACTACGTGCAGCAAGACAGCCGGAGCAGAGCGCGCAGCTCTCGTGTTAATTAAAGGGGCAATTAACCTAATCGCGTTAAAAGCGTTCGTTAGAGGCGCTACTTGAGATTCCTCGACTCTCTCTCTCTCTCTCTCTTGCGCGCGCGCGCGAGCTCGACCGCGTCGAACTGATCAGATACGATAAATCTGCAGCGACACGTTTTTCTTTCCTTTGTATACACAGGGAAAAGTCTTATAGACTACTCCTACGTATTTTTTTTATTTACCAGTACGAGTCTATAGTTTTACTTATACACTGACGACCCGATAAGAATTTACGCATATAGCCCGAGTGCGTAATGGGTGTGAAAAAGATATGAACTAATTATGAAATAAAGCGGAGAGGAAACGTATAAAAGGGCGTACCGTGCCGAGAGTCTTTATAACGAAAAAAATCTTTCGATCCTGTTTGATAAAAAGTAAACTCCGTAATTTCGCTCTGTTTGCTAAAGGAACAGGCTCTCACGTGAGCGCATCGTCTCCGCGTGTACTGTATTCGTTTCGTGACTCAATGCCGAACGAGATTACGATCAGTGTATCGCGGAATTCAAGCGAGCCGTCAGAGGTCCAGCTCGAAAGCAGAAGAAGGACTAAACGAGAAAGAGTACATAGGCGTTTCATTGTTCCTGCTCCTGGATTCACCTCGCGGTCCGCGATTTCCGATGCTTGTATCGTCCAAAACACGTGGACCAATATCGACGAACCCTTAGCTGGTCGTGTGCCGGACTGGCCCGCAGAATCACGAAAATCCGATAAAGTCTCCAAAGCAAAGCGCGCTCGTATCCTCTTCCAGTGCTGTGTATATTCTGCAGACTTGACTCGAATCGCGAGCTTAGCTTACGCTCTGTAATGCACTCGCGAGATAGTCTGCTGCGAATATCTTTTCTGGGCTTGACGTTTATTTTTCAAAATACGAGAAATTGTATATCTCTTCTCCGGCAAGATTATAATACGTTCTTACGTATAGGTGCATTTAAATTGGAGAACGAAAGTTACGTGTGAAATTACGAAACTTAGCATAAACTTCATCAAAACGACCGTTCTCCCGGAAAATAGAAAATATTCCGCAGAGTGGAAGCAGAAGGAAGAGAAGAGAGAAAAAGCAGAAGCAACGCCGAGTCTTTTGTCCTCGCGATGCTCCTTTTCCGAAAGTTGCGCTCTCCTGCATTTGCTAATTAAAGCCATTGAAGTAGAAGGTCTTTGGTGGTCTACCTCCCTTCCGTGTGTCTCGGTTGACGTATACGTAAAAAAAAGGAAGAAGGGTTTCGGCCATTCTCGTTAAGCCCTTCAATTTCCCAGCAAAGCCAGTATATCATTCTAGCTTCTCTCCGCAAGGCGAGTGGTCGGTGCGGTCCTCTATCCCTTTTTCCGTCCGGACTCTCGGTAAACATCGCGAGAAACGTGATTTTCAAGCTTCGTTAAATCCGTCATAGATGCAAGCGAGAGAGAGAGCTGGGGCTTTCACGTCGTGGGCGGCGACGAATCGGGACCTTATGTATGCCACTACGCATCTTCTGGTGTGTGTATTACAAATGCGCAAGGAGGGACTAAAGGGTGGGCCATGTGACGCGTTTGGAATAAAGAAGATGTATATATTGTACATATATTGCGGTGATACTCGAATTTAAAAAGTCGCGGGCTTTGACTGGCCACCTGATGGTTTGTAGATTCAACAACTGCGAATTATTATTAGTATTATATATGTTATCATTCCGTTCAAATGTTCGCATTAATTTCGCTGATAAAGATGTACAAATAAAGTGAGTGAAATTCGTGACATGAAGTTGTAAGAATCACGATATCGTGGTGGGCTCGTTGCCTCTTGCTTTATCCTCCTACGTATAGATAAAATAAGTTATTAGCAATATTTTCCTTAACGTCGCTTATGGTGTTTGCATGGTAAGGTGTACTTATAGTAGTATCGGGTGTATTCTATAATTATCTTTATACACCGCAATCATCGATTAAATATTCTGGCATATGACTCACCTATATAATCGCCTTATCTAATCTTCGATTTGTATTTGCGCGTTCCCCAAGTTTATTGCATATATATCAACGTAATCAACGTATTCCTGGCGGTTGCTCTCTATAATATTTCCGAACTATATTTTAAGTCTCTGCCAATTATATTCGCCTCGAAGAGGGGGATTCACATTTTCCAAAAAAAATTATTCTCAGAAACGTCACGCAACCAAAATATTATTCAATGTCTGTTGATGTTCAGATAAAAGAGGGGAATAACAAGAAATCATGTACTAATGTAAGTACTGAATGTTAGTGCAGAGTAAATAAAACACGTCTTTGCTACGATTTTTTTTCTTTTTTTCCCCAGTAAAAAGACGTATAAGACTCATCGAGTCTTCATTCAAAATCGTCACGTACAAAATGAAGTCCATTGCTTATACTCTCCTGAGTCTTGCGCTCCTCCTTGGTAAGTATACTTACATCGAAAGTTTCAAACAACACGACATTTTTATAGTCTCGCAGTATAAAGTAAACATATAATAAATGTGATACTTAATGATCATCAGCAAGCATAGACGCTCGCGGCATCAGACCAAGAATAATCGAGGGCTCGGACGCCAACATCGAGGACGTTCCTTACCAGGCTATGATACAAATGAGCCTTATGGCCCCCTATAAGCACATCTGCAGCGGTACCATCATCAGCGAAAGGCACATCCTCACTGCCGCCCACTGTATGGTTGTCTTCATGCTTCCCCCGTTCAATTTAGGCAGAGTAATCACGGGAACTGGTCTCAATAACAACGACACCTCCGGACAGATTCACCAGATCGCCAATGTCACGATACACGAGGGCTTCAACGGATCCGCGATCTCCTCCTATCGTCACGATATCGCAGTGATCACGGTCAGTGATACACAGTTTGTTACACGTTATACGTTCTAACTCTCGAATAGCAAAAATATATTCCCGAAATTTACGCAGCTCGCAGACAAGATTGCGTTCAACAAGAACCAGCGGAAAATCGAGCTGGCCAGTCACGACGTGAAAAGTGGCACCAGAGCTACTTTGACCGCCTGGGGACGTACCAAGAATGGCACCGACTCCGTCCAGCTACAGAAGCTCAGCACCACACTTTTGACGAGCGCCGAGTGCCAGCCCCACTATCCCGACAGACCCTTATTCGAAGACCAGTTCTGCGCGTTAGGTGACAAGGGCGCTGGTGCTTGTCGGGTAAGTATTATTTTAAGTTTTTTCATTTATTTTTAATTAGAGTGGTGTGTGGTGTCATTGATTAGGGTGACAGCGGCGGTCCTCTGGTCGTCGACAACGAATTGATCGGAACCGTTTCTTGGGTAAACGGAGGAATCTGTGCCAACGGAACACCTGAAGTCTATACGAACATTTATTCATACAAAGACTTTATTGAATCCGTGCTGAATAAATGATCTGTTATTTATAGCATATAGAAAGTTTTCATGAGACGTTACACGTGTTCATAAGATAATTAGAACCACGATTACAGATATGCCAGCATAATTATGTAAGGTGAATTAAATCTGATATCAATATTATATCGTTTAAAATTGTAAATTACGCATTATACTAACAATTGTCTTTAAATTAAATTTTGTTTATTTTTTCATTCTTGCGAAAAATAATATCTTCTCCTGGAATTTCTTATCTTTAAATTTTTCTCATAGTTAAATTAAAAAATTTTCAACATCAATATTCGATGGTATGGAATAATCGAAGCGAGTATACGCCAACTCATGAAAACACTCGTCGATGAACCGTCAAAGACACGTGTCATGGATTATATTATATATATAACATCAGAAGGAGAAAGCAGAGGGTGAGAGAAGTTCAGGAAAATACGTCAGTATTTCACGAAAAAGCCAAGCGAGAGAAAGAGAGTCGAGAAGAGTAAATGCGGAATGAGTTCATCTCCGCTAATGTAACGAGCCGACTTAACTCGCACATCCTTCTTAGCACACGCGCGCGTGTAATCCCGTGCGCGATCATATGCGGGTCATAAGGAGTGGAACGACGCGTACAAGAGCTTTAAATGTCGAGTACACACACCGATCACGACGCAGTTTATATAGTACACTCGATTACGTCATCTTGAATTCCACAGGCGAGTAGCACATATTTCGGACTGACGCCCCGATGCGGCGGCGTTGAATATAATCCTATGTGTGTGAGCTGATGCGCTGTATTTCCGACGGGAGACTGATGCGTAAGAAAGAGTCTCAGTGTGCGCGCGCCTCGTTACGGCTGTAATGCCACGGCCGACGTGCGGTGATAAACTTAGTTATGATGAGAGTATATATATATACTCGCCGCGACTGGACGGAACGACGGCTTTCTGTGGGCTTCTAATACCTCGCACTTTTCTTCTTGCTCCACGTCCTTGGCGCTGAATTATTCGAATATACTTTGCAATTTTTTCATAAAACGCAAAATATTCTAATACAGAAGGTCGAGATATTAAATTCTAACATATACCGAGCCGGTATAGCTGTACACTCTTTCTCGGCAAAATTGAAAACAATAAAACCCTCGGGTATAAAATAAACATGAATACGAAATCGGCGTCAAAGTAAGTCACCGACATGCGCTATATGCAGCGAGCCCTACATTTTTTAACGATAAATTCGAGGCTGGTGCGCAGCGTGGTCGAAATTTCGCGGCGAAACAGCTCCTTACTTGATCGAATATTCAGTGCTCTTGCGATTCAGCCCGAAGCTTGTGTGTGCGGCTCGTAAAACGGAAATCTCCAAATTGCCTAAAACCTGGAATAATAGAGAGGAAACAATGAGAGTGAGAGAGGAGCAAGAAGCTCGGAACGCTCGAGTGTATAAGAAAGAGGAGGAACGGGGGAAGAAGAAAGGGGAAAATTAGAGGCTCGCCGGTGTTATAGGGGTCGGTCACTTCTGGACGCCAACCATTACCTAATTGTGCAACCTTTCTGGCGCCTATTCGTATACGAAGCGAGACTCTAATAGCTCTAATAAGCAGTCGCGGGCGCGTTCACCTCGGATATTTACACACGAATTTGCGGCGAACTGCTGCTTCTGCGACGTAGGTATACTCCTATATGCAGGCTTACAGCTGGTTATTCTTATATATATATATATATATATATATATACTCGTATATGTGTGTGCGTGTGTATTTATAGCGCAAGAGTCGTTTCCTGCTCTTACAAATCAGCTGGCATTTTCAAAAGACGATGTACATTTTTCAAACTGAAGGATTGTAAAATACTGAGTATAATTCAACGTCCGTATATTAAGCACCGTTACATCGTATAGTTATTTCCTTGACGAATGATTCTGAACTACTGTATACAATCAGATCCTTATATAGGTATACGGATATACGAAAACCGGATTTAAAAGCCTGCCCGCGACGAGAGCGAGCAGACATAATATAGGTATATAATAGCGCATTTAAATCTTTGCCGTCAAAAATTAGTCAAAGCCAATGCCGGAGGCTAATTGAAAACCCAGCCACTTTTTCAATTAACCAGAAGACCAGCCCGCTAGGCTTGAGCCGGAGAAAAAAAATGTAATTTGTATTTACCTTCCAATGAAAAAGCTTTCTCTCACTCTCTTACGGAAGAGCTGCAGTGGATAAAAAAGCTGCGCGCAGCCAGGAAATATATGCAAATCTATTAAGAGGGAAAAATTAGAGGGAATTTCACAGTTTTCTTTCGCAGGTAACTCTCGACCTAACACAGTCGAAAGAGAGAGAGAGAGAGAGAAAGAGTAGCTACGGTACGAAGGAGATTTTATTTCCGTCGATGGATTAAAATCTCTCCTGAGAGGCATTTTTCACGCCTTATGCAAATACGATTTTAAAGGCAGCAATTGTAAAGGTGAAGGGATTGCTTGGCTCTCACACACATACAGACAGTGCGCGCCGGCTCCATTCTCTCGACCGATTAAATTTCAAATCGTCGGCGAGCAACCTGCTCTTCCCTTTCCTCCTCAGCTCTCCCTCTCTCGCTCAGCTAGACGCGATTCTCCGAGCTCAATACCGAAATGGGATGTACCTATATAGATATATACGCGTACCTGCGCAAGGGGCGCCCATGTTCACATATATATATGCATACACTGGCTGAGAAGAAAAGCAGGGAGAAGGTTACCCCCAACATTGTGCAGAGTATATATACAAGTCTACCTAGGATAGTTTTCAGGCAACATTGGGGCTGGTCATGGTTTTCTGACGGACGAACTATGGTATATAGGGATCGGAGAGAGCGAGATGGAAGCATCCGCGGATCAAAGGCCACTAGAGAAGGGGGCAACACACGCGAACCGTCGGTGCGCCCATCGGGGAACGCGTGTCCATAAAAGACGGCTCTCCGAGCTCGCGGCGCGTTTTTTCATCCGCATCCGCTAGCCGTCTCTGTCTCTCTTTCTCACTCATTCTATTAAAGCGCATTTTTTGCGCCCTTCGGGAGCAGGTTCTTCGACGCGAACGTTTTTTTAGCGGGTCTCTCCGGGCGCACTTCTAGCGAGACGGAAAAAAGGTAACACTTGTATGTTTCATTACGACTGAGAAGTTGTAAGAATTTGAAAAAATACGATGTTGTTTCATTAGGCAGAGAACAATGAGAGTTGATACAGACGTGCATTCACTAACATTGTATACTATGATCGGAGTTCATACGGAGTTTATACTACTAGTTAAGAGGAATTAATAAAAAGTTTTAGAATTTTCAACCCAGTTGCTCACCGAACAGAAACATATATAAAAATAACGCGCGCAAAAAAGCTTTCCAATCAAATCCGTTATGTCGATGCTTCCGCGAATACAATAAAGAGATTTAATCATTTAGTTCACTCCAATAACTGCTACACCGAGCCGAATGAATCCAATAAACAAATGCGGATCTCAATCCATCCAAAATGCCTCCATCGACAATCCAAATTGGCGTACGTACATTTTTCATATTAAAAAACTTTTCACCACCGAGCCAGCCCTATATATATATAATCGCAATCCCAGGCAGCGCGCGTCATTCAAATTTAGTGCTTCTTACTCATTTCCGACAACACTAGTACCTATATATGAATAAGAAAAAGAAAACGAAAACTGCCGGCATAAAACATAGCGGCGCGTGTGCGTCCCTCAGAGCGGCGGAATATGTACCTATATACCCGCGCGCATATATACAGATACATCAGTCATGAAAATATGTAAATATAATGGCTTGTCTGAGCATGACGTTCGCTTTACTGCTTCGGCTGTAAAAACAAATTCAACTAGAACGAGGGGGTCTCTCTTTGCAACCCCCTCGATTCTAAGAAAGCTCATCATCTCTCTCTCTCTCTCTCTCTCTCTCTCTCTCTCTCTCTCTCTCTCTCTCTCTCTCACTCTGTCCTACCCTCGGCGCACTGTATATATCCGCGCCCAGTCGGTGCGCCGAACTACACTACTTTTCACAGAGACAACGTCGGGAATTCGGCTTAGTCACCGCAAGTCCACGCGCGCTGCCCTCCGCATAAGACCCTTCGCAATATACTCCGTGTGTGACTCACGGACGAAAATTGCGATCGATCGAGAAAACAGCGCGGCGCACACGCGCCGAATATAACGTATACGATATACATGTATACATATTGTACGTCACGTATACAGCGGGCGAAAGAAAAAGGAGAGGAGGCTGCGAGGCAAGAAAATTCATGCGCGGCTACCCGCGGTGACGTAACCGAGTTATATAGGCGCGGGCGGAGGACGCTCGATTTTATTCTCGCCACGCGTGTGTCGCCGCGGCTGCGCTGATCGCATTATAAATATGGCGATGCTGCACGAAAATCGAGTCGTTTGCGGCATCCTCGTCGCTCGGAATGTATAATTCGCGCTCGACATGCGCCGCCTCTTGGCTCCGCGAGTCTGCGAGCATCTGTTTCAATCATTTTTCGACTCCGATGCCGCGTGGCCTTGTCTTCGTGTCTCTCTCTTCTTCGGAGAATATTGTCTCGGAGAGAACCGAACGATATACAGCGTAAGGAGGATACTTGCTTTATATCTAATCGTAAATTTGCTAATCTGGACGAGGAGATCTCGGGAGAATGGCAGGCGTTTCTTATATTTCGCCAGAAAAGCTCTACTCGCGCACATTCGTTCTGATATACTGCGCGTATCTCCAGGACTTTATGGAGCCTAATTTGCGGAATTATCGAGAGCGGAATTGTGCGATGAACAAACTTTGCCAGACTTTTTCTCAGATTGCATATATTGGGATTGAAAATAAGCGCAGTTGTGAATAGTTTTGACTGGCATGTCGATGTGTGCTACGGAGAGTTCGTTATTTACTTTTTCGAATGTAATTTGGTAAAAAGTTGAAATGTATATATTATAAGTCTGACGTTTAGAAAACTGCGCTTCTCTAAATGAGAAAATTAGTTAAATTTCAGTAAAACATGCGTCTGCACAGATGAGGACGTTTCAAATGTTCATTTCCGCAGTTATTTCGAGTCTGTGCCTTATTAGAATTCTGAACACTCGGAGCTTCGCCTCGCGCGTAAAATTGGTACAACAACTGCGGAAAGCGAGAAAGAGAGTTACTTTTTAATATTTAAAATAGTCGTGCTTAAAATGTATGGAATTTTGAATTGTATGAAAATTTGAAAATTTCAAATGGAAATCGCGCGCATTTTTAATTCAGTGAAATTATATGAGGTATAAAAAATACAATATTTGTCCTCTCAAAAATCTTCACCGATTAAATCCCTCAAAAACGCGGACGAATCAGCAGATAATAGATTTTACACTAGATAAATTCCCTGCGTTTATCGAGCAGTATTTGCTCCCACCAACCCCCTCAATTCCCTAAAAAATGTATCAAGGAGACACGCGCACGCCATACCTGCTCCGAGAGCCGAGAAGAAGGAAGCGCCATAGCGGGAGAGGCCAAAGAAAATATTTAAACGAAAAGGGTAGATCGTCGAATTACACGATAACGAGGAAAAATAAGGGGGAAATCTTTGCGCGCTGCATATAACTCCATTCTATTTCGATTAACCCCGGACCCTTTCGTGGGGCACTTATTCACCCTCATCGCACTCGCACAAGGGTGGGAAAAACTGTGCAAGTTCTGATTTTTTGATAAATACAAAATCCATTAACCGAAGCATCGCATAACAATCTAAACGCGGCGATAAAGAATAAGAATAATACAATTTTCGCAAAGTGTCTGGAACAGGAAAATCGAAGGATAAATGAACGAGCGACAGATCAAAAGCAATGCCGACCGCGATTTGTTTTTCCGACTATATATGTATATATACATATAGAACAGTATCGGAGAGAAAAGAGCGAAACTCCGCACGTGTCTCCCTCGGGCAGTCGTTGTTTGCCCTACACAGATCTGACGATGGGGAGAGAGAGAGTGAGCGAGAGTCACGCAAAAAAAAGAGCGAGAACCGCACAAAAGTGCAACGCGGATTTTGCCTCGAAAAAAAGGACGTACGCGCTCGAGTGTCGTCGTGGCTTTTTCTCCGTGTGGTAAGGGTAAAAACGAGGTATACTTGGGTATTGTATATATATACGCCGCTGACACGTGCGAGCGCGACCGATGGGCTCTTATTATTCATGTACGCGCACGCGCGCGACGGCACACTGGCTTAATCATTGGAATATACGTCTGTTTTATGCTTTGGGTTACAGCTTTTTACACGAGCGCGTGTCTTTCGTTTTTCTCTCTCTTAAGATCCGCATACGGTTAATCAGCGCTTCGACGACGATTTGCGATTTTATCGCCGTTTTGAGTTACTCGTTAGCGGCTACTCTCCGCGCACGCACCTGCGCCGAGGTGTTTTGATGGCTCGTCGTTATTATGCCACTTGACTTTCGCCGCGGACTAGGAACGCGGATATATATATATATATATATATATATATAAGTATACACGCAGCAGTCGGGCTAATTTGGACGTTCGGCTTCTTTATTTTAATGAACGTTAATAGCTTGAAGTGAAGTTAAAGGGCTATATCGTTGAGTTTTTATATCGCGGCATACGTATATATAGGAGAGTTGAGGGTATTATACATATACGACTCATGAATGTTAATAACTCTGAAGAGATTGTATCGCGTTTGAGATTCATTAAATTGAAATTACATTTTTCTTAAAAGTATATACGAAACCTTCCATACACAAGTTTTTATATATTAATAAAAAAAATACTACCAAAGCAATCGGACACGCGGTATCCTCCTCAAAATTGAAGCTCCCGCTCAAAACGCAATATTTAATGTTCGCAGCAACGAGTTGCGCCGGCATCTGCCGGAAAATCTCCCTTAATAAATTCTCAAACGAAATAACGGGGGGACTGCGGCGGAGAGAGAGAGAGAAAACGCGCGCAATTCCACGCGTGAGTTTACGAGTCCGTGTGTACACTCGGTGGCGGACCAAATAATTTCCACTCGCGCACTGTGTGCTCTAAAGAACAAACCTGAGCTATATAGCGTGAGAGAGAGAGAGAGAGAGAAAATCTTCTGGAAAAGCGTCGGTGGTGTGGCCCGAAATTCATCCTGAATACTGCATAAAGCAGCGAGGGAATATTGCGGTCTGCGCGCTCAGCATAGTATCGCGTACATTGCAGACATGTGCGAGGATATATATATATATATATATATATATATATATATATATATATATATATATATATATGTGTGTGTGTGTGTATATATCCTGTTGGAGGGAGAGAGAAAGAGCTGCAGGTCAGCCCCGACGTAGCTTGTTATCTTATTGTATTGTTAGCGCGAGAGCGCGCGGTTCGCCGTCTTAGAAAGCAGGTTTCTCTCTCTCTCTCTCTCTCTCTCCGCGCGTATACGATGAGTTCCTGCTCCCTCATGATCCACCGGCTCTTCATCTTCTCTTCCTCCCTCCTCTCTTTCTCTTTCTATCTTCTGCTGCCGCTCCTGCTGCTTCGACAAAGGCTTCATGCAAAGGTCATCCTTCTCTTTCGACTCCCCGCGCGTACTGCCCCCCTTGTGCAACATCGACTGCTGCGCTCGTTCCTCCTTTCGAAATTAACTTCTGAGATCGATAGTTTTTGGTCTTCGGCTGAATAATTCTTTGGCCGATGATTAAAAATTATTTCGACATTTCTCGATCAAACCTCGACAAACAACGTTTCGAAGATGAAGACAGAACTCGCGGATTGAATAATTAAACAAAGTCTGCAAAAGTGAAATAGTTCCGAAGGATGATTCACGGGAGGACTTTATATTCGCGATCCAAGTCACAAAAATTCCGAGCAGCCAAACACGCGCAGCTGAGCAAAAAACACGTTAATCCCGAAATATGACGGAACCGCAAAAGTAGCGTCCACTATGTATATACACTGAATATTCCGAGCGTCCTCGACTCGTCTTCCGATGCAGCAGCCGCGAAGCATTATAAAGCCCGAGACCGGCGGCTAGCCCGCAAAAAGAAGAACGAGTATCCTCCACACACACACACACACACATACATGCACAGGCGCATACACACAGTGAGATAGGAATAATGTCGGGGCCAGTGCAGCAGCAGCAGCGGCGACAACGTCGGACGGATAGTTGCCGAACCGCTTTCTGCAAACGACAGAGACGGAGCTTATGCGAGCTGCAGCGCAGCCGTATAGCGAGCGGCGAGGGAGATAAAGCGGCGGAGAGAGAGAACTGCGAGCAGAGGAATAGAGAGCCGTCTTCATTATGCTAATGCCGAGCGAGTGCTCGGTGCAGCCAGTATACACCGGCTCTGATCACGAGGCCAAAAATAGACGTGGATCTGTGGCTCCCTTGCAGCGTGCAGGGCCTGCTATGAGCATCCCCCCCCCTGGAGCAACAGCCGCTTGTGTTACAGCGCATATAGAGCCTTGGATGTGTATAGCTGCTGCTGTCTTTCGTGCGTGCGTTTATGAGTATACAGCTTCTCTCTCTCTCTCTCTTTCTCTCTCTCTCTCTCTCTCTCTCTCTCTCTCTCTCTCTCTCTCTCTCTCTCTCTCTCTCTCTCTCTCTCTCTGCTCATCTCAGGGGTATGTAGAGCGAGATGGAGATACGGAAAAATGCTATGATATAGGGGAAGCTGCAGGGGATGTAGTTGGATATACCAGCTGCATGTATTTCGAGAGAATATGTGTGCCCATTGCAGAGGCGGTGAGCTTTTAAGGAAGTGAAGAGCTATTATCGTCGCTTTGGTTCAGGCCGATGTGGGCTTTTCGAGGTGACATAATTGTTGTGGAAAAAATTTCTTTATTGCAGCGAGTAAATTACTCGAACTGTGTCACGAATAACTTGCTGCGAATTTGGTGTTCAATGTTAAGATAACTCTATACGTTTATGTTTAATAATCGTCGCTTCAGTGCCGTCGTTTAAAATACGACGCCGTATATCATCAAACATTTTTTACCTTTTCTCGTCAGCTCCACGATCCATCAACAACGAACCCACACACAAAGCCCACGTATTCCGAGCAAAGACACGCGTATACGTAACGACAAAAAAAAAAAATAATAATACGTATCATGCAGCCCACGATACAAAAGCGCATGAAAAAGTACGAGCTGAAAGAAGCGCGCAGAGCGAATGAACTTTCTCCATGGTTCTCATCGTCGTCGCCTCGAAACCGTTGATAATTCGACTATACGCTTTTTCCTCGACGACCGCCGCCTCTTCTTCTTCCGTGATATTTCGCTCTTTTTATCGGGCTCACCTTATCGGGGCAAGTAAGAATTATAAGCATCTCGACTCTCTGTGTACTGCGCACGACTCGCTGGATTCTCACGCTCGAGAGAGAGAAAGAGAGAGAGAGAGAGAGAGCGGATCTTTTTGATTTACGCGCGCGGAGCCGCGAATTAATTTATGGCGTTTACGGATTTTCGAATTGTTGCGTATACTGGGAGTTTGCTCGAAGTTTCGGCTGCTTCGTGGGAAGTTTCGTCTGATTTTTGCGAGATGATGGATGTCTGCAGTGCGACTGTTTCAGCTTAATTAAATGAAATGAAAAAGGTTTAATTTATCGTTTCATTTATATATGTATACTCGAGTATTCCAATGTATTAATTAAAACTTACGCTTTATCTCACTGGACTACATATCTATGTAGAGATGACGTGCGGTAAAAGTTCTTTGAAAAATTGCGCAAAATACACAGCAGGGCGTCGAGGCTTACGACGATTAAAAAAAAATCTCACCTCCGCCATAACAGCCTCAAATTTGTCGTGCACTCCATTCCGCCCCTCAACCTCGTTACGAGCACGTTCTACCACTAACTCGCAAAGATTCTCAATGTATCATAAAGCCGGCGAATTTCGGCAGCACGGTGTAATCCGTTAATTAAACGACAGGCCACTTTTCGAGCTGCTGCAGTCGAGAAGTTTCTCCCTCTCTCTCTCTCTCTTCACAGGTCGTCGTCGCGGCTGCTCTCGTAACTCCCCTTTCTCCCGAGGCTCTTCTGCTACTAGAGACAGAGGGGGGGGGGGATCCCTCCCCCGCAGGCTAGATACACACGGTCTCGCGTAATTTTAGCATTTGCAGCAATTTGCCGCGCGATTAATTAACGTCACCGCATCAAGCACTCGCGCTCGCGCCGAGTGAGCACGTCATTCATTCCTCTCTCATACTCGTGCTCTTTCTAGTGCGCTCTCCGCTGCAACTGGTTGGGATGGAGAGACATCCGTTTTTTGAGACGCGGATATCGCGGTTCGATGCGTGCAGTATTCACTGCGGTCAGGGAGTTGGAATGGATGTTGCTACGGGTTAAAAGTCCGCGTCATTTTTCGGCGTGTGATTTAAAGAGGACGAGTAGTTTCGTAACCGGTTGTGTATCGTACGAAGCAGAGCAGAGAGACTTTTTCAGGGAATCAAGTTTTCGATCTTTTGTGTATACATTGTATACACATGTGAGAGAGATGAGGGTATACATAGGCGGTGCATTAAATTACTTTTTGTGCAGACTGGTGTTTGCGGACTTCGTTGAAACACAGGAAGCACTTTTTGCCCTGTGATGTGTGTATATTTGGCGCCAGACGACGTCCACCTAATTGTATCACCGCGACCCCAACTTATTTCGCTTTTTTACAACAAAAAAAAGAACAGCGTTTCATAATAATAATAATAATAATAATAAAATGAAAATTTCGCATACGAATCTATCAGAAAAGTCAATCAAAATTAATTAACCTCGACATCGCCAGCTCGATTAATTAATATCGAGCATATAGATGAGTTTCAATATTCATGGAGAGCAATTTCGTACATATAATTCAACCGCAGAAAACACCGGGGGGGGGGGGGGGGAGAACCAGCGAGAAATCAAAACGTAAATAGGCGCTCACTTTAGGCCACTCTCTCCTTCACACAAGAGCAGCCCGCGAGTACCTACATAAGTGCACACTTGCTCGGAGGCGCGGGGGTTGGTTCGGGGAGCTGAAAACGAGGGAATGGAGAAGTCGGGAGAAGCGCGTTGCCGGCCCGAGGCTGCAGCAGAAGAGCCGCTGTTTCACGGCAACTTTTTCCAAAGTCCGACTCGTCATTTCCTCGCTCACGCGCGCGCGCGAGAAAACTTTTTCGAAATGTCCGAGATCCTTTTTGTCTTGAAATCCTGGACGCTTAAAAGTTCGCAGGACTGTAGCTATATCGTGTATCAGTTTGCGGGGGAAGGGAGGATGCCGCCGCGCGAGAAGAATGCAGTGCGCGCACGCGGCTCTACGATATTTGCATCAAAGAGCACTTCGATCAGATTTTAGTTTATAGGGTTCTTGCTTTTATTGGACTTCTCCGAGATGGGATTTTATAAAGTTTTACCGCGGGGATGTGTAAAAATGAATTTTTACGGAAAATGAAGCGGAATTTACATATTGCGCTGGGCGCGCGAGCTAAAGCGGATTTTCCTGTCGCGCGAGCCGAGCTGTACTGTTTCGTAACCTGGACCGCATCAGCCTAGCGAGTTTTAACCGAAATGGACTCTTAAAGTTTTACAAGCCGCTTGATTTTGAACAGCTGTTCTTGTTTCGCAAGAGAGGTATTTTCTTTTAAATACAATATATATATATATATATATATATATATATATATATATATATATATATATAATGCGGAGAATTCTGCTCATGAGCTAGAGTCGTGACTGATATGAGAGGATAATATAATACGTAGATATCGCAACCGAGTAGAGGCAATTTTCTTTAGAAAATTTTGAAATTATCACTGAATTAAAAATATAGATGCGCGGTATCTTTTCCATCCAAGGCTGCTGCAGCACGATATACGCGGAGAAACTTGCGCGAAGATCCAAAGCGTTATAAAGGCAGCCCCGCGCGATAGACTCGACGGCACATCGTCGATATACCTCTCCTCTCTCTCTCTCTCTCTCTCTCTTTCGCCTGCGCATCTCCCTTTTACTTTTTGAACTTTTAAAATTTCAGCTCCTATAAGAAAATATCTCCATTATAAGCGGGAGCTCGCGCGCAATTTCATACACTTCTTACTTTACAGTCGTGTTAAAAGCGCGCGGCTGTAAAAGCCGAGGAATCATAAAACCTGGCGGCCCTACAAACCCTCCTCTTCAGCTCCTTCGCGCACTTTCGAAATACTATCAATGTGGAAAGCGCGGGAGGAAATTTTCGTTTCATAAATAACTCGGCCTTGCTAAGCATCAAATTTCCAAGTGTGCGTGCATCTCTTTCTCCCTCGCACTCTCGCGGTTGCCAGTATTTCCGACGACGACTGACTGTTAACCGTAAATAACGCAAAGGGCATTTTACGACTTTCGCCTTGGTCCCGGCTCTCACGCGACAGAGAGCGATACGACTTGCCGTGCGGGGGAGGGTCGCGTGCGCGAGAGAAAGAGCAGCAGCGACACGTCGAGCGAGCGAGAGAGAATACCGAGAAAAGTCTCGAGCGACTCGCGGTCGAAACAGTTATTACACCGGAGTCAGCGGTTTTTGTTAAAAATTTATTCGGTGCTGCTATACTACTTCGAGATGCGCTGGAGACGCGAGATCCTATCGCACCTCGGGTCCTGTGTTGTTATACTCTATTTTTTTGCCGAGACGGTCTTACCGTTGATCAAATAATCAAATAACTCTATTACGTGATTACGCATCACTCCCTTCTTTTCGTCCATCTTTTCAGTCAGATTTATTGTTGAGCCCTGTCCATCTTTCTCGCGACTATATCTTGTTGTCCCGCTTCCTCCCTTTCTCTCTCTCTTGCTCGTGTATTCTCGCTATTTCGTTCAATTTTTCACTCTCGTATATACTCCCTTTTTTCCTCTCTTTCTCCTCCTCGCGCGTCGCATTCCAGCGGCGTTTCTTAGCGAGCGAGAGCCGCGTCCCTGCATTTATATTCTATCTCTCCCTCCTCCGCCTCCCTTTTTACACATTCTGTCACACACGTGCTGCTACTGCGCTGCGTACTGGCGTTTAAAGAGCGATACTCGAACTCGAGCTCGCGTAGCAACGGCTTTGAATAGAGACTCCGAGAGCCAAGTATGTGTGTGTGTGTGTGTGTGTGTGGCGCCAGACCATTTTTAACGTATGTGCGCGCTATAGTTGTTTTTTATATGCATATATCGCGCTTTTTCTTATACGACCTCGATTCACTCGAGAGATTGCGCGGGAGTTTTTATTGAAAAATTCCAAGGCTTAATTACGTAGTCACGGTCAGATCGTCGCTTTGTACAGGGAGTTGCTGCGCGTGGATTTGTGCTCCGCGCGATACTGTATCTCTCTGGAGGGTTGGCTTGAAAATAAATAAAATGTGCGTCGAGGCTGTACAACGATTGAAAGGTTAATTATACAGAGAGTATCAGAGAGAGAAAGAGAGAATCGAAGCCCTCAAATTTTTATCGCACAATTATTCAGGTGCATAACGCGTGCACTTTCCCATTCAAATTCACACTCTCGTGCGCTAGAGTGGAACCAAAATTTTCGAACAGCACTGCAGCGGTGACCTCTTCGCAATCTGCAATCCACTGCGCTGTTTCTTGTTAACGACCATTAACGCTGCTCGCGCTTTGCGTGTTCCGAGCTTGTGGATCTTTTTTTCTTTCTCTCTCGCACAGTCGCTGGAGTTGCTCGAGCAGTTGTCCGGCCGAATTTAATGACCTTCGTTATCGCTTCGCCGCTGCGTTGCGTTCATTTTTCCTCGCAGCGAAAAGTCAACGTCACTTTTCGCGCATCAATTATATGTACCTTCCATTCGGTTTTCGACAATTTTTAATTGAGTCCCTCTTGAATTTTTCCGCTGTTCGCTATGTTTTCGGAGTAACGCGGCGCGGCAAACTTTCCGAGTGATATCTATATTATATATAAAGTGCTCTGTTGAACAAAAGGGGAAAACTCACTCGGGTTAAACCGGCTTTTTGCAAGAGACATAACTTTCGGATTACGAGTCCGTTGGGGAGGTATTTCGGAAAAACAGAGTCGCCGAGATCCGAAAACGACGCTTGAAAAAGCTCGAATTACGCAGACCGTGCGCGAAAAAGTCGGAAGGGTTAATCCTTATCTCGATCTCCCAGTCGGTCCTTTTCGCAGCGAGTTTATCTCTCTCCCTCCTTTTACTTCTCTGCGTTCGGCTTACAGGCTGCTTTTCTTTCCTCTGTATATATATGTATACGTGTTCTCTAGCTACATAGCCGGGCGTTTTTCTAGCTTCGGACGAATACTGCTCGGTTTGTCGCTTCCGCTCAAGGCGGAATCGCGCACGCATCCGCTTCCGCTTTTATCGGCTACCTCTATCGGATTGTTCTCTCTTGCTCAAGAAAAGCGTGTATACTACGCGAGAAAGGAGAGAGAGAGAATGTTTCGGTTCGAGCACTTCGAAAGCAATTAATTTCGAGGGGGGAGAACGATGGGATAGAGAGGGAGGCAGAGTGAAAAAAATGGAAGGGTACGAAGAGAAAGAGAGAGAGAGAGAGAATATTCGCTGCCTCATGCTATGCTGAAGTAGACGAGGGCACGCTGAATTTCGCGCGTTTTTATGCGTGGCTTTTGTTCCCCTCCTTTTTTGCATTCACCTGTCAGCGCGCCCTCGTGAAAAATCGTGTCAGTTTACGATTGCTTTGTGATCGTTTAATTTAAGGTGCTATACCTATGTACTCTTGTAATGAAATTCATTGTTTTGCAATTTCGGCCAAGTGCGTGTGGTACATAAAAACATTTACATTTTCATTTTCATTAGCAGTGCGAAAAACGAAAGAAAAAGCAAAGGCAATGAAGTAAACATAATACGTCTTCCCGAGATCGATAACAATTTATTCCGAGCATCCAGCCGAAATCAGTTCATTCGATCAGCATAAAGA
The DNA here is from genome assembly GCA_020010945.3 of Muscidifurax raptorellus. Classification (NCBI taxonomy): domain Eukaryota; kingdom Metazoa; phylum Arthropoda; class Insecta; order Hymenoptera; family Pteromalidae; genus Muscidifurax; species Muscidifurax raptorellus. Next base: position 5,235,427 of record CM052078.1, on the reverse strand, counting down.
TATAGACACACACAAGGGCAAAGAGCATTTTGCGTCCTCGCGCAAATTTCATCAATTTTCCCATGACAAACTCTCGAAGGCCATCAGGCTTGCTCTCGCGCGCGCGATTTCCCTCTTCCTTCCACACACACACACACACACACATCGAGCCCTCGGCAATATACAGCTATGTGTGCACAGCGAGAAAGAGAGTCGAGCGAAGCATAGAAAGCAAATATAATCAAGTGCCTAACACAAAGTATTCGAGACCCTCCTCCACGCGCATACTCACACACATACACATACGTATACACGTATACATATACAGTGCAACAGCTCAGCTGCAGGAGAATTTGGAGTTTCGCTGCATTCGAGAGGTGGAATTTTCGTCCAATCGGTCCTTCGTCTTTCTCGTCTTTCTCCGCTTCCCCGAGCGCTCTGCGCACCCATCGCAATCCCGAGAGCTCTATATATACCTATATACATGCTCAAGCGTGTTTTTCGCCGTGGCTGCTCTCGCTGCTGCTGCTGCTGCTCTGTTATGTAGAAATTGTACGGGAGCTGCAGCAGCCGGGCGCGTATAAGCCGAAAAACGAAAGATCCAAGAGGGAGAGAGGGACCGGAGGCTTATGTGTTTAAGGATCCTCCGCGAGTGTGCACTTCATTCCCAAAAGTGGCCTAATTTAGATGGAGTTGGAAGATAAGCGCTGCTAGACGTGTTCGTCGAAAGTTTCGTCTCGATCGTCGTGGAATGAAAAATTCTATGATACGCTTATGCGCGAAAACTTGCGTAAAACTTTTTCTCTGTTACATAGTACAGCTAAGTGCGTTCTTTAACAATTTTTGTTAGACCGTCGAGTCAAGGTAAAAAACTCGCTCGCTAAAATTCTGGCGCCGCGTGCACTGCACGAGGAGAGTGTATTTTTCAAAAGAACTGTACGTCCATCGGTGTGCGCCCTTAAGTCTCGCATACAACCGGATGACTCTCTTCATCTCTTTCTTCCTCGTTCGTTCGCCACCCACACACATGTTTGGCCGCTCGTTGCCGTGTCCAAACTCTCGAGTCCGCGTTCTTTGTCGTATATATAGTATACCATACGCATGTGTATGCGATGGAGAGAGGGAGAGAAGAGGACGGGATAGCAAGGTGTACGTGCAAGAAGGTGAAATAAGACGGAGTCGACGCGTATAAGACTGAGAAAGAACGAGAGAAACGCAATATAAAGAGAGAGACAGAGAGAGTGAGAGAGAGAGAGAGAGAAGGATGGAATATATGCACACAGACACACGGTCACGGGCTTGTGTATATTTATACGCGTGCGAGCTAAGTATACGAAAGAGAGCGAGAAAGATGCAGCCTGGCTCGTATTCAAGCTTGGATTATCTTCTTCTATCCTTCTCTCTCTATATATACTGATGGTCCCAGCGCGAGTAAATATATATACGACACGGCATGGTGGGGATCCAGACTTTGGAGTCTGCGCCGTGGCCGGCTTTATCGAGCACAGAGCGTCGCGGCAGGGACGACTATACGGGCTCCTTGTGGATCTCTCTTATATATATATATATATATATATATATATATATAGAACGTGCGTATGCGGTATAAATTTATATATTTGATGAGGGAGCTATACGCTTTTTTGAGCCACGTGGGAAGGCAACTTGGACGGATCTAGACCAGATCTCGCTTATGTAATTGCGAGTTCAGCCGTGTTCGATTAATTACAGCCAATATGCGCTCTCGTGTAAATGCACGCGTGGTGGGACTCTAACGCGCAAGAGTCGAGAATTTCTTCAGAGAAATTTAATTACCGCGCGCTGTGTGTCACCCTCTCGGCGCTGCTCTCTGCATGAAGAGGTTATATATATATATACTGGAGAACTTACGAGTGGGTAGGCCAGTGCGTCTTAACCCTTTCGGTCCCTCTGGTACTTCTCTGTATGGTACATTAACTTACTTCTTGAGTTGCGCCTGCAGCGGGCCGTGCATCAATGTTACTTAATGTTAATGTACCATAGAGAAGTACCAGTGGGACCGGAAGGGTTGAGATATTTAGGGCACTAAGGGATGCGGCGATTCGCTTCTTGAAACTGTTGCGCGTAATGTATACGTAATGAAAGAGAATTTTGTCGGCGCGCTCATACAGAGAATAATCCGTATATTGAGCCAATCAAAGAATTATAATAAACCTGTCTAATCCCGCCGCGGCGAGCCATAACAAGTTTTCCTAATTGTTAAAAAACCATTTACGAATCATTCCATCGCAGAATAGCCGAGCGACCATAATAATAAATCGGCCATAAAGATCGCGAGCGATATCGCATAAAACGGGGAATCCCAATAAATCCCCGCGGAAACGATATAGTATATATACACATATACGCGATACCTACACTATACGCGAACAAGGGCTGCTCTCTCGCGTCGTCGATCGGTATAACAATGCTATATATATACTGTCTCCCTTTGCTCGCATCACGAGCGATTAAAATTTTCAAATTAAAAGGCAATCCCTTAAAGCACGTGACTCACGCAACGTCACCTCTCACCGCACCACAGCGTTGGGGTGAATCCCCGAAAGCAAAAAAAAATCAAAGGCCAGTGCTCAGGAGAACAATTGCGTATATATATATATATAATAAAATCGATGCGCCGTCGTCGAAAATTGACTTGGGTCGCGAAAAAAAGGGGGACATCGCAAGAGCGGCGGCGATCCGTCAAAAAAGCATCCCCCGAGCGCATAGCGTATGCGGCGCTAGTCCGCAGGGGGTGCCTGCCAGCGCATAGTCTATATTATACGAAAGAGGGGGTTATATACATATATATAGAGGAACGGGGTGGTGGAGATGAGAGAAAGAGGGGAAACGAGGGGAGTGTGCTCGTCTGCGCAGAGCTGGAGAGCAGGCGCGCAGCAGAGTGGAGGCGCTGCAGTCGAGGGACAGTGTCGCGCCGCGCCGTCAGGACATCATCCCCGCTGCAGCAGCAGCAGCAGCAGCCTACTGCATCCATCCGTCTCTTTCGCCTGTACTTCTCTTTCCGTCTGCTTGCAACTCTATATCCCTCTCTTTCTCTCCTTCTCCCTCTATCGCAGTCCGTCTGTCTGTTTCCGTCTCTGTACATACCCCGTGCCGCTTTTTACCACGTCAGAGAGCCGCCCACGCATGTGCGCGTCTTGAGCCGCCCTTCTCTCAGCAGCAGCAGCAGCAGCAGCAGCAGCAGCAGTCTGGGTTACCTACCATCAGCCATCAGCTGTGCATATTCACGCCACCGCCGCCTCTGCAGCCGACGACGACGCACCTGCTGCCAGCGCCCACACGAAAGAGAGGCCGTTTTACGCCCACGCACGCATCGTCTGCTCGCTCTCTCTTTCTCTGCTGCTGTCAGTGCTGTAATTATATAAAGCCAGTGCGGGCGCGCAGCGATACATTTTTCACACAGTGCAGTCTCTCCAGTGTGCTCTATATACATATATATATATATATATAGTACCGTATAATATACGCACGAGGAGAAATTCGCGGGCGAACTTTTCTCTACATCACCTACACATCTATATATATATAGATCTGTGCGGGAGAGAAAAAAGACATATACGATATATGGACAAGTGCACGACGACCTAACCCTACTCTTTCTCTCGCTCTCGAGTGCGTGTGCATGCGTGTACGTGCTATGAGTCGGCGTAACGTTGCCGCAATCGAGACTACCGCCGCCGCCGAACCGGACATCGGCTGCCTCCTCCTCCTCCTCCTCCTCCAACTCCAGTTCTGAGAGCAAGTGCGACACGGCTCTACGAAGAGACAGAGAAAGAGAGCGCTGCAGGGGGCGCTGCGATCGCGCGCGTGCACAGTCAGCTCGGCCGCGCAGCAGAACTACGACACTATAGCTCGCACCGGGAGTGGGAGCGAGAGGAGAAGAGCCGAGGCAAAAGAGAGAGAAACAGAGAGAGACAGAGAGAACAGCATAGCGCGCAGCCGTGGGGACGACTGGACTGAACACTGAAGCGAACGCGCGAGTGGAGGGAAGAGATACACGCTCGCTCCGTCCTCGTTTTTCGCTGTTGGCTGCTCCGCCGCGCGCCGCTACCGCCGCCGCCGTCAGTCCGCCTGTGCAGCCCGTGAACGTCGTGTGTCTGTCTCTCGACCGTCAGTGCGCGCGTTCGTTCTCTCTCCGACAGTATAGAGCGAGTCAAGCCTCTTTTTAACTCTTGCTGTCTCTCACTCGCACACGCGTACACACACACACACCCACCTACACACATCCACCACACCCACACCCACACAGTAACGCACGTGTAACGTCGTCCCCGTCGTCGTCGTCGTCGTCGTCGCCGCCGTTGTTGTCGTCGTCGTCGTCGTCGTCGTCGTCGCAGCCAGGCACAGTTTCAGAACATACAATATATCAAGCAGATAAACAGAGCCAGTGAGTTTTGTTGTTTTATTTTCGTGCTAAGGAGCATCCAGCGACACAGCATCAGCATCAGCAGCAGCAGCGGAGTCTGTTTTCAAAGTAAAACAACACTACTAATACTACTATACCAGTACTGAAAAAAAAACAGCGACTTTCGCTCAACGCGCTCTCAGCTTAGCCCTCCCCCCCGATTCCCCGACCGCTACCGCCGCCGACCGACAGTTTTCCTCGTGTTTTTATATATACTACTATATAGAGGCGTGTTACACATTATATGTACGTCGGAGCTGTCGACGTGCAAATACTGACAGCCTATAGTATCGATATTCCGAGTGTGTCTTGCGTCAGTAATTGACAAGAGAAGCGCGCGAGTGTTGTATTGAGTTGGTTCATTTGACAAGTGCATTGATCGTAAATATATGTATATTGTGTGCCGTCGCAACCACGGAAAACATTCACGTGCGGAGAGTCGATAGAGTCTCTCTTTCTCTGTGTTGTACTAAGTACATCGTCAGCAGCAGCAGCAGCAGCCACGCGACTTACAGCAACAGCAGATCGCGCAGGCACACGAGGAGCAGCAGCCTAACCTATAGCAGCACGCTGACCGATATTATCCCGGAGAGAGAGATCGTGGCCGACTTTTCGGCTTTCTTCTTCTTCCTCCTCGGCGAAGCCAAGGTATTTATACAATATTCCTATTATACACTTTACCTCTAATACCTGTGCCTAGTGCGTGTGTAATACGTACATACGGGGACACTGCGCGCGAGGGTCTTATCTCTGCGCGCCGTTCTTTCTCTCTTTTTCGTCCCGTCCACGCCTCTTATCATCGCTCGAAGGTGAACAACGCGTCGCGTGTTTTTTTTTCAGCTGCGCGCTCCTCCTCTCTTTGTGTGTGCGACGCGAGTATGGGAGCGGGGGTGACGTCAGCCATGCGCTATATACTCGCCGTAACGCGAGAACCGCCGGCGCATTAACGGCCGGAGAGAGAAAGAGAGAGAGAGAGATAGACGGACAGACATAGAACGGAATGGAGCAGCAGCGAGAGAAAAGAGAAACCGGCGGCGGCGGCTGGCCAGTTCGCTCTGTCGTAACCTCGAAATCGAAACCTCGTGATCGTTTCATCTCTTTCTCTCTCTCTCTCTCGCGCGCTTGGCGATCGGTTGACTCGTGCACGCATGCATGCATGTATATGTATGTGTATATATGAGCGAGCAAACTTGCATGCACGAACGCGGTCAGACTCCGTTACGCTCCGAAGATTGCCTCCAGTTTCGTGTGCGCGAAGCGAGTCGAGCTGCGTATGCGTGCGTATAGTATGTGTATATGTGCGCAGCATTATGCGAACGAAAGTCGGAGAGACGGAGGAAAGGGAAGTAAAAAGAGTGAGAGAGAGAGAGGGGTAGACAGATACGCCGATGACATAACGATCCGATAACGAAAGCGAACGACAGCTGGCCGAGCCTCTCTGTGTCTATCGCTCTTTCCCCATGTAGATCATGTGCTTTTTTTCTCACTTGTCACCGGCGTGCAACGCTCGCTCCGTATTTTTCTTTTACTTCTCGCATGCGGGCGCGAAAAGCCCGTCGTCGGTTGGAGAGTATAGGTACGAATGTGCCGGCGTAATTGCGCATGAAAATCCAAGCGCGAGAGAATGTCACGCGAGGGCGATAAGTTTTTGTGCACATAAACGCGCGGAGACACTTTTGATTTTCGCGCGACGGAGAGATTATTCGCGTATATTCGCGTGTCTTTCAAACTCTTCCGCTGCTTCTCTTTGTCCATCGAATTCAGTTGCATCGATTTTCTCGCGAGTATATTACGGCGCGACAACAGCTGCTGCTTTGGTTTTACGAATAAAGTACGTATAAATTAGAAAAGTGTATAATTGAACGCGTATAGCACGGCTGTGTCGAAATTATACGGCTAATAAATAGATAAAATAATTTTTCTCGATTATGCTTCCCGTGCGAGCATTGAAATGCTAATTTATTCTGCCGATGTGTTCCCGTGCACACGTTGCTGCGCATATAATATACATGTACACGCGCTTGCGTTTCAAAGGTACATTTAACGTTTCGTTTGTGTTTACAAAAACCCGCTGCTAGCATATACGAGCCAGAGTCTAATAAAATACGACGTCGCGATTACGAATAATTATGGCTGTGCTACAATCAGCTGCTCTTACTTTTTGGACGATGACGTTATAACGCGCGTTACGTAAGCCCATGCGTAGAGTGCGAAGTGGCTTTAACGGGCTAATGTACACAATGTAGAGAAGGAAATCGCGATATTTTTACGATCGTTTTTATTTCACTCTTTCTCTCTCTCTCTCTCTCTCTCTCTCTCTCTCTCGCAGCACACGTCGCCGAAAAACTCGCCTCAAGTCTCTTTTCTCTTATCAAGGAACTATATACCGTCGCCCGACGACGAGTCTTTTTTTACGATAATACTTTGCTCAACTTAGTATCTTATCCGAGCCGTCGCTTGACAAAACATGTTTTTCATTTTGGGTTATGCTTTCTCGCGTCGCCAGGATTTTTAACATATTTGCTCTCTGCCATTTCTTCGAATCTTATTCTAAATGCCACGCAAGTGTACCTCGGGCATTTCTCTATAGCATACGACGATAAACTTTTAAAGCTTCTGATCCACGAGCAAGTGTTTCGTGGCTTTTACGAATTCATAAATCGAGTACATTTTAATCTCTCCAAGTGTGCGCAGCTTTAATAATCCGTTTAATAAACTCAATTTGTATATATACCGCTCAAATTTTAATGCGCTGAGCGATTATACACCAATGCGCGCAGTTTATATATATTTGGAGGCAGAAGATACCGATGGTAATTCGCCAGAATGATTTATTTAATTGCCGTACGCTTTATTTTTTATGGCGAAAAATTATTAAATTATAACCTCCCTTTCTCTCGCTGAAAATCCACATGCAAACGCATAATTTTAAAGCTCCATCATAAAATTCAAATACCCCCGTCACTGCCTTGCCAGCAGCTAATCCCGAAGCTGCACAGAGCGCGTTTGAAAATTGCGTGGGCTCCGCAATCGCTATTACGTAAAACTTCTGCTGCTGCTGCCGGCCGAGAATTTATCAGGCGAAAAAGAAAAGTTTCGGATCTCTCTCTCTCTCTCTCTCTCTAGCGGCACTGCGGTGGAGGCGATTCTCGCGAATGCAAAATATTCATGGGCTACTTTGAAATTATTCCCGTGCATGGAATTTATCGATTTGGAAGCTGCGTTGTGCGTATTATGCGTATATACACGGCTCGCGTTGCATATTTATACTGGCACTTTCGGCTGCGTTAAATATTCATTCAAAGCAAGACACGTGTTATCGCGCGAGGGAGTGAGAGGGAAGTAGCAGACGTCTATGCACAATTCGATTTATCCCGCATTTAACCGGTTATGTTTTTTGGGCTCGCTTTCCGCGCGCCGTGTGTGTGTGTGTGTGTGTGTTCGACGCCCTCCTCCTATTCGCCGCCGCCGGCGCGGAGGTAAATAATGGGGAGTTCACTTTTTGAATGTTAATAATGCGAGAGCGACGACTGAATACACTGGGCCGCACGCATAAATCATTGTTTTTTCAGAGAAAGGAGGAATTAATTGCTTACGATTTGCTTGCGATTGTCCGCCCGGGTTATATCAAATATTCATAATTGCCTGCTCACGTGTGTATGAGATTCTTTATGGATTGCATATTTTAAATCGGATGTTATTTCTAAACCACTAAAATGATTATTTTTACAATCGCGCAAAATCCTATTCCAACGGCCAACAAAAAAAAAAGAGCGAAGAATTTTATTATTTAGTCCGTGGCTCCAAGCTTCGTTGCGACAAAATAAAAAATAAATCCTGCAAAGAGCATGAAAGCGCGCTTGTAAATCCGCCGCATGGCAACAACACACAATGTAAAATCTTGCGCAACAAAACTCTCCGCGCGCCGCGGTACAAAGTAGAAAAACCCAACGACACACAAGTGCATAAAGTTTTTCCGGCACCAGCGCGCGCGCGCGCGCTCGCGTTATAAGTGTAACGCGAAATTCACTTAGTTCTCGTGAGCTGGCAACTTCCTCGCTCTCCTTTTTCACGTGCGTCGGATAGTGTCCGTCCGCCGCCGTACGTAAAAAGACACGACGCGGCTAAAAAGAGAGAATCGGCAACGCAGCACATCAAACTAGATAGCTGCTGCCGACACCGTTGTCGCTAGTGCGCCTTATCGCGTTATCTCGCTCGCTCGCTCGCTATATATATATATATATATACACCACGGTAATCCCCTTGCCGCTACGCTGTTGCTGCCGCTGCTGCTGGCAGTGTCGATTCCGTGCCCCGAGTTCCGCGCTACGGATTCCGAATACCCGATGCGATCGTGCGTGCATGATAATCCTGATTATCGACTTATTCCAATTTCCCGCTGACGACGATGTAGGGTCTCCCTATCGCGCACCTGCTGCAACTTCGCGGACGCGCGGGATTGTTTTTAATTTCTTGACTTGCCACTTGAAATTGCCATTTTCGTATACTTGACTCCGGGAGACACAATGCATATAAATAGCGTCGAGTGTTCACAGTTGGAGGAATGCGGGGAAACTCGAGTCTGTTTACATTAGCCTGCGGCAAGCAGGTATTTATAGACAATGCGGTTGTTCTGCGCGCGCGTGAATAAATTATGCTATTATTCAAATTATTTCTGATTTCGCAATGAATTGGTTGACCCAATCGATTTCAAACAATATGTATTATTACGTATCTTGAGTAATCATTCATACTTTGTTCTTCGCGCCGGCGACGTCTAATCCATCTGTGCTATATGTATATTCTATATCATCGATATCTGTTTCTCCTAGTTTCACGCGAAAGCGACAATTACACTCCATCAACGTACGTATCAGCGCATTAAAAGCCTTTATTATCACGCCAATCGTTACAACTTCTCTGGCACCATATCAGGATTTGCGCAACAATATAACGTGTATATCCATCGCACGAAAAACGTGCGTCGGATAAAAATAATCTGCTTTTTTAATCCTCGCGTAAAAAAGTGACACGCATCGATAATTCGCCGCAGTCGTGACTGAAAAAAATCTCGCGTGCCAAAGCTCGTTGAAAAATCAATTTCCCCGCCGAAAGATTCGCGCATAATTCGCGCACGCTCGCACCGCCGGGCACGAAAAACAATCTCGCGCGCGGGCAGCTCTATATTCGAAAATTGAAAAAAGAGAGAGAGAGAGAGAGACTGAGAGAGTGAATAGGTCCATTTTTTCATTAAATCCCCGCGAGCTCTGAGGCATAAAACCGTCAAAGAAATTTTCCTGCAGAGAGATGATCAGGGCGAACACAACACGAATATCATCTCCATTATCGTTCTCCGAGAGCAACGCGCGCGCGCAATACAGCGAACCGTCGAATTACGATGGGGTTCGCAGTTGCGCGCGGGCGAGCCCTTTCGCTTGATTTACACCGGCCGTTTTGTTCATGATATGGAATTTTGATACGTTTATGGAGCGACACGCCGACATCGTTCCTTCTGGTTTGGACGGATGCGTTATTGCGACGCGCGCGTATGTGTTCCCCTCGCGAGCGATATACACGCATATATATGTATATGGCTTTTTTACTCTCTTTTCAGCGCGCGTGCACACATACACACACACACACTGTTCTGGAATGATCATTCAATAACCAGTGACGTTTCGCTGTAGCGCGACACGCAGCAGCGAGAGGAATTTTTTCCTATTTGGAAAATAAAAAATATACAGCTCCGTGCCTATACGTGCAGGAGCGAGCAGCTTATACTGGGTCATGTGCGCACGTTTGACGCGTTCGCGTTCGGATTGTTTTTCTGCTGCTGGCTTGTTTTTTCGTCGCGCGGATGGAACATGGCAGCGCAGCAGTATCGAAATCTGTTGGCTTGCCTTTATACGGATGTATATAGTTATACGTATCGCGTGAGAGAGAGAACGGGACACAGAAGAGAGAAGGAAAAGGATCCACTCTCTCGCTCTTGTGAGTTACGAGCCCTAAATATTGCATTAGGAAGCGCAGTACTTTCGTTATTCGGATTTTCTTTGTCCCGTCGACACCGAGAGCCGAAATGTATGAATTTTCCAGGCGTTTGCAATATTGAATCTCGCCACGGGCGTGGCTATTATGTATAGTTCCGAGTGTGAATGGCGAGTTGCATAAATCCACGACTGTATAGCTAGACGTTATATAGGTTTAGGATAAAAGCTTGTTTCTCTTTTAATGGGATTCAACTAACGCTGCTCCGGTTAACTGTATCGAATCACGACGTGTAATTCAATAAAAATGCTTTGGTAGCCTTAATATCGAAAGTAAACAGCCGCACATAGTCGCGCGCGTTGAAAAATCGAACGGCTATACAAGTTTATTCTCGCGCAGTAGCTTTTTCGCGATAAATATTTTACAGACCCTCGCCCACCGTAGGCGCGACTGATTTTTATTTCAAATCTCCCGCTTTGCAATGTTTGCTTTGAATCTCGCGCGCTTTATAATCCACTTGATTAATCCCCGCAAATGGCGTCGCCATCACTTTCTCTCTCTCTCTCTCTCTCTCTCTCTCTCTCTCTCTCTCTCTCTCTCTCTCTCTCTCTTTCTCTCTCGCGTTCGAGGACAAACCGGACACGGCTCGATTTCCATAATAAAAAAAGCGAGAAGCGAATCAACGGACAATGTTTCAATGGCGATCGTGGGCGCTGCGCGTGTGCTCCATAATCTCCACATCAATGTGGCTGATGGTCTTCATCACCGACGGCGATTCGTGACCCACATATGCACGATCGCTTCGTCGTGTCGCGTAGTTCGCCGCGAGAATCGGCAATGAATCGAGCGATTTCCCATTGACAGAATGAGCTGCTGCTACACTGCCGCCGTAATTCGCACTAGCTATACCGCGCACAAGGTCGCCTCTCCTGTTGGAATCTCTCTGCTCTTTTTCCGCAACAGCAGAGCAGCTCGCGGCCTTTGTCGGCGCTCGAGCGCGCGGAAGCGGTGGTGAGCTTCTTTTGTACCGCGCTACATCGCGACAGATCGACTCCGCAGAAGAGAATCATCCGGGCGTGCACACTCTCGATTCGAGGACGATGCTATTTCTAAAGCGTTAACCGTCTTTTCGTGCGCCCGATTAAAATCCTTGTAATCGCTCTATATATAATCCGACGATTTTCGCCGTATATCCGTTTATATAGATAATCGATATTGGTTATCGCACGGTGTACGTCAGCAAACATCGCGCGCGTTCCCGTGTGCAGCGGTAAACTCGGCTATTCCATCCTTTCGGTTATATTCAGAGGGAGCTAGAGTCGCAGACGAAGCTGGCCACCCACGGCGGAATCGCATCCTAGGCTCGCCAAGATCTCGGCCGAAAACGGTATGCGCTAAATGCTCTCGATCCAACTGTCTGTCCGCCGGGCTCTCCCCGCCTTGATGCATCGGCCGACGATTTCTAGCTCCCGCCGGTGCTGCGTGCCGCGCGAGCGCGAGCGCATTCTTATATACCGTCTGTCTTCTGCCGTCTCTCCGCTTCTTTTTTTTCACGGTCTTTGCCTGGTACGGATGCTTGACTCGCGGTGCGTCGTGTCTCCGATGCGACGCTCACTGAGAACTATGGATATCGTGTGCGCAATGAATTACTTAGCGAGCTGCGCGATGCGACGCGTATGTGCTTTTTCTTCTCCTTCTCTTCTTTTCATTCGTGAATTAACGGGCGTGTCGAGAGTGCTCGGCTGCGCAGAAAAAACGCTGTTGCGTGTATAATGTTGCGGCTGGTTGGAGAATCGATTTGAATCGGCCGCGAGTTTTACGCAACTTGCTGCTGGGTTAATAATGTAACGAGTATTATACTGTTGTTTTTGATTCTAATTATGGAGAAAGTTTCTACTTGCTTATTCTCTATATAATAATTACGATTTAATAGGATAGAGATCGCGCGGTGTATTAGTGTTCGCGCCTACGCCTTTTCGAAATAAAAAGATCGTCGACGATTTGGAGCACGGAGGATGACGAAAGCGGCCGCAATCATCATCGTGTAGAGCAGGTAGCAATAAAAGCTCATCAGCTCTCTCGTAGATCGGAATCAATCACTATATATAAAGAGAGCATCAGCAGTCGGAGCTATTTCAGCGGCGAAAAACGCCAATCATCGTACATATACAATATCTGTAGAGAGCGAACTCGCGCGCACGTATAAAAAACGAAAAGCAGCAGCGTACTGCTCGCGTATACAATACGCAAGCCGGTGCTGCGGCGGCGGCGCGTCGTACATAAATACGAAAAATCCCATTTACGGAGCACAGAGCGACGGCGAGCAATATCGCGCGTTCCTGACTCATGATTTATAGATGACGTAATCGTGTTACACCGCGCTCTGCCTTTATTTCACTCGCACGACGACGCATCTCCTCGTCTAATCTACGCGTGTATATAATCCTCTACATAACCGTCGATTGCCGTAGTATAGTAGTAGTCTTCGCGACGAAGACACGTCGAAAGGGCGTGTCGTCGCGGCTATACTCGCTGTACAAAGAGAAACGTGGGTGGAGGCGACTACTATAGCAATACTGCTTTGCTATACGACTGGACCATTTTATGCGCCATTAAACCTTTCCGGCCCGCTGCTGTGCTTTTCCGCGGACGCATCTGGAGACGATGAAAAATAAAAGGCGGAAGATCACGCGCGCAGGAGAGTGAGAGGAAATACAAGGGGAGAGAGAGAGAGAGAGGACCGGTTCGCGCGTGTGATTATTCAGCGGCGGCGGTGGTAGCTTTTTTTCGTCGTATTGTTTCTCGCGCGAGCGGCAGCAGCAGCAGCAACAGTCGGACCCTCGAGAAGTACTACTTCTTCTTCTTCTGAGGAAATTATGCAAAGGCATCGGTTAACCCTTTCCTGAGAGAGAGGGCGTAGATTTTGTAAGGCCTAACGAATGATTGTAATCTGCCCGCGTATAATGAAAGGTTTCGCCGGAGAAAGAGGGAGAGCGCGCAAACAAATTCCTTCTTACGAGAATCTAAGCGTCTTCTTGTATACATCGGTGTGTATGTATACATTGCGATTCACAATTGCCGCGTGCCTCCGTCTCCGTGATATATGTACCGGAAATTCCGAAAAGCAGCTTATACAAGGTCTACAGTTGTGAAAAACTGCGCGTTCTTCCGCGAAAACTACGCGGTAAATTAAGAATTCAGTGTGTAAAGGTAAAAAAATATAAACGCTCCTTTCTCTCTCTCTCTCTCTCTCTCTCTCTCTCTCTCTCTCTCTCTCTCTCGGAATATACCACTGGAAATACACTATGCGGTGACGCGTAATACGTGCTATATCCTCTTGCTCATCAATATTTAAACATTCCCGACAGCAAGGAAAAATATCCCAAAGTTTTCACCTTGCAATTATATAGAAAGAACCATCTCACAGCAACGCACAAAGAATCATCATCATAGCCGACGCGTCGAAGAAACGAGGTTGAGATTTTATCCGCGGCTGCGACCGTCGTTCGCCTGCACATGGAACGTGCGTGTTTAACGCGAGTGAGTGGGAGAGGCGCTCACGAGGAGGAAAAAAAATATTGCACTCATGTGTGTGTGTGTGTGTGTGTGTGCAGAAGAAGCCGGATGACTTCACTGGCCTTACGTAACCCCAGCGGCGGCGGTGGCGGCGGTGAGACTCGGACGCACCCGAGAGAAAGAAGCCGTCGGCGGAATGCGCTCGACCTTTACTTTATAATACCGTATACACATCAGGAGACGTGTACCTACGAGCGATTAACATATGAATGCACACATTGCGTGCTGCGACCTGCAGCGCGGATATAATTTAACGGCATTTTACGCGACTGCTGTTGTTTTGTTTTTTCTTTCCTCGCAAATATGTTTTGTTATATTGCTCGGTGGAGATAGCGATGATGATGCAGGTTTTTTCGGTCCTCGTGAAATGCGGCGGCACCCTTTTGCCTATATGAGCTATATTTTCCTTCTTCTTGAGGTAGATTAGTCGGAGAGGCGGGGAAAGAGATTATTTTTATGAAGAAAAGGCTGCTGTACGAGTATAGCGTATGCGCGGACGAAATTATAAGCGCGTTATTTTTAGACGGTGAAAAATCGTCTATATACGTGTATCGTCGTCGCGTCTTTTTTCATCTTGCGCGGCGCTATACACTGCTGCTGAATTCATTTTCAAACAGTGACGCAATTTTCGCGTCTTTGTTGCTTCTCGGAACCTTATTATATATGTGAACAGTTTACGATCGGAAACATGTGAATATACGTACTCTCTTGCATCACGACGTGCTTTTTTTCATCCGGACTTATCAAACGCGCGAGAGGCTATTATAAATTATAATCCCGTACATCGAGCACACACACACCCGCGCGCGAGGAAATTACACGTATAGATCCTATACGTAGTGAGTTTTACGGCGTCAATTAAAGCGCTTCTAGTCTCGCACAATATGTGACCGGCTTTTTCTCGCCGCATCGTTTTGAATACAATGTAGAACGCTCGCAAAAACTACCAGAAAAAGGCCGCACTCGACTCTGGCGTTGCGCAACAACAACTATATAAACTCCTCCTCAGCCGGCATTGTTGCAGCGAATTAAGGCACACGCCGATGACGCAGTTTTTTTTTGTAAAAAGACGAGCGTGAATTTCAGTTCTATCAGGCGCTAGATGGTGGTGGTAAGAGGTAGTGTGGGCGCGCGCATTCTCTCGCGCGTAGGCGGCACATATACATACATAGACACAGCGGCGTAACCTCTGGTCTCTAGCCTGAGGAGTTTAAATGGTGAGAAGCAATTAGTGCCGCCACGGGAACGCGTTACAAATCCAGCGGAAACGCGAAGGACAGAACCAGCGCCCGACGGCGGCTGCCGATGTAGTATAGGCAATATAGACGCATACTCTACACGGAATTCCGCGCGAATTGCGCTTGATCTTCGTTCGTTGTTTTTTTCTTCTAATTTCAATTTAATGCCGGAGAAACTTTGATTTTAAACGGATATTGATTTTTGCGTGACGCTGCGAATTGTGCCGAGGATCCGGCGAGATCAGACTGAAATATAATAGCGTTGAGTATATAAGGTACTTATGTAAAATTTTATCTCGGCCACAATGGCGAGGAAACGTTAACAAAGTCAGTTTTCTATAATGAGATTTACGACGTAATAATACACGATTGCGTCATTTTTTGTAATCATTATCGACGCTGGCATTATATTAACCTCCTATATCAATTACCTTTTTATATTAAAAAAAAAGAAACAACACGCGGTCCACTCGCAGCGAAGTTTACGTAATTGAACAATAAGACTCCCCCATTAGACACTTCCATTTACGAGTTTTCCTCGACTCATTTCAATATCTATTATGATTCTAATATGGTCACGCAGCTAAGGCGACGTCAAATATAAAAAAACCGGCGCGTATAATTACTTCCAAACAACGCTTACTGCAGAGCCAGTTAAAAAGAGAAGAAAAGCGAGGGGAAAAGCCAGCGCAGTGTGCTGCTGCGCCCGAGAGCGTATATTAATAACGCTGATGAACCGAACGCGTAATTTTATTGGACGCATTAAATTCGATTAAAAGTACCTCCCCTTAACGACCGCGTTTCGAAAAAAGCGGCCCGAGGGCTGCAGCAGCAAAAGGACAATTTATGCACACCGCAGTGTGTATGTGCAGCGCGATATCACGTTACGCAGAGACGAGGACGACGACGACGACGCGAAATAAATTCTAATTTGCGCTCTCTCGCTTCTTCAAAAAAGCCGGCCACGCTCTCCTATATAGCTGCGGGCAATTAAGCAAAGTGATTTCGAAAAGCTTTCGAAAATACTGGCGCATCGGTGCTGCTATCTCTCCCCCTCGGTCGTTTATTTTTCGGCGAGCAGAGAGCTATATATATGGCGAGCAATGACGCAATCCAATGAATCATTCGCTGCTCGTCGCGCGCGCGATATCGCGATGAACTATATATATAGCGAATAAAAAAATAACGGCGAAGAAGTATCAGCGACAGACCTTCGCCCGTATGTATGTGTATATACGCACACGTGCGCTTATGCACATATATATATAGCAGTTCGGTGTGTAATAAAGTAAGCAGCAGTGACGCGCGAGTACGATGACATTGTATAATATAATGGTGGTAGGAGGAAGAGCAGCGAGGGCGCGAGTTGTGTCTCTCTCTCTCGCGGGTGATAGCGTAGTCTCTGCGAGAGAGTGGAATACATGTATATACAGAAGAGAGGAAGGAAGAGTATATATATACATGCGCCGGACGAGACGCATCGAGGGGGGGGAAGGTCGATTTCCCTGTCTCTCTCTCTCTCTCTCTCCCTCTCGAAACTGGATTGGCCGTGACGCAGAGTTTCTGAAAGTTCGCCTTATACACACTACTGATTTACGATTTACGAAGGATCGTAACTCCGATTCCGGGAACGCGCGCGTTGTTGTCAGGCTCCCGCTAATCGATAAAGCGATGCTTACCCCGCCAACGCGACTTTCAACTCGTTTCTTATATATTATATCATATCCTCGTACAACAGGGTATCGTTTGTATTTTTAAAACTCGTGCAATTTCGCGCGTGAGCTTCGCTTCTTCTTCTGACACCGAAAGAGAAAGTCCTCTCAGAGTAGGTGACATGCGGAATCAAATAAGAGATGCGCGAACTAAAGAGAGATGTGCCCTGGGAGTTTACGTAAGCGCGTTATGCTGCTATATAGCTGTGCATTGTACACAGCAGAGTTTCTCGTTTACTTTGATGACTTTATGAGAGACGATGCTATTTCCAAACCAGCAAAAGGAATTCAAACATGAAAATCAAGCTAACAAAATTTCGAGCAGGAGATTCGTCAGCACGAAAAAGACCTCCCCCCCCCCCCCCCCCAGTTTAATGTCGATTCTTTTGGAAATTTAACAAGAAAAAAAAGGCAGAAGAACAGCAGCCATTCTCGACTTCGCACACCAGAAAATATACAGCAGTGGCAACGGAGCCAGAGAGCTTTGACTTCGTGTCTCGAGTAGAGAGCTTTGCGACTATACGCGTTGAGTGAGCCTCTCCGCTTCCCTCTATACTTCGCTCGTCGCTACTCGCTAATGCTATTTTCAAGGGAAAACAGAGTCTGGAGCGGCAGAGCCATGCGAAAAGGAAGAAAAAGAGAAGCCACGGCCCTCAATCAAAAAGATAAAGGTCCGGCGTGAGGCAAACTGAGCTTTGCGCGAATCTATTCTTCGGTAGGGGTCGCAGCAGCAGTAGCAGCTTTCTCTCTCGATTAGAGAGGCAAGCTATTGTTTTTCATCAGACAAAAAAGCATGACAGCTTTTTTTAAATACTTTTTAAAATCGTAAAGCTTAAATTTGAATTGAGTTCGCGTTTACTTCTCTTGCCTTAAACGACTTTACAGCTTCATTGTCGCCAGTAGTCAACCTGCCAGCATTTCTTCGTTGGCGTATACAGCAAATTTTAAAAAATGAAGGAAGCTGTCGTCGCGGCGACTTCGATCCACGCAACACTACTCTCTACGTGCGCAGGTACAGAGAACAAAAATCGAAAGCAAGCACAACCCCCCGAGGTAAAAAAAACACCAATGAACGGCAGCAATCGCCTCTCTCTCTCTCTCTCTCTCTCTCTCGCGCCCATTTCTTCGGCGCCGCTCTGCCGGTCTACTTAGCGCAATGGCGCCCAGCCGCACACACCTTTTCCGTCCCCCTTCCTGCACTATACTGCTGCTGCTGCTGCTGCTGCTCGACAATCGTCGTAGTCGTGAGTCACGGACTCTCTCGGTAGCAGCAGATATTCATCGGCGCGCTTATACTAGCCGCGGATCGATAACTCGACGTTATACTGCCGGCGCGAGCCCTACTGCACACTCGTCGACGTCCGACCTAAGCTACTGCAGTCTTTTTCTTTCACTATACGTCTTCTTCTTCTTCTTCTTCTTCTTTTCGTTCGCCGTTAGGTTCCGCAAGTGGAGCGGCGGCTGCTGCATAATGGGTAGTCACGCCATCGTCGGGGGGTCATATTATGCATGTGTGGCACAGACGAGGAAAGTAATATAGCGGTATATATAGGTGTGTGCTTTAAAAAAGCAGATTGCATTTTTCTTTGTGCGCCGCTGCCTTCGGGAAGTAACCGTGTGTATATGTATAGAGAAAGAGAAAAAAGTTATACTTGATGTGGCACTGAGATATGCATGGATGAGAATTTCGATTTCAGTTGTTTATTTGATGCTGATGCGGGAGTAGTCTATATATACAATCGTGATATTGTAATTCTGTATCGAATCCAATTCCGCGGAGGGGGAATGTAGGTCTCTATGCGCTGCAGTTGCGCAATATGTTAATATTCATGTGTGTGCATCGTATATACGCGAGCTTGATGCGCATGGAATGAAGCACGCATCAATGCGAGAGCGCCGGCGTATATAGTATTGGATTTTTTTTCAATTCCTGTATAGAGAAATGATTTTGTTTTTTTTTCTCTGCCTTTGATGTGCGTCATTGTAACCTGAATTTAATACCGTTTGCATTCAACGAGCTCTATACGTGTGTGTGTGTGTGTCTTTGTATATCATCGCGAGATAGAGATTTTCCTTTTTTTCAGAACAAAAATGTTTTTGCAATTAAAAACACAAGCGAGCGTATACCTTATCAAAAGCTATTTTACCTCGAAGAGCTGGGCACACAAAAGCCAGGCTATTGTTCTAATCTCGAAAAATCATATAACCCACTTCTCGCGCAGTGGAAAATACGCATTAAAATAAATTCCGTCTCCGTCGCGATAAATTCCTTTATCTGCGCCGTAACTCCAACGGACACGTATATATACGCCGCAACGGCCCCATATATATATTCGAAATAATTTTTTACTCGCTCGGTCACGTGCATTATACGCGGCGCTGCAATCTCTGAAAAGCAAATCTGCAAGAAGAAGTATACCGGAGAGAGAAAGATCAGGAGGGGGCCTATAAGCTACACTACACTCGAGACACTATACTATACACACATATATATACGCTCACGTACACATGAATTCGTTATAATTCCCCCACACTCGGAAGGGTCGACTGCAGCACATTGGTCAAGTAAAACGAGCGTTATACACAGGGGCGGTTGAGTTTCGTCGGCGAGAAACAGCGTCTCTCTTTTTCAAAACAACGAAAACTCGCTCTCTCGTATAAAGCGCATTATACGTATGCGCTGCAGTGTATACAGAGTCTCGAGGCCAGAAATACCGACTAGCCGACGTCGCACTCTACGCCGGTTCGCCTAATTTTAGCTTAACTTGGTTTCTCGCGGATGATAAAACTATGCGGTGATGGCGGTCGATACTAGACTAAGAAATCGATCGAGTCTTGGCCCAAATCGATTCCCGTGCAGGCGACGACGAAGATTGTCAAACTTGTCCCCAGCCGCTTTACTGGAGCATGAACTCGACGAGCCCAAAGCTCTTTCGCAAAGTCTCGTGGCGCGGGTGCCTCGTTTTAATTTTAGCCTGGGCTGCTCCTCCGACGCGCACTATAGCTGCAGTGACACGGGGATGAGCGATTGCGTCTTCCTGCTTTCTCGAAGTTCGTCATTCCCGCGCTAGGCGATTTATAATGCAGTCTGCGAACGAAATACTGCATCGAAGAGAGGGGAGATTGAAAGCGAAAATTGCTGTTGTATAATACGGGACATTTTCGTTCGAAAATGTATATAAATATATACATATACGCGGGGAAAGAGTCCGGCGGAGCCTTTGTATAAATGTTTATCTGCGGCCTTATCCCTTTCGCGCGTATCGCGTTGTGTGCCTCTTTTTCCCGCAGTTTCGCGCTGCTGCCAGCCGTTGACCCGACGACGCAACATATAACCTACAAATATTTCTCGTAGACCGCGCCTCCTGTGAGCGCAATACGTCAGCGTTAATCCGCGACTCCGGCTTTTGTCGCACACCTCTCGCTCTCGGACCCTTTTCCGTTTCCTCTTCATTCTGCGCACCCTTTCTCGTCGTCTCGGGCTTTTTGCTACCGCGAGTATATATACATACGTACATATATAACACAAGCTTCACTGGGTCGTCCGTCGAGAATATTTCGACGCGTTTGCTGTTTTTCATATTTCGAGGAATGCCGAACTATCACCTTGGTTTCGGCTGCAGCTTTTTTTCCTTCGCATAACTCACGCGCGTCTGCCTGTCTGTCTAGTAGAAGCTCCGTATGGATATTCACACATACAAAGGAGCACGATTGCGCGCGTCATTCAGAGACTCGAAGCGGGCTAATATTTTTTGAGCGCATCAAAGGCCTTTCAGTTTTGCTTATTTAGCCGCGAGTGCAGGCGTGAAATTGCTGACGCGAGAAATGTTCGCCGAAAGCTGTGTAGGAGTGCTCGGAGATTCGTTATCGCGCACTTGATGAATCGGCCTTCTATTGTATTATCTCCGAACGTTTTGATTGTTAGAGGAATCGACTCATAGACGGCCGGTTTTAATTGCAAAATTAGGAGATGAAAATCGAGTAGGAAAAGAAGCTGAAATTTATACGCGACCGCGAAAACCCGGAAAGCCAATTTCCAAAGTCCGGCGCAAGCTTCTCTGCAACCCAGAGAGGAGAGAGAAAGTCCCGCGCACAATCTCCCGGCGCCGCAGCAGCGCGTATTTATCGCTTTAATTGAGCCGCCGCCGCGCGCGCAGTTAACCTCCTCCTCCTTCCAAATCCCTTATCGATCTCCGAAGCGCCTGGGCGCGCACTGCAAATACGAAAAAGTAGTTCGCAAGAGAAAAAGCTGTATATTACCCAGCTGGCCTTCTCTCTCCTAAAAATTCGCCGTTGCACACACCCACCCACACACACACACACACACACACACACACACACGCACACACACACACTGATGCCGGCGGGAAAATAGGGCGCGTGTATCTCTCTTTCGAAAAGCTCTCGCTTATTCAGTTTACTTGTTCCGCGTCGAAAAGACGTTCCGAGCTGTACGAGTGCTTTGCACGTTTCACTTTAGGAGAGATACGTGTACACACGCACGCACACGTGGAAGTTGGATGCAGTCAGCCGATTTCTGGCAGAGTCGAAGGAAATTGCACGTTCCGGCATACATAGTTTCGGGGAAGGGATGCTATATACTCATCCCCCTTACATATACCCTGCGCGTAACTGCCGTCGTCTGTACTCGTCCAGAGCAGATAACTGTTAATAGCTCTTATGCGTGTATGTGTGTGCGCAGTTGCGGCTGTATACGCGCGTTATACCTTGATGTTGCTACTTGACTCTCGCCGTCTCGGCTGTTCTGCGCAGAGCTACCGTAGCTGCTGCTGGAGGCACTTGCGTGCTGGAGGATCACGTTCGCGTTCTCAGCGTCAGAGTCGCCGCGAGCGATTGGCCGGGCGAAATGTGCGCGCGATCGCGTCGTTATATCGATCAAAGGGAAACCACCACCGCCACCACCAACATCGTCTCTCTCGCGTTCTGGCAAACTGGAGGCTACTCGAGAGCTGACGCTATACTGGCGCTGCTGCTGCTGCTGCTGCTGATTTTTCTGCTGATGCTATATAGAGCGCGAGGGCAAATTAACTTGGAGCATGCTTTGGATTTTTTAACGGGAAGGTTTTTTTTCTCTTCGGCTATAAGCTATTCGAGAATTTGTGAGAAGGCGGAATTTTGCAAATTTTAACCCTCTTGCTTACATTTTAATAAATAGCTGATGATAATGATTGAGCTACTTGGAATACGATTTCTTGGAATATACTTGTAACTCACCGAGTCGAGGGGATTTTCCCGCTTTGTAAATTAATTATTCGGCTCGACGTCGATATATATATATCTACGTCAGGTCATCAAATATTTGTAAAGAACACCTACTAATAATCTTGGCAAAGAGATCATCGTCTTCTGCGCAGCCATGTTATCCAATTTGGGCGAAAAACAGAGGAAATTAGCGAAGAAGAGCGCAGCAAGTAGAGGCGCGCGCGCATTAAGCCGGATGAATTATGTTGCGGATAGAGCTAAACTACCTCGCGAATCGCCGGGCGCGTTATTACAACGAGGCTACTATTATACACTGCATCGTCGCGAGGACAAAGAGCAACAGCGTCGCCACTGATGCGATAAAATAGTTTTAGTCGCGCGTGCGGCGCTGCTGCTGCTGCTGCTACTGCTGATAAAGCGTTGTTAATCATGGACTATTTGCAGAACTTGTTTGATCGCCCGGTTAATGATAGCCCCGAGAATATCGAGGTACGATCGATGCAGCGCGCCGAACCGTACAGAGCTTATATTTATCTTTATAAATTATATTCCGCGATAGAGGGGACTGTCAGATCATCTGACGTTCAACGCGAGAGCTTCGATGTATACGTAACGAGAGGATTATTTATTGCTTTGACGCGCGAGTGGTTTGCCCGTCTCGCTATTGTTATATATACATCGCATTGCGTAATTTGGATTTCCAGGTATTATACACGACAGAACGAGTTTTATTCACTGAATATAAAGGGGATGTATATAACTATACTTTCATCCTCTGGAAAAGCACCTTAGCTCGGATGAAATTAGTATGGCTCTCGGGCTAAAGTCAGTTGAATTATCGCGGTGCTTACGTGAGCACGGGATTTTCATCGAAATTTCCAGCGAAGCGAACCGGCGCCGCGGCGAACTCTATTTATAGCCCGTAAGTGATTAGATGTCGGAAGAAGAAGAGGCAATGGCGCGCGGTACTTTCTCCTTGACCTCAAAAACGAAAGCAAGCTGCGCTCGGCAACTTTGTATCGCTGTGCTGTCCGCATATACGAGTCTAACTTATCTCTCTCTCTCTCTCCTGTCAATATACACATACACCCCCTCATAAAAATCGCGACAATATCGCAGACCGGAGAAAAACGTCTGCTGCTGTGTATATAACCAGCGTCGCGCGCGCGACTGTCGAGGAAAACAGAGCGGATCGCAGACGATCCGTGAAATCCTATCGGACCGTCGATAAACTAGAATGGAAGAGAGCGCATGAATGAACGAATGAATTCATTAAATGCATGAACGAGCAACGTAAACGCCGTCCGATGCAGAGAGAGAGAGAGACGCGCCTCTGCTGCTGCTGCTGCTGCTGCTGCTTTGTCTGTGTGTTAGTGTGCGTGGGCGCGAGCGGAGATAGAGATTCGCGCGCGGTGTTATTTCCATACCGGCGCCGGGGATAGCTCGAAATCGGGAGGAAATTTGAGTTTGCACTTTCGTAAGAGGATTTGTTTGGGAATTCATTTTCGTTGGCAGACTGCATCATTTTTTATTTCGTTTTTCTATTTTGTTGTTATGAAACGGTAGATCGCGTATATACGCGGTCTTGTAAAAATATCTCCTCTCATGATCGAGGATGATGAATGTTATTTCATCGGAAGCGCGTCCGAGAGCAAAATGGTAATTTGTTATTCGAACCCGGGCTGTATATATGTATAGATCCATATATACTTCGTGCCTATATGCTATTCGTCCGGTGATTGATGGGCCAGTGCCGCACAATTATTCAAGATAATGGTAAAACGTAATAGCTCGACTTTACGACCAATTGCAATGTAAATTTTCTAAACAAAGCGGCGTCGGGCGTACACGCGCGTAAAAAATGCGAAAAACGTGTGCAATAAAAGGTATTATTTTTAGCCTCGCCAGCAGCGGGCGTGTAATCTTCGACGCTTCACAACCACGGCCTATCGGAAATGGGTCAGCGAAGTCTCGTGCTAAAAACAGCTGCATTAGCGTCGTTAGTCAGGGAGAGCAAATATTGAAACACGAGTTTACGCTATAAGTAAAAACTCGAATCTGTGTATATTAGTATCGGATTCCCCAAGAGAGCGCGTATTTCACCTGAGGAAACATCTCCCGCTAAAAATATGATGTACGCGTACTTGAAAAGACCGTCGCGAAGACTTTAAAACTAGGCTGAGTACACGGAGAGCCGAGAGAGAAAAAGGCAACCAGAGAGAAATTGATATATTTGCAAAAGGGCGAGAGGAAATTTGATATCATACTCGGTTTGAATTTTCGCGCCGGGCAACCATGTCATGTAGAGAACCGTTCGACTCGGCGGCGAGCACTCAGTTATCGACGTTATTTCTCGTTATGCACTCGTTATACGCGTCTCTCACTCGACTGCGCGGGTGTTATTTCGCCGACTAACGAGCTTTCCTGCGAGAGAGCGGCTCACTACGCGGGGGGGGACTCTTGCCTAATTGAATTATAGAAAACGGACCATCGCTGCGCGAAAGCTATGCTCGGCTTGTTTGTACTCGAACAAGCTCTTCCAAGTGTTGTTCAACGTGGATTAACAACGTGGTTGCTGTTTACAATGCGCCAAGTTTGCATAAAGAAATAGTTTACCATCGCCGTTCGCTCGGCTCTGTAAATATATTTCACGAATCGCATAAAAGAAATATTTTTCCGCGCGCTCGGAAAATATTGTTATCCTCCGTCGATGAATGCGTGTTTGTCTCTCATTTCGTCCTCTCATCCGCAGTAGTCTCTAATAACAATAATACACGCAGTCCGAAGCCCGAAGGGGTGAATATAGCGAAAAAAGTCTGCCGTCCTATACGGTTATTCCAAATTAATGACGCGTCCTCGCGCGTTTTTCCCCCCTTTACTCGCAAACAAACAACTGTCGCTCGCGCAGACTCGTTGATTATTATTGTCATTATCTCGAGAGCATGCACCGATGGCGAGCCGTTTGCTTTAAAAAAAAAATGAAAAATAACAGCCACGAAGGATTTTGATGAGAGTAGGGGTATAGCCAATGCTTCGTAGACGATTGTTTATGTAATTCTGCATAATTTGTCCGATCTTCGGATACACACATACGCACCGTCGATTCAGTGCGGATATGCTACACTGTTTCTTTATGGAAACTCGGCGGCTGCAGCATTTTGTATTTTTGATCATGAGATTTACCGCTCTTCTCTCGCTCTATGTGTCTCTCTCACTCTGTTTGCCTATAACCTTGGCGTGGATTGCACAGTACAGCTGAGAAAAAGTTTTGCGCGTTTGAAGTAAAAAAGCCAGCAGGTTTTATTATTCACTCACGCGCACGCGGAGAGCAGACTTTGTGTATAAATATATCAGCGGATTATTACGATGGAAAAATCACGTTACACCCTCTGCACTCGTTTGGAGGAAGTGTGGGAAATCGGTCAATTAGGATAATCGCGAAATTACACACCAGCTGATCTTTTTTAATGCACAATACCCGGTGCAAACAGTGCTGCATAAGGATCTTTCGTTTTTCGACGCGAATCTCGAATCTAGGTCGAATCCGTCAGCTCTGTAAAGTGAAAAAAGGCTTGACATTTAAATCGAGTCATTTTCGCGGTACTTTTCCGGCGGACGACAATCGCCATTCTAATTATATTGGTTTATCGCTCGAAGCACGGCGTATAGCTTCTTAATGACCGTGAGAACGTCTTTGTTGCCGCTCCTATATATACCACTACCGCCGCCGCTGACGTAATTTCGTCGGGATGTGCCGTTGCGGCGCTATATGTACAGAGCTATGCTCACTCTTGTATATACACGTTATAACGTCTGTCTGTCTGTCGAGACGAGAGATGCAGCAGCTGGTTTCCGATGCGATGCCTTTTCCAACTTTTTCAAGTGTGTGCTGACGTCGTATTACATGCGGGCTCTAGAGCGAACAGTATATTTGTGTTCTCTACTATACTTTACCTCCTCTCTCTCTCTCTCTCTCTTTCTATCCTTCTCTCGCTGTGTTCGTAAGATTTTGTACTGCAGAACTTTGGGAAAATAATACTTTCACTTCGAGCAAACGCAAGTCGTGCTTTTGCATTCGGCTTTATGCGCAAAAGCGTGGGAATTATTTCGCAACGGCGCCTTTTGTGCGCACCGCGCCGAGAGCCGAAATGAGTTACGGCTCTCGAGTTTTTATTTTATTTTCGAACGAGAGGAAAGTCACGTAGTATAATTATAACGCATAGAAGGAAATATTGAAAGTCAGTAGCGAGCGTCGCGCGATTTACCCGTGGAAAATTCACTCCGTATAATAAAACGCGAGTTCGTTCCGATCATCATCGGCTTATCGCGGCACTTTTATCGAGTAATACGAGCGCGAGAAATATTCAAAGCCTCAGATAAGGCGCGGCTCGCGAGTGTATTGTTTGTTGGGGAGTGTGCGCACAGCATCAGCATCAGCAGCACCAGCGTCATGAAAGTTTTTTATGGCGAGTCGTATAAAAAAAGTGTGTTCCGTCTCCTTGATTGTCCATTCGTTCTCTTCATAGATATATACACGTACGCCACTGCCTATATGCGTATACGTATACATGTATATATACAGGCTTTTCCCAGCGCCGCTTTTGTTCTTCAATCCAGCGTTGTTTTTTGCTCTCTGTTTATTTCCCTTCTTTCCGCGCCGATATTTGCATTATCGCACGCCGATGAAATTCACTCGCGCGCGAATTAATTTCGCCCCCTCCTTCCGTTGTTAAATTATGAAAAAACACGCGAGCTTGTTATTAAACGGTAGGGCTCCATGTTTATCGGTAAACATTTTCCTGCCAAATATCAAAGTTCCGTGTCGCGAAATTGTTACGCAGTACGTAATGACTTTTAGGAGTTAAGTTCTAAACTATATGTATATATGATTTAGAGACTGAGAAATAAAAAAAAAGCTCTCATCCTGATTTATCGCACAATTATTATCGAACAACGCCCCGTAGACAACGCACTACTCGTATAAGAAACCAGACAACTAAATGAGCCATAAGAAAGCTCGCTTGAATCTCGTCTCTCTGGCGACTATAATTATTACACGCCGCCGAGTCGACTCGCCCTCGAAACTCCGCCGGTACATAAATTCAATTATATCTCCGCGAGCAAGAGAGCGAGCAGCTGTTCCCTCTCGTCGCCACATTTAGCCTCTCTCTCGACTGCGTTTTTTTTCGCGCGCGCGCGAGGCGCTTCTTCGCAGCTCTCTCTTTCTCGAGTACTTTGCACGTGTGCGCGGAGGTGCGCGTCTAATAATATGGACGCCATCAAGAGAGACGGTATATATGCTCTTCTGCTTTTTGCTCGGGTACGCATTGCACCGAGAGAGTGAGAGAGAGAGAGAGAGAGAAGATCAGTGCAGCAGCCGGAGTTATGTGGTATGCGCCTTGGGTGGGCTAGCTCCGCCTGGCTTTTGTTTGAGTTATTCACTTGCCGCCCGCCTCTGTCGTGCGTATGTGTCTTTTTTTTATACATACCATCAACATCGGCGAATAACTTCGCCCACGCCACCGCTTATCTATTTGCGATTTCTCTCTCTCTCTCTCTCTCTCTCTCTCTCTTACGCTCGTATTACGCGAGAGCTTTTTCGACGAGCGTTATCTCTGCGTCCGAGGGCTTAATGCGCGGGTATAAATAGACGATGAAATGCGTAGCGGCTGATGGTATTAGCGCTCGACGGAGAGAGAATTCTCGCACATATGCGGCCGGTAATGGCATTATCTGGAATTTCACATTTTGACGTAATAACCCGTGTGCCGCGCAAGCGCGCTTGATCGCGAGTAAATAAATGACGATGCCGGCGTGATTGCCGCTGAGCATATACTTTTAAAAGCACTTCATATTCCGCATGGGTAATTTCCGTTATACATAAATGCATTGCCGTGTGCGCGCGTGTGCACGCCATGCGGGCATGTTTGATTTATAAATTTCGACGACGATTATGGTATAATAACTTATTGACGCGGCGATACGTTTGCTCTCGAGCTTTTCTCGAAATCTCCGGGAAACTTACGCTCCATAGAAAAAAAAGCAACAGCAGGCAAAGTTCGCGCCGCGAGATATGATGAATGAACAAAAGGTGCACCCACCGCAGCAGCGTATACAGCATCAGCGTTCCAAGTTTATTTGCGCTCGCTCGCAAGCTCCGCGCGCCGCCGCGCTGGTATGCAGATAGCAGCGCATATAGCAGAACGCGTTTGCTTAGAAGAACAGCGCGCGGGGAAATAAGATCGCAAGCTTCTACCGCAAGAGAGAGAAAGCTGCAGCAGTATATCCATCCCCCCCTCTATGAACTGGCTTGTGTAGAACGGACTCTTCCGGTTGGATTTCGCAAACTCCATTACAAAGTTCGGCTGCGGCGGCATCGCGTTGTACCGAAAATTGAAACGAATCGCGCACTCGTCCTCTCAAGTTTACGTTTATACGAGAGAGAGAGAGAGAGAGAGAGAGAGAGAGAGAGAGAGAGAGGCTGCAGGTTTGAGAGAGAGAGAGCGCGCCCTTTCTTACATGCTGCTGCTGCTGCCGTGGGGCCAACTTCGGGCCCATGATTTATGCGCGCGCCAGACTTTGGATCTCTCGACGCTTACTTGTGTTTTGCGCCCGCTGCTGCTGCTCGACTTTCCAGATAAATGGATTGATGAAACTTTTACATAAGTTTTCCAAGCGGTGCGTGCACGGCGTCGCGTTCTATACTCCTTGCTGCTTTTTTCCGTTTGAAAAGGGTAGAAGCTTAATGTGGAAAGTCGGGATTTTCCGTGGGAAAGTTTTCGATGAAGCTTATCGATGGTCTATACATGTGAGCGAAGAGGTTTTTCGAAAAATAGAGAGAAGCCTCTTTTGGTGGCTTGTTCAAGATGAGGGCACACATATATAGGACATGGCGCATCGATCAGACAGTGTGTGTGTGTGTGTTGCGCGGCTAAAGTTAGCTTACTTAATTTTACATATCGATTTGGGGCAACCTGAAGGCGACCTCGATTCGACGTTAAATTGCTCTGTACTAATTTAATTTTGATATTGTGTTAACAAAGTAGTATCCGCGCGTATGTAATATCCCGAAATCGCTGCGGTGGACGTATATATTTAGGAATATGCAATCTAACGTAAAATTTCAATTACAACCATGTGCCGCCATCGCAATATTAAATTACGCGTATCATGAAATTAATTACTATATCCATCATCTCCACGCGTCGAATTAATTAAAATCATTGAAACTTTCAATATCTGCTCACTCGTTGCGTTTCATTAACGTTACGTTAAAAATTTCATTAACTTAGATTGTATTTTTTATGCGCATGCATCCGAATTTTACTCTATAAAATAAAACTATATATATATATATATATATATCTTCCTCTCTCGACTGCAGCAGTAGCATAGGAATGAATCTTTTGGCAAGACTACCGGAACGATTAATCTGGGAACGATGTTTCTTTATGCATCTTGCTCGGCCCTGGAACATTATTGTTTTATCGTCGCTCTCTTTTCTTCGCTTTTCTCTCGTCATTTCCGTGTAACATACACATATATACACCCACCGAGATCGCTCGCAAAAGACAAAATAGCGTTACGCAAGGTGCAGCAGCAGCACAGTACACTATAATTCGCCATCTTTCTCGAGACACAACTAGACCGTGAAGTCTGGTCCGCTGCGATCGAATCTTGCGGACTCTCCCTCCCTCCCCCTCTTTCGTATGTATATAAAACACAAAGGCGATCGCGCGCGAGAGCCTTATTATATATCCCCCCGCGCGCGCCAGCGGATTTTACAAACCTGTTTCTCTTTGTCCACTTATATAGCCGCGGCTGGTTGGTTACTTTCAATTCGTCGTCGCTCTATTCTAATCGATTTTTATTTTGCTATATATATATATATATATATATATGTATGTATAGAGAGAGTGTACTATAATCACCTCTCGCGTGCGACGCGATACGTACATTGCGCAAATCACGTCCGCCACTGGTATGCGCGCGATATATAGATTTTGTTTTTGCAAAAAGGATTATTGGAGCTGCCTTTACGCAATATACACTGCACCGATCAATCTACCGCACTGCCAAGTTTTAATTGCTCAATTCACCTGCCGATGAAAAAAAAACGAAAAAATTGCTGTAGTCGTGCGTTGTCGTATAATACGTATATAAAAAGAATCTCACTCTCTCGAATGAGGTAAAACGAGCACAGGTTCGCTTAAATTATTACCGCGCGCAAATATCCCCTCCCTCGCCCCATATCCTTTCTCTCTCTCTCTCGTCGTAGTCGTTGTGCATGTATATCGCGCGGCGTCATCACGCTCGATTGGGAGGATCCAGTGAAGCGAGCGAACGCCAAGCTATATCGAGGGAAGAAAATGATTTTTAACCTTTCCGATAGGCTGCCCTCGATTATATAGCTCGACGGACATCGACGGCGGCGCGCCTGGCTCGAGCTCCACAATGGGACGACACGCTCGTAGCGCACACTCCACTCACACCGACGCGACCGATTCTTTGTCTTGACGTGGCCTGTATTATATATACTGTATATGCGCGCACGTGTGTGTATATGAACGGGACGAGCTCGAGACCTTTTTTTTCTCTCTCCCTCTCTCGCTCTCGACGGCAGCAGCACACCTTGCGCGCTTTTTCCCTCGGCGCGCCCTAGAGACGGGACTGGAGAATTAGAAAAAAAGAGGGACATTCAAAATTGCTAAAAGGGAATAATGGACTCCGGGAGAAAGAGGGGGAGAGTGGGATGACGGCGCCGGTGCGCAGGGCTCCGGGAATTAAGCATAATTGAATTAGTTAATTAAATTCTGGTCTGCTGTCGGGGAGATTTCTCGCTTTCGAGAGGTTTTTCCGTTCTATACTGTTTTTTTTTGTCATAAGCGCTAATTGAAATTATCGAGAACGCAGTCGCGCGCGCGGACTTTTATTGCGAATACGTCAGTTATCATAGGCGTTATTAGTTTTCCTCGATGGATGACTTTAATA
Organism: Muscidifurax raptorellus; assembly: GCA_020010945.3. Classification (NCBI taxonomy): domain Eukaryota; kingdom Metazoa; phylum Arthropoda; class Insecta; order Hymenoptera; family Pteromalidae; genus Muscidifurax; species Muscidifurax raptorellus. The sequence goes on along the minus strand of CM052078.1, from coordinate 5,204,276 downwards.
ATCCTCGCGGAATCATCGGCGTGTTTCCTCGTTATTATTCTTCGTGCATATGTAGTATATGCGTTGCGGCAACGCGATGCACAATGTAACGTGAATTGAAAGGAAAAACTCGAAACCAATATACCCAACGCAGCTCAAAAACAGAAATCCATAGTTGGAAGTGTTCTGCAAAATCCTAAAAAAAGCATGCCAGGATTGAGCCGCGGTATAGCAGCCGCGTCAACGTCTGTTCAAAGGCAAAATTGACTGAAGCACATCGCGCGCGCTCGCTTGTAAACGGCCGAGTGAATTCCGATAGGCAGCCGCGGGGATAGGAATGAGCTCTCGCGAATCAATTCGCGCGCGGCATCGGCTGCGTTTTCTCTTTCTGAGCGCTGACCGTAAAAAATGCGACTGTCAGAGATTTCCCCCCTCAGACGCAGTTGACATTGCGGCAAAACCTCGGCCGCAGTTATGTGTGTGATGTGTAGTGTGTATAGCAAAAGAGGTATCGGGAATCGGCCTATCGTAGACTGAAACCGGGGGTATAGGGGACGGTGAACAACAATAATGATTTCTCCCGGTATTATTCTCTTAAAATCCCTCCTTCCATATAATATACCTCTGGTGGACCTAAACATACGCCACCGCGGCTTGAGCAACGACGAGCGTCGTCTTGTTATAAGCCGCTTATATATATATATACCGCGAGCCTCGCAAAATTGCGACATAGCTTTTCTCTTTACTTTTTTCCGCGTACAATACAGTCCTTTCGATGTCTTGTACATCCACCTTTTTTCTTCGCGCCCGCAAACAGATCGAGAGCCAAACGCTTGACGAGTATCGTTTGTCCTCGAACTGATACATTTTTCCGTTCGTCAATGGGTGTGGGCTTGTATGTTTAGAGGCAATAGCAGTGTGATTCACGACAAAATGTCTGCGATGTAAATCAGAAGAAAAGCACGTAACTGTGTATACAAGGAGAATGAAGAAAATCCGCGTTTACATAAGCACCGCAGTTCCTATCGAGTTTTTTTTTCTTTCAACCGCGCGTTCTCCACAAGCGATTCCGCAATTCACACGCGATAAATCCCCACTTATCTCGCGCATATGCGCCACTTAACAGTAAATTAGCGAGCATCCATCTCTTTCAAGCTGCAACATTGAGAAAAAAAAACCTTGACGGCCAAATTGAAGATGTGATGTAATCACACGGCCAGATGTAACGTTAACTGTACCTCAGCAGCAGAGGAGACCAGAGATCCAGGAACGTGAACGTGTTCATCGTTCACATAGACACGGATAGCAGGTTACATATACTATAACTGTTTGAACCGAATCCCTCCGTTTAAAACCTGCAGAAGGACACCAAAGTTTATGCTTCGAAAGAAGAGTATTTCAGTCGAAGAAATAAGCAATTAATCCCTGGCATTTAATTTGCCGGGCGCAGTCGTCGTCTTTGGCACACAAGTGCGCAGCCGTTTGAAGTGCAGCAGCGAGAAAGCAGCGGTTTGTAAATACTTGCATCGTTTCACTCGCACACGGAGAACTGTCTAGGACTATACGACGACGCACACATGCCTTTGTGGCCTCTATCTCGGGAAAATTTCGCGCGCACTCACACATACTCAGCAGCAGCAGTAGCCAGAGCTCATTGACTAACTCGAAGCAGCGTAAGGGTGCTTGCATTGTGGTAGAAACTCTCTGCGCGCGCTTTTCAGACTGACCTTGCTTTTATACGCCCTCACACACCGACGCCAGCAACTATGCCCTTCCCCCCTTTTGTATGTATGTGCATACACGTATTATATACAGCTCTAAATATATATGTATATATTCGCCACTTGCTGTATATACTTTGCTTGCTCATTGGCCGCACCTTCGTATATAGCTATAGCCCGTATCGCCCGCATTCGCGCGTGTGCATTATAATATGCGCGCGCGTGCGCGAGCGAGAGAAGACCCGAATAAAGAGAGAATACCGAATAACGAGGGGGGTTTAATAATAAAAGAGGACGAGTAGTAAAGCAGAGCGCTCGAGTAGAAATTAAGACGAGAGTACAGAGCCAGTTGTCGAAACGTAGACTCGTCCCGCTTATTCTTTGATAATTGAGTTTCGAGAACTTTGACTCGCTAGAATCTCTTTCTTATATATGTATATGTATGCGATAGTAGTTCTCGATGAGAGATCGATAATCGGCCTTTACAAGCTAATTTGCCTCGTTAGTCCTGCTTGCAAACTCTGCGGTTGATAGACAATTAATATCCAGGCAGAACTGGTTTGTATTTGCGCGTATCTATGTACTTGAATTCTGCTCGAGCGAGAGAATAATATGTATATAAACATAAAGCTATTATAGTCCAAGAAAATGCTGTAATTGCACTCGCCAGTAACGCAACTTTTTGCTTTTTCTGTGTTTCCAGAGCCATAGCTAGACCGAGAGACAGGAGTGCCGGAAGTCATCCGCGGAAGAAGCTGGGAGATCACGTCGACATAAATGACGTAAAATCGAAGATAACGGAAGCGAAGGCACGCTAACTCGCTACCCCTCCTCTTTCTCGCCTCTATCCCCCTTCTCTATCCTTTCTCTCTCTCTCTCTCTGCCCTATCCATCTCCTCTCGATCTTCGGCTTGTTTATCGCTTTGTCGTCCGCCGCTTCCAAAAGTCGAGAAAGCATCTTCTTCCTTGGCTTCGCCTCCTCCTCCTCCTCCTCTGGAACTTCCGTAAAGTAATAACCAAAAAAAAACACCGAGAACACAAACACGCCGTTGTTTCGCTCTTGCTGCCCCTCAATCGCACATATACCAATGAGAAAACCGGGTGGCCTGCAGCATCGTGCAGCAGCCAGAAGCAGCAGCAGCATCAGCAGCATACTGCAAGCTTGAGCCAGCAGCAGCAGTCGTGTACTTAGCTTGGAGAGCTTTCAGCGCTTAGCGAGAGTTGTGCTGCTGCCTGACTCTCCCACGAGGGAGACGATCGAGTGCAACACACAGAGCTCCCGAAGAAGAGGAGTAGGAGAGACGAGCGAGGTACGGACACCAGAAGCGACCTGCCGATTGTTACTCGTCGAAACTACGAGTACTACTACTACTACTCTGTCGCGCCGGCACACACGCACACTAACTCTCACACACGGACGTATCGCATCTATTTTGCTATTCCGTCCTGCAGCTGCAGCAGAAGCGACTCACACGCTCGTTCGAAAGTTAATTAAACTTCCTCGATCTTTCGCAAGAGCCAGTAGTGGTGATATACACAGCAGAAAGAGAGGACTCTGTATGTATATGTGTGCGCGCGCGCACACATATATACATTAACATTCTCGCCGCGATATAGCTCGGAAACATTTGCTCGTGAGAGAGATCTCTACATCCGAAGATTCAATTCACTCGCCGCATACCAACACTCGATTCTTATACAGACTTATTTCGTCGCGTTCTCATATTATACGCGTATCGGGGGGCTTCGGAGCACCGCTAGAGTCGCCAGAATAGGCTATTGTTGAGGTCGCTTTATCGCTCGTAGGAGATTCAAGAGTGTAGTATCAATATACACGAGAGTGTATGCGTGAATGATTGCGTGCTGTTTTGATGAATGGGCTCGCTGGCTGAATTTTACGTAACAAGCAACAAGGCGCTTTAATTCTCCTGACGAAACAGCTCTATATCCTTATAGAATCAGTGTATACTTAGTGCCTCGCTGCTAGAGTGAAAATTTCGCTACCAGACGTTCGACACTTCCAATCGTTTTTCTCGAGGCTTATATCGGCTATATATGCGAGAAATCGATTATAATACAGGGACGCGTCCGGTAACGATTTTTCGAGCGAAAGAGCGAGGAAGCGTACGTGTGTCTATAGTCTCTCGAATCTCCTCAGCGAGGGCGAGCTCAATAATTGCTCAACTTTGCAATATATATCAGTTGAAAAAACGATCGTCATATCGATCAGCAGAGAGACGCGAGTGATCATCGTCACACAGAGCGGCTTGAGCGGATCGAGATCAATCGTCGACCGAGCACAGCGGCTACTACTACAACAGCAGCAGCAGCAGCGACAGCGTCCGATAGGAATAGAGGTCTCTTAGGAAGACGATGGCTATGGTCAACATGAACAATTTACTCAACGGAAAGGACTCGCGATGGTTGCAACTGGAGGTCTGCAGGGAATTCCAGCGGCAGAAGTGCACCCGACCGGACACGGAGTGCAAGTTCGCGCATCCGCCCGCCAACGTCGAAGTGCAAAATGGACGAGTCACCGCCTGCTACGACAGTATTAAGGTAATTTCTTTCATATATTTCTGTAATCTACATAATGGTGTCGTAATTATTCGCCGCACTTTTTTGCGCGCGCGCGTATAATGCATATAATATTGTAGGAGAAGAGAATATTCCATCCGCATGAAATGATTTATTTTTCGCTTTGTGACGCTCTTCCATCCCCCTTCTGTTTCCCGTCGCGCGCTGCACCAGCACCGCTGCCGACGAGTCAACTTTTCTATACCCGGTATATATATATACATTACCGGGGAACGTCACAAAGTCATGACTCGTTGAGCGAACGAGTTTCGTCAAAGCTGCTGAATTAGCTTTATTTAATTAAATTTCAGCCTCGAAAATTGCCATGGCCCTTAGTCCCCCTCGAATAACAATTTCATTTGACATATTAAAGTTTTTTAATCTCGATATATACATATATATATATATATATATATAGTAAAAGTGTATAGATTTGCCTTTTCTCCCGTGTATAATATATTAATAATACTCTGCGCATTTAATATCAATCTAGTTCCGATTACATACCTCAGACCCCTTCTCTCGCAGAGCGAGATTATTAAACTGATTAATTATACTTACAAAGTTCGCATAGGAAAGTGCGCCAAATTTATTACATTCCCGAAAAGTTGGAAAACAGCCGCAAAGAGCAAATTCGCATAATCGCTTCTATTTTTAATTCACCGACTCGGCGAAATTCTCTCCCGCGGAAAGCCTTCTTATTGCGTTTCTTTATTCTCCCCGCTATACGTATACATATATAGCTCGCGTAATGAATATCTTGAGCGTTTTTCAAAACGTACCGCAGCCGCAATTTATTCCCGGCGCGACTGTATGCTCTCGAAGCCGTACTTATGATAATTTGAATTCTCGGGGGCCGTATATATATATATAGAGAGTCCGCGAAAAAAACCCTCAAAATTACCGAGCATACTTTGGCGTCACGAAGCCCTGTTTGGGTATATAACGAGCAGAACTCGCGACACTTAATTTCTAATCACTCTCGGCGCCGCGTCCACGTTGACAATCAGCGCAGGGAATAATATAAGACGCGCGTTGCAGGAGTAATAGCGGGTCTTTTATAGACGAAACGAAGTGCTCGCGTGCTTGCGCATTAGGCCGGCCTACATATCCCTCGACGATCGATATTCCAAGAGAAGCTCTGTGCGAGGATATCGCCCGCAGAGAGAAACGATTATTGTCTTCCTCTTTCGCTCGGAAAAAAGAAGCTTATCGTCTTTCTCTGCCCAGCCGATTGTAAATCAGGATGAAAACGGAACGATGTATTGTGTACAATATGCGACCCTCTCGCGCTCGTCGTTTTAGAATGCGGCGATATTTCGCGCGCTTTTATATATGTACACGGGGAAATAAATATCTCTTTATGTATAGCGATCGTCATTATTTCGGAAAGTATGATATTTACATTCCGATCGATATTCAGATTATTTTCATAATGCGAAATACATACTGCGCGGGCGTTATACGAGAGCGTCGAAATTTGATTTTTTGCCCAGATGCATTATGCATTCGTTATGTATTTCGAATGACGGGCGGTCCAAAAAGCGCCTATTTTCCGGAATTATCGACGCATCGGCGCTGAATTAAAAACCGCGTCGCGAGAGTAATTTACATGCGCGCGGTAGGGCTGAAATAAATAACGATATCCTCGCTGTCGCGCGCTCGATAAATTCTAATGTATTATAATATGTTCGTCGAATCCGCTGTCGCATCGAATGGGACAAAAATTACTACATATTGGCCGGTCCTCTTCGATCGACTTGCTTTACTTCTAGACACTTATAGGGAACCTGTCGCTTCTCCCGCGACTGCTCCCTCTTTCTCCTCCTCGCGGCACGAAGCCCGAAAAAGGTCGACGTCGAGTCTCGAGCGAAGCAGAGAAAGAGGACAGGCCAAAATGCGGCGGCGGTTGCCGGGACGCTTTTTCAGATAAGCTGGCAACGCTGTCTCGAGTTTTAGCGGCGGCGACGGCGGGACTCTCGCTTTTATCGGCACTGCTGCAGCAGCTCGGCTACGAAAAAAGAGGAACGAGAAAAGGCAAACGGACAGAAAGGAAGAGAGAGAGAGAGAGAGCGTGATCCCCACTTCTTTTCTTTCTCCTCCCTATGAGCTACACGCGCGTCCGATTTTCAAGAGAAAGAGCGAGCGAATATCGTTAATCGGAGCCATAAATTTTGCCCACGGAAAAAGGAGCTACACGATTAAGGACACACTGTAGCTCCGCTTCATTCTCTACCTACTCTATCGTTTTTTTTTCGACAAACGTAACTCGATAGTAATGTCCCGGCTCGTTACGAGCGTATTTGTCGCGAGGCTCAAGCTGGATTCGCGTTTTATTCTCCTTTGTTTCTTTAGCTTTTTTGCGCTAGCTCCCTTCCGCTCACTCTATACTGTTTCCGCGTATATTTCGGACACTTAAAACTTTCCGGCGTTCTTTGGCTTCTTGTTAGGGCGGGGTTCTTGTAAAAATAACACTACTCGTAACTATAGCAAAGAAAGTTCGGCCATCTGCAGAGGGAGAGATGTAAGTGTAGCCAAGGCTAACTTTTATAATAAAAATCGCCTGTGCTGCAGCCGCCGCTCCGGGCTCGAGCTTGTTTTATTAACCGACTATCGTTCGCTCTCTAAGTCAGGCTCTTTTATGCTCTTGATTTCTCGAGTTTCGGCGCTATTTTACAAACTGTCGGCGCGTTCACATCCATAATTTTGCGGGCCATGATTTATCAATCGAATTTCGTCGTTGCAAGCTACGAGGTGATGAAAATTTACGACGTAATCCGTGTATGATAATCACTGCATGGAGAAAGATTGCCAATTCGAAATTGCGTCGCGAACGAAGGATCTATTTGACAAGAGAGAAAAAAAAGTTTATCTCATCGCTGGCAGTCCTCTCTCGGACTGCTTATATCCACGAGCGTCGATTTCTCCATTTCCTCCGCGGCCGGTCCTTAATCCACTTATACCCAATGCTTCCATCCGAGAAAAGCTCGTATTCTCTCTCTTTCTCTCGTACTCGTGTCCTCGAGACGCTGCAGCCGAGATGAAACACACTCCTCTGGCGATTTTAAAATCGGATCAAGCTCATAACTCGTCAAAGTCATTTTTCATATCGCGCGCCGCGCACTAAACCGACGACAGGCCTTGTATGAATATAACTAAAATACGCCAGCGGTGCATCGTCTCTCCTCACCATGAATATTTATAGCCATGAATCGCGATTTCTATGTCATCGACAGCAGCAGCCTTGGCTCTCTCTCTCTCTCTCTCTCTCTCTCCCTCTCTCTCGTAAGATGGAAATTCTCTCGGTCGGACATCTCCGGCGCATTATCGGCATGCATTAATGCGACGCCAGCGGAATTTCACATGGGCCGACGATGCATATACGCAGCCGCTGCCGCCACCGCCGCCGGATGGACGGACGGCCGGAATGTGCTGTCGATCGGGACGAGCAACGCTCGGGATATATACACGCGCTCTCTCGACTTTCACTTTTATATACATATATACACATGCGCGTAACGGCCGTTGATCGGCTGCTGCTCGTGATGCGCTCGATCTTTTCGGGATGCAGATTTACTGCGCGCGTGCACGTCTCTCGTCGCTGCGCCAATGGGCTGATGTTGCCTCTTTCTCTCTCTCTCTCTCTCCCTCCTCTCTCGCGTGTAGCCGTTACGTGGGTTTTAATTAAACGAGCTTCTGCGTGAAATATGTCCGATGCGTTCGCCGAGCGTCACGCGATATTACTTATGAATGATTAACGTATGCTAATGTCTTTATTGATGCGCCCACGTTTGCCTTCTATAAATACGCGATATAACAATTTTTTTTTCATAGTATGCGTTATACATTTCGAAATAAACTCGCGTGCAGCATTGAGCTCTATGGAAACGTTACTCGCGGTTCGTTTCGCCCTTCGTCGGTGCGCGTATATAAAATACCTCGACTCGACGAAATGAAAAAAAAAAGCGATATAACACGTGGAGATTTTCCCTGAAAGTCAAGTCTCTCGCAAAGAAGCGTTTTCGCGGCGGGTCTCGTATAACGACGATACGCGCGATAATGCGATTACCACGGTGCTGGGAAACTGAAAGGAAGCCCGTCGCGTTTGGAAAATAACGAGGTTAGACTCGCACGTAGCGTTATATATGTACGCGCACGGGAAGTAAGACTACTATTTTGCTTGCCGAAAGAACCCTCACTTCTGACGTGCTTCTAAGGCTCTTCTCCGCACACGCGTCTCACTCGTCGCGGTGAAAAATATGTCTTCGTTTCTCGCGCTTTTTTCCCTCCAAGTCTATACGTATATACAAGCATATAGTATCGTCCCCCGAAGAAAAGGTGTAGCGTGTATTTGCGTGTGTACATTAAGAGGGATGGCTTTCGCATGTTAAAGCGCGACTGTACACAAGGAAAGAAAAAACTTGGCTGCGGCTTTGATGCCGAATGGATTTGTTGCGCCCGGTGAAATGTAGCAGCGCCGCGCCCCGTGTATTATGCCCCGTGAAAAATTTTATTGAAACCGCCTGCGAAAAGAGGAGCTTGATTTCAAGAGCGCACTGCGTACTTTCGTATGAAATATGTATTGCCTGGCTCTCTTCTCCGTCTTCCTTTGCTTTCACGATGAGTGGATTCCTCCTTCTGACTTTTTTCTCTGCGGTTACCTCGTTATACCACGCGCGCGCGTGTGTGTGTTCGCGGTTCGAATTATTTACGACTGGCGCAAATTTCGAAGCTATCTTCCACGAGCCGGGTCAAACGCGCGTTAATTACTCGACGCGTATTATATCGTATATGTCTCTCTCGACGTTTTCCCTTCTCCTTTCCTCGAGTCATTCATCGTGCAGGAAAGACACGGCTATATTCATATGACCTCATTATCTACAGCTCGCTCCCATCAAGACTCTTCTCAGCTCCTCGCTCACGAGGAGCCCATTGAATAAATTCGCAAACGAGCAATAATTTCGGTATGATTCAGCTCTGTCATTAGTCGCGAGTCTCGCTGTTCCACGTGTATATCGTTCCATTTTACAGCGGCTTATCGCGCTACTCTCGTCTTTTCTGAACTTGGTCGGTGATGTCAGATAAGATCTGGAGAGCTATTATATACGTGCCCGCGGACCGGACGCCGACACTTTTCGATCCACTGCGTTTCATGCAAATCTGCGTATTAGTCTCGGCAGCTGTTATTAATCGGGCATTTGAAATTCCGTGCGAAAATCATCACAATACTCCTCGTTTCTCAGATTCATATATCCAAGTATACGCCTTTATTCATATAAATAAACTAAGCGGCCAGTTGATTAAAAGCACTTTCACGCAGCGGCGTTATCCGCAATTTGACCTCCCGGCCGCCTCGTGTATAAATATTTCTAGCCTTGCTCGCTCGTATTACAGTGGGTTCTTTCATAGGCGAGAGCGAGAGCGGCCTTTGAATTTGAAAAGTTATTAATGCCGCCGGCGGCGCGCATTCTGAATAAGAGCGTCTTGTGTCCCCCCTCTCACGGAAGAGAGAGACGAGCGTGTATATATACATTGATTGCGCCACCGCTGCTACACGGACGGCTGACTTTATTAGGTGATAATCCGCGCTGTAGCGCTCGTTATGATTTTCGCAAAATATCTAGTACCTACGTAATACGCGCGTGCAATCAAGCTCTCGTAGCTAAATGGAATTGAAGCCCACCACGCGCATTCGCGGCGTTAAACAGGAGGTGATGCGCTGGAAGTTCATAACGTCACGTCAGTCGGACACGTTTCAAAATATATACTGCAAATATCCGCGGGCGTCATCGCGCGCGAGCGAGAGGAAAAATTCGCTTTCACCGTTAATCCATCGCAGCGCATATATCGATCTGTCGTCGCAGTGCGACACACATACACACGTGTCTGCGTGTGTGTCTTTTACGCATCTTTGGATTAGGCTCACTCGTCGTCGTCGTCGTTGTCGTCTGCACGACATTAAAGGAGTTATCGCGCTTAATCAACGTCAGGCCAGTGTATAGCCGGGCATATTTACCCGTCCGGCCGGGCTATATTTAGATTCTCCGGGAGGGTTAAGGCGGCGGCGGCGGCGGCGGCGGCGAGCTTATACCGAAAGAGCGAGAGAGTTCCGGGCCGCTTCCATCACCGGGAAAATATCTAGTCGCACCGGCCGTAATTTAACTATAAAATTTACTGGACCTAGGGGACTGTAAATAGTCGGCAGCACAGCAACGGGGCTACTGCTGCTACTGCTATTGCCCTCGCACATGCAGAATGCAATAATAATAGGGCCGCTGGCTAGCCTGGCTTACTGCACCGTCGGGTGCCACACGCCGTCGTTTCTCTCTCTCTCTCTCTCTCTCTCTCTCTCTCTTGCTCTCTGGTTCTCTCTATGCAGCCTCGGAGAGTTACGATCGAGCTTCGCGCCGCGCGAGCTCGTCGGGGGAGTGAGTTGGCTGGCTTTAGAGGTCAAGACGAACTGTAGCGTTGTATGCTGAATTCTATGCGATATACAATATACTGCTGCGGTCTTAAATCAAACTTATATTTCGTGCGTGTTGTTGTCGTCGTTGCTGTAACTGTAAAAGCAGGAAAACGTCGGCGGCTCGGCTTTTTTATAGCAATGTACACGTCGACGCGGCTTTCCCTACATATATAGTACACGGTCCATAGTTGACGGGGAAATTTATCTTCGGCTGTATTGTAGCGCTAATTTACCGTTTTCCAAGAGCGAGAGAAAGCCTCTTTGTAGCTCTCCTCTTGTTTTCATCGATCTTCAAAGGCTAGCCTAATTTTAGTATACGTTACGTCATTTCCTCTCTCTCTCTCTCTTTTGTGCTCGCAATAAACCTCGCGGTTTCACGAATATGCGCTTCTCCGCGAACACGTAGCTTATGCTACTTTTACGTCGCACCATAATCCAGCAATAATTGGCTCAAAGGAGAAAAACGGCTTAATCATCAAAGGGCTAATTTTCACTTTCAATCGGTTTTTCACCTCCTACAGACGGCGGCCGCGGAACAAAAGCCTCGTCGTACAGAGCTCGTTATACCATCGCGGACGCGATATTTACCGGCTCCAGCCAATCGCGCTTTTTCATTAGTTTGTTTCGTTTGCAATGCTCCGGCTCGGAAAGATTGAAGCGCGCGCGCGGGCCACAGGTGGCGATACACGGAAAATCGACATTGAGATTGGCTCTCTTTTTTTTGCTCGTTCATCCCCGCATGAGCGGCGATCTCTCGGCCATAGGTATTCAGGTCGCCTCTGTCGTATGTGTGTGTATATCGATTGCAATTATCCTTCCCCTGCTGCCACGTCCACTTCTTCCGGCAGTATCGTTTCAATAATTAAGAGCAGGACTGTCAAACTCGCGCGCGTTGTTACGCTTTTGATCTGCTCGACGCTTGTGTAATCGAGAATAAACCTGTGTGAATTCGCCCGTTTTACACATTGTAGACCGAGATACTTTCGTTTTCGCGCCCTTGCGAGAATAAACAAAGTTTATATATTAGGTCTCGGTCGATTTCTTATGCACTACCTCAACAAGTTTCACTATTTTCCACTCGACGCGCAAGGGTGCGAGCTCGTCACGAAATTAGCGCGGGAAAGCCAACTCCATGGAATCAAGAACGGTATGGCCATCAGATGTGCTCTTTTGCGTCGCTATATATACAGGTATATGTGCACACTCGTTTTATCGGGCCGTTACGGCCGATCGACGATTGGCGTTTCTTTCTCTCGGCGCGTTCAGCGCTTTTTTTTATTTTCGCTCTTTGATTCTCATTCCCGACACGCGATTTCCAATTCGTTGGCCCGCGACTCGAAATTCGCGTGTTTCCAGTGATAGTATATATATATGTATAGCACAGGACGCGCTGCATGTGTGATAACGCTCGGAAAAACTCTGGATTTTTCCGCCCTCGAGGGCGTGCATATAGCTGTTATAATACATTCCACTGATTTGACTATTGATGATGTTTCTTTTTCCGTGAGTGTCACGCACAGCTTTTTCGGGAGGGAAATTTTGGAGCAGCTCGTGTCGCTTGTAAGCATCCGACGAAGCATCTAATTGTGGAGCCAGCATAGTGTTATGCGAGTGTATTTCTAATCGGCTGCTTTTGAAAACAGAATACGTGCATGATTTATCACACACGTAGAAATGTATAGAGGGAATTGCGGTGTATCGAGGCTTTTTCTACTTTTGGCTCTCGTATCGGTTGATGGGATCTTCTATTCTAACTTATTGGGCTTTAATTCTCTTTTTTTACATTTGCGCGAGGGAATTGCGATGTAAAATTTTCAGAGCGTCGCCGGCAATGCATTTCTAGTTCATCGCGAGAACGAAGAGGACAAAAATGGGTTTTGCAAACGAAGGCAGTTATGACGAGCGTGTGTTTCTATCGATTATTTTGCGATGTGACTAGGCACTGTTGATGAAACGCGCAGCGTTTTGTAATGCGTTGAAAAGAGGCATTTCTCGGTGTGTGTATATTACAAGGTAGAATCACGCAAATCGAGATTCTAAAAATAAACAAGTGCTAACTGCAGGTTTCAGTGGTAACGACTTGAATCGTTGTGTCTATATATCTACTCGGCTGTTAAATCTTTAACACCGTGGGGCTAAAAATACAGAGGCTTGCATACCCTGTTTTATTCTATCTTAATCGCAGAATCAGTATTAGTAACGCTAGATTATTAATCGATCGAAGAAGGTTTGGTGCATTCATTCTTTACAATTTATCGAATATGAATTTCAGCATTTTTTTTAAATAAAACTCATTGGAGTGTTTGCAATAATTTATCGAGCAAAGAGTCGAACAAAATTAAGTTATTCCTATTGGGGGTACTTGAAATTTATCGACGTCTGCTATTCGAGTATGCTAATAATACCAGCTTTATATAACGCCCGTCTTTACAATCATTCCTTCAATTATGAAACAGTATGCTATCAGTGTTATACTGTGTGCAACCTCTAAAACTGTATATGCATTTTACCGAATGCATTGTTGCAGCGGTTGCATTAGAATAGTAATGGCTTCTCGGGCGTAATTTTTTGTTCGTATATATATGTATACTGTGCAGTATGCTAATCAGACATACTGCTTTTGTTGCGTGCAAGTGCGCGGCGCCATTATGATTTTTATCAGAGCAATTTTCAGTACAATTTTTGCCGCGCGCACCTTGTGAAAATTTGTTTTACAAATGACTCACACGAACGCGCTTGATTTTGAAATTCATGAATAATAATACACGCGAAAACTTATATACTCGAGAGAAACTAAGAAACAGAGAAAAACATCAGTTAGCAGTGAGATTGCAGAGAGAAAAAAAGATTCGTTTGCTCAGTAGACGCAAGAAAAAGCGTTAACTCTCGAAAAACTTATTTGGCCCATCCTACGCCAAGCAAACAAGCCCGCAAGTCCTCTCCTGTATATACACACAAAAAGCGAACCGCACGAATCCATCATCTCTCAGCTCGTGACATAAGCGAGACCTTACATAACCGCGTATAAAACTATTAGCTTTTCACGCGGCGTCAGGCCCGAGAGCTGCTCTCGACGCTCTATTCCAGCCTATATATGACTCGACCATTCATTCCGCAAGATTTAGAGCGTACACACATACACTATACACAAGCCCTCCGACAAAAAAGGAGCCAAAAAAAGTAGCCGGAAGCAGCAGCGAGAGCACATCCTTTTGATGTTGCCTCTAATAATTTTCAATGGAAGCCAACGCTCGTAACTCTCTCTCTCTCTCTCTCTCTCTCTCTCTCTCTCTCTCTCTCTCTCCGAAATATTCGTATTATATATCGGCGTAGGTAGAACCCATATACGTAAAGGCAATTAGACAGGCCGTAGCACAATTGGCAGAGGAAAGAGAGATAGATAGAGCTTGCCTCTGCCGGACATGAAAAGCGGAGTTTAACAGCTGCCCACGGCTCTGCACCTGTCGTCCGTCGCTCAGCGAGCGTAGCCCGGTGTAGCGACCAAAATACGAGAGCTTCTGCCGCTGCTTCTTCTTCTTGTTTAGTTAGACGCGCTGGTGTGTACGCGCGATATGCTGTGTCGACGCGCGACGATTATTTTCGGACACGCGATGGATAGTGTTGTTTTTGCGAGCGGGGATTTTCTGCTAATAGTTTTATTATATACGTTGCTCGCGCGAAAATAGAAGACGAAAAAGATATTCGCTCCAGATACTCTGCTGTGCTGGTATAATTCGACGGTTTTAGGGCTCAGAAAATGACGAACTGCATTTTTACAGGATTAGAGTATGGGAAAGAGCTTCGATTTTTAACAAATCGTTAAAAATGTTCGCTTAAATAAAAAGTTGGACAGTTTGAATATCAGCTCATGTAACATTAGCAATGCAATGCTTATACGTTTAACCGTGTACTGCACGCCAGCAGGAGTTTCGAAAAATCAAGCAGGCTACTGAGGAGGAAACTTGTTACGGCTTAAGCTCTTATGTTTGAATTATGCAAGTGAAAGTGAATAAATGTGCGTATGTGTAATCACAATCTGATACACCGGAGAGTTCATTAGAATAACAGCGTCGATGGTGTTTTTTTTTCCCTCAAAGCTCAAACTTTCCGCAGCCTGCATTCCGCATGATTTTATAATTATCACGAGTTTGTTCCAATTGAAAAGTCACAGTGAAATCTAGAATCACTTAATACCTCCATTACAGCTGCGAACGTGTAAATGCAAATTAAAAAAAAAAAATCAGTCGCATGCGCACGAATTTCGAAATTTTTTTTCTCCCCATTCATTACGCCAGTGATTCACCGCGCAGGCATTCGCGCGTGCACGAAAATAAAGTAATAAAGCTCCGAAATAAAAACGCGCTCAAAAATACCAGGCGCGAAGAAAGGAAAAATCATAAAACCAACGCGCCAGTGTGGCAGCGACGCGACTGCTCCTCAAAACAGAGAGAGAATAAAAAGAATATCCCCACGCGTGTTTTCATACGTAATGCACGCATAGGCCCGAGTTTTTATCGCTTCCGTCTGCGGGCTCCAGCGCAAGAGTGAATACGGCCCTGCTGCGGCACGTGCAGTCATTCACCGCGTTCCATTTTGCTCTTTCTCTCTTTCTTCTTTCGCCACACGGCCGCCTACTCGCGAGAGGCACACGCGTGAGTCCTATCGAGATCGCCAAATTCGGCAATTGCCGGGGCGTCTCTGTCTCTCGAAGGAAGAACCGGAGAAGAAGCTGAAAAGATCGATCGGAAAGAGACACTCACACACATACGAGAGGCGGGAGGAGAGGGGGAGGAGTCGAATGGCTGCGAGAGCACGATTGTAATCCGAGAATCTTGCCGAGGCTGTTTCGAGAGCGAGAGAGACGGAGGACCGTCGTTATCGTCGGCCGATCGGCCACCTTTCTCTTTTGCTCTCTCTCTCTCTCTCTCTCTCTCTCTCTCTCTCTATCTCTCTATATATATATATATATATATATATATACACTTCGTATCGCATATGTGTGTGCTATACTGCAGTACGTGTATATATGCGCGAGAGACTTTATCCCTCCCCGAAATGTATTGTCTCTTCGTCGGGCACTTATCGCGCTGATAAATATGGCCGAAAAGGTAATTGCGCGCGTAATTGGGCTATTTTTGGCTTGTTGAGCGAATTTATGGCCATGTTTGAAGCCGAGTCTAGATAGCCAAAAGCCATTGCTAGATTTCTATCGCGAGCTTTATTTCGAGAATAATACACGATTACTCTTTCTTATATATATATATACCGTGTGATGGATCGCGTATAGAAACTGCGACGCTGAATCAGCCTGCGAAGTCATCGCATCGCGCGCTTATACATATTATATACGCGTACATATCGGTACAGTCAGGGCATGATGCCGAATTTATTCCAATTTGCAGCGTGTGTTCAATTCGTTCGTCGTCCTCTATCGCATACAACACAATGCATCGTCTCTCTCTCGGCTGAATAGTTTACGTCGCTATTGTTATGATCTATATGCAGCGGCTAAATAATTCTCTACAAAACTGCTGTACGAAGCTTGAAAATGTTTTAAGCACAGCGAGTACTCGTATACACTTGTATTCTCTTACTCTCTTTTTTGGTGACTGTATCAACATCAAAGAAGAGCCTCCAGAGTTCGGTCTCCGCTGCCAGCGTATTAGAGGCCAAATCCCTCGCAGCGCAACCTATCTCCCGATTTCAGACTCTCTTTTACCATACACCTATAGGCGCGCACGCACACACACAGCGAGATTCGCGCAATGGTACGGCGTCCTCCGAATCCTCTTGATTCAGCGTAGGTGATCGGCGGAGGCGGCAGCGGCAGATCGGGGCATCTATCGCGCGCGCCATTCGTGTAATTTACGGGTGCGGCATTAGCGTCTGTAATGGCGCAAGATACGTCTGGGGTATGCCAGTGAGTGAGAGAGATATAGAGCGGTTCGGTTCATTTGTCGATAAAGAGGGAGAGAGAGAGAAGGAGGGAGACGGCTGCATGTACGCTGTGTGACAGGCAGAGGGCCATGACTACTCGCGGATGGCATTCTGCGGTCCCTTTGGTATGTGCCTATATGCCGTCACGTGATATCGATTCCGAACCCTCTCCTCACCCCTTCGTTCATCTCGACTGCGTATGTGTCTATATAGGTATACTTATACCGAGCGCGCGCGCACACAGGACTCGGATATTATATATGGATGGGAACTGACACGCGAGAGATAATCTCTCGTGTAGCCGCATATAGGCCACTTTGACCTTGCTTGGAGCGCAGGAGCGCTGAAATTTTAGACGCTTCCTATGGCGACTCCTCGCACTAACTTCGTTATAGACCAGCCGCCGCCGCCGCTGTTTGTATATATATTGAAGGGCGATTTGATCGCGTCACTTCTCTCTTCGGTCCGTATAACGGTTAGCTTCGCTCTAATGAAAAGTGAAGTTGCCGCTTCTGTGGTTTCTTCGATTACATCACTCGCTCTCGTATATATATACATTGCTTTTTAGACATTGGCAAAGTGCATCCTGATAAGGTATACTTCGGGGCACACGATCTCGCTTCGAGCCAAAGTTACAAGTTGTAACGTCGGAGCGTTACGATTCCCGATCCAGCGCGTATATATTAATAGCGCCATCATCTCGCCAGAGCGAGAGAGAGAGAGAGAGAGAGAGAGAGAGAGAGAGAGAGAGAGAGAGAAGAGGAGGGTCGATGACCGGGGAATGCGGTCGCGCTCGGTAGCGTCAAATTTAACATCGGTCGTCGTTGAAGCCTCTCATCTGTCTCCGGGGCGATTCATCTCTCGAGCTCTGCATCAAAATACGTAATACACACCAGAGAGAAAATAGAAATCCGCGATATCAAAGCGAAATCTCCCTAATTCATCCGAACGCGTGTGTATATAGTGTACTGCGCGAAATCAACGCTTGCGAACAGGTGCGATGCTTCTTCGTTATATAGCCCGGCAGCAGCAGCCGTATACGAGCGCGTAAATCACGGCGACGCTCTCTCTCTCCCTCTCACTCTCGCGATATTTTGTCGAAGATTATGCGTGCGCGTGCGAAACACGCCCGATTGGCTGCAGCTGCGCTCGCTGTAATTACGCTGCTTCGCGAGAGACAAGAGAACAGTGCGCGCGCGCTGAACTACTCTCTTGAAGTGGGCGGATAATGAAATTTCGCTGTCCAGAGGGAGATCGTGAATAATTTCGGGGCCCCGTGTGCATGCCTGCGGTGTATATTATATACAGCTTGTTTTAAAGGCGAGCTCTCTACGCTATTTGTCGTAAGAAACGTAATAATAGTTATCGGAGACGTAGCTAGTCGATGACTTTTTGTTCGCCGGCTTTCGGCAGAGTTGGAGATTACGAGAACTCCTGGGCGAGCCTTAATATAAAAGCCAGGTAGCGAGCAAACTTCGTCCCGTCGTGCGAGCCGCGCGGGACGATCCCATGAGAAATAAGTCGGAGAATTTTTTAGGAAACCGATAATTTAGTGCGCGCCGGATTCTATATATATATATACTCTCTCTTTGGTCCGCAGACCATTGAGACAGATTAAAAAATTGGAGAAGCTCGTTCGAGAGCTATTTTCAGCCACGGCTCGTAAAACAGCGCGGGTTTCTTTGTTAGATCAGACTCTCAACACACTCCCGGCCGCGCGCGCGCGATATTTAATAGTTCTATGGCATCGCTCGTATATAACGTGTCTTCAAACGCGGCGGCGGCGGCGGCGGCGCTCCTTCGTCATATAATATGATTGTGATGCACAAACCGCGAAGATAACGCAGGCCATTTCGCAGCGGGCTGTCACGCGAAGGAGCCGCCGCTGCGATGATGATGATGACGGCTATGGCAGCTCGCGAGCCGCCTGATTGATAAATCGTGATGTTCAATTAAGGGTGTGTACGTGGACGTGTCTGTGTGTATGTGCGGGAACTGCGATTACGTGTCTATCAATGTATATGTATATACAGGCCGCGTCGCCGCCAGACGAAATAATTACACGAGATGAAAGCTCGTCGTCAACGTATGCGTTGGCGTATTTCTTCGACTATCGACCATCAGTACTATGCTAATTAACCAAACGTGTTTTTTTTCGGCGACGGGAGAATCAAACAAATGATGGCTTTGACGAGAGTTGTGATGGGCATTAGTCTATGTTTACGTTGCTATACATAAGCGAAGAAGCTCAGAGGGAAAAACAAAATCTGTGATTCTTGCGCCACCACATCGGACAGTTTAATATTAGTCGAAAAAGCAGCAGCAGCAGCAGCAGCAGCAGCGACGAGAGTCTCCTATATAATGCGGTAGACGGAAAAAACTCACTCTCGCGCTTTCCCACGTGTGGGCTCACACATGCCGCGCTGCTGGTTGCGTCATGCACGTATATACCGTACACTTCGCGCCTCCGAAAATAACCTCTCTCTCAACGACTTTCCCTTTCGGCTGTCGCTGATTCCTCTGTCGTCGCGGGTCAAAAGGGCCGGGCCGCGACGCTCTCCGACGCGCGACAAAGAATTCGCGGGTGTCTAGTTTGGCAGGAGATTGCGCTTGTGAATTAGAAGCAAGATTTATCGTAGCTCCGAGTGCCCGTCAATCAACGTCTGGTAACCTTTTTTATGATCCGTGAAAATTAGAAGTATTATAGCGAGAAAAACGTCGAATTTAGCGAACGCATTCTCGCCGCATCGGTTGCTCCGTGCGTATCAGTCTCCGAAAGTGAATCAAACGCATTTGCGCACGCCACCTGTTAATACCTCGATGACTTTTTTTCCGTATTCCGCATTTGCGGATTGAATTGAGCGAGCGCAGAAAAAATTGTTTTTTTTCCTCTATATACCCTTTGTATATATATATATATATATATATATATATATATGCTCCGCGATAAGCCGGTTTTATTGCTCTGGCAAAAAGGCTTGCCGCAGGCTGCGAGATAAAGCGTGTGCTGTACTCTCTATTGCGAAAGGATTGATTGAGTTTAATAAAGTTTTAGCTGCTCTTTTGTCGGCGGAGCTAGCTCGCTCTAGCGCGCGTGTGCGCGCCTTCCGTGTATATACATCAATTATTTGAGTGATCGAAACGGAATGGAAAAAAACGGCCGAGTCGTGCCGCGGTTTAATTCGAAAAAGTTCGATCTCGAAACAATAGGATCTAGAGAGAGTGTATATACGCTCTTTCTCGCTTGACGAGAGTTAGATATATACGTCAAGCGGATGAGAGAAATTTACATTTCGCACTCGTCAATCGAGCTTACACGTATACACAAAGGCTATAACATCGTTTTCGACAAATCTGCCTATATGAACAGCTGCAACTTTATCCGCATCTGTCCATCTCTCGCAGTTTGAAATTTTCCCGCACAGAAAAATACCTACGTATATAGACTCGCCGACGTGAGCTTCCTCGTCACACTATCCCGTGTTTATGCTGTAAGAACGCGTCGGTGGAGATTATCGCGACGCGACTTCCTTAGCACATCAGTCTCTGCGCCGAAAGGAAAAGCAGCTCGATTTTCCAGCGTGGCTATATGTATACATGGCGGTATATATAATGTATAGGTGCAGCAGGACACGGTGATTGAAAATCGATCGGCGCGATTTACCGGCCAGGGGGATAATGAATAATGGATGGCGCAGTTATCTCGTAACTGTCCGGATAAACTGCCCAATTACTTTCCTCCTCGATCGATCCGGAAGCGCACAGGACTATACGCGCCGCCGCGCCATAGGTTTATTCCTTCTTAATAATGGTGGACATAAAGCAGTGCAGCTTCCCGTGTGTTGCTCTGTCCAGCACTACATATAAGGTTTCCGGAAAATTTCACCGGCTTTTTCGCCGAAATTTTATCGGGCTCATTCGTAATTTATGCACCTCTTTCTCGTTACCGGGGGACATTTCCGCACGCCTCTCTCAATCTGCTGCAGTGAGAGAGAGAGAGAGAAAAGCCTCGCAGCGGCTAGCGATAGCCCGTGAATAAAAAAGAACGAGGTAGAAAATCCCTATCGCGTTTTGTGTGTATAACGTATAAATATTGCTACGGATCTACCGACGTCGCGACGAGGAAACGGATATAACGGCTGCTGGAAAGTATGAAAATAAACGGTTCACTCGATTCCAGTCGGAAAAGACGAGCGCGAGAGCTCTGCGGAGTTGATGTGCATATGTATATATATGTACCCTGCACACGCTATGCATATATCGATCGGTTGTAAAAACGTTGGAGAAAGAACGAACGACCAGTGAGAGAGAAGAAAAAAAGAAATTTGCGGCCCTGCCTGCGGAGTAATAGAATGTATTTGATTTTCCTTACGGTCGGCCGCAACGAGAGAAAGACCGGCCGCAGATGAAAGCCGCAGCGCTGAAATTTGACCGCCACGTCCGATTTCCGCGTGTGCGGTTTATTCTCTCTTTCTCCTATGCCTCCTCCCTTTCTCTCGCGCTCTCACCAGTGCTGGCCGAGAGATAGAGGATTAACGATGCATTAATTACCCAAAGCTCTCGAGCTTTCTCTTACAATTACTCTGCAGAGGCCTAGCTAAATTCTCGAATTATGCTCGGCAGATTACGCGGATAAAATTTTGCTGCACTCGGTGATTTGCGTGGGGCGTGTACCGCGCGCGGCTGGAGCGACAAGCGCGTAAAGAGCTCGTTATCGGCGCCTTTGTAATTCAATTCGGCATCGTTAATTGCTCGAATGATGTATGATCGTATTGCGGTTTCTTTTTCGGAGCTCGGAATCATCGCGCTTATTATGCACGAATTAAAAATGACGATTTTTTAGCCGCCCTATTTGTCGCGCTGTTGATTTTAATGCAAATAAAATACTCATTAGACGAAATTGGTATACTATACTAAACGACACAATTGCAGAGTACAATAATTCGTGGCATTTTCCAGAATTACGCTGCGAAATTATTCTCTCGTACGAGTGCGTTGCACTGCGATTGCTAGTTAATTGTAAACAGCGCACTCAAGTATCCTCTCGGAAAAAGCGGGGGGACTGTTGTTGTTTCGTCGTTTATTTATCATGGCACACCTCGACTAGTGGACAATTTTGATTAAAAAACAAATTGAAACCGCAAGCTACGAAAACTCTGCACAGAAGCCTTCGACGTTCATTTTTTTCCAAAAACGCGACTGACGAGGCTGAAGCGCCAATTTATAGCGGATCAAAACTTCAGGACTCAAAAAAAAGGGGACGACGTACAGCCGCTATAGAATAATCGAGCACACGCCCATTACAGAACATAAATCTCTCTCTCTCTCTCTCTCTCTCTCTCTCTCTCTTTCTCTCAACTCGAATTAATCGAACAAAACCTAATCATCCGTGCGGATTATACGTACCCCCGCGCGTATGTGCGCGCATGTCCCCGTAAGTGCAGCCACCATATCACGTATAGTTCTCTGTATCGGGCGTATCATTGATTTAATTAAAATACTCCATCATACTTCCTCCGCTTCTCGCGCTCTCCCGCGCTATTGTTCGAGCCAACCGAGCCGAATAATTTCCAGTCTCCCGTATATACATATATACTGTATATTTTGAAATCATGAATCTCGTTATCGCGGGAGCAGACTGTGAGAGAGTTCGTTGGTACAGTCTTTGTCCTCTCAGCCGACCGCAAAGGGCCGAGTCAGCGGGACACGGATATCGTCGAAGAGCCGCCCATCGGATTTCGGGAAAGGAATCGTATACAGATTAGAGCTGCTATATACTGCAGCAGCCAATCGAAAGCTCGTTTCACGCACGAGCGCTCGAAGGGAAGAGACGGACAGAAACAGAAGCGCGCCGTTTTAGTGTAAGACCATCGGTGAGCTGTGTATATATATACAGAGGCAGTACGTTTCCGCGAGGCATTCTAATCTAAGCAAGAGTCACGGAATTGCGCTCTGTCGGGACAGGTATCGCGCTGCGGAGATATATACATACCTGCACGTGCGCGGGACTTAATTATCTTTCGATTCTTCTCGCCTCGTCCCGCTGTAGGACGCGCGCGGAGTAATTACCCGATCGGATCGATGTAGAGTCTCCCGGAGCCAAAATTAGCCGCGATAGCTATATCTTCTTTCTTTCTTTTCCGATCCTTTTGTTCGCCGCCGCGAATTCGTCGATTTGCCCCGAGAGCGCGCGAACGTGAAGGGCCTTTTAAGTCTCGAATTTCCGTTCTCGCTCGGCGGGGCATCTCGCGGCTATGAAAAATTCTTCCTATGATCCCGAAGGAATTTCTCCTCGCCGCTCGCGCGCCGTTATAAATGAGACCGCGAGAGAGATTTATGTGTACTCGCTTGCATGTATAGCTATATACTCGAGTGCGCGTGTGTATAGATTAAGATATCCGTGCCTATGAGATGTCGATTTTTTTCCGCCGCACGATAAATAAGCCTCGTCGAGTCAAAAACTCGCAGCGCGTGTGAGAGGACGTCCGAACAATCGCCTCTATCTCTCTCGGTACCCAAAAGGAAGAGTCAAACCCTCTTTCGAAAAAAAAGAGAACGAGAGAAACAACGACCGCCGACCCACCGCAGTAAATTAAAGAAAAGAACGAAAGAAGAGAGAAGGGGTCACGCACAAGTCTCGCGCTGAACGCGCGATAAATTATAAAAAAGGTAATTCGAGTATACAGCACACCGCAGATCGTAAAAGCCTCAAAGGGCAAAAATTATTAATTAAGCAAATCCCACGCAGCATATATATGTACAGCTAGACGTATGGAGCTCGTTACACGCGAAAAAAAGGGCCTTGAAACGTCGCCGAGTTTTATGCCCGTATCTTTTCTCGTCCCTCTTTGGCCCCTTGTATTTCAGAGAGGAGGAGTCGAGAAAAGTCGATATATATCGAGAATCCCGACGCGGCGGGATTATAAGTCGTGCGCGGGCGAACGGCCCACGTGGCGCGACCGCGAGAGAGAGAAATATATATAATGGCGTCGACTTTGTGCGTAGGCTCGTCAAGATTACGACTGATGGAATAAAGCTCTCGATTTAATTCTCCCTCAGTTGTCGAGCCGGCAATATTATTTTATGCAAACACCGCACTCTCCGAGACGTAGTAGAGAGTATATATTCAAATGCCGCGCGGCTGGCTGACAAACAAGAAATATTCACGCGCGATAAAATTACCGCACAAAAGATAAAAGCGACGAGACACAACGTTCTCTCTCTCTCTCCGAATTTCGCACCCTCGTGCACTATTATACCAGTGCGTATATATACGGGAAAGTTCGCGTGCGTGCGCGCATCAAAGAGCAGGCGAAAACAGAGGGCGTCTGTATACTGATGCTGCTGCTGCTGCAGCAACGAGAGAATCCCTGCGTAACAGAGCCTCCGCCGTTGCTCTTTTGTTTTCTGGGACAAGAGGGTGGTTGCTGCTGCTGCTGCTGCTGCTGCTGGCTTCGTTTGCGCGGAATTGACGACGGCGCAATGGGAGCCTCTCAAGAGAGGACGACGAGAGGCTCGAGACGACGACGTCGATATGTGTCGGAGCTGGGATGCGTCGCGATTGCGCTAGGAAAGTCTTGACGCGCCGCTTTCTCGAGAGCCTTCATCTTCTCTTTTTTTAGTTTATATTTTCGCTCGTCAAATTGGAGTGTGGCTTTTTTTGTCCCACAGAACCAGGAAGATAAAACTGAGAATACGAAATTCAGGGTTTTACGTATCGAGAGCGAGTCTGGGAAAAAGATTGGGGCAGGAGAGCGCGAGCTGGCAGTCTCGCAAAAATAAATCTCTCGGCGCGCTCGCGCGCAAAAAAGTAAGCAAGATACTGTAAGAGAGAGAGAGGGGGAGAGAGAGAGAGAGAGAGAGACGTGGCGGCGAGACGCCTTCTTAGAAGTATCGATTGAATTTGCCTGAAAAACGCGTTCATCCTTGGCTGGCAGCATCTCTTCTACCTGAATAGCTCGCGCGCGATTTTTCCCAGTCCCTTTTTCGGACTTCATACCGCCTCTTCACGATTCGTCGCGGTACAAACTGTATAGCGGCAGTTGTGAATTAAGCCACGTCATCGGATTAACAACTTGGCAGCAGTCGATCGCCCGATGCTTTCCTCTTATAGTGTAGCTATATATATAAATAGTTGCGCGCGTGCATAACGTTTTTAGAGTACGTACACACGCCAGGAAATCACGCGATTTGTTAACTCTTCTCGGGCCGATGAAGTCTCAGAATCTCTCTTGAGCTCGCTTGAGTTATTTTCTTGATTGCCTTCTGGCGCGTTCGGTGCCTCCGACACACACACACTCACACACATACGTATACACCGAACGAAATCGTTCTGAGGAGGAAAGGAGAGGCAGAGAGGGAGAGAAGCCCTCAATCTCGGAGGCTGTTCCCTTTTTTTTTGTCCTCTTAAGACTCGGGAGCAGTTCTTTTTCTGCCGCGGCCCGATCGCAGCAGCAGCAGCAGCAGCAGCAGCTCTCTTCCGACTTTCTTGGGGCTTCTCATAAATCACGAATATTTGAAAGAAAAATTCGGTCGCGGCTCTCGGCTATACGGATCCTCGCCTTTCCTCTCCTCGACGAGCAGCCTGATAAAGTGCCTGCAACGAGGTATTTGGAGATCTACTAATCAGCCTGAAAGAGCTTTCTTCCCTCCTACGCGTCTTTTTTCTAGATAATATATATTCCGCGCGCGATCGTTGCGAATTGAAATTGCCTCCCTTGCAACGTGCGCGCGCATGATTATTGCGAGAGTTTTCAACTTTTTAATGCCGACGAAAAGTTCGGAGCACTGTATTTCATACTCGCGTAAACCTGTTTCCGGCGCTGATGCGTAAAATTGATGATTGAGAGATAATGATTCGATAAACGTGTAACGATTATAATACTGGAGAACGCGAGTGCGTGTGTAAATTAGCCGCTCTGAGTTAAATATAATTTTTCCCAGCAATATCGCGCGGACTATAAACTTAATTTGCCCATATGAATCTGCCCTCTCGGGGTAGTTATAACACATACACACACACACACACATTGAGCGAGTATAGCTCTAATTAATTTCCTCGAGGTCGTAAAAACCTTTTTTGCCTGCTCGCAGTTTTTCCTCTTATTTTAAACGCGCCAGCGAACATTAAGGCAACTGCTCCAGCGGAAGAGTGAGCCATCTCGACATTCCCGAAGCGCAGCGAAAAACAAAGGAAAAATTGCAAAAGATGTCTCTCTTTCCTATAATGAAAGCGGCGCAGGCTCGTCATCGAGGAGAAATAATTCTTCCTCTCTCGCACACACACACAAACACGATATACAGAGAGAGAGAGAGGTACTGTTCGGCTGCAGCATCGATGTCAAAGCGGGCACGGTCATTAGTCTTTTAGCGATAAAGAGCTGTATAATTGCTGTGCGTGCGTGGGAGAGTGAGATAACTCACTGCCGGGGATAGGCACAGCTTTTTATCGCCCTGAAAACGAGCTTCGCGTGCTGCCGCTGCTGCTGCAAAACGAGGTGCGACTGCAGCCATACATACACGTGGGCGCTATATGCTTTATAAGCGGTACCAAAGACTCGAGCTCTTTTTTCTTTCCTTTTCTTCTTCTTCGCTGCAGCAGCTTTGTTCCCTGTGTGCCACGATGGCGCGACAAAGGCAGCTGCTGCGGTGGTGTTAGTGGGTTATAGGTATTATATATAGTATCTCAAGAAGAGATGATGAGGCCTTATTCTGCTGGATCGTGTGATTGGACCTGTAATGTGCGCAGTCTGTCGGGGATAAAGATTGTAGTCGATGATGTTATTATCGAAGCTCGAGCTCTTCGGTCCTTTAATATTATATTATATGTACAGGAGGAAAATGGAGACGTTGTGAGGGGGAGAGCTATGGTCTAGAAAAAGAGGTGAGAAGATACGTACACGTATATACGTGTCTCTCTCTCTCTCTCTCTCTATATCGTAGCCGTCGGTATGTATCCTCTAGGTACACCTAGACAGTATAATGAGAGCATTGTTCCGAGAAACTGTAGTCGCATTGTTGGCGCACGCCTGACTCTAACTACTTCGCGTACTTTGTCGCTATCTCTCTTCCTCTCGCTCTCTCGTCGCGTTATGCTGCTGATGTCGACTGCTCTCTCGCCTGTTTCTTTGGCTTTTTACCCGCGGCGGTATATAGCGCAGTTCCACTTCGTTTTTCAGTCTCATTCATTCGCTAATTCCCGTTGGGATTCCGACGACTGCGCCGAGGCTCGCTTTGCGGCTGCTCGCACATCTTTCGTATATATTGCCTTTTCTTCCTTATTTTTTCGTTATACACTTTCAGAAAAATCGCTTCACGGGTGTTATATCTCGATTTCCGACGACGTCGAAATTTTCAGAAATTGCGCGCTTGTTGAACTTTTGCTCCAGAGTCTAATTTGTATTAAGTGGCTGCAATAACAGCCCGAGCCATTAGAAAGCAAAGTAGAAGTAAAGCAGCGTGAAATAAGGGAGAGAAGAAAAGGACCTGCAGTGAAGTTCTCGGTTTATAGTGAAGAGAGAGACTTCGCAAAGTAGCAAAACGAGCTCTGCGTGTAATAAAGGCTTCGGCTCTCTTGACAACGTGCACCGAAAACGAGCAAGCATCATCGAACAAAAATAATAAACGTATGGTTCGCCTTTCGAACATTGCGCGTATATCGAATTAAAAGCTCCTAGAACGCTACCTTGCATCGGTATAAAAGTTAGCGGATACGCGCGAAAATCGCCCGTATGGCTTTATTTCTGCAACGGCGAGAGAGCCGGACAAGCAGGTTCGACTCGTGCTTGACCGACTCGTCGTTCATCTCTTACGTACGCGCTGCACCGGTCTGTAATTAAATAACTCGCGACTGTGCAGATTTAATTTCCGCTGCTCTCTTTGTACTCTTGGTTTCAGGACGCCGTCTCGTACTGCTTTATTTTCCCGATGTATAATTGTACGCTTTCTATACATTCTCATCAGTGATTTAATGTAATCGCGCGATAAATTATACATGCGCGATTCCTTATTACCGTAATTTCCGATATAATTACAGCCCTCGTTGATTTATACAAAACGCTGTCAGCGAAACTTTCAATAATAACGATCGTCGGAAATCCAATCACGAGCTTTTAAAAAAAACGATCGATCTATATATGCATGCACATAAGGACCAATAATCCCAAAAGCGCATAAGGTTATTAATTAGCGGCTCTTAGAACGCAATTTCGGCGATTAGCAGTGAATGAGTATGTGTGTGTAGAGATCGCATCTTTCAAGCCATATTCTAGGCGAATCTGCAGCAGCAGCAGCAGCAAAGCCCGCCTCTGCAACTTCCGGATATTCGTGCAGCGAGTCGAGGTCCCAGGAATATCGTCGGAGTTTCCCGACCAACTGCGGCGCAGATACGAAGTTTGGCATTGCCGGCGGTATTACGATTGTCGCGCACTAATACAGACCTCCCCCCCTCTCTCTCGGATACTCTAAGCTCTCTTTCGCATTATCATACTTCGGTGTTTACTTCACTGCGTGCTCAGTTTTTATGCGTATAAACGAAGTTTTAGCGTCGCTGCGATAAACTCAATTTCTCGGGCCACTTGATCGCGTTGTAGGCTGCGATACGTCGCCATTCAGGGGAAACAGTAAAGCGATCCATCTAATTTCGAGCATCTCGCGTACACGTTCTTATATACAGTGAAATTCGATTGTCGCTTCTTCCCTCCCGTCGTATAACGAGCTTGTTTGCTCTGTCTCTCTCTCTCTCTCTCTCGGTCGCTCTGTTCGGCGTCTCTGTCACTCCCTCTAAACTCTTCCTTTCTCGCGCGAAGGATGCGCCGCAGCGACGGCAGCAGAGCCGACGGGGGTTAAATCGGGATGAAAGACCACCTGTCTGTAGAGCGCCCGTGTCAGTTGCGTAACGCGCCGGAAACTCGAGTAGCGCTTCGTCGTCGTCGTCGTGAAAGAGTGCGAGCACGCGGTTACGGCTCGGGAGTAAAAGGAGTATAGAGTCGCGGTTAGCCTTTTTTTTTTCTTTTTTGTTGTTGTGTCTGCGAGTTGTGAAAGCGGGTTGAGGTCTACTCGCTACATAGGCTTGTTTTCATAGTGTTTTGAGTCAATTACGCATATACACTTGATTTTGAATTTGCTTTCGTGAGAAGCTTGATGCTAATTGTGATTTTTCTTTATGTTTCAGGTGAGTTTTGCATACCTACCCACATCTCTTTCCATGTGGTATTCAATAGCGTAAGTCAATGCGCATGTTTTTTTCAATACAAAAATATGTAATAGCCGAAGATACAACGTAATCGAAAGCAGTCGGTACATATACTCTAGAACATAACGATTGTCACCGAGGGAGCCTTTAACACACGGAAACTCTGATGCGCACAGATCGTGCAGTTTCAGTGCAGCGCTCGCTCGAAATTCATCCTATCGCGGGCATATATCGCGCGAACATCCGTACTAATCGCCGCAGAATGGCTGCTACCGCCGCCGAGAGCGATCTCTGGAATTATACCGGCCTGTGATACAGTAGCAGCCCATAATCCGGTATTCGACGATCCAAAATTACGCGCGCGTCCTTCGCCGACGCGTCTTTCCGAAGCCGGAGATGCAGTTGCCATGACTGCACGAATACCATACCTGTTGTATATATATAGTATACGTATGTACACACCGTCTCTATTATTATTGCCGTATAGTGCCCTGGATTGTCGGGGTATCAATCGATGAACTGCAAAGTCAAAACGTTGCTGAGATAATTAGACGATCGAACTGACACGTCTAATCCTTTTAGTATATATACATACAGTCGCTATTAATTGATAAGTCTTTCGAGCCACAAAACCGACAGTTGGTATTCTCTTTCATATATTATACGTATATATAATACTAACGTGATCAAAAGCTGCGTGTATATTACAGACCGAGAAGATAGCGAAAGTTTTAATCTCATAAAAGTTTTTAATATCAGCAAAGCATCTAGGCTCCGTTCGAATCAGCAGAGTGTTACGAGGAGCCTCGCAATCGCCGGCATCCGCTGCAGTCATTAAACGCGACGTTTATCTTGTGCCGCTCGCCTGCTGCACCTATGAGTATATATATATATATATATACTTATATACACATACGAGCTCTACTCGGCATTTACTCTTGTTATCTCGCCCGCGTAGCTAAAAATCCAGACATATTGAGACAAGATCTCGCAGAAACGTATATTATGACGATCAAAGCGAGGCCTCGCTTTAATCATCGCAACGCCGCTTCGCGAAGCGAATCCTCCTCCCCTCCTCGATTGTATACTTGTATATATACGCCGTGCGGGCTTCGATGGAAAAGCGTTTTAACACTTGAGAGCAAAATCAGGGATTCCACTCGCTTAATAGACCGAGGCAAAAAACTCGATCAACCACGAGAGACATATAGATGGGGGGGGGGGGGGGGGGTATGGTGCGTAGAAACGGAAATCGCGATGAGAGAAAGAGAGAACTACGCAACGAGCGAAAAGTAATTAATGCCATGACGAGGCGCTCTATATACCCGAGAGCTTGGCTTTTAATCCGTTCAAATTCATGAAGCATCTATAGCCGCGCGTCCATTGAAACAGAGCCGCTCGTGCGGGTATATCCTTATAAAATTCAGAGCAGACGAGTGCGCAGCGTCGAGTCGCTTGATTAAAACTTGCTTCGGCCCGCGCTGGTTTTCACCTCACGATCTTTTCCGAGCAATAATCATAATAACGTAAACGTCGGTGTAAATCTGCATGCCCATCGAGTTTCCGAGAGCCTCGATTAAACAGCGGCCGCAGCAGCAATTCCAGCTGGACGCACTCGATAGTCCTCTCTTATTCCCGTCTTCATCGACGGCTATACGACACTACTTTTCGCGCGGCTGCTGCGAGCGCAGTCGTTCAACATCCTGCAGTGTATACCGCCGTTTTATCGGGGCAACGGCGGCGGAGTGACGGGGAAAATTGCCGGCCGGAAATCTGTCCTGTCGAATTTTCTCGCCGCGACGACGATCTCGTCGCAGAGCAGCAGCAGCTGCAATTTACCGGCGTCGAAATAGTGTATATATAGTACGCGCGAGGAAACCACATTTCCCGCGTTTTCTGCTGACGGAAATCTCAGCGGGGAAATGGAATGAAACATTGTGAGAGCCGCATACACCCTCGCGGCCAGATCTTTCTCTCTCTTTCCCTCTCTCTCTCTCTCTCTCTCGAGAGAGAGAGAGAGAGGCTTAAAACCCATCGAACCTCTCTGGCAGTGCTTCGATCGCAAGACTCTTATTCTCTCTTTTATTCTCTTTTGCGGTACACTGCTCTCTCTCTCTCTCTTCGAATACGATTTTCAAGCTTTTTCGCGTTCGTTAAAGACAATTGTCTCCGTGCAGCACTCGCGCGGCACACGGTCGGCAATTAGAATCGCTTTCTAAATATGCAGCGCGAGGAAAATTCGACGAGTCATTCTCGGC
Organism: Muscidifurax raptorellus; assembly: GCA_020010945.3. Lineage (NCBI taxonomy): Eukaryota > Metazoa > Arthropoda > Insecta > Hymenoptera > Pteromalidae > Muscidifurax > Muscidifurax raptorellus. Next base: position 5,173,145 of record CM052078.1, on the reverse strand, counting down.
AGCTACTGCTGCCGTTTAACGAGCGCTTTTGCCGCATTGTTATATGTATATAAGGTATTCGTAGAGAAGAGAGAAAGAGAGAGAGAGCGCACTCTGGCGTCGTGTGCCCGTTATTACTGCAGAGTGTGTGAGATATGGCAGATGTTTTTACGCTCTAATTGACGAGAGTTTGCAAAATCCCACTCGAAAATATTTGAAGAGTCGCCTGGCAGCTCTCTCGGTCGGTAGTTTCCGAAGGGCCGATAAGGTGGAGTGAGAGAAAGGGAATTCGAAAGTTAGATGCTGCAATTAGTAGCGGCCGTAGAGCAACAGCAGCGGCGGCGGCAACAGTCTTGGAGAAGTTCGCGTTTACGAGGCGTACACTCCAATTATGGTTTCCAACATTTCCAGCTCTCTCCTTCTACCAATTCCAATCAACTCGGCCCCTCCGGACGCCGGTGGCTGGGGTATAGAGGAAAAGCCGCGGCGGGGGTTCATCCGCGGAGTTTATCATTTTCGACTCTCGACCGGATATATCCCTACAGCCGCGCGAAGCACGCCCGCACGCGCGTTGTATAGGTATATATATATATATATATATATATATATATATATATATATATATATATATATATATATATATGTAAGAAGAAGCTCCGATGCGGGGATCCGCGGGGACGAGGGAGAGGGAATCTCCCCGCGATCAATTTCGCTCTCTTCCTCTTCTTTGTGTCTTTGGCGCCGTGAAATTGCGCCCCACGGATATAACTCGTTTTCTTCTCGCTCGCTGCAGCTAAATGCAATCGGCCAAGATTGGAAATGATTTGTTGCGCGCGAGAGTTTCGAGCGAGCCGCTTTTTCATCGATCTATATATATACACACGATCATGCGGAGGCGGCATCAGAATTCTTCTTTCGGTCTTTTTTTTCTTCATTCGAGAGCGATTGTTACGCAATCTCCAATTTGATATACGACGCGTATGAATTTTTTATCGAAAGCTTTCGATTATAAATATCCTTTCGTAATCGCAGCGGCAGCGGCAGAGTGAGCGGGCAAAAAGTGTGCAGTCAGAGAGCGTGAGCTATGTTATTTTTGCCATTGGCAAAAAGAAGCATCGAAAGGAGAGAACGAGACTACGGAATGCCGCGTAGCACGTGTGCTCCTCAAATCGGCTGGCGAGTCATAAATTATTTAAGTGATTTTACTTTCCTGCAATTTTTTACAGTTGTCGATTCTATTTTTAATATTGATACCTAATAAATTCGCTGGTGTGCACTGTACTTCTGTACATATATTCCGTGGAGATCAGTCTCTCGGCCGATGTACGTTCGGTATACCGGGTGTGCGTTGCTGCTTTGTATGCAAATGTATGTGAAAGAAATTTATGAGACGCTGATTGAGGATCATTCGAGTGATCCTCGTAATATGTATATAGGAAAGGCCGGAAAGAGTTAATGAACCTCCATTTTTTGATTCTGCTTAAAATCTGTATTTATGACTCTTGCACGCGAAGCTATTTGGAGTATTGCTGTTTTCACCTAAAAATCGATCCGGACAAACTACGTATGAGCTCTGATGGCTGGTGCGCATTTCTCTTTGGCTCTTTCGATGCGCTCTAAAGATAATTGCCGATTTGATTTTAAAAAGTACATTTTTCATGCGCGTTGTGCAACATCCTTCGGTGCAAACTTTCAATCAGATGCATATTTCAATACGTAATACTGCGGATTAATGGCAAAGATAAGACCGTTTCACTCGATTAATTATAAAAAACCTGTATTTTCTGGATTTAATTCAGCCTCGCGGCGCGTACGTTTCTTCGTCATATGAAAGTCGCCCTGGTGACCTGCAGCTGTGATACCCGAAAACTCGCCAACGCACACATAATATCGTTCGGTCGAGAACGAAAAGCTCGGCCTGTAAAAAAAATCAAAAACGAATCCACAACGAATCTCGAAAGATCTCGCTCGGCAACAGCGCACGTGCCTCCGTCGAATATGTATATACCTTCCAAAGCGAACACGGGGTATGCATGCAGCAGAGCAGAGCAACGACAGAGAAAGAGAAAGAGAGAGAGAGAACGGCTCAGCCGAGAAACCGGTCGTAAAGCGGCCCGGCAACCGGCGCGAGTCGACGACTCGTGACCTTGAGTGTCGAGAGCGCGCCGCCGCCGCTTGCAGTTACCACGCGCGTGATACCCCCTCGGAAGCACCGATTTAGGCTCCCTTCAGAACTCTTTCAGCTCTGCTCTTCCCTCCCCCTCTCTCGCTCTTACTCGATCGCTCGCTGTATACGCTGGAAAAAAGGAATTGCGCGTGTCTGCGTGCAGTGCTATTTTAGTTCGCGCGCTTTTTAACGATGGGATCATTTCATTCGCGGCTATATTTTTAGTCTCCACGCGGGAATTCCTGTAAGAAATTGCGCGAGCGATGTAATTGGCTTGGCTGTTCTTTTTCTTTCCTTCTCTCGATTTTTCCGCTAATACGTAATCGTTGCATTATCGCTCTCGAGTAAAAGTAATAAAGCTTAAGATTCGCTGACAAAAAAAAGTCAATTAAAGGATTATCCTTGCTTTGTTATTGGAATATCTTATTTGTCCGTAGATCCGTATCTCGCGGATTATCTGGGGGTATATACTGCACACACACACACACACACACACATACTTGTACAAGCGAGTCGAGTGTTTTCGGGCGAAGGCCTTTTCTTAATGCCAATCGCGCGAGAGAGAAAGAGTCCGACAGGTATAGAGTCGAGGACTCGAAGTAAAATGCGCTGATGTCTGACGGCATAATGAAAATCGATAAAATCTATTTACAACGAGTGGCGCGCGCGCGCACTTTAAATCCGTCGAGTCACGATAAGTCTATTTACTCAACAAATTATTCATAGAATGTTAATACTCAGCGAATCGTTTTCTCATAGGCTTTGAATTCCGCTCGTAAAAAGTCGCACTGTATAGTATATATATCGATTATAATCGATAGTCATGCGGCAACCTTTCTTCAAAGTTTAGTTTGAACTAGAAATGCTACTATCGCAAAGCCCTTCGCTACACAAAAATTCCATTAACAAAAACGCCAATCTGCAGTCCAGCATGAAAACGAAAATAACGTTTTGGAAATTCTCGCAAAATATCGCCTCAATTTTTCACCAGCGCTTTATACTTTTCGAGCAAAGATTTTCGCGCGTCGAAATAAAAAAGCTGCCCATCGTCGGTCTGACATACAATAATCAACCATCTCGGCACGCGTTCTAAATTCTATTCATCGGCTATTTCGTGCAATGTTCCTCTACGCAAGCGGCCAGACTACTGTTTGCGATTTCAGTCATGATCCGGATTTTCCGTGAAACGGTATAAGCCTCTTTCTGGCTTGCATATACTTTATCCGACGGCGGCGGCTGGGTAGCTCCGAAAATAGCGAATCAGTCTAGTAGGGCGAAAAATCGCGCGCCAAATATCCCTTCTCCGCACCTATGTTCTCATTGTTTTTTTATTCCTTTTGCCTATAAACAACGAATGCTTTTACAATTTTCGCGAAACGCATAGGTTATTTTTACTTACCCCCCCCCCCCTCTCTCTCTCTCTCTCAATCGAGAATTCCTCTCAGTTCCGCAACGCTCTTAACAATGGTTATATTGTTGCACGGGCTTGTTTACACTCGCGCAGCTCGCGCGCTTCGCGAATAATTTAAAGCCGCGGCGAAATAACCGCGTGCCAGAGAGCTGTCGTTGCAGAACAGAGCGGAGCTCAATTTTCGCACGTCTAAGCGCCTCGGCAATCAAAATACGAGCGGGCGCGCGAGCTTTAAACAATATTATACCCGCCGCCGACGCTGCAGCAGCCGCGCGTTTATATATATACGAATTTATCTCGATTTTCTCGCCTCGCGCACCTTCTGAAAGCACACACCGCGCGGGACAAGTATTTCGAAATTACGGAGCTTGCGCGCGCGTGTCAAGTTGCGCGTGATTTTCCTGCGCTCGCAGTGCGGATGCGCGGAGTAAATTATGAGCGGCTTTCTTTTTCCCGCTGAACACGCTTTTTAGCGGATAACGTGTATGTGTGTGTGTGTGTTGGAATTTTTCGTTGAGCTTTATATTACGTAACTCGGCGAAGAGGCAGAGTGAAAAAGAGTCCTCGATTAGAGAGAAACTGCCGGCCTATTTAACGTAGTTGTACGCGAGGGTGAGCTCGAGGCGAAAATAACCAAGCGCGAAGCTCGCACCGAGCGGTTTCCTTAAATAACACACGCTTGATTATTATTATCAAGCTGGCTGAATGTACGTATTCTATATACATATATAGCTCGAATCCCTCGGCATTAAATCCTGGCGCAGCGCGCAGCAACGCTATCAGGCATTTCGATTCATGCCGGCTGATAATGCCGCCCGGCATTTTCGTTCTCGTGCGCGTACACACACATACACACACACACACACACACACATATTTATAGCGAGATGTACGAGGCTTGCATAACAATCCGTCGTCGCGTAGCAGCCGTCGTCCTGCTGTGTGTGATCGCGGCCAATGGAGCGACATTCTTTCGTCTGTGTATGTGTGCAGTACGTCTGTGAGTCGGCCCTCGGGGGAAGAGAAGCTGCAGCAGCAAGGTTGGAAACCGGCCAAGCCGTACTTACGTACACTCGGATCACTCGGAGCTTGTCAAAATTAAAATTGCTCCCTGGAAATGACGTCCTTTTTGAAATTGCTCGCGCGCGACGAGCTTTTCCCGAAATATCCATTTTCTCGGTAATGCTGGAAATTATTTAGATGAGAGACGAGAGGCGAGAACATCTTGCTAGCGCGCGATTGTCGCTTGCGATTTCGTTTTTCCGCTGCTGCTGCTTCTCTCTCTCTCTCTCTCTCTCTCTCTCTTCAGTTTTTCACTCGCTTCTCTCTTTCGGACTAGAACTGTGCCTCTGATTAAAACGGTTTTACCGCTCTTACACGGATTGTCGGGAGTTGTTCTTTTTCATTTGGGCCGTCGCCGCGCACCGGAGAAATTGCTGACCTACGACGTGCATTATCATTTTGAAGTAGAAAAGTTTCTAATGAGATTCGTCTCCTGCTCTTCCACAAAGCCGATTTTTCTATAAAGATAATTAATCCCTGCAGTTACTTCAATGGATTAGCACGGATCGAATATAATTATTGCTACACACACACATACACATGCAGAGATTAATTTCCCGTCGACTTTACAGGGCCGACCTCGATATTAATAATAATCCCTCACATATATACGAGTACTATATACATATAAGCACGTAGTCAACCAATTATTAAGCTGTCGCGCATATACAATAAACCCTCGCGCGAAATTCCACTTCGCAGACGCCTGCAACCGCAAAATCGCGCAGATCCGCAACTCGCTTTTCAATATATATATATATATATATATATATATATATATATATATATATACATACAGCAGCGAAACGTCAGACTACTCCCCGCAGCGAAAAACTTCCCGACAGCAGCAACAACAATACTATATACTTTCCGCAGCGAAATAACACGCGTGTGCCGCATGTGTGCGCCTTGGCTCTTGCGCGCATATAACTATATATAGCACATACGTACGTGCAGAGAACGAAACGCTAAAGTTTCGACCGCTTGAAATACGATCGACTGACTCTCCGTGAACACGAGAAGCTCCCCCCGCACGATATGTACGTTCTTAAACACGCGCGCTGCAGGTGCACGAATATATCCTCGCCGGCAATTTTTTATGATTAACAAATAGCCAAAGAGCACTGCCTATACACTATATACACATATACTGCATACATAATACTCTTTTATAGGCCGCATAAAACGTCTTTGATTTCAGCGGCGCATAATCGACCGCTATTATACAAGACTATATAATAATATACTCTCGTGTACACCGTGTCTTGAAGAAGATTTCCTCGAGGAGAATAACGGCGCGATAAAGAGGAGATCTCGGCGGGACGAGAGTCATATCGGCCAGGCGGGCTATTAATTTGCGGACGCATTTACGAGTCGCTGCGTAACGTAGGCGCGCGTATATATACTTCGTCGGTATATAAATTTACGCGCATGGAGAAAAAGGTGTGACGCTCTGGGCGGAGGAGCAGTTTTATTGTGTGGGCACACGTGAGAGATATCGCCGACTGCCTACGCGCTAGGACTTGTGTGTGTGTGTGTGTGTGTGTGTATACAAGGACAGCTCAGGGTCGCGTATTTTTATTATAATATAAGTATATTAATTTTTGTATTGGATTTTGCCGGGAGAGCTCTGTTATCCCTCTTTATTGGAATTTTTCGGTTTAGTTGTACACGATATTATTGGACCGTGCGAGGGCGCGATCAGCAAAGTTCTGGTACCGTGTGACATTTGGGTCGAACGTTTTCTTTAAATAAAAATTCGGTGAGCTTATGTGTGTGTGTGTGTGTGTGCGTGTGTGTGTGTGTCTCACTTCACGTGTGTCACGCGAGCGCATAATATGAAGTTCATGTACCGGCTGATATTAAAAGATCCCCGAGAAGAGAGACACTTGGGAATTCCGTTTGCCGCTGCAGAAACAAAGTTATTCGATATCTCTTTTGTCCCTCTCTTTCTCTTCGGTGTATACTAGTGCGGGAAAAAAAATCCCGTGTCGTGTTTTAGAACAGCGCGGGCTTTTGAAATGGAAATGGGAAAAGGCAAAATCGACGGGTATTCAGCGCTGGATCGAATGTCGATTTCACGTATTAAACGGGCGCCAGAGCGTTGAACTCGTCGGCTTTCGATCTGGCATCGATTAATTATTTCGTTCTAAACTCGTATATGCATCATCGTTCGCGGCAGATTGAAGACGCAGCATAGCAGTTATTTTAAACATTATGAATTTCAAGTATTCGAATCATTCGGAAACTCATATGAGTGCTGCATAGCGAAACTTGCAAATATTTAACGATCCCCGCTTGATTAAGAAATTTCAACAAATAAATTAACGCACTCCGGAGAGTGACTAGTCCTCCTCCTCGCGGTGTATACATCAAGAGAGTTTGCGCAGCGCGCGAGTCACGATTTCAAATTCTAAAACGCCATTGTCCACATTCCGCCGTTCCATTTACATAGTTTCCATGAATTTCAGAGCCCCTCCTCGCGCAGTACATCCACCGCGCTGTACGTAGCACAGCAGCAACGATCGTCTAATATCTTTTTACGTCGCGAGCAGCAGCTACGTCACACACGCCGCTGATAATGCCGGCGGAATTTCCCCTGCCGCGGCGGCGGCGCGTCTAGGTATAAACCGGCGGCGGCTACACCACTGGCTGCTAAACTCTCGACCCTGCGCTCGCGTATACATGTAGGTGGCAAACATTTTGCCGACGACTATACGCGCCGGGGCTTTAGCGTACGAGCTTACAGATGACGCCACGTACTCGGCCAAATCCTCGTAATCCCGCGACAAAACTTTTCGCTGCTGCTGCGCGCACATACGCCAACTGCTCTCGGGATTGCACTTGGCTAGTACAAAAAGAGGCTGTGCGGTGTGCTTTAAAATTATATATCTCTGACTGCAGTGTATATATTGCGGAAAAAATGTAATGCGCGTGAAAAGGCTTGGAAAAAGGATGCTTCGAGTGGGATTACAATATCAGATTTAGAAAGAGATATAACTCCGCGATCTTCTGTCAGTCGTGTAGGCGTCGTAGTCTACTACTGTCTCTCTCCGACGACTCGCCCCTCGTGCCTTGCAAATGATTTGATTAGAGAACAATGGGTTTCCATTAACGACCCACTCTCTCTCTCTCTCTCTCTTCTTCGTCGTCCCATTTGGAGCTGTCCGTCAGCTGACTTCTCCCTTCTCATTTTCCCTCTCCGTGTTCTCCCCCTCCGATGCATCGCATGCTGCTGCTACTGCATTTTCGAGAGTGCGTTGCAGCCGAGCTTTTTGCATTAGCCGCTCGCTCGCGCTGTCTCTCTGTTTCGCTGACGCACGTGCGGCGGCGCAAGATCACAGGAGCGCATCCGACGCAAAGTTAGATTAAAGCTTTATTTCGCCTCCCCCGCGCGCAGCGAGAGAGCTCATGCGAATGACAACCGATATTATTGCGCGCTGCCCTGGATAATTTTACTTGTGCGCAGGGCTTATGTAGATGTAGGTTGAAATCGTTTGTTAAATCTTATTGCTGAAATAGAGAAAATGTATATTTTATACAGATATGCGTAGGATGTGGGAAAGGAAGGGAGAGATAGAGGTGAGAGGTATTTGAATATCGGCGTTTGTTTAGGCCTATCGGGAGGCACTTTGCGCCAAATCGACAGCTGATGGATAGAAGTACGGCAGGCAGTCGCGCTGCAACTTTCCTGTGTGCGGCGGGCTTCATATATCGGCGGCGTCCCTGAGGTTTCGTCGGGCTCGAGGACAGCGGCAGCCGCCATGAGAGCTCGGTGTGCAGTCAGTCATCATCCACGAAGCGTTAAATCGGGAAAGCCTGACTAGGAAATAGGTTATCGATCGCGCAAAGCCGGCGACTCGTTTTGACAAGCTTCTCTTTCTCTCCCTTCGCAGCGGGCTCGGATGACGAATGACGTCACAATTCGCGAGTTCGATAATAGAAACGAATTTCCTGTGTCATCCCCCTCTCCTCCAGCTTTTGTTCTTCTCTCCTTACTTCCATTTCCATCGTGGGTGAGCCCACTTCCGGTTCTCACACTGGACCGCGGAAGGACGCGAGTGAACTGCTCCCTCGGCTCTTTTCAATGAAATATGGATGCCTGCTCGCTCACCCCCCCCCCCCCCTCCCCAGCTTTTTTATCCGTAGTTCTCTTGCTCCCGCGAGCCATTGAGGACCAGTCCGCTTCGCCGCGCTTGTTTTTCTTTTCCCCTTCATACCCTCGTGCAGACGTTTTTTCGCAGTCCGGTTCATTGTTTTCCGAGGACGAGTTTGAAAATCCGTCTTGACCGTACCGTAGTAGTCTCGCTCTCTGCTGCAGCGTTTACTCAACGTCCAGCTCTCTCGTGTGCATGTGTACTCTCGGGATTTTCGGACAAACGCATATAGAGGAGTCCTTCCAATTCTCATGATGCTGCGGCAACTTTTCTCTCTCCGCTCGATCGAGAGCTTTTCAAATGCCGCGGAGAAGCTTTTCAAAGCTCGAATTTGATTTGAATTATAAAAGGAGCGCAGCGACGACAAAAGCAGACGTGATTTATATTCTAAAACCGTTCCATCGTCGTCCCGCGACAAAGTGTGCCAGCCAAATTTTCGCTCGCTCTCCTAGAGTCAGCGGACAAAGCTTCAAAAACAAAGAGAGAGAGAGAGAGAGAGAGAGAGAGAGAGAGAGAGGGAGAGAGAGAAAGCGAGTTCGAAAATTTAGAAGATACACATGCAGAGCGAGAGAGACGCGAGGCAACTGAAATTTAGCTTTCCCGCGTGCAAATTGCACGTCGGACTTTCACTCGGATGACTCGAGGTATATGTATATATACTACGCGATTAGCCTTTGTTAGTTCCGTGCGTTGTATACTCTAGATTTCAAAAGGGCGCTCTCGTCTACCGTCCGAGCTTTTCATCGGGTTATTCTCCCTCCCTGGGTTATGTTCTATGCCCCTGAATTAACTATATTCCTAACGCCACGTACAGCTTGAGACTTCGCGCGAATTTCTCAAGAGGGAAAAAAGATCAGCGCAACGCGCGAGCGTTAAGTGACGCGCTAAGTGAAACGAGGCCTCAGAAAAGGATCGCAGAGAAAATCACTGTATAGATGCAACTCTTTGGCTCGTAGTTTAGAAGCTGCTTGCAAATCAGCGGAAGAATTTCGCGATATGCTACTGGAGGCGGCTTCTAAGCACGCACTAATCACGTGCGATTTTTCCACAAACACACGGTAATTTCCGCAAACGTATACACGCATAAATGTCTGCTCCTGACGGCGCGTACTATATATGCCCCAATAGCCCGCGGTCATGGCGTCGAAATGAACGCAAATCGTTGTCTCTCGAATCGCGGCGTAAACGAGCCTCCTCTCCCGCACTTTGCTGTACGATTACGCGCGCACACACACGCATAATCCTAGCGCATATATAGAGCAAATCAAAGCTCGCATTATAACTATTTACCCAAAATCCTCTCTGATCTCCCTCCGCACACGCGGGAGAGCCTCGACCAAAGAAGCTACTGAAACCGTTTCCAAATCGCCGTTTGCCCCTGCGCGCGTATACTACACTACCCGCCCGCGAAAAATCATTCGCCGTATATGTATATAATACATGTCTCGTGTCCATCGGCGTAATTATTTCACCCCTGCCGCGCGTGTACTAAAACACAGCGGGCCGATGTTAAAACGGCGTATCGGGACAGCGCGCGCGCGCGTACACATATCGAGTAAATCAGAAAGTGCATCGGCCATACGCATCAGAGTTGCAGCGCCGCCGCGCATACGATGAAAGCAATTTTGAGCAGTATCGCGGCAGGGGCTCTCTTGCATGGCAACCGACCGAGGCTAGCCCTGCGCCACCTCGCTCTCTCTCTCTCTCTCTCTCTCTCTCTCTCTCTCTCTGTCTCTGTCGTCCGTGTGTGTGTATATATATATACTAAACACAGACAGGCAGCTGGGCTATATATGCTCGCGCATTGTCAAGCGATTCCGCGTTGGGTACAGCGATTGTCGTTTATCGCGGCCAGAAGTATGACGCATCCGACAATGTAAATAATTCAGGGCTCAATTACGCAAATTGCGAGAGCCCCTACTGCACCTCTACAACCATATACCTATCCTGTTTTCGAACCAACCCCCCTTCCCCTCTCGAAAAGCGTTCCGCGCCGTTTCATTTTCGCGGTATAACTGCGCGACCCCTCGCTTGCACTATACTGCGGCGCAAAGTCGAAAGCGGGGGGGGGGGGGGAGGTTCTCTCTGTAATAACTAGCTTCGGCCCGCTGGCGCCGAGTAGCTTTCGAGCTCGTGCTATTTTTTTCTCGTTCCTTTTTTTTCATTTCATGACAAAATGCACTTAGGCTCGACGTCGTGTGACGCTCCGGCGTTAGCGGCGGCGTAACAGCAGCGAGAACATGACGGACGGTTGTATATGTATAGATATATATGTTGAGGGATGAAATCGCCGGTTACACGCGGTTTATGTATTCAATGGGCTTAGAGGCTATATCGGGGGAGAAAAAAAGCAATCCCGGCCGAAGAGTGTAACGGAAAGTAATGTAATAAGAAGGTTTGTCGAGCGCGTGGTTTATTCCGTACGTGTGTGCGTCTTGTATGTATGCTCGCTACGCCCTCGTTCCGGAAAGCCGGGGAGGCTTTCAAGTCGTTTACTTTGGAAATTATATGGGGAGAGGCTTTAGCGAATAGAATATTGTATATTTCTCGTCGTGCGATTAGAAGATCGAAGCAGAATATAACTATAGCAATACAATTAGTTTCCACCGATACGCCAGTGAACTTCACATGCCGATCTCGAACGCAGTCGAACGATCTTAAAACACAGCCACGATCAAAAGCCAACGCACGTATGTATAATCCAGTTTTTCACTGCAACGACACACGGGAAGCAACAGCAGCAGTATTAGCATCAGCGATCGTTCCCCTCGACTGCGTATCGCTCTAAGCCAATGCGCTTTGCCTCTAGAATATATATATATACGACACTCGACTCTAATTCAAGCTAATCTAATTTGCTCGCGAGCGCGAAGCAGCAGCAGCATCTTACACGCACAAAAGCTCCGCGTCGTTGCACTAGTAGCTATCTGGAACGCGCGTGCAGCGTTAATTTGGCTAAGAGAGTATATAGGGGGTTGAATATTATAGCCGCTTTCCATAAAGTGCCAGGGATACACATATATACATTATCGATCAGCATAGCCACGAGAGGGTGTAGTATATGCGCGCAAGCAGCAGCTCGGCGAGCAACAAGCCGCTTTAATCATGTTCGGTCCGTTTCCGAGAGAAGAGGTGCGCTCAGCCGAGATGAAGTTTGCGATTCCCGGCTGCTGCTGCTCGACCATCCCTGATACCGCTACGACTAGAGCCTGTCTTTAGCCATAGATCCCGCGAGGGAATCACGTGGTCCTGCTTCGGACGCGAGATTATTAACGGATGAGCGATTCGAACAGCTTCCCGTGAATCCGATGATATTTATATGTCGGCTAGCTGTTTTTCCCCTGAATATATATTTTTTCTATTACTGTTAGGATAATCAAAGCTTGATTGAAAATTGGATTTTGCAAAAGTAATTTTTATTCCGAAAAATGGTCTCGGTACAGCAATTTCCAGGCTATCTCAGTAGCTTTCGTATACTCTCTGCCTTATTGCGGAGTTGCTTCCACTCGGCCTTATTGCGTATCAGTTTGCCGACTCGGGCGGAGCGCCGCTATACAGCTTCGGGAATATCGTGCGGACCGGCTGCTGTGTACTACTACTACTACTACTTCGGCGTTGCCCTCCTCGCCTCTTGACAATCCATTTGCCGGGAAATGCAATAATTGCGAATTCTAATGGCCGCGGAGCGCCATTACCACAGAATCGGGGGTCTGCAGAGCCGACATTGCAGCAGCACACGCCGAAATCCCTGATCTTGAATCCTCGCACGCTCGCTCGAATTTCGCATAACGAGGCGAAAAGAATGCACGTTAGGCTATACGTATACATAGTCGTGTGCGCGCTTTCTTGAGAATTTTCTTGTGTATATAGAAAGACGCGAAAGGCTCTTATTCGTACATCGCTCGCAGCGTTGATTGCACTTTTGTGTATTATTTAATCTTGCTTAATTTACCGTATATATTATGTATTCTATATATGCGCGAATCCGATCAATTCAGCTAATTCAAAAGTCGTGTTGAAAAGGAGGCAAATTTCATGGCAGCAAACACCTTGACATTGATGACGCTCATATATATATATATGGTATCGAAACTCACGGGACAGCGTCAATTGTTTCATCAACTGCAGTGAAGGCTAGTGCGGCGCGCGATAGTCCCGAAGTATCCAAAACGTCCATTAGAATTTAACAGTAAGAGACGTACACAGGGGGTATATAGGTATATATGGAGAGACAGGCAGATGCTCCGTCGCTGCATTGTTAGCCTCTCGCCGTATAATACTATATATGTATACAGAACAACCGGCGGCCCTCGTCGGTATAAACTTGCCCGTTAAAGCCCTCCGTTGATGCTGCCGCCGGTGCGATGCACTTTGCCTACGCGTGTACATTTCGCGAGCGTTTTCAATGTTATCTGCGCTCCGGGGAGAAAATCCGGGAACAAGCAGCTGACGAGCGAGCGCTATAATACGAGAGGGAGATGAAACTCGGCGCAGCGAGTAATATAGCCTGGCTGGTGTATATACGCGTGACACGGGACCTACTACTGCGTCACATACGCTCTGACGATCGCGCGATATCGGGGCTATACAACCGAGGAATGCACTCGTTTTTAATAAAAAAAATGAAATTATTTTTTTGTATAATTCATTTTGGTCCGACTCTTCCGTTATATCAAACGACCCTTAAAATACATTAATACAACCATAAAGCACGCGCGGAAACTGCTCGGATTTCGCAGCCGGTCGAAAAAAGAGCAAGTGTACAAGCTAACGTCTCTCATCGTGAATAGCGTGTATAATAACGCGACGCGCGTAAAACGTACATCTTTCTCTCCGGTTGGCCGGCTGACAGTATACAGAGGAGAGGCTCGACGACGACGAGCTTGTGGCAGCTGATCAAACATAAATATCGTTAGACGACGCACATTCGCGTCGTCAGGGCGGGGTTAATGTATATTTGCGTTGGCCGTCGACTAGCTCTACCCGCTCTATTCTCTGCAGCCCGTCTCGACGAGCTTTTCTTCGAGCGTTATTACCATCTTCAAATTGTCCATGTCGGACCTTTTTCTCGAAAGATACTGCCTCGGCTACGCCTACGTTCATCATGTTTACAGCTTTATGCTCGCCCGCATTGTCGGCGGTACGAAGAGAAAGAGGCGAGCGATCCAATTTTTTTCGGCGCTGTATGTTTGAGGGGCAACGCGGCGCGCGGGGAAGAAGTTGCGCGTGTGATGCGCGCTTTTTGATGCTTTATGGCGCATGAGCCAGATATTTAAGTGACTCGGGGGAGAATTTTATGGCTGCGGATTTGAAGAAATGGCGCAGACCGCTGCGCGCAAGCTTATTTCGATGTTACGATCGGATACGGCTGAATCTCGAAAATGCCGGAATAATACGTGCGAATATATATAATGCCCCCTCGGCGCTGTCATATATAGTGATACATTATCAAAAATTCGATTTCTCTCTCATATTCGAAAAGCATCTGCGGAATATCAGGTATACCTATATACAATGACTCCCTCTCGCTTTATTATACTTTTAGCGTAATCGCGATCGGCCGTTGTCATTCAATTTTCACCGCGTGCACGATTGGCCAGAATGTGTGAAATGTCGTTATTCATACATAATAAATCGGGGATTATTATCGCAGTTGAAAAATTAAACGGATATCGCATTCATCCGCGCAAGAAGAAATAATGCAGGGGTTGTAAAAACGGTGTGCGAAATTCATCCCGTTAAATCGACTATATATACCGCATCAAAACATACGTATTCTGAATATTTCAGCAGCGCGTATATACAATCGCGCAAAAAGATAATGCCTTATCACACCGCTCTAATTCCATAAACCTCCCGGAAGATAAAAAAAGTGAAACAGGTATATATAGCCGCGCAGCCCGTATAGCTCGAATTGATACAAACGAGAAAAGGAGATTAGACGAAAAGTTTTTGTCCCGCCGCCGGCGGCGGCGCGTAAGAAAATAAAGTAGGAAAACTCGGTAGAGAGAGATAGAGAGAGAGAGAGTGAATTTGTACGGCAAACGGCGGAAGTGGCGGAAGACGGTAGGTGAGATTTAGAGCTTGACAGTCGACGTTATTTCCCATGGTCGAGAGGGTGCACGAGAGAAAGAGAGGGCAAGCACGAGAGCAAAAGCTCTGAGGGAGGTCTTTCGGATGACGCCGGCGCACTGGCCGGCGACTTTAAGTGACATTTATGAGAATGTATTAGTACCCGCGTAATTATAATGGTTCGCTCCGTGCCATTACCCCTTGCCGTTTTACGCGGGCCACTCTCTTTCTCTTTTCTCTTGCAGAGCGTTACGCGCGCACTGGCGGACGATTTTCCGAAGATCCTTCTGCTGGCTGGTTACATAATTATATACCCTCTCGCGTATAGCTATACGGAATCCGGGGAATGTTTTCGAGCTTTTGCCACACTATGTGGACTTTTGGGCGTTATACATAGTTATTCGTGGTATAGTATGCCGCGCGCGTGCAGCCTGAGAGTTTCGCTGCACTCGACGCGCTGCTATATACAGTTATGGGAACGTTGTTAATTGCAGCCATGCACTTATATAATATAAACTCGAGTTTAGTTCTGTATACTCGACTCCGCGGTGGTCGTTAATAGTTTAAAAGTATTTGTTTGCTTAGTTCCAGCTATATACACTTATCTGTATATTATCCTATAGTGATAATTGTCTAAACCAGCTTTTTTTCTCTTATTCTGTTGCAGGTGAGTGAAAAGCAAATACGCGCCTCGTATAATATATACACGTAAGTCGTACCCACGCAGATCTATATATCATCTCGCATATAAATTTTTATCTCGAAATATATATCCGTCACTCGCTCCGCGGCACGTATGCTTCTCGAACATCGCAGAGAGCTGACGTACGGCTCACGTGCGATTGGAAAATGAGAGCAGTAGTATAGCGCAAAAAGAGAAGACCGATCGCGAAACGACTGCTTGCGTCGCAGTAGCGGATTTAGCTTCGTTTACACCGAGAGAGAGAGAGAGAGAGAGAGAGAGAGAGAGAGAGAGAGAGAGCGTCATCTTCTCGAGCTCGTATTATATGATGCAGCCGAGACGTGACGTGGATGAGCAGCCCTTACATTCGGAAAAGAAGAAAGCAGAAGTTGCAGTGTTAAAGGAAGCGAAGGGGGTGCGATGCTGCGCAGGAGCAATAAGGAATTATTGCGGTACGATCGACAAACGGCGACTACGTGGCTGCACTACCCAAGGACTCTCCCTCTCCCGTCTTTGTCTCTCTCTCTTCCTTATTTTCGCTGTCGCCTCCTTCGCGCGCTCTCCGTACTCGTCAATATATAATGCTTAGAACGCCGTGTGTGTGTATGTGCAGCAGCTTCCCTTGGCCATCCTTTTTCGCACTCGAACATACGTGGAATCAACGATTTTCCGGGCGCGCGCTCTCTCTCTCTCTCTCTCTCTCTCTCTCTCTCTCTCTCTCACTATTTCATTGCGCCGAAGCGCAAGCTCGCGCGAGAAATAAACGGCCCTGAAGCGCTCGCATATAGATTCCTGCTCAGCAATGCGAGAGAGATTCCGCTTACGCGCGCGGAGCAGCCTGAAATTTTTAAGATATGACGAAGCCAAGACTCGAAGCTTGTATTACACGTGCGCGCGCGCACTTGTTAATGAAATATGCAGTGGCTTTTCGAGCCTGAATTTCAAATTTTTCTTTTTTTCTCCCGCAGGTCGAGTCGTAAGCTGAATTTTTTGCGAGCTCGGTTTTAGCGGTGTATATACGGGAGGCTGCTGCCCTCTATATTATATGGTTTTGTTTTATAGAGAGAGAGAGAGAGAGAGAGAGAGAGAGAGAGAGAGAGAGAGAGTGAGGGAGAGCTGCATAGGTTATAAAACGGCTTTCACACACGGATTCGCCGTACGAGATGAGTGGAAAATAGGAAAACGGCCTCTTCCGAGCGAATCACTGTGTCAATATTGAATTTACTGTTTATTGGCTTTGAAGTACTCGTGTGTGCGCTTTATGGATATACGTCCCTGCCGCGTACAGAGAGATGGAGTCGATAGAGCGCGTTTAATAGCGCGTTAAACTAATAAATCGCAACTCGCTGATATCAGTCTTTCGTGGACTATACAATATATACATACGGGATTTTCCGAAAAGAGAATTCGAGCGTGTTATTATCGACGACGCGGTCAACCAACCAACACACACACACACACACACACACACACCAAACGCCAATCCAATCTGAAAAGCGACAATACAGACTAGGCGGTGCGCGTAAATCACGCTTAGCTCTCTCCCATTATTGTCCTTCTCCTAATGAAGCACGACTCGGACACGGCGTAAAAGAAAGCGAACTAGCCCACCTCCGGCAATAAGCCAATCTCATCTGGCGATCGGCTGCTCCCGCCGTCATCCTTCGGTATCGCCGTCACGTACGAAGCGAAGACGCAGCGGCGGCACCGGCCGTGTCTTGATGCGATTAAAGTTACGAGTCCGTAACGATGCAGCTCTCGCGCCGTCGCTCTCTCACCTCTTCTACTCGGGTAATTCATCCCAGCGCGCGCGCTCCGCCCTTTGTCTGATGTATATATATACATCCGGCTGCTCTGTACGTGTCTTGTTTTCGACGCGCGCGCACCAGTCGAGTTTTGCAATCGAGCGGCGTGTAAGCTGCACTGCTAAACTGGATTAAACTCGCGGAGTTTGGTTAAACAAATTTTCAACAATACCGTGCATACTGTACTATTGCTCTTTCGAATTTCTTTCTCAAGAGAAATGCTCGCGGAGTCTAAACTCGAGCGACACAATTAAGGAGGAGAGAGAGAGAGGCTACTGACAAATCTTTGAAAATTCGAGAAATATTTCGCCAGTCTGGTGTATGCAAACACGCGCGTGCACATAAATTTGCGCATCGGACTGCGGTGTTTGCCCGCTGGCGCAAGATGGAAAGCCGTAGAGAAAACAGTGCTAGAGAGAGAACGGCAGCAGCACAGGGGTCAACGGAAAAAAATACACGGAGACATGCACCTGCGACGGCGATCCTTCTCGAAAAAGAAGAAAGAGATGAATATACGTATACGAAGAGAAAGAGAGAGAGAGAGAGAGAGAGAGAGAGTCCACGTACTTCCCGTCCGATTGGAAAACCCATCTCCTTTACGACCTTGCAAAGAGAAACCCGGGAATCTCGCACCAGCAAGAGACGTACTACTGCAGCTAGCAGTCCTCCTCTCCTCTCCGGTACACCCGGAAATTTGCCCGGCTAGAGAAAATAGCTCCGAGAGATATCAAAAGAAGCTCGCCACGGGCTTTGACTTTTTCCCACTCTCTCTCTCTCTCTCTCTCTCTCTCTCTCTCTCTCTCTCTCTATCTCTCCTCTATTTTACGAGAGGCGCACTATTTTCTGACGGAGCACAGAAAGTTGGAACGACTATAATTAATCGAGTTAAACAAATCAGGCGCGAGTATCGCGTCCAAAACCGTACCACATCTAATACTATTTTAGAGGGGAAAATTCGTAGAGCAGTGTGTTTATATATTCGCAGCACGGGGAGAAATCCCATTTGGAAGAATAATAATGGAAAAGGCCTCGCGGGTAGAATTTCCATGGCTCTGCCAGCGCCTAAAAACTATACCCGCGTGTATAAATACTGCGGCTGCTATTGCGCTCGTACACGACTCTTAAATCCGCCTCAATCGTCAACATCCTTTTTCTTTTCCTTCCTATTCCTCGCGCTCAGCAGTCGCATATGAAAAAACTTGGTAAAACATGGATTAAAGTATAGAGCTCGGAGCGACGGCCGAGAGCTAGTATAGGAAAAAAGTCCGCGAACGACACGCGAGAGCGGGCAGTTTAAAGCTCTACTCTTTCTCTCCAACCGCGGAATTACGAGGCCGGACTTGCGACGGGGCGCGCGTTTATGCCTCGGCCCGTACGTGCAGTCGGCGCTTATCGCCGGGCTTTTTAAACTCTTCTTCGAGAAACTCGCCGCCGGAGGAGCGCATTATTATACACGCCGCCGCTGAAATTTCGAGGTAATTCCGTCACGTTCTCGCGTGATAAATCAAATTTCTCTTCTCGCGGGACGAGAGAAACTACGTTTCCACGCAGCCGCGGACAGGTAACCCAATAAAAGCTCGCTCGCTGGCTCTCTACTCGTGTCTTCTTTTCGCGGCTCTTTAGCGCGAATGTGCCGACGCGATCGGCCGATTCATGCGGTTACAGGCGGCACGTACTATAAGGAGTGATTGACGTTTTCTTCTCGAAGCGGCTACTTTGGAAGTCTCCCCGATCTCCGTCCTAATACTGCGACTAAGCCGAGTGTTCGACAAGCGTATCCGACGTTGCCGTACATACGAGATTATCCTACTTCTGCGTACATTCAAAAGCGATCGGCGGATAATCGTTTGCCTTTTTTTCGAATATATAACCTCGCATCGATGCATCCTCATTTTATAATATTATCACTCTTACTTACGCACGGATTATAAAATTCGAAAGGAAAACACTCGGTACAGAGAATCTGATTAAACTCCAATGAGCACGCAGTGTATCGAGCGGCCCCGCTTATACTAATCTCGCGAGTATCGGATCGACAGGGCCATTTATTTCCGTTCGCGCTCGCTCGTCGCTAACGAAATTTGCAAAGAATTATATTTAAGAAGTTCTCGCGGCTGCACAGACTCTCCCTCTTCGAAGATTTAAATCAAGCAGTTATTGGACTTTTTCCCCGTCAGTCGCCGCGCAGCAGTCGTCGCTCTCTCATCGTAACTCAAGTTTTGTTTCGCGAAACTTCAATTTCGCGCGGAACTTGCGCGACTTTTCCCATTGACAGAGAAATAGAGAGAGAGAGCGAGGAAAAAAGAGTACAGAGGTGACGCTGGCAGCAGGAGTTGGCTCGAGCAGTCTACAATTTCGTCACGTGCGCCTCGTAAGTTTTCGCGCCTTTAAGTAAGAAGTAAGAAGCGCCGCTGCCGCCGCCGCCGCCGAGGTACTCGAATCCCTAAGTACTCGCGTCCTACCTTCCTTCCGCGCGCATATAAGCCGTAGAAGAGTAAGAGAGCGAGAGAAAGGACGATGAAGATGAAGAGGCTGAGAGAGCTGACAAGCTGCGCGTATATATGTGGATGGTAGTGTGCGCGCAGTAGCGGCGGTCAGGCGTGGACGGCATACCAAATCCGCGGGGTATTCTGGTCATGTAGCCGACGGGAGGAGGCGGAGGTGGCTCCTCGCTCGCTCGCTGTGGTGGGCCCTGCGACACGAGGGGGGTGGTATTAATTGGCTTACGAGGCGACACTCATTAGCACTTTGAGTATACGAGGGGACACGACGAGCCAGCAGCAGCAGCAGCAGCACTACTGCTCTGCCAGCCGAGAGAGAAATGCTCTCTACTCTCTTATTCCTGTGTTCGTTCTCTGTTTCTTATTTACTGTGCACTCGTTTCTCTCGCGTTGGGTTACACGCTGTTGTAATACGATCGCGCCGACACTGCTGCATTCAATTCTCTTAAATTTCGCAAAAGTCTTAGGCGAAAAAATATATTGCAGTTTTGCCACGTGGTAGACATTTGCAATAGCCGCGTATACGCAATTTATATTTTTCTCCTCAAAACGTACAGGCCCCACTAATCTCCATGCTGTAAGCTCCGCGGGGAGAGCGCATCTCGCTTCGATTCGCATATTTGCGGTGTATGGCCAGCTACTCCCGGGAACTCTCGGTCAGATCCAATTTGATCGGAGGAAGACCGCATCCCGCTGCTCGACCTTGCACGAAGGGACACACAATGCTGGCCCTCTGTCCCTCTCTCTCTCTCTCTCTCGCTCGTGCAGACAATGTTGCTCGATAAGGCATTGTTCCCGCTGTCTCGCTCTGTTACAGTCCCTCTCTCTCCCTCTCTAGCCTACTGCCCGTCAAGCACGCCCACCCACGCATGCAGCTTATGTTTCCGCGCGGCAACGTTCCTCTCTCCCTCTCTCCATCTCTCCCACTCTCTCTCTCTCGCTCTCTACGTGATGTGCTGCATGTATGTGCTT
Organism: Muscidifurax raptorellus; assembly: GCA_020010945.3. NCBI lineage: Eukaryota > Metazoa > Arthropoda > Insecta > Hymenoptera > Pteromalidae > Muscidifurax > Muscidifurax raptorellus. Next base: position 5,152,338 of record CM052078.1, on the reverse strand, counting down.
TTAGTGTATAGCGTTAGACGTATCTGCCTCCGTTTCGCACTTGACGCTGTACGTATATCGTCGTTACGGGCTATTTGTCCAAATTGCATTTATTATGCCGGTCGCGCTATATGGGAACTACGCTCGTACTGCACAAACTTGGAATAGTAATCGCGCCCACCCGCGGGATGCATCTCTCTCTCTCTCTCTCTCGTGTCCTTGTATATATCTTGCTGCCTTGCATCTCATCTTCAGCTCTCGCATCTTTTTCGGTTTAATCTCTTTCCTGCTGCTGCTGCTGCTGCAACCCACGTTAGACGTATATACACAAGAAAGGATAAGAAGAGGCGGCCTGCTGGCGGCGAGAGAGATGCCGATCTCGCGACGTTGAATTACGCGATTTTACATACGGGGCGAGAGAAGGAGGAAAGAGTTGCTGCATGAATAAATTCATTCGCGCGGCGATAATGGATGGACACTGCAGCCGCGAGGAATTAAATGCGCTCTTCGGTATGTGGGATCTCTCGGGAGGATGATGAATGCTGGTGATAAATGTAAGATTCTGGGCTTACGTGCTACACGCTATATGTATATATATTCTTTCTTTCCCTCTCTCTCTCTCTCTCGCGTCTTTTTTTGCCGTGCACCGGAGTGTATTTTCTCATTAAAATGGAAGGCGGCTGCAACTGATTTCGCGCGAGAAAGAGAGTCGAAAAGGAGGTGTGCTTTTGTTTAACCTCGGAAATCCTCTTTGGAAATACTCGGGCGTAATGGATGATGCTGGCGACCGCGTTTATAATATTTTAATGCGATTATAGCAATTACGCAACGCCCAAATGCAGTTGCGGTCGCCTCCCGCGGGATGTATATATACACAGACACACATATGCATATATGTGCGCGAGAAACATCTGAGGAATTCGCTGGTATATACTGATAAGCCGCGCATCTCGATGTGATTTATTCATGGAATATTCAAACGCTCGTAATTAGCAGTAGCGCGACTATAGTTACGCGAGTACTTATACCGCGTATACGGCTGGCCAAAGTGCGAAATTCTATATATACCGGGACTGCATACCTGTGGTCAGTTAATTCGATACCACCGTGTGGCGAACCCTACTACGTCGAATCAATACTCGCGCAGATGCCTCTCGCACGCAGGGTTTTACCATTACAGCATCGGCCGGAGAAGTCCTTACGTAAAGCCTGCCTCTGCAGATTTAAATAGTACGCATCTATTTTGTAGCCGTGCTTTGAAATTCTTCGGTTCTGCTATATTTAAAAGCTTCTCTTCCCACACACACACGCGCGCGCGCACACACACACACGGCTGCTCGATTTACATGCCTCGAAGCGTATAAGGATCAGGAGCAAGGACGCGACGACTGGAGCTGACGCTCACTTAGTTGGCCGACTTGCTCGAGTCAATTTCTGCGTCGGACGTGTCCCATTGCCTGTTTTGTCTATCCCGAAATTCTCAGGCTACTTCTATACACACTGCACATAACGAATTCGAACCACTACTCTATACACCTTTTGAAATCTCGTGGGAGCTGAAGATCTGCAATAAGGGGATGAGAAAAAGAGTCGCCTCATCGACTGATGCAGTCGCGCGAATTCACCCTTCTTCAAGTTCTCATGCATATAATATATCCCTCTCTCGCAATTCTTCTTCTTCTTCTCTTTCGACCCCTGATTATGCCGAATCTTCCTCTCGTCACGACACTCCAGCAGCAGCAGCAGCAGCGTTCATTGTGCGACTGCTGCTGTCACTTTGGAATCCGAGTGTCGCCGGCGCTATTCTTCGGAATTTTCTAGTATATACTACCTTTTCGAACGTGAGAGGACACCCGCGGCAGCCAGAGACGCTTTTCGAGAGCCGTTTTATTAAGAATATTTGCCTGAGCTCACGGCGATCCACTTTCTTTTCTGGTTTACAACATATTTTTTCTACTTGCTCAGAACGCGAGTGTCTGCGATGAACCTTTGTTTTTTTAGAAGAGGCGTGTATGTGTACACGCATACACCTCGGGAAAATTATTCCACGTGAATTTGTATGGAAATTTCATGCCGCGCCGGAGTTATTGCTTTGGCTGCTCACTGCGCGTCTGGAACTACTGGATGGCGGCGGCAGCGGGGATGCAAAGTTAATATAAAGACTTTTTTCGAGCGACGACGACGTAATGAGTCTTCTCTCTTGGATCTGCGAATAATCGTTAATTATGTCTCTTTCTCTCTCTCTCTCTCTCTCTCTCTCTCGAGGTCGTTGTACGCTTTATGCTCTTCGTAAAAACTATAACGCCGGAGAGCAGAGAATACAACTGCTGCAGCAGCAGTGTCTTAATTACAAATAACCGGTTTCGCACAACTTTCCCGAAAGCGGCAACTGATTTTTCGTGATCGCAGAGCACGCATATATATTATATGCACGACAATTCCCCTTTGTTCACGTGCGGTGGCATGTTGGCGCGCGTTTCCTTTGTCGAGCAATCAAAGTATTTGTGCCGGCGCAGATCATGCGCTACTGCTACTCTCTCGCGGAAGGAGAAAAAGTTGTCCCCATTGACGATTGTTACACAGCGGCGACATGCGAGGTATGAAATAAAAAAAATAAAATAAAAAGAACCAGCCGAATCCACACAGACCTTCCGGGTTCTCGAAACTGGGCCGAGCCCCGGCGCGCGCGAATATAATATAAAAGCGATTTCGGGAGCTCGCGATGAATTTCGCAAATGTCCCGTGCTCGCGCAGAAAAAAAAACAACAAGGAACCTCGCCCTCTCCGCCCGCAAACAAAGGACAACCTTCTCTCTCTCTCTCTCTCTCTCTCTCTCGCTTTCGGTTTCGAAAAACTGCCTTTCAACTCCGAGCGTGTATACATACGGTGATGGCGACGGTGGCGGCTCTTTTGAATCGCGGCGTACGTCCCAGGACGACGAACGAACGGGGGAGACGAGGAGGAGAAAAGTGGGTTAAATATGCAGGGTGTTTGCCGACGACTCCCCCTCTACCTCCGCCGCCATCGGTCTAATTGCGGTAATGCTCACAGCCCACGGCACTTTACTTGCCGCCGCCGCCGCCGCCTGCATCGCCTAACTTGCGCGACTATATAGCCAACTACGTAATCGCGCTCACGCAGTTCTGCGCCGGCTGTGCGACGTGTATATGTGCGCGACAAAGCCACGTCTCTCTCGACTCTGCTCTAAGCCTTTAGGTAGCTGTACCGCTCCTATATACCGATGCGTTATACGAGTTGACATATACATGCGGACAATTCGGACGACGATTTTCGGCTAGACCAAAATTGCCCGTCGACGTACACACACGCCCTCGCTATCTATATACGTGCACTGTTGGTGGGCTTGGCTGATGAATTGTTCCGTGTCGACTGCGCGCACACTGGGTTGTCTTTTCGAGCGGCCATCGGTCGTGGCTTTGAACCTTTTTTTATGCGATGGAAATCCGTGATGATGATCGCGCCGTCGTATATAGTATACTATATGTATTTGATAGTCCCTATTCTTTCTGTTACAGGTGAGTCACTGAGATACACGGTATTCAACGCAAATAAAATACGTAAGTAGTCCATGCCTACACGTATAAGTTATTCAAGCGAATGAAGTAAACACATGTGGCAGAGCACAAAGATCTCGCCGACATAATGAGAAATATCCGGCTTCTTCTTTTATCATCATTGACTTTTTTTCTGGCGCAAGCAGTAGCAGCAGCAGCCACCTCCTCTTAATCTCTGCAGCCCCGGCCTAGGCATCTCCCTGCTCTCCTCTCCTCTCCCTCCTCTTTCTCTCGACCCATTTCGAAAGAAGACTCGTGCTTGCTCTCCCCCACTGTGTATAGGGCAAACTCTAGCGCGCGCACTTCAATCTTAAACAGTCCATGCACGTCGAGTGGTCAGTAGATATACTCGATCGTCGTCGTTCTCGATCCATCTTTCGCATTTTTCTCCGCGGAGATCGGAAACAAAGGGCGTGTAGCGCATAGCTCCTCTTTCCCGGATTATTTATTCCGCTTTCATCTTTTGTGCGTTGCGCAGCCGTTATTGCGCAATTCATCGCTCTGAGAGTGATGTTCTTTCGTTTAATCATTCCGCTTTTAATTAGCGAGAACGCGGAGAGAATATTCGGCGCCGCTGCGTGCGTCAATGTGTTTGCGGAGGGAAATGATGCGATGTTGTTGAATGTGGCTGTATATTTTGAATGTATTATACTGCACATTTGCAATTTTCGTTTACCGATGATTCGATAAAACCGATAAAATTGAGCAGCAATTATTTGCGTGTACCATTCGCGAATATGCGCTCCGAAACTATAACAAACCGTCGATTGAATTTTAACGAACCCCATTTTGAATAATGCTCCTCGACAAAGCTTGTCCAAGAATCATGCAACGCATTCCCCGTAGCTATACATTATCGAGGAAATCGCGACATGCTCTCGAATAAGCTCGCAAAAAGAGTCGCATCGAGTACAGCGGGGTTTTAAACTTGAATGAAATTCCGCGAGCTGTAGCAGCGCATAAAATATGGTAATTCTTAAATAGATTTTCATCGTAACTCAACTGTGACGGCTGCGGAACGACTATAATACCGCGGCGGTGGGGCTACACGTACATCGAGTATACGCAGGACTCGGGCTGTGTATCGTCGATATACAGTGGAAAAAGCGAGTGTGTACATCGCTCTGGCGAAACGACTGGCCATTTCACGGAGAAAATGACCGTTTTAGGCGGAAGCGACTCCGGCGACGTTATATTCCCCAACCCGCTTATCGCTCGAAACCGATCGCTCTCTCCTAAAAGCTGCGACGTCCTCCTCCTGTATACCAGCTCCCCGCGCGCGATATTGCGCGCCTATACAAGCTCGAAGAAGGAAAGATCGCCCCGGGAAAAACGCTCCTCTCGCACGCGCGCCGCAAGAATAGGAGACAATTTTGAGTGTAAAGCTTTTCACGTCTCGGCTTTCCTCAATCTCTCGCGAGAGGCTATATATATATATATACATACACGACGAGTCTGTCTTTCCTTTGCGGTTGCGGCGGGAGAGACAGAGAGGGAATCGCCGATCCTATCGGGCCTTTTCTCGAGCTACTGACACGTACCTTCGACCGCCTTCTCCTTCGCTTCCTCGAGGCGACGAAAGAAAGCCAGATAGCGCGAGACTCTCTTTCATCGGCTTTGATTTTTTCTCTTCGCAGAATGCTGACACGCGCGCGCGCGCGCGATTCGAGCCGCAGATATGCAATTCTGCACCGATACGAGAGTCGAGAGACTCGTTCTGTTCTTCCTCTCTTCGTCTTTGTGCGCGGGATGTGTAAGGATTTTCATCTCTGGCTCTTTGAAAATTTCAGCTCTCTTTCTGTTTCAATACAGTTTATATAAATATTTAATCGCGCATGCTTGCATTTTATCGAAATGAAATGTGATAGTACTACGGCTAATCCATATTAATTTCGCTAATTATTAAAAAGCACGTCTCGTCGCCGATGTTAACGTATTTTGTCCGTCGCGTCGCATTGACGCTTTAATGCAAACATTTTCATCAAGAGTAGCCAATGAAATCGAATCATATATTCGATCGAATTGAAAAGGTACATAGGAATATAATCTCCGAGCCCGATTTAAATTAATATATCGTCGAACTCGATTCTCCAGCGCGCAATTAAGAAAAATAATCAAGGCGCCCTGTGATTGTACGACTTTTTTTCTCTCTCAACAGCGCCTATTACAATATCAGTTTCGCCCGGCGTTAATTAAACCGCAAGAGTGTAGGGGGCCAACTTTCGCGCTGAAAAACTTTTCTAATACCGCCTACCGGCGCCGCCAGCTCTCAGCGGCACCGATTTCTTTTAATAAGAAGCGAATCGCGCGCGCTATATACTATTTCGTTACTTCTCTCGTCGTATATGCCGATTGCCGGGCCAACGGCAAAATTCCCTCGAATTAATTCGAGCCGCGGCTCGTTCAATTTCGCGCGGTGAACTTCTCGCGCCTTCCGGAAATAAGATCCCGCAGTGCAATAAGGCCACTTTAGCTCTCTACTCTGCGGAAAGCGCAATCGCTTATATAGCGCGGCGATTAGGCCGATTACAAAATTTCAGGATTATTTTATTAATCTGATCTATATGCTCGTATTGCGTATTTCTTCGTAAAAATCAATGGACTTCTCGGAAACGCATAGACGCAGAGGTATATATACAGCGAAACGCACTCGTCGAGTAATTTAACCTAACGATCCTCCTAAGTTCGCTACTTGCGTTGTTTCCTCTCGCGCGAGCGCATAAAGAAAAGGCATTATACTGCGCACTGTATGTATATAGCGTTGGTGTTGTTGCCCACCAACACCGCGTGCATATCGTCGGGCGTAGCGTAATCTCCCGGCGGCGACGCTATCAGCGAGCTCGGGGTAATCACCGCCATTACTCAGCCGTCCTTATGGGCTTATCAATCAGGCCCTTTTTTCGCCCTTTATCCGCTGCACCTCTCGAGATATTGTGTCTCGACTCTCTCGATTCTATCAGCGACACCTGCATATCGAACGTTTCCACCAGTGGAACGAGTCCTGCTTTCTTCTTTCGGAGAGACGCGTGTAGCGAGTTCAGATATTTTAGGTGGGAAGCATTAATCATTTTTAGCGAAGCTCGATTACGTGCTTGTGAAAGACGCCAGATGCGACAGACCGGCTTGTACAGTTCGAGGCTTAATATACCCGTCGGTTTTATAACTGCGGGTTTATATATCTGTATATTGGCTTTTTAAAAGTGTCCTGCAGGGAGTATGAAAAATGAATTTTTATTAAAAACTACTTCTTACAGACCGCGCTACACTGTCAAACAAAGCAGTTTTGACGGGTTTCTATTGTCCTCATAAGCAGCAGTCGAGCTGCACTTATATATGTCTGAAATAGCTTCAGCTTTCTATCGTAGTTTTTGCACTATTTCCACAGCAGTGATTAGTAATTTATAGAAAATATAAAATATTATTACATCTCGGGAGGAAGCCAGAAGGTGTTTGGTCATTTCTTATTACGCGCGTATTCGCGCCTCGAGGCTTTACGATTTTTCGCGTCTTAATTTACGGGACGCGATAACTGTCTGGCCGTGAAAAATACGGCGAATTTTGCGAATGCGCGAGCGCGCGGCTCGTCGAGACGAAAAAAAAGAAGGAACGAATTTACCGTCAGTGGTAAAACATTCGCGTGTGCCTCTTTTTTCAAAGTTTGAATGCGCAGAAAAATGCAGCGGCAGCCGCGTGTTGCAACGGGAAAGAATGGCCGGAGGAGATAAAAAGAAAAAACGAGCTCGGAAGACTTTCCATCTCGCCCTCGCAGCTTAGTGTATACACGCAAAATGAACGCGACTTTATACGGAAAATATATATGCTGCGAATCCTCGCGCGAAAAATAGGTGAAAATCAGCGTCGCGCAAACTTTCGAGCGCAAGCGAAATTAAGGCAACGACTACGGCGGCGGCTGCGGGTTTCCGCGTGCGCGAATTCATTCCAGGTGATTAATAGAGAATAGGCCTTTTGTACTCGCTCGCGCTCTCTTGCTCGAAGCGCACCCTCGTAATTCGTCGCAGCTCTGCTATGCAGCGCCGGCGCGGCCCCTTAATGCTTAAGTATTTACGCCGCCTTATATAGCGCGTAGTAGAAACTGCGCTGCTACTTCTATATCGATTTTGCAGAGCGCCGAGCGGTAATTAATAAATCCAGTCGCGCAAGCTCCTACTGCCTCGATCGAGAGGATCAATTTGTTACCTCCGTGTAGTGTGTATAGTCTCTGTGCAGTATAGTTTTGCTGATTTTACGAATATAAACTCGCGTTTAATCATGATGCATAGCGTAGCGGAAAGTAAGAGAAAAGGCTAAATCAGCAGCGAGAAACAAAAGAAAAAGAGTCTCTACTGACGAGAGGATGAGGAGGAAGAGGAGGAAGAAAGTTATATATAGCCAAAGAGTTAGCGCTCGTTTGCCGAGCGGGAAAAGCTCGGTGATTAATTGGGAGAGAGAGAGAGAGAGAGAGAAAGCATAGCGCTTAATGAGCCGCGGATTAATGCCGACTGCTTATGCTCCTCTGGGACCTTCAGTAATAACAAGGGTGTATATATACAAGCGCCTTTTGAGACCGGGTCGTATTATGATCGATGCCTTCGGTTTTCCTCTGCACTACGTCGATTAAACTCTCGTGATGCTGCACGAGAGAATGTAGTTTTTGTGTCAAGTCGGCTATCTTATGTATATACACTCATACCGAGCGAGTAATGTGACTTTTTTACCGGATATCCCTTCGACACTTTTCACCCGTTGAACTTGGGTGGTTGGATCGTGCTCGAACGAGTATAACCTTTCCGAAGATATCGTTTTGATAAACTACACTATTTCAAAGTATATACACAATATATATCGCGATAATCACCATAACGATCTCTCGTTGAAGAAGGAGCAGACGGGAAAAAAGTTATACTCGAAGGTCGGAAAATAAATGAAGTCCAGCGTCGCGTCTATTTTCGCTGTAAAAACGCGCTTAATGTCGCGTCGTATTATGCACGCGCGCTCTCGCTAAAATAAAAGCTGCGCGATCTCTCTGCAGAGCTTTCCCCGCCTCTATCTTATCTCCCGGTGACAAGCGACGGCAGGAGCTCCCTGGGCCGTTCTTTTTATCTGGCCGAGACGCGGCGCATTTTTATCAATTTTCTCTCCAGGCGAGCTTGCCGCCGGGACAGTGATCGAAAGCTTGGGCTCGGAGCCGTAGCGTGTGTCAATCGCTGCCTTGACTAATTCGCCAAGGGCGTGTGTTCTTTCTTCGTTCTTTTTTTTTTTATTTTCTCCCGTCGTATGGCTGCGACGATGTCTCCGTCGAAAGCCGTTTGATCGCGAATGACGCGTCGGTTTCCTATGTACGACTTTGAACGATCGAATTTTATTGCTCGTTGACGCCAAACTCGCTTTGTTCGGAGTGGAAGGGCGTGTATTCATGAAATTCGGATTTTGGTTTCGAGGATTTTTGAATATATATCTAAAGCTGCTTTGAATTTTAAATTCTCGAAACACGCAGTCCATGGCTAAATACTTTCCGGGTTGAATTTGAAAGTTAATTTATAAACTCCGGGCTTTAGAGATGGCTCGGCGGTCGGATATATAATAAAGTAATGGAATAACGCAGTCTCACTCCTACGAACTGACGGCGGTATATAACAAGTTATTGCTAAAAAAACACGCTGTTTATTTTAATCCAAAATAATAATCAGGATGAAAGGTTATAGCCACGGTATCACATAATGAACACTAATTTAAAGCAGAAAGATATCTAATAACGAGCTGCAGCTATGAAAAATCGACTGGAAAATATAGTCATTTATTTTCAATTTAATAATCCAGCCGCACGGCTGCTAACCAGAGACACATATATATATATATATATATATTTGCGTCAGGATCACGGCCCGGCCTGCACTACAGAACGCGCAGTGCCATCATCCTGTAGCCGATGATCCTAACCCATGTAGTTTTGCTCGCAAATTAGCTTCGTCGCCCGTGGAATTTCTTAATGGCTACGAACCGGCCTAGAGAAGAACCGGCTTTTGACGATTCTCCGCGCGCTGCATGCGTGTCTTTCTCTCCTCCGGGAAGAAAGAGTCGCGCGCGGCAAACGTACAATATATATATGTGTATGTGTGTGCGTTAGTTGGCAAGGAAAAAAGACTCGTCGTGAGAAAAGGATTTTACCTGACGGAGATTACGTATGTGTGGTGTGGGGATCGCGGCGAGAAGCCTCTCTTCGTTCTTTCGTTTTTTATCTTCCGCCCACCGGTAGTCTGATGCTGCCCGCCTGTAGTTTTTGCGGCCTCGACGACGGGGGAAAACCGGCTTGGACGAAAGTGCAACGTTTGTTCGCCACGCCGGTGTTTCTTGTTGTACTGTGTGTATGTGTGTGAGATGCTGCAAGCGGAGATTTTTTTAATGACTTTTTTCAGATCTTCTCAAGATTGTTCCGACGAGACACGCTTCGAGTGTAATTTATATGAAAATTTTCGAGTTTCATTTATCATCCGAGTATTGTAATTTTTCATTCTTCTCGAATAAATGACTTTTTTTTCTTATGAGCTGGTTCTATGCGCAGTAGCACTTCCGCGAACGGCACATAGAGCTTGTCGCGCAGAAAAATCTCAAATCGTCTATAATACGCGTGGGCTCTCCCCCCCCCCCCTCTCTCGAGAGCATATACCCGCGTGTTCCCTCCGCTGCCGCCTGTCAGATTAACGAATGTGAATGTAAATTTGCCCGAAGGTCCGCACAGCTCGGCATGTGATGAAAATCGAATGGGAGGGACGACGCCGCTGAGAATGGTCGAAAGGAGAAAAAAAGCAGCAGCAGAAAGAGGTAGAGAGAAAGAGCGAGAGAAGAAAGAAAAGAGGTAGAGAGAAATAGGAAAAAAAAAGAGCTCGCGAAGCGAAGGAGAGAAAGAACGAAATCTGGCTGGCCGAGCAACTCGAGAACTGGCCCTGCGAGCCTTATAATAATATCGGCGTCTCGCTTCTCATCTCGCTTCTCTCTTATTCTTCGGCTTAAGGCTCACATAAAACACTTTTAATTTCGGCCTTCCTGCGCGTGGTGATGGTGCTGCGACGCCGCAGTGAAATTTCCAAAAATCCAAGCAGCGCAGCGAACCTTATCGAACAGGTTCCTCTCGTTTATTTAACGAACGCGCACGTGCGCGAAAGCCCGACGGATTGAATTTATTATCTTTCGTAATCCATTTCGCTCGTTTTTCTCTCTTTTTTTCCTTATTTCGTCTCGCCGATTCATTTGAATAATGCATTTTGAAAAGAAGCTCGAATTTATCGCGGCTGCTGTTCTTCGGGTCAGCGCGTTTATAATTTTACTCTCTCGCGAAAAACTCGGTTCTAGTAGAATCCAGTCGGAGGAGAAAAGGCCGATTGCTCTCTCGACGTTTCGAAGCATATGAATTTCCTATTACAGGCGGAAAACGAGGTGGCGGCGGGAGAGGACTCTTGGCGCTCTAGAGAGAGGAGGAGGAAGAGGAGGAGGAGGAAGAAAACGAAGCCACAATGCCAGCCGATTGATTTACGTTGCTCGTTACGCGGTCCGCTGCGCTGCCGCCGCGAGAGAGAGAAAAATAAATTGATAGAGGGGGGGGGGAAGAGACTGCGAGGGCAAGAACGGAAGAATAGAAAAGACCTAAGCGAAAGGTCGTCTCATGAGAAGTACCGATTGAATTGATGTTAGACTTCTCTCTCTCTCTCTCTCTTCTCTTTCTCCCCGATAAATTGGCCCGTCGAAGGAGTATAGGCAGCAGGCGACGGATAACGGACAAGATAGCTTCGGGTGTATTACGCGCAGTTTACTCGTTACAGGCAAATGAAGTTTCTGGTTCTGGCTATAAATAACATCGGAGCCTCTCTCCTTTACCTCGTAGCTTTATCGAGATACATAAGTTTCGAGTGCACGTAGCTTTTGTTTATGGCCTTTGAACTTCGTTTCCCAGCTCGTAGATTGTAATATTGAGAATCTTATACGTTCTGCGTGTGGAGCCACGTCTGTATATATGTCTGTTATACGATCCGGCTCCTCTTGCTCAGATTCCGCACGCATACACACACACCCACACACGTGTACGATATATTTTACGTTCGACGGCAATTAGAATTTATAACTGGATACGCGCGCGATGTATCGAAGTAAATGAGAAAAGTCGCGGTTATTAACTGGCTTCAGAGACGAGAAGCTCTCACTTTCGCCAGGTCGATTCCCATGAATTCCTGGAGCAGCCCCGTCGATAAAAGTGTATCGATGCCGAGGCCGCAAAAAAGCTACGAGCATCGGACCGACAAAAAAAGCAGCGGCAGCGATAACGCCAGGTCATCCTTTGGCTTTTCTCATGCGGCTGCCGCCGTTTATCACGCGGCTCGAGTGAGCGAGAGAATAGGTTCTGCCGCGTCTAATGTCGAAGATAGCCAAATGGCCCGGATGAATCCGCGTCCGGCCGCCTTAGAAAACGCGCTCGGTCGGTTATCGGCCGGCCGGCATCTCTCACGATAGAACGCCTCCATTGAGACGACGCCTCCCACTCAGAGCACAAAGGAAGCGAGCGCTACTCCAATCTTTCCAGCTTTTTGCGTAATTATTAAGTGTCGTGTTGCAGTTAGACAGTTGTAGCGATTTTAGCATAAATGAAAGTATTTATGTTTGTCAACTTTCGCATAATTAAAATTCCTCGACTGCAGCGAAAATTCTCTCTCTCTCTCTCTTTCACTCTTTAATTTCACCAAAGCCATATTTCCCATGAGCTAGCTTCAACCGAAGCAGAATAAACCTCTTAGAGAGCAGAGCGGAGAGAAAAAAAAAGCGTAGCCCCTTTTAACGTCCAATGGAAAGAGCATAAAACGAGATTGCAAAATTCGAGGTCGACCAATGCGAGGAGGAGAGCCAAAGTTCGCGACTCTCTCTCGCTCTCTCTCTCTCTCTCTCTCTCTCTCTCTCTCTCTCTATCCGGCTTGGGTATACATCGTTTAGCGGAAAAATTGAAAAATTCTCGGGGTAGCCTGCGCACCCTCGCTCGGGCAACAAGAACCAGAGTGAGTCGGAGCCCTAATAGACCATATCGAGGCGCGCTCGTACACTTTTTCGCGCACGTTTTCTTATTACGCGCCGCTTGCGCGCTCGTATACTTCGATTTGGCCTAACGTGCCGAATCCCCGGCTCTTATGGCTTACGTGCGCGCCTTTATGCCTCTTACACACGAGCTGCTGCAGCAGCAACGGCGGACGTACGTGTGAACGGGTTTTGAGGCCGGATTACGTGCTCGCTCAGACGTCAGGATCTCTCTCTCTCTCTCTCTCTCGCGCGCACATTGTTTGTCTTCACGCCCTTCGGCTTCGTTTACGCGCGAAATTACGGAAACACGCGGCGGACGCTGTGTAGTGTCTTCTTCGACTTGCGCTTCCTAATGTGTCTTGACGTTGGCTCTTTTCGCGTAAAAGTCGTCTGCTCGTTCCCCCCGAGCGACGCTCGCGCTATACAGCTATTCAAATTCGCATTATTTCGTTGCCGTCGGCTGGTTCTCGCTATTTATGAATTCAATATTTTTCAGCTGAAAATGGGTATACGCGACTGGAATATTGATTTTTTTATTTAGGCGAGACCTGTTGTAGTTCCCGGCTCCTTTTTCTTGCCATATTTTCGAAAATTCTTCATCAATAATAACTTTATAGTTTATAATCCTTTTGTGAAATTAAAATTCAAAGTCTCTGTTTGGAAATAATATGTTGAAAACACAGCCCAAGTTTCGAGAGGTTTAAAGAAAACTCATTGTGCTGTATTTCGAGGCTCAGCTCAGCGCCAGAGGATCTTTTATCAAAGGCTGCGTATCGTCCTTTGTGGCTTCTTTGTACAATGCGAAATTAAATTACTCGGCTTCTTAAAAAAAAAGATGGCTCTATCCGTTTCTGCACTTTATTGTTAAACGTGTATCAACGCAGACACACCGATACAAAGCACTCGATTTGCCCTTATTGCCGCTATATAGAAAGAAAACGTGAAAAAAAGTCCCTCGCAATCGAATCGGCAGGAATAAAACCGAACGACGAAAGAAAAAAAAAATCCTCCGTCTATGTATTTTCCGCGCAGTTTTCGCGGACAAAGGCTGCGCTACCCTGTAATCCTCTACTCCGCGCGCGCTCGCTGCACCATACTCCCCCGCCGCGCGTCGTCTTCAAACACGTTCCGCGAAGAAATAAGAAGACGAGCCAGCGGCTGGTGCTCTCGCGCACGAGCGAAGGAAATAAGCACCCCCTCGTCGGCTGCTGCTGCATTTTTACCCATCAACAGCGGCATGCGCCTGGGCTTTGTACATAAAAGACACGCTTAATTTGTATTCGGGACACGAAGGCTCGGCCGGTGCGCAACGGCTACGACGGAATACAAAATTTCTCGCATTCAGATGGCTGTGCTCTAGCTCGCGCGAGCGCGACAGAAATTGACTTTATTGAGGTTTATTGATCCGCAATATTGTGTTCGCGCGAGCAACGCATGTGTACGGGAGTTGTATTTCACGGGGCTCGAAATTCCCGCCCGCCGCGCGGAGAGAGAGAGAGAGAGAGCGAGAGGAAAGTAATTCCGATGCGTAACCGTAGTATCTTCTTCTTCTTCTCTGCAGCAGAGGTGTGTAAAATATTAGTATCCGATGAAAATTTATACACGATGAGATATCGGCTTATCGATGCGATTCTGAGAAAAAAATTCTCGATTTCGCAAAAGTCAGATAGAGAGAGAGAGAGAGATTGGCTTATCGGAGACTAATATACCTTATCTCGACAGCGCTTCGTCTATATATAGCAAAGAATTTTCCGGCCATGACTCATTGTACTGACTCTCGATACGTATCGCGGCTGCAGCGGCCGGTTATTAATTCGAGATTGCCGAGATATTTAATCGCCACGCCCTACAGGCTGTTTCCACAAATTGCGCAACTATATATATGTATGTATATGTGTGTGTAGCTTTCGCTGCGATTGGAGTAGTATAGATTCGTATAGTCGAGTTTTTGTCGATCGAAGTTAATATTGGAAAGTCGTTCGTTTTTTTTCCTTCGACCATGGAAAACGTGCATAATGCAAGACGAATGGAGATGAATGCGCTAGTTTGTACTTTGCTGCGTATATATACCTACCGGGGGGGAGCTTTAAAAAAAATTTTTTTCCGAGGTTATAAAGGAGAGCATACGTGCTTCTTAAAGCCCGGGAATATGGCAACTTTTGCGAAACTTCTTTTTTTTTTCTCTACTCTCGCTTTTTGGTCCTCTTGCGCTAATAAATAACGAGGCTCCCGCTCGTAAAAATTTAGAGCTGTTCGGAGTTAAAATTACTTTCGAGAAACTTGGAGTGTGTGAAGAATAATTGTGTCGTAAATACGCGGGCTCTCGCTATATATTTTGCCGCGACTTATTTATTCAAATAATATGCACGGCCATCGAACGAATTATATAACAAATATAATTAAATATAATTGCACCTATAAGAGAATTACCACAATTTCCGTATGTATAGTTTTTCCGAGCTCGTTCCGCCCCGAACAATCTAAAAACGAAAAAGTATAACGCGTCGTTTCATTAAAATTATAGAGCGACTCCCGATGAAAAAAATAATCGACGCATTTTTCTGAGAACCTCCGTATAATATACGCGATCGGTTTATCGCTTAATCAGACCTCTCTCCCTCCTTCGACAGCCGGTACACGCACTCTATCTCTCTGCGAATGCGTTGCGCGAGAACGGCTCTCTCTCTTACTCTTTCTCCTCGAGAATAAAAAGGGGAAAAAGCTCGAACGACGAGAAGGCGGCTCGGCAAGAAACAGGTCCGTGCGGAGGAGGGGAGTAAAACAGCAGAAGCAGCATAGCCCACTAGCACCGGAAGAATGGTTTCTATTGCCTGAGAATATTGCCGTGAATATTGCGACGATACTTGGCAGCGACGACGACGAAGAAGGACGAGGGGGAACAGGACACAGTGAGAGAGAGAGAGAGAGAGAGAGAGAGAGAGAACGAGGGTCCGGCTGCTGTTGCAACGCGCTCGCGACTGTTTTCGAGGGGGTCCCTCCCGAAAATATATTTGGAGGCCCGAGCGCACCCGCTCGGCTCGTAAAAGCAAACGGCGAGAGCTGTCGCGCACTGTACACGCGGCGGTGGCGGAGAGAGAGATTGAGGTCCGAGCTAGTATATACTATAGTCTCTTAAGCGCCTGGCATTCCGCTTATTTCTCATATCGGCGGGCTGTTTATAACCCGCGATACTTAAATATCACTTCCGAATATGGCGAGCGCACCACCCACGCACACAGACACAACTAGCTGCGCTCGTCAGAGAACGAGCTGTGTGCGCATATAGGTATATCGATTTTCCAGACCTGCGCAAATTAACGAGCTGTGAAAAATAGAGATATAGGGAGAGAAAGAGAGATACGGGTAGTAACGTTTAATGGGGCCACGCCGACAGCTGCCTTTTGTATTGCAAATGATTTTGTAAATGGCCTGACGCGCGCCGGCTTTTATTGTCAGCTGTTATTTTAAATTGAATATTTTCGTCGCGCGAGCAGACTGCGCGCGTCTGTATTTGTAAACACATTTCGCCCGTGCTCTCCCTCTCTCTCTCTCTCTCTCGCTTTATTTGTGTTTACGTGAAACGGTCAACAGAGCGCGCGCTCTCGTTAGTTTGTTTGTTATAATCCTTAATTCGAAAACATTTTTCCATTCTGTGTGTATGTGTGTATTCGACAATTTTCACGCATCCTCTTTTTCTCTTCTATAGAAGACATATATATTATGTAATAAGGCTGGGAGCAGGGTACAAGATCGACGATGACCGATCACGACTGTTCGAAATATTCCGCAATCACGGAAAATAAGACGATTATCCAGAGTAAAAATTAAGCTCTCGAGTGGAACACTTATAAATCTTCCGCTTTTCTCTCTCCCGCTCTCCGGAAAATTCGATCCCAGGTCCCCCAAAGCAAACAAAAAGGATTCCCTCGGCTGAGAGCAGAGCAGAGCGGAGAGAAAAATGATTCCCCGATCAATCGCCGGTTTAGCGCAGGGAGGGAGAAAATGGCGCTTTAGAAAATTCATCGCTAAAACGAGCATAATATCAATTACTCGAGAGCGGCCAGATTTTAGGGATTAAAGATCCGAATAATTTTACGCGATTATGGGCCGCTACCGCTGCCGCTTTGGGGCTTATCTCTCAAGTTATAACGTCGTGGATATAATCTCTGATGAAATCAGCTCTCTCTCTCTCTCACTCTTTAGCCGTATAAGCCTAGCTCGCATTTCGCAACGCGCTCGCGTATAATTTTATCGCTATATACATATACATACACGCGCGCGCGCGCGACTTCCTTCTAGTATTATTCCTTCGCCGGGTAAATTAATACCGGCGATTGTATATAGCCAACAGCGCGCGCTATTTTCGGCAGCTCGCGTGCGTGCATATCTCAACGGTCTTTGGCTGCAGAGAATTTGCATGCTCGCGCTGAAGGGGAAAAAATAACGAAGACTCGCTGCAGCAGCAGCTTCGATGTATAACGTATACTATATATATATAAACACCTCGAGTAGCGGGTGCAGTAGTCGTTGGGAAAAAGAAACATCGGCGAGAGTTTCTTCGTCTCATCGTTTTATTCTTCATCAAGCATCAGGCGACTCACTCTCTCTCTCTCTCAGCGTTAATTTAAACATTGCCGCTCGCGCGCTACACGTCTCCGTCGCCAGTACTGCATTTCCATACTCGAATATCCGGTATATACGCAGCAGCAGCAGTGTTTTATAAGTGTGTGCAGAGGGAGAAAGAAAAGAGATAGAAGGAGAGGAGAGAGATAGAAGCAAATCACGGGCTGCACCGTCAGCAGCGCGGTTCTGCGAGCCCGTATTGTCTATGGTGCGGCGGCGGAGGAGCGAGCGAGTGTTGTATATAGCGTAGCCCTAGCTGCTGCTCGCTTTCGCGCTAGCTGCGTACAAACGGCGCGGCCTCGCAACAGAGACAGCTAATTATTTAGACACGCTTGGTCGCCACCCCATCGATCACTCCCACGCCGCGCACACACCCTAATACCATATACCGGCGCACCCCCCCCCCCCCACACGCGCGCACAGACACAAGTTTCGAAACTAGTCTAGTACAGCCCAGGACGATATGCTCGCACTTAACCAAATGCGATCGACTTGTTGGTTTGCTCGCACGATGAAAGCTGTATAGATACGGAATTTGCGCGAAAATAATTCGCCGCAGTGGGAAACAATACAGCAGCGGACAACGGGTGTCGCGCGTCACACGTTACAGCGCATCAAGGTGTGGAAAAAGCGCGCGCGAACGACGAGAGAAGAAAAAGAAGCGAAATAGATATGGCGCGCGGCTGAAGGTGGTTGATTTTAATTTCACGGAGCTGCCTTCGGTTACGCTCGGCACACAATCCACCTGAGTGCTCAGCTCTTATATATACATATATACTCCCTTGCGCATCACGCGTACATACACAGACACACGTATATACAGAGTGCAGTTACGTACCGGGTGCTCCTCTAATTTGCGAATCGCATAAATTTTCCAGCCAGCAGCCGGAACTTTCCTCGCTGCGCGCGAGCGCGAAGGAATTTCGGCTGGTGAACTATGTGCCGCAGCAGCCGCTCGCTGCACGCGTGTGTATCAGGCCGGTCAACTGCGCTGTGTATAAATTTTCTCTTGCGCGCGCGCGCAAACAATGACGCGCCGCCGCCTCGACACGAATTATGCTTTATTAGGCGTCGTTGAGTCGTCGTTGTCTGTGTACGTCTGTGTAGGTTAGGGGTAACAACAATTACGCACCGCGTGTGCATGCGGGCACTCGAAGAGCTGATGCTATAGTATACATACTAGAGTGGCGGCGAGGTGCGCAGCTCTCTCTCTCTCTCTCGTACAACAAACTCGACCGGTCATTACGTGCACAAACAGAATGCATCGCGACCTATTTCCTAATGGCGAGCGTGTGCGTGTGTGCTCGTGTACTGCTACATTTGCCTTGTGTGCATTCTCGTTACACAGCCTGCAGCAGCCTTGCTTTAATGATTTCTGTTGTTCTCCCTCTACCGGCTCTTCGAGACTAATTGTTTAATGCGATATATATTGCGCTTATATGACTGATGTTCCTTTTCCAACGCGGCGAATGTAAGATTAATTTTAAAGCGTTGTACAAGAAATACGTAAATTTTGTGCATTACACCGCGCGTTTTGAAATACTGCCTGTAAGCCGGGGAAATTCGAGAAGTCGGCGTAAAAATATCGTAAAACCGCAATATTGATGAACGTTACCTCAGCAGTCATGTTGTATATGAAAAAGTTCTATTTGAAATTTACGGTATAATCTTGAGCAAAGCTTCGCGGCTTATCGATTACGGCCTCTCTTTTTTCGGAAAACTTTATTACGTATATATATATATATATATATATATATATATATATATACGCGCGCCGAGAGGCAAACCTGCACGGAGCACACAAGACTTTTACTGTTTTATTATCGGTACTATATAGCAGCGCGGGGAGGCAAAGTATATTTTTCTCGTTTTTACCTTTATAAATTGATTCCAGCCTCGTAAAACTCACCACCAATCTCCATCGCGCGGGACGTTATACAGAGAGCGCGCGCGCGCGCGCCCGAGAGAGAGAGAGAGAGAGAGAGCCGATCTGGTTACATTCCTCGCCGTTTATTGCACTGAAATCTGATCGCTGCTCCTCTCTACTCTTATTCGTATACGGTTACCTACAAAAGTTCATAACTCCTCCCATTGCGATATGCAAGCTCGTAAAATTTCGATTTGCTCAAATTTTCGACACATCGAGAACGAAGACAAAAAAGAAGAAGAAGAATATGCTGGTTTCGAATCAGAGCCGAGCAATTACTCTTGAAAAGTAGAGAGCATTTTCCCCGGAATAATGCGCAATCGTCGATCCTCTCGAGCGCTATTTGATCTCTCCTCCTTGGCTGCACGTAATCAGTTGCGCCGTCCACTCGAAGAATTTTCATCGCAGTAGAGTATAGCCGCCGCTATAGTACTATATATACACTCCTTTCATCCTTATTCCCTCTGACCGCCCCGTATAGATCGCGAAATTAATCTCGATCGCGTGCCGCCGTTAAAAACCGCCTCCGCAAGAGCGAGCTACTGTGTACTTACCTTATCGACTGGCGCAGCCTCGTATAAGTGCGTGGCTGCTCCGTTCGGTCGACCGGCTCTGCGCCCGTCGTATACACTGTCTTGCGTTACACGGGATTTTTCATACCAGCTGCTTCGAGAAAAATATTTGCCGCGTACTCGTCTAGCGCAAAATTGCTTTTAGTGCTCTCGTTGTACGTGAGACACCGAACCCAAGGGGGATTACGATTTAATAGCCGTCGCTGTCGTCGTCCTCCTCGTCGTTGTCGTAGTCTATGCTGTATTGCGTATATATAAACACGAGTAGCTCGCGCGCACGTACACACACACTCGCACACATACACAGGGAGTATGGGCCCGCGTGTGTTATTTGCCCGCGTGATTATGACGGAAGTGCAAATAAGTCGTTTGCATTGGCCTCTCGGCTCTATATAGGCTGTCGGTCTATATGTGTGTCGATATATGTGTATGCGCGGTGCAATAGTACGCGCAGCCCCCTTTCGAGATCGTAGCGACGGTCCGGCCTTCTTACGCTTTTTTTTCTCTCTCTATCCTCTCTTCGTCGTCGTGCCCTTCCCCATCAGCTTTTGTTTGGTCGCCGGCCGAGAAAACGCTGCTATACGGAGAGCCGCGAGCATATATAGGGGCTCGTAGGAGTAATCAATGAGCGCGTTTTTCACCCAAGACGCGAGAGCGCGACCTGCTCTCGAGTTCCAGCGGAGTATATAGTAGGCTTCTTTTCACATATGGGAATTTCATAAGCCGCGCTCTGACACTGGTCATTACGTATTCATTCTTGGGGGGATATACGCTTGGCTTTTTTTTCCTTCTCGTCGGCGTCTTTTTTTCGGAGAGGCTATAACCCCTTCCTCGTCGTCTTTCTGGATTGTGACCGAAATGATGGTTCTCAAGCTACGGGCGCGACTGACCGGTTTGCCCGGGACTTTTTTCCCTTCGTTTTTCGCTTCGATGAAAGTCTCGGGTTATACGAAACTATTTGGGAAAGGGGAAGACTAAAGGAGAGCCTTCTAGAATATATATAGAGAGGAGAAAAGATTTTCAATGATTATCGAGAGAGAGAGAGAGAGAGAGAGAGAGAGAGAGAGAGAGAGAGAAACAAATTCTGACGCCTTTTGTTTCGACCGAGCTATTGTGCGCACACGCCTCAAATTGAATGTACGCACAGCGCGCAATACCGAATTGTTTGCAAAATTTCATCAACAACATCGCGTGACGTTGATGCATATCGACGTAGTATAGCGAAAGAGTATCCCCATAATCAATATATACGCGCGCAGAGCCATATAACTAAACTTCAATGTCGTAATAGTGGCAGCAGCAGCATCAGCCACTGCGATAATTGACGTTAAAGGGCGCCCACAGTGCAGAATAGCACAAAGTGGAGAGAAAAGAAATATTACGCACGTAATGCGTTTCGACCCGAGCTTTATGGCTCGAACATCCTCGAATCCCGAGCGATGAATTCCACACTGTAAAACAATGCAGTTATATGCAGCGCGCTCTCGCGAGCACGTGAAAACTTATTAATGGCCGCACTAATTCTAGCGGATCAATGATAGAAAGAGAGAGAGGGGGGAGGGGGGTGAGCCGTTCTCACGCTAAAGACCAAACTAACTGCATAAATCCAAATGAACTGATACGCTCGCGCGCGTGTTATATAGATATACGCGCGCATAATTAGCGCACTTTTCTTTGTTGCGATATAATACACACGCTCTCGGTTCAAAAGCTCGCCAGCAAATATTTGGCTTATTTCGCAAGATCGCATATTTTAATTTTCCTACTCGAGCTATTATCCCGGCTCTGCTGCCCGTAAATCGGCGAAATTGTACACTCGACGTGTATCTGTATAAGCGGGAGTTCATAATTCACTTTGACGCATTGCCGAGTCTTGTAGGCTGCTCTGCAGCAGTAGTAGTAGCAGCAGCAGCCGTGTATCAAGGAATTAAATGTTTAATTAACGCGCAACACACGGACGACGTTCGCGCATATAACGAGGATAAAATATACAAACGTTTCGAAAACTGGTTTTACGCGCCTTGCGATTATGAGTCGCGAAAATGTATATGGTATAAATTATGTATCCCAGAAGAAGCTTGCGTACGAAGAAAAAAGTGCGAATACTATTGATGCACAGAAGCTATACGTACAGGCTTTCCCACGCAGCAGCAGCAGCAGCAGCAGATCATTTGCCAGTCAATCGCATCGGATTGAAAGTGTCGTCGACGTCTCTGGGATAATGTAACCCGCACGTTTTCCTCCCGCGCGAAAGCTACCAGCAGCACCTATAGGCTAACGACTTTCTGATGAGGCCTCTGCACTCCCTCCTAATGGACTCCTCATCCTCGCGCTCTATCTTTCCTCTCCTGCACACGCTGCTGCTGCTGCTGCTGCTGTCCCCTCCATATTGATCTCTCCCCCGAGAGTCCTCTCTCTTCTTCCTCGTGAAACCTTTTATGCATTATATATGCGGCCGAGGTGTCGCTCGCGGACGGCTTTCGGAATTTTTCCCACCCGCGCGCTAGCTCGGGCAAAACTGATGCATGAATAAAGGCGAGTAGCGCGCGCGCGTTGATAAAACTCACCGCCAGCCTTTTAGGTATGCGCTTCGTAAGGGGAATCATTTTTTTTGCCGCGATATTGTGCGATATAAGGATAGCTTTAAACCTACGTTGAGCTGTATTGTTAATCCATAACGATATCCTCCTGCTGTTTTCGGGCATGAGCTTTAACTTGCGAAAACAGACATAAAAGTGAAACCGCTATTTGTACAGCTGCGTGTCGGACAGTCATCTCGACGACTGCCTAACCAGCTATATGTCTCGCTCAGTCTCGCGCGGCAGCAGTTGTACGACTGGGAGTGTATAGGAAAAAGGACAAGAAAATACCCTCGTATTTCAGCGAGTTACGTATGGATAAAAACGTATAAAATGTGAATTTCAAAAAGTCATCCGGTTGAAAGGCTTTCAGTAGTCGTCCGTGCGCGGGGGGGAAGCACTGCAAAGCGACGACTGGCGCGCGAGGCAAATAAATCGATTCGCGGCGGGCGAGCGGGGCAAGAGAGAGAGAGAGCTACCCTTGTTTTTTCCGCTTTTACCCTTCAACGGCGCGCCGGCGTTTGGCTTTTAAATTGAGGTCATATTTTTATTTGAATAAAGCGCGCCGCCTCGCCCTCCGCGACACATCCAAAGAATCACTTTCCGCGCAATTATGAAATGCGCGTGAAATATAGCGCTCTGCTAATGCTTTCTACTACGCTCTCCGAGTGAATTCCACGTGTACACTGCGGCCTGTAGTATATTGGGCATAAAAGTTTTATTTTCGTTGTCTGCACGTTGAATAACTTGAGGCTCGAATAGAATTTTAATCAGGATCTCTCTGTGTGGTTGTAGCGTACGCTCACGAGTGCTGGTATGTCCTCATTAAGTTACCGCTGATTGTGACCCTCCCCGTCGGTCCCTAATTTATATCTCTCTCTCTCTCTCTCTCTCTGCTTGGGACATTAGCATTTTATATTCGATGGTTTGAATTATTTAAAGCTAGTTGTAAGTAGTAAGTGCAGTTCGTTTTAATTCGAGGGCGAGCTTTAACGGAGTAGTTAATTTTTTTCGTTTAAAAAGCTTTTCGTAATAATTCACTGGAAGTCGATGAAAATTCGATTTTTCGAAATACTTCGTTCGCTATGCAATCTGCGGATGGTGTCAAAATTTGCTTTAATTTATACAAGCCCAACCTCGAGCCCAACGTTCTCCTCTATACAAAATAGCAAATCGAATAAAGGCGACTTTGCTTTTCATCTATCGTTCATCGTTATCGCTTCGAATGTACCGGCTGGATCGAGTGAAAAAAGCACAGCAAAATTGTCGGATGCTCGTAAAATTGGTTTCGCGGGTCAGCACTGTTTTAGTGCACTCTAGCGTTTTCGACCATTAGAGCGTCGAGCGGCGACGATGTGCGCCTCGTGGAAAAGCAACGACGGCGCATCGAAGCATCAGCGGAGAGAGAGAGGAGGTGAATTATGAAACAACGTGTTTAATGACGCGCCGGATTCAACCTGCCGTAAATTTCGAGCTCGGCCGTCCTCGGAGAGGGTTCGGAGGAAACTTTTAAAGCGTTTCTCTCTTCGGCACCGTTGCTGCACTCGGGCGTTTCGCCCTTTGCTTTCGCAGAGTCGGCTCTTCTTCTTCCCAGGCGGCCGATTCTTATATAAATAAGCGACCCCGATATTTTAGGCTTGAATTAAAAGTCAAGGCTTTTTTAACTCTCGGAGGTGATCATAGCAGTGAGTTATGTATATTTTAATGCTTGAATAATTGAATCGTACTGTAAAATATATTTATTCACAGTAATTATTCCGATCATCGAGGCTCGTACATTTTTTTACCATCCCAGAGCGACGCGTCCGCGTTCGTTGCATACTCTGGGCAACAGCGGCGACACAGCGCAGCCGTAGTACATAACTGTATGCCGCTTAACAGACTCTCTTCCCTTTCTTTTTTTTCACACAGCCCACACTATACAGCTCCAGCTCCTCCTCGTGCTGCTCCCTCCATTCGCCGACGTCGTCCTCGGCTTCTGAAATTAGAAAACTTTTTATGTGCGCCAATTTTTAACCAGCACGCTCTCTTCAACGGTAATTACTTTTTAAGCTTCTCTTTTGCATATTATCTTGGACGACGTGGGCGAGTACAAGCCCGGCCGGTACACCGCCGCCTCGGCGATATCCTCTTCCTCCACAGCAGCTTTGCCGTTCACCGCAATTTGTACATGCTTCGTCTCTCGTCACTCGCTCTATAGTATTATACGCGAGCGGGTATCTATATACGCGCGCACACACAGCTGAGAACCGTCATAATGGCCGCGCGCACTAAATAACGCGCAGTTCTGCTTTATTAATGCTCGTTACAAGCGCGCGTGCGAGGACGAACCTAAATTGGAATGACTGAAAGTTGCAGCTGCTAATGCTATATACCCTGTGAGTGTAAGTAGTGCGAGTAGAGTAAGAGAGCTTTGTGGCGCTGTCGCGACTCCGCGATATGGTTTCGCCGCTGTCTGTCTGTCTGTCTGTCTGTCTTTCTCATCCGCGGGGGAGAGAGGAAACTGCCATTCGAAATGATTAAATGCACCGCGAGCGAGCGCGGAGAGCCCTGGAATCGGCTTTTTTATTTTCGAAGAGGAGAGAAAGAGAGAGTTGGGCGAAAAAAGTTTGATCGTTAAAGTTTTTGCCCGATTTTTTACCGCTCGCCCGCTCGGGGATCTTTCGGGGTATTTTTAATGAACGCGAAGGTCGTTGCTGGCTGAGTTTTTCGAGTTTTATGGATTTTTTTATTTTTCAAACTTTTCATTCCGTGCGCGAATTTTTTAATTTGTCACGAGAGCTCGTTTGAAATCACGTGGATTAAAAAGTTGCTACAATATGAGATATCGACCGATGCCTACGGTAAATATTTATAGAAACACTCGCGACTCCGGAAATGTATACTAATAATATCGAATGACGCGATAGTGAAAAAGTTTGTAAAAATATCCAGCGAATTCAACGGAATTTTTCAAAGCTCGCTCGAAAAGCGAAGTATATAAACAACGCTTTTATCCACTATATAGCGCTCGCGTAACGGAGAGGTATACACACGCGCGGTGGGCTTTAAGGTGAAAGAAAAACAAGCCCGGGGTGTACAATTACGCGGTTTTCACAGCGGTTTCCAGTCCGAGCCTGCAGCGGCAGTATAGCCCGCGACTCGGCTACGGGATTCTCCCGCGCTGCTGTATATAGCTTTCGCCGTGATTTTGTTATGCTCGCCGGAGCACCTCTCGCGCTGTATCCCCGTCAGAAACGCGATCGTCGCTCAAAGTGTGCCGCTGCGCTGGGAAATAAAAACGACAATGGTCTCTCGTATAACGTTCGTTAACCATATAGCGTTTCTTCGCGCAGTCGTCAAATCTTTTCGCTTCGATAAATATACACAACCGCTTGTGCGTATACAGTACTGCGATATTATATAGAGAGCGGGCAGAACAACGACGAAGCGAGATCCGTTACGTCTCCGCCGCGCATATACGTAGAGGCGCGCAAACAGGTAGGTCCTTTGCTCCGCAGTTTCTATCCGCGAATAATCAAAGGCAACAGCGATTTACAAGGTCTTGAGCCGGGCGCCCGGCAAAAGAGAGATATAGTTATATGTAACCGTGTATAAACTCACTGCGCAGACGTTTCTCGTTAGTTTCGACGCACGCGCGAGTAATTACCCCCTCCGGTAAATTAATTAACCGATTCTCCGAGTCAGGTGTGCGATTGGCGAATTTATAGCGTTAATAAACAAGGAAATTAAAGCCGAGACAAAAGGTCATTAGTGACGGTTAAGGATAACGAACTGCTCCTCGCGCGCGTTAAAGGGCCTGGCCCATTTAACCCTGTGCGCGAGCGAGTTCGCGTCGTATATATATACACACGGCGGTGGGCGCCACCGCACTCGGCTATAAATAAGAATTAATTCCTTCCCTCTCCTCCTCCATAGTTCTTAAGCTCACCTGGTGCACACACACACACACACACACACACACACACACATGCACCACACGGTGTTCTCTTCGTCGAAGCAACCTGTGTGTACAAGATACAGTTTGCTCCACTGCTACCACTAGCTGCTCTTGTCTTTATATATCATATAGGAGCGCGCGACTGATTTATTTATAACCTCGCCACGACGACGTGATGAGATTTCCGATCACGCGGGCACCGGTTATTACGTATGGGATTTCCGCGAGGATTCTATCCTATCCGCAGTCCGCGCATCGAGATCTTCCCGTTTTACCGCGCGCGCTACTATATACTGCTACTCCGCGATATTCGAAATTTTCTAATTTTCCCTTTTGTGCGCTCGAGGGGGCCGAGCCCGCGAGATGATTATATCTCGATGAACGCTTTATCCGATTCAATCGCTGCGCTGCGCGAAATGGATTTTTTTTACTTTTCGCTGCTGCGCGGATATACCATTAAGAGGGAATTCGATTAAGTTCTCTATTCACAGTTTCAATGTTCGCGGCGGGAGTATATCGCCTTGTGTATATGTATAGGAATGAGATTTTGTCTCGATATAAAGCATGTGCGTATATATATACAATCTCGTAATTTTCAATATTGATCGTATCTTCTCTTTTCTGTTACAGGTGAGTGATCGCAGCCGATTCGAAGCATAAGTAAAGTAAGATTAACACAGTCCGAACAATTTCTCGGCAACTCGAGCCGTTGTCATTGTCGTCCTAATTACGATAGGATATATAATACAGGCAAGCGTCGATATATAAGCAACAAGCGCGCGCGATATCAATAGCCGTTCAATAAGCTCGGTCGAGTTTGCACGGCTCAACGAAGCATGCGCGGATAGTAGCAACGAGCCGTGGCAGCAGCAGCAGCAGCAGCTCAAGAATCGGCTTTTTAAGCTCGCGTCGAGAAATTGCTCGGGAAAGTTGAGCACGCATTAGATATGATCCGCGTAAAAAGAGCGGACCCTGCGCGAGTTTACGGTTATTACGGAAATAGCTGAGATTCCAGCCAACCCGTCGTGCGCGTTCCGAGCGCCGCGGCGGCGCAACTCTTAATGCCGGCGAGCCGAGTAACCGAGACAATTGACGTAATTGAAACTTCGTTTGCGGGCTCGCTTGCTTGCTTGCTTGCTTGCTTGCTTGCGCCGGCCTTAACTTTGTATTGAACTTTCAATAAGTCTGCCTCTTAATTGCAGTCTGACTTTGGCTTAAGACGTCTGCTCTGGCTGTGCAGCCGACTACGTCGTCTCATCCCTTCGTCTGTCTATATTATATATCTATAGCAGCCGCTGCTTTTCTTCAGCTTCTCTCGCACACTCTTATTCTCGCGCACGCGCACTTTCACCGCCGCCGACGAAGAAGAAGATGAATACTATGAAACTTGTGTACTCGTCGAATCAATCCCGTACGCGTTTCTCTCGCAAGCTCTTTTGAGTATTCAATGAGGCTTTCGAGTATAAGTAAATGGTTTGCTTATTCTCCGCGCTCTCTTTGCTTTCTTATTATACCTTATCGTTTTACGTTCTATAAATGCTTCGTAATCGCGACGTTCGCACTCCGAAGCGCGAAATGAATATTCCCGGGAATAACAGACGGAAGATTGTGAAAGAGGTATATACTATTTATTATTCTGCGACGGTGAAAATAGTAAAACACCCCCTTATAAGCATTAACATTGACTTTCTCATATACGCATCTGCCGATCCGCGCACTGCCTCCGGGCCGTCAGATAGGGTCTCTTCCCCACGGCGGAGATTTATGCTCCTCGGCATACAGTAGCAGCAGCAGTGAGTAAGTAGAATATTTTCCGACAAAACATCCCGGCCGCGCGCATATCTCACGTCAGATTGAAGCATTTCGCGCGGCGTCGGAGCGTGGAAGTCGTGAAAAATGGAGAGACGCGCCGTCGACGACCCCCGATCGAGATGTCATTATTGCTGACAGAAAAATGGATAAATACGCCACGGGCCAATAATAGCGCCCTTCGAGCTCGCCTATGTATATATATACGAATGCCTGCCGGGGGTATGATGCCGGTGGAGTATATTTTATATATATACAGGGTCGACAGGAGGATCTAGTCAGGACGTCTGTCCCTTTGTGTCCGGCGAGTACCTCAGACGATTACTCGGATTTGTCGGATAAACCCTCAAATATACGCACACGCAGTAATGTACTTATCGCCGCTGATTGAATCGCACTCCAGTATATATACGACGAAACACACGCCCGATGACATTAATATAAGGCAAACTGCGTAAAACACACACACACACAGAGTTGAAAACTCGTAGATCCGCGCGCTCTCTCTCTCCCTCGACAAAACCAACCGGCACTCGAACTTCCGAAAGAAAACTTGAAAAGACAAACGTTTGAACACGCTCTTATAGCAATCGAAAGCATTCTCGCTGCAGCGGTAGCCGAATGCAGTCGCATTTTTCGCGCGGACTTCCAAATGAACGCCGATAAATTCCTATCGCGCGCAGCTTCGAAACATCTGGGCAGTGTTGACGGTAGAACCCCGCCGAGTGAGATTCCTGGGAACATTGTGCGAAAAGCCGGCGTGTATACATGTATATGTGGCTTATACTCGCCGCATTCCCGAGTCGCTGCTGTGTGCGGAGACAGCGGCGTGCATTGTACACCGGGCGGACGATCGACCCCTCGATAAAGGATATCAGTTAAGGAGGAGGTATAGGATGTGCCTCGCTCTCTCTCTCTCTCTCTCTCTCTCTCTCTCTCTGTCTCTCTCTCTCTCGCTCCCCCGGCCTTTCTTTTGCAAAGAGACGCATCTTTTCTTCGCCGAGAGAGGGAGAGGCGCTTGTCATCAACTGCTGCGAGTATTAGATATCAGCTCTCTCTTTTCTGTCTCATAAGGGACTGTGTATATGTGGAGCGCGCGTGTGTCTAGACGTTTTTTTTCTTCGGTCTTTCAAAGCAACGGCTTTTTTCTTTCTTAAAGCCGAACTGCTCTCCGGGCTAGCATCGGTAAAGAAAAACGTAACAGGTCATTCGCGAGGGACATCGGCGTAAAGAATCTTTTAATATCTCTTAAAATTCCTGGCGTGTCGGGGAGAGAAAAAAGGAGGCAAAATGTCAATATAGCGTATTGAAAATTTATATACTCGCGTGTATAGCAGAGAAAGATCCCGCGCCGCGGCGAGCGAGGAAAGAAGAAGAAGAAGAAGCAGCAGCAGCCCGTGGCGCTCGAAGTAATAAAACAACGTTTGAAGTCCGGCAAATCATAAATCTTTAAAGTCCTTTGAGGGGAGCAAAGTGCACCTATCCGCGATGCTCATGCAATTTCGATTTTCATTTCGCAACGCCGCCGCCGCCGCCGCTTGGGGCAAAACGAGATTTTCTGCCCTGGATTTCGAGCGAGACAAACTTCTCTACCCCTCTTTCTTTCTTTTCTTCCGACGACAGCCATTGAAAGACGTTCAAACCTAATTTTTGTAACGTTAGAAAGTTGTGCGAGCTCTCGGGATCCGATAATCCGGGGATGGGCCGTCGTCGTTTTCTTCTTCTCCGCGAAAACTCGTTTCTCTCTCTCTCTCTCTCTCTCACTCGCTCTTACTCGTACGTGCCGAAGCCACCATGAAATTCTCATTTGACGCCGTTCAAATGTCGATGCGCGCCCTATAGCATTCTTTTATTTTCCTCGTCTCTCGGCCTTGACTGAATATCGCGGTCAACTTTGCAGATTCCCCAGTGTATAAATCCTGCGACTGATGCATATATACGCAGTAAGCTGCTCTTGGGAATACTCTCTTGATAAAACTGTCATTTATATCCTTAACGCACGACGTATTCCGCTAAAAGCTTCTGGTAGATTAATGGTTGGCGCATAAACAGTATATAAATTTTACGTTGATTTTTAATTAAAAATTAACACTGCGTATCAGGTTTGCTTTATTAAATTCGAATCCGAAAAGCTCTCCCGCCGAAACACGTATGTGTAGAAAATCGACATTCACTCATTTGCGTGACGTACGTCCACCGGAAAATAAACATGATTCACCCAAGTATGAAAAGCCGAAGTATAAACGCCTTTGAAAAGATGATTAAAAATTCTTGGTATTATCCTCCGTACTAGTGCCCAGTGCATCGAAAGAACCATAATCGCAGCACACACACACGTATGCTGACTGGAATATATAAAAAAAATGGGGAATTCCAAGCGCGTATGTATATTGGCGCAAATATCAATCACCGATATCGCCTCGACGTGGGCGGGCGACGGAGAGAAAGAGAGAGAGAGAGAGAGGGGTGATATCAACAGATGGTGCTTCGCCGTGACAGCTGATTTACCCTCGGAGAAGCAGGACGAGTCAAAGCTCGGCACTGAAAAACGAGCGAAAAAAAGCGCGCAGGCAGGCAGGCAGGCGCGAGAAAAAGCAGGCAGCGAGTAAATGATCGTCGATTAAAGTGTCCCCCGACTGGACAGGAGCGCGCAGCACACCGGATTGACAAATGGACCGTGAGATTTGCATTCGTTGCAAAGTCCTCGATTCCGAGCGATGCGCATATAGCGAGACACTATATACTCTCGGCTTTTCGACTACGAAGGAATGTGTACAGCCGCGCCCTTTCGGCGTCAATTAGCGTCTGTCGAGCGCCGTTTGAATCTAGCTTCTTATTCCTCTTCTTCTTCTTCTTCTTCTTCTTGGCCTTCGCCGATGCCTTAATCTCCGACTCCGAATTAGTCCGTCTCGATATTTAACTGAGAGAGAAAGAGAGGCGTGGAGTTGGCAGCCTGGCGTTTTCTATGCTGTGTCTATATATACTATCGAAGAGTGAACTTTTGTCCGCCGCTTCGACGTCGATACCCGCAATTATATAACTCTTTTTTCCATTCGCAAGTATTATTTCAATTAGCCTTTGATCCATTGAAATCCGTATAGACGAGGCGTTTACAAACTTCTCAACTTCATCTGCAGTTTTCCTTTTACGCGCCGCGTGGCGATGGTCTCGTCGCGCGCCTGCACTCGCGCACCCAATATAACAATAGAGCTTTGTCGCTCTCGCGTTGCAGCGTTTTTATTTTGCCCGAAGGTAGAAACGCGTGACGACGAAAATTAAACAGCGAGAGTCAGGTGGAATAAAAAGCAATTCGAGCGACTGAAAGGAAAGAGGTTAAGCGTGGGTTTTTTATTTTTGCTCTGATTGGGTGACCGAGACCCGGAATTATTCAATTGGTAGCATTATTATGGTTACTTTGTATTATACGAGCTCGCATGATTGGTGCGCGCGTAATTTTGGGCGCTAAATATTTGAACCTTCAATGTTCACGGCTCTTTGTCGTCGCGTCTCCCCCATGAAATACATCATTATTAAATCCAGAAAATTAATAACAAGCTTTCCAACTACTTAAAAATAGAATATAATATTCAACCCCGAGCTTGAAGTAAAACGCCGCTTTTTGAAATACGGACTGCGAAGATAAGTACCGTCGTCGCTGCGTTGGAGAAATTCAATCGAAAAGGTCGTCCGAAGCAAGCAATTAAAGCTTGTTGTTTGAGAAGGAAAGTGGATTTCTTTATCGAGCAAGAAAAGAAGGAAAACGTTTAGCACGCTATATTCCCGTACACACACACACACAGCACCCCCGCGCAGTGTCTGCGTGACGAGCCGGCTCGGAAAGATCCTCCTTCCTCGCATTGTCTATATACACAACAGCTTTCTCCACCGGCTTTCTTCCACTCTCATTCGGATTTTCTTCTATTAATCCGACGGGCTGCGTCTCGCTTCTTTTCCCCGTCCCCGCATTATCTCGAGCTGCTCTTATTTCCTTCATCTTTTTTTCTCGATTATTATCGCGCTAGCCTTGCCGACGTTTTTTCAATTTCCCCCCCCGAGTCGTCCCATTCTGTATTCCGACTTTTTTTTCGTTCTCTTAAACTCTCCGCGTGTATATACAGATATTAGCGCCGAGTATAACGGTTATGCTATAGTAGGGGCGGCGAAATTACCGGCTTGTTTGTAGCGCGCGGCAGCTTCCACTTTCGAGTTTGACTTGGCGAATTTTCATTTGAGTAGACGAGACACCCGCTCCGAGTACGCCGCGACAGTTTGTTGATCGAAGCTGCGAGGAATAAGAACGAGTCCGCTCTTTCGTTCTTTGGCGAAGGCGCGTCTATGTATAGGCGAAGCACTCCTTCATTTTTTTCTTCGGACTGTAAATTAATCCTTAGAATTTTAAGAAAATCAGGGTGAATGTACCATATCTTTTAACGAAGGTCTGCTGCGCGCTGCAGTCTACGCCGTGCGAGCAAAAAAAAGAGCCGCGGCGCTGCAAGAAAATTAGCCCCTCAGAGAGCGTGTATAACTCAAAAGAAACGACTCGCACGTTCCCGGGGAAAAAGTCTCCTGCGGCGCACTAATTTGAAAATATTACGAAGACACGTTTTGACTTTGGAATTCAGCGACAACGAGCGAGCTAGCTAGCCCGCGGTATTTCACGAGTCTTTCTCTCGCAGTCGATCCGATATTCACCTCACACGCTCATTTTCTCTCTTGCCGCACGGCTCGCGGTGCAAAGAATATATATATATATATAAGGTGCACCTCGCTCGACGTGTCTAAAAATTTGTAGCCTCCGCGTAGTCGTCGTCGCATCGCGTCACCGCGCGAGAGTGGAACTTTGCGGGAGAAAGAGAGAGAGAGAGAGAGAGAGAGAGAGAGAGAGACAAATTCCTAGCGCGGCTCGTTTAAAACTCCCGGGGCGCGAAAAGTTGCGCGCAAGTTTCGACGGCAATACTAATGAGGACTTTGCGAAGCCGAAGATGCTGCCAATAGCGCGGATATATATTTCCGCACGTCCGAGCGGTCTTCATGTTTGTTTACGGAAAAAAGAGGGTTGAGGCCGAGTTCCTTTTTTTTTCGCGCCGCTCTCCTGCGCCATCAGAGAGTTTCCAAGGTATATAGTCCGGGCAATAAATTTCACCGGCGCGGACCTCGAGTCGTGCTCTGTCGCCCTTTTGCTCCTTATTTCCAGGAGGGGAACGAGCAAGAGAGAAAGAGAGAGAGTTTTTAACTCTCGTAACTTTGTTATTTATGTGCGGCACGCGAAGAAATAGATTTTTCAACTGCGGGGCGCGCGGGGGCCTCTTTCTCGCGAAAGCTGTCGCGCCCGCCCTGCTTTTTTCTGTTTCTCTTTCGCTACTTTCCTCTCTGGGACGCGCGACACTTGCTAAGATCCGTTAAGGCCTTATCGAATTCAGATTCACCGGCTCGCCGCCTCTAATTAACCGATAAATCTATCTTTCGAAACTTTCAGCCCTCTCACTCGCTCGAGACTTTTCAGCTACGAAATTTATAGCTTTTAAAGCTAAACGGATGCGTGTTCTTTTCAGCCCTCCTACCCCGTACTCCGTATAGGTATATTTTGCTTCTTTTCATTTAGCAGCAGGTGAAATGACGTAATTTCGTAAGCAAAGTTATATCCGCCGTCGAATCTTAATAGTATTAGCGCTCGAGCTTGCGAGCTTTTGAGAGAACCGCAGCAGCAGCAGCAGCAGCAGCTCGAGAGAGATCTGGTTTTTAAAACTTTTAATAAATTGCCGCAAAGTGCATCGGGCTCGCACGTGCATGAAACTTTTATCGCCTAGTCCTTTCCCCGCCGAGCAATAAAGCCAAGAATAGCCTCGGGCGAGCATCGTTAAATGCGAAAAACTAAGTGGATATGCGTATATAGGAGTTATAGAACACGAAAAATCACTGAGGAGCTTCCGCATACAGCGAAGAAGAATAGGAAAATAAGTATATATCTACGGATTCGCGCCTAAAGCTTCGCGTGCGCTACTGCTATATTATTCGCTTATCGTTAATGCCGAGCTTATGCAAACCGGAGCCAGAGAGTGAGAGAGCACAGCCCGAGGCGTCAGGAGGATGTACAGGTGTAGCTCGCTCGTCTCTCCCCTCGCGCGCGGAAAAGGGAAGTATATATATATATATATATATATAGTTGCTGCTGCTTCGCAGGTTCATTCATACGCGCGCGCGCGCGTATTTGTACGCGGGGCCCGGGTGGCTTCGTGCATTATTGAACAAAGCACTCGCGCGCCTGATCTTCTCGCCGAGAGAAAGCCTTGCCATCCATCTCTTTGATGCTTGCAAGCGCGCGCGGGCGCGCATCGATTTCTCAAAATCTCGCTGAAACTTTTATGATTAGCCTCGCTTCGAGCCGCCTCCGCGGTGGAGAGAGAAAAGCTATAGCTGGGAATGCGAAAAGCTATGAGGATTTCTTTATGCGCGCCGCCAGAGGGATGGAAGATTCTTCTTTTGGGAGGGGGAGGGGAAAAAGTTGCGGTCTCGGTCGAGCTGAAAATAGTTTTGCATAGTTCGCCTACTCGGAGATTTTTGTGGATTCGAATGTGTCCAAAGTGATAAGGGAGATTTTCTGCTTTGCTGAATAATGCAAAAGTTTCTCTTGAGTGTGCGTGTGTATATGTATATATATATGTAGCCGTTTGAGACGAAGAAGTTGATGCGTCCTTTATTCTATATATATATATACAACTGTCTATTATTATAGACAACGCTTTTAATTTATACATTTCTCGCTAATAAAACTGCCAAGCGGGAGAGCACACTTGTATACGATACACGTATCTGCAATCATTTTTCCGAAATTTCACCCTCCTGCACGACTTTTTCCGGATTCGCCTCTATATATACAGCATTCGGTATGCGCAGCCCAATTTTTTTCTCATTTGCAAGGCAACATCGGGTCTTATGCTTCCGGCGCCGTCAAGGATCGCTCTGCTTTCTCTCTCTCTCTCTCTCTCTCTCTCTCTCTCTCTCTCTCTCTCTCTCTTTTGGAGAAAACGGTAAACGATATTCGATACTCTAGGAAAATCGGAGAGGCGGTCGCCCTGATTGAAGCCACATCGATTGCGGCAAATCGCACGGGCGAATCCACTCTTTCTCTCTACTGTTCTTTCACGGCAAACAACTCCGGGGGAGGGCTACCCGCAGACTTCGATACACACAGTAGACTCATGCATACGTAAAAATCCGAGCCGAAATCTCGGGGCAAAAACACACCTGTGCACCAGCACCGCCGCCGCGGCACAAGCGGGACAAATGTTATGGGTTTCGGCGAAGGCCTCCGCATATAAGTAAGAACTCGCGCGCTCGTAAAACGCAAATGTGCAGCGCGCAGCAAGGAGGCCTGTTGGAGGAGTGAGAGGCTTTTTCTACGACCCTCCTAGGTTATGTTTTCGTTCTCTCGTACACGTGCGCGCGGCCGGGAGCCAACCGCGAGCCGCAATAATGAAATCCATAAATCCGTAAGCGCGAGCGCATATACACAGCGCAAGTCGTGCGATGGACCTTAAGCTTCTTTTTTATGCGTTCCCGCAACGGCTTCTTATCTCGCATGCCGTGTCTTATTGTATTATTCAATTACTTTCGAGGAAAGCTTGGACGCTGTAGCTCTGGTAATATGGGTTAAAAGCTAAAAGTTGGGCGTTTTATTTAATTTTCTCAGAAAGCATCCCTTAGAGTCGCTTTCCCGGAAGCATCTTTAGGGTTTCATTATCGCGCGCATGCATGCGCAAACAAAAGCTCCGCTAGACCGGAATCGATTATTCTTTCGCTCGCCACCTCGTCGTCGAGACCTGACGCCGCTGCACGACAACTTTTTCCTCCTTCGAGAGACGCGCGTGCGACGAGGAGAAAAAGCAAATGAGAAAGCCGCCCCGACGACGACGTCGTCGTCGTGTGCACGCGTCAAAGAATGTGGGCCACGTTTGAAGTTTTTTCTTCCCCCTTTTGAATTTCCCGCCGCGCCCGAGCACACATACTTGTGTACGAGTACACTGCGGCATTACGTGTGCGCGACGCCGCAAAATTTCGCAGTCGATCGTATATTATGCGACGACGCGAGCCACTGCGGCATAACGTCGTGATCGTCGGCGCGCTGCTGCACATGCTTCTAAAATATCGAGCCGCACGCGAGTAAAGTGTAAGCTTCGTTTCAAACACGAGGGATTACGACTCTTGTATGTTTTGTGTATACACAGCCTTATAACGACGGAAACTTTAAAATAATGTTCAGTATATCGATAAAATATGAGAATGATTCGCGATGAAATTGCTGTTGCTGCGTTGGAGGAATTTCTTTTTTTTCGGGAACGTAATTGCATTTGCTGCACACGAGAAAAATCGCTCGAAGCTACGCTCGGCTTTTGGGGGATAATTATGAGACTCGTTCGAGAATCCCGCAAGCTCCAAATGGCTGAAATTCAAAATTTCCCCTCGCGAAAACGAACAAAACGACGACACCCTCTGCAGGCGGTTCCTTTTCAGTTATTTATTAACCGACACTGAATACGCGAGGTCGTTAATTCCCGCGTCAAACGACATGAAAAAAATAAAATAAAACGAGTGAACACGTTTATATATACGCATAAATTCGACAGAGCTGGAAATACTTCAAACAAACGCGTAGTAGCGTCAATAGCCGGCGCACTATAATAGCGCGTCGCACGAGAAAGGAACCGCATGAATATATCCGGACTTCGGATCGCAAATGGACCTCGTAACTCTCGAAATTTCGCCCCGAAGTTTCTTCGCGCTCCAAGGCGTTCGCGCGCCCCCCGGTAATTTGTTGGAGATCCCTCCCGCTCCCTGTAAGTTCAATCCTCTCTCTCTCTCTCTCTCTCTCTCTCTCTCTCTCTCTCTCTCTCTCTCTCTCTCTCTCTCTCTCTCTCTCTCTCTCTCAGGACGCTGCAACCAAGCCCTTGTGTTGCCTATATCGCGCTGCTCGCATGCAGTAACCCTATGTAGGTATGTGGGTGTATATATAAGCGTACCTGTGGTTACAGCGCACAGCGCCGAGTAACAGAGCTATATGTATATTTAGGAACAAATACAATTTGAATGAATTAGCAGTAAACTGAAAATAGTCAATTCGGGTTTACCTGGAGCCCGTTCGCTTATACCCTTCTCCCTCCTCTCCTGCAGCTCGTTTCCTCCCTTACACTCGTCGTTTTGCGCGCTATACCTATACATAACCGTTTTTCTCTTGCTCTCGATATCTTTCTCTCTCTCTCTCTCTCTCTCCCTCTCTAGCTTATTTCCTCTCCGAGCTTTTATCTCTTTCCTCAGTCTAAACGATATTTTCCAGGCTGGATTTCTCCCTCTCTCTCTCTTTCCCTTCCTCATTGAGTTTTCGACTTTTATTTATTCCACTCGGTCTTTTTTTGTTCCTTTTTCCGAGGCCACCTGCAGCGTTCTTTCCGTCGCGAGCCAGTGCGAGCCCGATAGAGCCGCGCATGTGGTGCCGAATCGATTCGATCGAATGGCTGCGCGCTTTTCCTTACATACTTCTCTTATATACACTTGGCTCTATTTATTTCTATTTACCCCCTTATATAAGCCGAGAGAGCCGTTAATTCTCCGATTTTTCATTTCTATATATATATATATATATATATCATCGAGTGCGAGCGCCGAAATGACTTTCCCCGTTCAATTTAAACGGGGCTATATATACTGCGCTCGAGATTCCAGATTGCGGCCGTATTGATGAAAGCGATAAGTGGGAGTCAAGTCGTATAATAGAATGTTGCAAGAAGCTTTTCCCACAGATATATTATTATCTCGAAAAAGTTGAAAATGTTGAAACGCAGAGAAAACTTCCATAACGACCCGTCGACGCCTCGAGTACGTTGAGTGCTCGCACACAGGTGCGGGGCGGCAAATTTAAAAAGCTCTTGCTCTCTCTTTCTCTTTCTCTCTCTCTCTCTCTCTCTCTCTCTCTCTCTCTCTCTTGGTCCGTCGAGTCTCGAGGGTAATTAGCCATGCGCCTCGACGCTGGGAATGCGAATGACAGTATACGCTTTGGGGAAACGGAGCACCGCGAAACAATATGATGATCACGCCGTTCTGTCTTCTTCCCTCTTTTCTGCCAGGCTGCAGCCTCCGGCTGCGCTTCATATCCCCCTTTTCGCTCTTTACAATTCGTTCGAAGCCGTGCCCGACGCGCCGCATTGTCGCGAGGCGAGCGAAGGGCGATATTGTTATGCTTCTTCGATTTTCATGATAATTCCGTCGCTTCCTCTCTCGCTCTCGTTTCGCGTGTGTGTATGTATATATATGGGGAACATTGAGCGACTTCTCTCGAATGACGAAACGCCGCGGCGCTGCTGGGCGTGTTGCCCTCGATATTTACGAGTGGATCAGGGGAGAAAGAGAGAGACGAGCCCTTTATTCTTTCAATTAGCCTTGTTCGCACGCTGTATTATTTGTCGCTGGATGATTTCGGAGTTGTCGGACGCGTATTGAGTTTCATCGCTCCTTTGTTCTATATGCGTATACACACACTCTTGGAAAATCAAATTTTTTATCAATTTTCCTTTTACAGATAAATAAATTAGAAAGCAGGGTTTCAGCGAAAAAACGAACCGGTTCCCTCTGCCAGCGAAATAAAAGCCTTTCCGTGTCGTGTCGCGCGCGTATATAGACCCGGGCAGCCGCCCAAAAAAGCAGCAGCGCAAAGAGAAAATTTCAAATTCTTCGGCGAAGCCATCTCATTTGTTTCCGCGTGCGTCTCGCGTGCCGCCGCCGCTGGGGGACTATACCTATGCACTATATACTGACATCGGGGCGTCGTCGCCGTCTTTGCGGAAAATGAAGCAGCCTCGCGTGCGCCTGGTAATTTTAGCCTCTCTCACACACACACAGCAGAGAGACGCAATAACACACGTCGACTACGTTCCCCTTTTCTCGCTTCTCGAATTTACGGGCTGCTGCCGTCCTCTTTCGCGGTTCGCGAGTCTCTCTCTCTCTCGATGACATAAGACGCGCGACGCGCGCGGGAATCGACGACTGCAGCAGCCACGTTGCTGACGAGACTGAGAGAGATGGATAACCGGAGACGCAGCGGGACGTAATTGAAAGGCCGCTCAACCGCGCGCTAGCGAATTAATTGTACGTAGTTTTGAGGGCGGATGCACACGGCGCGCGAGGAGAGAAACTGGGCAAAGACGAGAACGAGACAAAGAGACTCGCCTGACCGCAGCTTCGGCGGCTGTTCCTCTCGTGCCGGTGTCTTATATTAGAGGAGCTCGCGGTGGGCTAATGAGACGGTGTTGAGAGGCTGAAGAATATTCAAAGTCGCTCTTTACAAAACTAATTGGAATGTATCGTAGCTGACGTATAGGGGTCAGGTTTGAATATAGAGGAGAAATCGCGCACTGGCCGAGCTCGGGCACAACTGATTTAATAAACGTAAACCTGATTAGAGACATCGAAGCCGTATATATAAATTATACATATTAAAAGAAGTCACTTAATTATCTAGACTCTCGCGCAAATTAATTAGTTCGCCTCTCAGCATCGAGAGCTAGCTTTAATTAACTAGGAATCGCGCACAATCGACTCGACGTATAAACAATTGCTTTATACACTCTCCAACAACGTATCCATCAGTTCGAAAATAAAGTCCCCTCGAACGCGTTGCTCTCGAAAGCTAATAACTCGCAGTCGAATCGACGCAACACCACGTACTGCCAAACAACAAAAACAGCCCAATATGATAACATTCAAAATCAGTCGCAACTCTCGTCACTTCCAGCAGTGCATATATAATTACGGGCCGATAACATCGAGCGCATACGTTCGCAAAATTCACGCGTATTATATATGCTTTATAACATCGCTTTCTCTCTCTCTCTCTCTCTCTCTCTCTCTCTCTCTCTCTCTCTCTCTCTCTCTCTCTCTCTCTCTCTCTCTCTCTCTCTCTCTCGGGCCATCAATGACACCCATATATCAATGATGGACTACCGCAGCTACCTAGCCGCCTAATTATGCTCGGCAGACGCGACGGAGCGCGAAAGAGCGACGCGGAAACGGCAAAGTTCCGCAGCCGTGTCATCGGGCGGCGCATGCCGCAACGATGCATCACCGAATGACGGGAATCGTGTGTATATGCTTGGGCTATCACAAATCACGTTGACCCTCTTGCGTCCTATTCCGCATACTTTGCGGTCGCGCGGCTTGACCCTTTATATATATATATGCATATGTGGCAAGAGTGTACGACTGTAGCTCTGTTCTATGTATAAAAATGTGCACCGCTCGCGCGATATTGCCAGAGAAAATAATGCTTCGGTAGTTCTTGTTTGTTTTATTTTTCGTCGGGATTGATACGAGCTGCGGTAGTAGTAGGCTAGTTGTCGCGCGCAGAGGATGTTGATACATACACTGTGCAGGATGCGACTCGATCTCTGCTGTGTGTGCGCTCTAGTGTACCAGGCTTGATAGCCGAGTTAGCGGCTTGTATTTTGAGATAGTTTTGAACATTTTGTTTTTTAGTTTGTTGAGCGATGTGCGATATCTTATACATCGAAGCATTTCTAACTGCGTAACTGATGTGTATTTTTCTTTTTGTTACAGGTGAGTCTTGAAACCAGTCGGTCTACCGAAATGTCTTTCCGTACACTTTAAACGTAAGTCATTCTCACGAGATCGAAGAATCGAATATATTTTCAAGACAAAGTATGAGTCACGTATTCTCCCGGCTTAGTAAATACAGTGCTTCCCTCATTGATAAAGCGTTAGGAAATAATTTCGACCCCTCTCTCATAAAATTTTACGACGAATGATAAAATTTTATGAAAAAAAATGTATATATCCCTCACGCAACCAACATTTCAGGGAATAAGTTTCCCTTTTACGACGCGCGGCAGTGCCGGTTGACACCCGAAATTAATACACCCACGGAGAGAGAGAAGTAAGTGAGTCTCGAATCTTTCTCTCTCTCTCTCTCTAAAATAATGCAATATTTTATCGATGATATACACGCGAAACTCCAGGCTCCACCGCGCGGCGCTAATTACATCTCGACGCGAGAAGAAGCCTCCGACGTGACCGAGTTCCGTATCGGCGCAACCCGATCTTCCGCAGCAACAGCGACCCTCCCCCCATTTAAAACCCATAAAACTTGCTTCTGTACCCCCTCCCCTATCTTCGTAGGTACACTCTCTCTCTCTCTCTCTCTCTCTCTCTCTCTCTCACGGCCGGAGGAAAGCGCCTGCGAAAGCGGAAGTGAGCTCGCACGCGATCCTATAAACACGAAACGCCGAGAAACTTCTCAAATCATACTCGGTCACGCAGCAGCGCAGCAGCAGTATTACCTCGTCGATATGCTAATGAAGTAAATTAAATATAACAACGCGCTCGTTGACTCGATTTTCATTTTCTAAAGCAGCCTACCAGCCGAAAATCCAATTCCGTGAATAAATAGCTCGCCGTCAAAGGGAAAATATTTACCGCGCGTTCGGGGGTAAAATAAAAGTCTCTCGTTTCTCGTCTACTCTCTCTCTCTCTCTCTGCGAGCGAGAGAGGAGAGAAGACGGCTTTTCGCGCGGAGAAAAATATTCCCCTTTGGTCTCTCGCATATATACGTCACACACGGATCAGCGCAGAGGCTTTCTCTCTCCTTCTCTTGGTTTTGCGGGAGATCCAGAGACAGGACGAAATTTCGCGAAAATCCGCTCCTTGAAATATTCGAATTTCGTGCTCGGCCCGCCGTGAAATCAAGGCTTTCACCGCGATCGCTGTAAATTCGCGTTCGATGTCACGGCGAAAGAGAGAGAGAGAGAGAGAGAGGTGCGTCAGAGAAGCCGCGTGATTAATGCGACCGAGTCGCCAAGAGAGATGGGGGTCGCGCGCATTTTAATCACCCTACGGACTACGCGGCATGAGCTCACTCGCTCTCTCAATATTTCGCGGCAAATGATCCGCCGCTTTATTCCGTTAACGTTTCAATCGCTCATTGCCGACTGCTGCTGCTGCTGCTCCTGCTGCGATGGACGAATGTGCAGCCTTGATTGCGCGTCTGTGTGCGTGTGTCTGTCCGTGTATAGCAGCCCCTGTGGAAATGATGTGTGCGCGAGAACTGCAGGGGGAGATTCAATAATCCAATCGACATTCCAGTCGCGCCCGCACCAAGATACCGCGCGCGCGTACAGAACGATTCCTATGTGCTATTTCGGTTATGCGCGTACGAAGCTTGCTTTTTGACGGCCTGGAAGAGATGTGGAATTTCTCTTTTACCGATGCGGCCTAAATCGCACCGATAAATCATTAATTGATAACGCACTGCTCCTTCCGCTCTCGTACTCTTGTATTAGAGGAACGCATGAATTAACGTAATTAGATGCACAATTACAGCTGAAAAGAGAACCTCGTTGATTTAATTAAATTTAGCATATAAATACACACAGCGGTCTCGTTAACGAGTTTTCTCCTCGTCAGTCGTCGTCCTCGACGTCGAGCCCCAGCCAAGAAGACTATACCCCGCCTATATTTACAATCGCGACGTCTCGAAAACTCGGCGAAACTCTCCGCAGCCGCTTCGTCGCAATAAATAAATTATACGAGCCCTCCGCGCTCGCATATCAATCTTTGCGCTTAAACTGCCGCGATTATAATTACGTCCCGGCGTAAAATCGCGATTATACGATGGCGCGGCGCGCGCAGGCACGCTATAATCGTCAGGCCAGATTTTCGCGTAATCGTGTATTCACATCGTGATTTACATTCGGCGGCTGGTCATTGCGAGTCAATTTCGCGGGTCGAGGCCAGAAATTTCATCGAATCGATATGTATATATACCGCGA
Source organism: Muscidifurax raptorellus (assembly GCA_020010945.3). Taxonomy (NCBI): domain Eukaryota; kingdom Metazoa; phylum Arthropoda; class Insecta; order Hymenoptera; family Pteromalidae; genus Muscidifurax; species Muscidifurax raptorellus. The sequence continues at coordinate 5,109,449 of CM052078.1, read as the reverse complement.
GCCTGTTGCGGTCGACGATTTTATTCCTTTCTAATTTTTTCTCGTCGTACTTTTTAAGCAAGACATCTCTCCGACATTGGAAATTTTTCAAGGTTCCGATGTAACAAGTTTTTACTTATGCAAAACTCGTATAAGAAAAAAATACATTCTAATTTTTACCTCCGCCGAATAAGCTCCGCACTTATGACATGGGAACGTCATTGCCTGCGCGCCCGTAATAACCCAGTAATTGCGCGCTATCGCGCCGATGTGCCATTGTTATTGGAAAAGCTGTCATAATGCCTGGGCATGTATCGTGATAACGTGTGCGCGCACGGCTGCCATCTGCCGACGTTCCCCACCGACGACTCACTGATGTACGAGTATATATATACATCTGTAGTAGTAGGCTACTGTGTGGTACGCATCGAGCTGCTGGTATACGCGCGCTTGAAATATTAACGCCCGCGGAACGGGCTTGCTAATGACGAGAAAGAAAATTTATAAATTTTATGTAAGTATAGAAACATGGGGTTTGCGCTAAAAGTTCTTGTTAACGGTTTCTCGGCATAGATTGTTAATACGCGAGTGTATCCTTATCGATTTGCAAGATATATTATATATACGAGTTGATGATATTTTGCCACGTGCCGGAGTTAGTTTGTATAATGCCTTACGCCAAATAATGAAATTCGAGCGTGTATTTGAATAACAGATTTATGCGGAATATCATTTGCATGAGTCGCAAAGAGAAAATTGCGTGACAATATATTTCAGAATCGAGTGTATCATAGAAAGATTTTTCGGTTTTCAATTTATCTTTGTATATATAAATTCCCATCATAGATTCATTTCCATGTTGGAGATAATAAAAGGATTCTGCACACACATATATATCCTTAAAATAACGCGAAGATAGTATATATACTCACGAACGGAATTGCTATTCATGCACGAATTGGTTTTCATGCCCTTGTCTCTCTCCCCCCCCTCTCTCTCTCGACGTGACGCTAAATCAATTCGCGTTTAATGAAAGACACGAGAAGCTCGTAAAATGCAAATATTTTAATTCACCGCCCTTACAAATTCCCCGTAGGTATGTATATCCAGAAGAGCGAAGCAAGCAGTCGCGGTGTCACGACGTCGTCGTCGTCGTCGGGAGAGTCTGTTCGATTTGCAAATATCGCGAAAACATATATCCTTGTAGAGGCGAAATGGAACGAAACGAGAAAAGGCGGCGTGCCTATTCGAGCGCAGCCCATTAGCGGCGAGACTTCAGGGACACCAAGAGAGCACATAGCGACGACAAAAACGACACGGGGGAGACGGAGAGTAAAGGTAAAAAGAGAGAAGCTTCGTTGTGTGCGGTGTTATATCGAGAGTGAGAGAAAGAGAGAGAGAGAGAGAGAGAGAGAGAGAGAGAGAGAGAGAGAGAGAGAGAGTCGCCGATATTGGCAGACCGTTTCCGAGCAAATAATTGGAAATGCAAACGGAACGGGCTGCCCTCTGATAGTTCGATAATTGAGTCTCTTATCAGTACTCGAATGGTCGATTCTCGCGCATAGTTCTCTCCTCCTTCCCCCTTTCTCTATCATATTGTGTACACGCGAGAGCAGCTAGCGTATGCGCTTTTTATTCGTTCACTCGTTTCGCTCTCGATCTCGTTCGTTTGCGATTGGCGTGAATTCCATTTTTCCCTCGCCTCTCTGTCTCGCGTGATGACGGATCATAAATAAACCTTTGAAATTTGCAGCTCGTGTCTGTTTGCGCTAGTAGCGTGTGTCGCGTCAGCCGGAATGAGAAAGAATTTTTCAATGAAACGCGGCGACCGCGTTTAAGTTTTTTTTTCACTTATATTTCCTTTTGAAAACGAGAGCCGAGGTTAATCTGATGTAAAAGGCCGTGTATAAAGCACCGACGTAATAATAATGCATAATATACTGAGCGAAATGGATGCAATTATATCCCACAAATTAAAAGCTAAATACTTTATTACACAGTATAATTCGATATGTATACGTTTTTGCTAAAAAAATTTATTTTTATTCAATTTATAGCTTGGGCAGCTAGGTCGATCGAAACCGCGATGTGATTAAAATTCGACACACATATCGTAGCGCTTATATATATAGTATCGGAATTAATCAACCGCATGTGATGGCATAATAATCCCTCGCATTTCCCCCAAATTCATCGAAAACCGATCTCAAAATGAAGCCAGTCCTGAACAGTACAAATATTTTCCCCGTCAACGGGAGCATTATTTCGTGTGCCGCCAGATATATAGCGTCTGCAGGAGGCCGGGAGTTTAGGCTTGCGCGGATTGAAGCAATCAGTGGGCGTAGTTTCGCCTGTCTTGGTCGTTCTCACCCCCTCCTCATCCTTTCTCCTTCGACTGCAGCCGACGCCCTTGGCAATCTTGCAAACTGCCTGATCGAGCGGAGCAATGTTGATAATGGCTTGCCGTGCCCGAAATACCTCGCAGCAGCGCGTAACCCGCGACTTGTTCCCGCTTCCTTCCTCGCTGTCTCTCTCTCTAGCTCTCCTGTATACGTATATAGGCGGACGTCGTAGCGCTGTATACTTGAGCCGTGTAAACTTCGGGATGACGTTAGTTCTTGATTACCGAGCGTAAATTTATTACGGCTCTCTCGAGATGCGTGCCATCGCGTGGCTCGATTGTTCCACCGGCCGAGTTTTGAATTTTTGTCCTCTCAGTTTACGGCTGAGCGGCTATTAATACAAGAGCGAAGTTGCGCGCGCGCGGTACGTGACAAGAGACCAGGGAGATCTATATGTATATGTATATATCGATCGGGAATATCTGCGTTGAAGGTGATATGCCTAGTACTGATACAGATAAGATTGTCCGCACATACCGCGTGCGCGTGTGTTGGAAATTTTAATTCTCGACGCACCACTCCCTTGCGTTAATAGGATTGAAAATTGCTCGTGCGGCGTCGATCGAAGGCTCTATATATACACTCGTTATGTTCGTGCCTCCGACAATCAGACTGAAAGTTTCCAGGCTTGTTACACACACGTTTCTATACTACACCTTTTTTTCAGCCCAGTCCTAAATAGCCGTTTCTTCGATTCCCCGATGGCTTACTGCCATATCACGAGGCCGTTTTATTTTTAACGTTCGATCGCTTTTCACGTCCCATCGGACGACTGCATTATAGAATCAGTAGGAAAATCGATCGCAGCTCTTATATTGCCGCGCGTAACTTTGTCCGCGGGCATCCGGGCGAAAGATCGTAAACCTCACCGCACGGCCGTCTCTCGTCACATTGCGCGCCGCGAATGTTAAGCGCTCGCAAAAAATAGAAACTGCGCAAATCCAAAGGTAAAAATCCGGGGACCGCAGAAATTTCTGCGCGCCGGCGAGTAACGGCCCGGGCAAAACGCGCAACGCCATAAACACCGGCCCCTGACACGCCAATTACGCGCTACCGGAATGGCCCGCACTTCCAGTGCTCGATATTTTGGCTGCTCTCTTTTCCTCTCGATCTCGATTCTAGATTGCTCGATGCCAGCGCGCCGCTACTGTTTCTAAAGCCGCGCAATTATGCGAGTTTTATTATTCCGAGATCGATCTCGCCTGCGACGTATGCTACGCTGTGGATATATATATATATATAGACTGATGCAATACGTCCGCGTGATTTGTTCGAGGCTTTGATTTCGATTTTTCGAAATGCGAACCTTTTTAAATTGTTCGAATCGCTGCGTAGTTGAATGTAATAGAGTTTCTGCAGAATAGTTGAGGAACGTTGCAGCTGTATATATAGGATACAAAGCTATTTAAGTTCCGAACTTTTGAAGATATAACAATAAGCTTAGCCGAACTTCAGAGGAATGTTGCAGAACTGTGTACAGAGCGCAATTTGCTCAAGTATCTCCCTTGTATATAGCGTAGAACAATGTAATGGACGTTCATTAGGAAAGTTCCACAGGATAGTAATAATCCGCGCAGTAATTCGCTAATCATAGAAAATACACACGACACCTCGTCAGACAAATTAAAATTTCCGGTGACTTTGACTCTCGATTCTGCTCTCGCAAGCGCGCATTCATCGTCGTTCGCATATGCCGCACACCGATTTTCATTTCCATAAGCGGCGCACAATCTCTGTCTCTTCTCTCCCATAGCTCTATTATAATATTAAAATTTCGCAGAACCATCGGGACACGCGCACACCGCCGCGCGGCAATTTGCATTTTAACTGTGCTCTGCGCACAGAGAGAGAGAGAGAGAAGTGCTCGCTTGTGGTTCTTTGGGAAAAATTTGGAGTAGACCAGGCTCTCCGCGCTGTCGCCTTGTTAAGCCGCTTAAGCTTTGCTGCAGTGTTTCGGGGATCTTTCCGCAAGAGAGGAGAGTTTCGGCTACTTGAAGAAATTCTGTCAGTCTCGCGGGCCGCTTTTAGTGCGCTGTATATGAATTTCTCTCGGCTTTTATCGCTCGCTGTTGCTGCTGCTGCTTCGCGTCTTTGATGTCGAATCTTCATTGTTATGCATATTTTTAAGCGAGCTTTAAATATCCAGGGGGGTTGGCTATTATATAAAGATTCTGCCGTACGAATTAGCATGAGCGCTTTATATGAAGAATTTTAAAACACGCGTGTATATAATTTAATGTGAAACGAACGCGCAATCGTATCAAAAGCCTGTCGTAAGCGCAAACACGCGTTATAAACTCACTTTTCAATTTCGCCGATATAACGACAGTAGCAGTTCCTCGGTCGAAAATAAAGAAGACTCGATTTGGTTTTCCAATCCCTCTGCTAAAACAAACTGAGCCGAGTGTGCTAGGCTATATATCAGCGCGGGTATATTGTCCGCCGCGTGTGTAACAGAATTCACTGAATTCATAAAAGTTCATGTTTGTTTTCCTTGTGTTTTTTGCCTCCTTCCCTGGCTCCTCTTCCCGACTCTGCGATCGATCGTCCGCTGTCTCTTTCTCTCTCTCTCTCTCTCTCTCTCTCTCTCTCTCTCTCTCTCTTTCTCTTTCTCTCTTGGCACAAAAACTCTTTAATCCATCTTTGAAAAGCTCCGCGAAGCCGCTGAAACGAAGTACCCCTTTAATAAAGCTGGTCCCAAGGCTGCGGCTTTAATAAAATTCACCATCAATCTCGAGCGGAGAAAAAAGCTACTTACGCCGCGTCCAATCGACTCTACACGAAAAATCTGTTGTAGCATATTACACGGGACTCTTGCTATAAACGGTGCGAGCGCATTACCCTTGAAAAGCTTGTACACGTCCTGTGGGTAGGTAGAGCTTAATGTCGTGCGCGGCAAGATACACGAATTACCATCGTCTCTCCTTCGCAATTACCTATGTTAATTGCTCGGCGGTTTTCCTATCCATTGCAATTTCGCGCGGGCAGCTTTCTTTGTGCCCGAGCGGCGGGAAAAAGCACCCCTCTCTGTCGTCTCGTTGTTTTTTGCGGCGAGACTCTGCCATTTATGTCATTATTGCATTCAGCGCAGAAACCACTCTCTTTCTCCTTCGTCGCCGCCTTTCTTCCATTTATATTTGCTCAACTCGCAGCGGCGACGACGACATGCACACTTTTGTTTCTCTCTTTCGTTCCTCTTCTGTCTTCTAGTGGCCTTTTTTCGACTAGCTCGCTCCGCGTTTGTACACCTCCGTCGCGTCTTGCATTCTAATTTCAGAAGCGAGCTCGGTATGCACTGCTGGTGATTTAATTTGCAAAATTCAAACGTCGTCCTTCTCGCTCTGTCATTAGTATATATATATATATATATATATATATATATATATATATTGCCTATACTACTTTATCAGAAAAATTTAATGATTTCGAAAACTCGCATAATTTGCCTCGCGATAGCGCCGAGTAACACGGCATTAAGTGAAATAACACCCTCCGAAATAGGCCGCGAGCAATAAGAAACGCGTAATTAAGAGCCACGTGTTCTTTATCTCCGTCGCCACGCTCCGGTTTCCGTCGACTGCAGTACACTGCACGCCATAGTCTTCGACAGTAGCGGCGGTAGCTTTCGTGATCGCGACGTTTATTACGGCCTACTATATGCTATGCGTGTATGTCGCGGTGGCCCTGACCAGAGGGTGAGAAGGAGCCCCCCTTCGTATATCTGCGATCATTCGTCTACTCCACTTTCGCGAGAACTACTTTCGTTTTATTTTCTTCCGCTCGCCCCCTCTCCGCGATAATGCGAGCTTTATCGTTCGGCCGGGCGAATACTAATTTTCGGAGCGACTACGACGATTATGCATGCATATACAGCTTGGCTGCAGCTGCTGCTGCTACTGTTCGGAGATTCTTGGACTGATAGCCCGAGTTTCATTTGTCGCAGCCGGGAGCTCGGAAGAAGTTGTCGGTTGCTTTCGACTCGCCGTATACTTTTCGGAGACACGGGAATGATTGCTGGCTAACTTTGAAGTGGAGATTTTTTTTTCGAATTTCGAGGGATTTATGCTCGAAGTTTTGGGGGGTTTTATTATATAATGGTAATTGCTGGTTTTCGAGTGACTTATGATTGTCTTTTATTCTCTGTTTCAGGTGAGTTTTTTTGTCTTTATCGGTGAGTAGACTTAAGATTTATAACGTTGGCGAATACATTACAATAATTATTATTGAAGCAAGAAAGGAACGGTTCCAACCGAGGTCGACTCGATTTATATTCGCTTCTAATTAGCGTAATTTTCTGCTCGAACGACCGTTAAGTTCTCCTATCTCGTGTACGCGGCAATTTAACTTCCTTTATGCCATGGAAATAGCAATCGTTTTCTATACCAAAGGCGCAGCGAAAATCCTAGCTCTCAATTCGAATCGGTTGTTCTCCAAACTATATACCCCAAGGTTCTCCGTATATTTCTCGATCGTCTTAGCCCTTCTTTAATCGCGAGAAGCGGCATTCCGCGAAAGAGCTGTGTGCGTATAGCTAGTGGAGTGATGTTTATTCACGAGAGCGTAGGCGAGGTGCGGCGGCTGTTGGCTGTGCCCACGGATCTACGCTTCGCTGGGAACCTTAAGTCACGTCTACGCGGAAATTGTTGCCCCACTTAATTCCCTCGAAATTGCCTGCAGCCGCTGCTACTGCTGCTGCAGTTCTCTTTCTCTCTCTCTCTCTCTCTCTCTGCCCTTTTGTTTTATCGCGCTTCTTTCTCGCGCGTGTTTTCTTGTTTTTCTTGTTTAGCTTTTTAATTTGTAGTTCGGCCCCGAAGTTTCGCGGTAAAATTAAAAAATCTCGCGTTCGCCGCACCACCAACTTCTTTTCTCAGACTTTGGCGCAGATTTACTCCGGATGGAAAGTGCCGAGTTGAAGTTGTTGCGTTTTTTTTTGTTTTCTCGAATGAGCTTTGTTTTTTAATTTATAATGCTCGAGATAAGCGCAGCCGGCTTGTAATTACGAGGATGGGTGCTGTTCTCAGCTTCTTTCGAGCTTCTCTCGTTTAGTCCAGCTGCGTTATTTCTCAGAGACTAATTTAATCTCCAAAAATCAGTTACATTCATTCGTTCACTTACTCAATCTGCCGCAAGTATACACACAATGCTCGTGCAAAAAAGTCAACTTTGAAAAATCCATCCATGCTGTAGTCGCTTTGCTGGCAAACACAGCAGCGCGAGGGATGACAAAAGAAAACCCAGCCGAATTTTTGCCGAATGACGAGTAAAAAAAAGCTCTACGAAAGCGGCGGCGACTTTGAAAGGACACCAGCACGACTGCACACATCGTCGTTAATAATTCGAACGAAAAGCGGACTGCGGTACATTGTGCAGCCGAAGCGCGTGATGAGTCCCTCTCGCGTCCAAATGATTCATTATTCACGCGGACGTTCGGCTTTAGAATGCAGCAGCCTACGGCTCTTTGGAAAATCACGTCGCGACCGCGCTCTTCCGCGCTGCTGCCTTTGTCAACGTAATACACAATATACGCGGAATTGCACGTTTGCCGCACTGTTCAACGCCGTTACACACTATATACTCTCCTCCGTCCTATAAGCGTATATGCTACTGTCAGCGAAATATACTTAGGACACTTGCACGCTAACGAGCTAATGCGTCTGCTAACGGTATGTCTTCTTTTTTTTGCCATCGTTCTTAGTACTAACGCGTAATATAGTATCTCAGTACTGCACATTTTCGCTTTTATATCGAACTATAGGTGCGGAAGCGCAGGATACAATTATAATGAATTCAATTACGCACTTACGCAACGACGAGATTGTATTAACCTTTTCCGAAGAGATGAACAAGCTTTCTTCTCAGAAAAACGCATAAGAAAATTAAATCGACAGAAGAAAAAGAGGAAGGCGGTATACATACAAACGATGAGTAGATTGAGAGATAAGTCGCGCGCAAAAAGCAATAATAGAGAGAGAGAGAGTTAACGGAGCGGATGAGAAAAAGTAAATACCGCGCGGTTGATGCCGAGGCGACGTATTCCGTCACGAACTGTTGTTGGCAGACGCATACAAGCGAGCGATAAAGAAAGGGATGGGATTTCGTTACCCTTAATTACGAGCCTCTTCTGGCCCATTAATAAGCGACTCGAACATACTACCGTGATATAAATACCACTCGCTGCTTCTCGTTCTGCGCAGCGCTGCTGGTCTTATCCATTCTCTCGTGTATGTACTATATAGCCGCTCTTTCTCTTTCTCTCTCTTTCGCGCTCTTCTCTTTCTTCTGTATTTCGCTGCCGCGTTGCTGCTGCGTGTGCTCTTCTCACGGAAATAAAGCGACTAGCGTAGCGCTTGTTCTCCGAGAGTAGAACGAAAGAGAGCAACAAAAATCTGCTGCCTCTGCTTAAAATTCAGCTTAAGGGCGTTTATCATGTCTAGTTATAATTAGTATACAGCGTCGAGTGTATATCAAGGCATAAGCCGAGCTGTTTATTAACGGATCGTTGAAATATTAGAAATGCAATAATATACGCCAGCAGTATATATCCAATCATTTCCAGCCCAGTTTTTCTAGCCGCGCAATTATTTCTCGAAACGCTCGCGGCGGCGCGGCGCATCACTCCCTTTAATCCTCCGCCGCGACCTCACTTTCCTTTTCCTCTCCTCGCAGTATATATATACGCTATACTGCCATACTGCTGCATTTCTCTCTCTCTCTCTCTCTCTCTCTCTCTCTCTCTCTCTCACTTCCTAGCTGCCGAGCTTTCGCTTTCCTCATCGTCGTCCTATAATTAAATTTACACCGTGTTTCGCAGCGTTCGCGCACATTTATTTAATCGGACACCCGCGCGCCCACTCTCTACCTATCTCTCTTGCGTAATTAAAAGCCCATCTCGTGTCCAGGAGGAAAACAAGGCTGCAGCTCTTATTAAACATGCAGAAGCTGCTTTGCGAGATGAAGCTGATTTCAGGTCACGTAATTACTTTAGTCGCCAGGGAATTTCAATCGGAGGATCTATACTTTGGCCTGCTGTTCTTCGCCTGTTACACGCGTGTGCGTCTGGCTGTACTCGGTTATTTCTACTTCGGATCCCCGCGCACTTGTTCGAATTCATCAACATCGCTCCGGTGTATAATCCCTCTTCCCGATCATCCGTTTCCTCGAGTCCAGACAAGTCTCTATCTCTCTCGTTTCCCCCATGAAAGCCGTGAGCTCTTAAGCCGTCATACATCAGTGCAGCCTCTTGCTGCAGAGAACTATATAGATCCCACATACCGCGCGCGTGTGTGTATCAAATCGCCCGATAAAAACAGCGTCGCGCTGCAGCTTATTTCTTCCAATCGAATTACATCGTGCGCGGAATCCCTTCCGGCAATTTCAAAAGTCGCAGATGTATAAAAGCACGAAATGATACATCGGCACACGCTACATGTGTGCGCGCGGGCTTTGAATTTCCGGCTGCAACTCAGCGCGCGCGAGATTATCGAGCGCGACGAGTTCCGCGTGTATGTGTGTGTATCTGTCGAGAGCAGGTTTCGCGTAGCGAAAAGCCGATGAGCCGCACGCGCGTTTCTCTCCACTCACTCTCTCTCTCTCTCTTTCTCTCTCTCTTTTGGACGTTGCCGGCTTTATACCGATTTCACGACTACGACGACTCAAGAATTTCATGCTACGCGTAAAACGCCCGTCGCTGCTGTGCGCTGTATTCCTCCTCGGGAAGCTGCTTAACTCGGCAGATCCGAGACGAGTTCTAAGCTAGACGAGTTTAAGATCTCCTCCCCCCCCCCCCCCTATATACGGCCAGCAGCCGGCATTTCTCTACCTCTTTATCCGTTTCCCTGTCTATTCCCCGCGACGACGGTGGAGAGTCGGTCTCTCTCACTCTCTCAGCATTCGCGCGTCCCTCGCACAGACGGTGGGAGGGAAACGGCTCACCTCTGCCGCGCGCGCCCGCGCGCCGTCTTGCAATTTCAGAAGTGTCGAGACAGCAGCGAGCTTGCAGACTCTATTAAATATTGAGCAAGCGCCACGCGGCTATACGGCGACGGCCCGGAGGTATTGCTGTACGTATATATGTATAGAGATATATTCTCAACGCACCCCCTGGAGTCAAGTTCGGTTACATCGCAGAGAGGAAGAATGTGGCCTGCCTGCGTTTATTGCATTATCCGAACCTGCGCGCGGAATTGCCGCGTATCGATCGCAAGTGGAAAAGTATCGATATAGTCAGACGATTCGGTGATTTTTTTTCCAACTCAATTATATGTTATACCCTATACTCACGAGAAAAAAAGACACGACGCAAAGAGGCGCGGCGAGTTGTGTCTGAAAAATGCGCGCCGGCGGTGTAATTAAGCGTGTCGAATTATAAAAAATAGTAGTAAGAAAGAACAATATGTGCGCGTAGGTAATAAAAGATATTTTGGGGACCAATAAAGAGAGGGTATGGGGAAAACCCGAGCGATGGTTCCGCTCGGGACTTTTATTGCGGCAAACCGAACAACCGTGCCTGTATCCTAATTGTGAGGATTTCGCTAAGCGGCGTGCATCACGGGATTTTCCGGCAGTTATAAAAAATCCCCTCTTGCACCCGCTACCGAGGTATTCTGCCACTTCGAGTAACGAGGTAGGGCAGTCCATGTACCAACTCGAGACGAGCAACTGCGCCCTGCTTCGAACAGGCTCAAAACTTATAGTTCTACGTGTCTTTGTATTCTCTTCTTTATGAAATATATTTTTCAATATTAAACAGTCTGCCGTTCTCTCCTAAGTGTAAATCCCTAGTCCACTTCAACAAAACAACTGGCGACCGTGACAGGACTGTGGGATTTTAGTGTTGAATTTTGAGAACTACGCGAGTGTTTAAAATTGTAAACTAACGATGGAAGGTTTGAAGAGAAAGAGATCCGTGCTGCGCACCGGATTCACCAAAAGTTTAACGCATTTTAATCTACTGTGCGGCCAACGTGAAGCATCGTTCCTGGAAGTGAAAATTGCATACCGAGCTTTATCGGAGAAGCATCGAGAGCTTAGTGTGTGCCAAGAAAAAATTATGGAGTTACTTCTAGACAGTGCAGATGATGATGCAGTACAGAAAGATTACGACGAAGCAGATGAATACCAACGAAAATTTATAACGGCGCAGATGACATTTGAGGAGCGTTCGACTCCCGCTCCATCAAATAGTGCAAGTTCGAATATCGCGACTCCCGGTATTATAAGTGAGGCAAAAAGATCGTTTAAATTGCCTAAAATTGAGTTAGTAAAGTTCAACGGGAATGTCGCCGAATGGTTACAGTTCTGGAGCCTTTTTAAAAAGATCCACGAGGATACAGATCTCGATCAAGAGGATAAATTTCAATATTTAATACAGGCAATGGTGCCTGGATCGCGGGCTTCAGAACTTGTTAAGAGTTATCCGCCGACGGGCGAGAATTATGAAAAGGTGATCGACAGTCTTAAGACTCGTTTTGGCCGTGACGACGTCCAGATTGAAGTGTATGTGCGCGAATTATTACAGCTTGTATTACAGAATGCCATGAGAGGCACAAAAGACATTAATTTATCATATTTATACGACAAACTTGAGTCGTATTTGAGGGCATTAGAAAGCTTAGGCGTCACTACAGACAAGTGTGCGGCAATGCTCTTCCCACTGGTGGAATCCGCGCTACCCGAAGAGATATTGAGAGCCTGGCAACGCAGTCAACTAGCCTCTAGTGTGACTGCTGATAACTCATCCAACGAACAGGCAAAGAACCGCTTGACACAGCTCATTAAATTTTTAGAATCGGAGGTGCAAAATGAGATGAGAATTTCAATGGCTGTGCAAGGGTTTCAATTTACGGTAGCGGGATCAGAGACAGAACGAGGAAAAAGAGTAAAAACTCAGACCAAGACGCACAACGAAGCCAGCGCCGCAAGTTTGCTTACATCGAAGCCAAGAGATGAAACGTGCCTATTTTGTGACGGAAAAGGTCATCGTAGTGCCAATTGTGATCGCGCGAAGGCGATGAAAATAGAAGAAAAGCAAGATATTGTAAAGAGAAAGCGCGCCTGTTTTAATTGTTTAAAGATTGGACACAATTTTAGAGACTGCCGAGTGAATATCCGGTGTCCAAAATGTTCGCGAAGGCATGTAGAAATTATGTGCTTTGAAAAAAGAGAACGCGATAGTAAAGTGCCATCGACGACGACTGCGGTGAACGTGCAAATGGAGTGCAATTTAGCGAGCTCAGCGAGTGATCCACTGGTATTTATGGAGACTTTTAGAGTAAAAATGTATAGTGATACCAGTGAGATAATTGTACGCGCCGTGATTGATTCGGGTTCGCAGAGATCGTATGTGTCACGTGAAGCTGCCAAATTATTGAATTATGAGCCTATGGCCGAACAAAAGATGAAGCACCTTCTTTTTGGTGGCGAAGAATCTACAGTGACGACGCACTCCAAATATTTAATCCGTTTAGCAAATTTGAATGGTAACTACTCGTGCAATTTTGAGGTACTCGATGTAGCTGTTATCTGCACCGATATTCCCACTGTGACTCAAGGTATATGGATGCGCGAGTTAAAAGAAATGAACATAGAGCTGACGGATGTATGTAGTAAGGAAAAGTCGGTATCAGTCCTAATCGGAGCCGATATAGCCGGAAAATTGCTCACGGGACGACGACATGTGCTAAAGTGCGGTCTAGTAGCAGTGGAAACTTATTTAGGATGGACACTTATGGGAAAGGTTCCACGCACTAGTGATAATTCGCAGAGTCAAAAAAGTTCTGCTTTGTGTACAATAAACATGCTCACGCGACATGATTGTATTAAAGATTTTTGGTCGCTGGACGTATTGGGCATTAAAGATCCGATCGAGCAGAAAAAGCAGAAAGAGTGCGATGCCGATATTGAAAAATTGTTTATTGATACCGTGAAGACTAATGCGGATGGACGCTACGAAGTGAAATTGCCATGGATCGCGGGCCATCCAGTGCTAAGCGACAATAAGTTTATGGCCCTTCGAAGATTACAATCGACGGTAAAGAAACTGGAAAGTTTACAAAAATATGAGGCCTATGATGCAGTATTCAAGGACTGGCTAGCTGAAGGGATTATTGAGCAGGTATCAAAAGACGAGGAAAGCGCTTGGGGCCACTATCTGCCCCACAGACCCGTCTTCAAGGAGCAATCAACCACTTCCGTGCGGCCCGTATTCGACGCTTCAGCCAAGGATCAGCGGTCCGTCTCATTGAACGAATGCCTCCATAAAGGACCCAACCTCATCGAGCTGATCTCATCGATTTTACTGCGCTTTAGACTAGGTAGTATTGGCGTGATTTCTGATGTGAAGAAAGCCTTCTTACAAATAGGTATTGATAGAATGGACAGAGATTATTTGCGATTTTTATGGTACAACGAAGCCGGAAATTTAATTATTTTTCGACATTGCAGAGTAGTTTTCGGCGTAGTTTGTAGTCCTTTTATATTAGGCGCGATAATAAAATTACATATTGAAAGGACCCTAGCCGCGATTGAAAGAAAGGCAGATAACCGATTAGTTATTGACAACTTAAAGAAACTTTTACAGAGTCTATATGTGGATAATTGTGTAACTAGTCTTAATAGTAAAGCTGAGGTAGATAAATTTATTTGCGATTCAAAAACAGTGATGGAGTCGGGTAGCTTTGAACTTCGTGGGTGGGAGTACACTCGCGATAGTAAACCCGAAAGAATATCCCAAGTTTTAGGTTTATTGTGGGATAAACAATGTGATGTGCTGTCTGTTAAAATCGCGGATATTGATGATATCGATATAAGTAAAGTCACCAAGAGGAAGATTTTATCGGTAAGTCAACGTAATTTTGACCCATTAGGTTTTATATGTCCAGTATCGCTTTGTCCAAAGATTCTATTACAAGAGACGTGGACCGAGAAAATTACTTGGGACGAAGAAGTCGGGGACACTATCAAGGAACGTTTTGTAAAATGGGTCAATGATCTAAAATTTTTAAATGAAGTCAAGATACAGCGGTGCATGCTCGGGTCAATTAATGAAGATGATGAGATTTCTTTGCACACCTTCTGTGATGCAAGTAAAGTAGCTTACGCGGCGGTGATATTTTTACGGATTAATTCAGCATCGGGCGTAAGAGTACATTTCGTTCAAGCGAAAACCCGCGTTGCACCGGCTGTGTCCGAAAAGAAGCAGGGACGTGTGAGCATTCCGCGTTTAGAATTATTGGCTGCTACAATTGGCGCAAGACTTACCGCGAACATTTTAGAATCGTTAGATACAAAAATTGACAACATTTACTATTGGTCAGATTCCTCTACCGTGATAACATGGATCCGAAAGGAATGCAATTGGAGCGTTTTCGTAGACAATAGAGCGCGAGAAATTCGAGCATTAAGTAATGTAGACGATTGGCGGCATATACCTGGACATTTTAATCCGGCCGATTTACCTTCACGAGGGTGTAGCGCCAAGCAACTTCTCGCCTCAAAATGGTGGGAAGGACCCGATTGGCTACGTCAGGCGCCGGATACCTGGCCTAAGCAAACCCTACAATTAAATGAAATGGAAATAAATGCTGAATTAAAGAAAACGACCAATAATGTGCCGAAAGCGAGAACTCTGTTGATAAAAAGCAAGAATACGACCTATAATAAGTTGCCGTGGTATAACAGATTTTCAAATTTTAAAAAATTAGTGAGAGTACTTGCATGGGTTAAAAGATTTATTAAAAACTGTAAAGTCAAATCAGGAATAGCTAAAAATCTTGCAATAATTCGTGAAAAACAGTATAAATCTATAAAACAGGTAGATGCCTTAGTTGTAGACGAAATTAATGATGCAGAATTTTTATTATTTAAAATTATTCAAAAGGAAAGTTTTGTTGATCTAGATGACGTTAGAATAAAACACTTTGCACCATTTTTTGATAACGACGGACTTATCCGTATTAAAACAAAGATTTTGAGGCGAGTTGACACTTATAATTTCAGATGCCCTATTTTATTGCCAAACAATCATTATTTAGTAGAACTCTTAATCAGAGAAAAACATAACGCGTTAAATCACGCTGGGCCTTTGATAACGTTAAGTGAATTAAGAGAAGAATTTTGGATTTTGAAGGGACGTCAAGCCATTAGATCTGTCATCAGAAAATGCATATCATGTCAGAGACACGAAGCGCGACATTTAAATGCCGAAGTAGCGCCGCTACCCATTGATCGTGTGCGAGACGCGGCCGTATTTGAAGTGATTGGGATAGATTTTGCTGGTCCGGTATATTTAAAGGGCGGGCAGAAAGCCTGGATTTGCCTTTTTACCTGCGCCGTGTACAGAGCCGTGCATCTCGAGCTCGTCGGTTTTTTGAGCATCGACTCATTTTTAATGGCATTGCGACGTCATATAGCGCGGCGGGGACGTCCTAGTATAATTTTTAGTGATAATGGTACTAATTTGAGAGGCTTGAATAATGCACTGCAAAATGTAGATTTCAACAAGATAGCAGAAAGGTCTACGTCTATGAAAATACAGTGGATTTTTAATCCGCCCGCAGCACCGTGGTGGGGAGGATTTTGGGAGAGATTGATAGGCATGCTAAAACGTTTGCTAAGGCGTACGCTTAAGAGAGCGTGCTTAAATTACGAAGAAATGACGACTACACTCTCCGATTGCGAGTCTATTTTGAACTCCCGACCCATCACATTCGTATCAGACAGTTATGAGCAGATTATGCCCCTGACTCCGTCAATGTTTTTGCAGGATATTAAAGAGATAGGTGTTTTAGATTTAGATCGTATAGAAGGCAAAGATTTGAAAAAACGCTACGAATATCGACAGAAAATCAAGAGCGATCTAAGACAAAGATTTCGGAATGAATATTTAGGGATGCTTGTTCATTGTAAAAACAACTTAAAAACTTCCGAATTTCTAAAAGTAGGTGACGTCGTATTAGTTGGTAGCGATAATTTGAAGCGTATAGATTGGCCTCTAGCGCGGGTAAAAGAGCTCATTTATGGAAAAGACCAACAAGTACGCGTCGTGCGCTTAACTACAGAGAAGGGCGAGATCATCAGACCTATACAAAGAATCTTTCCATTAGAATTCAAATATGGTGACCGCGATAATGATGTAAATGACATTGTAACCGAAAAGTATAAAAATGTATTACCACCAAAGGAAAATGTATGTAAGAATAGCGAAGATCAGGGTCCCGAACCCGTAAGACAAACGGTTACCCGCAGTGGTCGAGTAAGTCGTCCACCAGATTATTTTAAAATTTAATATAAAAATAAGGTCATAATGATTGAGATATCGGTATTCCTCATCTCAATGGTGGGAGGATGTCGAATTATAAAAAATAGTAGTAAGAAAGAACAATATGTGCGCGTAGGTAATAAAAGATATTTTGGGGACCAATAAAGAGAGGGTATGGGGAAAACCCGAGCGATGGTTCCGCTCGGGACTTTTATTGCGGCAAACCGAACAACCGTGCCTGTATCCTAATTGTGAGGATTTCGCTAAGCGGCGTGCATCACGGGATTTTCCGGCAGTTATAAAAAATCCCCTCTTGCACCCGCTACCGAGGTATTCTGCCACTTCGAGTAACGAGGTAGGGCAGTCCATGTACCAACTCGAGACGAGCAACTGCGCCCTGCTTCGAACAGGCTCAAAACTTATAGTTCTACGTGTCTTTGTATTCTCTTCTTTATGAAATATATTTTTCAATATTAAACAGTCTGCCGTTCTCTCCTAAGTGTAAATCCCTAGTCCACTTCAACAAAACAAAGCGCGTCGGGCTGATGCTGGCGGAAGTCGCGCGATAATTGCGCTGTTTAATTTTCCAGCCACTTAACCTCGCACGTGTGTGAACTCTCTCTCTTTCGCTCTCTTATTCTGGCTTTTCTCGTAAAGCACCTGTGAATGTATGCGAACGCGTGCGATCCTGTTTCGCGTGGGCGAGCCTACGTCTGTGTATACATATACAGTGTGAATCTCGCCTCCCGGTGTTTATGCGTAGTAATAACGTGTCACGAAAACGCACCGCGTTCGATTGTGAGAAACTAATAACAAGCAAGGCACTTGGAGCGCGCGCCCTACGTACGCGTATCCGCCACCGAGCTTCGAACTCGCGGTCTCGCTTTAACGACGGTAATTTCGAATCTAAATGCAGCTTCTATCGATCGGGCGAAAAAACTCGGAGATGGCAAAGAAGAAAAAAATTCGCTGCGCGCATATGTCGCGTGTCTTTTTTCACGACAATCGGCGCATGTTCAATTATCTCCTTTGCGTCTGTGCGCCCGTCCGCGCGAAACTCTCCCGCGCGTACGTAGACTCATGCAGCAGCTCCCTTTTATCTCGAGTGTCGTCTCAACATGCCGCGGTAAACGATCTCTCTCTTTCTATCTTTCTCTCTCTCTCTCTCTTTCGGAGCCCTTTCTATCTCTTTGTCTCTTTCTCTCGTAATACACGCGCGTGTACACATAGAGTGGTGGGAGGAGAAAGAATCGCGAAGTGTCCGGGAGGAGGCGGGAACGTAATGAGATTGCAATACCTCCGGTCTCTCGCGCGCGACGAAGAAAGGGGGAAACAAAGAGAGACGTAAGAAAGCGATAAGGGTGAGAGAGAGAGAGAGAGAGCAAGAAGGGAGATAAACGATCAAGGAACGCGCGGCAAAGTTACCCGTGAGGGAATGCAAGGGCGGCTGCAGAGGCGAAAAAAAGGAAAAGTCACCGAGAGCAGACACAGAGGGAGGAGAAGATTTCGCGGTCCTCGCAAAGACACTCTCGAGAGATTGAGCTCGAATTCAATAGGGGATGAATAAAATATAAAGCACGGGCCGAGTCCTAGGTATATCGCGATCCTGCGAGACACGGGTTATGTGGGGTGGCCCGGCTGCGTAAATAAATAAAAAAGCAAAACGATCATACTGCTACAGCAGCAGCAGCAGCGAGTTGTCGTGCGGGCTTGATGAAATTAAGGGGACCTTGATTTTCGCCGTCTCGCCGGTATCGTCGAGCGCCTTTTCAATTATAGATACAAGAAGCGGATTTCTCTTATATTTCTCCGAGATCTGATGTGCCCTTTGACTGGCTCTCGTTCCGCTTGTTAGGAGTAATAATTGGCAAAAAGAGCTGTCGAGGCGGTGATGACCTTTTAAAAATCATGTCTATAGTATATTCTTGTTTTCATTCGCAAACGGATCCGCCGTCACTAGCAAACGCAGCGCAATCATTATGAGATTACACAACAGAGCTTTGACGTGTTGCAACGAGAAAATTCTAGGAAGAGCAAGGGCTAAGTTTTAATCTTGGCTAAATCGCAGAATGCGCCGCGAGCAGCATAGGCGCTCGGTAATCTACATAAACTTGTTCGACCTGCTATTGACAAATGCGTCGGGGAACGAGGCTGATAATCGCTCGCTCTGTTCTAATTCGCCGATTCCCCAGCCGTCCATAGCTCGGTCGTAACGGTTGAATATATTTTTTTCACATTTCCTCTCTTTTTTTTTGATATATAAAACTTCGTAATGGACCATCCGCGGCGGGCGCCGCTGTATAAGCCGTTTAAGTTCGATCGTTAATTGTTGGAACGATCACTCCAGAAATAATTGGATGACGTAATCGAGGGAAGGACGTCCTTGGAATTCAATTGAAAGACGCGGACGAGTCGAGCGGAAATCACGGCGCCCGGGAAGAATTACTCTGAACGCGGTGACGGACGAGAGAGAGAGAGAGAGAGAAAGCTTGGCACTTGAAAGAGCGGTTCAAATTGTATAAAGTTTGTTATAATTGAACTGATGACAATAACTTTTACCGCGGGCTTATTGCTTGTGACTCTTGACGACTTGAACGTTCAATTAAACTCTAATCAAAATCATTAGAGTTACATCGTTAAACTTCCTTTTTTATTTGTTCTTTCCGTTATTATAATGAAAACCTATGCCGAAACAAGATATTAGCCGATCATTCGCGTCGATCAACAGCTCGGTATCCGGTAACCCTCCCCGAGGAAACGTCGTTACGTATATATCCTATGGCGAAATCTCGAATGTGTATATATATATACCAAAGGCATAAATTGCCGGATCGGCTCTCAATTATCGAAGCGCGCGGGCGAGCTCACGAGCAACGTCAAAATTACTTGTACAAGTAGGCTTACGTTTCCGGCATTACGTGCGCACACGCGTCCGTACACACACATATCCCGAGAAAACGGCTGTAGTACAGGACCGCCGCGCGCCGCCCCCGCAATATTTCGCGTCCGAGGCTTGCGCGCGCCGCTAAGCCGCAACTAACCGCCTTGTTAGAAAGTTACTTTTCGGAGGAGGCTGAGAACCAAGCGAGCGAGCAGTAGTCGCGTCCCCCTTTCTTCTCCTATTTCTCCCTTCCGCCGGACCTCCGGAGCTACGACTTCTCATCCTCCTCCACCTTCTCCCCCTGCTGCTGCTGCTCGTCGAGTGAGCCTCGCTGCTCTCAGGATACTAAATCATAACTTGAGAAATTCGCGTGCAGCATGGGACACCTTTAAGACCTCAGAGGAAACTTGCGGAGGATATGAGAGGCTGCGCCGCTGCCCTTGCAATTTTACCCCGCGTAACTAGCTGGTACTTTGGTCGTAGCGAGCGAGCGAGAGAGAAAGAGCAGTCTGTAAGCGCAGTCTCTCTTTGCTCTTCTCTCTCTCTCTCTCTCTCTCTCTCTCTCTCTTTGCTATAGCGGCTCTGCGCGCTTCCACCGGTGATGATCGTTTTCTCTGCGTATGCCATCGTTACCCTTAGACCCGGGAGAGAGAAAGCAAGAGAGCGAGAGAGGAGACTGTAGTCAAAGTTGCAGTCGTTAGCAGTTCTCCACTCCGACAACTTTTCTTCTGCGAGCAGCGCGACTCTCATTTTTCCCCGTCGGACTCTGACTCGCGCTCTCTCGGTACTCGTCGCCGTCGTCGTATTATTTTCAATGGAGCGACGACGACGACGACGACGAACTGAAGGATGAATCGCAAAGTACGTCCTCGCTTTCTGATACTTTTGAAAAATTCTTTAAGAAGAGAACCTCGCGATTCGCGGCACATAGTTCGGGCTGCTGAAAGTCCCCTGGATCAACAGGAATACATTACCAATTACAAGAACCGGGAAAACCGGAGAACGGAGTAGAGGAGAAAAACAGACAGACGAGTCGAGCCGCGAATATTTATCTTGGATTCTAAATTAGATAATACACTCGGAACTTCCATTTTTCGGACTGAATTCCCGACGAGAGAGACCCTTTGTGAGTTAGCGCAGCGATTTATTCATTAGGCCGGTTAGTAAAGTTTGTCGAAAATCGAGTTTCATTTCAATACAGTAGCTGCTGCTCTGGGCCGCAAAAAAAAGGAGAAAGAGACGACGAGTTATCCCACGCACAAAGGAGCGGAGGCTTTATTCTAAAAATCTTGTTAGACTTGGAGCTCGCGCGCGCGCGCGCGAGGAGCATAGTGGAGCTGCTTAATATTCTTCGAGCGAGTCATAGGGTGCGCGCGGAAACGAGGCCTGGTTGACGTTTTCGTCCTCCGAATGAAATTCGCACGAAAAGTTCGGCGCGCTTGTTTTCCGACGAGCGCTCACGTATCGGCTAACTTTTTTTTCTCGGACGAGTCAGAGCAATAACTTGCGTGTTTTTGAGTTGGCATCGGATACCTGCATCGGAGCCGTGGGCAAGCAAAAAACGAGAGCATGCATTGAAATGCGCAATAACTTACTCGCCTATTAAAAGATTGCGCTTCGCTGTTTCGTTGAGTTGTCGCTGGTATATTGTATATGTTTATGGCGCAGCTTATATTTGCACGTGGTAAGTTTATAGAGCTCGAATATCAATATGCAATGCTGAGCTAACATTCCAAAACACCTTTCCAAAACTGTTTTGTTTCACGGCTAGTATTATTGCTTGGCGCTGATTCGCATAGCTGACGGATCTTCTTTCTCCGCGTGCAATCAAATTTACCTCCCCCACAATTCAGAGTCCAGCTGTGATATAATCCTCAGTCTGCGGCTCGCAATTTGTCGAACATCTTCCGGAATAATAATTAATTCCCTCCGGCATTTAAGCTTCCACCAGTAGCGCGCATCCTCTCTCTCACTCGATTATGCTCGTGCTCGGGCATCGATAGAATTTACGATCTCTAATTTCACGCGCTGTACTCCCTGTAGAGCGAGAGAGAGAGAGAGTATTAGCCATTGGGCAATCAGAGCCTAGAGTCCGCCGCCACCTGACACCATACACCTGCGCTGCTCGCGAGACTGCCTCGTTAATTATGCGCGCCCGGCGTAGACACTTGCTGCTGCTGCTGCTGCTTGGGGGAAGCTCAATTTTCCGGGATGACACCGTCGTCGTAGGAGACACATTCGGGGAGGGTCAAAGCTCGTAGGGCGCGTGTAGCAGAGGGCGAGATCCTCGCGTGCAGTGTGCAGCTATTGAAAACTTCATGAATATTCGCGCGGCAGAAGCGAGGCTCGAAAATACCGCGTTATAAAGCCAACTCTGCGGCGGCCTTGTAGTCCCGAGAGTGAGAGAGAGAGAGAGAGAGAGAGAAAGCGCCTTTCCCCTTACGCGATCCTTTGTCGACACTCTTTTTGCGCGCGTTTTCTCTATGCGTCTGCTGCTGCACCAGCAACACCTTTTTGTTTCAGTCGCGCCTTTTTGCTCGGCTACTATTTTTTTTTCTGTGCCGCCGCGATGTGGAGTCTAGTAGCTTGCTTACGACAGCCCGGGGAAAGAATATATGTATATACTCGTCGAGGCCCTGTTGAAAGTCAATAAAACTAATTAAGAGCCGCTTTATTATGTGTTACGCGTTTATTTTGGCATTTCTCTTTCAAGTATAATATGACGCTTTGAAGCAGTCGAGGCTCGCGAGAGCGACGACGAATCTGGCTAATTAGCTTCGTTATACGTGTAATCTGCAATAACTCTTATTCGCAACTTTCTTTACGCGCCTGCACTCACGCGAGAAGAAGAAACTTGACTAATAAACTCTCGAGTCGCGCGATAAGACGACGACTCGTCTTTGCGTCCCGATAACTCGCGAAAATTATAATGCCAAGGCTTCTCTCCGAAAGTTACGACGAATCTATCGCACTTCTCAAGCCAATAAAACAAGTTGAGAGTAATCCGCGAGCCATCTCTCATCGAACGTTCTCTCGCTCACAGAACTTTTTCTCTCTCTCTCTCCCTCTCGCGCACGTATAATTTTTCCCTTTGAAAATTTCCGATGCGAATACCTTACTCTTATATATAAAGCTAAGGAGCGTCCGCTTCTACTACTAAAGCCCGAAAATTTATCCTCTCGCTGAAAGTATCAAGTTGAATATCATTCATTCCCTCGTAATCATATTTTCCGTCGAGACGCAGAGAGGAGGATAAAAATGCTTATGAAAGCCTTGCTTCTTGCTCCTTTTTGAATTCCTACGATATATATATATAAAGAGTAAAGAGTAAAGAAGCGTGTTAATACCGCCGGAAATAATAATAAATACGCTCTAATTGGCGTTCGCGAGCTTACAATTTTCGCAGCAATCACGGTGCATTAAGCTCGCGATTGGTCAATCTCGAAGGCTAACTTTTCCCTTTTTGCCGACGACGATATGAAAATAGCTGCGCGAGAAGAGGCTATACTAAGACGGCGTAAAGAAGAAGAAGACGAGAACAGCAATCGAGGACGACAAAATGCGGGAATAAAGAGAGCGAGACGAGAGCGAAAGAGAGAGGGCGAGCTAGGCTGCTGGATTCAATTACTGGGAGAACAATACCGGTATGCCGTCATTGTTTGCTCGAGCGCCCGGTTGAGTTTTCCCGGAGCGCGCAGAGAGGGACAGATACCGCGGCTGCTCTTCTTCCTACTCTGATATTTTGTTTGCTGTCATAATACCAGCGGCCGGCAGCAGTATAGTACAGTCGCTTTTCTCTTCTTTTACGCCGAGTGCGTTCGCCGGAATTCGCGCTGTTTCTCGTTCACGACGGTCGATGGACGACAGCCGAAATTTCAGCTTTGATTCTACACGCTCGTCGGTTTTTCGCTATAGCAGTTTTTTGCGTTCTCTATATCTCTGGCTTCAAAAGGACCGGCAAAAAATGGACGCCCGTTTGCGAGGAACAATGAGCCGTACTGGCATAGTACAGCCGTTTATTAAGCCGAGTAAGATGCAAGTTGTAAAGTTCTCTCTGTGCCGAGCGCATTACACTATACTTACATCGTTAGCCTGATTATTTCTTTCTAGTACAGTAGTAGCAGCGAGAAATAAAAATCCAAATCGAATGAACAGCTCGCCCCGATTTCCCAATCTATATACAAATAACCCAATAATAAGTTCCAATACAAAGCCCCAGGGTGCGAGTGGGTGAGAAGAGGGGGGGAGCCGCTGCGACAAAGCGCAATAAAATCTCGGGCATAATAAATTCAATAAGCGCAGCCGAGCGACATAGCGAAGGACAAAGCAAGAGAGCAGCAGCAGTAGCCGACAGCAACAGGACTGGAATCGTTCTCTCACTCCCGCGTATCGGCTCCCGGAATTGGAGGGCGTGAATAATTCCACGCGGGCAACGCTATTCCCCGTTGGCCGTAGCTGTCCCCTCGCTTCTTCGGCTTCCATCAACCCCTTCTCTTTCTTTCTCGCTCTATTCTTTTTTTTCCTAGAAAAGGAGAGAGAGAGAGAAAGAGAGAGAGAAAGCGTTGCTGTCTGCGGAAAGAGAGTCCAATCCAGGAGGGTGTGGATTGCAATGGCTGCTGTGGTCGCATGAATATTTAACCGCCCAACTTTTCCGCGATCGCGCCGCGCTCGCTATTTCTCGCTTTCTCTGTGAACGCGTGCGCGCGTTTATATATACGTATATACCGCCAAAGTCGCACACAGATAGACATGGACGAAAAGTGAGTGGCGCAAAGAGTTTTGCGGCTGCGGGAAAATGAGAAAAGAGAGAGAGAGAGGGAGATGAGGCGACTCTTAGACACGACGATGTGAGAGAGAGAGAGAGAGAGAGAGAGAGAGAGAGAGAGAGAGAGAGAGAGATAGAAGGCGCACGGTTGCGGTGGTCTGAGGAGATAATGAATAATTCCGGGGGCGGTTCCGCTTAAAACAGCGTACTTCCCCGCAATGGTCTCTTGCGGGTGAGAATGAGAGCCGCGTTCCTTCTTCGTTCTCTCTCTCTCTCTCTCTCTTTCCCTCTCTCTCTCTCGCTGACTCTCTTGGTCTTCTTTTTTTTACCTTTCCTTGCTTGGCTGCAGCCTCCCTCTCGTTTTGCTTCTTGTCTGCGCGGCGTTCTCTCGATTTTTTCTACTTTTTGTACGCTCTTTCTCTTACAGTCTCGATGCTCTTTTTCTGTAATCAAAGAAAGCCGTGTAACCTTTCAATAGCTGCTGCTGCCCGAGATCTTGACTCTCGCTCGCTTGGGGATTTTAAGGCTGTCAGTGCCCTTTTCGCTGCGTATCGACGAGTTTAATTTGAATATTCGAACCGAGCCGTCGGCTAAAGCCTTCTTCTTATCTCGAAACCTGGATATATGTAACTATCACGGTAATTTTCACATTGTAAATTTATAAAACATTTTTTCTGCAAAAATTCGATGATGGATAAATTTGACGAACGAGCTCCAATCGCAGCAAAGATCTCAGCAGCAGCAGCAGCCATAAATCCAAGAAAATGTATTATAAATGTTTTCCAAGCAAACACCAGCGTAATTGCAATATAACCCAAGAGTGAGAGGAGCTTTCTCTATCCCCGGGAATCGCCGAAGAATGGCTCATTGAGCAGAAAGTTTGCGCCGGGCCGTTACTATACATAGTTAAATCCGCGAGTCTAGTCATTCAAAGCGACGAGCGTACCGAGAGAGAAAGAGAGAGAGAGAGAGCTTGCAGGACACGCGAATTAATTGGCAGATTCTTCCATTGTCTCATAAACCGAAAAGATTAAACGCTATGCGCGGGCTTTTCTCTCGCAATCTCTAATCCCTCGGCGTATTTCCTCTTCGGCTCTCTCCCTTTCTCTCTCGCTCTCTCTGCTTTGAAATCTCTCCCTCTCGGAAAGCACTTTCGGAATCCTCGCTCGATTGGACGCGCACACTCGCTCCTTGTTTGTTCCTCCTCCGCTACTGCAGCTTTCTCTTCTCTGCGTCTTATATAATCCGAGCTACGCGCGATTTCAGCGCTTACTTACAGCCGAATGAAGCTTGCGAGACAGAGAGACAGAAAGAGAGAGAGAGAGAGAGAGAGAGAAAGAGAGAGAGAGGCTTAAAGCTCGAAATCCGCGGCGCGCGGTGTCTTTTTATGCGAGCTCCGCGGATCTACACGTGTCGGCGAGCCTGTCCCAGTCAGCGATATAAAATGTGAGGTTACGTCGATGCTATATACTGCTGCAGAGAGTTAACGGGAGGAGAGAGAGAGTGAGCACCTTTACGGCCGGCTTAATTGGAAGTTTAAGGCGTCGTAAAGTCCCGGGGAATATTGTTACGGCCGCTGACCTCTCATGCCTCTGCGCAGTAGTCTACGGCCGATTGATAGTTGGAAAAAAAGAGAGTATAGGTCGTAGTAGTAGTAGCCGCGGTAGCGCAGTAACAAAGCGGTACGTGTGCAGTATACGCTATATGCTCGCGCGCAAGAGCGCGGGGATTGGTTTTTCGCTTCTATTAGGTCTCTCTCTCTCTCTCGCACTGCGCGGCGCCGTTCGGTTTTCTAGTTCAATTTTCGAAAGAGCTCCGTAATGGAATTAGCCGGGCAGTAAACGCGCGCGTGGAAAACACGACGAGTTTATTTTTCGAGTGAAATCACGCCCCAAGTCTGTATATAGATATATACATATATATGCGTGCAACACAGCGGAGCTGGAAGAAGGGAGAGACACAAGCTGGCGGAAACTTTTCAAGGTTCGCTTTCACCCTCTCCTCCTCCTCCTCCTCCTCCTACTCTGGCCGCGCGACGAGAGTGAGAGAGAAGACGGTGGTTATTATAGGAGCTCGTAAAGCACTCGTTCAAGATTGCGCAAATCCTCCGGTTGTTTCGCGAATTACGCGCTTCCTTCCTACTCTCACTCAAGCTCTGCGAGAGAGGCGGAGATTTGTGGGCTTTAAATATAATGCGCTTTTGATACGCTCTACGGGTACACGTCGCGCGTATATTATTACTTATAAGTAGACTGCTCCGCTTATTTATATTGATAGTTATATGCCTGAAAATCGGTTTCATTTATTATAAGGATACGCGAATTATTCACGCGCGATCGAGATACGATCTTCACTTTTAATGCACGCAGGTTAAGGTTGGAAAGAATGAGACTCGTTTGCGAAAATATCTCCTCACTGCGATGTATATGCGAAGAAACTCTCAAAGTCTACCAAAATTTTGCAAAGCCCCACTGCGCTTTTTCTCATCCTTGAAGCAGCAAAAGCCGCGTTTGCTCGAAAAGCTCTCAGGCGCGCGCAAACATCATTCAGGTCGAAAATTCACCTCGGCGAGTGAAAATCTGCGAAAAACTGGCCCCATAGCTCGCGCAAAGTGCCCACCATCCCCGAAAAATAACACACGCGGAAACATCGGCTTCTTCGGCTAGTATATGTATATATATATATCTGCACCAAGTTCCTCTCGGGAAAAAAGCACGAAATTTATAACGGCGCGTCGCATATTCGCGCTGTGGCCGCGCGGAGAGATAAAAGCTCGGCGCCCGGCGTCTTTCTCTCTCTCTCTCTCTCTCTCTCTCTCTCTCTCTCTCTCTCTCTCTCTCTCTCTCTCTCTCTCTCTCTCTCTCTCTCTTCTGCAAGAATTAATGTCGTCAGCTGTGCTGCTACAACGCGTAACCTCTCGTACGTCTGTATATATATAGCTATATCTATATATGTACGTGCGAGTAGCAGAGAGAGAGCAAGGGAACGATGCTCGCGGCGGCGGGTAAAACGACTTACGCCCATCTAATTTCGAGGGCGCGCATTCTGCGGTATCTCACAAGAGCTTGTAATTCAGCAGCGTCTGCAGCTCTTCTCTCTCTCTCTCTCTCTCTCTCTCCCTCTCTCACTTTCACTTGGCCGACCGGCGGCTCCTTTTGAACGCAAAAGCGAGCATAAAGGATGAAATGAAGCTGGAACACCACCACGCCCTGGCCACATCGCACCACCTTTCGCTATATACATATACGCGCGCAAGCTTCCTCCTCTCGGCGGCTTTGACCCGTGAGCTTTTACATTGCCACCTGTGCGCGAAAGAGAGTGAGTTCATCCTGGCTCTCACGAAGCTTTTTATTTCTCTTTTCTGCGTGTCTTATCTTTTTCGCGGGATTTTCGGCTTTTTATATTTTCACGAGAATCAGACCGCGACTGTGTTTACAACTGGAATTTTTAATCTTCTTCAGGAGAGTTTGGGTTTATTGGACACGCGCGGCACTCGCAAAGATAAGTACATCAAGCCCGCTCTTATTAAGGTCCGCGCGCGTTAAAAGCTCGCCTTTATACTCAAGCAGCTACCTCATCGCATTTACAACTTTGCTCTGAAAGCGAAATCAGAAGCGAGAGACAGAGGCATTAAAGCGCGTCTCGTTAGAATTAATTTCCTCGATTTTTCAGTTAAATTAAATACTCACTCAATGCTCACTCTCGCTTGTACACAAAAGGAGAGCTAGATAAAAATTGAGCGAGAAATGTTTGCAGCTCACCCAGACGAAGGGTTAAATTATATTCCCTTCGTCTTTCCCCTTTGATCTTCTCTGCGGCGTCGTTTCTCGCCCTTCGCTCCAAGGCGTTTCCTCCCTGACCCTTGATTCGCCAGCGTTTTTCCAGGGGCGCATCTCCAAGAAATGCGAAAGCCAGAGGAATCCAGGCATCGCGAAATCAATATCGCTCAAAGCCATCCCGCCCGAGAAAAGGAGCGCGCCGGCGGCTGCACAGTAAGAGAGCGGGAAAAAAATCCTACTTCTGAGCTTCGCTCCCTACCCACTGTAATCGAGCTTCCGCGAGCAAGAGAGAGAGAGAGAGAGAGAGAGAGAGAGAGAGAGAGAGAGAGAGAGAGAGAGCCGAGTGAGCGTCGCGCGCCTCCACTCGATGGGGTGTCGAAGGGTGGAGCAGTACGTTTCTTGTTATCTCACACCCACTCTTATAATACCACCTACTCCTTTCTAGCGCTCGCGCGCGAGGAGAGAAAGAGAGCCGCCGACGCCTCGTGGCTTTCCGCGCCGAGCTTAATGGACGAATTATCGGCTGTGCCGCCGCGCCGGGGGCAGAAAGCGCTCGTAAAATAACGAACGTGCAGTTATACGGAAGAGAGAGAGAGAGAAGAGAGAGAAGCCGAATGAGAATATAAAGAACGGGAAGAGCCTCGGATTGTTCGCGAGCAGGAAAGGGGGTTTCATTGTTTTACGCCGAGTAGTGCGATGGATGTTCCTTTTTCCTGCGCTAGGAAATTTTGACTCCTCGTATACTTTCAGCTGCTGAGAGTTTTCGGGTGGGATGTGGCGCGTTGCTCTATTGCGTGCGTGATTCGTATCTAGTTATAGCTCGTGTATTATTTGTTTTAAACGTATATGTTTTCACCATTATTAATTTTTGCTCTTTCTTTCGTGTTCTAGGTGAGTACCGCTGACAACCTTCTTTTCATCGAATTATCCAGTATCCGTAAGTTCTTGAATATCTTTGCAAAGAGTAGCGCACGCCTGACCAAAATTCACTGTTACTACTTGCGAGCCAGTCCAGATTCTTGACTTTTCAATGAGATTAAAGTTTATATTAAGTAAGGGATTCTCTCGTGAAAATAAAGCAATTAAACGGCCAAATCCCCTACAGCCTCGTAAAACTTGGCGATATTGAAGAATAGTTCATATAAGAAAAGAGCTTTCCCTTCGTTCGCATCGGTTCATCAAATACGCCTCGGAATTTTTATACCCGCGCCTCTCTCTCTCTCTCTCTCTCTCGCTGTAAACGAGCACTCCGTAATACACCATCAACAAAGAAACTTAATCTTTCTCTCCCCGCTGTATAGCCCCTAATAACGCTTTATTTCCCTCTCAGCGGCCGACACTGACCCTCTTTTCCCCCCGCGTCCTTACGCTCGCGTGCGTCCTCTTTTTTTCTCTCTCTCTCTCTTTCTCCCTCGTGTTTTCGCGCTCGAGACGCGCGCGCCGCTGGCCTTTAATTATAATTAATTAAGCGGCAGCGAACAAAGCGGAGAGAGCAGCAGCCGACCCGAATCACTTTCCGCTGGACTTTGAGGGACGTGCTTACGCGCGCGCATTCATAAGTTTCGCGCCGAAAAGCCGCATTGTCTTATTCTTCGGATAAGTTGAAGGATCGCGCGCTCTCCGCGTCTTGACATCTGAAACGCTGCTGCTCTGTCGAGCTTTGAGTTTATTTAGCAACGAATTCGCGGAGTTTGTTTTAATACATCGCAAAACTGTGGCCGATATATAATACTCAGATGCAACCGGGATGTTATATTGTACTCGTATACGCGTCGGTTGTGTGCGCATGTTTCGGAGTTGTAATTACTACGCGCGATGTCCAGATTTTCGCTTATACAAAAAACACGGCTTTTTTCGTGGAAGCGAGTAATTGAAAAAACTGTGCACACATATTATGCGCTTGAAAATTATGTATACATGACGTCAAAAAAAAAAAAATTTGTATGCAGCCAGTAGCTCTCTATTCAGAAATTGCAAAAACACACGGGCAGTAGCAACGCATCCGAGATGTAACGGACATCTCGCGTTTCGTCGGACTCGAAAATCGCCCGGGACGGCCGTTGGAAAATCGCGATTTCCGCCTCTGGTCCACGAGCGATTTTTCCCCTATTTCAGCGTGACCACCACCGGCCGCGTTTGCTTTCTCTCTCGCTCTCTCTCTCACTTCGTCGGTGTGCATTTTGTTCTCCGTTTTTTATTTTTATTCTTTTTTCGCAGCCGCCGCCACGCCATGTTCGGACGCTCGTTTCGACGAATGCGGCAAAGCGATTTCCCGTGTATCGTTGAGTGTGTGCGCATTTTTCGTGATTTTCATCTCGCTCTCTCTCTCTCTCTCTCTCTCTCTCTCTCTCTCTCTCTTTCTCTCTCTCACGGATGCTGTTTCTGCATTCGCTGTGTAGCGTTTCGAGTCTGCCCCCTTCCCTCGCGTCCATGTTTCCGCGAATCGTGCCGTAACCGACGAAACTGCCGCTATATTCTGGCGTTATGTGCGCGCTTGAATATACATTCATTGTCATTCCGCGGTCTGTCATTTCGAGGGTAAAGAGGAGCGATAGTTGCACCGGAAATCTATTTAGTCGAGCTATGGTTTTTCATTATTTTCGATTTGGCCGTTTGTACAATTCCATCGAACCCCCTTTTCATGTTATTACCATCGCAGCTCCCCGTCTCTAATATGTTTTCGTTTGCGCGTCGTTATACTGATTTACATAAAACAATTGCGTTCATTTTTCTGTTTGCGTTTTATTAAAAAGCGCGACCTCTGCCGCTGAATGAATAAGCTTTAATTAAAGCCGTCGTTTCGGTCAAAAATTAAACTCGCGTCTCTCTCTCTTTCTCATAATTAAAACGTATCGCAGTGCATCCCTTTGCGTTTATTTTTACAATCGCCGTTTCCGCACAACGAAAAAAAAACGCTAAATAAAAGCAGCTATAAGTATTACCAGTCGAACTCGGCAACTTTACGCTTCTCGGGGATATTCTCTCTATCTCTGGTATGCTGCAGCCGTGTCTCGCGCCGGTTTTTCGATGGCGCGCAGTGTTACCCTATACTCGTACGAGTAATCGCGCGAGCTACACCAAATTGCAGGCAGCAGCAGCAGCGTATAACAACTGGAGCGCGTAGAGCGGATAGGGGTAGAGAGAGAGGCTCAGAGGATCGAGCCGAGGTACAGAAGGTGGCAGGGGTTATTCGTTTCGCTTAACCGCTTAATTTGTACAATCGATCGAGTCCACTTAAGTCCGGGCGAGCGTAGTGTAGTAAAATAACGAATTTTTAGCAGCAGGATTTTCTCACGATTGATTTGATCGTTTTATTACGCGATCCAGCGCCGGGGAATTAACGCAAACAAGCGAGAGAGCGCGCGCTCATTTATTTGTGTATGCAGCGTGAAAACGAATTTGAAAAAAAAGGAGTGGGCGTTGAGCTTTTTTTTCTCTGATTGTTCGCGATTGAATATCGAGGATTTGATATTGATAAAAACTACTGTAATCGAGGCGTTTGTAATAAAAATTTCAAACCATTATTTGAAAAATTGTGCAGCAAAATCAAGCTATCTCTCGGGAATATATACTCGTCAAGTTTGACAAGTTAATAAATCCTGCCATACTTTCATCCTCGTAAAGCAAGTTCACTCAATCTCTCTCCGCCGCAATTGCGAAAAAGCGTTTCATCAGTTATTTGGCTTCTATTCAATGCACAGCCACACACACACACACACGCACACACATATACACACATATACACACATACATATACACGCACATAGCCAGAAAGTATTCAGCGCGCTTGCGAGCACCGATGAATTTCCTCCAGCTCGGCCATTCCCTCTCTGTATATTATTTTATTCCATATAGCCGCGAAGGTATAATGTAATTGAAGCATCAAAAATTCAATAAAAGAAGCCCCGCTTTTTTTCATGCGACCGACGAGATAGGCCGAGCCAGAAAGCGCCCTGTCCCTCCCGCAAAATACGGTCAATTATTCGGCACCCCGTACCTATATACACTCCCCCTACACAATAAGCCGAGCCGCCTACCAGCTATCCTATATACAATACATACATATACACTTTTTACCTCCCACCGAGTCGTGACTGCGACGGCGGCGGCGGCGGCAATAATTGCGAGAATCAACAGCAATCCATTTTGAAAGTTTAATAAAGACAA
The DNA here is from genome assembly GCA_020010945.3 of Muscidifurax raptorellus. NCBI lineage: Eukaryota > Metazoa > Arthropoda > Insecta > Hymenoptera > Pteromalidae > Muscidifurax > Muscidifurax raptorellus. The sequence continues at coordinate 5,077,219 of CM052078.1, read as the reverse complement.
TCGCAGGGAATCTGCTTCTATATCCTTTGCGGGCACGACGCTACTGTTACTGCTGCTGCTTGCCTCCGCGCGTGTATACGTATATATATACACGGAGAACGCGCGCGATTAAATTCCACGCTCGGAGCTAAGTCATTAACTTCGCGTGTTACACCCTCGTGTTCTCGCGGAGCCTACTCTCTTGCTCGCAGCTCTCTTTCCCGTAGGTACATGTACAGCTCGGCAAGGAAGCGAGAGAGGGGGGAGAGAGACTGGGAGGCACACCCCCTCCCACTCGATAAGCCGACGTAATTTCGCCCCGTACCGGCATAAGATATGCCCGAAAATTACTTCCAGGCTAAAGCGAGAGAGAGAGAGAGAGAGAGAGAGAGAGAACTGATATAGCTTTAAAAACAAAATGCAGGAGCAGTTGATTGGACTCGACTGAAAAATACATGGTGCTTTTATTTTTAGTTCATATGTATACACGCGACGTGGCGCGAATTAAATGGATAGAGATTTATCGTTGCCGACACTGCTGGAAAGGCAAACGACGTTATTCACTTTTGCAATTTCAACTTCGACAATTGATTTTTGGGGGTAAAAAAATGTAATTATTGGTTTTTCCGCGCAACAGGTAGGAGAGGCCGATTAATTTTGTTAAAAGTTTTTCTAACGAAATTCGCTTTACTCCATTCGCGCAATCAGTCTCTCATTGGTCGCAAAGGCAACGAAATCGTAATTAAAGCTCGAACAACAGCAAGACAAACTCGCCTCGAAATTGCGGTAATGAGAGAAGCAAAAAGTATGGCGTTGGCTCGGCGCTGTAAAAACGGCGACTTCGGGGCAGAGAGAAAGAGAGCGAGATAAAGAAGAAAATGATAGAGGAAGGGCGGAAATATGAGAGCTGCGGCTGCGGTGCTAATAAGGGTGGAGCCCCCGTGAGTGGAGGAGGAGGACAGAAAGCGAGAGCGCGAAAATAGAGGAGCGTTTGCCGGCTATTATATGGCGCACTAGCTGCCGCGAAACTTGGGGAAACTTATGAAAGTGGGATTGGCTTCGAGTAGCACAGCGGGCGGAAGTGCCGCTGCTGGCTTCCTGCGATTCCTTCGAAGAAAGCTGGAATTTTCTCTCTCACTCTCTCTCTCTCTCTCTCTCTCTCTCTCTGTTGGCGGGCGGCACACAGGGGGATGAGGGTATATATAGTGAGAGAGAGGACAAAACGGCCGCGCGGGGATATGGCGAAACATATTAGGCTCTAACGACACGATCGCGAATTGCTTTCGACTTTCTTCCCACATTAAACTTGACTACCGCGAGGAGCCTATATATATATATCTCCTTCTCTTATACTTTCTTCTTCTTCTTCTTTGATTCGTTCGTTTTACCAGGCCATGATTGAACTATCAGAACTTTTTAGTTTACGTTGCGGCTGAGCCAACTAACTTGTCCGAGGGAGACGGCTGCGAACTTCGTTATTCGATTTCGCGATGTGTATTAACATAATTAAAGTAACCACCGTGCTGCTGGATTCTTAATTCACTGCTGGGAGTTGTTGTAGCAGCAAGACGAAGCCAGGCCGCTCGTATTGTATTATAATGGAGTCATCAGCTCATCGAGACTACAAACTGAAAAGTTTGCGTTAGCGACTCACTATATTATATACGTAGAGACAAAAGAATGTGAACTATATATATAAAGAACCGACTCAATTTGAGCACAGTTGACTTTAGTCACGGGGGGGGGGGTGGCTCTCTGGCGTGCCGGAATGATCCGAGAAGAAAAACAGCGATTCAAAACCTCCCCTCTCGAGAAAGAGAGGGAAGAAAAGCAGCCAAATTAGCATTGAAGTTTCCGCGCAATAGGGACAAACTATATACGCTCTCTTGGAACGAAATTTAATCGGGCGCGGTAACAAGGGGCGGATGGTAGCCCAGAAGTATCGCGCCATTGTTCGCCGCGTATAGTCCCGGTGAAATAATTTAGAGACAGGCCGCGTTGATAATAACTTGAAACTGAAACTGTCGGGGGCATCGAGGAAGACTCGTAAAATAAGCATCAGACTTGGAGATAGAGAAAGAGTTGGATCTCCGCAAGCTCGTCGGAAAAACTTTTCTCTTCGCTCCGAAGCGCGTTAATCTAAGATCCTTCTCTCGTTCTTCTTCTCTTCGGGCGAGAGGCAACTGTCGTCTGTAAAGTAGAATCGCCGAAGCCGTTCGACCCGGAGCAGTAGGAATCCTCGGCTCTCTTTCTTTTCGGCTCTTCCTTTCTTTCCTTCCTTCCTTCCTTCCTGGCTGGAGGGAAAAAAAGTTGTCCGCTCGCTCGAATTGCGAGGATGAAAATCCAACACGCGCAATGCAATTTTACTTAAACTTGAACTGCAAAGGAATCTTCCATTTTATTGCTTTTACGAGCTGATTTTTTTCCAAATGACTGCGACGAGCCGAGGACGGCTGCGGGAGGGAAAAATTTGTTCACGCTTCGAGTAATTTTCTCGTAAATTCTTAGGTTTTTTTGTTGGCATTTTTAATCAAATGAATGAAATTCACTACCTCGAAAGAAGCATAAACCTTTGCCATTTCGCCAAATTATATTCTCATCTCGTATAACTCTGAAAGGGAAGTAGAAAAGGGTATTATTTTTTTTTAATTCACCTCGATAGTTATGACCCGAATACGCGGTTAACCCAAGCGGTTGCCACGTACACGAAAAAGAAAACGTTAATGCTTAATCCCGAAATCGACGGAAGCAGCAGCCGCAGCAGAAGAAGACTAGGGAGAATGAAATTAAAAAGAGCTTCTCTCTCCTCCGCAGCGAGAAAAATCGTGCCGTTCTCTTCGCGCAATAACAGATCTTGTTAAAAGAAAGGAGGGAAAAACCTGGATGGGGGCCGCAAATGTGTTCGCGGCATAATTACTGCAGCTAAGGATTCTGTAAACGTATTAAGATGCACCTCACGTCCTCGGCTTCCCAGAGCCAATCTTCGACGACGCTGTTGGACAAGTGCCACCGGTAAAATTGAAGCATCGCCGGACTTCTTGACCCGTGCTCGGAATTCATCGGACGCGCTATATTGATTCGGGACGCGGGTGAAATTTCTTTCCATTTTATAGGGCACCGGATTTTTATATTGTATTGTTATATCGCTCGATTGCGATTGTAAGCACGAAAAGGATTAAAGATTTTCGCTCTATTGATTGGCTTTCCATTCAAGCGCGGTTATTTGCTTAAATTCTCCCGCGCGCCATAGTATATTATTATAAGCCGACTCGTATTTCAGCCACACTATTTTCTTACAAAAGGAGAGGCGAGCCATCGTAAAATTTTACGACTACAAATTTCCCGGTCCTTCAGCGTGGGGACGAAAAAAGAAAATGTTGGCCCCTGTCCTATTATATAAATAAAGAGCTCTCGCGCGGTGTGCGTATGTGCCGAGAGTATGGTACCCGAGAGCTCTTCCTCTCTCTCTCTCTCTCTCTCTCTCTCTCTCTCTCTCTCTCTCTCTCTCTCTCTCCCTTGCGATCGGTAATCCCGGCTAGAATTTCCCCGTTTAAAATATGCACCATCTCCCGAAACAAAGTGCGATCCCCGACGTATATCGCGGAGTTGCAGCAGCAGCAGCAGCGAATAATATGTTTCTCGCTCGGCGCGCGAACGAACAAAAAAAAGAGGAACGAGAGGCAGAGAGCGCGGAGAAAGAAATAAGAGAGGAAAAAATATGATGTGCCTCGTAAGCAATTTAAAGCTCAAGGACGAATTGCTAGAGATTCCGGTCTTTCTCTTTCTCTCTCTCTCCCGCGCGCGCGAGCATAGCCGGTGGCGTGAGAAACGAAGCTTCCAACCTCGTCGTATAAAGTCTAAAAGCGTATATCTCCGGGAAATAAAGTAAAATGGCAAACGTAGCGTGAAACGGCCGGTGCCTCCGCTGCCATATGTATATACCGGCTCGGAGAGAGTAAGCGGCCCGGGATATACATCGAGTCGAGTGTGTGCAGGCTCTCGTGAAATACATTTTTCCTTATTGTTTTATCTTTCCTCCCTCGCTCCATCGACCACATCTGATTTTATAATACATCGCGTACACGCGTATGTATATATGTACGCATCCAGCGATGCTCGATAACGCTATACCGGTATCACTATGTACGGTGAATTAAAAGCCTATTTCAGATCCTTCGCACGAGCCAATCTTTCCGCAAGCAACAAAAGCCGCAAGTGCTCGTTGGAGCGCGAATTCCCCGACGAGAGAAACGCAACCACCATCGCAGCATCGTGAGTTTGCAGCCAAATTCGCTGCTGGCTGCATTATAATACATGGGCTATGCACACGCGCGGGGGAAAGGGAGGTTTATATTCGCCCGGCCGCCGTCGCGCTCGCTAACTTTAATCGCGTAATCCTGCATTATCGCGTATAACCCCTTGTAACCACTCGCTGCATGTGTGAGCGCACCTGTGTGGGTGTGTTCCAGCAGTATATATATAGCTCTTTGTTTTTTCCGACGAGAGTAGCCGTGTGATAATCGATATTGCCGCAGCCGCGTCGGATTATTTTCACATCGGATCAGAGCGAGATTAAGCCGGTCTAGCTGCAACCCTTTTTTCGTCCTGCGACCAATCGCGTGACGACGACAGCTTTGCCATGATACTATGGTCAGCGAGCATTTTTTTTATCCTGCACGCGATGATGAGGACGCGATGATGATGAATCCGGGACGAGGAAGTCCATCGGTCGAGATAATTTAATTGAAAAGCCCGAATCGATGTAAATCAGCGCTCTCCGGCCATCATCTCTCTATAATCGGTTTATATAAGGGGAAATCTTATGAGTGGGCGTAATCCGTCACATTAATGCGATCATATTGTCCGCGTGCGCGCAGTATATAGTGCGGAATTTCATGCTATATTTACAAAGGACGTATTATAACCTATACTATTATACACTGCGCGTTATTAATTTTCCGCGGTGATTTAATCCTCGTATATATCGCAATTATACTATAGCCTCATCCGCGCACCGAATCATTTTTCACAAAATATTCTCTACACCAAACGTCTGCGCTACCGGAAAAGAAGAAGTCAGAGGCTTTGTTTGCGATCGACCCGCTCTGTATTTTTACGCTTAGGTCACGTTCTCCGCACGCGAACACGTCTCCTTCGGACCCGAAGCTTTGTTCCTCGTTGTTGCCCGTCCGTCATGAGTGCGCGCGCGCGCGTGTGTGTTTTCGCGAACAGTATACCGTAACAGCATCTCTCTCCCATCGCAAAGACGTGTACGTCCGAGCATCCTCTAACGGTCCGGCAAACGAGATCCCTAACTTTCGTTAGGCGAACGTAGCAGCAACGAGAGAGCGCGAATTTATTATTCCGCGTACAAGCGGACGCGCGCGAGGGTGAGCTGGTTTTGCGGTAACCCTCGTCCGCTTTAACGCGATTACCAGAGTGAGGGAGAGAGGGACGGTATACAGCGTCTGTCTTTTGCCGAGAGGAAGCTTGCGCGCGAGGCTTTTCTCAATCCAGTGCGTGCGTTACCGCTCATTCTCCGCGTGTATAGTAGCGCGGTACGGATGCAGTGCAGTATGGAGCGGCCGCAAAGAGAGCAGAACACGCCGAGGGTTGCGTTGATACGTTGTTGGAGGAGGAAAAAGTCTACGTGTTTGGTTGACGGTAATTGTTGTGGATTTCGGACACAATTGGATACGGCCCAAAAGTTATGTATTTCAAAATGGGTAATGTTATGCGCATCGCCGTACAAAGGAACTTAAATCAAGCGCCCATTAATCCTCTCTTGTTCGTCGCCGACTCATCATTATTATATTCTCGAGAGAGAAAGCTTGATATATTTTTATAACGGCCGCAGCTCGAAAGTCTCTCCTCGAGGGAGCTCTACTCTTTCTCTCTCTTTCTTTCTCTTTCTCCTCATTTATCATCGACGGGCGACGCTGCACGCACCGGAGCACAGCGCAGCCGAAATCGACTTGTATAGCCGCGTATTTTCGTCGAATCACGCTCATAACGGAAGACTCGTCCTTTTTCTTCGACTGCTTCGCCGCGAGAGCTTTATTCGCCCCGACAGGGTATATATAACACGATCTTCCACGGTCAGAGTTGCGCGTATCGATATGATGAATCGGGCGCACGCGATACGCATTGATTACGCCGCGCGCGTTAAATTTTTATTCGCGCGTCGGAAACTTTTCTCTTTGCCGAGTAGAAAGGTTCGGCGGCGACGCTCGCGTAGTTTCTCTCTGGGTATATACAATGTACAGATGCGAGGCAGTTTATTGTCATGAAACTATTTTGTACGTCTGGAGCACATTTTTACGCGCGCGCCGCGGACTGAATACACATTACGCGAGGAAGTACGTATACGCGCGTCGCGTGTTTTATACGATTTCGTCGTCGTATAGGGCTGCTGCTGCAGCAGCTACGTAAATTTTGCAAATTTTTATCTGCGCATACGTGCAGGGCAAACTCGTAGCTTATCTCTGGTCTGGGACGTGTGCGGGCGGGGACGCTTGCAATATGTAAGATCGACGTCTCCCCCCTTTTTCTTTTACGTTCGTGTTGCGCGTCCCAATATATACTTTCATCTCTATATGCGCCTTCATCCTTTCGCGATATTCCGGCGCGTCGTCGTCGTCGTCGTGTGTGCCGCGGTAGTTTTCGGTCCTTTATCTCTGCCGGAAACTTTTTAATCCCGTCTTCGTCGATCGCCGTTGGAGCGTAAAAAAGGGCGACGCATTCAAATACGAGAAGAAAATCGACAGTTCGGAAGAAATAAGTCTCGTCCGTTGGTACACATAAGAAGCCTGCAGCTCGAGGGAGAGCTAGTGGGGCAAAGAAGCAGAAGAAGACGAAGAAGCGTGGGGAATGAAGGGGCTGCGGCTGAAGAAAGGATGTAGCTCTTCTCTCTTTTCCTCGGGGCGTCCCGCGTTAGCCCTTCCTTCCTTCCTTCTTCTTCTTCTTCTTCTTCTTCTTTTCGCCTCTCGTAAAAGGAGCAAGGCAAAAAGTCAGAGGAGTGGCGAGAGAGGGAGACTGCATTGCGCCGTCACGTCCCGCGGGACTTCGGCTCCGTTTTCATGAGCGCAGTCTGCGCCACTGCTTCCAAGATGGTTCATTAGTTGTCGCAATGCAGGACCCTCGCCCACTCATTCTCTCTCTCTCCGGCGCGCGCGCGCGAGTTTCAGCCTCGGAGAAAAACAAGCAGCTTCTATGTCTGTGTATACGTGTGTGTTTTGCACGCGAGCAGCGATGATGGTCCTTTTGGCTGCCAAACCAGTCCCAAGTCCTTCGCGAGAGTGGGGATAGAGTCGTCGTCTCGCGAAGGCCTCGAGAGTCCGGGAATAGCAATGAAGGATATTTCAGCCAGTCAAGCGCGTCTACTGGGATTTCCCGAAATCCCTGTTTTGGATGTGTCCTCCTTCCCCCCCCCTCCCCCCCGCCCCCTCTCTTTCCAGCTTTGCTCCTTCGCGTTCTCTCATATATTCTCGAGCGCGCAGCCTCAATTTCTCTTCTTCTACCTACTCCATTTACCTCTGCACTCTTATTCTTCGATATCCTCGTTTTTCCCTCCACTGCTGCGACAGTATTCCTTCCTTGCGACTCGAAATCCCCTTGTACCTCTCGGCCTGCAGCTCTTCTTCTTCGTCCTCGTCGTCGTCTTCTTGTTTTAAAGGTCCTTATTCCGAAGCAGAGCGTATATCCTCGAGCCCGTGTGCAGTGCAACTTCTTGTGCGCTGCAGCAGCGCGGGGATTACCGCCCGCCGTTATAGTGTGTAGTATACCGCACTGCGTCGCGCCACGTGGAACTATTACCGCTTCCAAATCGAGTGGAACGCACTCTCTCTTGTTCGCTGCGCACAGATCGATTCGAAAGCGGCTCTTCTTGTTGTTGTGCCTTTCAGCTGGGGAAAAAAGTTTTGGCTTTCGTCCCCTTTATTCTTCTCCGCGCGCCATGGACTTCTATATTGAAAAGTTTCTTTTCAATCTTTCGCGAAGAAGTATGGAAAAGACGCGTGTACGAGTTTCGGTGTAAGGTCGGTAATGCTTCGTACATCTCAGTCTACATACTCGCAATATTCTCATACGGTTGGAACGTTTAGGCGGGCATTAACGCGATTACCCGGGCGGTAATCGTCGCCATTAGCAGTTCATTGAATGCACAACATCAGCTTTGAAAATAGCGATTCGTCCATTTATACTCGCGCACCGAAATCGATTCTGGATAATGTCTGTATAAACACACAGCACAGCTCGAATCAATATTAGTGGATATCAACCCCAATCTATAGCCAAACGCAACGAATTATGTAGGTGTATTCCGCGGCGTCTTGATCCTCGAGACACGAAACTCCGTCTTATCATCGAGACAAATGCAGGCGCGCGCGGGTTTCGGTACAAGCGATAACGAGAGGGTCGTTGATTTATCGTCCGGCTCTCGTCCCGCTCCTCGAAAGTTTTGCTCGGAAAAATCGACGTCGCGCAGCGCAAAGATGCTGAAAAGTGATTGGCAGTAGAATGCGCTAAAGATAAGGAAAAGGAGAGAAGAGACATGGACGACGGGACAGAGTTTAAACTTGCGAAAGCATAGCAGAGAATGAGAGAGAGAGAGGGAAAGAAAGAGAGATTGAAAGATCCGACCGCCCTTACCTTGTCGGATTTCGATCTCGAACTTACGAGAGGTGAATTCGATCAGACATTCGCCGCGACTAGAAGTTAATCAAAACTCCGAGGCCTCACACTTTGCCGGGGCGCAAAGTTCGTGTACCTTATTCTTGTCCTCTTCGTCGGGAGAGAAAGAGAGAAAGTACAAGATGGTGGAAGCATCTGGCGCGAAAGTGGATTCAGCTTAACCTCCGCGCGATACGAATTTCAACGTATATATATCGCACAATATTTGTATGTGGCGATAGAAGAAACATCTGCCGGGTCGAACTTTTCGGTCAGTCTTAACTATTTTCTTCAAATTGATTTTATACCCCTTTCACTCCTTTGTCTCGGAGTTTGGCGGCTCCACGGCCTCCCCTCCCCTCTCTCTCTCTCTCTCTCTCAACTTTCTTAATAATTTCCTTATAAAGTTCTTTCGCTCCTTCTTCTTTTTGATAAATAATTCAGCGCGAGAGCGAGAAAGCTTCAAAAGCGCCGCAGTCAGCCGGTGCGCCGCGAGAGCAGCGGCGGCGGCGGCAGCCGAGATCCCCGGAAGTTTTCCTATAAAATTAAACCCTTCGAGCCGCTGCCTCGTAAACGTTAAGTATTTACTCGTGCAGTTTGAATTTTAACTTCTTGAGATTTCATAAATTTGGGACACACCGCGCGATCGAGTATACAGGAGCGGAAAAGAGATCGAAAAAGCGGGAGAGCGATGCTTTCTTATTTTCTTCTCTATTCGCCATCCAATCGAAACGTCGTAAAGCGAAGGAAAGTCTTTTCATCGAGGTGCCCATCCCCGGAGTGTACGCGACGACAACAACGCGTTGCGCCCTTTGGAAAATCAATCTGCGCCTCTGCGTCGCGTCTCTTCTGTCTCCGACGCTATATATATATCGCGACTTTCATTCGGTTATTCTCCCGAACTGCTGCTGCTGCTGCAGGAGGGAATCGCACTCGCTCTCCTAATCTCTCGCCGGGACAATCGACCTAGCGTGATAATTTAATCCGAAGAAAGAAAGAGAGAACGCGCGGAGTTGGGGAACAGGCAAAGTTTTCTGTGGCGCGCTTATACGGCCCCGCTGCTGCGCGTTCTAGCGTATAACCTTTTTCCGAAAAAAAGAAGTAGACTTGTTCGTTAAGTAGATCCGCTGCTGCTGCTGCTGTGCCGGTCGTTATTTATCGATGTGGTGTGGGTTAATTTTTTAATGGATCAATTCGAGCGTTTGGTGGAAGAAAAAAAAACTGTTGCGCTCGTCGAGCGTGATTTTCCGATAGAATTTACTGAATATAATATAAGCGTGTAAAATGTTCTGGGCTTCGGATTACAAATTAATGCCGAGTATACAGGCTGCCTCTCGCAGAATTAACGCAAATTTCAGCGTAATTTTGCATAAAAAATTCTCTTGGCGCTTGATTTTTCCCCAAGATATAAGTTAACGACACCTCGTCTAAAATAACCGTTTCCCCCTCCGACATTGCACGGGAAAGATAATTCAATCGAGATTAACTTAATAACGCCGCGCGTGCAATTATGATCGCGCAATAGCATCAAGGCGTAATCAACATAAACTGGCATCACGGCCAAAAGAATCCCAGTGTGCTTTCGTCAATAGATCGAGGACTACGTCTCTCGTCCCCCGCGCTCTATCTTTCTCTCTGCGCGCACTAAAACAACAAACTCCTTTGTTTGAGAAGGTTCGCCGAGAGTAATGGGAAAAAATACGAGAGAGTAAGGGCGAGACCATTCTCTCCGTTTTCCTTCTCTGCCAGAAGGCTTCCACAGCCGCCGCCTATATTGCGAATTCGGTATTGCAGTCAAAGGAAGCGTCTTTTCTGCATGTTGCCCGTACAATTATGTGCGACTCTCTCTCTCTCTCTCTCTCTCTATGTATATCTAGGCACGTGACCCGGATTCTCAATCTCCTTCGGCTCCGCCTTTGATCCAGCTCCAAGTGCCGTAGGAGACACAGAGGGAGAGCCGCCGCGTCATAACGTTATCGCACGCTCTTTCTCCCTCTCTCTCTCTCCAGGCGATCCAAAGTAGACACACACCCACCCAGACACCTATGTAGTATATACATATACATACAAATACTGCTCCGTTAACCCCGAGTATGAAGAGCGAGAGCGCGCACGAGTTTCATTAAAAAGCAATAAAGCAAGCCGTGTGCCCCGCCACTGGCATCCGAGCGATGACCGCATTCGGTGGTGCGGCGGTGATGAACCCCCTCTCGTAGCAGCAGCAGCACCAACATCACCGCATATCGAGCTAAGAGTCGCATGCGCGCTCAACCGCGGGGGAATTTTAATTTGCCGCCTAGTGTGTATATACCGAGCAATATCGGCTTTGCAGTCTGTGTGTGCCCGCACTCTCGCGCGCGTTCTTTTGTTTTCTCTATTTTTTTTTATTCGAGCGCAGAGAAAACGCGTTCGACGCTCATTAAGATTTAATTAAAGACTTTTGCGCGCGTTGACGCGTTTTCATTTTGAAAATTCGATACACTCGCGCGTTCATATTGTTTGTTTATCGCGGCCCGTATCGGTGCTCGGATATAATATGAAAAAATGTTGGAACTGCGACGCTGGAGAACTTGATTAAATCCTAGATTCGCGTTTGGAATTAGACATATCTGAGAAAAGTAGGACGCATTCGTATTCACATCCCATTGAATCAGCGGTATATTTTCTTTCGTTTCAATTAAATTTTTTAGAACAAATCGCGGCTAGCCCTTGGGCTCTTTCCTCAATAATTATCGAAAGCGATAATTCAATTCCCCTTCCCGCAGTTGGCAGCGAATAATAAAAAGTTTCTGCTCGACGAGCGCGCAGCGGAAAGGTGGCTTAATTGTTCCCGACGACGGGGAAACGCTCGCCGGCCTTCGCGTTTATTAATTGCCGCCGCCGCCGCCGCCGCCGAGTCTCTCGCTCTCTCTTTCTTCCGCTCGAATACTTATTATTGTCCGCTAACACTTCCTCGAATGGAGTAGTCGTCCCTCTTTCTTCGATTTTGCTCTCTAATTAATTGCTGCTTCCAGCGATATTTCGAGTCGCCGACTTTATTTTGCGCATTGTTTTGAGTTCAGCTTTGAACAAGCTTTTTCCTGGATTAAAAAACGTCGTTCCTGCTGTTAACGTAGAATCTTCTGTTTATCGTAGAATCGAAGGACAATCGCATGCTATTGTCAACGGTGAGATACTTAAACTTTCATCTCTTTAGTGACAATTGCAAGCACTTATAATCCGGGATCTCCGCAGGCAGTAAGAACAAAAAAAGTAGATAAAAGAAAGGCGAAAAAAGTGAAGCAGAATGTCCTTCGGTTTATGAAATTTTATTACCTCAGCTGTGGGAGCTGTGTTGTGCAGCTCTCGCGAGCGTTTATAGTCCCTAAACTCAATTCGTCGTCGTTGCCCCGGAGCCATAAATCCAAGTTTTGAGTACATAAATTATAGAACAATCAGGCTAATAAAAGAGCCGCTCGTTCTCTACTCCCTCTCGCAAGTGCATGTACAGATAAAAGACATACGCCCGCGAGAGGAAAAGGGCGTTTCCCAGCAGCAGAGGCAGAAGCAGCTTATGCTGGCGGCGGACGAGCGCAAGGACTGTAAAATAGACTCTCGCACTCTCCTACTGTCCTACGACTCGAATGCTAAAATGCGTCGGACGTAGCGTCGCGAGAGAAGCCTTCCTTTCCATTCCTAATCTTCTCTCGAGACAATCGTCCCGCCGTGATAATTTAATCCCAGAAGTTACGGAATGAAAAGTTTCCTGCTGAGCAGCAGCCGTGTGCGGCTCGGCGACAGTCCGCTTTTCTCCTCCTCCAGCTTCTCCTCTAAATACAGAAGCGGAGAAAGGGTGAGAGCACTTCCTCTTTTCTCCGGGAGGCCAAACGAAAGGAATTCCACGTAGCCGTCCATCCACTGCTTTCTCCGAGCTTTCCACCCCCGCCTGACGCGAGTCGATTAATAAATTCGTTTGCCACCACTGTATCCGCGCCTCCTCTTCTGCAAATATTAGAATTGCTAATTCGACGTAAACGGGATGAATACGCCTATGCGCGTGTGTATACGCGTTTATCTCGCGATTCTTCATCAACGCGAGGATCTTCGATGAAAGTTCGCCCGTTCGCGTCCTAGAAGAAGAAACGAATAAGAAGAAGCACAAACGAAAGAACTGCGGGCTAATTACTCGCTCAGACTACTCTCCTAAGAGAGACTAAGTCTCTTTCTCTTTCTCTCGCTCCTCTCAGGAGTTTAATTAATATTTACACGGGTTGCAACTCTCGAGTTCCTTTCGCGAGCGAGTACAGAGACTCTCTTGGAAACTCGCGCTACTCCGACGCGCTCTCTCACTCTTTCTCTGTCTCATGTATATGCGATGATGATCGGAGTCGTCGTCGTCGAGGATTTGACTCTTAGATTTGACTCTTCCTCGCGAGTTCACTGAGAGACGAAAATCCCTGCCAATCGAGGCGTCGAATGCAGTATTTAAGGTATCGAACTCTGCGCCAGTCGGATTATATGGGATTTGAGAGGATCAGCAAAGTGCTGATCGGCGAGAGCAGAGTGCTACAGCTACTACTGGTGCTTCTTCTTTTCGGCGATTCCATTAGTTTGTTTCGCGAAAAACGCGATTCGACAGAGATCGTAGTGGTTTTTTTCTTTGCTGAGAATTTCTCTGCTATTGACTCGAGATTAGAAGTCGATGCATGAATTAAAGCTCTTTTTTACTTTGCACGTTTGACATATCGCATATGGCTGCTTTAATCCTCGATCAGCTTTATGGTGGCATTTGACGACTTCGGCAATGGTTTTTTATGACACGATAATTATCTTTATGGACGAAGTATAATATACACGACGTGTATGGTATATAATTGGTCATTACTCGAGAAAGTATAGGTCAGCTCGTGCAATTCATATGATGAAAATTAATCAAGGAAAGTATCGTACAATAGCGCGACCACTCGATTATTCCAGCGGAATAAAACGAATCCAATTACGAATTTTCGAATTGCCGAAGAGTTTCAAATGAACCTTTTGATTAAAGATTCAGCGAGTAACGTCAGCGCAATACTTATAGCTCTGCAGAAGCAAAAAACTTCAAAGCAAAATGCATCCGCGGCATTAAAGCTCGCGCGCTAATTACCCGATTATACAAAACAAACAGGCGCCATGATTTACAGAATCAACTTACGTCCAGTTCGCTTAGTCTGAAAGGGGAATCTTTGCCGACAAAGTAAAGCGCGGAAAATAAAGGCTTAAATCCGCGGCAATCAAGAAGTAGATCCTCGTCGGTGCTCGCTGGTATACACCCCGGCGTTCCGACGCCTCTTATACCGTTTAAGTAGTTAGGACCGATTTTTAGTCGGACGATCGCTCCAGAAGCGCGAGAACGATACCTCTGGCCGTTTGAAGTCCTTGATTATATATCCTCGGTATAATTAGGAGCTACGACGACGACGACGACGTCGAGGCAACCAAGGGAGGATTAAGTTTTCAGAGCCGTAGCCCAGCCGCTAAGATCGGCTTTAGGTGCCGCCGCGCTCGTCCGGGATAATTAACGAGAGAGTGTGGGAGAGAGAGAGAGAGAGCGAGCCTCTAATCAGACGTACCTTCTGATTGGCTGCGCCCGGAGCTGCTGCTGCAGCCAGCTTTCTGCAAACACGGGCCCCTAATTTGAACGTGTCGAGGATCGCTGATACAACTCTCTCGTACTAATCATTATGGATATATAGCGAGCGACTTTATCATCTACCGATACGGGTGCAGGCACACGCTGTAGGTTATATGCGTGCTTGCGCCCCGAAAGACGTGGGTCCTAAAACTATAGTCGGGCTGTACGCGCGAATGATACTGGCGGGGCTGCTGCCCCAGGATATGTAGTCCCGGACGGTTGTCCTTTGTAATTCAATTTGTCTTTTTTGATTAGACCGACAATCAATCGTCGTTGGAATAATATTAGAGAAAGAGATATAGCATTATTATTATTATAGTCCGTAAGAGGCAATTGATCAACAGTGTTGAGTAATTTATCCATCCTCGTTTGACAGCGTGTGACCAATAAAGGTCTATTGTAGGATTGAAAGCAATTCTCGCACCGGTCGATGTGTTTACGAGAAGATACTGCACCAGAGAGATGATCTGTTGGAGCAATTTCGATCGAACTGATATACGGATGCTCTGAAACCGTAATGGATCGTATTTCACTTATTGTGTGTCGGAGGTTAGTTAGTTAGTTAGTTAGTTAGTTTCCAAATTTGATACAGCTTTATCAAACGAGCGGTGCTGAAAGTAACTACACTGAATAGTCCATTGTCTTGAACTTGGTCGTTGCATAAACCTGTATCACGTAAGTTTTCTATATATACCATCTCAGTATCAGAGCCCACTTCGATATTCAGGAGCCTTAAAAATCGACGTCAACCGCATGCAGCTCAGCACTTTTCGATCGATCCATACATATATATATATATATAAGCTCAAGTTTCGCCGGTCTTAACGAGCAGCAACAGCAGTAGCAGAAAGGAGCGAGCGATCGCGCATGAATTTTTAACGGCGCATCATATAGTCCAGTCGCTCGCTCGCTCGCTCGCAGTAAAAGTGCATTGTGAAAGGGACAAGGCCGCAGGTTCGAGTTTATATTCGCACAAATTGAACTGCGTCACGGCGTACTTTCCGGGCTTACCAGCGATGAATTTTAGCGTTACATATATACCCCGAACTCAGATCAGCTGACAAAAGCGTTCTGGCTCTCGAAACTTTATGTCTCGCGCGGATATAAAATTTTCGCCGCGCTGCCCTCCATTCGACTCTCTTTCTCTCTACCAAACGCTCGCATAAACTTGGCGGAAAGGATGCGCGCGTTATTGCCGACGCCGGTGGTGTTGTAAGCGTCGACGTCGCTCTTCTCCCTCGTCGTCGTCTGCGGAGAGACCGAGAGAGCGCAAACAATATTGCAGCTACGTCGCGCGCGCGCGAAGACGAATGAGAAATCGATTGCGCGCAAGAGAGAGAGAGAGAGATTGTGTGTGTGTGTGAGAGAGAGAGAGTATAGAGGCGCGGGGGTGGAGTAGGAGAGCGATTCGCGTTAAGGGAGCCGGCATTTGGCAATCCTCCCGCTCGTTCGCCAACTTGCGAGATGAGAATCGTGAGTAGACTCGCAGACCAGGATCATCGATGCAAGGAACATCCTCTTGTGCTTGCGCCGCCGCGGCAATTTTCCGCGCGCAGCCACGTGCGCCACGCTATACCTCCCCTCGATTGCGCTTCCCTCTCGCTCGCTCGCTTTCTCTCTCTCCAAGGCTGAATTATCGTTGTAATCAGAAGCTCATCGCCTGGGTAATTCAGCTGCGATGACCGGCTTTCTTCGCCTCCTGCTTTATTCATGATCCGTGTGACGCGCCGTTGAGATTTCTCGAATATCGTAAACGGAATATTTGTCTTGATTTCCTTCTTTATTTTTGCATTATGGAAGAAATGGCGTAATAATGGAACACCAGCACGGCAGGTATATTATCCAGTCGGAATTATGAGTCATGCCTGCGTTGTGTGCGTATGTCGGCTCTAAATGTATTCATTCATTACGAGGCACGTCAGGTGTAAAATGATCGTATTATAACCAGCCCGACGTGTGTACCTTGGCTGTACATGTCGAGCCGCCGCAGCTTGTTTTCCCGCGTGTGTTTCCACGACGGATATTGATAAGAACGGACGTGATTCGACTGGACGGATTTCACTACCACGCATATTATTGCAATCTCATTTAAATTACAGCATTGGCAATTCGACAGGACAGAACGTGAGCTGACTTGACGGAAGGAGAATTAATGCGACTCTTCCCCTAAAGAAAGTTGTCTGTTTTAAATAAAGATCATTTCGAGATTATAGCTCATCGCGCGCTGTGTTCTCCCTTTGTTAGGTTGTTTATAACAAACTCGATTTTTTTTTAAATTCATATAATAATAAAGAATTTCTATTTCTGTTGCAGGTAAATAAACGTCTCTTCACTATTTCCTTTTCATTCCCGACCAGAGAATCGCCAGAGTCAAACGGGTAAGTCGTCTCGACGAACATTCTTGATGCGAAAAAGCTCCGCAGCAGCCCGAAAGCGACGCGATAAAATAAACGGATATATACTATAAGCTCGGGCGGAGTTGATAAAGATTTTTTTGCTCGCTCACATCGACTACGCTCATAAATTTCAACAGACCGTAGCAAACTGGGACGAATACATTCGCTCCCAACAAGTGCCTTTAATCAACGAGGAGAAGCGAGAGCCATTCAGTTCTCGCGCGTTTTTACACCCGTTGCTCGCGCGAGTCGAGTCGTTGTGCCGTTTTAATTAGCTCTGTTTCAGGTGGCGCTCGCTCTGAGAAACAGCTCTTTAATGAATTAAAGCATTCTTGCCCTGCTTTCCAGTTTTTCTTTCTATATTTTACAGATCCTCGATCTCTGTACTATCTTTATACTATCTCGAGTGTATTTTAATTTCGAGAGTTACCGTGCTTATACACTATATATTTATTTCAATTAACTCTTCCACAATCTCCCTCCCTCTCGTAAATAGAATATATCCCTCAAATAAAAATAACCGTCTCACATATCTAAAATATCTCTATTAAATCACTCCTGGCTGAGCGGATATACAATATATCCATCCATCAGCGGCTCACACACACACACACGCACACTTTCTCTCCCGATATATCGCCCATGTCGCCTCGTCCGGCTGCTGCTCAGCTCTCGGTTAATTAAAGTAGAGTCGGGGAGAAAAATAGAAGTATTTTCCGTCGTCGTCGCATAACGGAAGGTAGAAGGGATTACGGAGACGCGCGCAGTGCAATTTCTTCTCACACACGCCGTGGTTTAGAGAGGCGCGCGTGGGACTTTGGAATTCCGACGGCCGCCGTATAGCCGCGATAAAGAAAAGCTGCCGTAGCAGCTATATACAAGGGTACTTGGAACGCGTTCAAGAACGGCTCGATGGAGCCCCCGCCGCAGCAGCTGAGCTTTATTCCGCTCTCTTCTACTCACGGCCGCGAATCGACTCATTGTAGGAATACGTCACCGCGGCCACGGTTGACAGCCGCCACCTTACTATACCCCCCCCCCTCTCAGAGACGGGGAGAAAGCACAGCGAGGTATTTTAGAACGTCTCCCCGGAGAGACGGGCTTCCCCGCGATTGGATTCGACTTGGCGTCCGTGTGTGTAAAGAGATGCATTACGCAGCTAAGAGTATATTCGTGTATGGGATATTGTGTGTTTTTTTTTGCTTCTTATCGAATGCCTAAATCCGAATAGCAATCTCTCAAAGGATAATACACACTCTGTACATTATACACAATATCGACTTCGTCGATAGTGAAAACGATCTATATTAATCGCTAGAGTATCGCCTATACTCGCCTTGGGCAAACCCATTGCACCCTCGCCGTGTTTTACAAATGGAAACAAACTCGCATTAGCAAGCAAGCCGATGTTTATCGAGCAAAAGCCCGGCAGCGGCTCGTCGGGACACGCAAATATTAATCAGCCGATGATCCTCGCGGGACGGTGCGCAAAAACGCATATAGAGAAACGCGCGGTACACGCGTGAGTCAAGCCCCGCCGCGTGCGTGAGTCACGCGCGCACACAGTGCAATTTGCCAATTAGCAAACTCGGCAATAATCAGATAGACGCAACCGTAGAATCGATCGCGCGGGCGGACACCCTCCTGCATTCAGTCGCTGTATACAAAGCATTTTCCAGGAAGCGCTCTGTCGTCCCTCCCTTATACGCGCGGGCAAACAGTCGCGGCCAGCACCGCAGATTAGAGCCGGGGGCCGGCGTGAAGTATACGTATATACATAAGGGGACTCTCAGCTGCGCTGCGTACACGCGAGAAGGAGCGAGAGATATCCTGCGTCTCACGGGGAAATGACAGGTAGGCAGGCACTGCTGCTGGACACAATGCAAGACGAGTCTGCTTGTGTGTATGGAGGGAAGTCCGCAATAGGGCGCTTAGCTCTCCTGTCAAGCCCCTGAGCGTTTAAGCGCTTTAATGTTAATGCAAGCGCCGCGCACTCATGACTGAGAGTAGCCAGCTTTCTCTCGTTGAGGCGAGAAAAATTTCGCTATTTAACCTTGTGTCTTTTTCTAAAAGGTTTAGTAGAATAAGATTCAGACTTTATTCCGTGTGCCGCCGTCTTTCTCAGCGTTTCGATAATCCCCCGCCCTTAACCTATCCGAGGCGATAAGGCGATTCGAGCAAGTTATCGCGGAGTTGGAGTTGTGGAAAAGACGCAGCACCACCACTAATTTGCTTAATTGCCTTTTAAAACGTCAGGCTCTCGAGACAGCGCGATTAACTCGATATCGTTCGCTTACCGCATTAGCAGGCTGATTACAGCCTTACCTCTACTACTTATACGCAACTCTCTATGTACTTACAGAAGCGAATCAATCTAGCCTCGCTTTACTTTTTCGTGCTCGAGAAACAATTTTTCACGCATTTAATAAATCTCGAAGAAGGACGCGCGCTGCGACATCAGAGAGAAGAGCGTTTATGCGGTACAAATCTCATGATTAATGGATAGTTTGTACAGTCGAAAAAGCTTTCTTGCCGCCGCAACCCTCGGTAATGCAATATAGCTCCGACAGCAGCGGCTTCGTGCGAAGGGAAAAAAGTGAAAAAAAGATATTCACTTATAATGAATCGAAAAAAGCCGAATCTCATCCGCAACGAATGCGGCGCACAATTATTAATAAAGAAAAGTGGCGGTGACCAAAGGCAGAATCCGCCTCGGAGTTTTCCCAAGTTCGAGGAAAGAAGAAGTCGTCGTCGTCGGAAAAGTGAGAGGAGTCGCGCTGGCGTCGGGTATATACATAGAGAGAAAGAGAAGGGAAAAGGGCGATTTCCGTGGACGAGCGCGCGGTTGCGACGGAAAGTTATGCGAGCAGGTAACTTTTGATCTGAAAAGTGCTGGCAGGTTGGCAGCAGTAGAGGGGCTGCTACGACGCGCGCGGACTTGAATGGCGAAGTGCCTCAAGGGCTGTCGGATGCATTTTTCATGTCCCACCCGCTGCTCTTCGCGAGATGTGTGTATGTGTATATATATATATATAGAGTATCGGACGAGTCGTATCGTTTCTCGTATATATACCGTGGCTTTGCTGCTGTTGCACGTCGACGTTCTATATATATATGTATATAGAGAGAAAGCCCTTAAAGCCAGCGGTAGCGGCGGACTGTATTCAAACGATGTAATTTCGTTCTTATGCGGTCGGCTCTGCAAACTTTCGGCCGGCACTGAACGATGGATCGTTGCAGCAACAGCAGCAGTCCGAGCTTTTGTCTCTCCCTCTCTCTCCCCGCTACTTCGATCCTTCGTCCTTAAAGCTCGCGGGGGCGAATTTATTATTCCTGATAAGTTCTCGCTCTCCGCCGCGCGCCGGCGAAGAGAGATTTCGAAAAGTTGCGCGCGAGTGCGCGTAATCTTTTTCACGAGTTTCCCGAGAGCAGCGGGGAAGGCTCTCTTTGAAGTGGTTGCGGCGCGTATGATGCATGCATGCATGAGCTGCCGCCACTTTATAAGGCAATGATAAGCTTTGTCGTCGGCGTCGTCGACGTTCCCCGCCGCCGCGCCAGCTCCGATGGAGAAGGATACGAGGGAAGTTAGACGAGTCGAGGCTAACGAGACTTGAATCGCGAATACCATTACTGCAGCTGCACACGGGTTTCGCTCGTCGCTTTTGCGGCGGAGAGAAAGAGAGGGAAATTTATATTATTAATATTACAAGATTAGGAGGAGAAAATGCAACTATACGTGCAATCCTCCCAGGAAGTATAATAATCCGGAAAACACAAACATAAGAGCAACGCGAGCGTATATTATCCGCGGAGAGAAGAGAGCAGTGGCGTGTAAGAGAACGAGGAGAGATAAAGGAGTCAAGTGTGGGCTTCCGCCTCGCGTACGAGTAAATGCGTATCACTTGAATCCAGACGCAACACTCGAGACGTTGCCTACACTGCTGCTGCTACTGCTACGGCTACACTGCAATGCAGGAACACGTCAATGAGAGAATTAAGGATTAGCGGTTTGTAATTCGACGATACAGAACTTGGGTTAGCTAAGCTCGCGCGCGCCATGTGTGACGGAACTTTGGAGCAGTGCTCCCCGCGTGTTATTCACCGTACGGATTATACGACATCGTTGCTGCGCAGATGTGCCCAAATCGAGTCTCTCGATCGTGCGGTATAATTTGGCTTGTGTAACTTTTTCTTTCTGAGGTCGTTAGTAAAGACAGTAGCAAAAAAGCGCTGAATATTTAACTGTATGCAGCCCACGTATAACCGTTATAAGCATTTATAAAACGCTTCATTACGTGTTCATCGATCATTCGTAACCGCGTCTTATGTCTGACGCTCGATACATACCACCGGAGTAGTCGTCATAAAAAAACACGGATTTTTCGAAGAAACTCGTGCGTGAAGTAGTCGATCAGTCAGCACGCGCTCAATCCATTACGCCGAAAAAATTAATGACAGCGACACTCGTCGGAAGACATATAATGGAATTCAGCCTGGCGCGCGAGCGATAAGGGCTCCTCTGTAACTTAATGATTCCAAAAACATCGCGAACTATTATCCTGCAGTCACAGGCTCGTCCCCCGAAGTCGCATGTCGGATTTAAGGGGATTTATCTCGTGCGATATCGAGCGATGTTGATCGGTTGCTCTTTTCTTCCCTGAGCCTCGATCTATGTAAGCCCGTGAAGAGGAGGGCGTAATGTCGTGTGGGGTGAAAGATTGGGAGTCGCGCCAGAAGTCGGAAAATGAAAAAACCGAAAGGCGGCGAGAAAATCGAGGAGCTTCAAAAGGGTACGCAAGAATCGACGAAAGATGCAGAAGTCGAGGTTGCGCTGCTTGAGCTTTCGGCACGCGTACGCTCGCTCTGCTCTTCTTAACCTTTGCTGCGTCCGCGTTTTTTAACGCAAAATCTCTCTGGCGCTCTCTCTCCCTCTCTATTTCCGCTTGGCTATCTTGCACGTGTGTGCAGGCCCTCGGGGAGCTTGCGGAAACGACAACAGTACGGTGCCCTTTCTCGCTGTGTGCGCAACTCGGCCGCGCGCGAATACAAATCGAATTCGGCCGGTCAGGGAAATTTTCGACACTATACTGATCGACGAGGGGGTGCTAGGCTAGCTGCTCTTTCTCTGACGGATTTCAGCGTTGAGTCGTACGTGACCCGCGTTGCGGTGAGCTGCTGTGGCAGCTCTCGAATAAAATCATTCGATTCTGACCCCGCACGGCTCTGTTATATAGCTCTCGGACACCCCTCGTTCGCTAGTTCTCTCTCCGTTTATTTTCTCCAATTTGGGTATTCTACGGTTATTAGCTTCGCCGCCGCGTCGTTCACTCTAGATGGACTTTTCTCGCCTTATCTTCGCGTCTCTCGAGCCAAGAAGTGTCTGCGATTGTTCGGCTCTTATATTTTGTTGTCCGAGTAGTTTTATTGATTGATAAATCGAGTTTCGTTCCTACGTTGATTGCTTTCCGACGGGATTCTTTATTCTCGGCACAAATATCCTCGACATCCATTTGCCGATGCTTCGTATTCGTTGAATATAACATGGCGCGCTGGGAATATATATCTTATACAGCACAGCCATCCCACGTATACTCGAATGTAAAAATTAATAATCGCCGCGAGAGTATATAAAGCGGCGATAAGCCTCCACCTGACAGCAGCTAAATTGAATCGTACTGCGGAAAATTAAAAATCATTAATTCTCATGAACAACGCCAGTCATATACGATAAAGCTTCCACCTGACAAGAGTTAAAGCCCTTTGTACTTTATGTTTATATACATACATATATGCGAAACTTGACTCACTCGTCCAAGTTTAAATTGCCAATTATAAATAAATCAAAGCCGAATCATCGATGCTATTCGGACACGTGATTGAGAGCCATTAAAAAAATTTCGCACGTTTTTTTCCAAATCTCGCCGATAAAAACACACACACACACACACCGGACTAATGAAAAAGACCTCTTCTCGCAGCAAATCGATCAGAGCCGCAGCTGATCGAAATGCAGTCGGCGCGAGACTCGGAACTAATCGGTATCGAGAAGCTCTTCCATTCACACAGCGAGAAAGAACGCGAGTAACGCGCGAAACACAGAAGCAAGAAGAAAAATCGAGGCGCCGCTGCTGTTGGAAAAAGTAAGCGCAGCAAAGAGAGTAAGCCCCCTCGGAGCCAACTATATAGTCGGGGCGGCTCATTGGCGATGCGCCTCGTGGCTCTCTATCTATGTTAATCACCGACGAGGCCAATGTAAATCACGATCATTTCGCACAGGTGCCTCGGAGACCTGAGAGAGAGAGAGCGCGCCCATGATATACCTACCTAGCGAGCGCATCTACTCTCGCAGGATAAAGCTCCTCCGTAATTAATTACGCCATTATTCGGACGCGCCTTTTGCAAGAGATGAAAATCGCATATTCGATACTTTTTCGGAATCGCATCGCTCGTCATATATACAATAACCTGAAACATCCTTTGAATCAGAGCTCAGAGTCTCTCAAAGCGAAGCGTTGGCTCCGCGCTGTATATACGCAGTCGTCTTTCCCGTTTTATTCGAAAAACCGATCGCAAAAATTGCGCAAGCGGGAGAGTCGGTATATAATAGAGAGAACTGAGCGAAGAGGGCTGCAAACACGCAGCGATGACATTGCTAAATTAGCAATGAAACTCGTTTACGGCGTCGTAATATTCCTGGCGACGTTCGCGGTTGTTAACGCGACGGCGCATTGATTGCACTAATTTGCAAGTGTGATTCCCCCGCGAGCAGTCGTTCAATAAAGCAGCAACTCGGCGAGGGACGCGAGAAAGGGAGAGTTTATTTTTAGACGTCTCGCGGAATGTTTATATTCGCGCGCGCGTGCGCGCGTTTATATTAGAGGGTGCTCGTCATTTCGTAATGATCCGCGACGAATTTATGATTTAATTGCGTGCTTTGCTTCCGAACTCGGCTCAAGTGCTCACTGAGATTTCGAAGGG
This sequence comes from Muscidifurax raptorellus, assembly GCA_020010945.3. Classification (NCBI taxonomy): domain Eukaryota; kingdom Metazoa; phylum Arthropoda; class Insecta; order Hymenoptera; family Pteromalidae; genus Muscidifurax; species Muscidifurax raptorellus. Next base: position 5,053,543 of record CM052078.1, on the reverse strand, counting down.
GGAGGATTTTTATACGAAAACTTTTTTAGCTGTATATACCGTTGTTGCTTCATTGCGGACGTAAAGTATACGCGCAGACCATAAGACTTAATGAAATGCGATACGAATGTTTCCCACTCAGTAATTCATATCACTATAAATATGACGAATGGATGACAAAATGAAAATCGACAATTGCCTTTAGGGCTCCCAATACACGCAGTTCCTTTATTATCCAAGCATCCAATAGGCTATCAACCTCCTTGAGACATCAAACAGCAACAACAGCAGCAGCAGCAGCAGCAGCAGCACCGTCGTCCATTTCAACGAACAACGCTACTGTGGCCACCACAGTCAAGCAGCAGAGTCGCACACGTTTTTCGATGGCCTTAATTATCTCTCGGCTCGTATAAGAATTCCCTTCGGCAGAGCGGAGCCATCTTCGATCCCTCGCACGTAATTCCAGCGGAATGAGAGTCGGCGTCGTTCGCTCCCGCGGGACCACGGCCCAGATGCGCCTCCGTGTATACCGGGCCACAGCGCGTCTCATACGTGAATCGACTAGCGCGTAGCCCTGATTTTTCCACTGCTGATGCTGCGACGACGATCGTTTCCGTTTCCGGTCAGGTAATCAGACTGGGACTCTGAGCTTTTTGCGCGCGAGGAGGAAAAGCTCGATGCGGACGAAGCGCAGGACTGGGCGGGAGATAAGGGGTTGTTGCGCGCTATACCCCGTGCGTCGGCAGAAATCGACACTGTCATTTAACCGTCCTATATACTCTGCAGCCTCGGCGATTATTCGAATACTAATAAACGTCCGATGGGACGATTCAATGAGCGCAGAAGTAGCTATTTCGATGGAGCGCGCAGCAGTGATAGTAGATAAAATAAAAAACAAGTGCGGCAGCAGCCGACATGATCCATAAAGCTGGAGGTTAGAGAGAGGCTATATACGCGAAAGGGCAAGACCCAGCGCGGTCGGGAATAAACTTAGCGTTAACCGCTAACCATCTTCATGACGATTGGCATCCCGGCCGTTGGAATTGGAAAGGAGAGAGAGAGAGCGTCGAGTCTGTGTGGGATGCAGGGCGAAACAGTCGGGTGGAAGGAGAGAGCGAGAGAAGCAGAGAAATAGCAGAGTCTTGAGGGGGGAGTCGACGAGAGAGAGAGAGAGAGAGAGAGGAGGAGGAATCGAAGGAGCACGCGGCAGCCTCTCGGCATTTCTGATAGGGCCAGCGATGCGCGTCATGAATCTTTCATCGGTCGATCCTTCGATCCTAGCGAAATTTCTCCGAGGAGAAAGACGAATGTCCACGATTATCTGTCAGCGGAATGGCCTTTCCGTCGCTGCTACGAATCTCGTGCCACCCCCTCTATTCGCTGTATATATATGTATATACCAGCAGGGCGCTGATAATGAGGGGGATGCATCTCGCGCCTTTCATCATCTCCCCCTATACCCCGCGTCTTTATCTCAATTTCGATAATTTGAAAAAATTCCTCATCCCTCAAGAATCAAGACTTTTGCGGAACAAATAAGAATGATTATTCACGGCTGCGAGTTGGAAATTCGCTTTGAAATTGAAAGGGCAAACAGACGGCTCCGTAAGTCAGCCCACGCCGCGGCCTCTCGCAACTGCAACAACGAGTTTATTTGCTTACGACCGGCTTTATCATCTGATAACAGCCGTGTAATACGCTGTATTTAGTTTAGCTTGTATTAATATTCAGGAGCCGCGCAATTGAAAGCAGGATCTCTCTCTCTCGATGGAATGTTCAACGCGGCAATTTTATCAGCGACCAATACATTACATATTATTTACGGATCGACTTGATTTTGAAGACGATACACAAATCAGACGTAATAACGTATCGATCATCGAATCAGACCGATGAGAAAAAGTCCTTCAATACAGACGCACACGGTCATCCATATCCGGTGCGGGACACGTCCGGGGGGGTGGGGGGGGGGGGGGCAATCGCAGGTCCTAACTTATACAACATATTATCAGGCTGTCTATCGCAGTACAGGATCGATCTCGCATATATATAACGGAACAATGCACAATCAACCGAGCTACTCGATGATGCTATACGCGCATACACGGCTCATGCAAACACCCACGCACACAGAATAACCAGGGCTGCAAAGGATCCGCTGTATCGATTCTCCCGTCGACTAATCGTACGCGCAGTCTCGGAAACAGCAGCAGCAGTATATAGCAGCGTAACGGCGTGTGCGCGCGTCTGCAAGATTGTCACCTGTCGCGCAGAGAAAGGGGTACCGCACACGTACACCCTGCCACATTACGCACAACGCGCAGGCTTAATATCCTCGAGAAATGATAATACCGGGATGAGCGGATCCCTTTCCCCCGCGCTGCCACGAGAGCCGCGTTTGCCTATATACTAATACTACACTATACATACTGTATATACTACTACTAGTCCCTCGGCTGGAATCCGATTCGAATTCGCAAGGGGCCAAGGACCGCCGACCATTCGGCTTCTCTGAGGGATGGAGATCTCGGCTGCTACTGCCTCGGGGCTCATCGTTCATTCATGGGGCATTTACTCGCGCTATTCCCGCTAAAGCCAAGCAGACACTTTTCTTTTCTCTCTCTGCTCCCGTGTGTGTATATATATCCCGCGAAATGGATCGGGATCAGGATATAATGTGCGCATAGCCTGCACTGACCTCTACTCTTCTCCAGACACACAAGGTATATATATATACATGGAGATTTTCGAGCTTCTCACATGCCGCGGAGATCAAGGCCCTCAAAGAAATTGTCCCGACGTGACGCCGTCATTTGATCTCGCTGCGTCTTGTTATATATGAATGAAGCGGTGATATTGCTAGTGATTTGCATCTTTTTGCAAGCAGATTTTCTTTTTCGCTTTAACGCGAGGATAATTTTTCTTGCTTTCTCTTAATTTCTCGGATGTCTCTCCCGGTATTTGTATATGATGCTGCGTGTGTGTATATGTATACCTTTACGGGGGAGCGACGGGGGAGAGTTGCAAGGGGCGAGAAGATAAATTTTAGTTACGACGCGAGCGTTCTAGCTACACCGCGAGAGAGAGAGAGAGAGTGTAGCCAAAGCCCCGACATAGAGAATAATTAGACGCTAACGGTCTAATGCCGTAATTTATATACGGGGGAATAAATATAATGAAATGCGACTTTTATAAACGCGATATCGAAATTTCACGGTCTTTTGGCAGTTTTTATACGTTTTGTCAATGTCTCACGATAAATCGCGTGACATCGTCGCTGAAACCGACGCGAGAGCGTAAAAGAGCCAAAAATAAAATTCGTGAAATTCATTGCCGAATGTCGTGACAGCAGGCATCAATTCTGTAACTGCAAACCTGTATATACGTGTGTATATACATATCTATAACCGCCGACAACGAGGCCAAAGTGCGATGTAACCCCGTCGGCGCCGCGCTAAATACAGCAGCCGCGCGTTCGAAAGCACGTCAATCGCGCGCGTTATTGCCTCAGCGCAGCGTATAGACTGTAATTTCATTAAATGCCTGGCGGTACCGGTAGCGCGTGTCCATAATCGCGCGCAAGTATACCCGTACAGGTGTAATCGAGCTCGCTCGCGATGTAACTGGTGAGAGATGCGGCATGTGCCGCTGTTGGACAATTAAATCACGAATATATATATGTATGTATGTGCGATATAGTCGAGCAAAGCATAGCAGCAGCAGTAGGTTCTCACTGCTCTGTCTCGGAATGAATGGCGCTCGTCTGGCGGTTACACGCAGTTTACGGCGCGAGTCGCCGATATCCGTCTTGTCTTTGTTGACTCTATACACCGCCGCCACTGCTCACGGCGAAACTTCCTTAACTAAACGAACTGCTCAGCCTCGAGTTAACTCGGGCTTAAATCACGCCAAGTTCGCATGCTGGCTAACCACCGGACGCTTCTTTTTTACGCGTTGCCGCACTGCGCGCGCTTCGCGGAAACTGCGTATTTATATGCGTGCCAAAGTCGTACATTGTTATCTGAGAATTGGATTAGCAAGAGACAGAGTCGTTTATATAGACGAGTTGTTTGTCAAGTCGAGATTGCGTGTGCTTTATGATGCGGTCGGCGATCATCGCGGAATTAGAGTAGTGCATGTATATAGCGGCGGTGACCGAGCGGACATTTGATCTTTGCTATGTATATATATAGAGCTACGAGTAATCCTCGAAAAGCTTTTTGTCCGACTGGAAGTTTTAATGGAATTCCAGGACGCGATAATGTATGCGCTAATTCTGCTGCGAAATTCTGGCCGATATTTCAATCCGTATGACCCGAATACCTCATTTGCGCGTGTATTTAGATCTGACGCCGAGATAAAGTTACAGTTATGATCGACTTCTATTTTCCACGTTAAAAAAGCCGATTCGGAGCACGATGGGGATGTAGAACCGCACCGGACTTGGCTCTTGGAAAATAAAAGAAATTATAACCTGGTCGCGAGTGCAACAATAAAAAATTTCTTTTTTACGCGCTCAGAACGAAGAGCCGCGGTCGAAGTTTATGGGAAGCAATTCTATCGGCAATTCCGGGCGTATATATGCCTCCTCCACTTCACGCTACATTAAGAAAGGCAAGTTTCTCCGTCTCTCGTGTGCCACTTCGGAAATCGAAAATTACCTTTCGCGAATTCGGAAATGAGACGACGTCGTGTATAAGGATTTACCGGTTAAGCCGTGCGCACGCGGCTTCGGCTAATGTCGCGTTACGCTGCGTATATACGCTATACGCGAGCCGCGAGAGAGCTGGATTACATCGCTATAGAACGATCGATGATGCCGAGCGCTTGGATAAGGTATATATACTTCGGTTGGAGTCTCGCTGGATTATTTCGGTTTTATTTATCGTTTTAGAAATTCTTCTTACGCTATTCACGACTCGCGAGCTCTGGAACAAATTTTCAGCTTTATAATTTATAGCCTTCAGCGACTATGACGTGATTATACTCTGCTCGCGCACGGAACAAAGGAAAACCGCGTGGGCAGTTTTTCACGCTGCATTTCTTTTTAATCTATATATATATATACGCGAGAACTGCAGTGGCCGTATAATAATCCCTCGTACGTGTACCTTTCGGTCGAGAGGAACTTTTTACGCGCTTTTTATTTACTTATAATCGCTCGCTGCAAACCGCCTTCTCCTCATAACCTCCCTGTAAAAGTCTAAATTTGACGTTCATTATCCAACACACGTACCCGCGCGTACCGGCCTATTAAACTCTTTATCTTAGAATCGTAAACGTGTCAAAGGGTTAGTTTCCGAGAAAAATTATTATCGAGCGCGCCTTCCATTTTCGTCCTCACCGGTAATTTTATCGCTTTACAGTACCGTTCCATGCACTGCGAGTCCACACCCACACACGTGCGCACGACTTTCTCTCTCTCTCTCTCTTATATCGCCGCCGTCGTCGTCGTGTACAGACCGGACCAGCCCAGCCATAAAAGTGTATGCGATGCAAATTATATGCCTTTGGCTCGTTTATATATATATATACGCGTGCCCGTGTGTGCATATGTGCCGTGTGTTTGCACGATCGTGTACACGCGAGTGCAGGACAGTTGGATGTTTGCCCGGGGCTAAGAAAAATTTCCTGCATTCGTTTTTAAAGTGCACATCAAAGCTTTTTGAAGAACTTTGACCGACGATGAAAAAAAAGGAACCCGAGCAGCAGAACCGCGCGGTTTCAACATTTTCTTCCCTTTTTGGCTCGCTCTCGCTCGTTCTTTATATTTCGGCGAGCTTCGATATTATATTTATTATGGTTGTGTATGGAATGTGTTGAAAAGTGTATTTTCGGAGAATAAAACGTCGATTTTCGGATTACATTTATCACGGCATTGATTATACGCAGCATATTCAAAAAACAGCGATTCTCAAATGATGTATAAAAATAAACTCGCGTATCGTCGCAATGACACACAGCGTATTTTCAAACGCTGGGCTTGATTTATATACAGGGTGTATATCGTGCGTCCATACTGATTAAACAAGTGCAAGCTGGTGCATAATAAATCAATAATCGCAGTGGGACGCGCGATCCATTTTAAAATGTATTTTTGGCAGAGAGAGCTCCCACCGCCACAGTTTTGGCAACTGCGCTTTTTCGAAACTTCTAGCTGGGCAAAAATTTCATAAATAGCACGCGTCGTATTATATATTCCAGTGTATAATTAAAATATTTCAAAGTCGTGTCGCTATGGCCGCAGTGAATTTTCTCACGTTCGCGCGCGGTTTGAAGAAAAGGACGAGGCAAAAAAGCAGCCCGTCAACTCGGCAGTAAGTCCTCATTTTTTCTCGTTTCCACGCCTCTTTCTCTCTCCCGCGCGCTATCTCTTCCCGGCAGCTCTAATGAGACTCAGACTCGCTATTGGAACGAAGTGAAGAGTAAAGCTCACGTGACGCGATTTCACAACGACGTCTCTCGACCCTTCGCCTCGACCCTCTCTCGGCGCAGTAGACGTAGAGATCGGGCCATCGCTCTTCTCTCTCTCCCTTTTTTCAAAAGCAGCCCTTACGAAACAGCCGGAGCGACGCGGTAGCAGTTTCCACCCGACGACCTGCTCTACCTATGTATATATATATGTAAGTCTCGAAAGGGCCATCGCAGCGCTGCCCGCGTACTTTGTTATATGATTATTGCTTTAATGCTCGGACGGACTCTCAGTAGTATAGGTAGATAGATACGCTATACCGCCAGTCCCGAAAGCAAACTCGCATCTCTCCTCGAGGCCACCGCCAACATCCCGTTCCGGCTCGCGCGCGGCCGACTGGCAGCTATCTCTACTATTATATATAGTATAGCCAGTTCCCAGTATAGTGCTCTCGGTTTCTGCCGGCTGCTGCAGCGACGTATCTCCTCTACTATAGCCAGCTCGCATCCGTTTGAACATATATTGGCCGCTTCAATATTAGCTTAGCGACTGATGTCAGCTTGTTTACCTGTGCTCAACGTTCGCCGCTAACTCGTGCCCTGCGCGACCGCGCGACTAAGTGGGGCTGCAATTAGGACTTTATCAGCGGCTTTTTTTTCTCTCTCGTTCGCCGTCGATTACTGTCGGCTTCGTGGTACAGCAGCGATTATAAATAAGAGAAGATGGAAAATCGCTGAAGCCGCATAATTCTCGTCCGAGCTCGGATCACGAGCGGATTTCTATATATAGCGCACAGAATGGGATGAAAGTGACCGAAAGTCAGGGCAAAATCTGATGCCGCCGCCGTCGCAGTTTATCCAACAACGACGGCTTCCTGGGTGCGGGCGGTGAAATCGTCCTCGGCTATCTGCTCTCATCCATCGGCGAATGTCGAGACGCCTCCGCCGCAAACTTTCGGGGAAGCTTAGAGCGCTGTTATGGGTTTTCGCTGCCGACTGCGCGGAAAGTGGAGAAGAGAGAGAGAGAGGAGATGGAGGCGTAAATCGAGTGGGCGAACGTGCTCGCCGCCGCGGCAAAGCGAGAGACGGAAGAGCCAAAGGGAATAAAACAAAAAGAAGAAGGAGGAGAGAAGCTGCAGCGCTCGCGTAAGGCGGGAAAATTGAGGGTAAAAAAGGGAGGAATAAAGAGAAAGAAAGAGAGTTTGCGGCCGCGCGAGCGCAGCTTGATGGGGCAGAAGTGGTGGTTAAACTCTTTTGCTGATGCATTAACCGCACCCGCGTGCGCGCACCTTTCCTTCTCTCGTCCTTCGCTTTCTCTCTCTCTCTCTGCGCGCTGCAGGCAGCGCAGCTCAAAACTTTGAATCAGATTTTAATTAAACGAGATCGCGAAATGATTCTTGCGTGCGATCGCCTGTCTACCCTCCCTCTCCCTTCAAAACTGCGCGAAATGGCCCAGAGAGAGAGAAAGAGAGAGAGAGAGAAAGTTTTGGCGTTACGCAGCAGCAGCCAGTGTGAGATTTATCGTTTATATATCCCGGGGAAAAAAAGGAGAAAAGAACGCAGCAGCAGTGCGGCGAAAGAGAACAGGTGCGGAGCTCGAAATTAGTTCGAAATCTCAGTGCGACTAGTGGCTGCTGCTACTCGATCCAGCTGCGGTATATCGCGAGTATTATATATAGCGTAGTCTGCCTTGTCTTTTATTGCGATGCTGCTGGCCGGCTCCTGCTCTTGGGCTTTTTTCTGATATCCTGCGCGCGGCCGCTTATTGCTTTATAAAAAGAAAGGCTGTTGCGCTTTTATTTCATCGCGCGCTGGTTTAATTGCCTGGAATCGAGGCGGTATCTCTTATTCGGAGTTTTAGTAGCGATCGTCTCTTATATTTGTTTACTTATGTAGATCGAAATCCGCTTTGGCCGATGATGATCCGTACAAATCTCCCGGTTGTATTATACCTAAATGATGCGCGTCTAATCCGCGTAGACTAATCCGTATCACGGCATCATTATCCGACGCAATATATATATATATATATACATATATGTATATATAGACTCTGCTGAGAGAGACGAAAAAATCCAGCGTAAAACTTATTTCAATCGTCGTCGCCTTAAAGAACGATTATGCAAAGCCGCGCTGGCGCTTCTCGCTGTATAAGGCAATAAATTCCTAGAGCTGCGTACTCAATTTACATATGATTAAATTCCCGGGGCGGCGGCTCCCGCTGCTATATATACACGGCGTACATCGCTCTCTCGACACCGTCGGATTAGACTCTCCCTCCTCTTGCGCATCAAAAAGGTTAATCCAGCAAATTGGAGCACGCGCCACCTATAGATGTATACACATACACACACACACACATACAATCTACCTTGTCTAATTCAAACGTCGTTCATTATATTCCGCGGTTCGCGCGTCCGGAAGACAGCGTCGGAGCACCGGTTTACCGCGCGAGGGGCTCGAATAATTAGCATAATGAGGTGTCGCGCGCGAGCCTGGACTCTCCCGTTTCAAATAAGCTAAGCGCGAGCCTCGCCCGCAGCTATGGCTCGTATTACTTATTTATTATGAGACGTCACGAGTTTACCCTCGACGCGCGCGTCAGGGTGAGAGCTTTTTTGCGTCCTCGCGGCACGAGAATGAAATGGCACGTGGACGGGTCTTATCGGACCTGATCTACTCCGGCCTTATTTGATTTTTAGCCCAGATGTTGCCTTCAAATTGTGGGCTGCGAATAGCTGGCTGAAAGCTTCTTTTTTCAATTTGATTCGAGAGAGAGAATATTACGCTAATGAATGCATTTTAAAGGATTATTTTAAAGTTTTTAAAAAACACGAATTGTATAAAAATAGCTGGTATTTGAATATAATCATAATCATCATCAGCAGCAGCAGCAGTAGCAGCAATTAATGCAATATAAAATTCCTCCCGAAATTAGAACACCGCCTTCGGCATAATAACGCGTTCTGCATTGATGCCGCGCCCGCGTAGCGTCCTTCGAGCTCGGCTCGTTTCTTGTTGCGTCGCGGGCGTATGCTAAGTCGGCCGCTATATATACTCACCTCAACGTCCTTCTGTGCGTTTTCACGAACGGAAATACACGCCAATTTCACATTGCATGAGTAAACCGTCGCTCGTTATTTATCTCGGCCGCGGCGCCGCTGATAAACGGCCCTAGCAATAAACACGTTACATTTCGCGAATAAATAAGTTTCTTGCTTCCGTTCGACGCCGTCGCGCGACGCGATTAGTCGTATACACGAGAGAGAATATATCGGCTTGATTGAATTAATCGATTCGTTCGACACGAGGACCTTGCTAGTGCAATTTAATAATGTAAATCTTTATTTTTGTTGCAGGTAAGAGTCAGTCCAAGCTGTATCATTGGTTGTCCAAAGCATATATAGCAGAGTGGTATGATCTTCATTAGAATACATAGAACGAAACCACATTAAAAAATGTTTTTTTCTATCGAATGTGTAATACGCGATAATAAAACACATCGAGCCATACCAGCCACGGCCGAATTAATATTCCCAGCGGGCGATCTACGTTCCATCGAAGCTGCGACCAGTTCATACAAATGCATCGCGGCGCGTGTCGTCGAACACCGATAAAATTAACGCTGCAACGCAAGCGTGTAATCATCCTTAATCATCGACATTGAAAATTAAGATTCCCGGCGCGTCGGTTGAAACAAAAGGCAGCCGCTGCGACAGCGAAGAAAAAATTAGCGCGCACTTCGAGCGAGCGGAAAACAAAAGGCAAAACTTTGCGAAAAAATATATATAAGGAGAACAAAGTCGAGGAACGACGTTGTTGTTACTGCAGGGGCGGAAGGTTAATCGGAGGAGGAGGTGAAATCGGCCCTGTCGCATCCTAAACACGTCCGGCGGTGAGCGCCGAGTTTCGCCAAGTATAGGCTATGGCGTGAGTAATAATAGTTTCGTGGCGGCAACTGCGGACGGGAGCCAACAATGGCAGAGTTAATTAGTTCCCCTGTCATTCCGGGGGGCAGCCGCTCGCGAACTCTCCCTCTCTCTCTCCTCTGCTACGGCTGTCTAAAAACTGGAAGACTATAAATCATTTTACCCTCGTGAGCCGAAGCCGGTAAAAAGTCGCACGACTGCACGTACGCTGCTCGCGTGTGAGATACGTGTATATATATATATATATGCGCGCTGATACTTCTACTGTTTCTTCGTCGTCTTCCTGTCTCCTTTCTTCTCTTCCGCCGTATAGCGACGAAATAACAGGCTCGTTTGCAATGCCGGGCGCGCGGCGGCCGGCACACGGTGTTACTCTTTCTTTTTTAACTTTCTCGGAGTGTACGACGACGGGACGCATTTTTTCTTCTCTCGCCTAAACTAGAGTGGAATTTATCGCGGTGTGTCCGTCTCTCTTTCTTCTCTTCGTCTGTCGTTGGCTTTCCATTGCTCTCGTCCCGCGACTACTGCTTGTTGTAATTAATTTGCGGTAGCGGTTATTTTCGAGCGAGTCCGAGAGAGAGAGAGAGAGAGAGAGAGTAATTTTATAACCAATGTACTTTTTAAGTCGAACTAACGAAGCGGGATCTTCTTGCCTAAGTTTGCAACAAATTTTACGGCGCGGCGATAAATCAAATTCTTAATTACAGAAGTTCAACTCGGAAAATGATTTATAAGCCGAGTTCGCTCGGGAATTTGCGGAATATTTGGTTAATGGAGAGCCGGCGGCGTTCTTGGAGAGAGAGAGAGAGAGAGAGAGAGAGAGAAAGAGAAAAAAATAGTTCGTAGAGATTTTGGAAAATTAATTTCTTACCGAATTCTTCCTCGAAGTGTATTTTACATATTTTTAATTAAAATTCCACCCGCTACAATATTATATAATATACAAATATAATGCGAACAGCAAGCACGACTCAGGATGATCCTCCGACTCTTTGCTTCTCTCATCAAAACAAACATTAATTATATCCCTTTTGAAAAGTGTGTCTGCCGGAGGCGCGTTTACCCGTCGAATCACGAAGCGTCGCGCTTTCAATTTCCACGAGGATTGCACTTGGGTTGCCCTTTCAGCTTTCGACTGTTAATTTATTCAAACGAAATTCTCTCAGTGCCTTCGTTACCTCCTTTCCAGGCTTCTCCTTCGTTTTTAATAAGCGTCCCAGCAATCTATACCCTAGCTCACCGCGAGTGCATCGCACAAGCGCCTTCGAGAATATCCCAAGCGACCACCAAAGTGAGGGGGGAGGAACTTGCGGGGTCGCGACGAGCAAGAGAGACTACGTGTTTACTCTCCGCGCATAGAAAGCGAAAAGCCCTTGAGTTTAATAACGTCGCCCTGGTGTGCAACTATCTTCCGCCAGAGAGCTTGCCCGGCCAGTGCACGCGCGCGTTCGTGTCTATATATATTTCGTGAGAGAGCTTACACACACGCGCGCAGAGAGTGCATGCGTGTTGGTGAGCCTGATATGTATGTAGAGGTCGGGACATCTACATATTAACGGGCGTCGCGGCGTCGGCGGCGTGCAAATGTGTGTGCGGAGAGAGAGAGAGAGAAAGAGAGAGCGAGAGGGCCTAGGCTGTTTTACGTCGACGCGAGGGGGTATAAATGTTAGGGTATCTCTTATGGAGCGCCACCGCCCGGCCGAGGGAGTGTGCGCGCGTGTTATGTGCCTGACATTTAAATATCGTCGAGGGGCCACAACAGCACCGACACACTCGCGCATACACAGACACACCCATAGGTACATCTATACATATATATATATATACATATATATACAGGAGTAGCGTGTACTATCGATTGCGATTGCAGATAGGGATGCCGCCGAGCAACGCCGGCATTATCGTGCTCTCCTCTCTTTGTCTCGCTCTTGCACAGTACTGCCTGCTTGCGTCTTTCCTTCTCTCCTCGGGGCTATTTGCTTTCAGCGGGATTATCTTATCATTCGGGCCGTCTTTCTCTCTCCTACTTCGCTGTCCCCCTTGTTGTGATCTGTACGCGGGCGCATAGAAAAGTATTTAATGCAAGGCGCTCGTTCCATTGTCGTCGAGATGAGAGAGAGAGAGAAGCTCCTCTAATGTGCAGCAGAAAAGCGTTAGCCGCTTTGAAAGCGGCCCTAGTTGTATTTCCATTTTCCGCTGTTTTGCCGAAAGTTATTGCCCCGCTGCTACTACTGCTGCTCTGCCTGTGAATTTATATTTGCGCGTCCGCGCGCTCTCTCTCTCTCTCTCTCTCTCTCTCTCTCTCTCTCTCTCTCTCTCTCTCTCTCTCTCTCTCTCTCTCTCTCTCTCTCTCTCTATTATGTATGTCCTACAGCCTGAAAACTTTAAAGAACAATATTAAGGCGTCTTATTTACGGCTTCAGCTCCGCGCTTTTCCAGCTCTCGAGCTCTCGCTGAGTTATTTTTGGCGAGGGTGCAGGCAATAACGGAAGATGATTCAGAGGTGAGGACTTGAATTTAAGACAGGGATAAGCCATTTTGTGTGTATGGGTGTGTAGTTTTTCTTTTTTTTCACGGATAGAGTTGCTTGATGAGTTGGGATTTTAGAGTGCTCTTTATTATATGAGTTTATAAATGCTGCCTCGTCGTGAAAATTATGACGAGGTATACTTTATGCGCATTAATTTTTTATTCGCGTTTATATATACGCAATAACAGATGAAAACGATTCTCCTGACATCAAAGAGCCTTCGTTCGCGCTAAAAGGAAATATAAATTAAAATTAACCGATGAGTGAATTCGCAGCGAGTATTAAAAATGGAAAATGAATCAGTTTAATAAACAGACGAGAAAATCAATCGAAGCTTCAAACCCGAGCAAAGCCAATCTCGAAAAATCAAGTAAAAACTGAAAAAGCAAAAATCGCCGTAAATTGGGTATGCGATGCGAGCATAGAGCACCATTCTAGAATCGTGAGTGCAGCAGCTCTTCGACACGGCAATTTTTCAATCCAGCTCCGCGAAAATTGCCTATTCGAAATTCGAATGCACGCGCGCAAGGAATCTTCTTGGAATAAGGCGAGGCTCGTCTATAAAACAAACGCGCAATATCGTGGGAGACGACAAGCCAAACCTGGAAACGATATCGAGCTGCGGGATATGAGGCCATAAGGCGGCTGGAACGTTACGACTGAGACGCGTCACTGGAGGCGGAAGTGATTGTTAATTAAAACGCTGATATCACAAGGGCTTGTCTTGGGTCGTAACGTCGAGATGTGCGACTGGTTGAAAGCATGATAACGTTTCTCTGTTAGACATCGGAGTAATAGGGACAGATGGAAGAAAGATTGTGAGTTGTTTTGAAAAGGCAGACAAAATTTGCTATCGATATAGAAGCTATGTACATGCGCCGAGAGTCATGAATCACGAGATAGTTTTCGTCAAATTGAAGCTACGGAATTACTGTAATCAAGGCCAGGCACGTACGCTCTATTTGTATAGTAAAACCTGCAATTTCGTGGAAAATTGCTTGTGCAAAGTTATGGAAGGACGAAGCTTATTCTAGAAATAATAAATTTTGCTACGGGTTACAAACAACTTTGACCTACGCCGGGAGCAACTTAAATAAAACAGGGTTACTAGAAAATTCCATTGAATAAAACGACTGACCGCATGGGATCGTAACACGGGACGTTACAACTGAATATATTTACAAATATACGAGGAGTAAGTACAATACGTATATACGGACTTTATTACTGTCTTTTCTGTAACTTTTTCCTTTATCTATTATATTTAACCACTAAAGGATGGATTATCTTGCCTTCGTCGTTAACACAAGTGCTCGAACGCGGTAAGCAAGAAGCTTGCGCAGCTTCATTAGCGTCTTGCTTATTACTTTATAAAATATTTCCTGCCCATTACAGAACGTGCTCCATGATGCTGTGCAACTTGAAATTAGGTGACGCGTAGTAGTAGGCCAAGCTCGAGTGTTGCAAGCTTCCAGAGCCAACGCCTCGAAACTATACAGGCAGTACATCACCGTGAACGTAAAAATAATCCGTCGCCTCCAAAAATGCATCGCCTTAAACTCCGAGTCCAGAGTATTCCCCGGGCTGCAGTCGAGGCGCGCATCGTTGGAAAATATAAGTAGAATTACCGCGAGGACGTCGAGGCGCAATGCAGCACAGCAGGCGCATAAATCCTGGCGTTTAAACTCGCGCGTGCGCTGCCCTCTCCGGAAAGTTATACGGCGTAGGCAGGTATATAGCAAGGACGCAGTCGTGCACGCGGCTAAGCTTATAAGGACCAACGACGACTGGAACGACGTTGGCCCATTGTGCTGTACGTGCACGCGTGGCACTGGGTATATATACAAGACACACGAATGTATGCACACAGGGGATGCCTGGTCGCATATTAGGGATCGGGCGTATAAGCGAGTGAGCGCGAGCTACAGAAGTAACACGCGACTGGTACGGTACCAGCTGCTTTTGTACACAGGGGCTGCCGGGAAGCGCATGAACTTTCTCCGGATCGAGTGAGTGAGTGAGAGAGAGAGAGAGGGAGAAAGCTGGAGTGTGTAAGTAGTGGAGGTGGAGGAAAAGGTCGGCGGCTCTCTGTGCTCGCTGCAGTAGTAAACTGGTAACTAGCGAATGCGCGCCTCTCGGTAGAACTGCAGAACAAACAGCAATTCCGCTCTGCGATTTGCCGACTGTTTAATTCTCTCTCCCTCTCTGTCTTCCTCTTTCTTTCTTTACCCGCCGCGCGAACCATGCGCCAATCAAGCCTTTTTTCTGTCCTTCGTGCGCCCGGTGATGAAAGTTACAGCTGTTCGGCGTGTTTTTGCATTTCGCAGAAGGCTGCTGTCGTTGCCAGCTGAGAACTGCGTGATTTACATTCGAATTTCGCTAATACGTTATCGCAATCAACGCGCTTGAAATAATAGAATTGTATGGCGTGCTACCTATATTTGGAGAAAATGCGCTGGCGTGTGATTCAGCGCAATGAATGACGCAGCTTATCAAAGTAAAGGCTCATAAAGCTACGCCCAGAACCGGCGGAAAATAGAAAGAATTGCGCGGAAGACAGTAAATAACTCGTCCACTATCGTTTCCGCCTTCGCCCTATTTTTTACTTCTTTCTCTCTTGATGTCCGCCTACTGTACTATACCACTATATCAGTCCCTTTTCTTCAGCAGTTCCATTCCCCCCATAGGGACAGAGAAGCCTCGACATCGCGTTGCATACCGTTTTCTTCGGACTCGAGAAATTTTCAATCAAACGCTCGGAATTTCCCGTCATCGAGTCTAGAGCGCGCGTGCGAATGCCACGACTGCGAATAATGCGCTTCGTGCCTTCTATTCACAACCACCCTCGTCTTCTCTCTTAGCTCACTCCTTTCTCCTCGACGCGGCTGGCAGCTGCCGTTCGTTCTACAATAGAAACTTGCTTTTTTTCTCCTATTGTTGTAGAAAAAGCGTAACCCAATTTTTCGGAAAATTATTAGAAATTTTACTCCGTAGTCTTATACCATCAGTCCTTGGTTTCGCGTAGAAGATGAGTCCATCGAAATAACGTTTATAAGCGAGAGTCACTTCAATTAACTGCGATATCTCGTCGTTAAGCTGGAAAGCGTGTCGCTGCTCTATCCCCTTGATGAAAAACTACCCCCGTTTTTCGTTATCCAAAAAAAAACAGAGAAAGAAAGAAGCCAACGGGGCATTCGGGAGAAATATTTCTCGTCTCTCATATCTACGTACGTCAGGCGACGGCGGCGGGGGTTGACGGGGCGAGCGATTTAGATGGCGCCGAGTCTCGCGACGGGTCAGGGCGAGCGCGAACTGGTGCAACAAGCCGATTGATTTACGATTGCGTTCCTCCTCGCGGAGCTCTGCGGATTTGCCGTTGCTATACATATAATATACGTTTGTATTTCGTACTCTCCAGAGAGAAACAGCGGAGAGTGGCTCTCTGCTGCTGCTTCTTCTCCCTTTTTTGCGCTTCTTCTGCGTGTGTATTTCCCCGGCGAGGTCGTCGCGTGATTTTCGTATATATGGGATTAATATCTTCTGCTTTTTTCCGTCTGTCCCTTTTAGGCCGCGAAGTCGTTGAAATTTATTGGGGTTGCTTATCTGGAGATCCTTTTGGAACAAGTATATATACAAGTATTATAGCGCAAGCTCTGGTTGCGCGCTGGGGATCGAGGAAGTGTGTCTTGACGTTTGGCGCCGAGTTGGCCCGGAATTATGGACAGGAATTAGGGTGAAGTATCATGAGTTATTAGTCCGGACACACGAAGCCCATATGCGCGATATCTGAATTAATTAGGGATAAGAGATTGGCGCGTGGCCGTCTTTCCGCGTGCGGTTGAATTATTTTACTGCGCACGGACGGCTCGAGTGATCGACTAATTGAAAGGGTTCAATTTCGAGCTGCCAAGAGGAAATACAAAAGTCGGCCAAGTTTATATTGGATATTTAAATCAAAAAGTGCGCTCGTATCAATTTCAAATGACTCTTCTAATTTATTCTCGTCGGGAGCAGAGAAAAAGGGGGAAAAAGTTTGAATTCGCTTGTTATTTAAATTTTAAATTGTCAAGATGAGGGGGGGGGGGGCGTATCGCTTATACTGTACATTCCACATAAATTACCGTCAGCCACTTGAACTCAAAAAAAGAAACTTGAAATTCAATGAAATTGAATAAGGAAAAGGTCAACAGGTTATTTAAGTTTAGATCGACCGAGTCGGATTTATTTTTGAGAATAACCGAAGAAAAAAGTGCATCATCGAACGCTTAGATTGCGGGCTAAAAATAATGGGAAATCCAACAAACACATGATAATAGAGTATTCTGCATGTCAATGGTTAAAAAAAGAGCCATTGATTGTCAGGCATTTATATATGTATTCAGAGTTTTCTGTATATAGGTCAATTGCTTAAGCACTCAAAATTCAATGGCTCTCGAAAATAAAAAAAAAATACAAACGTACGCCACCACTACGAGCTTTCAATACCGTCGCATTATATCAATGATTCCGATCTCAGCGCGATCGGCATCATTCCAAAGCCCCGCGTAAAAATGAAAATTTTAGTAGGTCACTCATCCGCCCTTTCCACGTGTACACAAATTTTTCAGCACCCGAGCACCAGACGGAATAGGAGACAGCCGCAGTAAAAAAGCTGTATAACCTAAAAAAGGGAGCGAGAGAGAGAGTAAGAGTGAGCTAGAGTGGGTGCGTGGAAGAAAGGGTGGAGAGGAAGTGTATAGCCGGCGGGCGAAATGAAGAGGAGAGTGTGGGCGAGGCGGAAGGGGATATTAACCTGGTTGGACGGCGTCCAGAGCTTTCGACCAGCTGATCCGACGTTCGTGGCGGGTGGGTGTATAGAGTCGGACGTCGCGCCACGCGAGGAGGAGAATGAGGGCTGCAGCCTGAGCGGCGCCTTCCACCCCTCGTTTGCTCGCTCGCTCGCTCGTAAAACCGAATTATTAGTTCGTGCAGCGCAGTGAGCGACGCAAAATGCGAAAACATCTCGTTAAATCACGCGCACTTTTCAAAAGCGAGTGAGCCGCTGCTGCTGTGGGAGATTAGGATCGTGCGACTGCTGCTCTTGCTACTCGGTCACCCTTTGTCTTTCGGGAACACTCGTCGCTGCTGGTTTTTTAATCGCTACGAGCCGGCTCTGAATAAAAACGCGCACCGCGGCAAAGACCTTTTTCATTTATAGTCTTCTCTTTCTCTCTTTTTGTACCGTGATACCTTTTCCTTTTAATTACGTTCTCCGCTCTTGGCCGTCGAACGCTCATTTTAATTTCTCGCGAGCTGATCGCATTACTCCCGCAAGGCCTAGTTTATTGTGCTTCTTTCGTGAAACGTGCGTATGGCCGTGTATATAATTACTGTAGGTAGAGGAAAAAGTAATTTATTTCTTATTCGTCGAAGCTACTTTATTCGCTCGTTTTAGTATTCGAGACTATTCTCATAGTCATAAAATAATGGATACGATCATACTTTTTGATTGGCTGCAAAAGATTGTGCGTTTCAGTTGCCCCATTTTTATTAGTTTATGTTCGACCAATCGATATTTGTACATATTGGAACAAATACACTCCGTTCTATCAGTACACACTACGATATTCTAGAAGTTTACTACAGATAGCATAATAAAATAGGAACGTCGATAGAAAAAAACAAAACAAAAAAACGAAAGCAATCAGCTATTAAAAAGAAAGGCCATCGGCTAAAAAGAAGTAAAGCGGCTTTATTGGAAAAAGGGCCACATCACGCGTGGACAAAGACGAAAAAAAAGCAGCGAGAGGGAGAGAAAGAGGTGCATTGCCATTCCGAGGCACGAGCTTTCATTTCCGCGGCCGGTCGCGCCGTCACTCCTTTTCTCCCTCCAGCATAGGAGAATCGGTTTCGGCCTTGAAGATACGTCGAGAATCAGCGCGCAAAGATCGGCGCCTTCGGACATCCGCAAAAGGGCAGTAGCTGCTGACTCTTTCTCTCAGGAAGTCGAAAACGTCTCGTGCGCGAGTGTACACAGGCCGCAAAAAAAAAGGAAAGAACGAAAGAAGAATGCACGGAAGGAAGGAGAGCTTGCGAGCGAGCGAGGCGGTGGCGTCGCTGTGTGTCCGATGTTATCTGTGGTTGCCATGGGGATGCTATTGATTGGCCGACGCGCCGACAGACGTCACGGGAGTCGCGGCGCCACTCCGACTATTGCCGCTCTCTCTCTCTCTCTCTCTCGCTCTCCCGCGCCACCCCGATATCGGCTATACCCCGCCGCTCTCGCTTTCTTCTTTCTCTCGCCCACCCGCTGTATACCGTATAGTACTAGCCTGTAGAGAAAGAGAAGGGAGACCTCGAGCGTCAGCTGAGCGAGCGACTCGTCGGCGACGACGCTGTGTGTGTGTGTGTTGCTCACCTTCCCTCTCCCGCCCTCACTCGCTATCTCTCTCTTCTCTCTTTGTCTGCGACCGCGATCCGGCCGGTCGGTTTTCGTTGCTTAATTGGCGGTTAATGGCAAGGCTTTTGCCGACGCCGTTGATGCTTGACACGTGCCTGTCTCCGATGGCTCTGCCTTTGACTAGAGGGCTTTTTTGTTTATTAAGCCGAATTGGGTTCGTTGGATATACGCGTGGGCGTCGAGGAAATCTGCTGCACCGACGCGCTTATACCTCTTTCGAGATTGACTTGCTAATTCCCTCTTTTGGCTTGCTTTACTTTTAACGATCTCTCAGTCTAGCTTATGTGATGGATTGTTTTGGCGAGAAAAGTTGTGCAACATTGTTGATTTGCTCTTTTTGTCTGAAAGCGTGGTTTCAACGTGATTGGGAGTTTTCTTTTGGAAAGCTTCTCCAAAAAATTCTCGATAACGGTTACATTAGCGAAATTTTCAACGACCATCGAGTAAATGTAGGAAACTGTAAAGTTCCATATGGTAATTCCTGGATAACACCCATACTAATCCTTTTATTTAAATTACGTTGGAATTGAACAGATTGCTTTTTGAAAGTTTAAAAATGAACCAGAACTGAATATATTGTCAAGTAATATACACCACTACAATGCGTGCTGATTTTTACTTTACAAAATTAATATAAATATATTTGTTGTTTGAAAACTTGAATTGATTTGTGTATAAATAACTAAGCCAGCACTTCCAGCAATATTCATTATTCATAGCATGTTTTATAAATCAGATTATTAGATTATTTAAACATCTAAAGGCGTATAAATAAGAACATATTGCAAAGTCGAACAAAGGTCTGACTATAGCAGCTGTATATTTTTATTAGTTGAGTTATAAGCTTCTATTCTTTAAAATCGATCATCTACAGAAATCGCTCCTATTATTCTATATTGTTTTCTTGGTATTTCAAAGTGGCCTGCAGTAAACAATATACCTAGAAAAGCTAATGATGACTTTATACTACCAACTTTAGACTTTAGATGCGCAGTAATTGTTCCACTTTCTAACGAATAATCAAAGACTCCTTGGCATTTGTACATCTTTCCATGATCGTAAAAACATCGGCGATCGCGAGTGTGAAACGAAAATGTGAAAAATGTTTCATGGTTTCCCTCAATCTCACGTTCAATATTTGTACGTTAAATATTTTCATCAGAATGTTTTCGGGGCAAATTCAATAAAGCCAACTCTCAAATACGATTACCGAATCACTACATCGGATGCATAAAAATCAGCCTTAACCTTTCGGGGGGGAAAAAGTTTCTTTCCCTCTCTCTCTCTCTCTCTCGGCCTGTCGCCTTGCCGGAGAATAGCCGAAAGTTGGCTGAAAGCGAGGCATTAGGTGCAGCCGGGCATCGTGCCAACATCAACGAAATGTCCTTCGTCAGCTGATGACCGTCGCCCTGACTACTACGACTACGACGGGAAAGCAATCGCGCGTATTTGGGCGCGTGCACGACGAGGCTCGCGAGCAAATATCGCCGGAGGGCCATTTGCGCAGGCGACGTTCCTTACATAAGGATTTGATCTCGCTGATGTGAACATCGGAAAGTCCAAAGTCTTTGGGGGGTTTCTGGGACGTTCTCGGTGAACTTTGCACTACTTTTTCGGAAGCTCCTTTTCATTTGTTATCGCCTCGATGTGTTGACGACGAGTTCGGCGGAATTAACATCTGTTCGTAGCTGGAGGAAAAACACAAAATTTATACGAGAACTGCTGAATACGCTATGGGCAGAGCATAAATTTAGCAGAATTTCTAATGAGATTTTCAACTTTTATGCATATATGGTATGAGTAAAGTTTTTCTCTCTTATATTTCGTATTTTTTTTTAAATTATCCGCGTACGTTTCAGGCACGCTGCGTCAACTAAATCACATTTTATCAAATAAATAATTATACGAGTACGGTACGTTCCGCAAGCTCTGTAATTTCACGCATATCGTGCAATTCATATCCTGTTGGACTTTACGTGACTTTTCCGAGGTATTCCGCGGGAAATCAAGAAAGAGAGCAGAGATTTACACGAAACGACTGATAGTCGGTTGGGGAGAGAGTGACAAGCGGTGTCTTTACCTCCCGTGGAGAAATGAGACTAATTGCGGTCCATCCACGAATCTTTTTCTTAACGAAGACGAGGAGTCGGTCCCGGGTCGTCATTCATTTTTTCGGCCTTTCATTTCGTCTCCCTCTATACTCATTTTTTCAACATCGTCTTCGGTTATAGTCCCGATACACGACACAACGGAGATGTCGTCGAGACTCGGCATTACAAGGACTGCGCCCTCGGGTTTCTTCAGAAACGAGAAAATATAATGAGGACACTGTAATTTTACTTTTCGCTTCGCAGGTGTTGCCAGTTGCACTACAACTGCGTTTTTAATTTTGGACTGAAATTCGCCAAGTTTTTTCTTTTTAATGCCAGAGCTCAGTTGAGCGTATTTTACTTTGCGAGGCTCTCAGCAGTGAAGTATTTTTTAATTGCATAATTCTGTAATTTAGAAACTGTGTCGACAAGGTACGAGGACAATTGCATTAATTTTTTTTACGCACTTGTAAAAAAAAAATTACAGTCTTTCAGCGCATTATTTATACAAACAGTATGCAATACAATCAGGTCTATTGTTCGGGCAAGTTTAATTATCCATCGCACATACAATGTAATTACGCAACAAAGAGAGCCGATTAATGTTCCTGTAATTAAAGCCGGTATAATTTTCTTTCCGCGCAGCAGCTCACTCGATCTTTTCATCATCCGCAGTTGGCTGCTCTTTTGTCAAGCCACCTACGCAAGCAGCAGCGACAGCAGCTTTGAATAAACAAGAACCAGCATCGCGAAAATGATGGAGGAAACGAGAGAGAGAGAGAAAAAAGCGAACCCAAGAAAAATGCAACAGAAAAAGGCTCTCGCCGCTAGTGTATATACGAAAAGAAAGCGACGCTTCGATGCTTGCGTGCGCATGATTTTATTTCCAGCAGTCGCCGAGCGAATGTTATTTTTGCTATTTGTACATCGATAAGAGCCGTGCGCGCAACCGAGGAAAACTCTCGGCGGCGTTTTCAGCGCAGCGTCGGAAAATCTCAAATAAATCCTTTCGTAATCCCGCATCGCTCCTTTCAGGTCGCGCCGGATTTCCAGCACTCGCTTTCACAGTGTGGCTCTCTGCTGCCTTCTCTTCCTCGGCGAAAAAGACAAGAAAAAGAAGAAAAAATACCGAGCGCACACGAGCTCCTCTTGATTTCGCGTTTCGCTTTACTTTTTCATACGCAGCGTCAGATATCGTCAGCCACGCGAGAACGCGCTCGCCGACGATGCAGTCAGTTATTCATTGCCTCTCGGCCGGGCTGATTCGAGCGAAGGCGTATGGATTATTTAGCGCGGACTGCTGAAAATTTGAAGAACAGCACGAACGCCTTGCGGTCTACTCGTGAATGATGAAATGACATTTGGTTTGCTGCAAGAAAAGAAAAAGAAAGAAATCCCAGTGAATTCGTATATATTTCCAAATCAGCAGGAGTCGCTCGTAACCGCCGACAGTCTGCGCCAGCAGCAATCAAGTTATAATTAAGACACTAGGCTGTAACCGAACCTCTGGGATCGAGAACCTTTAAGTAAATATCTATACTTACTCTGTAGCTCGCCCTTAGTTCACCTCAAAAGGGGACAAGCAACAGCAGCAGTACGGCTCTATCCAAGGACGGTAGACGACGCTTAATCAAGGCGATCGTCGCGTCTCGCGGCTTCTCGATTAGTCCCTCTCTCCGGGAACGCGGCTCTGCGGTTTTCGCGCTCGCGCCCCGGCACGTGTGCTTACTCCCGAAGACGCTGTACTGGGACTACTACTACTACTACTATCTACTACCGGCACTATATCAAAGTGCTCGGGAGCATCGCACGCGCTGCTGCTGCGAGGGCGTCGCGCGCGACACTGTAATTGATGAAGGGAGACTCGGCCGTGTGTTTGCTGATCGGCGCCGCGACGGCGGCGAGCTCGAATGTAGACCCAGCGAGTTATCGATTTAATTAAGAGCCTCGGTCGGATAGGCTTACCGCTTCACTACGGTCAACGAGCGGAGTTCTCACTCTTCTCTCTGTGTGTACAGAGAGGGTATGTATAGAGAGGGGGGAGGGGGAGACACGACGAGTGGCGAACGAGTACCGAGAGATGGATGGCCAAGTTCGGCGAGCGGACTAAAGCTCTACTCTCTTAGAGCCAGTTGGTCGCGAGCAAAAGTTCCGAGACTGCATCAGTCGGCGACGACCGCTCGATATATATATTAGAGCGAGCAAATCGATTATTGGCCAAGCACAGCTAGCTGTGTGTAATATTGGGAAAATACGGCGGATAATTGCGTCCGCGGCGACTGGCTTCTGGAGGAGCTTATTTCGTGTCCGCGATACGTTATATATATATATTCTGAAGTTCCCGCCTTGATGCCATACAGAGATCAGCTGATCTAGAATTTAAAGAATCAAGGGGAATCGCGCAATTTGAAGTTGAAAAGGCGAAGATTGGAAATATACAAATTACATAGACACACCGGCCAACGCGCGCCCGCGGCACGAACAATTTGTACACGGCACAATTTCCGTGTCATCAAAAAAAGAAGAGAGGGGCGAGCGCAGTTTCGAGTGTAATCTACGTCCCGAGAGCGAGCGTTTAAGCCGATAAAAGCTCGAGAAATACGAGCCACGCAAGAACTTACGAGCCGTGTGCCGGGGCAAGAAAGAGCAGTGCCAAGAGAGGCAATAGTGCACCTAGAGCGCCGGAAAATTACAATTTTTCCCACCTATATGAAATTCAATTTCTCCGACTCGAGCGAGCGCCAGACACACGCGCGCGCGCGCGAAAATGTAGAGAAAGAGAGAGAGAGAGAGAGAGAGAGAGAGAGGGAGAAAACGAGAAAGCGAGTACGACCCTTATACTTCAGGTCTAGCGTTTCATCTCTCGCCCGCCTTACATGCGCTACTACTTGCCTCCACCTCTGCGTGCACACGTAGATCCGTAGGAAAGAAAGAACGCGGAGGATACCAGTAAAAAAGGCACGCAAAGATCCCGAAAAGAGGAAGGCGCTGCAGAGCCAGCCGAACGACTCCCTCGGGGTTGTCCCAATCAGCCGGTTAAAGGCGCGCAACGTCTCGGCGAAAAATGTGCCTCGCCGCGTACATACTTTTCCCTCGCTGCATGAGCAAACTCCTACGACTTGCTTATATTCCGCTGTAGCAAAAAGGTCCATTGAAATAATGTCGTTCGTTTCTGAAGGTAAACGCAGGTATCTACATCTATATATATATACACACTATATGGAATCGTCATAGAGCCCGTAAACACGTGCTTGGAAAGTTCGCCTCTCGCGTCGAACAAGAGAAAAACACGGAGTAGAAAATCTGTCGAACGATCGGAGCAGTAACTCAAGCTGCAAGAGGCCATCGAGAGGAGACAAGACACAGAGCGAGCCGCAGATGGAAGATGCTCCTCGCTCGCTGTAACGGATGTAAGTGCCCTCAGCGAGTAGACAATCGATCGTCAGATTGAAAGATATTGAAAGACTTATTCCCGAGCACGTCCATGAGTATTCCCGAGGATTTTTCAAGAGCAGCGGCAGCGTCGACCAAGGCACGTATAACGTATCGCGTAGGTAGCAGCAGCTATTTGTAATAAGGCGAGCTCGGAGGTCTAGCACTCGCTCGGCTCTCTCTCCATGTATATACCCCAGGGGAGTGATAGCCGAGCGATGTATGGTTATTGGCCGGTCGGCGGTGTGGCGCCGGCATCGATTCTCACGACGAGGGAGCCACAGATCACCCGGCAAACTGAAACTCCCGCTCGGCTCTCTCTCTCTCTCTCTCGCACATCCGTACGTCGGCTAAATACTTTATTAGGGAGTTTCAGTTTTCCCTCGCGTCAAACCACTCTCTCTCTCTCTCCCTCTGAAATTCGCCCCGGACTAATGCCCCGTGGTGGTGGTGATATCGTCCCGAAGACGAGACGATGACGATGCAGTCCGGGAAGACGATGATGACACTTTTCATCGAGCGTCTCACGCACGTGATTACCGAAGGAGTCCGGGGAATCACATTGAATATCGAGTGTCGAGATTTCGGGACGCACGCGGCTCGTGTGTCGTTAATAATGAAGCTGTGCTGCTGCGTATAGCCATAATGATGCCGATGATAAGGGGGGAAAAATAAATCTGTGCGTGGGGCTGCGGATAAAGTGTGTCAAAGGTATATTCGTTCGGAGTGAATATCAATTTTTCTGAAATGGAAATCCAGCCATGCTTTGACGGGATCTGCTGCTGTTGCTGCTACTGCTGCTGGAATATCAAAAATATTGGATCTTTTTCAGAGGAGCTTTTTTTCACCGTGTATATAACTCCGACTGAAACACGACAACATTGAGCCAGAGTGTTTGATAAAAATACTTTTCATGCATGAATATTCAGATTAGCTCGCTCGTGTTTATAAAAATCATTCGGTAATTTGCATACCCACGGCTATCGATATTGAAAGCTCGAGAGCTTTTATCAACGCTTTATCCATTATAAAGTGACTCTCCGTGATAATTCGTTCACATTATAAATGAATACCACTTTTTGTACAAAGTCGAATAAAAAACACCCTCGATCGACAAAAGAGGAAAATAGTTTCCTAGCGAAGAAGCCAGAGTCAACAAACTTATGCGGAAAATGCGTTCGAGATCACGTATTCCCATTCCCATCATTACGCACGAGTAGCGGGAATCTCACTTCCTCCCTCTATCCCAATCGAACGTACAGAGTACAGAGGCGACCGCAAAAAGGTCTTACCCTCTCCACAGGACGAAAGCGGTCTAACGAATCGAGGATATCTCCGCCGTCCCCGCGTAGAAGTAGCGCAACTATTTTTCAAGCAGCGCACCCCCCCCCCCCCCCCCCGACACATCGATCGATGTAGGAGCCGCCTCTCCGCGCGAATTCCTCCGTAAGTCATCAGCCGAGAATTCGCAATTAGAAGCGCGTTTTTGCCGCCCGGTCCAGGAATGCCTCGCGTGAATCCGCGGTCGCGACACTACGGCGACGATGGAATTTGAATTGTCGTCCTCGTTGCGAATCCCCGAGCTGCTGCTGCTGCTGAGCGCACGATTTATAGCCAAGAGGAGTCTCGAGCTACTACTGCGCATATGACGTCGCTACTGTGGGAGGATGAGTTGGGAGAGATGATTTTTCGGTGGGCGACCGATCGATGTGCTCGATTTGATTTTGAATTCGTATGTCATGGCCGTGGATAGTGTTTCAATTGAGTGATAATTGATCTTTCTATACAAAAGAGCTTCAAGAACCATTACTCGAATTAATTATCAATATAATCTGTACGGCTAATTGCTTACATGAAAATATCAATTTAAACTCGACGCAAAGTTTCGCGTTAAAAAAAGCCGCGAGCTTTTGTTTCGCAACGTTTAATTAAAGTTACTTAAGCAGCCATCCTTCAGCATCGTCTAATTGGGGATCTTCTTGTGGCCAAGCTCTCTCTCTCTCACGCTTTCTCTCTCTCTCTCTTGATAGGAGGCACTTTTTTCCTGGTGCTGGAAAAAATCCTTTCAACAGGGGATAATAAAGGATAAATGAAAGAGGACTTATTTTATTTCCATACTGGCGAGTAAGGGCTATATATATATATATACGCGGCGTCCTCGACGTACTTTATTTCCCTCTTCTTTCCTCCCACCCGCTTCCCTTGCTCCTAACCACCCCCGTGGCTGCGTGTGTACATCCTCTCATTCTCTCCCGCTCCGCACCGGAGGTTTATCTCGGGCAAAGTCGTTGTCGGCGGCGGTGGTAACTGCGGAGCCGAGTAGGAGAGAGGACAGTGGATTCTCGCCTCGTAATCCGGGACCAGCAAACCGAGAAGCGCAGCGATGCGTTCAGAAAGAAGACGAGGGCAGCGTAGTAGAAATATTCGAATTGCCAAGGAAAAATACACGCGTGAGCGAGAATGACCGGCAGTGGATTTCGAGAAAGAGACTGTACGTCGCGGGTATAGTCTGGAAAAAGAAGAGAGAGAGAGAGAGAGAGAAAATGAGAAAAAAGGGGGTGACGCGGTGTGCTGGCAAGATTCGATTTACCCGTGTAGGGCGAGAGAGAGAGGGGAACCGAAACTTTTCTACTTTATGAAGTAATACGACAACGACTTCACTCGCTCCGTCTTCTTATTCTTCTTGCTCGCTCTTTCAGCCAAATCCCGCATTTCACCGAATAAAGTATGTTTATCGCCCTTAAGCAGCGAATACTTTTCTTTGTCGCCGAGAGCAAGTTTTGTCTTATATACACATAGGTATATCCTTATCCGTATGTGTATATTATATTCCCTTTTTCTTTCTATCCGGTTACATATAGGGGGATATGATAGATTTTCCTGATACACAAATAGAAACAGGATTGGACGTATATTCGCGGGCTTATTTAATCAACGCGCAAAGCCAAACTCCGTCGAGAGTTAAATTTAGGAGAAAGTAAATAATAATTCAGCCCGGCTCTATTGATTATTTACCGTCGATGATGTATTCCGAATCGGAGTGTTGTGTGTAAGATTAACGCAAACTGTGGTGTAAATATTCATGTCAAATAACATTTTCTGGGCTAAAAAATACGCGTATCAATAGAATCAAGCCGGCTGATAAAGCCCAGTCGCAGCAATGCTTGTAACAACGGCAAATCGCTAATAAAGACATGTACACACCGGCTGGCGCATTTCCCTCATCTCCGTACATTCGCATACACATTATTCCCTCTCACCTCGAGCAAGGAAAAAAATAGAAGCAAACAGTCAGCAAAGCCGATATACCAGGAGAGACAACACAGCAGTAGTAGCATATACACGTCGCAGAGAAAGAGAGGTCGCGATAATTGCGGCAGAGAAAATTTTAATGGTCCCGGCTCTTTTCCGCCTCGTTTCCCGCATTATCATATTCGGTAAAATCGCCCGGACGTTTTCGTTCTCATTTTCGCTTTCTCTCTCTCTCACTCTCTCTCTCTCTCTCTCTCTCTCATCCCCTAATCCACACTCGACCCTTTTCTTTCATTTTCTTCCGCATATACGCGCGTAATGCGAGCCGAGGGCGCGATAGACGATAAAGCACCCGGCGCCAGCGTGCGATTACAATGTTACCCCATTATGTACACACACGCGCGCTCTTGTATGCGTGTGTGTATATATGCATGCAGCAGGTATATAACGCTGAGAGAGAGAGAGAGTTTTGTTCGCGCGAACGCGAAATGCGATATCGGTGTCAAATAAATGGGGTTTAATTCGCGCGCGCGCGCGCGTTCGTAACGATACGCTATACCGCTCTAGAGGTTGCGGTCCACTTTATACATATACATACACCTAGCTTCTCTCTTTCGGCCCGCGATGTATAATCCTCGCGCGCGGCGAGCGAGCAAACTAGTCCGGGGCAGTATATTTCTGGAAATTAACAGCGTTAGATCGGCCTCTCCAGCAGCTTTTTCCGTCTCCCGTTTCAACCTCGCGCGCGTTTCCCGTTTCACGCGTACACACGCGCGTGCGTGAGCGCGAGCACACAGGGCCGCCTTATTTTACGATTCAGTGCCATCATCCGCTGTGTGCGCGACCCCCTCGTGTGTTTACCCACCTAATTACGCGGAATTCATAAGTTAACGCGGCGGTGCTAACTCGCTTTCGCGCTAGCTGTTTTATCCTCGTAATAGTTTGAGAATGGACGAGCGAGCGCGTTTTCGCGTCTAGTGCCCCGCTGCCGGATTAAATCTGCCAGCGTGATATAGCTACGTATATACGCTACTCGAGTGAGAGAGAGAGAGAGGAGAGAGAGAGAGAGAGAGAGAGAGAGAGAGAGAGAGAGAGAGAGAGAGAGAGAGAGAGAGAGAGAGACGGTAACGCGCCCTCGGGCATGGGATCCGGCAAATTAGAAAGTTTCCGAATGCTTCCACACTCCCCTGCGCTACTCTCTTTTTCTCTCGTTTCTCCTCGTCCCTTTTTTCGTTCTCTACTCACAGGTACGCGTGTCTTCGTTTCCGTGAATTTTTCGCTATCTCTTTCCTCTACGCCCTTCTTTTCTGCGCCGGTTTGCACAGCGTCCTCTTTTTTTTGCAAGGCTCGGCTCGCGCTTGTTTTTTCGACAAATTTTTCGAACGCTTTTAAAGATACGCGCGCTGGTTTGCACGACGCACGCGACAAAGTTTCTGGAGCGGAGGTTTTTTTGTGCTTTCTTCCGACGACGCGAGGACGCGAGATATACGCTCCGTGACCGAATTCCCGCTGCTTACTTTTGTATAGAAGTAGTTAACGCGTGAGACACACTGCTGCGCGCGTCGCGAGAGTAATGTGCTCTAGAATTTATTATATACGTGTGTATATATAATTAAAAAGCGAGTCATTTTGAAAAAGTCGCTAAAATAAAATTAATATTTGTAGAAGACGCTGTGCGACTTTATCAAAGCCCTCGCTCTCGTCAGATATATCATAATTTGCTTAATTAGCACTTTTGGAGCTCGCTTTATTGCAATTTTCAAACCGTGCGTAATTCGCCTCATAAAGTCGAGTCAAAGCCGGTATAAAGCAGCAGCAGCGTGTACTTTTTTTTTGCACGCGAAACGAGCTTTTATATAGCGCGACGTCGGTAAAATGGTCAGCCGATAGCAGCGAGTGAGAGAAGGACGGAATAGCGGGTGTGCGACAATAGCGGTTCGGAGCCAGTGCGCGATATAATGTCTGGTGAGTGATAAGCCGCGAGCATTATGCAGAAAATAATCCGGTTTTCCCGCGTGTTCCCGCGAGGTTTGACTCTCTCTTTTTTCCGACTTCTGTGTCGCGTGCACAGTAGCTTCTATCTCTATATTTTTCGCTCAATTAATGCGTGGGAGTAGAATCTTTTTCTCTTCGTCTGCTCGCTCTGGCAGTCCCAATTTACGCCGCTGCTCGCAAAGCCGACTACGGTAAAAAAAGTGTAACGAACTAACATGTTGAACTTTGCGTTTGCTTTTGCGCACCGAGAGCTCGGTCGTAACTGGGACTGTGTAATCTTTCGCTTATTCTCTTTGCAGTTTTATCCCGTTGAATTAGCCTTTTAACTGCGCGAGCGAACGTATTTTACTTCGGATTTTTCGAGCATGCGCTCTCGAGGAGTTTGTTAAATCAGTACGAGTCAAAACTGCGAAGTAAGAAAGTGCAATAATTACTGTTCTTCGATCGCAGTGAGGATCAGCCGCGGTTGCGGAGAGGAAAAAAAACTGACTTTGGCTTGATTCGATGTGCCAGCTTCTCTCTCCGACTCCGCCCGTCTTGTCGCTCTCTCGCGTGCATTCTACTTGCAACCTGTTGCTACCTGTCTCTTTCTTCTTTCAGCATCCTTTGGCCGGCGTCGTTTTCCTGCCGGTCATCCTTTTCTTCGGTGCACCGCCGCTGCCGCCGCCGCCGCGCGAGTCGATCGTAAAATCTTACTCGATCAACGTCGCTCGTTCGCGCTATGATTTGCAACCGGCTGCTATTTTTCGAGATAGTCATCGCTTTTGATGATGTCTTTTGTAATTGAGATGCACTCCGTGATTTATACTCCTTCGTCGCGTACGCGAGAAAGTGTAATGGTATATATTGAAAAAGTCTCTCTGCGGAAATTGGCATCGGATAGAATGTATATACAGCGACACGAGTATCTAATTTCGCAGTATATAGGCTGCAGTAGTCGGGTGCACGGAAAGGTGCAATTTGAATATTCAAAACTCCGCGGGGGTAGCGAAGCCAAGGAGCAGCGGAAAAAAGGATGAATAGGCATGAGCGAGTGCATTTAAATGTGCAAATGGTAGCGTTTACGTAAGGGAGTAAGCGAGCGAGAGAAAACAAAGGCGGGCGAGTGCATTTGCAAGGGTTTGCTTACGGTCCTTCTTTAGTCATTTAAAAGGCTACCGCCGACACACTCGAGGGTTGCACTATGCGCAGCAGCAGCCGGTGCGGTCGAGTGTGTATGGCACGGCGGCCGCCACCGCGTGTAGGATCAATGGGCGCTCCGTGCATTCACCCTTGACATTTCGACTCTTTTGCCTCTACTCCTGCTGCTACTCTCCTTTTTAATTTCCTCCTTTTTGCCGGCTTAACGAAGCGGTTGCATGACTACGCGACTCGAGTGAAAAAGCGCGTATATACGCATAGTCGATTTATATACCTCCTCCTTCACGTAATACAGCTTGTCGAATTTATAAATTATAAATTACTCGTAATTATTGATTATACATGATACTAAAACGTCAAACTTTTTTTTCTGTTTTATAGGTAAGCAACGCCACGATCGATAAGATTACCCGTGTAACGTGAGTCCGCAATCTCCGGTAAAGTCAATTATATTTCTTTACACCCTCCAATAAACGTCACTTTATTTTATCATACCCCCGCTCTCCCCTATCTAACCGTCGTAAAAATCGCGTAAACCGAATACATCCAGTTCCCGTTTCGCCATATTTCAAGCAAAATTTGCATTTTCCTATATTATATATAAACGAATTCAGACCACGCACGCACCCCTTCAACAAACGCAGAGAACAAGCCCGCACGCGCACAACTATTCCGACAAAAGAGCTTGTCCTCGATATTTATAGAAAGCTCCGCGCTAAATCACCCGAACCAGGCCAGAAGTAGCGATCCAAAAGACGACGACGACGCCGATTCCTGTTGCCTCGAGAAGGTATATAGGTAGCCTCCTTATAGGTGACACTGGATTTATCGTTCCTTTGGCGCAGTAGTAGTAGTAGCAGCAGCAGCGCAGCGTCGGTACCATCCCTCGCGGCGTCATTAATTAAGAGGCCTGTCAGGTCGTTTCGCGAGTCGGCGGAAGCGCTCCGGCTATTGTCTGTCCCTTTCGCTCCCGCGCTCGCGCGACCACTACTACTTCCTCTTTATATATATATAGACACTCGGTTATATTTCGCCAGCTCCTATATACTCTCTAACGTGCGGATTTCGAGGGGGAACAACAGCAGGTGATCACGCACCTGGGGTAAATCTACCCGCGAGTGAAATTCGCAATTCGCTTCCAGGAATCGGCCGAGTCGTGGCCCGACAGCTGGTTGCCAGGTGATCCGACCACCACTGCGCGTGCGACTGTGTATATGATTGTCATCGATTTTTCGAGCCGAGAATTCCGAGAAAAAATACGACGTGGCGTTTAGCGAAAGAGCGAGAAAGAGAGAGAGAGAACGAAAAACTACAAGGTTATTAAGCCGGCGTTCGCAAACGGTTTCGCGGAGTAGTTTCTTTTTGGAGGCCATATGGCTCGGCTTTTGCATAATGAGATTCTAGCCGAGTCTCTCTCTCTCTCTCGTTGCGTTTGTTTTTGCCTCGACGCCGCGCTCCGCTGCAATTGCGCGGTGATAAAACGAATGGCTTTTTAGCTCTCGGCTTATTTATCGCTGTCGACACGAGCGCGCGTGTCTTGTATTTTTGCGTTTAATGAGATTCGACGTCCCCTTTTTCGATGAGAAAAGGATCCGAAATGTTAATCAAAGTGGCGACGATACGCGCGGGTGTGTTTGTCTCGGGAACTAGCCTACTCCCATATTTGAAGCGAAACTCGTTTGCAATAAAATTCAGAGACGTAGTATCATAATTATATATATATATATATATATATATATATATATATATATATATATATATATATTCGAGCGAGCGAAAAAAGTTTTCTGTTACGGTTTTAATTAAACGTCATCTTTATTCGCGCAGTTTGCGAAACTTACTGAAATTATACTTGATCGAGATTAATAAAAGTTGCTTGGTGCTGCTGCTGCATCGGGACTGATGAGCAACTTTTTTTCTCTCTCGGTTTCTATTATACGTATTATTGAGAGACCGACTCATGGAGGAGGGTGTAACAAGCCATGTAACTTCACCCCCTCGTTCGTCGTTGCGGTGTGTTGTATCCGCGAGTATAACTTAGGTTGCGAGTTGTATATAGAATGAAATATCCCATTTCGAAAATTCATACACGCAGCTCTGACCTTATTTCGAAAATACCGAATGGAAAGTTGTCTTGTCGTAGTTTCCACCTTTTGCATACAAGTGCGCTATTTGTCTGCAGCGAAGAAGAATTTTCGCAATTTCAGCTTCACTTCATCGAATTTTCCGTCCCTCTCTCTCTCTCTCTCTTACTCTCGTCCCAAAAATTTCCATCGCAAAGCATGGCCGGCAACGCGAAAAGGAGCAAAAAACCTCAAAAAGCTCATTTCGACCGAGAGCATAATATTGAAATTTCTCTCGTCCTCCCACTTCCAATATAACTCGGTGCGCATAAAGTATAATCCACACCCGTGTGTCTATATATATACATATATATATATATATATATATATATATATATATATATATAGAAACTAATTTTCGTACATCTCAGAAAATTCCGACTCGCAACCAGAAGACACCGATGATACATTTGAATTCAATATATAAGCCAGAGCGTCGCAAAGGGAGACAAAATAAAGGCGAACGTTGCATAATCTACAGGTAGCCGCATCACGAGAGAGACTGGCGCGTATACACGTCTCGAGGGTACTCGAGAGAGTAGCTGGCCGAAGGGGAATCAGGTCGGTCGCTGCTGCTTGTCCGAAATCAGCCGGTGAATAGAATCGATCTTTTGTGTGAGAGAGAGGGAGTGGACACACACGCGCGCTCGGGAGGTACACCTTTGATGTTCGGCGTGACTTTTAGCCGGGAGGAGACCCGAGGATCGACGGCGCCGGCAGAAGCAGCTCGCTGAGGCGAAGATATCGCGGAGCGGCGGTGGTACGATAAAGTCACTCTCCTGCTATATAGACTCGCTCCCTCTCCTTTTTTTGTCACTTAGGACCCTCGGAGAATTCTCTTTTCCTTTGAGAGTCTTCTCGCTCCATTTTGTGTTCTCGTCGACATCGGCCTCTTTCTCTCTTCCTAGCCGCCGAGCGGAACTACTTCCTTTGATGCACCTAATTCACCAAATTGTTATTCTTTGAGAGAGCGAAGCTGGCCGAATCTGTCTGTCTCTCTCTCTCTCCCTCTCTCTCTCTCTCGAGTCCATGCAGCGGAACTACGCGACTGCTGCAGCTCTGGAAGTAGATGCGGAGAGAAAATAAAAGAGGGAAAAAGAGAGAACAAGTCTTGTGTTCGCTCTCCCTGAGCAGAGAAAAGTCCGAGGTATAATTGTATATATAGGTTTGTTTGTTTGAGCCGTTACGATCTCGTAATTAGAGAGCCTAGCTCGGCCCGTAGAGCTAGGGGCGCCATTAACTTCTTCGCATTAGGCGCGGATGTAAATCTAATTAAGCGACACAACACTCGTTCGCCCGCGCGCCGACGACGACGCCTGTTCTCCGCTCTCTCTTTCTCTCGGAACTGGAGAGCACGTAATATCGCGCGGAGAGAGAAAGAGAGAGAGAGAGAGAGGAAGAGAACTGGGTATAACCCACGCGCCTCTTTTTGCGCGTGGCTTATGAAGAAGACGAGATTAAAATGGACCCTTTCTCTCTTACCTTCTTCAGAGCTGCTTTAATGTCCGAGGTGGATTTTATACGATTATGCTGTTATCAACGCGTCGAGCTGATTAATGCGCGCTACAGTCCAGTACACATAATGAATTGTCCCTTATATTTACCGTTCGGTAAACTTCCTCTCGACGGAGATAAACGTAATGTTTATCTTTATTGTAATTGAATTAATTATTTTCCCTCTATAAGGGGCCTCTATAAGTCACCTTAGAGAATCCACGCTCCATTCCACATCGTACCAACTTGATCCAGATTTTCTCTCAAGTTATAAACGTTTCTCCTGAGTTCTTGAGCGCACTAGAGAGACAGAGACAGAGAGAGAGAGAGAGAGAGATAGAAACGTGCGCAGAGAGTCATTAATTCGTTTAATTGTGCTGACGAATCAAGCGTCCGAGAGAAACTCCCTCTCGTGCAAATTATCGCGAATTCTTAGTGCAAGGGGAGCGTGAAGATTCGCAACCACCCTTATCCTCGAGTGCGAGTAGTCTACTGGCGCCTCTGCACTAGAGTAGAGAGAGGCTCTAGGGGTCTCCAGCAGTAGCAGCAGCCCCCGAGCGGACTGTGCGTTCGTTAAGCGATAACTCGCTTTTCCTCGAAATAACTCGGAGAGAAAAAAATATACTATAGGGATGGACAGTAGAGAACACGACGCAGAGCCAATCCCGACGCGGCTAATGACACCGGTCTATCGAGTTTGGCGCCCGGCGATAGCCTCTCCATTTATGTTTCCACTTCCAGCGCTGACTGGCCGGCTCTCTCGATTCATGAACCGGTAATTCGATACTGCGGCCAGAAGCCCCCCCGTCCGGCATCCTCGCGCGCGCGAACGGCTATTATTGCTGCCGCTGCTGCTGCTGCTGCTGCTGCTGTGTGATGAACTGCATGTACGCTTCTATCTCTTACTTGTTCTAGAGACTTTCAACTTTTTCGTTCTTATGTAATTGAAGTATATCTAGTTTCGTTTGGTTTTCACGTTCAATTCTGCAGCAGCAGCTAATTAGTACACATTTGCACCCGGTTAAACGCTGCGAATGTTTCATTCACTCCAGCCGCTCGTCTCTCCTCTAATACACTCCGAGTAGTAGTAGTAGTAATCCGGCTAAAGCGAGTTGGCAATTTCTGACAAATTGCGAACATTTCGAGGCCGCGCACATACGTATATGCGTCACGCTTCCGCAGCCTCGCCCCGGCAATTTCTAAATATTGCATCGTCCCGATCTCTCCCCCGCAAGTCGTTAAAAACACATCGGCTTCGTCGGCGCCTTAATCCGCCGCGCCTGAAACCAATAAACACACGCTGCCTATATATTAAAGTATCGCACCTGCAGTAGGCGACTGTCTTACGGCGACAATCTGGTCTCGCACGCGCAAACGCTCCTTTTTTCGCGACTCATTTCGCGCGCACAGACTTTATATGGAAAGCTTGTTACCAGCCTCGTGTGTCGAATGGCGCGAAATCCATCGTAAAACGGGGAGCTGCTGCTCTGATCCAATCTAGTCCAACTCGTCCGAGTAAGTTTTTAACGCCGGCCCCGGAAAGCGACGTAACTGCCGCGAGTGCTTTCAGTCCGTGCTTCTACTACTCGAATTAACTCTGTCCCTCGCTCGCCCTCTTTCATCTTTTTTTTACACTCGCTCGCGCTCTTCTTTAGTCTCATCCTTAAAGCTCGCCGCGCGCAGGGCTGAAAAAGATAGCGGGAGACACTCGCACGTACGGCAAAATGAGAGAGAGAGAGTGAGTCGGAAGAAATAGGGTGCGAGACGGAGAGCTGGAGAGATAAGGAACAAGGAAAAGGGTTTCGGATTACTTTGGTTTGGACGTCAGATATAAAGAACGAGCGTTGGCGAAAAAGTATGCTTGAAATTTATCTCTCGCGCAATTTTTTTTCCATCCGGTGGAAGCGACTCTCGAATAATTAGGTCAGTGTATATTAAAGCCGTGGAAGTAATAAAGAGAAAGACAAGAAAATTCGCGCAGCGGGAGAGAAAGAGAAGCAAAAGTAAAAGCCAAACTTAAAGTCCGCATCACGAAGCATTTTCAGCAAGAGCTGCTAGATAACTGAGAAACAGCAACGACAGCAGCTCGCAAAGTAATGAAAGAGCACTGAAATACGAATAGGACAGGACGCGAGGTTGCGAGAGCAGGTGAAACTAAGAGGCGAGAGAGCTAGAGAGTTTCGCCCCTAGTTGAGCCGCGTGCAGGGGACAAGTTCGCGTGGATATAGAGAGCGGCCTGCAACCTGTCTGGAATTGTATCTAACTTGTCGGCGTGTTCCTCTTTTCCTCTTCCCGGCGGCTTCCTCCCACACCCTCGCCTCTATCTCTCTATATTCCTCCTTCGTGAGCGGCCCTCTCTCTCTCTGGCGTTTCGTCAACATCCGCCGCAATGCGCCGACGAGAACTCGCGGCGCATGTCAAATCACATCTCCTGTTCTCAATTTCTCGTGACGAGAATATGAATTCATCTTCAATAGCGCCGGATGCAAGGACGGCCAGAGAGAGAGAGAGAGCGCGCGAGTTTGCGTAATCAAAACATTGTTAGTAACCCTTCCGAGGTGTTTGTGGTTTGATGGAGTAGTGCGCGCGCTCTTCCCTGCCTGATGTAACTGCAATTACTTTTCGCGCGAAAACTTAGCGCCCGAGAAGCAACTTAAATTAAGCACACTGCTCCTCGAGATAGAGGGAGAACAACTTGGCAATTTCGAAGTCGACGAGCGTATATTATTATGGTGGCTTCTCGCTTTTTCCGGCAGCTTTTTGTTTTACCCGTGCGCGAATTTGCATTTTAGCCGCGCGTGACTGTTTCATTATTATCATGCATATATAATGCCATTAGTTTATCGCGTGAATATTAAGCTGCTCGTCACTGTGTATACAGCGCGTACAGTAGTTATCTCGATAAGGAAATATTGTACGTGGATCCGCGCGCGACGAAATGAAGTTTAGTGAGTTCGGTTAACCGCGCGTATTTTCCCTGGAAATTTAAATATCGTCGCGCGCGAGACTGTTACATTTGTTTATAACCCGTAATTCCGACGATCCAATTGCTTCCCATAAAGCGCGTATAAGTCGCGCTGCGGGGATCACGCGTCAAACTTTGAATTCTCGACTCGGCGGAACATCAAACACACGACGACTCGGGGAGGAAAACTTTCCCGCGAGGGCTTGAAAAATACAAGAGAGAGAGAGAGAGAGAGAGAGAGAGAGAGAGAGAGAGAGAGAGAGAGAGAGAGAGAGAGAGAGAGAGAGAGAGAGATAGACGACGTCAATCCGGAAACTTCGCGAATCGCATTACGCCTTCTTTAATTCGCAGGCTCGAACTTTTTACGCGGGAGATTTTTTCCGCGTAAAAATGTCGCGCGCTGCAGCTTTTACGACCGTTCGGGCGTGGACTCAAAATTGCTCGTAACGCGATCCGAGCTGTCCACTTTAATCCAGTTGTGTGGCAGTTGATGAAACAAGAGCCGCAAGTGCGCTCGCGTTTCACGAAAGTCTCAACTTTATTTACGCTCGTTTCTTTCTTACTTACTTCTTAATCATTCGCCGGTAAGTAGCGCGGACAACAACGAATATATCCGCGCGACAGAAAATCCACGCCGAGAATACGAAACAGCTCTCGAGGAACACGTGCAACGCTGTCGGAATGTATTCCCCCCACTTTCTCTTGAAAATCTATCATTCCTCGGCACTTATATAACCGACTCTCGAATTCCCAGTCCGAGAGCCCCTGATCTTTTCAATTATGCGCCTTCGCTCTCTCACCCCCGCGATAACCGGAAAAATTCCTCAAGGGCACGAACTGCGCGCGCGAGGAAATAGCTCTCGCGACTGCCTTATCGACGCCTCGAAATCTACGGCCTCGAACGCAGTCATCTCGTATAGCTAGGGCATTCTCGCCTCTCTTCCGCCCCCCTTTCTTACCGCACATACACTGCTTATATTCTCCGCGGAGCCTTCCTTGTCGCGCGGCGTTACGGGGATGCGGGCAGACGACGACGACGACGTGTGCGCACTCGAGGGGGAAAACGCTTTTCCAGCATTCTTTCTTGGCCTCTATACACGTATGCGCGACGTGACTTTTGAGCTGTGGCGTCGATAAATTTTGCCTGTAAATGGGACCGAGAGAGAGAGAGAGTATAGTATAGAGGTTCTTTCCTCCTGCTGCCGTGTGCCAGAGCTTCTCGAGATGCTGGAAATAATGAAAGGTGCCCGAGTCTCGGTTATTCGCCGGAAAGTTTAGATGCAAAAAAGGCTCGGCTAAAATTTTCAAAAAAGAATACCGAGAGTGAGAGAGGGGGTGAGTATTTACGAGGAAGCAGGCCACGCGGCGGCTGTACGGAGAAAGCGGCTGCCGCGAAATTAAGGCAAATTGCGCGAGGCGTTTGGGCCGACATGCAGGCTTGCGCGCACTCCCCGTAAAATCGATATGCAAATCTACGCGCAAATCCTAGTAATCTCGCGCGGCACTACTCTCTCACAGCCCTATGTGTGTGTGTGTGTGCATATACTGCGCACAGCACTACAGTATACCCCCATTGACGCGAGCGAGAAAATGAGAGTACAAGCGAGTAGACGACGACGGGCGGAAGGATTAGGTTGGATGGAGGCGAGGCTTGATGCGAAGACGGGACGCCACTGCGCCGCGCACCGGGTTATAAAGTGGGGTTAGCCCGAGCCTGAAGGATCGTGTTCGCCGAGACCACCGCCGCCTGTGCGCGCAGTAGCAGAAGACGGGATTTTAGCCCGGCGAAAAAGAAGATGCCGCCGCTCGACGTCGCCCGCCGGCATCCGCACGCACGCACACACTCCGCTGAGGAGGAGAAAAGCTGTAGCGTACTCTGGCGACGAGATACGGTGGCCGCCCGCACACATACACACAGCTGACTGCCCGCCCGTCGGATTATGCTTATATTTTTTATACTTAACTTTGAGACGCGATTTACGCGGGGGAAATTTATACGAGCCGCTTGTGCCGGCTTGGCTTATATCTAGTTTTAGCGAGGATTTTACAAGGGGATTTTTCAGAGAGCGCTCCGGAAGTCACGGGTTTCCGAGAAGCAAGTTTTCGAATTTCAACCAGCGGACACGCGAGACATTGCCATGCTTCTCCTTTTAGTTTTAATAAAAATATCGCACACCCGCTGTGTCGCGGGTAATTTTCCGGGGCTGGACTTGACAACGCGATATTTTTTGGCAATTTTGTTTTCTGTATTCTAGAATATAAAGTTATGCATGGTTTTTAAAGTTGAACGAGGTGATGTAATTTACGTTGAAAAAATATTCTTGGCCGACGCATGAGGGCTACTAGAGCAGGTTTTTGTATAGTCGGACAATGCGTTACGTATACTATTTAATAATAAACGAAAAATTTCAGCGTATATATTCCATATTTAAACGTCGGACTATAAAAATAACAATAAATTCTGTCTATTCCTCGAGAGCAAATAATACAGCGTGATAAATTTCCAACCACATATCAAATCGCCTTATTTCTATTTACTACAATTTTCCCCCGAGCGTATGAAGGCATTTTATCTCGCTCCACATTACTCAGGCCGCTCAAAGAAA
Source organism: Muscidifurax raptorellus (assembly GCA_020010945.3). Lineage (NCBI taxonomy): Eukaryota > Metazoa > Arthropoda > Insecta > Hymenoptera > Pteromalidae > Muscidifurax > Muscidifurax raptorellus. The sequence goes on along the minus strand of CM052078.1, from coordinate 5,013,158 downwards.
GAATCCTATATATATGTATATAGACCCTCTGCCCATATATAGCTCTCTCTCTCTCTCTCCCATCCGGCCGAAAGCTCCGCGTGCATGAAAGCTCCGGTGGAAGACGATCAATCTTGATCCCAATTATCGTGTCGTTCAGCCGCGATAATTAAGCTCCCGTGTCTGTAGGGAAGAGCTCGGGAGGGGGGCAGCTCGCCTCCGGGAGTACGGAAACAATAGCCGACCATGCGAGGAAAGCCATCCTTACTTCTTGACGACGGAGGATCGCGTTTATATCGTGCGCGCGGAGTAAAAACGCCTCTAAAAGCCTTATGTACCCCCTCCCTGTTTGCTTCGCTCTCTCTTTCTCGGCTCGAGCTACCGTTGCGAGATTGATAATTTATCAAGCTACTCCCGGATGCTTCGCAGCTATGTATATATATATAGAGCTGGCGTGGCTTAAACGCGATTTAAGTGATTCGACGCTTCATCACAATTATTCGGCTTCTTTTCAGATTCATTGCATTCCATTATGCGAGTGTTTGTTGACGATGGACTGATGAGAGGCAGGTGTCTAGTATATATCGAGTCGAATAATCGATTGACTGTTTGCGTATTAACGCGCAGTATTATTCGCTGTTTATTTTTTGTAAACACTGTTTTCGCGTATTTTCAAATATATTCGCTCCTCTTCGCTTCATCAACATTACGATATATTTCACGCTTTCAAGCAAATGTAAAACTGGCTTTCATGCACAATCGAGCGGCCGATGATAATCTGAAAACACTTTTAATTTTCGCCGCAGATAAATGCTCGTCCCAAAGACAGCCCGACAGTAGTGCAGCATAAACAGAACGAAAGCAAAGTTAACCAAAATAAAATAAAAAAATAACGCGGCCGGTGATAAATTCCGAAAATTTCACCCTTTATCTGACAGGCTCTAGCGAGCTAAAACAACATTTGGCACACGCGAAACGCGCGTGGGGGGTCTGTATATACATGCTCAGTCCTGTCGCGGCGAAAGAACCCGAGCTGCAGGCGGCAGCGGCCAGTCAGAGAGATAGCACAGCACAACGGGATTTCTGACTCTCCCGCGTTAATCTAGCCCAGCGTTTATTACTGATTTATTATCGGCTTGGTAATGGGGAGCTGATGCGCATAAATAAGCGATCGTCGCCGTGACGCATGCCGCCCGGGGGCCCAGAATTGGGTTAAAACGTTTTGCGAACTCTCCAGCGGGGGCTGCAGTAGCGCAGCTCGCTCGAGGCGGAATAAGCCAGACGGATAGAGAGAGAGAGAGAGAGAGCGCACGAAACGCATGCTGCAGCTGCTTTATGAACATCTATTTAAATCAGATACGAGAGCTGTGGCGCGTAACGACGGCATCGCGCACGACCGAACGACGTTATAAATACGCGTCGGCATTGATATACGTTACACGCCGCGCGCATCTACATAATTCCGCTTGTTATTGCGGCGCCCCCGCGTTTACGTCTATAATAATAATGTGCGCGACAATGGGGCGTTTTCGACGCTTATATTAGCGAGAGATGCGGGATATATATATATATTTTTTAGGTTTGCCGCCGCGAGAGTTTGCGCGAGCGAAACATTTCTTAATCGCGGCCTTCTTTGAACTTTGTTACGGACAAATTTGGAATGACTCTTGAGCAGAATTAATAAAGTATACAGTGTAATTGAGTTTGTAACTTTATCCGGCTCGGTTGGCTTAAGTCCTCGGAAGCTCGGCAAACATTTGCTAAGATCTGCGAAATCTTTGCATCCATTTACCTAATTGCAAAAGCCATCGTCTGCAAACTATTAAAGTCGTAAAATTCGTATAACACAATAAACGGACGAAAACAATGGGCAGAAATATTCTCGAAAGAAAAGGCCGCGCGACCTCGAACAAAGTGTCGCTAGATTTGCCATTTCACTGCACATTAAAAGCAGCAACGGCGCAACAGCAGAGCCAATGTAGCAGCTGGAGTCTTCAGCTTCGCGAAGGAGGAAGCGTAGGGGGGGGGGGGGGGCTCGCGGCGTAGGTATACACGCCATTATTCTCCTTGAACAGGGAACTCTCGAATGCGCTTAATTAGGCGATATTTGAGCCGTGTCTGAGAGTTTGCGCGCTGCTACTGCAACTTGTGCAGCGTAATACCAGGAAGCATGAGCGGCCGCCGCGATGCGAGCTGCAGGCAAGCCTCGGCTTTATGAGCTTTCGAGCTGAGCGAGAAAGAAAGTCCACGATGGCAATGATGTCGAGTTCAGCTCGATCCTGACTCTCCGGCATTTGGTTGTCTTAGCTTAATTGACATTGTTTGATCCTTAATTAGTAACTGTGCGAGCGGCCATCTATCCTCCGTGATTGTTCTTCCAATAATGTTATCCGGATGCTTTGTCCTTTTTCTTATTCACTGTGTTGGAACGAGTCCCATTATATAATGTTGTTCGTAACGAGCATAGAATTATGATGAATATTCCTCTTGAAATGTATTACGACGGTAATGAGCAAACTTGCGCAGAAACATCGGAGCACTTACAAAATCAGACTTTAATACCGAGAAAAACCAAGTACCGGAGCTTTGTTTTAAAAAATATGTACCGCTCTTAAATCACTCCACCGGCGCTGAAAAATGTCTCCCATCGATTCAACGTTGAAGTTTCCATGACGATGCAAAACTTCAAGCTGCCATGACGAACGACCAACTTCAAACTCGAAAAATCGCGGAAACAAACGGCTATACTTCCACTCTAGTCCCCGATCGAAATTGCGCAAGAAAAACAAACTCCCGAAAATCACGAGAAACGCAAACTAACTAATCCGAGCTCGCTCTCTTCTCTCGCGAGATTAACACGCCGAAAGAGTGCCACTACTGCTGCTGCTACTCCGGAGCAATAACGAGGCTAATTTCGCTCGCGCGGCTCGGCCGAGCGAGCGAGTGATTCAATTTGAATCGACGCGCTATTAGCTCTCGGCTGCAGTGCCATATCTCTCTCTGTCGCTCCCGCCCGTCTTTCAAAGTTGAAATTACATTGCGAGATCGGCACCAGCGTCGAGACGACGAGAGAGTCACGTCCGCGGATATAGTGACGCGCAGTTTGCAAACTGCGAGAGGCAGAGCTAGCGAGCGCCGATGCAGAGCGAGCAACGCCAAGAGAGATAGAGAGAGTTTCGCGGCTGGCTTGCCTTTGAAGTCGTCCCCGTCGTCTCGTCGAGATTACTATGAAGTATAGATAAATATTTGAAGCGCGTCGTCGCGAGAGATGTCGTCGAACTAAAGCTGCTTTTCTTCGCTGCTGCTGAGCTCTTGCTACTCACAAAAAGGAAATGGAAGATATGTTTGCACCTTGTTCTTAGTCAGAGAGATGTTTTTCTGCTTGTTGACTTTGGTTAATTTTGTTCAGCGGCGAACAAATATACGAACATTCAGAATCTCCGGGGAAGTTCGTGGCGTATAATTTGGATCGTCGCGCGCGGTTACGTGGAGCGCGATGAATTAGAATTTTATGTAAAATTTTGATCCCCCCTTTGCTCATTCACGGAGAAGTTTTAAAAAAACTGGGTCAAAATTGATTAAATAACATGCCGAGAGTATTTTCGCGTGTCTGAGCATACGCGACCTGTTCTACTTAAATTTCTCCGCCGTGTGCCGTCCACTACTACTGTGCTTCGTAATCAGCTTTGCTGCAATTTTATCGACGAATTTTCACCCAGTAAACAAATGCCCCGAAAAAATAGGCTTTTTTCCACTCACCGCATATGACTCTCGACGTACACCAGTGGGGGGAAAAAGCGTATGAATCAAGCGCAAATCCAGCCCTCTCGTCAAGCCTTGAAGGAGCAGTGAGTAATCCAGCTGTCTTGCTTTCGTGTTCGCAGGGCCGGTGTAACCGGGAGAAGCCGCCGTGCAAGTACTTCCACCCGCCACAGCACCTGAAGGACCAGCTCCTGATAAACGGCCGGAATCATCTGGCGCTGAAGAACGCCCTCATGCAACAAATGGGTCTTAGCCCTGGCCAGCCCCTTGTGCCTGGTCAGGTGCCCACAGTGGTACGTACGCTGCATTCGTTCGGGTCACCCCCCGACGCGATTGCACACGCACACACACACACACACAGATACGCACAGACATCTATGCGATATATATTTCTCTGCTCATCATTGCTTTAATATTAATTATTATAGCTCCACCTTGTCACGATTTCTCTAACACAGCATTGTCTCACTTCATTTATGGATTATTTGATATATAATATATTATCTATTATTATGTTGTTTTTAATTTTTGTATTTTTTTATGTTCTCTATCTATATATAATATACTTAATTATTGATATTTATTACACACTACTCAGTTGTCGGCCATGAGCATTTAGCGACTCGATATTTTCGATAGCAATTTTTTCACGTAGTTTTTGATGCAACGAACGTTCCCCGTAGATTTGGTTGTTTATTTTTTTTTTATTTTCGGTCCAGGATTCACGTCAGTTGTGATAAAATTTGAAATATAAGTCTCCGGAGAGAGGCGATCTTTCAGCTTTGAATTGGTAATAAATCGCCGACTGTTTGTGTCGAAATGCACTGACGTGAATTCCGCTGTATTATTAAACGTGTTGTATTTTGAATTTTCTTGTTGATATATGCGAACGCTCGTTGTACCAAAGGAATGCATTAAAAAAGTAAATAATATGTCCGTAATTAGCATGTTCTTTTTCAGTGTCATTCTATTTTCGAATCTATTGCGTAATGGCTTTTTAATTGCAGAATCTTTAGTTGTTTTTTTTTATCACGCACGTCTGAAACAGATATTCGACTGACCTACTGAAACACAATGCGATGTCAAAGAACTTCGCAGTCGCTGACGCGTGCACGTCAAAGTGTAATTTGATTGATGTAAACGACTAATGACGTGATCAATTACCGAATCCTTCTATGAGATCAACCGCATTTCGATGTAATATTGGCTCGCATAATTCCAAAATGATTATGAGTGTATATACGTAGCGTATAATGAATACGATAAAATTCATCGTTCCACCGTCGAATATCTGATTCAGATGCGTAGTTACATTATTATTATGCGACGATCATTCACAACGGCACTTTAAAATGCTAATGAACGAGGCCAAGAGCTCTCCCACAAAGACGCGCTCGTTCCATGTATAAATTTTTTTCACCGCATCCGTATAAATTCCGTAATGCAGCGGCCGCAATAACGATGCATAACACAGGCTCTCTCCGCGCGCGCGCGCGAAGTAGCATGAAAAATTAACACACCGTTACACGGCCCTGTAGAAGTACTTAATTATAACGCCGGAGTAAAGGCAGCGCTATAGGCCAATATTTCGCTGGAGTCCGCGTGCTCGTTATCATCCCTCGTAAAATCTTTGTGCGGCCTTGGCACACGCACTCGTACGAGCCTTTTCTCCGACATCGCGATGACTATGTATATATTCCGCAACGCGGATTTGCGCATAAAACACCGCGCGCTCGATCGAGGTATCGTACGAGCTGCATTCATTAACATTTGACAGCACCACATACGCACACCCACGCACATCTATATCTGCTCCCTAATTCGCGAATAATCATATCGTCACACATACACGCACACACTCGGCTTTGTTTTTATATTCGCGTTCCACCGTGATGACATTGAGCCCATAATACACGTATGACTGCCTGTCTGTCCCCTATGTTTGCCGCTGTGGTGCTCGCTCGTTCGTGGTTGTGGTTGATTGTTGGTGTGTTCTCTCTTCAATTACCCGTCATTGGCGGATTATACACAGGAGTCCCAACCTCCTGCGCCATCACACCAGCACCTTCAACAGCAAATCCAGCAGCAACTGCTCGCTACCCACGCTCTTATGGTAACTCCTGGTTTTGGTTTGGCCTTTACTAATTTTTTTTCAATTTTACTTTTTTTTTCTTTGTCTTATGTATACATTTTATTTGTATATAATACATATACTTTCTTGTTCTTTTTTTATAATTACATGTATACGTATTATACGTTGTTATATTTTCTTAGTTTTGATGAGTTCGCGCGTGCGCAACGAGCCGTTTTACCCGCGGTAAATCAATTTATTGCGACCGAAATAACATGTTCCTTTGTAAAACGGCTCGTTGCGTCGCGTCTGAACATCTCTCGTAGTTAGTACTCGATTAAGCGGAAGCTTGCGAATTGTCATGACGTTTGAATGGCACAGGAAGCACCAGTATTATATTGTGAGCCTCTTATACAGAATTGATATACTTTTTTCTGCATGATTGTGATGTTTGTCTCTTACACGCAAGATTTTTATACATATATATATATATATATATATATGCAGCTAAAATTACAGCTCCATGGATATAAGCTTCCTTTAATGCGCTGTACTGGGGAGAAAAAGGGGGGAGAGAAAATCTCGCTGATCGCGCGCCGGGAGTATTTTTTTCACATTATCCGCGGTTCCCTGAACTCAATGCCCGCGTTCACGTATACGTGTATACCGTCGGATCACAGCCACCCTTTTTCCATTTCCCTCGGCTTTCGCTCTTTCATTTTTTTTTTTGCGTCCGATTTTTGCTCATCAGGCCGGCAAATGCAGCGAGTATTTTAATCTCCCCGTCTTTTCGATTTTTTAAAATTATTTTCAATATTATTGTTGCGCACCCTCGTTTAGTTATACGCTTGATATGGACTACCTTCGCTTCTGGAAATTAGCTGCCGATGTGCTGCAGACTGTATACGTATATACATATATTTCAAACGAAAATACGCGCTTGAGTATTTTTTATTTCTCTTACTCTCTCCCCAGCATGCCGCGGTAAAAGGGTGAACGAACTAGTTCGAAATGAGAAACGGATTCGCGGTTCGCGTATTGAGTCACGATTTGTTTTTGTTTCGCGAGTTAACTGTAATTCATCTCTCTGGATGACCTATTCCTAACCCGAGAAATACTCGCTGGATGCAAATGACGCTCGGAGTTGTTAGCGCGTGTGATGAAGATAGAATCGCGCGCTTCTCCATAGTGTTTGTTTAACCGCTGACGCGCATTTGTGTTATTGTCGACGCCCGTATAGTTGTTCGAGTCTGGAGCAAATAATGCTTCACTTTAATTACCGCGCGCTTAATGGCGTTATATTTCGTGTAAATAGGAGCGGACTCTCGATTGACTGACTCGTCGCGCTCGTATTTTATTAGCAATAACACGACGACGACTACGACGACGCGCGGGTTTGTCTTTTTCACGATGAGTATTATCCTCGTCTATATAATTACTCGCCGGCGCGGTTTTAACGGAGCGTCAAGTGCGCGATTTTGCCGCGCGTTATAAAGTAAACATATACGGACCTCGTATTACGTGTCAACAATACACGCGTCGACCTTGCCGGTCATTTCCTCGTTTATTTGTTTGTTGTATTGTTCGACGGTCGTATTGATCTAAAATAGAGGCGGGTGTTTTTTGGCAAGGTCGACAAAGGACACCGACATGTATAACTAACTCTAAGTCGACTCTAGATTAACGCAATGAAATTAACTATAAGATATAGTATAATAATATTGAAGTTTTAGATGATAGAAGCCAGAATTTGAAAATGTGACTAACGACCGGGTTCTACCCGCACCTCTCCTCCCCTCACCCCCTGTCTTTCTCTCTCCCGTTCCCGTTGTGTTTCAGGCGACGAACCCCTACCTGCCCGGCATGCCGCAGGTCGGCAACACGTACAGTCCGTACTTCGCGCCCAGTCCGATAATGCCGACCATCATGGGCCCGGACCCAACGGGCGTCGGCAGCCCCCTCGGCGTGGTGCAGCAGACAGTGGCGATGCCGCAGAAGATGCCGCGCACGGATCGGCTCGAGGTATGTCTACCAGCGAACTACATGCGCCAGGTGGCGGCCCAGGGCTGCCACGGGCCCCGGGCCCCGCCGCCCCCGCAGGCCGTCTATCAGACAGCAGCCAGCAATCCGGCCCAAGGCCCACAGCCGGGCCCCGGGCCCCAAAGCCGCGTATCGCCCGTCTCCACGATGCAGTCCCAGTGCAGCCACAATCAGTCACCCTCGCCCACCACCACCATCAGCCACACGGCCACTCACAGCCATCCCAACTCCTGCACCGGGGCCGCCGCGCAGGCGACCCTCACCTGCACGCCCATCCACAATCCTCCCCATCCTGGCAATCCGCTCCACAATCCACTTCACAATCTCGTCTATGTGCACGCCTACTACGAGGGGCCCTACGTGCCCATCTACGTTCGCACGTAGCCGACTCACTAACTCTGCTCAGCTGATGATGGCCTATACTGACGCCTCGCCAAGCACGGGGATCATTTATATTTTTATCACTATTATTATTATTATTATTATTTTTATTATTATTATACTTTCATTATTATCGCTACTAAAAATTATTATCATCATCATCATCTTCATTATTATTATTATTAAGCCAGGACGATTTACTCACTCCTCATCTACTTTTCTTTCCTATCGCTCGAACAAGCAGACTCGCATTTTTCAGTTCGATCCGAGCGATTCTCATAATATAGTTAGGCCGTTTTTCGCAAACGCGCGACTGTGACCGAATTAAAGCTTTACTATATAAACAAACTCGGAACAACGACTCGGTGACTATATATACATATACTATATATTTGTGTAGGTTCTACTAGACTGGGCGCTCGAGAGAGAAAAGTTACGACGACGGCTGCGCCAAGTAGTGCGAGTCAGGATTAGGTCAGACGTGTGCGTTGATACGCCAACGCACGCGGTATACAGTAGTAGTCGCGCGTGGACCAGGAGACGATTAATAAAAAAGTATCGTTATAATTGCATATAGGAATGACGTAGAGACTTTTTGTAGTTCGTTAGAGTCTACGGAAACCCGAGTGTGTACAGTGCGAGAGAGTGAACGGAAATAGCGAAGGGAAATAGCGAAGTGAACGTCGAGACGGATGCGGTCTTTTTTTTCGAGCGGACGAACGATTGTATACACATATACTTCGACGTTTCAATACGATTCTACATATATATTATACTTATATATATTCGTAGAGAAGAGAAGATGAAAAAAGCGTTTTTCTCTAAACGGAACACGTTCCTCTGTGTGTGAGATCTCGTGCATCGGTGGCCGCCGCGCGTACATACACGAGTATTATATACGAGAGACGGACGGGACTATAGGCGAAAAGAATAATGAGCGAGAAGTAGAAGTGAAAATGAAAGAGAGCGAGAAAGTGAGCTGCAAGGAGAAAGAGAGTATATTTTTTATCGTAGGGATATTCCTCGTTCGTTCGCGGTACGATTAGTGCAACGGGGAAGGACAGGAGAGCCCGTGCTCCGGATTTTTCGTCGCCGAGAGGCCGAAAAAAGTTTCGCGCGCAGTCGATGCCGCTTCCTAGCACGCGGATTTTACGGGGGCGCGCGCGTCAAAAAAAAAGGAGAAAACGAGCGAGAGGATGAAAAATCGCGCGCGAGCCGAATAATGACGCGCCGTGGGGGAGTGTACGTGCGCGCGACGTTGCGTTTTGGACGTGAGCGGCTGATACGCGATGCATCGATCGAGCGCGATAAACCGGGCGGCGGACAAAGAGAAAGCGAGAGAGGGAGAACTCGGAGGAGCAGAAAGGAAAGAAAAGAGATATAAAGAGGAGAAAACGATGGAGGACGAGCAAAAAAGGCACATGGGTGAGCAAACTTGAAGGAGAGAACGTAGCCTCGCGTGCGCGCGCACACCGACGTAGATTGTGCAAAATTCCCACAGACATTCCCGACGAACAAAAAGAATTGAAAATCTCCTCCTCCTCACTTCCGTCCTCGCTTCGCGCCAATTGTCGGTATAATCCTTATTATAACTTTTCTTACGAAAAAAATGCTAGATCGAGAAAACGGTAGAGAAAAAAAAAGATTAAAGATAAACGATGTATATGATGTCACGACGACTCATGGTTGGTAGTCGATCGGGTATCAGTATTATTATGTAATTGTATACTCGAGGAAATGCGAAGCGACGACGGAAAGTATGATAAAATAATATAGTGTGGTGGGCGATTGTGTAGTAGTGTTAAATATAATATACTTGACTGCGATGGCTAGAAAACATTGAAAATATTAAGAGAATACAAAAAAAAAGTAATATGATATGACAAGGAAACGCGAGTAAGGATTACAGAAAAAAGTTTGTCCCACTTCTCCTATCCAAACGTCCAATGTAAAATTCATGGCAAGAAAAGATTTCACAATATCCTCCCGCCATGTATAGAGAATGAAATTTTTAAAAGAGAAGATTGGTTTTCTTGTGGTGTTAGACACAGATGAGAAACAAGAATCATAAAAAGTAAATTAAAAAAAATGGATAGTTTATATTTGACTTGCGCGAGCATCACATTCAATGAATCAAATGGTACGCAATCGACTTACGAGAACGCAAAATTCGGTCGTTCGTGGATTAGTATGCCGTTAAGTCATTTAAAAATTAAAATTTATTATAATCGACACTATTTTATTATTATATTTATTATTATTATTATTATTATCACTATTATCATTAGTGTTATTATTTGAATTAGCCAATGAATTATTATCATGATTGTTATTATTATCGTTGTAATTTAACTTTCTATTCGATCGGTCCTGCACTCACTTAAGTACATATATATATTATATATTGATATAAAATACTAATATATTATATATCACTGTTATATTTATATACTCGGAATGATTTTTTGTTGTACAGTGATTGCAAAAAGTTTGATTCGATGAATACTGTAACTTCTATTATTCATATAGAATTACATAGAACAAAAAACGCGCCCTAAGTGCGTTTCCTCGTCTTTATATGCATACGCACATACGGACATATGTATAGATAGTAGATAGGTCAAACAAATTGATTGTTTATATTTTGTATTGCCAGTGAAATAATGCCGGTAGCAAAAATCGAATTCCTTAAGAAAGGATATCTGACAAGACTAATTTTCTATTTCGACGTGTTTATATGTATAAAATCAAATCGATTTGTGTCTATTCTATTTTTTTTAGAAAAAATTTAATATGTTACTGATTATTCACCGATATGCCTGAAATATGGAACTTCGATCTTTGCTCCCGGAAAACAATATCTAACGTTCGCAATCACCTCCTTAATCTCTCTATCGTTAATGACCGTTTCCATTTTCTTCTTTTCTTTCCGGGATAGACAAAAATATAAGAAATGAATCTTTGTTCCTCATTCCTTCTTTATCCCCGATCCTTAAGTTTCGATATTCCACAGTTTTTTCCAAGCCATATCTCATCCGACGGTATCTACTATTCGCCGTGTGTTTATATCCCTTTAATATTATACGAAAAAAATTACGAAGAAAAAATATATATAAGGAGGTTAAGAGAAGAAACGAGCAAATAAAAAAAAATAACGAGAATCGATATGCGCGCCTAATGTGATATGATATTGTCAACTGAACATGCAAAAGAAAAAATGGTTACGAAGAAGTATAGCAAGCAAGCAAGATGAAAATGACACATATGATAAATGAATAATATATTATTATAATAATGAATAGGTCGATCGATCGATCGGTCGATCGTTTGCCACATTTTTCGATTGATTTTAATAATAATAACTACCGATTACACTATATCAAGAATAACGATTATCTACCAATAACGACGAGAATGATTAATAAATAATCGTAATAATAAACACTATTTGTGATTATGTAATAGCAATGACTTGCATTAAGACCGGGTCATGCGATACATTTTGATGATGGAATTCAAATAAAACGAATGTAAATCAAACTAAAACAACAACTTAGACTATTTTTATTGTTGTCTCATCAATTCTTGCTATATTAAATGCTTATTTTATAGCTAAAGTTTGTTATATCAAAAGTTGTCTTTTTTTATTATTTTTTTTTTAATTTTGCTTCTGAATACATAAATTGAACATTGATTTGCTATAGTATTTCCTTTCTCGTATGAAAGAAAATAAGGAGAAAAAAGATTAATTCGGTAACTCTGCGAGCGATAGCAGTGAAATTTTTTAATAAATTTGCGCAGTTTATTTTTTAGAAAAATGAATAGAATTTTTTTTTTAATTTTTATGATTCGCTATATTATGTTTATTTAAAAAGCCATTTATTTCTTTCTTGCGAGTGTATAGATCAATATTATCATTCCTTTGAAAAGAACTTATGCTCATCCTTCATCCTCAATCCTTGATATATTAGCATTCGCAAAGTATACTCTTGTGTCACGAATACTCAAGAGTTTCCGGTTTTAACTGCTTGTTGCCTGATTGTAAATTGATATCAATACATTATATACGAACACTTTTTTTAGTTTTATTTACAGTTCAGTATATATATATTTATTAATAAAATTGACTTCAAAGTAAATCGAATTGGTCGAAATGTTTTTAATACTTTAGCTATGGCTTAAAAGGTACTGATCCAATAATTTATTAACGCATACAATAATGCTCTGACTAGTTTAACATTTACATTACAAACAAATAAAACAAACAGTCATTTTGATCAATTTGATACTAGAAGTAAAACTTAATAAACTTACAAAAGATAACGTTTTAGTGAATGAACGTAGTGTAATGCCAAGTAGTAGCGTTTTTTTAATGATTAATTTATTATCGTTTGCTTAACCCGTCTCTGTGTCAATATTATTATAATAATTACTATACTTAAGCCATCTGCTTTCATTCGAAAAGTAAATAAATGCAAAAAAGATATTAATTGGTTCGCAAAAGACACCCCTAATTTTCTATAATTCCCATCTTCTGAAGCTCAAGTATACTTCGTACCTCTCTTAATACTGATTAAATAACCCTAACTTACTTCTTGTAGTATTTTCGCGTTTAATACGTCAGCTAGTTATGCGTTAACTGACTCTTTCTCTATGCCACCTTTCCGTTTTGCGAACGTGGAGATGTCGATTATACAGTCATGCTGATAATTGTTCTATTCATTTTCAGCTAAATAAGCTTGCAATTTAAATACAAAGAGCCATTATAGAAATGCAAAAGTAGTGTGAACAAATACAAATTTTCTCCTTTGTAAGTGAATGTTGTTATGTAAATATTTTTGCTAAATCTATACTGTCTCTTCTTGTACGAGCAGCAGTGTTCTTATGATTTTTATTAGTATTACTCACTAATTCAATTAATTTTTTTTCAAAAGTGACACTGTGATTATTTTTACAGCAATAGGAGATGGGGCTTTGAGCAAGCGCATGCGAATTTTTACATGTATTTGTATATATTTCTTATTTTTTGTAATAGATGTACGAATTAATACACTTACATGCATACTAAAAAAAATATAACTAAGTGCTTGTGTGATCAAATGCGCGTTTGCTTTCGTGAATATTTACTTTTAGTTTTGACTCGATGTACTCGAGTGAGGTTGTACGTTATATTTTTTTAAACGTTATTTACGATTAAATAAAGCTAAGCGGATTCTCGTCAGTTAAAAGATATTTTAAGTAACTCTATGACTCATTTATTTTAAGATTTATTTATACCTCACCGTTGAAAAGCGTGGTTAAAAAGTTATCCGAATTCAATGTATCACGCGGACCAATCAATTCAATCTATTTGCGTTAAGCTTCTGAGCATGGCTCACACAAACACATAGCTCACTTATACTGATTTAACACACTACACAAAAATACAGAACACGACATAGACAACGGCCCAGACAACACATTAAACTGCACCAGTGTTTATTTATCCCTTAAGTTAATATGTATACATTTTATTTTATTTTTTAGTAATTGTTTAGTAAAAATAGTACTTCTAATGTTATGTATTTCGTATTTGTATACATGTGATATCTATTTATATTTTTGAGAGTATCGATAGTAAAAGTGTTTATATATTACGATGTTGCTATAGAACAATAATGGTTGTTACAATAGACAACAGCCTATACTCTCAAAATTATTCAATTATGTAATTAATGTTGTACACGACTTACTGGAAGAATAAGCCTTTTCTGAATTTGAAAACTTATTTACTCTCAGTTGATTTGTTTACGACTCATTTTTGCTTTCCTTAAAAGTATTTTATTTTTATCGTGTTTATATTCTCGTGATTAACTCGATGAATTTAGGATGTTTGGATTTAAATTAAACGAGTAAAACGAACAAACACTACTAAAACCAATAAAACGCTCGCAACATATCAGTGAAAAACTTTTCAAAACAAATACAATACAATATATTATAAATAAAACTGCACGCACAGATCTCATATAAACTCGAAAAGAAACACGTACACACGCAACAAACAAGCTGCAAAACGATACACCTCATATTAACACGTTGAACTCAATGAAATGATAACAAAATCGAAATTTGTGTTATCTCATGGATCGATGATCAAGATCCTTGAAATAAAAATAAAGTGCATTGATATAAAATAACAAACTCAATTGCTATAACACCAAAAGAGTATCGATTCTATTATGACTATCATTACTACTATTACTACTACTACTACTACTACTACTGCTACTATTACTACTATTACTACTACTACTACTATTATTACTTTGATTATTACTACTACTGTTACTACTACTACTATTACTACTACAATTAGTGCTACAATCTGTAGGAAAAATGTACAGGGGGGAGGGGGGTATAGGATGGGAACGGGTATATCGGACAAAACAATTTGCATGCTGCATTATCTCACATACGCTGACTACGCTAGTGTCTTCCATTTTATCCCCTGAAGACTTTCCTTGGAATGTATTTGAATTGCTCTAATTTATGGAAATTCTTAATTTTGTACTACTCTGTATAAGTATATTACCTATTTTTTTCTTTTGTTCCTCTAGTTTACCGTGGTTTTTATTTATTTTGTATTCATTAAGAGTTCCGAAGAAATCTTCATTTTAAATAGCTAAACTGTACAAAATCAAAATATAGTAAATTTACATAAGTAGATATATACATATATACATAATGTGTATTTTTGCAGTCTTAAAATGATCAGCTTATACATAAAACGTTTTTTGTCAGTGTTCACAATTCCTGTAAATCGCTTCGTAAAATGCTGTTTCAAAGTCTTCAACTGTACAGTATATATATATTTACATATACCCATTTGATTACAATCTTGCCGATTTCGCCTGTGTACGTGTGTGTAACCTTCGAGCATATTGAATTCTGTGTGTTCTCTAACTTTCGCTATAACTAACTAAAGCCTTGCCGTGCAAAAAGTGCCGTTTGAAAATAAAAATTAAAAACCAGTAAAAATGCGATACTCTAAAGCTTTTGAAGTATTTATATATATTTATATAACCTAAGTGTATGCGCTATGGCAGATTCTATTAACAATACAAAGCGTAAAGAAATTGAAAGTTAACCTTTGATGCGTACATTTATATGATACATGTGTACGTTAAATGCGCAAAGACGTTCGAGTTCCTCACTAACTCGGAGAGGAACGAGGGCCTCGTTTCTGCTTGTCTATGACTCTCTATTTCACTTTGTATCTCTTTCTATCTCTAACCCCGTAATACGCTGTTACTAACACAAACTAAAATACCTTAAACAGCATACCTGCTGGTATATACCTGCAAACTTCTCGGTAGGCTAGTGGCTGGCCGTTAGCTCTATCTCTATCTATATATCTATCTATCTATCTATCTATCTATCTCTCATCCCCCCGCAATCCTAATTATCCGGCTAATTGACTTTGCGTACTTTCGGATACTGAGCACAGATCGAATCACCTCGTCGACGAGAAGCTAGTGCGCGTCTTGGGAACGGATCCTCCAATCTTGTGTGTTGGTCAACTCTATCGGGACTAAATTTTGGCAAATTCCGATGTCGCAGATTTGCTTTACTCGAAATAAGTAAATGCGGTTAATGGCCGAGAAACAACTTAATTCAACGGATCGATATCTCAAATATACTTAATGAAGCACGTAGAGAGTAATTCGAATAATGGAAATATCTTCTTCGAGGTGGTCGATATTTGCTTTTGTACCACGCAGAACCCATCCTTTAACCCTGACTATGTATAAACTTTGAGAACATGTCGAATATTGTGTAGACTTGCCTGTTCACTTCGTGCCAATGTTGTGGCGCGAGATCTGGCCGCTAATACACTCGCTCTAGTTATATAGCCGACATTGACGCGCCGCCACGAGATTCATACACGCACAAACGTCGCAACGTTCTTTTGGCTGAAAATTCAATGGTCAACAATGTGAAATTGAAAATCAATTTTTATGGAAACTCGCGTTGAACATCGTACAAATGCTAAACGTACGAGAATTGCTAATATCGTGGTACTCGTCATGTCGCTGTTTTAGTAGGTTACAAGAATACCTATAAATCTATATCACCTTGTCATGTATCCTGATTCCAAAACATTCAGACGTTCTGTACTTATAAATAACTATATTATTTATCATTTGCACCGAGAAAAATCGTTCGGTAGAAGCGCAAATTTACCTTGCTGTACATTAGCAGATGAGAATATCTTATTTGTAGAGCTTAATTTGGTATTGAAAAAAATTGATGTTAAACTTTATCTAGAACAAATGAGAACCGTCTCTAAAAACATCTTAAGGCGCTGGTCATACTGAAATTGCTAATTCAGAAAGAAAACCTTAAGAGCTTTTTAATAGTGCTAAAGATGCTCAACGTGAGAGAGAGAGGATTTTATTCAAGTTGTTTGATGAATTTTTTAATGTAATACGAAAAGCTATAAAAGTGAAACTTTCCGTGCTCCTTACTCCCAACTAGTATATTTAATACCTGCTCCCTCTACCTCCATTCATTAATTGTTGACTCGTCATTAAAATATGATATTCGCCATGTATCCTATGTCTTATCCATCACGTAAATATATTATCTCTTGTTAACGTACATATACTATAGATATCCCCTATAGTAATACTTGTGCTCTCTCGGTCGCGTTGGCTCTGCCGAGCCTTTTTCTCGGTGCAGCCATCGTCCGCAATGAACAAAAACAAAGTTATATATTATATAGTTTTATATATCCATAATTAGTATTGTTAAAAAAAAAAAAGAAAAAAAAGTGCTCCTATAGATCTAGTGCCCATGCCATGCGTGTTCGCTCTTGCTGTAGGTATGTCGCGAGTTTCAACGCGGGGCGTGCAAACGCGGCGAGACGGAGTGCCGGTTTGCGCACCCCCTCGAGACGGTGCAGGCGAACGAGGACGGCTCTGTGACGGTCTGCATGGACGCTGTCAAGGGCCGATGCAATCGAGACCCCTGCCGCTATTTCCACCCCCCTCTGCACCTTCAAGCCCACATTAAGGCCACACAATCTCGGGCTAGCATTGCGGTAATGCATTCTGTCTCTCTCACTCTCTTTCTCTCAACTCTTCTCTATCTCTTTCTCTTACTCTTCTTTCACTTTATTTTATTTCACTCTTTCTCTGTCTTTTAGTTTACGTTCAGTTTATTTCCTCTTCAATTTTTATACTCTTCCTTTATCCACTTACTCTGGTACTGCACATTTCATACGTTAATGTAGAGTGATGCTTTCATTATGTCACATTAAATTGAATTTATACAGGATTTCTTTGTAGATTATTCAAAATTATTTATTCATTCTAAATTTTATAATGTCTATTTCGTTGATTCAGAGAATATTTAATATTGCTTTGATTATGTTGTGGAAACGTCCTGTTACTGATTTCGTGGTTTAGCAGCTGTCACATCTGATCCCGCTATTAGAATCAGTTAATCAATTTTTCATTCCAGAGTATTTTGTCAAAATGCAAAGTGAGAGAAATCCAGAGTTCCATGATACCCATCCCGTTTTTTTTCCCACTATATAACTACGTTTCAAATTTTCTTGTTAACACTGAGTTTCTTTGGGTTTGCTTCGATGAAGCTTTCGCTGCTGCGCTGCTTTTTGCCAATCTGCGAATACTCTTTGGCTTCCCTTCCGATCGTAGCAGAGTAAATCTATTGACACTATTATTGCCATGTAAATATATACGAGCATAAGTAAAAATCCTATTGTCCAGTGGGAGTATGCGATGGAAAAGTATTGGCTAAACGTTGCGCAGTGGTTTACGCCGATGGTAATTATATCGAGTGACGAACCATATCTATCGTTCTCCAGGAGAATTTTTCACTTTTCAGACAATTTTTTTTATCAATTCCTCATTCGCATCTCTGCTTTATGAAAATTCTGCGTGCGTCACCGATATGGCTACTTCGGCCCTGTCATTCATTTTGTGATCATTCTGTTATTATTATGTTATGTCTCTCGTTTAAGTTTCTTCCACCTCTCCAGACTTCTTCCATCTCTCTTACTGTAATATCCACATTCTCTCTACAGACCCCAAGTTTGTTGCTTTTGTGTTTGTCCATCTATTATCCTGTTTGACGTACATAGCCGTGATCGTAGTGTTGTAGTGAGTAGTACGAAAGCCAGTAATCTTTTTATCGTCACCGTCACCACTGTTCTATTTCTCTCTTTCTAGCAGCCTATCGCAGCTATCCAGGTGCAAATATACCTATAGACGCAATATACACCAATCACCAGATCGCGGGTTTTTACCTAGAACTGTATAAATAATGTTGTTACTATTTGCGACTTTTCAGTATGTCCGCTCCATTCCCTCCTCGCACGCTTAGCGACGACATGTGAGAAGGGAACAAAATATACAAGATTACAAGGGCCGATCTATCGGCGAACGGCTCGACTCTCGCGTCTGTACATAAACATACAGTTTTTTTCTTCTTGTTCTAATACTCTCGCGTATACTCATCCGTACTCTCTTGGAGTCTCGTTTGGATAACGCTGCTATAGCGGCAGCAGATCGCGAAAAAAGAAACGCGACGCCGAGCGAGCGAGCGAAGACGAATGGAGCGGGAATGCGAGGTGTAAATAAAAGTAAAGTAGTGAGTACACACGTTTTATACGAATACACGAACACAAACCTGCTGACAAGCTGTGCTGCACGAACCCCGGCTATATCAACCCTGCTGCTGTTTGCTGCCCCACACAAAGCGCTACACTCGAATCTTAATAATGAGAAAGATGACTTTTAAAACAAGTTTAAAACGAAGCAACGTATAACAAACTGATGGGTGTATGGGTGCTGTGGGTGATATTATACGAAACATTAAAAAAAAACAACAACAAATTTTCACATTGACAATTGGCTTGTAATCTCACATATCGTAATTTACATCGGGCATAACACGATCGAGTAACATATGTCTACTTTGTTAACTTTACTTACTTAACTGATTAATTGCTCGTGAATAATTACGGTGAAAGAAATTCAATTCTTTTGGTTAAATATCAAGTTATTCGTTCATTTCGTTTACTCTTTTATTAGTACCTTTTTTTTGTTTTGCTAAATTTTCACTTTGAGTTGTGTATTTTCTTGTACGTGGAATTGGATACGGAACGACGACGATTAACAGAAAGTCAGCACTGAGGATTCTCCGAAGCATCAGCCTAAAAGAAGCGTGTAAAATTCAAAATTCATTCAAATTTTTTTATTTTCAAACTTTTTGTCTTTCTTACGACAATTAAGTCAAATAAAAAAGACTACTTCACTGACACGACTCATCTCTCTTTGTCTCGGATCGACCATAATATTCTCCGGAAATAAACAAAAAAAAGAGAAACAAAAAAAGAAAAAGACGCTTTCAGCAACGTCGCCCGGAAGACCACGCCACATCGAGACACGAGGGAAGAAAACTCTCATGGATTGCGGCAGACCAGCTTGTTGGCAGGGAAGTTTCATTTTCTACAAGTGCTTTTCAATTCCAAGAGGGTGCATCGCGTAGAGCCAAGCTCACTTTTCTCGACTATACTTTCTCTCTTTTCCCCTTCTTCTCTCTGAGTTGGAATTTTTTTTCGTTTCTTTTTTTATTGCTCTAATTAAAGTTCATTTTCCGAACAAAAAGAAAAATCGATAACAAGAGTTTCGCGTTTGCTATCAGAGAGGAGCGTACTCACGTTTATGCGAATAGAAAATTGATTCACCCGATTCCATTACACGTATACGTTCAAAGTGACTCAATTCAAATGTATATATTTTCATATCGAGGGAACGTATGATGATCATCGTATGCACTCTTTGGGATTGCATCGCTACTCTTGGATGTTTGTCAAGTGTTCAGTATACATTTTCACACGTTTAAACTGCCGTCCATACGAATAATATATATCTTGTTCTATTATGTATCTCTGCACACCTCCTACACACAAATACAGTGTAACACACTTAAAACACACAATACTCACAACAAAATCAGGAAACCCCTACATGACGACACTCTAACAGAAAGTAGATTCAGGATAACCACAAAAGAAACATATATATATATATATGTATGTATGTACAAATGAACTAAATGATTATTGTAAAGATATATGCACAGAAAGTGTAAAGTGACAAAAGCGTACTATGTAAATACCTCGAAGACGGCTTTGGACGATTTTTACTTATATAATCTTATTATTATTTGCTTTGATCAATTTCAGGTGCTCGATTGTAACTGTACTAGGACTATTGGCACACGCACGCAATTACCATTTCCATCACACAATTGTCATTCTCACGCTGCATACCATCAGAATTACCATTAGTTCACCACATAAGATTTATTTATATTTCGTACATTATATATTTATATCGTGCCCGGGTCTGTCTTCGAGCATGTTTCGTGTGTATATATATATATACATATACATGATACAACGCTGCGCTTCCTCGTTCTCCGCTCTCCAAGCCCCGTCTTCGAGCTGCCAGCTGGAGTCCCGTCGTCTGAGAGAAGCGCAAGCGAGAGAATCTATATCGCTGTCTTTCTCTGTCTCGCGTGCGCTCGAGCTACATGTATATAAGACTTTAATTTCGCCGAGAGCAATTTGCAGGTTTCCAAGCCAAGAAAGTCGCGGGAGAAGCCGATGTCAGCTGTGCCCATGGAGCCGATGTCAGCACAAGACGAGTGCATTCTGGATCAGAATGTTCTCTCTCTCTCTCTCTCTCACTCTCTCACGTGCTCTATTCCTCTATCTTCTTTCTCTACACTTTAGTCTCTTTTAGTTTTGCACTTGTCGTGCTGAAATCTTAGATTATTTATATGCTACTATTATCGTTTAATACATGTTGTTTTTGTTTCTAGCGTTTGATTTATTTATCGCTCTTTTTCTATAGCCGGAGGTGCGCGTGCTCATTTATCACAGAAATTTTTCACTTTTCAGTTTGGCTGACGCTATAGGCGTAACGCGAGACTGCCGAGCCAGCTTGAACATTAACCTAGTGCGTGTACATTATTTAGCTGTCTCTCTTTCTATCCCCAGCAGAACGTAGATAACGCTCGCCGACCGTTAATCACCGTACCTACAATGGCGCCTGTAAAATATTGATTATTTTTCTTTGCAGCTTGCGAACACATGATTACACGAGCGCGGGACTTTTTTCATTTTTTTCTCTCTCTCTCTCTTAATTATCCATTGATGAATTTGACTAAGTATATAATTTGGTGTTTATAATGTGTAACTATGTGCACATAGCCGGAGATGCTTTCTTCACGGGAGATCGACGCACGCGTGAGAGCCCTTATAGCGAAGCCTATATGTTATAAATATTCTAACGAGCCGTCGACACTTTTATATAACCACTTGATTAATTTTCTAGATATTAATGAACTGTACATAATTTAATGATCCTTACTGAGTGTCTATATAAAGAAGCATAAATAGTAAAAATTATCGGCAGCAGTATATATATGATATACTCGATATATTTGTAATTCTTCATAACTAGTTCTGTAAGACCCGATTGAATATTATTGACATTTATAATTTTCTTTTATTATTATTGTTGTTATTATTATTATTAATAATTTATAACTTCTATTATCTGCCTATAAAACAAAAATATTTATTATTATATTGTAGCCTCAACTTGTCTTTTTTTCTTTTTTTGATTTTCTTCTTGCCCTCTCGCCTGACGATGCTTCATGCTTGCTGAACAAACAAACCTTCGTGCGCTTCGCTACCTGCCAAATTAACGCCTGCGCCGAACGCCGAAAACTGAAAAATCCACGAACCCATGACGAATGAACGAAAAAAATCACACTCTCACTCTCTGTCTCGGGACGGGACTCTCAAACGGGGATTAACGGAACCAAACGAATATCACACTCATGTAACGCTCTGTCTTTCGGATGCAATACAAACAAAAAATACGAAAATACTCTATCTGTCTGTCGAACGAAACAATGTCCAAAAAACGCTCGCTCACAGACGGCGCAGCTGCCGATTGCCGGCGCAGTCTCGGCCAACGCCGTACCCGGAGGACTCCAGAACGCCAATATGGCGAGCATCGAGCTCGGCAAGAAGCGGATGCGCGACTCCAATGATGATCTGCTAATGGTACCACGGCTTTTGCATGATTACGCTTTTTTCATTTTTTTTTCTTTAAAAAAGGAGGGTCGAGTCTCGAAAACCGCGATGGTGAAGTCCATTGATGTAAATTATATATACACTTTGACGCCCAGTCCTCAGTTCTGTAGCGCGAGTTTAATAGACTTGTAATGTAACTTTCATAGTTTTGCAACAGCACCGAAGTAGTCCTCTAGTGCAACTTTGATAGTTTACTAATGTATTTACCGCATCGTTGTGATATAGCAAGTGCACAAAAAAATGGTTAGTTAAATTTTCTTCCAACTGTCATAGTCGAAGCGGTTTTCGAGACCTCCTCAAGTAGTTAGTACAGATTTAAGTTACAATGATGGTTATTGCGATTGTGAATACACTGCCGAGCGCGCTTTGAGCTCTAGATCGCGATTGTCTGTATTTTAACATATACGTAATTTCTAGTCTTGTCGTGGTAATTCACTATACTGCTGTACGCGGGATTACGGATGTACTTTATTTTTCACTTTTTCAACTTCCCTTCGAACAATTGTTACATATATACATAGCTCGCATAACGCTGTACCTCTGCATCACTATACGCGACACACGCCATTTGCTTTTGTTTGAAAAATGACACACGCGCATATAATTTTCTCAGAGATCTCTTTATTTATATACGCTTTTTTCTGTTGAACCGTTGCAATGTTGTCTATACCGGAGCTTACGCCTCGTATTGTATTTATAGATCGCTTAACAACGTTTGTTCATTTTGTTTCCTTGACATCTTTATTTCTCGAGCACCGGTCAGTTGGAATTTTTTCTCTTTTACCAATTAAGTGATAAAATTCACTTTGCAACCAACTGATCGGTGTCTTAACATTATATATCAAGTCCTTTAGCATATAATTAGCCGATAAATTCGGCTGTTCAATATAAACCTGATGAACTCACACTCGTATTTACTAAACCAATGTTCATTTTGTAACTAACAAGTCAATTCACTTACCTATATCCTCAACTATGACTAAAAATTACGAGTGTGATGTTGAATTCTTTAGATTCGAAGGCCATAAGAAGTAGATGGTAAAAAAGAAGATTGAATTTGAAAATTTATTTTTGTATGGCCATCGAATTCTTATGTAATTAAGAGCTTGCGCCGATGATGCATGTTGTGCTTACGCGACCCCGAGGTGATGGTGAAGTGTCATCTCCTCATGGATACACTCTAGTCCACGGCCGAGTGTTTTTCTTAGAAAATCAGCGACAGTAACAGATCCTTATATGATTAAGCCACTTATTGTAAAATACGTCGTTTAAAGATGTGACGTGTTTGCCATCAGCACTGTAGACCGCTTACATACACTAGCTATATTCTTTTTATTTGGTACGAACATTCCTCGATGATTTTTCTTTTCATAAATTTTTTATTTATAATGAGCAACTGCAGTTTTAAACGATATATTATTTATTTTTGAAATTATTGGTTCCTTCCTACAATTAATTATATTTGCTATAGAAGAGGTTCGGTGTAAAATTTGATAAATGTGTTTTTCAAGCTTTTCGCGATCGCAGATTATCATATATATATAAAACTCAATACAACTCGTCATGCGTTTCCTGACGAAAGCCAGCTTTTAAGCTTTTGCACTACGTCGCAGCTTCAATAAGCGATAAACTTTCTTATGACATTCATTACTATATTTTTTTTTAATTTTGCTTTTGTCATCGTTTTTCGCAATACAGTGAAATCAACAATCGCTGCACTTTGTCTATCTGCCTATCTTCTATACTGAAACACTTTTTTTATTTACTTATTTTCACTGTTTACTTTCTAATGTACCGATCATTCAAATACTGACATCATCTTCGAGATTTATTTTTAGTACACTATATATATGACATTCAAATTTTACGGTTTTGCACGTGTGTATAACAATACATTTTTTTGTCCCGTTTTGTTTAGACCAAGTATTAACATAGATCATTTAACGCGTGAACGTCGATCGGCCGTGTTCAGATTCATAAGTATAGTAGATATTATCAATTAAATGGAAGGAAAAAAGTGACAAAAAAATTCTCGCGATTCTCGCTGATCATAGAAGAATAGCGCGTTTCTAGTTTTAACTGAAACTGCTGTGCGAGCGACTATACCAATTGCTTTTCATAAACAAAAATGCTGATTTCTTTTGTTGACGAATAATCTCTGTGATAGCAGAGAAATTTTACAGTTTATTTGAGAAGGATGCCTCGTCGTTTGGCAACGTCGCTGCAAGCTGCGTCATCGGCACAACTTATATACGTATTACATCATGTTACCCTACCCCCCCTCTCAAATTTTTTAGCAATGTAATCGCGCCCCTCTGTCCCGTAACTCCTAGACCTAAAAAGCAAAATAACAACGAAACCTTATCCTTCACACGAGTTGAAACCGATCCTGTCTTTGTTGCAGATGGACATGAAGTCTGTCGGATCGCTCTACTACGAGAACTTTGTAAGTGCAGACTAAACATAGAATCATATTTCCCGCCACCTCATATACGCCCAGACGCGCTCTCATTGTTATATCATCACTAACGAGGACTGTTCTTTTTTTTAAATCATTCCTTATGTTTGGTTTGTGTCTTTGATTCCCTCGAATAACTGAATAATGTGAAACTTCAGCTGACGATGAGTTTGTGTCCGACCGCGCCCGATCGGTTGGACGCACTCATCGAATCACCAAACAGAAAAAAAAACAACAGTCGCTTATTTCTACCTAGGTAGCAATTATCAGTCTCTCTCGAACCTATGTCAGCACACCTTACGACAGCGACCACATTGGGCCATCGAAAGGGACGAGAGAGAGCAAGCGTAAAATAGAACGAACGAAAAAAAGAAAGACGTAGAACGAACAGTCGTGCGGGCGAAAGACGCACGAAGATATTTTACCAAGTGTCAGACTTAACCTTTGGGCATTGTGCCGTTTGTTTTTTCAGGCCTTCCCAGGAATGGTTCCGTACAAGCGTCCAGCGGGCGACAAGTCCGGCGTGCCGGTCTACCAGCCGACCGGCGCAACGACCTACCAGCAGCTCATGCAGCTTCAGCAGCCCTTCGTGCCTGTGTCATGTGAGTACACTGGAACACCACCCCTACCCGGGCCCCAAAACTCGAGTCAGTCGGTTGTAAGCGCCGTGCAAAATTCGATACAAAGCCAGGCAAGCAACGCGGCGAGCGCCGAAGCCGCCGCTAATGGGATTCTCGTGGATCCGAACAATCCACCTCCGCCTCCGCCCTCGAGCGCGACCAACGACAAACAGTCCGCTAACGCGAATCACGAGTCCGAGTCCTCGTCGGCCGTCGGCCAAAACTCTCACGAATTGAATCACTCGGGCTCGTCCTCCCAGCAGCAGCAACAGCAGCAGCAACAGCAGCAACAGCAACAACAGCAACAGATCAATCAGCAGATCCATCATGCCCTTAGCGCCGCCGCGGCTCATAATGCTTCCATGAACGCCATCACCTCGATGGCAGGTCTCAGTTCCGTACCCAATCTCGTCACCGCGAATTCCATGGCATCCTCTATCGCGAATCTAAACTCGATCAATAACATGAACTATACCATGGCCAACATGACCAACATCAACGTCCTCAACAGCCTCGGCATGTCATCAAACCTCTCCTTCGATCCGGCTGCCCTGGCCAAGGAGGTCGCCCAGAAGAACTACGCCAAGGCCATCAAGCTGTCCCAGCAGGCAGCGGCCAATCAGCAAGTTGCGGCGGCCTCCTACGGTATCAACCCGCTCAACCCTCTCAACTACACCGGTGTAGCACTCAACAAGCAGACCCTGGCCAGTCTCGGGCAGCAGCCAGGTGCCGGGGTACCCGGAGCACCGGCTCCGCGTGCCATGATTCCCGGTCTGGCAGGCTTACACGCCGGTGCCGCTGGCCTGAGCTCTCCCCTGCCGGCCGGTCTGCTCGCGTATCGACCGCCACCATCGGCCACACCGATCAACCCTTACTCGTTCATGAGACAGCAGGCACTGCCGGGCAACCCATACGCCGTCCAGGCCTCCATTCCCGGCGCCTCGGTCCAGGCTTCGCCCTACGTTCAGAATCCGTACGCCATGATTCCGGGCATGCCCGGCGTCGCAGGTGCCATGCAACAGATCCCTACCGCCGGTCCGGCTACCATCGCCGCGCAACCCCAACTCGCCATTCCCGCCGCGAGCACCGGCGTCATCATGCAGCCCTACAAGAAAATGAAAACTACGTAAGCGCCATCTAGCGTTACGACGAGCGCGCGCGCCCCTCCAGCACGACTACGACGGCGCCCTCTCGCGACGAGCCATGGAATTCGATTCGAACTCGTTGCCGCGTGTACAAGGCGATACCAGATCGCGCTGCTGTTGCTCGCTGCCGACGTCGTTGCCATCCACGGAATCTTCATCGAATACCGATGAGACTCGTGTAGCCTGGCGACCGGCGCACTTATCGTTACGATATCTGCGTTTCTCCACGTCGGGATTTTAAACGATACGGCTGTAACAGCGGACGCGAGGTTTAGCCTTGGCCTTAGATGCTTGCGAGATTCGAACGATTCTTGACTACTCGATGTGTTACGATTACGATTTCAGCGCGAAGAGTTCCGAAAGAAAGAATAGTTTCATTTTCTAGTCAGAATCATCGCTGAACAGTGCCTTATTATAATGAAAGACGAGAATATATACCGGTTTCAGAAAGTTCCGTTTAACGCGAACCGCCTCTATTCTTTTAATTTTTTTATCGGTTATCAATGTATCGCTAGAAAACTTCGACGTTTTTTAATGACTATTTTTTGACGGATCGTTGTAAACGATGTTGACTACGTGTTACGCGCATGTTGCACGTGATTAATTATTAGGGTTGTTTTATTTTTGTTTTTTTTTCCTTCCGTGGGGATGAAATTAGGAACGTCTGGAAGACAGTGTTTTAAATTTTTTGATTTTGAACGTTCATTGAAGAACAGTATATATAGGGATGGAATTTATAAGTTTTACAGAATATTGATGAAAGTTTACAGTTGAATAACTGGTCTTGATTAGAGAGTAAGGTTTTATTTTTAAGGACTATTTTTTTCTTTTATCTTTAGCATGTAACTTTTTAGTGTTTTTTCTCTTGCAATCAAGTAAATTATAGGGTAAATACTTTAAAGAGAGTTATTTTTATGATGAATTTCTATAAGATTTAAGGTGATTGTTCTAATTATTATTAGTTATACTTTAGTCAGAGCATGTCAATTATATTTCATCGGAAACAGTGTGTTGTTCCGAAACTCTGATTATGTGTTTGTTGAAGAAGTTTTCATATTCTTTAAGTGAGATAACAATTATGACTTCTATATCGCTCTTATACTATATCTCTTCCAGTGTTCCTCTTATACTGTCCACTGACAATGAGTTATTTTTGCACGTTATGATTTCTCTTTTATCTTTGTAAGTCAGTTTTACAAATAATTTTATCCCAATGTAAAGTACCTTGAATTAGTTATATAAGTTGATAAGTTTTTAATCGATTATTCGAGTCACTCTTTTTAAGTTTTAAGTCGTTATAATTTAGCAAACGAAAGTTCCGTCTATCAAATAGTTTCCTAGTTGCAACTTGCCTCGCGCGCGAAAATATAATTTTCACGCGGAATCGAGCTTTTCGTCGGTTATTTTTTTTTTTCTTAATAAACGTCTGTTATATTTTAATTAATTATAAGGGCATCTAACAATACGGTCAAACAATTGCTTTGCCAGCATTCATTATTCATTGATTCAAATCGTGAGAGTTTGGTTAACTTGCCGAAAAAACTTCTTGCTAAACGAGGCCAAGGAACTGATGAGCATTATCGAATGCATTTTCTTAAAGAAAGAGTACAGAATGTTGACGTAAAAAACTAAGAATCGTAATACCTGACTCAAACTTTACAAACGTACACGAGTTTCATGAACGTATACATATATACATACACAAACACAGTCACTGTTCGCATTTAACGTGACGACGCTGTAAACGAAAGGAAACTGATAATTGTGATGTATTTTTTTATGGTTTCTTACACACACGAATGGTCGAAAATTCGAAAAAAAGAAAGACAAAAACTGAGTGAAGAAACGAGTAAACGCAGTGTTGTCATTGTTCATACATATGAGTTTATTATCTACTAAACACACGACTACACTATAACTACTATAACTATACTGATAAACATTACAATTACTCTTATATTAAAACTCAATTTCGAAAAGAAAATAACTACTTTACAATCAAACAGACTTGTATAAACACGTACTTGCCAGTGATTTGAGTCTTTAAACAGTCGCGTGATACTGAGCGAATCCGAGTACGAAGAATAGTTAAATAAAAGATTTAAAAAAAAACAAAGAACGAAGGGAAGCACACACTGACGTCACAAGTCGCAAAGTGTACGGAAAAATTCAAGTGCATTGTACAATGAAGTAGCTTAGTTGTATGGCGTGGCGGAAGCCTCAATGTGCCACAAAGAACAGTGGCGCGTGTCGTGCAAACTATCGGATTTTTTCACTTCGGTCTTTACGCGTCGCCTCCAAATCACAGAATATTGAAAACGCAAAAGGAGAAAAAAAACGATAATACGGGAGGTAGAAAGAAAAAGGCCTATTTGCCATCCGACCGGAAGTGCCACTCGCGCCTTTGTTCCTTGGGTGGGGGACTTTGAAGCTCCTCGCGAGATTAAAAGCGACTCTTTCGCGAACTGCCGGCGAAAGGAGAGAAACAAAAGAAACGCACAACACTCGGCCGAGTGTAACACGAAAAAAAGCAACGTACGCCTATCTAAACCGTCGGCCTCCTTACGGCAAAAACGAAGACGACAAAACAAAAAAAAAAGATACGAGTAACCGGTGCAACGAGTATTTTTTACTGTGAAACAAGCAGCTTCTGTCTTCCATTGAACGAAAGTGATAGTGGATATAAATATATAACGATGATGAAAACCGTGATACAATTAATTTTTTCTCCGTCTCTTTTCGTTCGCGTATGAGAATCGCTTTTCATGTCGCGAGGAGAACTTGATAAGGCCCATTTGATTGTGATAGTATATAGCCTGTAAAACCATAAAAGCCCTAAGCACATATAATTAAATGTTTAATTAAGACTATAAGAACGGATCACAGTGACTTCGAGAACTTGAAAACCGTTTGGACGACCAGTTTCCACGGATTTCCGTTCTCGACGTTACTGATCAAAGTAAACGGCCTCTGATGTCGATTTCGCGGTTTGCCGAAAAGGGCCTTGTACAATGAGGAACGATAGCCGGAGCACGGTTTTGCGATGGAACGTACACACGTGTTAATGCGAACAACAATAATTCCTACGCTCCTGCGGAGCAGGAGCTTTTTTTTTTAATAAAGTAAAGAAAAAAGTAACTAATACGGTTCCTGCGAAACCTATAGAATATATATATATAATTATATTAATAACAAATAACAATAATACTACAAGGGTTTGTTAGGTCTAAATTCATGCCCAAAACCTTTATATTTTCTTTCTTCAACTCTAAGTTGAGTAAAGCTCGTGTTTTTAGAGATTAGTTTAATATTTTCGGAAGTCCAAATATTTGATTACGGACAGCAATGATTTTTGCCAATATAAAATTTTATCGCTCTTTGATTGTTTTTTTATTGAGTTATATCGATCACTGAAAATATAGAGATCAAAATTAAGTATATTTTTATTATATTTGAAACGAAGTTATAACTTATATTGACTTGTTTACTCGATGCAATACACGGCAATGTTTGTTTTTATTTTGTTTTTATGTGTTTCGGTTGATATGGTCACCGCTTTAATGTTTTACTTGTGCAAAAATCGTACTAGTTGCTACTTAGAATGTTTAGAGTCTAAATTTTGAAAAATGATTAAAAACTATGTAAGTGAAATGATGAGTCAAGCGCCAAGTTGGAAGGTTTTGGGCATATCGAGTCATTTGTCACACACGCATAGCGAAAGTGCCTTCTCTTGCACTTGACACTTCACTGCACACGAACACACGTTCTGAAGCGTAGGTACATAATGAAAGATTATTAAAGAGATAAGAAGTGAAATACAAGAAATATACTAATTATATACTTACACATTATATTTACGTTTGTATACAAAAAAGAATATCTATATATTTAATATATATATGAAAAAAAAATTATATACACGCAATATTGATAGGTTGCATTAAAGTCACATGCAACGAAGAAAAATCCACACATAATTTAGTACAGTATATCTATGATGTATGTATATGAGTATATATGATAAGACAGAAATGAATAAGAAGATAATTTGAGGTATAATCACGTAAATAGATGCATATGACAAGTAGTATTTATTATTGTGTACTGTACTTTTTTTCTTAAATTCTTCATGTACATTGTTATATATCTGATATATTTACACGTACACGAATCCTGGCATATGTATAATGTCGACATTTATATCTATCTCGAATATGCTACATTTATATATTATACATGCGACCCCGGGAATGCAGATGCAAAGCTTCGCGCATTCAATCTTATAATACCATTCTGACCTGCGCTGTCAAAAGATTACGCCTTTAAGTTGCCTACCAAATTAACGAAAAGCACAGAAGTTCTCTTGCCTAGAGAATGACAACACTATTACGATGATGTAAAACCGTAACATGGTAATACAACTATAGATTATATTATAGTAGTCTGTAAGTTCTTACAATCTATCTTGACTTCTGTTTGGTACGGTAGATTTATTTGCGTACTTTGAAAGCAACTTCTCTGAAGGTCGAATGCGTTTTTTGCGCATGCACGCTCGCGGGGTTTGTAAGGAATCACCCAGTATTTGTAATAATAATGCTTGAAAAATGCATGAATATTTGTTTTATTAATGCTTCTTCTTATTTCATCTTTCTCCGTCGAAAGAGAAAGCCTTACCCTCCTTTTATCCTAGTACCATCAGCTATATAAGAACTTTCACTCAGTAATAATTATTATATACAATTTCGTGTCTACACAACGTGCAGCCTTATATACCATACTGCTCTTAGCCTGATATAATTATATTAGCCTCTCGCTTCCTGCTTCCCACGAACAACGATCCTTACTACGACTTACCAATACTATCGACCTAGTGCTTGCTATACTTTTATTTATCTTTACTTTATTTTTTATTCTTTATTTCACTTGTTCATCGCAAATAAATAAGCGTGATATTTTTTTATGATGGTTTTTTTTGTTATTCTAGTTTTGCCTATCGGGTTGGTATCTACAGTTTGTTTGATTTCTACGGAAAATTGTTTGCATATCTACACACTATTGATTTCATTATCTTATCTGCGCAGGTTTTATGGTTGTGGTCAGTTTGCAGTTTTTATAGAATCTGTTTCCATTTTTGTACTTGACAAGTTTACTGTTTTTGATAAATCTCTATGTGTTTGAATATATATATATATATAATTTTCTGTCTTCAACCAAGCACAAGGTCGCTTTATCTTTCAAATTATGTAGTTATTAGTTGCTTTAGACGCTAAGACGTTCAACGGACTACCGATTAATACTCGCATATTACATCCTCATCCTTCACACCTGTTTATACGCTGAAGTACAATCCCGGCGCTATCCCCACTGCTTTCCAGTGCTTTAATCGCGCAAACCAAGTGGTAAGAGGAGAGTGAGAAGAGGTGGTGCGCCAGAGAACAAGGCTATATATATACATTCCCTATTCCTCATCCTTGAGATCGAATGATCATCACATCCGTTGTGTTGCTTGATCCAGAGCACTATATCAAAATGTGGATTTGAGCGAAGAGCAAAAGGACGATTAAAGCAGAAGTAAAGAGTAGACAATGCAAATCCTTAATTCTGCGGGTCGGCAATTTGAACGATCGATTAATCATTAACTTGTGTAAATTAGTTGGGAACTATGTTTCTCAAAAACTGCTGCTTATAAATTTTCTTCGCAGCTCCTTCGATATCATAGAACTTTACTCCGTATTGTATTTACTTTCTTTCTTGTTCATAGAGCATATCACGTATAAAAATCAATATCGAACGAGCTGCATGGAATTGTAGATACTAGAATAAATGTTAACGCATTTGGTATTTACGTAATAAAAATATGGAAACAAAAAGTGACTAATCGGACAACATGGTGATGTGCGTTAACCAATGTGACCGAGTTCAGATCAGAAGCACCGCCTTGAAACCAACATGTCGCCACTCATGTGCTGTTATCGAACGACGACGATATCGTTTTGTACAATTCAACCAGTATCTTGGTACGCATTTTCCAGGCATATAAATCTGTATTCGTGAACTCCTTCAACTTGCTCCTCCAACTACTCCTACTTCCTACTGCTTTTGTAACGC
This sequence comes from Muscidifurax raptorellus, assembly GCA_020010945.3. Taxonomy (NCBI): domain Eukaryota; kingdom Metazoa; phylum Arthropoda; class Insecta; order Hymenoptera; family Pteromalidae; genus Muscidifurax; species Muscidifurax raptorellus. The sequence continues at coordinate 4,980,409 of CM052078.1, read as the reverse complement.
TCTTGATCATCTGCTGTTCAGCGTAAATGCAAACGTAGAAATACTGCCGTACTTTACGGATTTTCTCACGCAATACATCGATTATTATATCGATTGTAAATTTGCATAAATTTAACGTTTGCGTTTATCCTTGAAGTAGCGGATGGTACTCATCCGCTCGACACTTGTACGTTCAAAATGTCCATCCATGATTTCTACTTTTTACAGAGAGCAATCTAGATCGAGTGTACATAAACGATTAAGAGTGAGCGAAACACTCGTATGTTTTTGGATGATTCTTGCTTTTCAGCAACGTATCTTGTTATAAAAATCTGCTAGGATGCTTGTCCAAAGCTGAATGACAAGTGGCGAAGAGAAGCGTCGATGTAATTGATGACTTTTGCTATCTTTGACGTTAGCCTTTCCACTTTACCAATTACTCTCAGATTTATAATTGAAATATATTCTACTAAAAAAGTTATGTATTCAATGAGAATAAATGGGAAAATAGGCTAACGGTTAAGGTAGTTTTTAGTTCAGTAAATCATGGTTGTTCAACAGGTCCTTCATGGTAGCAGCAGCTGCAAAAAAGCTTTGGCTATGGTTAAAAAGTATCTATCTTCTCATGCCTCTCTCTGTCTCATATAATCATCGTAAGCTATTATTTATTTCATGCATGATTATTTTTTTAGATATGTCATACATTGAGAGTATTTAAAAATAGATTATTTATGTTATGTTTAGTTTTACAAAAGCGTTACTACTGTAGCAAAAACTTTTTGCTTACTTTCAAATTGTCATTTATGCCATTAACCATATACTTTAAGTTATAAAAAATACTGAAAAATATACTTAAAACTGATTTTTCTCTTTATTTCAAGATTTTTTTTGAAGGCGGATGAATTATTAAGGTATGCGGGATTTAGGAATTTATCAAATCACTACACTCTTTTAATACACCTAACTCACCCCACTTTCAACTTTACAAACACTTGCACAAAACTATAAACAACAAATGGTTCGGTCAGCATGACATGAAATTTTTAATATTTTATATCCGTGTTACACATCAAAATATTTTCTGAGTTTTCATACTAAATGAAATGTAAAGTACATTTGAAATCAATCTTTTCCTACAAATGATTGTGTGACACGACTATAATAAGAGCGGCTATATATTTTATTTATTTGAAAAAAAGAAAATGTTTCCCATAAGTAGCATTTCAATTATTTTTATTATAAATATGTTTTAAAAATTCTATATTCTACTTTTGCATGATGAATTATTATAAAACCATGCATCTGATTATTTTCAGCCGAATCGACCGAAGAAATCGACTAATGTTTATTTACTAGTGGCACTGCATGATTCACATTCTTTCATTTTCTTTTCTCGAACTTTCTGTTTCATGCTTGCCTTCATCTGGACGTCGCACGATTTTGAACTGAATGAAAATTCTCTGAACAACGCAATGCTTACGCTCCGAACTGTCATCGATCCTAATTGCCTTGCACGAATCCGCCAATATCCTGCAACTTCAATAATCCTGATACTGGAAATCTCCGAAAACTCCCTACCATATTATTACTTCACGAATTACAAATACCTGGAAAATAACAATATTAATAATGCAAAATTAACGTCTACCACGGTAAAACAAATTTTTATTATATTTACATTCATTTTTTGGTTAATATTTTAATACAAATTACAATACTTAAACTAATTTTTGTCGCATTCCAAAATTTGCTTTAATTAATTTAATGAAATCTCGTTATTTTCACGATTTTGAAAACGATTTCCAAATAACAATCGTCAATAACACAAATTTTGAAAATTAAAATGTGAATGATATTGCGGCGTGCCTTGTATTTTATCTGTATCTGTACTTCGGATCGATTGGTTGATTAATTATTCTCCTGTTCTCGGACATTTTTTTAAATTTTCATTAATTTCGGAATACGTGTACAACTTGTAACTTACATATTTTGAAATGCTGGCTTTTGTACGTGTGCACTGCCGCCGCATTATTGCCATGTCCATTCGTTTCACTTGTGACCGAATCAAAATTTCGTTATCAAAAATACATGTAACATCAATATGCAAAATTGCACACCCCGGTACATGGTTGAAAAAAAACTATTATAAATATGTATATACACAATAATGCTACCAAATCGTTGACAAAATTTTTTGAAACTGAAAAACAAAATGATTATCGTCACTCTTCTACATCTGCAAAATTCGATTAAAATTAATGCGCATCTGTACAAAAAAATAAATCAAATCGCCACACACTAACCGTTCTATGTAGGGACGGCTTCTTGGACACACATTCAACAACGAAAAAAAAAACTACAAAAAAAAACAAACGCTTTGACGCATTATGTATTGACGCATCGCCTTATTTCGAAAACTCCTTTGGACATGTACCTGGGTGCTCCGAGGGCACGCTAAAAATCGTGCCGACTTTGGTTTCCGGTGCATCCCGTACTGAATTCGACCGAATGGTAATGAAAATATAAAAAAAAAATACCTCGAACACTGCCTCGTTTGCTGCATGTGGATCGCCTTAGCAGCCTTAGCCACTGTCGGGGCCCAAGTGGTCCCTCAAAACGCTCACTGTGTCGTCTACACAGACAGCTGCGGACAGGTAGACTCATTATTGTAACCAGTTTTTATCTTGATCTCAGACCTGCCTTGTAACTTAATTTGCAGTTAGTAGTGTACGTGTTTGATTGAGCTTCTGGTTTTTTGCTTGTACTTCTCTGATCCGCTGAGATTGACGTCCCAATGACTTATCGTTGGGAGGAGCTACGTTTGTTGCATGTTTACAGTGCAGGTCTGATATCACAATGCTGCTAACCTTCAAGTTCAAAGAGAAAACCGGCGGTGATTGATTTTTATAATTCACTGAAAAGTTGATAGTTACTTAAAAAACTTATTTTTGTTTTGTGCAATCAAAAAAATTTTTCGACAAACCTTTTGTTAAGGGATCGTTTTCGATGACCGCCTGCCATCTCGATTGAACTTGGCTAACACGTAGCTTTGGGGGAATTTCCCTCACGACTGCTCACCGCAACTATAACTGCGAATAACCACTGCCTTACCTGGTGTTTGTCTTTTAGTATATATATTATATATAACTTATATTATTATTGTAACTATATACATTATTATTGTTATGATTATCGTTATTATAGTTGAAACTTTTTCTGTCCCGTTCCCGGAACTGACACATAACAATTTACGTCACGAAAAAAATTTAGCACGCTTTTATCACTCGAGTAAATTAAAATTAATAACATAATTTATCGTAATTTTGACTGCTGCGATCATTCAAACTATAAACCAAACGTTTTATTTATTTATTTAATTTTTTTAATCGTGTCTTTCTTATATATTGTACCTTTTACGATTTTTCTGTTTTTTGACTTTGCAAAGCTTGAATTTTTTTTTATTAGCTGGAGAAAACACTTTTTGCTGATTTTTCTACTGTAACAAAGCGTTTGTAACTGGGACTAAATTAATCAATTACATCTATTGTATACGTATAATTTCTGCTTGCCTATAGAAAAACGCTTGTTCGAGTATGTAGCTTTGAAAAAAATGCTGGTTATTTACAAATGGAACGCGATTCACGCCATTCGTGTATAATCCGAATAACGACGCATACGCCTACTCAGCCCTGTGTCTCACTAAACTTATACATAAAAAGAACTTGCGCGAGCTTCATTTTTTTCTTTTTGTTGAACCTTTACCCGCGGTTATGGATAAAAGCGCAGTATATATTCGGTGTGCTCAGTTAATTTTTTTCCTTTTTTTGCATCAATCACTTTGTTTATTATTGTACTGGATGTGTCTTTTTTATTTAGAATGAGAAAGTAAAATTAATTAATACACACAAAACCAAGGAAAAGCTTGCCATTCTGATCGACGCTATTGTTATGGTTGCGGAGTCGCAGTTGATCTAGTGTTGAACTTATTTGCAGTAGAATATATTAATTTGACAGCTTCATGACTTCCCAAATACCTTTACATTTATTTTACATATATTTATATATACGTATTTTTCTTTTTCAAGAGTAATATCGATATGATAGTTATGAAAACAAAAAATAAAAGAAAAAACGGAGCGCCGATCGTCGCCGACTGTTTCTCGCTAAAGATCGATTCGTTGCTGCGGTTTCCTACATAGCAAAACTATATTACTCCCCCCTTTCTCAGTATACACAAGCAGAATATCCAAGTTCTTTGTTTCTCTTTCTTTCTTTCTTTTTTTCATTGTCTTCTTCATTTGTAGCTTTATAAAGTAGTGAGTGAATGTGTGTGCGTTTCTCTCTCTCTATATATATATATTTATATTATAGTCGCTGCCCGCGTATATCGCGACCGCTCGAGCGAATCGATCAAGCGCGATAGTAAGTTGGCCCTCGGCGACATCGAAATGCTTGGGTGATTGAATTTCGGCAAAGGTATCTCACTGTGTACATCTATGTATACGAATGAAACGAGAAGTTCGCAGACGAAACTCACTTTTCTCTCTTGTATAGTAACGTCACAATTATGTGTAGTCAAAGACGGTGATCCTACGCATGGTCAAGGATATAATAATAAAAAATATCCCTTTTCGCGAAAACAACGAAATCAGCTTACAGTACATATCGGGGTTAAAGAAGAAAAAAAAATGAAGCTAGAATAAAGAAGTGAGCCCGTATATAGCTCTCTCGAGTCGCGAGTCTGCCTTATGTATACTCGTCCGACTCGAACTGCACGCTCGTCGTTGCTGTTGCTTACATGTTTCTCTCTCTCTCTCCCATTTTTATCTTCTGTCGCTCTCTTTCGATGCGCTCTTTTTTCTCTCAAAGCTCCTCTTACTTTATCTTTTGGATTTCGTTTCTGTATTCTTTTTTGCCTAACTGCCTCTACTCGAACTGGTCCTCCGTACAATTACGTAGATTGTATACATTGTCGTCCGGTAAATCTGGACATGTAATCGATAATACGCGTCGATGCGTTTAGTGCCGAAATTTATAGAAAAAGCTTGGCTACTTTGCAGCTGCGATCACATACATTCTGCTTCGCTATAATCTTTTATATACATCGGGCTTTTATAGACAGTTTTCATTGTTTTGTTTATTATAGATTGATGTGCGTCGGCAAACGAATCCCAGCTCTTCTCTCTTAAAAGAAAGTTAATATCGTCACCCAAGCACTAACACCCCCTTCTCCCTCTATTTCTCTCTCTCTCTTTCTCTCTCACTCACTCTCTATCAATCAAAAAACCCTCTTCCGGGCCACTATTTGCATGACAAGAGAATCTGTGTTTGTAGCAAATTATATTCTCTATGCGCAACTGCAAGAAATCACTATGTATACCATCTATATTTATTCTTATATATTACGTTATTATCCTTATTGTTATACATTATTGATATTGGTTACCATAGTATCTTTCTCTCTGACTCTCTCGATCGATGCTATTAAACGCGAAACACTGTTTACGTCTTTTTATGGCCCGCTCGCTGTTTTTTTTCTCTCTCGCTGCTATACCTGCCTACACTTTCTTTTCTTATTTCGCTGACTTTATTTGATGGCTAGAGAGCACGCGAACCGCAGTCACCGAAAGCTCGGAGCTCGAATTTTGTTTGTTTGGGTCTGAGGAGAAGGATATTTTTTCGTCCCTCACTGCGGTGATTTCGTACCAAACGCTATATATATTATATAGTCGATGACTAACTCTGTGTATATTGTTTTCTTTACATTTCATTTTTACCGCTATACTCAATTGCCGTACATCTCGATCAGTATGAAATTTGCACGCTTCTTCTATCTATATATGGTGAACTCATGGTGCGTCTAATAACTTGCGCTGCGCGATTGATCATTGATTTCCACGAAATAGATATGCGTATTTTTAATTTTCTGTTTTTTTTTCTTATAAATATACCTGTCTCTGGTAGGTTGCTATAACGCTTTTTGACCCGACACAATCCGCCAACACAATGAACAATATGTATGAGCGTATACATTTCTCACACGCGTATGTATGTGATTTATACCGAGGTCGGATTTCAATGTTTTTGTATCTCTATTTCTCGCTGCATTTGTCTCTGTCACCAATATAATGTCTTTTTAGATGCGCGTGTGCGTAAAATGCGTCGTTGCGAGACGTTTCGACTGTACAGGGACACGTCGTTAATATGAAACGCTCTTTTTCTTTCTCGAACTATCTATCTCTCTCGGGTATATCACGAACAATCACACATTTATCATCGATATTTTATTTATATATATACACACCTTAGTTAGAGAATGTATATGAGAATGAAGGAAAAGAGACGCTCGTGTATATTTAATATTAACCAGTCATTTTTCGTTATTGAATAATTAAAATATGTCATTCAGCTATAAATGTGTACATTTTACTTATATATTTTACAATATAGAAGATTCTAAAAGAGTGTATTATATATCGTTATCAATATAGTTACAGAATGCATGTGCAATATATATCTAATTATAATTAGAATAATAGTTCAATATATAATTATATACTGATTACGCAAAATCGTTTTACCATAGTATAAGAATTCTTGCATGATTGTGATTTAAATAAAAAAAGAAAACAGAATTTCATATCTTTAAATAAGACTGTCATGTATATTTCTTGTCGTGTCCCGAATAATCGTTTCGTAGATGAGCTTTATTTCATTCTCCAAAGAGACGTCTCGCACGCACATGCCTTTTTTTAAACGATCGGAAATACTCTGCACGTGTTATTAACGTTTTGTTTGCTTAAAAAAAAACAACAACAAAAATATGAGAAAATAATACAGCTTTTACAGAATTTTTATTTCTGGCTTATGTACATCGCGGCTATGAAACAAACTGTCGTTCTATATAGTCAAAAACGACGAATGCAAATGTGAGACTATCAGTATACATAGAACGTGCTCTTGTGTCATGCGACTCGCCGATATTATTCGGCGATTTATTTTTGTGCTATAAATAACGGAATCGATTGCATATCGAAAATAAGTTAACAAAACACGTTTTATATATGCGCATATAAAGCCATTATTCCACCGTGAATAACATTACTCGAGAATATTGATTCCGTGGAAAAATTCAACGAAGATCTCTTATTATCCAATTGAAAGTCACAAGAGCACGCGAGTATATATGCATAGCGCACAATAATTCAAACACATGTGACGCATATAGAGAGAGAAAGTACACGAAAAATCCACACAAATTGAATACACACAGAGAGGAGATCGCACGTGCGCATTTCTCCAGTACACGGAGACACACGCGCATGCGGATACGTACTCGCAGTCGAGTAACAATGACAAAAGAGAGAATAAGCAGCAAGGGTAGGCAGGCAGGCGGGCTGAAGGAAAAAGGTGAAAGCCCGTGTGTATGCGTGTGCATCGGGTAACTTAAAGTCGGAGAAAAGGGGGACCGAGATTCTCGAAACAAGATTGCCGCTTCGCTGCAATATCGCGTTGGAAGCGAGAACTCGAAGTCAGAATCTGCAGGCGTCTCGGTTCTGCAGTGTAGAGAGAGAGTGAGAGAGAGAGAGAGAGAGGGAATGAGTGTATAGATGGAGAAAAAAGATGGCGCTGCGCTTTACATAATACGGGCCGGAAAAGAATGAACGAGGTTGAGGGAGAGAGCAAAAAAGGAGATTTGTTAGTAATATCGAAGTTTTCAGTCTAGTCAGTACGCCTAATGGCCCGTTGAGAAGCGAGAGCGGGACAGGCTTCCAATTGCGCGCCGGCTATACTCGTGCTTTCATAATGCTCTCGTCTCGATCTATTTTCCTTTTTCTTTTTTATTCTCTCTCTCTCTCTCTCTCTCTCTCTCTCTCTCTCTGTCTCGTGCAGCCTCCTATTATTATCTTTCTTTTCAGTTTTAACATTCTACTCGCTCGCCCGCGCTTCCTTACACTTCGCGGATTTCCTTTTTCTTCTTCGTTATCGCCCCAGAAGGGATCCTCTATCTCTGTCGCCCTCTCATCGGTGGGGAGAGGAAACATCCTGTGTCACTGATATTTCTCTGTTTCTCTCTCTCTCCCCTTCTATCGCGTTCTCCTCTTGTTCTCCCTCCAGCTACTACTTCTTTTTTTCGCAAACGCTCGCTCGCAAAATCGGAGGATTTACGAGCCATCGCGCTCGTAGTCACGCGTGCGGGCAAAGTCTCTGCGCTGCAACAATGAAGCTCCCTCTCTCTCTCGAGCTCCTCTGTCTTTTCCATCTCTCGTTCACCGGCGAGCTTTCTTCGCCCGCGAATGAAAGCGAGTGCGCCGCGCGACATTGTGCGAGCACAATGAGCATCACTCAAGCATTTCGCGCCGCGAGAAAATTGCGCGACTCGCACTATCACGCACACACTCACTGTAATATTCGCGTGTGTACACACGAGGGAAGCTTGCACGCAGCTATGGACTGCTGTCGAGGGTTAGGCGCTGTTGTTTTTATTTCTTGTGTTTCTTTTTTCGAACTCGCGTCGATGGTGGGTGTAATCAAAATTGAGAGGAGGCTTGAATTCTTGGGATTGGCGGGTGAATGTTTATCCACCCGGTAGTCTATCTTTTTTTTGTAGAGAGTGGGGGTGAAGTTCGTTGGAAATATGAAATTACGAGGGAAGAGTCGAGAGCTTTGGTATAAAAGATGTTGAGAATTCGGAGGAATCTTATCGAAGTTAAAGAGGAATTTCATTACTGAAGTAATATATAATGAAACCGTTGCGCGTTTGCAATCCTTTTGTTACTTTATTCTCAGAGGATAATAAGGCCAAACCAGAGACGGTTTTCTAGCTACTTTCATATCGCGAGAATTTCAAAATCAAGCAAATCGAAATTTTGGTTACCCACACCGTCGATCTTAATTTTGTACATATACCATCTGTTTGATTTCGTTTTTATTCTCAGCAAGAACTTGTATACTTGCTAGTTTTCCGCTTCAATCAGTCGCTGGTGACGGCGTTACGTATATATTCGCTTTGACAATCTCAAATATCTCTTGTTATTATTTGACTGTATACGATCACGATTCATGTTACGAGACACTGATTAAGTCATAAAAAATTTCGAATCTTGGGAGACTACCTCACATCCTCATTTGTTATGACGACACACACATATATATATATACATATATATATGATTGAGAGAAAAATAATAAGATCTACATAAAACAGACATACCTTGATTAATGAAGTTTATGAGGAAGAATTACAATAAGAATATTTAAAAGAACTATGAATAAGAATATATAAAGAAAAAACGTTCTACTGCAAATTTTTTACCTTATTAATAACATATATAATGTACGAATACTCAGCAATCTTTCGTGGGTATTCAATAACTCGAGCTTCCGAAGAGTATGTTATCACATACTTTTCATTAACGTCCATTGATATATATATATATAGATTAAAAACTCGCGCATGATCGCGCGCTGCTGACCCGGATTCCTTGCTGAGTATTCGAACACCCTTAGCGATAATTACCTTTGACTTTTCATTGTATACGATCCAATTTTCTATAGAGCATGCGACTCAGACCGTGAATATGCTCTAACAAACGGTTGTCTGCAAGGGATATCGAGCAAATGAGCCGCGGCGAATGTCTGCACACTGTGATATACATCAGAGAAAAGAAAGAGCGAATGGAGATCGAATGAATGATATTTTGTTGATAAAGTCCGAGTGAAAGGCGCCGATCGCATGAATGTGGTCCGTTAATTGCGCGGTTCTACCGGTTTTTTTTCTGTTATGAAAAGCCCAGCTGGGGACGGTGTTATTGACTCTGTTTTTGCCATATTTTCTTGCAGTTACTGGACACCCTCCCGGTGTGCCAAGATTTTAATCGACAACTCTGCAACCGTCCCGCCTGCAAGTTCATTCATCTCCATGACGGTGAGTTTTCAAATTACTCCGCCGCATTTCACACACACACACATTTATCTATACATACCAACTTTTGAAAAGCCTCTCGATGACTCGCTAACGATTGTATCCTAATGTTAACACGTGTCCTTTGGTTCTCTTGCAGGAAACGTGGAGGTGATAGAGAACCGCGTAACCGTGTGCAGAGATGCGGTTAAGGGCACATGCATGCGGCCCCAGTGTAAATATTATCATATACCGGTGGCACTGCCTCCGGCGCCCCTAATGGCTGTCAGCAGCTCCGCATCATCTCCCTAGCCGGGCTGTATAAAGTGCCGAGCCAACGAGACGACGATGCCGAGCCCTGAAAGAGAGAGAGAGAGCGAACGAGAGACATATAGGATAAGAGAGCGAGGAGGACAAACCCCAGCGAGGACCTTCGACGATGACGAGCCCGACCCGCTGCTGCATACGAGAAGACATAAGGATTAACGAGCGACACAACTGCACACACACACCCACATATACACACACACACTCATGCATCGACAACGGAAGAAAATCATCTGCGCACATACGTTCGGATTGATTTTTCAAATTTTTTTCTCTCCTACGAGAGGGAGAAAGAGAGAGAGACTCGTCGTTAATCTTTCTGCTTTCGCAGCAGCAGCTGCACGGGGTATGACACGAAAGCAAGATTGAGCACTGAAATAAGATGCGCACGCGGTATGAGCGAGAGATATAGATAGAGAGCCGGTATAGACGCCGGAGAGCAATGATTCGTTTGTGATGTTTCTTTAACTTTATTTTTTTTTTTCGTTTCTCGTTTTGTTAGTCCGTAGGCATCTACTACGTTATAGAATCTTTTATTATCTTTATTACATTATCTAGTTATCATTAAAAGAACAGACAATTGTCATGATTATTATTATTATTATTATTGTATCGATTAGATTGACATTATTGTAATTTTAAGTCTTAGTTATCGCGAGTCGATTGTTATAACGAAATCTTAAAAAGAGAGCTGAGAGCGTTTAAAGAATGACGAAGGGATTTATTATATTATTATTGGGAGGGGTAGGGGGGGGGTTATAACGAGCCGACAGTGTCTGTAAGCGCACCGATCGGCAACCGGGAAAACCGACGCAAGCGTACCTTATGTGTGTGTAAATCAACAGGTTGTCATAATTTTCTTTGTTTGTTTTTTATGTTTCGTTTATTTTGTTCTTCCACGTACACTGCGACTCGAACTTGTTTCACGGTGTACTGTGCGTTCTCAAGACCTGGAGAAATTAGGGAGAGAAGAAAAAAAGTCACAGTCAAGAATTATGCGTTGACAGACAAAATTTGTACAACCGCGTTGCTTCCCGTCGTGCTGTGATGATATTTCGCTACGCGCGAATAAGAGAGACTTCGATTATTTCTGTATTTTTTCCGTTATATATGGGACGCGTCATTCGAGCGATCTTTTTTTTGCAATATGTGTCAACTCTTTTTATTATCTTATTACATGATTATTACGATTCTTTTTATTATTATTATTATTATTTTATTTTTACTACTATTATTAATATTATTAATGTTATTTTGTAAGAAAATGAAAAAAAAAATGATAAAATGTCTTAACAAGCGACTCTGTCAAAGTTATCGATCTCTTTGTACTTTGTTTCCTCTATTCTATTAACATTTAATCACTCTGAAGCCAACGCGTTTATCGAAATGACGAAGTGATAATTTTTTTAGTTCACCGCGAATAATACTCTTTGTAATAGAATGAATTTGTTTCATTTCGGTTAAAAAAAAAACAAATGTGATCTTGTCTTGACTTCCAAATAAGTAAACGATTTTTGTACAGCTTAGTATATTGCGAAAAGCTAGTTATTGGTGAACGTGAAAATTCTCACTTCGATGGCCAGGTGCAGCAATCATACAAGCCTCCGATTGCTTTTTCATTTGATGAAGCGTAATATGTTTTTTAACGATATAATATGATTTTATAAGTTTTCGGACGTACGTGCAAACGGAGCGATAGCGACAAGATGGAAAAAGCAAGAAATGCAATTGAACACTGTACCGTATCGCATAAGTAGGATAGCTAGGGCCTGTTGGCCAACGCGACGAATGAATGAATGATGTTAATATTGATGAAATCAACGAGAAGCGTAGGATATTAAAAAAAGGAATTAATAAAAGAAATGGTTGGCGGCGTTTTTTACTCTTATGAACAAAGATTAAGCCTGATTATATTTCGTTTTGTATCATATATATATGTATATGTATAGGTGAGATAAAAGCATACATATAGATATATATACAAGTATGAGATATTTGTGTGAGAGGATTGAGACATGCGGTATTTAAGGTTTAAAAACAAAACGAAACGATATAACGAGAACAGACGTAAGGTTTGAACGGCCATTTACAAAATAAAAAATAATAAAAATAATAACACCACATATTAGCTATTAGGTATATTTACAAAGAAACTTGCGAAGGAACGACGCATTCTTCCAGAGTGTAACAGACGCTTTTTTGATCATTTCGCGAACATAATGTGGAGTTCGATATGTGAACCGGTGGAAGAGTCAAAGATAAAAGAGATCAGAGGAAAAATAAAAAAAATATATATATTATAAATAAATAAATAAATAAATAAATATGAAAAAAACGGAGTAACGCCGAGAGTCTTCGACGGGTAACGGTACTATTTAATTGATAATTCTAATTAATTAAACAAAAAATTATATATGTAATGAAAAAAAAATTATATTTAATTAATGATAGATTTTCGAAGGACGGTATATATTAATACGATTATAACGAAAGGGATAACTAAATAAAATAAAAGAGATAACAAGGAAAAGCGATGATAGGTGCAGTCTTCACGTGCACACGAATAAACAAGTATTGACGCGACTTAAACAAATCAGCATATAAAAATCAACTAAAATAGGACTTTTTGTATGTATGTTCAAACTGACAGACATTTTATAGACTCGCGATAAAAGAAAATGCGACGACTATGTGAGATCTAAAGAAAATAAATAAATTTGGCTACTTCGACAAAAAGCATTGGACAAAGTGTCTTCGTCATTTCCTTGTAATGTACGAAACCATTGATTTTCTCGCGAAGCTTCGATAAAAAAGCACTCGTGATTGAATTTCGCGAGAAGCGCGCGTTATCCCGGGCTAGCCCGTCTGACGAAGGCCTAAATCTCGAGGAGCAATTCAGCAGGCGAAAGTTCTCTCGCAGCCACGCGGACGACGTGAGGAATCATCCTACCGGGCGATATTCTATAATAGTTCGTTATTATATTATAGCGCGGGCGCGCAGATAAGTGGGTGGGAACGACGCCATCGGATATATGACAAACACAAGACTCTCCCCGTCTGCGGTATAAATCTGTGATTCGAACGTGATTTTTATTTGTTATAGAAAGACGACTTTATAGAGGGGGACAAACGACGACGACGAACTGAAAACACTTGCTTTACTGTAAAAGGGAAAAGAAATGTCAGAACTGTCTTCGTCCGCCTTTATTTTCGTGAGTAAAGTAGGCATCGGGAGTGTGTAAACTTGGACCGTCCACGAATAAAAAAAAACAAACAGATAATATAGAACAAAGTTAACCGAAGAAAAAAGGCTTCAAGATTTTTTCCGATTAAATCGATCGTTACGTGATGATCTGAAATTCTTTGGTTTCCAGGTATCGTTAAATGCTGAGATAAAATAACTCACCGATAAAAAATGCCGATAAAGGTTCACGAAGACGTAAGAACACATTTTTAACTAGTCATAAAGTCGAGGTAGGACCCTCTCCGCGTTTCGACGAAAGGACTTTATTTAAAGAATTAAATAATTATAGAGAAAAAGTTAAAGATAAAATAAATCAAGTCTCCTCTTCCTCTCTTGCCGTTAATAATTCTTATACGATAATTTTCAATTAATCGAATGCACTAAACATAAACGGAAAATATTCTAGTTAAAGTGGAAATGCATGACGAGATTAAGCGAGTGAAGCAAGTAAATGTTCCTGTACAGCATTTAAGAATCAAATGACACTTTTTACTGAATCGTATACACTGATTACACACTCAGACACACTGACACGGACACAGACATGCACATGAGCAAAGTCTTTGGTATTAGAAGGGAAAGAAGGTTTTCGAGGCTGCCATACATTTTGTGACTAGCTGAAAGTTCAATCTTGTAAATTTAACCTTTGTACATAAAGTAGGTAGAGATATATTGCAGGAAAATGAAAAAAAGTATTTGGATGGGGTAAACCTAACAGTGCGCGAGTCGAGTAAAAAGTTTTAACATTTTATATATCGCCGATTCAGTTGTGCAATTCGAGCACTGTTGTTTCGTAATATTTGGATGCGTTTTTTAAATATAAGAATCTCTTTTTTATAATCCTTTTGAAGGAGAAAAATCAACGATAACGTGTAAATCATTCAACTTAGGTTTTAAAGTTTAAAGTTTATTCTTTTCGAGGCGTTTGTTGTTGTTCAGAAAGTTTGTTTTTATTGATTTTCTGCGTCATTGGTTTTTTGTCTGACAACGTTGTCACCGTTTTTTCGCGGTTGCGTGATTATGTGGGGTACGTTTATAAGAAGTTAAAACTGATCAAAGTAGACGGAAAAGGACATACGGACGAGTTCCTCCGTGCCCGTATCTAGTATGTAAATATAAGATTTATTATATAATATAAAGTAAAAAAAAATTATACAAATAGCAAAGACATACATTACCTACATAAAAATATACTTTTCGCGTAAGTCAAATAATCTCTAGTTTACGATAATTGCATAGGTGATTTGATCGCGATTGCGGAATAGAAGTGATTTGTGTCATTTATACTCGATGTAAAGAAGTCTCCGTTAACAAAATCAAATGTCCAGTGATTCATTCAAATATTAAAGTTCAACTACAGTAACCGAAACAAAAATTTGTTTACATTTTTTTTCGATCATCGAGTCTTCTTTTATACAAGACACCCAAAAGTGAAGAATCATGAGATTGTTTTCCATTTTATACATATACTTCTGATCTAATTAAGCTAAGTTCAACGATCTACTTTTTTACTACTACTACACGAACGTGTGTGTGTATATATATATATACACACACACACATCTTTCCCTTTGAATACCAAAACTCTTAGTATTGTACGTAGCATCGCGCATCGGGAATTAATACGAGAAAAAAAATATATGAAGATGAATAATTAAGGCTGTACATCGTATAACTACACATTAATAGCGGACTAAGCAGAGGGCGAGATACTGGCTTGTTCGCGATTCCGCGCTGTATAAGAACATAAGCAAACAAATCTCAGTAAATGAAAAAAAAAGTAAGGGATATTTAACGATTAAAGAAAAACCAAGCATAAAGTAAAAAAAGTAATAGGGGAACGAGACGTTATAAAATAAATTCAGCGAAGTTTTGAGCTTCCTCTCTATAATAAACTTGAGTCAAGGGTTTTTAGCTGCTGCAGCAATGGCAAAGAGCGGATGCATTAATTTTTAATGGAATCCTCAGTACCCTGTATACCCCCGTGAACGTTCCCCCTCGCGCATGTGTAAATACAAGCGAGCGATGTCCGCGCTGCCTCGGCCCGGCAATCGATGATTACAGGCCCGTAACGACGGAATTATCGAAGAAACAGAGAAATATCAGTTGCCCCCCTTGCTACTGGCTTCCTTTCGGTATAGCTTTGAACGTGCGGTTGCGCCGCCCGCCGCGCGGCTTGTATTAATGTAAAAAAACGCTGCTTTGCGCGCGCGACCGAAGGCTAACGTACAGGCCGATGCGGAAAATCAGAGAAACTATACTCTGCGATATCCAACCCACAGACGTGCATAAACGTAACTCGGTTGCTCTCTCTCTATCTCTTCTTCCTTTGCGAATTTTCGCTGATTCAAGTTATAGCTGTACGTCCATACGTATAGCGAGACGAATTTCCGCATCGTTTGACGTTCTTTCTTGCTCAATAAGCTCGAATGTATACCTATGTAAACGGCTCCTTGCGCACTGTGCAAAATCTCGGCACCGCATAATTGATGTATAGGAAATCAGTGTAACGACGACAACTGTGTGTCTATTATTGTAAAAGTATATCACTACGCGGACGATTTCACTCGTCAGAAGGGCTCGTCAGCGCACTCGAGAACTTTAGTGGAAAAAGAAAAGTTTAAAATCATAGACCGTCCAAACCAAGGAAGCTTGTCTGGCAAAATAAAAAAAAGATTTATTTGAAAAAAATGTCCTTACGACTGTGAAGTGTAAACTACTTATTAGTTCTTGTGATCACAAGCTATTAATAATAACATCTTCCGCTTTAGTCTCTGCGGACTTGACAGAAACAGAATCACATAGACGACTATATTTTCGATTTTATAAAAAATATCGATACAATAAGTGTACACTTAGTCGAGCCAGATAGATAGAAGAGAAAGAAAAGCAGCGCAAGCTCCTTGGTCATTATAAACCTGTTCGATCGATCGTCTTTTACTCGATTATTCGCCGTGATAATAAAAGCGCCGTTTTATTTGAGAATCGGTGTCAGTAGAGCGTCACAACAAGGTAGAATGAAAAAGCCGCGAGTGCGCTTCCGTTGAACTTCTCTCGAGTGTAAATATCGTCCCTCGAAACGAAACGTCTTTTTTCGGCACGTACGTCGGTATAATGCGTCCTTTTCATTGTATAAACTTAAAAGTATAAAATAGTAAGAGAGAGAAACCTCGTCTATTTCACGCGAGTCCAAACAAACTAAAAAAAAACACTTACCGAGTCGCGTCTGCGCTTCCGAGCTGAAAATAACAATGAACGATCGGTAGCTCGTCGTCGCGAGCGCTTGACAAAATAATAGTAGGCCATTCCTCGAAACTCAACAAGGAATAAAAACCTTCGAACGCGTGTTTGTTCCCTCATCATCGACGCGGATCGGTAGGAGGTATCACGAGTCGGAATGACTTGCGGGATGCTGGCGATTATAGTTTTGAGCTGCGTTTTACTAATCTCTTTAACAGTATAACTTATAGCGCTAGGCCGTAAAAGCACTAACTCCGTGTCAGAAGGGAATGGAATTTTTAGCTGTAGTTAGGCCGTATATATTTCTTCGTTGTGGAGACTAACCGAGCACTAAAGCAAACAGTAAAAAAATAACGAGTAAAAAATGCATGCGTCGATGTCTTTAAGAAGAAAAATAATGAAACTAACGAATAAACTGCGGGCTAAGTAAACTGTAGCTATTAACGTATAGTAGCCTATTTAACGTAGTTAAACGAAAACGAGGATGCGATAATGCGCTGTAGACTATCCTGTAAACTCTGTAACTGGTCGGACTTCGTTTTTTCGCGAGAAGCATAAAAGAATTGTAGAATGAAGAAAAAAAAACACGAATCCGTAGCCACGAGTTGCGAACGACTAACGTGTAATCAAGGCACACTTTTCGAATCTCGTCTCTCCAGTAATTTCCGAAGTTTCCCAGCAGAACTTAACTCGTAGTAGAAAAAAGTAAAAAAACACACACACACACACACGTAATCACACACAATCGAACGTAATATTTAGATTTCGAATTTCCGAACGAGCGACTAATTAAAATACTTAAACGAGAAAAAAATAGAAAAAATACACAAAAATAAAAGAAGCGGCCTCGCGATCGCCTCTTCGATTATCTTCGTCGAGGTCTTGCGAGTCGTGCCGTATATAGACTCTATACTTTTCTTCCTCTAAGCTTTCACCGATTCCCGTGATTCCCGTAGACCTACTACATTTACCATATACAATTTACATTAAAAAGTAAAGGACTATATATGTATATCCACGTATGTACACGTATAAAACTCTAAACAGTCTCTCGTGTGTGTGTATAATTATATAAATAAAACAGATATGTATATGTACACCTAATACTATTATCGCGTCCCTCTCTCGCTTTTTGTGTGAGCTTTTTGCGCGCGCGCTCTTTTACGCTCGTAGATATACTGAACCGCGCTTCTGTAGTTTCTCCATCCCGAAAAATCCTCCAACGCGTGTATATATATATATATATATATATATATATACCTAATGCTATTGCGCGCTTGTAGATTTTCCTCGCGAAATGCAGTTGTATACTTTTTCGCGACGCGCCGAAGAAGAATCCTGCAGTGTATGCGCTTATCGCGACACCTACGATATTTTTCCTTTATTTTTATCAGTTTTTATTCCGTTTGTTCGCTGAATGTTTTTCAAACTTTCGTTCTTGTTTTTCTTTTATCATGTCTGATCTCTTGAAAGTGACTGTTCTCCGAGAGTATTTTTTACTTTTATTTTTGAGTTTCGTTCTCTTTATGTAAAGTTGTTATTTCAGAAACTTTATCTTAGTTTTTACGGACGATATGTATGTATACTTTTTAACCGCTAGTTCTCGAGTCACCTTTTTTTTGTATTTAGATAGTCTCGTTATCGCGATGACGATTTTACTAACAATTTTACCTGTATAACGATATATAATTGTTCTCTTGCGATAAGTTTCTATCTCTCTATAGGTAAAAAGTACTGTAACTTTATTTTGGCGCAAGTTTTCTCTCAAAACCCTTTCAGAATTATCGCGACGGAATCTCACCCCCCTTGACTGCAAGTTCTCAATTCCAAAAAATAAGACGTTGAAAATAAGGAAAATGAATTTTGTAACGGTCGTAGATAACCAGACGAACTATGTAGCTGCCGTCACAAAAACAAATAAATTAACTGAATCGAAACGAAATACAAAAATAACGGAAGATTATAATTATTAAAAGAAAAGAAGACGAAAAGATAAGAGACACGGGAGAATAAGGAAGAAAAACCTATCGGGAATAAAGAAAACTCTAAGTAAATCATAACGTTACACTTAAGATTACGAATACTTACGCATTAAGAGTATAAAAAAAATGAAAAGTGAAGTGGAGGAGGAACTACTAGTTCGACATTTAAATAAGTAATGAACTAACCTTACGTCGGCGCATCGTCCGTAAAAAATGTTCGGAGCTTCGCGGGACACCACGATAATCAATTGTACTTTTCGCAGTAAAAAAACAAAATAAAACAAAACAGAAAACCTATAATATAAAGTTACGAGGCGAAGGATTTGGGCCCGCGAAGCTCCGAAATATATCGCCGGTTCGACCGACAGTGATGTAACTATTAACATGTAACCCCTTACGTTATATTTTTCCGGCGGTAGCATCGTGCTCTCGACCTCGAATCCTCGGCGATTAAACAAGACGTACGAGCGAACTGCATCAATACATACTCGATAATATTATTAAGAAAAACGACTACTTTATCGAAAAGACTGACTTTAACACAGTCACGAGCCTTTCACGAATTTCCGTAATATGCATAGATATAATAAAACAAAAATCACAATAACGTCGGAATGCGGACGAAGAATCATTAATCAAGCTCCAATCGTACAATTTGGCTCGTTCGATTGTTTTGTCCATCTATCCGAAATGTGTATATGTCTTTGTTGTATTCCTTTATGGTTGAATATTACTACGTTTATTCGATAGAAACGTGTACAGTTTAATTGTGGCATTCACCTGAGCATCGTTTTTTTTACAAACTTACCCTAACACAAATTGCATTTGTGTCTAAAATTATATCGCGAGATTATAGCTTTAAGAATAAAACGAATAAACGATCCAATTTGTAAACGAAGAAAGATAGGGAGAAATTCATCGATTTCTTATACGTAGTAAAGAGGCACACAAAGGAGGATTCGATGTCGAAGTCGCGAGGCTGCAAGCGTTGCCGCAGTTTGTGATATATTTAGTAAAAACAAATAAGAAAATGGTTGTTATTCAAATTCAAGAGAAGAAAAGCGCCTAGCGGTTTTACATCCAAACTTACGTTCACGCGAGACGAAGTATATGATGATGTGTCTATACTTGGCGACGATTCGCTATAGCTACATGTAAGTGCGTGAATTCGTCGAAGGCGGATGTATAAATATATCGTGCTGCGTGTTATGTAATTGAGAAAAGAGGCGAAACGAGAGATGCAATAATAATTATTAATAAAAATGCGTGATTCAATTCACGGCGTAACGACGACTTACGTAGGAGGGGGAGTAAATTTTTGTCCGCCTTCGACGAACGTTAAGTACATAAAACTGTAATAACGAGATAGGGAATTGCGATTATATATATCCAGTTGTGGATTAAAACCAGCGGTCGAGAAAAAGAGAGAATAAGTGAATAAGATATGATTCGATGGAGAGCGAATAAGAAGAAAAAGATTATTGAAATAATGAAAAAAGTCGATAATATACAAGTACACGTACACGTGAGAACACGAACAACAACACGCATACACATTATATATAAATATACATATATATATTGTAATATTATTTTTTGAACTTAGGATTATAATGTAGAATATTATATATATAAATATTATATATATTATGACATTGTAAACGATCATTTCGTATAGCACTATATTAGAGACGCGACGAGCGAGGCGGTTGGCGTTTCAGAGAATTAACGAGAGAGAGAGAAAGAAAGAGAAAAAGGAGTAAACTAAACGGCGGAACGGAGCAAAAAAAAGACGGGAAGTTAAAAAAATTAAATCAGTACAGAGATTCGAATGGCATGAGGGTGACGCGATATTTTTACCGAAGTTTTTTGAAGATAATTCAGTCCCTCTCGACGATATTCCCAAGGAGAACTTATGTACAGCCTTGTGCCATTTCTTCTCGCCACGTTATAGTATATATACTTAGGCACTAGACATGATGCCGCGAGTCATTCGCGCGCGCGATTCGGGAAAAATTTCGTAGAAAAAAAAATTACGACGATTAAAATATAAAAGAAGTGAAAGGCACGAGAACGAGCCAACAGCTCTCGCTGCTGCGTCTCGTCCTGTCCGACCTGTCCGGGGCCGTTTTCACTGCGGCGCGTGACTCTTTCTACATACTCTGTGCTCTGAAACCCCTCTCTCTCTCTCGCCCTTTACTCATCGCTTTTCTCCCAACCCCCTTCCCCCAACTTGCCGTTCAGCGCGAGCCACATTGGACTTTTGGACAACGAATATGTAGAGAACTCAACGAATATGGATTTTCCGATATTTCAGCCCTTTATCCTCTCTTGGCTGTACGCTTTTGGAAAGCCGGGATTCAAATTATTTTTAAATTGCCTTTTTTCACAAGGGTTTAATCAAAATTTCACGAATTCTCGATAAGCCATTTGTAACAAAGGCAGATATTATCAGAAAATTTGATAGACAAGAGCAATTTGGAAAGACTTTCCTAATGCGTACGTAAGTTACTTCGTCTTCGCAAGATTCACGCGCGGCAGTTCGCGAATGACTCGCGTCTCGATAATAAATTTTCAATTGAATCGAGCAGCCTGTGCTATAACGAGATACCCGATTCGCAGCCTGAACTCACTTTATTGTAATATTTTCATTTTTATTAACGATAAAAAAGGAAACAAAGCGAATGAAAGTTTGCTGTGCGCGATAGTTACTGTGACGTTCAATTCGATGGAATGATTGAGATGACGTTAAAGCTTGAGCGCAGAGGCGACCTGCAAAAATTTGGAATGAGAAAATGGCGTTTGAAATTAGAGATGAGATTGAGAGAGACAGAGAGAGAGAGAGTGCGAGAGAGGAGAAAATCACTTTCGGACTTTCTGTTTAGTGTATTTTTTAAATACTTTTTCACTATTAATGCGATTCGAGATGACGATGAAAAAAAAGTATAGAAGGATTCGAGCCAGCAGCGCGACGTGTTTCGTCAGCCATTTTTTGATACGTATTACAAAAACTATAGAAACAAGGGTCTCCGTTACCGCCTTTCATCGATTCTATTTAACTTCCTTATATTTTTTGCGCTAGTCTATAACGTGTGCGCGTTACGCGTTGTCGAGACTTTTTCCTTCGTTATTTGCTTTACGATCATCGTATATACGGAATGAATTTCTTTTTCATTGAACGGAACCGCCATTTTTTTATTACACACCGTTACGCGAGGTAACGAACAAATAAACCAAGGACGTAAAAGCGGGCTAACACATCTGTATACTTATCTAATATAACAATGCATAGCCCGCGCGACGAGAGATAGATAATAGCGAGCGACGAATGCGACGATTTTCTTCCTTTTCAGCTGATGGTAATTTCTGTGAATTATGAAACTTTTGCGTTTGTGGCGATTTCTCTAATAGGCGACGGGATTTGAATACTTTTAGCAGTCTTTTTGCGTCACATTTCTCAGAGCGTAAAATAAAAAGAAAAGAAATCATGAAATATGTACGTGGACTTGGCAAAAAATTAACATTGTGATGTTCACCGATCAAATATGTTTAATAAAAAAAGGCGAGGCCCACTGGTTGAAGCCCGACTTTTCCGAGTAAATTATGATTAATAAACAGTATGTAAAATTTAATCGTTCTTTTGATACTTTATTCGCCAGAACACTGCTCTGCTTCTCCTCCCCCCCTTCCCCCCATTACCTACTGCAGATCACGAGATTCAAGAAATCAAGGCGTCGGTGATTTGTGATGAAAATAAAAATCATTTAATGTTTAACAATTTTTACTCTACAAAATCTTTCTCATGAAATACAAAGATAATATTTTTTTTTGTATAAAAAAATTTTCACAATTGGCAACTTCAATACATTAAACTGGATCGATTTCATTATGTAAGTATACCGTAAATTTGACGTGAAATTTATAATCTGTTATATTATCCTAATGCTACAGTAGACCTTTAAAATGCTAGATAGACTACTTTTAATGAAAAGCTGAATAAAGATATACTATAATCTGTTTTCCATATGTAGAATTGAAATGTGTATGGAAGAATTTTTAATTCGAAATATCAATTAATACTTCTGGCATATCATACACCGTGCTGTTGTGTATTCGTTTGAAAAATATATAATGTAGCACACTCGGTTCGTTCGTTCTTTAGAGGCAAACACTTTCACGCAATATACAGAGCGAGATGCGAGATCCCTTTGTCGATCGTCGCGGCAAAATACTTAATACAAATGAATTTCCTCGGAAATCCTCGCACATTATCTGGTCCTCATGAAAAATTAATATGAGAT
Organism: Muscidifurax raptorellus; assembly: GCA_020010945.3. Taxonomy (NCBI): domain Eukaryota; kingdom Metazoa; phylum Arthropoda; class Insecta; order Hymenoptera; family Pteromalidae; genus Muscidifurax; species Muscidifurax raptorellus. The sequence continues at coordinate 4,957,432 of CM052078.1, read as the reverse complement.
ATATTATAATATATAATTGATTCTGGTTTTCGTCGATTTCACTTCGGCTAATGATCCGTTCAAACTGGATCCATATTACGCTGACTAGTGATATCACTTTTAAGCCCGATTGATCATCGCAATTGTTTAAGCTTAAGCTCGTGATTTTCTTTATTATGTATATAGTAAGATGTTGAAAGGATGCGTAAGCTGCTCGAGATGAAGTTCGTTATTCTTTGCGACTATTAGATTCAATGTGCTCCTGTACTTCTCACTATCGCCAAGGCTCAGTCTCATCGAACATCCTGTCTATATTGTCTTTCAGCATTTTTTCTTGATCTGTAATAATGGCAGTTGTTGCATTTCTCACACTTCGAACGGTGTTCAAAAAGTTTGATAAGCATACCTTGCGTTAAATTAGCGATAACACACTGTTTTCGTAAAAATTCGAGACAGAGGTTTCTGGGGAGCCCAAAAGCGTGCATGTTGCACGTGAAAGTCCTGCAATTTAAAAGTCGATATAAAGAGTGCACATCTGTTTGATTAAATATGGTAAGCCTTACCCTAATTGTCCAAACACTATGTTGGCGTGAAACCTTCTGTCTTCGGCGGCAGCGACCTCTTGATCTGTCGATTTGGGTCTCGGAGGCACAGGCTTGGCAGCTCTCTCGCATTGTACCGCATCGAAAAATGCTGCGGTCCAAAAACGCATTGACGTCCATATTGGTTGAACCCTCAGGTTCGTGTACAAATATTCACGATATGGTTCTACTCCAGGTACGTCGACTTGAAAGTATAACGAAAACGAATAAGAATACTTTCATAAGAATAATTTGTTTATCACATAAAAGCATTGCGCCTGCGGAGGTTTGAGAAAAATTCTTACTTTCATGATAAAACGTAAAGCACATATTCATAAGACTTTTCGCAGGCGCAAAGTCGTCTGCTTCGTGGCATTCGAAAAGAGCCAGTGCGAAGTGCTGAGCCAACGAGTAGAATGACTCTTCTGTTACACAGGGGCGCGCTCTCCTCGCATTCACAACCCTTGCGAACCACACTCGTCCGGACTCCGTCTAAAAATAGTATTTTTTAAAAAGTTTTATATAGATATAAGTTTTTGAAAGCTTTTTGCCATTTCAGTTTTTATTATTTTTGCTTTCTATTATGATATATTATTTGAAAATAAACGTTTCAACCCTTTTAGCAATTTTTTAAAAATATCAAATACTATATGTTGAGAATGAAGCAAAGATAAACATGATATATACTCACAAGCACCATTTGACCAAAGGTTGCTTTCTGCTCCTGCTCGATAGTGCTGGGAGATTCAAACAGCATAGGCACAAACATTTTCATAAATTCTACGGCAGCTTCTTCTGATTGACTGTCAGCCGATAAGCTCGAAGCCCAAGACTGGATCGATCCTGATGAGCCTGGATATTTTAAGTATTTGAATTAATTATAAAAATCTAGGTATTTATGGGAGCAACTGTCCGCGTCGATAAGTGTAGTAAAAATTTAGCAGAATTAAGAACCTTTCAGCGCTAACAACCGCAAAATTCTCAAAAGGTATTTTGCAGTCGTTATATATTTTATGAAAATAAGCGTAATCGTTATCACTATAATGCTCGCGCTTATTAAAACATACCGATCCTGAAAATAAACTAACCGTGACCGGAGGCACCGCGAATAACACATTGACATTCTCTTTTTAATAACAATATTTTGATAATAACATATTATATTTAAAGTAAAGTCAGTTTCTGTAATTCTTTCAAGACAACCGTTTTTGAGGTATAAAATAATAATAGTTTAAATAATTAAAATATTATCAATAAATAACTATTAATAAGCAAAATAATCGTTAAATTTCTACCAGGGCAGAATTCAATTAATTACAAAAGGAAAGCACAAAAATAGAAATGTACCAGATCTTTGCCAGTCTCTGCGTCCATCGCCACCCGTCGAGTCCAAACTGGCGCTCGGTCCGTAGTCCGCATCGCTCGTCGAGCCGCTACTTGATGGCATATCTAAAATCACATAATTTGCTGGAAAAATCGCCCCGACACACATAACGCTCCCCGCGTCACAAAAGATAACTATACACACAGAATCCCTTCGAGAAAAAAGGCACCGCGCGAAATTGAACCGAAAGCTCTGTATAGCCTGCCAACGTGGCAGTTCACTGCGCGCGCGGTTGTATAGAATTAAAACAATAGCGGCTTATTGCTATTTGCCTGCAGCGAACGAGTATTTCATAAGCGCGATGCCTTTTCTCTCTCTCTCTCGGAGCTATAGAGCGGCAACAAGAACACACTACCTGCGAAGCTGCCGTGTGCGTCAACGAGCGATACGCCGCGGAAAGGAGAGTGCAAACACAAAAGCTCCGGCCTTTTATAAGCTCTGTTATCGGCTACAGGCACGTATCGTTTATTCCTCTCGCATGCAAAACAACATGAGGTAATACTTATCATGCAGGTACGTACACATTATTGCTATTTTTTTTTCTTTTTACACTGAGCATCGCCGGCTTCGCTCGCAAAATAACTGAGTATGTATTTTATGGTTGCATAAACAAATGCCTTGCTCTCCGCACAAGTTGTCCGAATTTCGTGCTATATTTACAAGAGTGAACTGTCATGCCAACGGACTAATTATCGTCTAGAAATTAATGCTGCAGCTAAACATACATCTAAATATTTTATTTTTAACTCTAGTTATACAAACAACCGAGTACAAGGATAAATCGTCATTGTTTTGAATTTTGCGTACTATTTATAATCGTGTAACGCGCAAACGACTTTGTCGGTCTTGATAGTCTGTAAAACGAATTGCATAAGCGCGTTATAGAGGCTCTGACAAGCTAGCTTCTAAAATATAGTTTCTTGATATTATAACTCACAAACGATAATCTATAAGCGTAAGCAAAGATCGCCGTGACATTATGACGTCAAGTATATACTAGCAAAAAACAGTCGTGAAGGTAAGTTGCATAACAAAGTACACTACATATAGTGCAGCGTTTTCAAAGAAGATTAATGCGGTGAGAATTGAAATGTTTCAGTAATTTTCGTATCATCGAGTCGAATCGTGATTCAGGGATATAAGTGTAAATGTATCTGTATAACTGTATTATACATTGATTTAGAGAAAATATATATATTAAGGTTTACGTACTGGTGTATGGTATACCGTGAAGTTCAGTAAAGCAAAACAACTTGTATAGGTATGTAAATAATAAGGGTTCGAACAAAACACGCAGGATCTTTTCAAAATACAAACAAAATAAAACGTCGGACGGTGGATATATAGAGCAACATTAATTACACCAGGAACATTTATATATGTACAAAAAATTAACAACTACAACGTCGTTGATTTACCTAAACGAAAAACCACGGACTGATAACGGTTCGGTGCCCTTGCTTTAGTGACAAAAATATAGAAAAAGAAAAGAAACGTTAAAACATCATCACTTATATATGAATATATAACATTAAAATCTGATGTAAATCGCAATTGCATGATCGTGATCGTAAGCTGAAGAAGTATATCGATAAAGAAGATTATAAAGTTGAGAAAAAAGACGTGTGAATTTCTGCTCTGCCGGTATACAAGCAGGCAGAATCAAACGTCTATGTCCCCTCACCGACTTTGCTGTCGAGTTTGTCGAAGGGATCGGCTCCCGAGGCCTTTACGTCCTTCTCCTGCAGGGGCTCGACGCTCTCGACGCTTTCCTTGTCCGTAGGACTCATCACCTCCTCGATCTTCTTAGGTTCCGACCGCTTGAGCGAGGCCGACCTGGATGACGCTATTTCCTCATACGACATGCCGGGATATTTCCTGCTTATTCGCGAACATCGGGCCATTTCCTGCTGCTCGAACTTGCGCCTTATCATGGCGTCGTAGTCCTCGTAGGTAGCACCGTTGCCGAATCTTGAAACGTTTGTAAAAGTTAATTTAATGTTTATTTTTGCCGTTTGATGAAGCTACGCTTTTTACGCAAAGCAAAGCGTCGATTTGATGTATATCGATCAATATGTATGTTATGCCGTGAATTGTGAATCACGGACGTTATTGAAGCAATATAAAATCGAAACATCAGCCGAGAGAATTCAATTTAAAAAGAATAACCGAGATATTCGTTTCCAATGTTCCACGAAACTGTAGAAGAAATGTCGCGGATCAAACGACATAAATCGCACCGACAAATGCCGGCGTAATTCATCAACATCAATAAAAGCGTCTAATAATAGGATTCCCGGTAAAAGCTTTCTATACGTATATGCGAGTGCAATAAAGAAAAAAAGCAACGTCGACGCAAAAAATAGCTTTCATTAGCAACGCGCGCGCACGTCACAGAAGAGCAAAAGTGCAGGCAATAGCGAACGTCATAACGCGCAATAACCTCGGGAACCTGAGTTTCTTCCTGGCGTCAAGCTCGGCAGCGGCGGCCGCCGCTGTGGCTTCTTTCTCGGCCATCAGTTGTTGCTTCCATTGTTGCTGCTGCGCAGCTTTAGCCGCCGCTTGCGTCTGGGAAGTCTGGGTGGAGGGTGAGGTAGTCGGATCGCTCTCCTCGAGGCTGCTGCTGAGAGCTGTGCCGATCCTATTCCCCAGGCCCTGCAGGTACTCGCCACCGCCTCCGAGGACCGAGCGCATCGAGCGCAAAGCGCCTCTGGTGCGACCCATGAAGCTGCCTGTCTCGGCGGATGCCGGCACAGCCGTCACGTCCACCATGCCGACTCGTCTGATGTTCACTGTTTATTAGCAGGAGAGATACCACGGTCATAAGCTGTACGGAGATATGCTTGTTTCACTTGGATTGGATGGGAGACGTGCCGTTAAGTTGATAGCCGAGGCTGCGCGGATGATCCCGCGACAAATGGGATTACCGCGAGACGCGACGCTGCCATACGAAATTCGCTTTTACTCGCGCTGGAACGGAAAGTAATATGATGGGCTGTTTGCGACGCGATGGGAAATTTTATTTAATACTTTGGCAGGGATTTCATACTTTATTATATCATCGGGGAAGTTTCATTTTGAGAAAATGTTTGGAAGAAAACGGTTTTTTAAATTTAACCCAGGATGCATAAGCTAATAACAGCGTGCCCTACTCTTGTAAACGGGCGTTCGTTAAAGCTCATTAGCCTCTTATCGTACGAGGTGATTAGTGCGAAAATTTTAACTGCTAACTTTTCGTTTCCCTTGAAGCAAAACTAATGTTGATATGGTGTACATTTTTTAAAAAGACTATTTCAATGTAAGGAAAAACATTGTTACAATACAAGAAGATATAGGCATAAGTTTAAGGCTTACAACACACGAAGAGAACGTATAATCACGAAGCTTCCGGCTAAATTATTTTTGGTCGGCACTTTATCGACGAAGATAAGAATCCCCCTGCGAACAAGGCTCCAGTATGAACCTCGTGAGTGCATTTAATAAAAATTTTATTCTCTGTATGAAATATATATTCTAAGTAACCTGTAACCCCGCCGATACAAGGAACATATTGCCAGCCCTAGAACGGTAACATTTGTTGTGAATGAGTTCGTTTTATTCGAAACAGTAAAACCGCGGAGTTATCATTGAAATAAAAAGGTCAAGGTAGCGCTCTGAATTTCGCTTCCGATAGTGGTTCTAGTTCTTATTAGTACGTTTTTTTTTGTAACGTACAGAACAATTCAAACATTTTCATGAATCTGTAAAATTTAAGTTTAAAAATCAATACTACAATTTCGAAATTTGTTCTAGTAGAACAATATTAAGATTCTTTTGATTTTAAATTTTTAAATGGAAAAATAATTGTTTAGAGTAATTTTTTTTATTAAACATACTATTTAATTTGATAGTCCTTGTAACTTCATAATTTATTGTTTTACAAATAGAAACGCATGCGGGTCAGGGAGTGAAACAAAAATATTTACAGTCGATATCCGCAATGCAGGTTAAGGTACGATTATATGCACATTTTAATGCCGTGTATGTTGCCCCAATCAGTTTAGTTAGCTAATACTTGGGCTTATGAAATGGCATAAAACATGAGGTACATGAATATTTCACCATAATAATGGTCGATTTTTTTATTGAATAAATTATGAAAAATATAATATAGAGCGTTAAAATTTCATCTTGCATACGAAAGATTAACGCGTTTCAATATAGATTTTGCAATTATAATTTCTTAAAATATTTAATGATGTAATGAATTATATTTAACCTATAATCAATATTCAAGTCGATATAGTGACACTATCATTGATTAATTTTTGACAATAAAAAAACATTAATTTATAAACAATTACTTGTAACCCAACACCAAATGTATTAATACAATATATATTCACAGTCATCATTTTAGTAAATAAAAATGACCACTGTAAAAGACCACAAAAAAGCTACAAATTACCTATAGCTCTTTAAAAAATATTTAAATATTTATTCATATTGAAACGATGGCTGGAGATAAACTTACATCCTGGAAACAATCACTGCACTGTCTCTATATACAAACACTGGATGGATTAGAACTATCACTGGAATGGTGGCTAAAATCTACTCCACGTGGATGTTCAAAGGCACGGGAAAACTAATTTAACAAAAGCGGTTTAATTCTGAAGACACAACGTACCTATCAATTAGTTTTTCCTGACGCTTTTGGAGCGACACGACAAGTTGTGTGTACAGCCATAGGAACTTCTCATTCTGCAATCTGCAGTGGCTCGCTAACACGTGACCAGCTCATTGCACATGCGCTGCTGAAAAATCAATACTACTAAGTACTACTTCGTATCCTCGCGCGGCTCATTCAGTCGTTCGTTCCTCAAACAGAGCGAACGTGCCTAACGGTTGATAATATACCGACAGTGGTAAAATCGTAAAAATTTAAATCATTAAAAACTTGTTTCAAAATACCGTGTGTTGACAAATTGAGGTTGTATTCATGCGTGAGATGTTTTAAAGAGGAAATAGAAGAAAAATATAACCAATGGTATAGCTTGAATACTGAACTGTCCAAGCAGCAGTCCCAGCAAGGCAGTTTTGGCCTGAGTGACACACTGCTATCTATATATTCGAGCAGACATAGACACGGATTGTGACGAAAAAAATTAAGCTTTGCTAGCTAGTAGCTTTGTTGCTACTATACGCGACTGATTTGATGCGATATATTTACACACGGCTAGCGTGGCAGATCTTTTTTCTCGGAGCTTATTTTTTTCTGAGAAATTGGCAGGATTCATAAAAGAATTAAGTTTATTCAAGATTTAACTAGTTTAATCGATTCTCACATATGTTTTTATAGACGCGTACATAGTTTTAATTACATTATTATACGCTTGTGTGGTATATATTTGAATGTTTCACTTACTTCGTTACACATAAATTGCAGTACATTAAACGTACATGAAGTGGTGCTGACTCAGGGAATATTTACATATCTCTGTGATCGAATTGTGCTGGAAAATATTTCCTAAATATTCTGTATAATATACATGTCTTTCATTTCATTTTTCATTTCATTTTCTCTTTACAATGCTTACATATACACAAAATCTTGTATTCTTTGCTTGGGTTTTCCTTTTCTATTACAAAGATTATTTTATTCGCGCGTATTAATGTGTAGTTCAGGTAGCCAAAATACGATAACAATTATTATAATAATCAGTTTAACAGTACTTTTGATTTTTTCCACAGTTCTAAATTAACATTTTCTTTTACTTTAATTAATGTATAACACGGAGTATGCAATATTTTATGAAATTCACATAAAAAGGTGTATTGGAATTTACATTAAAAAACTTATTCATCAACTGAATGCATAATTATTGTCGTATTTCGACCATGTATAGAAATGTAAACATCTATGTACATAGACAATATAGAAGTATGTGCATATGTTATACATACAGTAGTTACATTCAATTTATCTATTTGTTGTTCATAGACGTGTTAGTGGTCATTGGTCGAATATCGCTGCCTCCATTTTCCCGCTTTGAAGAATATCCGACTTATTTACATTTCATTTCTTTACTTCATATCTGTTTTCTTGTTGTCGGAAATATTATTCAATTCGGTGTTAATCGAGACCAATTAATATGATAACCAAAGTATGAATAAAATTTTCTTTTGCGTCCGACTTTTTTGTTGTAAATGATCGACTCGAGCCAAAGAAAATTCTCTTCACCATTTAGTCGTCGTATCATTTATATAAACGAAGGGTAAATGTGGCATTGCGGTTATTTTGATTTATACTTTTTTTTTAATAAATGACTGAATTATCATTCGCAGGCGTCTCTGACGCAATCAGCAGTATTACAAGACAGTCCCAAAGATGAAGTGTGATCACATTTCCTTTTTGACGTTATTTACAGAAATCAACCGTGGCTCGAATTAATTTATATAAAGATCTATTGCGCGATTTGGCCCCTTGTCCGCTACACGAAGAAATGCTCGTGGTAATTTTTTAAAAGTATTCTTTTCACTCGTTTGCAATCGTTTTTATCAGAGCTGCGCAAACAAAAAAAAACAACAATAATGGAATAGATTTTTAAGTACAGGATGCGGCATTACAAAGTACTTGGTCATTATCATTCACAACATTTTTTGCAATAAAAATATTAAAAAGAAACAGTTTTCTTTCATTTATGAGTAATTAGTTGGCTATATGTTTGGATTTAATAATTTTCATCTATATAAATGTAGTAAATATATAAGCAATACTTAAAGAGGACATGAACTTTAAATATTGGAGTTAACTTTGCGAGGCTTTGACTTTATCAAACAGTTTTAGTGAATTATAATGCTTTCTTATCAATTTTTGAGACATAGTAAGTATAGTTTGGTTGCAAATTTGAAAGCGTAGGCAATACAAAATTGAATATTTCATGTTTGTCTTTTAATGATACAAAGGTATACTGATATGCTGTTTACCAATTAGTTACTCTGCGCATTTTCTGAAATTACGCATTCGACGATGATAAGAAAGGATTAAGTGACATTAAAAGTAGTTATATAGTAATGCTCATACCTTATGAGTACGTGATATCGTATTAATTATTATGAAGAGTGGAGAAACAGTGATAGAAATTATGCAGCACTGGTAGGAACGATCAAATCGTTTAGATTTCATTATATATATGCACACACTCTTTAGTATGAAATTTGTAGATTATCTACGGTACGTGAAAAAATGACTTTTCTCCTTTCAATCGTCTTTTTTTATGTTCACTTTTCTAAACGCACGACTAGTTATATATCAGAGTCTCGTAAGATTTTGAAGAAGTGTGAAGCAACTTATGTCTTGGAATTATTCTTTGTTATTTACATTGAGAATCTCGTCGATAATTATATACGCTTTAATAAGTCATTGGGGCTTAAACAATAAACAAACAACTCTAGATAATTTTTTTTCACTTATTTACACTAATCCTTTTGTACAAAACTTGATCTCAATAACGATTTATAAAAAGAAAACGAGTAAACTATATAAATTACAGTAAACAGTGCATAAAATCTTAATCATCTAAAATCGTCACAATAAATAATTCAACGAGCGATCTAAAGTCGAGACGAACTACAGATACTAAAACTCTTTTGAATAAAATAATTTCATGCGCTTTATAATAATTTTCTACTCGAGAAAGTTTAATCTATCTTATCGCATTATACGCGACGAAGTTGAAGTAGCCGCACGAAATCGTGTGGCTCGTTTATAATTTTGTGTGTTTCATCATTTTAACATAGACATAGGCGCATTGCTTTGATTTAGAATAGACAGCTTGTTTATTCATCCTATACTTCTGTTAAATTTCTTACACGATATAAATACATACGATTAAATCAATATCGTCTCTATAAAAGTTCATATAACTTTTCTAAAATTTTCTCTAATCAAATTAAACGAGATGTATTATAGTTTTTATCAGAAATTAATGTTTTTACCTTATACCTAATAATTTATTTGCACCATATTGATTAAATATCTCAACTTTTTTCTCATTCTCCAAAAGTATCTCGCACTTTGATAAAATTATAGCCCAAATAAGCAAAACGTGTCCATTTGAAGAAAACAAAATATGTGCCGCCTCGTGCGCCTATAAGCGTCCGTTATTCGGCCGAGCAGACGTTCACCCGACTCCCCCGCAAAAAAAGGCAAAGAGAAAAAATGGATCTACTGGCCGCGGGTCGAGACACGCGTCGCTTTTTCCTGTTGTACATAGTGTGCCGGAAGAAACGTTGCGCGCTCCTGATGGTGTATACACCACTTGGTTTTAAAGCCTCGAATGAACGGGAGCTTTTTACCCGGCGGACGAGTTTTATTTCCCGCTGAAAGCTTCCGGTCGACTTATTTTGTTTCTTTTATTGCGAGATCCTTCAGCGCCTCGGCACCTATACCGCTTCCTTTTCGCTTTATCCTTTTTTTTGCCCTACTCCATTTTAACGGGCTGTTTCATAAGCGGCCGAGTAAAAGCCGGACTTGTGAGTTTGATTACTCCTGTCTGAATCCGGGCTTATAAGATAGGAAGGAGGATACTTTGCCGAGCGAGAGTATTTTAAAATCTGAGGTTATTGAGATATCGCTGATCATTCGCATATTGGAGTATACATACACATTACAGTGCTCTCATTAGAATGAAAGACTAGGGCTTACGTGACGCCTGCGATATTCCGATATACGCTCGAAAATTTTCCGCCATCGGATGTTTCAGGGTAGATTTATACTCTTTCGGCTCGAAAGAATTTACTCGAGTTCCGTAATTTAACTTTATGCGATGCGAGGATGACCGACATTTTTATACAGTGACTTTCTTATTTTGTTCATTTTTCGAGTTTAAAATATTTAAATCTTCATTTCCCAGCCGGTATTTCAGCTGCATCGAAGACGTCTACGCGCAAGCGTTTACGCGGTGATTACTCTCTTTTATATTTGTTTGACTTTTGACTTTACTGCAGGATCGAGCTGCTTGATTCGTTTTCTCAAGCAAGGAAAGAAGGCCAACTGTAAACATTGTTATTTCTGCTTCGAGTTCATTTTGACAGATACTAATGTTTGCTTTACGTAAGTTAAATAAGCATTCAAGTTTGAGAATTTACGCGTATTTGGTTATTTTATAGGATTGCAGTTCTAATTTTATATTTATTTTATTGAAGTTAGTAAAGGTAAGAAAAGGGTTATGGTATACTAAGAAATGTAGCTTCCTTTATTTTAATGATACTATACTCTAAACAAAACTATATCTGTCAAAATAAGCACAACGTGCATCAACGAAATATTACAATCATTTTTTATTTTATCAACACGAAACTTATACTTGTATATAACTTTCAAAATGCCGCTCGGCAAGGTACGAATCATTTTCCGATCGAAAGAACAATAAATTCCTTTACCAAAAAAAAAAGAAAAGAAATGTCCATTCAATCAAGCTCGATCGATGAAATCGAATCAAGCCGACCTGTGAAAGCGAGAAACTCAAGCGCGCGAAGAAAATCAACCGAATCTTATGACAAAAGCACATCCTCGTCCTTTTCGAAAATCTCTGCCATTTTCGTTCAGTGCACGTCGACTAAAGGGCTCGTGAGGTGCGGGGAAGGGCAAAACGTCCAATCTCAGGCTCATAATGAAAATTGAGCGAAAGCTTTATCCCGGGCGGAGATGAGGCGCGAAATTCATCGGAAGGAAGAGAGAGAGAGTGAGAGAGAGAGAGAAAGGCGAATCGAGCACACACACACGCCTGCGTGTGTGAAAGGGCGGCTACATATATATACATATATATATATATATGTATATATATATATATATATATATATATATATATATATATATAATACTCTCGATTTCGCTCTTCACTCGCTCTCTCGCGCGCGCACAAAAAGGTTAACGATGACTTTTTATAATATCGTATAGAGTACTCGCGCCCGCGCGAGATTGTATTATATTATACAAGCGTGGGAGGGTGGACACCACTTCGGCGGTTCATCGCGAGGGCTTAGAAAATACTCTCGCTTCACATTGTCTTCCAGACTACGACTCGCGACCGCTTAAGGCTGGCGATCGTCGTGACGCATGTGTGATCCGTGTTTATTTTAATATATATAATATATATATCGATATTTGCGTACTTGAACATATAAAGCGCGTTTGACTTGCAGCGTCGCTTATTATTATTAAATATACATATATACGTATACGCTGTCCGGTAGACAGATTGCTCTCTCTCTCTCTTTGCGTGAGCTTGTTCGTATTATTTTTACGTGAGTATGTGGTTTCAACATTGTGCTTATCCGTCTGACTTTTGAAAATGTATTCGGTATACGTATGCGAAGACACGTTTATATTTACGTTCAGCCGTTGATGGAAAATTCATATGTTTATTACACTGTATTTTGCTTTACTTCGCTAGTTATATTTATGAATGAAGAGTAAGGATTTCTCATACGGGTGGCGGCTTATTAAAATTATTTTGATTGTAGTATAGTAATAAAAGATACTCATGAAAAGGCGATTAATTGGTACGAATATGTGTATATCTTATATCAAATTTATTTTCTTTTCACTTCGGAGGCTATGATATCGTTATAGCTTGCTCGCAAGAACTTTTCGATTCGAAACTAATTTTCAACCAGGCGCGTAATGAGTAAAAATAGAAAACCATGGAAACGACTGTACGTCGATGAAGTTTTACGTATTTTCTCCAGCTTACGATCCTGACATCTCGCTCGAACGAAAACGAGCAAATCACTTCAATGATAAGTACGGAGAGAAAGAAATTCTCGCCATAAAAGTTCTCGCACTGTATAGTCTCTAACGAAATCAGTCCTAAAAAGTTTCTTTGAAAATTCGATCGATAACATAAAGCAACGTAATGTAAAGAAAAGCCCATACTTCGCCGTGTCTTGAAAACGAATAACATAACAACAACAACAACGCTATTATATAATCGAGTATTCTTGTTTATATAATTCAATATACCGCGTGCTCTCTTTCTCCTCCGCAAATATATTTCAGTATTTACACGCGAAAGATGATCGATAAGTGTCTAACGATGAGTAGTAGTCCCTTCACACAGCGGTTGACGATGTTATTTCTTTTTTTATTTTACGATCCGTCAGGGACACTGCCACGCCGCGCGACGAGCTCTTCATTATATTTTATACAGGGCAGGGTTATATATACATATATATGTATATATGCATGTATATACACAGTATACGAGAGCGAGAGTTTGAAGTTCTCACTGGCTGGCTTTTCTCTCTCTCTCTCTCTCTGTCTGTCTCTCTTCTCTTCCTCGATGAAGCGACAAAGTGCACGAGAGCGTCGTCTTTTGTCCTATATAGCCGTTCTCCCTCGCGCTTCTCCTCTGAAATCCGATCATCTTTTCGAGCGGTGCAGGGAGAGAGACACTGCTATACGGTTACGAGCCTCCCTTCTCATTATTTCGACGCTGCACAAAAGACTCTCGTCGAGTCACTCGAGATTTTTAGCCGTCTTCGCAGTATAGATATATATATATATATATATATATATATATATATATATATATATATATATATATATATACAGAGGCGAAGGAAAATTATGCCCCTTATAGCTGCGCGCTGGCTACGGCTCGATATACCTACATATTATATTATATTATATATAGTCTCCCGCATACAATGCACCGAAACGATCGTCGAAGTAACTCTTTTTTTATCAAGCTAATTTTTGTGCGAATCACTCTAATTTCACACGCTCTACATTGGAGTTGCTGAATGTTCCTTTAAGCTACGCTATCGTGGCTACTGTACGTAAAAACGAAACGTCGATTCTATGTAACAAAGAAGATGAGCCTCGCTGAAGGGCGATTAATCGTTTTACGGTTGGAAGAATGATATACATATATAAAATTAAAATGTTTGACGCTCTACTGTATTATATATGTAAATAAGTGTGCTTTCAGTCTGAGATGCATGTAAGAAGCGTCAACTTGAGTATACAACTATATCAAACCACACACTATTTATATATGCATTTCGAAGGAGCGACGATGACATTTTATCGATGCAGACGCGACGGCCTGCGCTATATAATATTGCTGATGTTTGAAGTATCGTGCGACGCCTCACATATATCCTTTCGGCAAAAATAAGGAAACGAATCGCCGGTATATGGAAAATAATCCGAATAACAAGCGACGTTTATTATGGCGATCCTAAAAGACTTTCTCGACGACGACAAATTAATTATGACCTATAGGCATCTAATATGTATGTATATATATAGAGCGAGATAGAAGCTTTCGCGCGGGTCCAACGCTATATTAATACTGTTTGATAGCGAGCTCGTGATCGTGGTATTAGTTTACAAAAAATATTCTTTATTTCGAATGGATCACTCCTCCGACGGCTGTGCATTGTTGGCGGCGCCGCTGCCGTTGTCGCCAGCCGTAGTCTCCTCCTCTGCCTTCTTCTCCTCTTGTTCCCGTTGTGCCCTGAGTTCGGCGTCTGCGAAGCAGAAGAGAAAAAAGGGGTTTGAAGTTTTAATTGCGCTCTTGGCTTTATTAAAGATTCTTTTTCTCTTTTTCTTTCCATCCGCGGATGTATCGATAAAACAGTCGCAACGGCGAGTGCAATTAGCGGGAAAAAATACGCGCGCGCGCGATAATTAATCGAACTTTGTTCGTGGAAATAAGCAAAAGAATTCATTTCTCGGAAAAAAGTAAAGGACATTGATTGTATTCACCTCTGATGGCTTGTTCCTTCCAGCTTCGCTTGTTTTCCACGAGACACGCTGACCAAGGCTTGACGATCTGGAATTTCCTCTCAGTCGCTGCTGCTGTGAATAGAGTCAAAGCATTTTTCAATTACTTTTCTTCCTCGTTATTAACTTCTTTTTTTTAGAAAAATAAGGCGAACGATAAATGCTTCGCGTTTATAAAGCGCGGCTTAATCGTAAAATAATAAGCGTGGAACGATCATCTTACTTCCGCTGGATTCGTCGACGCTCTCCTTAGCGTTGAGCGGAGCTAGAATCGTCTCTAGCATGTCGCTGCAGACTTGCATACTAGGCTCGACGATGAACTCGATGAAGCCTATTTGCGATTCAGCTACCAGAGTATTGTTTCGGTCGCAAAGCGGAGAGAAAGGTAGGCCGAGTTCCCTCTCCTTGTCGCCTTGACGGAAAAATTCCTCCAGAAGCTGCATTGTCCACCTGACGTTTGTTGACGTTGCAAGAAATGGAACATAAAGAGAGTTTATAATGCACGATTCCTTTTTTCTCATCAATTTTATGCCTCTATTCCAATAGTTCGCAATGATTTTTACGCAAGAATAATTATCGTAATTTACCACTAGCATTAATTAAATATTATCGAATTCAAGCTGTCGTAAATTAAACTTGAGCAAGGACTGTATGAACAAAGCAAACACTTGTAAATTTACAACTCACCGATGATGCAGGTCCCATCGTTTGGCAGGATGCGAGATGTCACAGCAGTGGAGCACGAGGCTTACGGCCTTACTCTTGTCGACGCTCGGCTCAGCGAGACTCAACAGATTCTTCATGTTCTTCAGCTGCTGGAAGTGAAAGCTCATGTCGGTCGCCAGGACCATGTCGATCACCAGTGTTCGGAACTCCCGGAATTCCTCCCTCGAGAGATTCTGCAAGATGTTGCACTCGTCCTCGCGTAGTATGCTGTTACAGATAAGCAGTCAAACTTTTATTGTTGTGTGTGTGGGTGTGCGCGTCTCGATGAACCGCCCCCCGAGATATACCGCGATTAATCCGAAAACTTTGCTCATCCGCAAGTGGATGCGATCATCTCGATGAGCTTTCGTACGGCACATTGAATGTGCGATAGTGAGCTTATTATGGTTAGAAAATGGTAGTGGCTGGCAAGGAGAGAAAATAAAAGTTATACGCTTATAATGCGGTATAAATGGAGTGATATGCCATGAGACTAACATTCATATTAATTTTCTATTAATTACAGAAGTTCAAATAGCGTATATTGTTGCAGGCAGTGACATTTTCTGATAATCGAATCCCAGTGCAGTGAAAATTCTGGCATGAAATGCAAAACGATCTCCGTCATTATACAAAATGTCAACCGCAGCATTAGTTAATTTATATATACGTACCGGAAGCTCGCCGAGATGTGATGGTTCTCCAGTACCGCCCGGTCATTGTACAGCAGGGCTGTCTCGCTTCCGGACATAACGTGAAAGTTGTTGGTCGTACCCGTGTGCTCGTAATCGTGGATGAGAGCAGCGACGAGTGTCGCGAAGATCTCCAGGTCCGTCAGCCAATTCTGCGTCACACCCACGCATTGTTTTATTGCAGACATGATAAGAAGTCTGTTCCGGCTTCTTGTAAATTATCTCGATTTATTGCGGACTATGAAAATTCATGGTGGTACGGGCGCGCGATCGTATAAGTTGATTCAGCGTAATGCTTTAGATTGTTTTTAACGGAGCCCGGATTGCGCGCGAAGTATTTTTACTGGCTTTTATGACTTTTCCTAATCATAATTTTATCACCGAGCGATTCATTTGGGAGTTCATGAACGAAGTGGTATAGAGATCAAATTGTATACTAATCCGTTTCTAATAGCTATGAGCAGGGTTTGAACTGAGCTACTGTACGCATAAGCATTTGATGTTGATTGTATAATTACAGCGGAAGTTATATAGATTAATTCAAGACGTTAAGCATCGGTCGTAAGCTGAAAATAACTTGTTGCTTCTGGGCAATAACGCGTACATTATTATAATGACGATCGTCGTCATTGTTCTTCAACCATCAAATGACATTCTATATAATTCAAGCTATTTACTGCGAAAACAATCAATATACACCCACTAGTCCACCAATTTCAACCGCACAAACTACGCTATGGAATTTATCGGCGCGAAGTGTCCCACGGCGAAGGAAAGTAATCAACGGCAAGTTTCGTAACTGCAATGTCCTCGAGTAAAAGTGCCGTAATATCGTGACAAAAGTTCTCCGAGCGTCTAGCAGAGTTTGTTCTTTATACGTCGCCGCTACAAGACGACAGTCAATTCTTCGGAATTGTTTTTAATAAAATAATAAAATAATGCAATAAATACTTTCTTGCATTTCCGAACACAATGCTGTGAATTCAATTGCAAGCCCGACAATAACTTCTTTAAATTCCATCTTATACGTGTGAAATTATCTGATTAGCATATTATTAAACTCCAACAATTTTTCAAGAAAATCTCACCGAACATGAAATCTACTCTCAACTCCATATGACATACAAACAACGAGTTCAAAATCCGATACTGCAACTATATCCTCGAAATAACTTTGATACACGCCCAAATAGTAAGTTTCACGCGGTCGACGAGGACGAGCGCATAACGCCCCCATCGCCCGACATACTTGACTACCGTACATAATACTTGCCGGCCGAAATAAGGGCCATCCGAGAGAAGCTACAGCGAGTTTATTCGGGTTACGTGTAGCGCGTCCTTATTAAAGTTTCCCTTTCACACAAGCTGCTCCAAAATCGGAACGAGAATCATCGCGAGCATTTCCTGCTCGAACCAGGAGTCGCCCGATGTCGCTGACGTCGCTTGTATAGCAAGTTATTTGCGAGAAGCATACGGGAACTGTCGAAGGCGAAACTTGGTAATCAGGTCGGGACAGAGGTGAATATAAGGGAAGAGCAGCAGGTGTTGCAGCGTTATGGCGCCGACATCTGCTGCTCGTGTACAGCTATTATGAGATGCGTATAATGTTATGGTCGAGGTTGTATATACGTATTATGATGGCGCGATCTTTTGTCATGATTTTGATGCCGCAGTAAGAGAAAAACGGCGCCGGTATTATGTCAGTATCATTTATACACGCTTTAGATGAATTATAAAGTTTGAACCGAGCGCTGTAGAACGAAGAGGCAATTACGAATTCATTTCACAATACAGCTGTATTAGTTTTAATTATACAGAACTTATGCGATGTTCCTTTTACCCGATACTCTATACATATACCTAGTCATAAAGCCTCGTACGCGTTTGATCGAAACGAGGGTATTTTCATTCCGCAGAGCACAAAGATTAATTAGTTTTTAAAGCAACACTCGTCCGCCGAACAAGAACAATTCGCCGACAGCCTTCGCTTTGAGCCAAGTCTCTCTCTCTCTCTCTCTCTCTCTCTCTCACACACACACACACGAAAACTTGGAAACTCACCATCAAGCCAGTGCGGCAGAGGATGTAGTGCATTGTCTGGGCGACGTCGGCCGCGTGAAGGTTATTGTGATAGGGATTGCGATGCCTGCAGTAGCCCTCCTCGACTCTTCCCAGAAAGCTCTCGAGCACGGCCGGCGGCACTTTGAACTTGTGGATCATGCCGTAGCGGTTGAGCAAGTCGTAGCCCAGGTACTTGACCGGCGAACCCTGCGCTGCCTCGCTCAGCGAGAACACGTCGAACGACCACTCGTCCAGCGTCTGCAATTTCATTTTCCTCTTGTCACCTTGTTTGTCTTTTATTTCATGTATCTATGAGATGCTTCTCGCGAAAATCTCACGAGGCGAGTGCAATAGCGGAGGTGGAATCAACGAGGATTTTATTGCCGACAATAATAAGGCGTATCTCATTGTCGACGAGGACAAAGCGGGATTGAAGTTATATTGCGGTGTGAAGGACTTTCGAAGGATCGAGAGTTGGATTAATACTATTGTGCTGATTTAAATGTAAGGGCAAACGTGTGATTGTTCAAGAGCTCCGGCCTCTGGTTGGACGATTTCGCCGAGCGTCTGACGATATCCTGAACTTTACTACTTGAACGCTAATAGTCGCCTGATGATGCTTGCTCAGCCGTTGCAATTAAGGTTTGGTTTGTCTAATTGAATTACGAATCAACTTGGCCATCTAATTGGTTGGCACACAAACTTTTATATATATACGCAGTGTTTGAGAACGGCACTGCTTTATCAATTTCAACGCGACGTTGATAAATTGAAGCAGAGAGTGCAGGGCGTGTCAAACCGCACGAAACTTTATCAAAGTTCAGAGCTGCACTCCGAAATAGTGTATAATTCCGCACGTGTAATACAAACATTGTAATTCGAATTGAAAATTTCACGCGCGCGCGAACATTCGAAAAATCTACATTAGTTCGACGAGAATATGCCCTATACGGCGCGCAGCTCCGAAATCAGACCGCGAATTTCAAATACCGCAGCGAGAGCTGTACCGCAGAAATTGCGCATTCCCGCTCTCTCATATCGTCGCCCTCTTCCTAATATAACCCCCGCAGCAGTGACACATACCAGTGCATAGGGTAGGGGGAATAGGCATATAAGTATATATATTATATATATATATATATATATATATATATATATATATATATATATACCGTACCTTGAGAACCTTAACGACATCCGGTGGAAATTGCATGAGCGCGGTGTTGGTGACCCGCCTGTAGATGCGATCGACGAAAATGCCGGCCCTGATGGCGTGGGCGACCGAGCGGAATTTCGGCTTCTCGTCGGCCCGTCGCCTCGTCGTCGCCAGCTGCCGCGTGAAAGTCGAGGCGAGCCACTCGCGCACCTCCGGCGGCACCGCGTCAGGCTGCACCTCCGACAACTCATCGTCCTCGTCGGCCAACCGCCTGTGGGTGAAAGAGAGAGAGACAGACGACAAAGAGCCGTTAGATTAGTCTTGTCGAACTCAGGACCCCCCTTATATTATATAGATTATTTCTTTCATTTTTTGGATTTACTTTTCTCGATTAATTTTACGGTTAAGGCTAGGCTGGTTTTGCTGTTATATATACTCTAGCTTTTTACTCATACCGATATATATCTGACTGTTTATGCGTCTGGCGTATATATATGATACGTATATTAGGTACATACAAAGAGCGTTTGCCATTGACTGTATGATCACAATATGGATTTACAGTGGTTTTGTGGGTCGACAGTGACGAATGTTTTTTTTAGGTATATTTGTGAATATGTAAGTATAGAGCAGGTCAAACTGACGCAGGTGTTTGAAATTAACGTAAATGTAGAGGCATATACATTTAAATCTTCTCAAAGTTTGCTCGTTTGATTTACTCAGTTTCTTACAATCATGTATATAGGCATAGAGGACATCGATATATAGATAGTACAACTCATTCAGAGATGACTGAGCAGGAAAAACATTCCTCACGATAAACATTATTTTATCGTTATGGGGGTATAAGTATTGTAAAATATACTTGCGGTTATGATTGAATTTAAAAAATATACGTCACTTTCAAGGTGTCGCATTATCTGCACCTCAAACTTCTTTCCAGAGGTGCTATAGCTTGTATTTGGAAAAGTTTGTTTGCTATAGCACCGTAAAAATCACCCCGACTTGTACGTCGAAAACCGGATTTTTCTTTTAAAAATTCATATAGTATCGTAAAAACGATTTATTTAAAAACGTATCTTGTATAGTGGATTTGCTTATTACAAATTCACACGTAGGGCGATTCAATACATATAAAGGGTTCTATGATTCCTGAACAAAGATTTCACATGCTTTTCACTGATGACAGGATAGACCAGTTCTACTTCTAACAATAATGGAAGTGGTTGAGGATAGAAATTGAATGAAGGGAGAAGCAACAATTAAAAAATAATACGTGCGTAATAATACAATACGGGATTAGTTATAACTCCAATAATCAAATTATTTACTTAAATATCCAAATACAATATACCATACGAAAAAAAAACACTTGTGTACATTTGTATATAAGAGGAATGTTTGAATAATTTTAGTATTGGCATGTGTATTGTAAAACATTGAACATCTCCATCACGTAATAGCGAACTTTTTTAAAACAATTAATAAATTTGACATTTAATTAATTTCCAATCATGCAGAAGGCATATATTATGTATACTTCTCAAAATGTTACCCATATAATTATAAGAAAATTTAAAATGACATCGAAATTAAACGGAACTGTTTGATACAAACCGTACTGTCTCGCCACCGTCTTTTGAATCGTATCACCAACAATAACAAATGACAATTAAATTACATCGGCCAGATTAAAAATACCTCCTGCCTTCAAAAATGAATATTCATTTAAAGACAATTCTGTTCAAATCTTGTCAATAAGAGCGTGTACATCACTTCCTCACATTGTCTTTTACTATTCACTCATATTATGCGTGTTCGACTAACACTTCGTTAATGTCCGCTGAACACTTTATTTCTTTTTTAAAGGGCAGAATCCATTAGGCCAGTGCACGAAAATTGTATATATAAAATTTATCTCTTCGGGAATCTATATCTTTTTATCACCGTACAGGTGAGGTATCCTCTGTTTAACTATCCGTGCAACATGGGATCGCGAAGCGAAATCATAAAAAACTTAATGAATATATGCGTCGTAAAAAGGAATAATAAACGAAGAGGAACGAAAATGAAAAAAAAACGGGAGAAAGGAAAAGAGAAAAATAACAGTGTATACTAGAGCTGGTGGTGGAGACAGTCAGAGAAAGAGAGAAGTATAGATATTCCGTGTGTACATTATAAACAGAGAGACAGAATAATAAAATGTGTGTATTTGTGAGAAAGAGAGACAGAGACAGAGACAGAGAGAGATAGAACTTTTCAATTCCAGTAATGAACAAACCTACGACGCACGCCCTGCTGGCCGCTGGCTTCCTTCTCCATACGCTCCGCTTCTCTATAAAGTAAAACACCAAGAAAAAATAACAACAACCATGGCATTGGTTTCGGAGCTGGTTCGGGGCTTGGGCAACATTCGCGCGCTGCTCCGAGCTCTTATGTAAACAACGTTTTTGCATATATCACCGATCGCGTTACCGATCAGGGGCTGCTAAGCTGTCCACTCTTATCTTCGGAGGAATATCGATCGATCCCGACTCGAGTTTTGTTTTACAGTTGGCTCATATATAGTACGTCGGATCGAAATACTTGTTCCCGGTGTTTTCGTATTTTTCGCGCGTATTGTGAAGGTTAGCTTGTGCACGCCTTGACAGCCCGATGACGTGCGCGCGGAGATGAAGCAATATTTCAAACAGACAAAAGTCACTGTTCAACGTGATTTCCCTTACGCGTTAAGGAGAAAAATCGCTTAAATTAATATTGTGAATTTGTGCACGATCTGCGTATTCTATGTAATGAAGATAAAAGTGGGCAGAGCACGGGAACTCTTTGTTTTGATATCCGAAAATTACGGTTATGCGACGATTTATCGGGATTTTATTTTGTGGAGGTGTCAAGATGCATAGAATCAATCGAATGACTTGGATGAAAAGAGATTGAGATTAGAGGAAGTGAAACAGTTCACTACTACTCTAGTGAATTTATTATTTGGTATAGTCTTGCTACTTTGAGATTGCGTGATGTTCTAAAAGATTATCTCTAGAAAGACATTTTTTGAAGCTTGAGCAGTTATTAAACTTGTTAGTATATAGTTGTGTGCATTGGAAGAAAAATAGATTATAGTAGCATTCTGTATACTGATTCATCGCGCACGCATAATTTTTGAAAATAAATAAACAACGCAAATTTTATATAATAGTTTACAAATATTTTTTTACACTAAATGCATTATTTAACACGAGCTTTTTTCAAACCTTCGAATTCCTCAGCAAATTAGAGAAACCGCGTCAATAAAAGAACTCCATCTTCTTCATTTCCTGATTGAATTGATTGAATGCTAAAAACGTCTATCACGTATGGGAAAACCCCCGACTCGAATCAAAAAGTCGAACGGCGTCCTATCGACTCTTCGATCCATTCCTCTAATCCAGCCTAATTGACAAATCCCCGATATTCGATCGTAATTAGACACAGGAGGTATATCGTAAAGCCCGATCGAACGTGCGCTCCTCCGTCGCGGAAAAATCCTCTGCTTTATGGAGACGTGCGTAGAGCGCCGAAGCGCAAAAATAAATTACGAAAAAAAAAAAAAAAATAGAGACAGAGCGGTATACTGCGCGGGGCTTGAATCTCGAGCGCACTCGACTGTGCTCTAGATTCGCGGCGGCGCCGGAGAAAGAAGCGTTGTTAATTTTCGCGGGCCGAACTTTCGCCGCGAAAAACACGGAATTAAGGCCTGTAATTAACTTGTACTTTACATCGGAACCGCGGGAGCTTTGTACACTGCGCCGCTTTGCAGCAGCTGTGTGTTTTTTCGTCGCCCGCTTATGCTGCTGCTGAAAAAGGTGGTGCGAGAAAAAAATATAACATACGAGGACGGAATGTAGTACGGCTAGAGCGAATAAACTTACGTACACATTATTTTTCTTCAACATATAATTATATACGCTCTTTAAGAGCATGCATTTCTTTGAGAAGTGGTGGTTTTAGTATTACAATATAGTTTACGAACTAATATAGTAGGAGATTTATAGTTATTATAAGTAGACTCTTGATGCATGAATTAAAGCTCTATTATGATTAGTCTATAGATGAGTTCATTTATAGAAAGGTTTATATTTACAGTTGATATGATTATGCATAATAATTGATGTAGAGGCAAGTGGAATCAAGCTGAAAATAAAATCAGTCAACGTTCGGTGCTCTCGTTCTAATCATCATGTCTCATTTTTCTTAAGAACGTTACTTGAATTTTGATTTTTAACGCGTGATTCCACCTCAGCTTTATGCAATGATTCATGTATATTTATAAGATGTTGTTTGTGAGTGTGCATCGATCAGGAGTGTATCTGTGAAAGTGTATAAGAATACGATGATTGTATACAAATATAATAATAGTATAGAACAGTAAGTAATATTTTGCATCAGCAGGCGCATATCCCAGGGCTATAGAGAAAACTGCAGGCTAAATAATACATAATATTTTAATATATATAATAAATATTAAGACCATACTAAAAATAGAATAAAAAGAGTACAGAGACAGGAAAGACAGTATACAAGTAACGCAGAGACAGTATAGACAAAGATAGATGGCGCATAAGTTCCAAGACATATATCCATGTATTATATATAGACAGGCAGATAGTCGTATGGTAAATGTACATATGGTACGTATATAATATACACATACACAGGTTGTAGATCTAACGTCATGCCGTGTACGTGTCTGGTATGGTGAGTGTCTGTGGGGGTAGTAGTAACCAAGGTGCCTCTTTCCATACGTCGAACAGATAGACAGAGATATACTAGATGTAGAGGGTATACATACTTAGATTATATACGTTAGGGAGTTGGCAAGCGTGCACACACGTTCCTCACATTAAACAAGGATCACGTCTCTAACGAGCGCACTTGATTAGGGAGCCTCCGAGAGAGACGCATCACATGAATTAAATTGATACTTGACATTTCTAAACTACCAAGAGGTGCGTGTAATGACTTTTTAATTAACAAGATCCACGTGTTTTCATTCGCTCCAGTCCCGACACTAGAGGGCGCGATAGACTTGGCGCACTGATACGATGTGACACTTTTCTGTTGTTTTCTTTTTTCACTCGTTTTCTAAGATGGCGCTTTTAGCGAGCTGAGAAACCTTCTGTGAAAATTAAAACCACTTTTTCAGCGCGGCTCAGTGCCTTTCTTTGAAACCCGATTCGTTTTTCTATTGGCAAATAATGCATACGGATAGTTGGCAAACTTCTAAGTAATTAAAAAGAGATAGCTAATTCTTTAGGAGCTGTAAAATACGCTACGATGTCGAATGTATAGCTATACTGGAAGTACACTTAAATTCTAGAATCAGATGGGAAACGTAGTAAGCCGGCTATTGTCTATGAATCTATAAGTTCTTAAAGTGACTATTAAGTATTAACTATGGCCTTTTCAATACCTATAAGAAACTATCAAAATCAGTAATGCTTGATTCAGAAGGGACCGTGTATTTATTAGGGGAAAAAAACATGTTTCGAAACGTTAATTTGGAACTGTTTTTTTACTACATTTGACAATGATTAATTGAATTATATTCGTCGTAAGCGAGAAAATATTACCTCGAGGAGAAATATTCTAATAATAGAAGTTAAGAAAATTTACAAACATTTTATACGAGATGTTTTATTCCTATATTTTTTGTCGATATACAAATAATAAAATTAAATTGGCACCGTTTGTAAAATAAACAGAGAAAATTTTGAACAGTATCAAGGAATAGCATTAATCAATTCAAAATAAAGAAAATACGAATTTCCTCTATACACCAAAAATAAATCAATATATTGTCAAATATCAAAAAGTAATAAGAATTGTAAACAAAAACAGCCCGAGCGCCATCAAAAACGAGTCAAACTTCTCTGGATAATTGAAAGAGAAAATAAACTTTTTAATAGGCTATGACATAAATATAAAATTACATACATTTAATTGACATACAAGGTCATGAATTAAAAATTTTTACATAATTTTGGACGACATTTAACAAGATCCAAACGCGAATATAGTATAGCTATGCTTGAATTATGGTCACAGTGCACACATAGGTATTTTACGCCCTCAAAAGGAAATGTAAGCCTCTTCTATTACTTTAAAAAAATTTTCGAACAATGTTCAGCTTATTGAATTATTTACCATCGCGGAAAAATTTGCTCCAAGCAAAGCGTCTCCTATACTTTTCAAGACTAAAACCTCGACTTTCAAAAACCCAGAGAGCTGCTGCGAAAATCGGATTTCGTACGACCGACGCAAAAAGCAGTTCGCTGCTATAACGCGTGACTCCTTTCAGCTTTAAAAGGAACTTGGCGCGGCGCGCGCGCGCGCTCGTGGGCGCTCGAAGTATATATATATATATATATATACATGTATATAGTACGTTAAGTACAGAAAGGGCACAGCGACGCATAATAATGATATAAGACTTTTCATATATAAGTATTTATAAAAATTCAAAAGAGCGTGATAGAGAGGGCGTCGAAAGAAGGGGGTATAAATATATGGGGTTTGGAAATTGTGAATGTTTGTCGCAACCTGGCCCACACGGGGGTGCGAAGCTTCCGCTTCTGAGTAGCCACGGCGTGGCTCTGCGGTCCATCGGAGTCGAAGCCGCCGCCCGGCGGTGGTGATGTGGTCGAGGGCGCCGACGTCAAGCCTGTCGCCCTACGCGACGTTCGCGAGGTCACCCTAGGGTAGTGCTCGTTAGTCATACATGAACGTTATTGCAGATGACAAAACAAAAGAGTTCAAATTAAGAAGACAGAGAAAAAAGTATCAAGACACACGCACGCAGAGCTTGCATGTTACACGCACGCACAAACACACACACACACACACATATACATTGCTTCGTATTTTCGAATTTTTTTTCTCCTTTTTATAGCTTTTTTTCTTTTCGTTCGTTCTTTGCGCAAATGAACGTGCTTATAAATCACTATGCGTGTACAGATTATCTAACTTAGTCGGGGCTACACGAGAGGGCAAGAAATTCCGAGTGTCTGAAATCGATGATTTGCGGTGTGTAAAGCGTATTTAAATTATGATGTTGAATTATTGCTTCGAGTCGGGAAATGTCTTATTTTCGTTGAAACTTGCATTTCAAAGGCTATTTTTAAACTATGTTGTTGAACTTTAAGCGTACCTGCGGTATTAGTGGCAAAACGTCTATCTTAAAACGAAAGTATATATATAGCCAACCCCAGTATACAGCATGACGATTTTCGTCACGCGAGTTTCTACGAGCTGAATAAAGTATACGATATATCCGAATAGAGAAGAGAGACGAAAAATACTTTTGAACGAGAACTGTTTGAAAATTAGAATATTTTTAGACGATTTATAATTATTTTGAGGATGAGAGATTTGAACACTTTTTGTGGATACACCTTTGAAAAAGTTATTACAACAAAGTATATTACCAAGAAGAAGCTCAGCTTTTCAATACCAAAAAAAGGAAGCTTATATTAAGAACCAATAAGCATTAAAAAATTCCAGGAGTGAAAAACACGCGCAGATGGAATTTCAGACATTCGGAATTTCATTTTCCCATTTAACTCCACATGCACGCGCTATGGTATCTATCGATCGATACGCGAAGCTTGCAGCGCTGTTCGCTCGTACCCTCGGCTTTCCGCTGCAGTGCGATGTACCTAAAAGTGACGAGGAAAAGGCAACAAAGAGAAAAGATTGGAAAAGCTTCTCCATCCCTCACTCTCTCAATTTCTCTCGAACAGTTATTTATTATTATCCAGCCGCTGCAGCAGCTCGTCTCGAGGATTCTCAAGGGCTGTCTGTAAAAGAAATCTAGCACCGCAGGCAGATCGATCGCTATAATTATCGGCCTACAGTTTGGCTGGACGGTTTTTCCTTGGAAAAAAGTCAGGAAGCGGCGCGGTCGCCTTAGGCGCTAATTAAAAATCGAACGAGTTAATTGAAAAATTAGTCCTCGAGGCATGTATAGAACGCGCGCTGCAGCATTTCCCGCGAGCCTCTGCAGTCGGGCTGGCTTGGCGCTGCTGCTGCTGCTGCTACTGCTGCTGTGGCAACGGGGGTTGCGACACACACCACGTATACCGGAGGAAACAACGGCAGCAGTCGTCACGGAACTTCTCCACTCCTTACACGTGGCTGGAATTTAAGTTGTGGAGGAGTTGCCGAGCGAGTGAGAGAAAGGGGGCTATATACAGAGGGGGGGGGGGGGGGATTGAAGAGGGAGAGATAGAGAAGAGATATATTGTAACGCGTCGGTGGTAATTCGAGGCACTTTTCTCGTTTCGCCACGGCGAGCAATCCTGGTGCGCTGAAAATAAGACAACGCCGGTAATTGAGAAAGTTATTGTCGTGCTCGTTACTTTTTCTATGCTGCGTTCAGCTGAGCGAGCTTATCACTGGATAATTGAGTCGTTTATTCCAGTTTCGGTTCTTGTAATTAAGATATAATATATTTTACGATATCGTTATAAAACGCGATATCGCTTTAAGGATTCTTTTCTGAAACTGCAACAACTTAGTGGCTCATTTTTCATTAAGTTTCGATACATTTTTTAATATGTCTCACAGCTAATGAAGTTACCGAATAAAAAGGATATTAGCACTATTCATCCAGCATGCGATCCATTATAAATAATGCTTTGAAAATCAATTTTTTTTTCATTCGCAAAGTGAACTGAACCCTTCGCAAAGTGAATCACTAATAATGCTAGCGTGGAAATATGAACTGCTGCTTTTAAAAGATCCAGCTTAAAAGCTATACATCACTTTGGTTCATGAAAAATATACTGCGTTGCATATATATAGCGTAAAAAATATTGAATACTCGTTGCTCGTATTATAGAGATTTTTAATTATCCATAATGAATGATTTGAAATCTAAGCACGACAATAACTTTGTTTTATCTTTTAAGCAATCATTATACGGTATCTTGATTAACTATTACTGTTTTATATTCCAATATTTCACGTGGTGCGTAATTGCTGTTCACAAACATCATGAAGTTGGCTTAAAACTCTACACTTTTTTATAATGAAATAAAACTGATATTTAGATATAAACATTTTTTTACACAATTCGTCAAAAGATAACTTTAAAAAATGAGAGACAAAAATAGACAAGATAATACAATTTTTATATCAGTGCAATAATAACTGAGTTTGTATAGTATAGTGTTGTAGGCCAACCTGTTAGTTAAAGGCTCAGTCTAATTCTTACATCCAAGAAATAACTTAAATTCTAGTATCTTTTTACATTTAGATAAAATAATGAATGTTCACTGTCAAAATAAAGATCCGGGTTAAGAAAGTTCGAAAAAGTATCGGGGAAAATGGAAAACAAAAGCACCGAATACTTTATCTAGGCGACAGCAGTCTTTCGTGGCGTGGAAAATAAGAGAAATATTAGAGTCACGTATTACACTGTAAAACATTGAACAACACTCAACACCGACAAGAAGTTATATTGATGTATATATAAATATATATAGATAGCGTTTTGGTCAAAGCTCGACGAAAGTATAGTTATTTTCAAAGACCTTTCTGCACATTCATCTTACACAAAAGGTTGTTGAAACGTTCAAAAAGTTGTGCATTTTCATAGAGGAAAAATTCTATACTGAAAGTCGTGTAAACTTTGTACATGTTTATGTTTTTATATGTAAATGTTAGTTTTTCTCTATACAAAATTGTTGACAACAATATATTTTCAATCATTGCTATTGAAAAAAAGATCAACACTATATATATCTGATCTATAAAGCCCTCGTAACAGCTTTAAGATTACTTTGAATATTCTTTCGAACTCGCGTAAATATCAGTTTATGAAATACAAAATATAATACGTTGATTAGCATCGATAACTCAATGCTTCGAAAGGGTCATACGTATATCAAATTCACATTGAAATAAAGAATGCGACATTTGCGTATGAATCGTAAAGGTACAATTATAAATGATTATGTTCAAATAAATCTCTTAATGAATACAATATATTTATATTAGAAGAAAAAATTAATCTCGCCTTATAGATTTGAACTTACTTGGTCTCATCGATGAAAACTGCTTCGAGTACGCGAGCTGCATAGTGCAGATTTCGTTGCAGTAAATCCGCGGATATTTCGCCATGTTGTAATTTACGTAGAAGGCACCTCAACCTGTAAACAACAATTATAGCCACTTTACAATTTTGTCAATGGTTATTTTTATCGTTCGCTTTATTTTAAACTTTAACGAAACACCTTTTTACAAGCTCTATTAATATTTGAAAGAAGACCTTGATATACGAGTACATGGTTCTAAATGATACCAGATAGCAGTATCATATGATAGCAAGTAAATAAATAAAGATTATATAGAATCCCGAGATTAACAAAAAATGTATATAGTATCACGAGAATATTAAATCTGATGCTTTCAAAAATGCCGTTAAAAACATTCGTTAACGAGAAGTACTTATATAGCCAACTCAATTATACAAGTTTTTGTTCCAGCTACCGTATCTCACTAACAGGAACATTTTTTTTCAATATACCAAAAAATAAAGTTCTTTTTTCACTGAACTGGTTCTCAAAATATTACGGGTTTCGAAATTGTAAAAATCAAAGGTATTTCCGATGATCTTCAAAAAATGTTATGATATTTATTAAAAAATGCTCTGACGTAATAAAATTCCATTTCTACATTAGGAAGCTATCAGGCACGAATGCCATTCTGACGATGACTCCGAACACACGACGAATCAATAAATCGTAAAAAGCACTTTTATAAATATAAATTGATATTCCCTCGAGAGGAGGCAATAAAAATGAAGAGAAGAAAGTAAAAGTTCGTCTGGTCCAAGCGTGTGTGTTTATATACGCAGGGGGACTGGGGCGAGTTGTTCGAGTCGCACAAGGGCGTCAGAAAGTTCGTCGCTGTCGGTTCATCGATTTCGTCTTAGAGACGCTCAAGGAAAGTTTCTGCCTCCTCACCCTCAGTCGGACGTCTCTGACGGTCCGACGCTTATCCGCTTACGAATTATCCGCCCCGCCGGCGCGATAAATCCGCGCTAATTCGCTCCGCGATAATTTCAATGCGCTCTGCAAAGAAGCCGAAAACGGATTCCTCCTCCGCTGTGTCGAAGGGCAAACAATAGCCTGTCGTGGATTCAATGCGCACTGCGCGAACGTTTACACGATAGATATATCTGATGAGGGACAGCGAGAGCAGCCGGACAACGACGAATCCATTGTCCATATATTCGAAGCTCACTTCGCTGCCCGAGGGCCTTTGTTCTTCTGCGTCATCGGAATAGAGAGTCGGAAGCAAGAGAAGAGACTGTCGAGTCGCCTGACGACTCTGGTATATAGACCGCTGGAGGGTTTAAGTAGCCTTATTGACGAATCCGATACAGTGAATCGGCTGCCAGGGTATTTGCGCATCTATATATCTGTCGGAATAATCCGCTCAAAGGCATTTCCGTTTCGGCTCGATGGAAATCGAGAGCGAAATTCTCTTTTGACGCAAGAAAATACTTTATTTGTGGCTCGATCGCCGCACTCGATAAACTCCTATAATTTCCTTGCAATTGACTTCAAGCTTCACTTTCGATACGTTTCAAAATAAAGAAACTCAGCAATATATCCGTCGTTTCGTTAAACTTAAAATTTAAAAAGTTGCTTTTTTACAAATCGGTCATAGTCTCACCTGAGGGCTGCCTTATCACAGGCATCCGGAGTGTCGACGGCGGGCAGAGATTCCGTCGTGAGATCTACATTGTCGAGGATCTCGTCGAGATCGACGGATTGGCCTCGCGGATAGGCCTCGGGGCTGTCGGAATGACTGGGACTCTCGAAGCTACCGCTTGTGTTGGTTCGATTTTTAGCGGAGCTTCGTCGGGTTATCGTCAGTGTCCCTTGCTCTGTAAAATAACAAAATGTTCGTTTTAGTAATTTTGCAAGATTTGTAATCGCTAATTGAAATACAGACTGAAACTTATTGTTTTGTTTAAAATTAAAAATTAATACGATTGTTTTTCATTCTTTGCTCAGATAATATACATCACTTTGTATTTCATAAATGTCAGATGAGCAAATTGCTACTTCTTAATTTAGGGAGAGTATTTCATTACAATAAGTGGAAGAATGTTAATTCAGTATGCTGATGAAGGCTGACACTTGAAAATACTGTATTATAGTAATACCAATTTCGTTGGATCGATTCCAAGACGTGGGTGAGCTATTGTTGGCAATTGTAAAATGGCATCGTATAAAAACATTATCCTATTAAATAATCGTGTTTGAAATTTATTACCAAATGTAAGTTTATAACGAACGAACATGAAATATTCAGTTTTGAATAAGTGAAGCTCGTATTGCATTAACATGTATTCAGGCTTGGCGCTTAAAATACGTGTTTGTAAAAAAAGGAGCTGAGGAGGTGAAAAAAAAGACTCGAGCCCATTTTAATTCATACACGAAAGCCGCAATGCGCCTCGACTTATCTCGCTTCCTCGGTGAATTCTCCGCGTGTTGGCAAAACGCCATGTCTTATTTCCCTGTCGAATACTTATATCCTTACACCTTGTTATACGAGAGACTTCGGGTGTTCATTTATACAAGATTTATAGTTATACTCGAATATTTCACGCAACGAAATAATTTTATAGCATTCGATAAATCTTTAGTTTATACAGTTAATAAATTATTAAATTAATTAAATTAAGTTTAATTAAAAGACTTTTTAAATTCTGACGGAATATAGTATTTAAAGAGTGACAAAATTAATGATAATCTCGTTAAAATTTCATCGACTTGTATGAGTAATTAAAACTCTAGGTCTAATCCAAGATTAGCAATCTTTATAATTTAATAAAAAGAGACTTTGAAACGTACTTTTAAACTTTTTCTGCTACGGTACTAGGATTCGACCTTAAAAGTAAATTCCATTTGTACTGAACGCGGCAGTTTAAAACCCGATTTGGAAAAACTTGCAGGACAAAGGGAATATTGAAACTTCTTAACAAAGACCATTTTTCCGGGCCTTTTGTCCTTTTCGAAAAGAGAAGAATTCAGAGCGAAAATATGAATCGTTTATCACAATATACGTATATCACGGGCAGCTAGAAAAGAGAATGTTCGGCAGTTAGACCCCACTTAGTTTTTTTTTTCATGACATATTCTCAATACTCGTTGGAGAATCTGTCGCGCATGACCCACTTTAAATTTGATTGCGCGTGGACTGGGATAACTGACAGCAAGAGAGTGCAGAGTTAATTTCTCGCACGGCAGATATTATCGGTTTCCTATTTAGAGCATATTATTTTTTTCCATCTTCGATTAAACTTACATTGTTCTGTTTATTTCACTCACGTAGGCAAAATCACGTGGAGCCTGGGGCAGTTCGATGGAATTGTCTACGAGGGAATTTCAAAAACATTTCAAGTATCCAACAACGAATCAAATTAAATTGAATTGGCTTTTATCCGGCTTTTATAGAAAGCGAGTTGCTGCAAATAGAGCCAATATTAATCGTTGTTTTTATTTACAGTAACGACGAATATGCATTTACGTTTTTTAACAAACAAGTTGATCAAAACAATAAATATATACATCGACCCAAATTCAAAACTTTACTATTGTTAGATGCTGTATGTAATAACTCGGCATACATTGACTCGTTGCTATTAGAAACATTTCTATTGAGACTTTGATTTTTTTTATAAACGAAGAAAAACATCAGTTTATATTATCAATAACATGAAAATCCTTCATCTGAGAGTACTGAGACACCCTCGACGCATTTCTTTCAGTATGACTTAAATCATACCGTTCTGCTCTTTAACAAATTTACGCATAACCTTCGTCTTTTCAAGTTTTCAGGCGTCGCCTCTTCTGTCTCACTAGCATACATAAATGACTCTCGCATAATTCTGCTCACGGCTGGAGTATTTCTCGGCAAAGTCATTTGGAGTTAATTTGCGGGCTGCACTGCGTCTTAATGAGTCGGGACATTTTTAATGACTTCGTAAGATGTTTTGGCTTTGAAATTGCCGTTTTGACTTTATCAAGTTTCAGCGATAAATTAAAATTCTATAGGGCATATTTTGAAATTGTGGAGTACTTATTAAACGTACAAATAATGAATGAAACTGTAAAAACTGTTCGTTGCAATCTATAAAAAGATTGATTAATCTGTCGCGATGTAAAGAGACAATACATTTCCATCTGTATAAAAGACTCAAGAAGAAGTCTTGTGAAACTTGTGATTTATATGAAATGTCGCTATCTGCAATCACGATGAATAGTCTATTTATTTTGACTGTAGTCACAAACTTAACTCTGAAAAGACAAATGGACATAATTCGCTAGCACACATATGAATCTTTTAGTTCGCGTCTATTTATGCAATCTACGGATAATGATACGAAACAGAAATTATTATTTTAAAAAAACATTTATATAACGATACTGAAAAAGAAGCAACAACACAGCTCAACCCAATTACGATCTGACCCGCTAAAAAGCCAGCTGAAATCAGTTAATAACCGAAAGAAGCTTTGAGATTGAGGCAGAAGTGATCTCCGGTTTGACTCTCTGCTACAATGATTAATGGTCTCCCGCCTAATAAAGGGGCTCTTATCCAAGGAAAGCCGACGCACCCTGCGAAATCACCCTTCACACACGATCCTACATATACTCCAGTATATAAATATTGTATGTATTCGCGAAACGGAGAAAGGTCGTCGATCCAGGGAGGCGACGCTGGATTCGAAATCCGGCTTGTATTCGACTTCCGTGTCGCCGATGGCAACAACCCTTTCCGATATAATGTACACACATCAGCTGTTTTTGTTCGCTCAAACCGCGAAGACTCCGTGTTTGCGGTTTAATAAAGTAAAGTGCGCTTTATATATAGAAGGTTGGATATTATTGGGCAGCGTTAAAAAGCATACCTAGAACAGGTTCATTTTATCCAAGTCATAATAAGTTCTAAATATTTTCTTTACTGTTTCTATTCCCGAGTTGTGATGAAATGGCATTATCAATTTAGAGATTTTTTAAAATGATTGTCTAAATAAGATTTTATTTTAATTTATACAGCGACCCCGGGCTTTGAAGCATTTTTTCAAGGATTCACTCCAGTGTATGTGAAAGAGAGCCGGAAAAGTGTCGATTCATTCATTTATATTGCCGAAGCCTCAGTGGATATAATCCATCAGAGATGCGATTTCAAAATGAAACAACTTGCGTGCAAACTTTTTCCCGTATTTTCATCGGCTTTGAAAACTTTGTCGCCGCGAAACTGCTTCAAGCTTTCTGTGGTCTTCTTTGGAATTTATAGCAAAAAGTTCGTTGCACAGCTCTTCGTCAACTACTCGGAGTCATTATTATTTTTTCTTTGTGTTCTATGTGTGATTTTTTTCTGTGGGACACTAAATTTTACCTGTAACCGGCGAAGAATAATTAATGCAGGGGCATTATGATATGCCTTGTGAATTGCAGCTTCATTGTTTCCGAGTGCCTTGAAAGTAAATGAGTGGCGCGAGAGTTTGTCGGTTTGTTCACGGGTATATTTATCATTTTAGTTTTTTTTTCACATTTTACTTTACAACCAGCGACAATAGAGATAGCTCTGTTTTGTTTAGAATACATTGGAATTTTTTCATAATTTAAATTCAATTCCATAATCGTATGCTCATTTTCTCGAACTGTACCACTCGTAAGAATGGCTCACATGTAAATTATCTAGGCCTTTGCCATTCGGCACTTATATTGGACTATTTATCAGGCGCACGTGCGCGCAATAAAAACTTGCATCGATGTATCAGTTGTGCGAAGGCTTTTCATCTACACTGTATAACTTACTTCTACGTCATACTGGGTACTATACTATAGCAGTCGATAAAATGCAGCCTTATCGGGACGTATGTATATTGCTTTGCAAATATTAACTTTGTAAATGTTTTGATAAGACCAATAATAAGCAGATAGAAAAATATCTCAGAAAGTTGATATCCGGACAAAAAGAAAGTATTGGATTCGCGTTCGATATTTTTAATTAATGCACATTTAAGAATAAATATACAACAAATTTGTAAAACTAGCGAAAATACTAACTAATTGACAATTGTGAGCATTCATTTTTCTATACTTCCATCTAATTCAAAACTTCGTCTATAAAAGATCCGATATAAAACTTTGCTTTTAAACCGCTGCAAAAGTTTATTAATTGTGCATTCATTACGCAAACTGTAATATTGTTGACATTAAAAAGTTATTTATATACTTTTAATTGAAAAACACTTTTCATATATCGACATTTTTCAAGACTACAAATAGATTATTTTCCAATTATAGTGTATAAAAATCCTAACGATACGAGATAATATAGTTTTATTGTTGCAAAATATCAGGAAATAACAATTGAAAAGTAAAACACGCGATTAAGCGTAATATTTAAGAAGTACGTCCAGCGAGATCTTTTTTAGTGCACTTTTATGCATGTTCCGCGCTGTAAAAACGTATATCGGAAGCAGCGAGCTGAAAGGCAATAAAGAAGCGTCATTATGCTTGTTTACGATTAAACTTTGTACTTTATCGCTTGGTTTCGATTTTAGCATAAACGCAAAGGGTTAATGCGCCTGTCTTCTGATATCATAAAATCTCAAAGCACCTGACATTTTAAAGTCCGGTGGTTATTGCTTTATGGTCTTTTGTTGCGTCGAGCATTTCTTCAAAAATCTAATCGCTTTCTTGAGAAATTCTGCAAAATGATGTAACGAGTATACGTTGATTGTATAAAGGCAGTTACTTTAGTTATCGTACTTAATAAAACTTTTCATGAAAGAAACTATGTGCCATTAATGAGCTCTTGAAACTTCAGCAAAGTTGTGAATCAAGATTTTTGCGATATACTTATTTGAACGACTTTGCATACATAACCTCATTTAAAACTTCTAGAGTTAAAAGCAGACTTTTTCATCGTAAAACTTCTCCTCTGAATATGTCAGTCTTCCTCGTTTAAAAATCTCCGAAATTCATAAAAAATAAAAAAAAAATCTTCACTCACAATAACTCCCTGGTTTTTCCACAAAAATATATAAATCAAGCTCCCCTCCAACGCTTCGTCGTGCCTCGCCCTACTATATATATATATATATATTCTCACCCAACACAACCCTGACAGCCGAGACGCACAGGAGAACGAGAAGACAAAAAGGAGCAGTAGAATATGATAGATTAAAAGCGGCGACTTACTGGGCAGCTGACCGTTGCGGCCTGGGGAGTTGGACGAGGAGGAGTGTTGCTGCGAGTGCGGCGAGGCGGTCGCGTTCCCGGACGCCGATGTCGCGCATCCGACGCTCCCAGTTGAGCTCGAGTTGGCCGCCGATGACGGCGGACCGGTGATCCCACCGCCGCCGACCGGCGTATTGACGCTAGCATTGCTGCCGGCGACGGCGGGTCCGATATCCTCCCTCGCGTCTCGTCGTTCTGGCGGAGATGCAACTGCAACATTGAAAAAATCAGAGATGTACGTTAGTTTACTGGCATTCGATGTGGCTGGGCGAGTATCGAAATGGGAATAATCGACAATTCATTATTTGAAAAATGCGCGGCTGAGAGCAGATATGCCAGTCCGATTCGGTCGAGAGATATTCGCTTGTTTTGTGTGTAGAGACTATGCTCGCCGATGGGAAATTAAATTGCATCGGAATTATTGGAAATAGTTGCGGATCTTACGCCTATTGAAAATTAACCGAAGCTATATCTATATGTATAGACGCGCTCTATGTTTTATATACGCGTTTCTCCTTTATCGTCCTTCGGAGATAAAAAGCAGATACGCCAAGATGCTTATATACGTAGCGATTCGATACTTAGCTTCCGGAGATATTATATATTTCTGATAGCCGGGCTTGTGTAACGGAACAACAAAAAAGCGACGATCCGAATTTTTCTATTTAAAAAA
Organism: Muscidifurax raptorellus; assembly: GCA_020010945.3. NCBI lineage: Eukaryota > Metazoa > Arthropoda > Insecta > Hymenoptera > Pteromalidae > Muscidifurax > Muscidifurax raptorellus. The sequence continues at coordinate 4,920,111 of CM052078.1, read as the reverse complement.
CTTTTCACTCATCTCGCACATATAATTCATTATTCGTGCGCGTAAAATTATATTTTTATATACGAATATACCAACTATATATTATACGTGAGTCGTTGCTCGCGTACACGCCCACATAATTTTCAAAAATAAGCCCGCGAATCCCCCGAAGTATCGGTAACGCGCAGAGCATAAATATCCCCCTCCCGCATTACTCCGGAATTAATTAATCAATTTCGATATAAGTTAAGGTGAATTCGATACAGAGCGTATCGCGCGGCTCTATATCTCTCCGCGTCTCTTTCTCCAATAACTCGGCGCCAAAGTCCCCTGTTACACGAGAGCGCCGGAGGTAACGAATAAATGAAGATGATAAGATATTTGAAGGTCGCGCGCAACACGCAGTCGCAGGAATTTCCCTCTTCGTTCCAAGGCCAAAACTGATCACTAAAAGAACGAGGCATCGGAGAGAAACGGCAGCCTCGTAAATAAATTGCCGCACCGCACGGTCACACATAGGTGTGTAGCAGCCATATAGGCTCTGTGTGCGTATATATATATAATACCACGTATATATATATACACATATATATATATGTATATACGTAGACCCGTGTCCCTCTCTTTGGTCATCGGCGTAAATCGACGGCCGGAGCACGCACACACGCTGCTGTTTCTTAAGGACTTACTATACCCAGGAGGATCATTAGAGCTCCCCGTGACGTCAGTGGCTCGCCGAGTGATTTAATGGCCGGGAGAGAAATAAGAGAGGAAGCGCGAGCCGCTCTCCTCTTTGGCTTTGCGTCGCGCGAGTCCTCTGCAGCGCTCGTTGCGTAACTCTCTCTCTCTCTCTCTCTCTCTTTCTCTTTTTTTTACCCCGCGCTCCGCGTGTATAAAAGCTCCGGATTGTATATACGTAGGAGAGGAAAAAAGGCGTCGAGAGCTCTTAAAGTTAAATAGAAGCGGTGCGGCTGTTTGTTTTTTTCATCTGCTTCTTCTTCTTCTTGGTTCTCTGGTTGCTTTTATATACAGCTACGAGCACTGCTACTGCTGGATTGTAAAAGTGAGATTGGTGGAGGAAGAGGACTAGGAGCTTTACGAGGCAGGTATATGTGTGTAAGCGCGTTGTAGCGCTTTAATAAGGGTGCGCGTGTAAAGCTTTAGCGGACGGGATGATGGTCAGTGCGAAGCCGATAACGAGGGCTTATGAGCCGAGATTATTTTCCGCGCTATGACGGGCCGTTGTGCTGGAAATAACGATTTCGATTATTGCCACATACTTTTATTGATGGCCAGCTGCTCGGAGCTTGCGATGCTTTTTCATCGCCGCGTGTGTCGAGATGAGAAATAAGTCGGTTATATTGCAGCGTTGGATAATAATAATGGACTTTAAAAATATCTCGTGTTATTCGGAGCACGGAGCTTAATTATTATACGCACGGAACTTGCGCGCGATGATTGAATAATACAAGCAATTGCGGTTTCATTCTCTTCGAAACAATGTATTATAACGTATTGGTTCATTTCGGGATAAATGCTTTCCGCTATACGCGCGATCGCAATTATTTATCTTGAAATTAATTTAATCCAAACGAAGCGAAACCCTCTCGCAATTATATCCGAAATATTCAATTTCAAAGACAACGCCTTCGTATAATCGTTGCGTCATCCTTCTTGCAAAGTATGCCGCCCGGCCACCGGAGAGTCTATCTCGTCAAGGAACATTCGCATGTTAATTCGGTCGAAAACTGCGGAGATTCTCGCGCTACAACGCCGCAGCCGCAGCACAGCCAACTGCAAGTGAGTTTGCAGCCGCACAGGCAGATTGAATATTGTCCGTGTGGCTGAGCGCGTATGTATTATATGTATATATAGATTGCAGCCTCCTCGTGCGGCTTTGCCCCCGCACTCCGGCTCAATTATTCAATGTGGCGATATGAAACCGCTTGGCCCCTTTCTGTTTGATCAAGCCTAACGCCAGACGCGCGCGATCTCTATTGCGCAGAGAGGGTCGTGTATGGTTTTTTTGTTGTTGTGAATTAGGGTTTTGAAACTTAGTTTCCTGCAGAGAGGGATGATGCGTGAATGGCTTGGATTCGGAGATTGAACTGAAAAATAGATATTCGCCCGGTCTCTCGCGTCATTATTTCGATTGAGAGAGCAAACGAGCTATTGCATCTTTCGGACAATTTCTTTGTAATCCGGGTGTGTATGTATATATTTAAAAATGAATAACGCCGATCTGCACGGACTATTTATTTCTCTTTCAGAGAAGCGCGAGTGCTTTTATTTTTAGCGCTTTTGCGAAAGGTCCGTATACCTGATGCCTTTTAGGGCTTTTGTTACTTTTGCACGTTCGCCGCGCATCACTTGACAAAGTCGATGATCGGTTTATCGAGGATGAAAAATTTGACGAGAGAGACAGAGGGGATACCTGAGCACGGAAAGCAAAGAGACAGAGAAAGCTCAGTGCAAAGCCAAAATTCGCGGCGCGCGAAGTGTGGTATCGCGTTCCACGGCCTCGATACTTTTACATAGGAATCCTCGGCATGCTTGGCTTTTTGTTTTAACTGAGATTGCAGCTGGTTCGTATTTGTTTTTTTTTTTTAATTTTATTAGCTGGTTTGGCTATTATTCAGTATTTAAGTTGGGCATGGACGTTATGTCGCTAAAAAATATCTTGTCACTAGCCGACCAACGATATACTGAACGATTTCAAGCTCAAGCATTTTCTCGAATAAAAAGTAAGTTCAACAGCAAAACGTATTTATACAAAGGCACAGAGGGACAGCTAGGCGTGTAAAGGGAAGTCGGTATATTGGCAATATAACTCTCGGTCGTGACGTCATCAACATGGACGCCCTGGCCATGCAAGTTGTATTGTCAGCATAGGGAGTAGATCAGTATTTTCTAATTTTTTAATAAAAAATGAAATGACAGCACGTAGATTTTATATATATGATAGCAAATATTATTTACTCCAAGACAGTGATTCTTTTTTACCCCCAAATTGTTAAACACGTCTTTTATTTTGAATTGACATAGAATTGTATAGGTTATAGAGGTAAGTTCACAACAAAGTATTGGTAGCAATAAATAATAAAAATTGATATATAATAATAAAAAGTTTATGTATATTTAAGCAAATTGCAGTGCCATAATAAAAAAGAGGCAGCCATGGAATTTTCTCCAAAAAAAACCAATAGTAGAACATACTGTTGTGTTTATGGCTGTACTGGCAATGCTATAAAAAATCCTACATTACGTTTTCATCGTTTTCCGAAGTCTGGTCAAAGTACTGTAAAATTTGTTACTAAATTTAATAACGAGGAAACAGTCGATAGAAGATGGGCCTGGAAAAAAGTTTTAAAACTAAAGGAAACTGGTTCTAGAAGTCAAGTTTGTTCAATGCATTTTACAAAAAATGATTATTTAATGCCAGGTTTGTATGTCAAATATTACAAATATTACTTTTAATTTGTATAATATTATATTACAATATAAACTTTTTTATTAGATTATCCATCGCAATTTAAGAAATTGAAAAAATCAGCAGTACCGTCATTGAATTTACCAAGTGCACCAGTTACGGAGTCAACACTCAGAAAAATCATTAATGACGAAGACAGAAATGTCCGTTTAATTAACAGATCGCATAAAAAAAAAATTGATAAAAGAAGTGATAATACTGTACCTGTTAAGGCCTCGTCAATTGAAGTGCCGAGTGAAGATACACCAGGAGATATGGCTGTGGAAAACTTACCTGTAGAAGCACCTGTTGAAAATGTACCAGAAGACGTTCCTGCAGAAAATTTACCTGATAAAGATGTACCTAGAGAAAAACCTAAAAATAGTGTAAAAGAAGACAGTGAAATTGGAGTGCAATGTGATGTGTATAAAAAATTTGTTACTACTGAAAAAGACTTAAATATTTTAAGTGGCCTACCAAGTTTTGATCTCTTAAATTTATTTGAAGATATTGTGAAAATTGTGAGTCCGAAAGCTGCTAAGTGCTATTCTAAGTCAAAGCTGTCTATTAAAGATAGAATTATATTGACTTTAACAAAATTAAAGCAAAATAGTAGTTATAGCATGTTATGTGTAATATTTCGTATAAGCAGCGAAGAAAATTGCAGAAAAATTTTTCTTAGGATGATTAGTATTTTAAGTGTAGGTTTGAAATATGCTATTCATTGGTCATCCAAAGAAGAAGTTTTAAAAAATATTCCTACGTGTTTTAATGACTTTCTTAATGTTAGAGCTGTGATAGATGTAATTGAAATTAAAATACAAAGACCAAAAAATTTGTGCTGTCAAATTGCAACGTATTCATCATACAAAAGTGATCATACGATTAGATTCATGACAGCAGTATCACCAGGAGGTCTGATCACATTCATTAGCAAGGCATTCGTAGGAAGAAGCTCTGACAAAGCCATTTTTGATAAAAGTAATTTTATAAAATTATTGGAGTCTGGAGATGGTTTAATGACAGACAAAGGCTTTTTAATCGATGATGCTTGTGAAAAACAGAATGTAAAATTAATAAGACCACCTTTTTTAAAAAATAAAATTCAATTTTCAAAAGAAGAAGCTCTATTGAACGCAAAAATTGCCAAAGCACGAGTACACATAGAGAGATCCAATCAACGATTAAAAATCTTTAAGATTTTAAGTTGTAAAGTACCATCTTATTTAGTGCCCAGGATGGATCAAATATTTTTGATTATTTCAGCTATTGTTAATTTAACGAGTCCTATATTAAAAGATGACAAGTTTAATAAATAATTGTACTCATAATTTTTGTATTTAATAAAATATTTTATTGTTTCAATGTGTGTTGTTTTCATTTTGAATATTTTCTAATTCGTCTAAACAAATGTAATGAAGCATGTTATCACAATAAGATCTTTTGACGGTGGCTAAAATCTTTAATATATAATCTTCATTATACGGTACACGAATAATAACAAATGTAGAATCTGATGATGCATAAATCATGAAATCTGTAGACGATACATTCAAAATAGCCATGCCCATTTGTATTTGAGCATAATATTCATGGTTTTCTGTAAATGTAACGCTCTCTCCAATTATTTTAATATATTTTAAGCTTGATAGTACTTCTGTTATACTTTGTGATTTACCAGCATAAGGACATTTAACCTCTAATAGCAAAGAAGGTTTACCATTTATTAGAATGACACCATCTGGACTGTAGGACATCCATGCATTTGATTTAGAAATAACAGCTCCAGATCTTGTAACAGTTGTATTTGTGAACTTTTCATATTCTGTTATTGCTGCTTGCTCATGTTTGATCCCATGATTCGTGTATTTGCTTTTGAAAGATTTAGGATTAAAATACGATAAAGACTTCTTCTTCCAATCAGGGTTCTTATTTGAACTGTATGTAAATAACTTATATATTCTAGATCCTGTCACACGGTATTGTCGAATTCTCCGCCACTCTGCTTTATTAGTTTCAGATTCAATACACGAAATCAGAATATCCTCTTTATAAAAATTTAATAACTTTTCATAGCAACAATCTTTGAGCGTTGAAACTTTAACTGCAGCTACTTTTTTCATGACGTCAGATTCTTCATTGTAGACTATTGCTTTTATTATATCTAAAGTTTTATCATCTTTGTACTTATTATTGTTAACATCTAAAACTTCGTGTCTTCCAGTGCTAGTAAAATATAGTTATAACTAGTTATATATGTATACATAAATTTATAAATATGAATTGTTCATTGTAGAAATCAGTGTATGTATAATAATTGATTATTTTGTATATAAATCAGTGTAAATAAGCATGACAAATAGATTACTGCTTACATGTGCTTTGTAAGAGCATTTATCGAAGAGTTTAACAATCTTTCTTGCAATTGAGTTATCTGATGAGCCGACAAATCAATTGTATCACAGCCTTTATAAATTTTTTTGTAGCACTCATGTTGTTCGACGGTAGTTGCTTCATATTGTTCTAAAGCCTTCTTTTGTGGTGTTTTCCACGTACATCTCACATCTGTACTTGATAGTAATTCCAATTCACTACATCTGCAATTCAACAAAACAAAGTTTAAGTATTGAGTTGAACAACAAATAATATCACAAATTATTTATATTACCTGTAGCAGTACAATAGCACAGCAACAACATGTTTACATCTTTCACTTTGTCCTGCTTTGCATGAGCAATTAAAGTTAATAATTGAGCCATTTATTCCAATAACTCCATTAATTTCATGAGGTGGTCCTCTTAAATTAGAGGTTTGTAAACAGTATGCCCGTATATTTAAATCAGCTGCAGATTCTAATTTACCACATGTCAAAATGTGTTTTGAGTTAAGCACTCTCTCTCCTTCAATAAAATTTCTGCTTGAGCTTGTACACTCAGCAAATTTAAAAATTTCTTGAAGTGTTACTACCATTGTTTACAGTGACAGGTTATGCTTCAAAAAGAATTTATTCATTATTAATCTGAATACATCAATGTTGCGCAAAAAAAATTTACTTACCTATTTTCTGATGTAATATTAATGTCTGAAAAGAAGGAATTACACTGCAATTCACTTTTTTACCTACAAAATTAAAAATACTGATCTACTCCCTATGCTGACAATACAACTTGCATGGCCAGGGCGTCCATGTTGATGACGTCACGACCGAGAGTTATATTGCCAATAGAGAACACGAAAGAGAAAGCACACATACACAGCCCTAGCGTTGCACGCACAAAGGGGAGGGGGGGGGGTGACCAAGAGACCCCCTGCTGCTGAACAACAACAGCAGTAGCAGCAGCGGCGGCGGCGCTGGAAGTGCTATTGATTTGTAGCACCTGACTATAGGCCGCAAATTAGATTCTCCGGCCAATCGATTGTTGTCGCTCGCGCGCGCGCGAGCGACAACAAATCTATTGTCGAGCGTTGATTGGCCCATTCGCGGGGGCCCGATCGAGCACCAGGCCAATTGAAATTAATAGTCTCTTTCGATGCTGTTTCATCCCTCTCAGACTTTTGTGTCGCGCACCTTCGTTATTCTTCTCTCTTAGCCATTCCTTTACTTTCGCTCGGTTCGCGAGCTTCCGCCTACTTTTCTCTACACCCGATGCTTTGTTTGCCGGTATACTATATACTTATATATAGTGCTGGGGGCAAAAGCTGTAATAAATAATTGCAAGTTCTGAACTAACCTGGGAGCGTAGTTACGTACACCGTTTTTGTTCTGTTATCTTGTACTCTCGTTTGGAATTTTATGCGCGTTTTATGCGAGCTTGCAATAAAGCTCTGACGCTAAATAACTCGAAATTGAGAAAGTTTTAGAATTCGATGAGCGCCATCAGAGATACTTGTAGGAAAACTCATTATTGATTCGTTTAAGCTCATCGTCTGTTCAAGATTAAAGCCTGAGCTTGCACAAAGCTTGCGAAAATATTTTGTTGGTATTTTATATTATGCTAGTATAACAAATCCAATCGCAGAATTTCACAATTTATAATCCAATTTTCGCAACACATAAATATGATCACCATCACCTTATAGCAAAGCGCGCGGGAACAACCCGGTATAATCTCATCAGCGTGAGAAATTAATGAACCAGACGGATATTTCACGGTTCGCGCGCAAGCTCGGCTCGCATAATAAAAGCTCGCGCTTGGCGCAGAGAGAAAAGCGAACCGACACATATACGTCAGCCGAATGCGGAAATATATAGAATAGACAAAGGCTGAAAATACGCGGAGGTAACGAAAGTCGCCAACGAACTATCTTGGACGTTAATTTGATACTTTTGGACAGTTGGTATCCGCAAGCTCAGAGTCAAAAGTTACTTCGTTCTCGTTGCTTATGGCTGATTGATTTATCGCACCGACTTTGGTTCTCTGTACGATTGTATATTCAGGTAGAATAGAACTTGAAAGGCTCGGAAATATCTAATTGCCCTAATTTATGCATTCGGCTTGATAAAGTTACTTTTGTGAACGATATTATGAAACTCACTCTACCGAAAAAAGTGTACATGTTGTACGCCAAGGAGCAACGTATACACGAGAGCAAACTAAACTGCGCGCGTAAAAAATCGATGAAGAGTAATTAGAGAGCTGTCGGGAAACATTAATTATTTGAAACGTGAAAATTAATGAAAAAGTGCATACGTGTCGAGACTCTGGAACCTGATACCATTAGATTGTGTTTTTAGTAACTTTATATATAATTATGCGCCGGTGTTACGTTACATTAAGTCCAGTTGGTTAGTACACAGGTGCCGTGTGTGTGCTCCCCGTACATTCCCATTACGTACCAAATACCCTGCACACACAGCGTGTATGACCTGGTTGCATTCGCTAAGGCTGAACAAGTTTTAATCAACGAAATGCGGAATTGCGGATACATAATGCAGCAGCTTTTTAACGCCGGGTTGATTTTTTGAGGACCGGAGATGGATGGATACTTCGAATGTATACGTTTCTGAAATATCACACGTCTATATGGACGTTTTCCCAACTTGCCAGTTTCGTGGACTTTTTCCAGGTCGGATAAGGTTAACGAAGTCAATCGACTTGAACTAATCGGCTTTCATCGTTTCAATGTGCATTCTCTTTTGTAGTCCGCCACTCATCTCGCGTGAAAGCAAGAAAAACAACAAAACACGCGAATCCGTTTGCAAAATATTTTCGAGGTATTTTCAATGTTGCAAGTCTAATCCCATTTGAATCTACATTACGTGTGCTATTTATATTGAAAGAGTGAATATATATACACACTGCGCAGGATATATAGGAAATCGAGTTGAATTCGAACGAATGGAAGCGATGGATCGTGTAGCCAGAACCAGAATAGTATTCATTACTCGTGGAAGCTCTAAAGTTTGTTCCAAACTGCGTTTCACATAATCCTATTACCTCTCCGCACAATGACTCAGCAACAGATGTGCAATTAGACTTTTCTCGTGCGATCGCTCTTCTGGCGTGTCGTTTAGTACGTAAGACTGATTTTTTTTCTCTTCGACTTTCAATCGACTCACCTATTTTTCTAAGCAACGGAGAAATACTTCTTTCAACGTAGATGACGAAAAAAAAGAACTTTCACATGGCATGGGCGATCCAAATCTTTTGTATAAACATGCAAATCCACAAAAATGTATTCCGAATCCGAGCCATTTGCGAGCGCAATTTTAAACGTTGAATCGCTGAGCCAGTCAATTCTATTACCCAGATAAGACGACCAAGTGCTCCTCCGCGCGTGGAGAAAGTAAATATAGAGGCAAAGGTGGCCTCATCTAGAGTGAAAAAAGCTCTGACGGTTAAAAGCAACTGCGGTGACATTCAAAGTAGCGTATAATTTTCGAGGAAAAGCCTCATCGACGTCGGCATTAGGAGAATATGATAAACAGGAAGACTGCCGAAGGACCTGATGTAGAAAAACTTTTTAACGACAAGGAGGCATTGCGCTAATGACATAGAGGGGGGTGGGGGGGTAAGTGCGCGCATCGACGCGTTGGCGGCAGCAAATGGACGGTGAGAGAGTTTTGCTCACTGTGTAAACCCCTTGAAATTGGCAGCACTTCTTTCTCTCTCTCTTTCTACTTCTTCGTTCTTATGGCGACGATGAAAGCGCGTATATAGAGCGAGTATTACGAGTCTAATTACACACGCTGAAATGGAGATGGCTATATACGTACCTATACGCAAGGGAAGGAAAGAAAATTAGTTGGAGAGAGAAGCGAAGAAAGGAGAAAAGAGAGTGCCGTTGGACTGTATATACGCGGAGCTTTATTATCGTATTATCACCGGGAGGATCTATTGCGATTCTTTCGCGAAAATGCTTTGTATGCTTTACGCGATTGCGCGTACAGTACTTCGTCTGTTTTAGCTGTGAACTTAATTTATTACCTACGATGTAAAATGTAAATTGAGCGGTTTTTTAAATTATGATTGGTATTGTCTGATAATCAAACTCGTTAATGTGAATCCCTATTTTACGCATAACCGTCTTATTAATCGCGCATTATATTGGGATTTATAATTTTACCCGTAGTCCATTACAGACATTTCATTAGTAATGGACGTGCACGTGAAATAAATAGAACGTCGATATTTATGTTCGCGATTCGATAATCCGATTATTCAGCAACACGAATTTAATCGATTTACAATTTCGGTCGCAATGAAACGTAACCAGAATAATCCTCATTGTGATAAAAAGGTTTTATCACTGCAATCAGCCAATCGGTGCAAATCGTATTACATAAGTATACATATACGCGTTATAAAAGATTTCAGATACGTAAAATTAACGATTACCTCAGCCATAAATGTTTGTCACCTGTAAAATAGCGCGCGATTCTTTCTCTCTATAAATTATGATTACCATGTGCAAATGACTAATAACATTGTTTTTTTAAAACAATCAACTTATTTTAGTTAATTTCTTATAAAACACCACAACGTTGAAGGGAGTAGGTCGTTCTGGAAAGCTCGAGGATAAATTGGTTCCTTCCTCACTCTCAAGCATCAAAGCCAGAGTTCGCCTTTCTAAGACACATCCAGCAATTAAGTTCTCTGTATGAAGTTTCGTTTGAAAAGAGAATAAAACAATGAAACGAAATCCTCAAAAAAAACTTGTTTATTTTCAACCCCTCGTGACTTCCAAGGTGAAACGAAATAATATTATCTTATTTGAGTTTCATTTACATCGCCTACCGTTTCGCGCTTGTCGTTTGATCTCTCGAACTTGAACACGATCTCTACATCATTACTTACGTTTCATCCGAGCTTTGCCTTCTACGTCGTGAATGTTCAAAGTGCTCGTACGGCACAAAATGAAAATATATCAAGATCATCAGGGAATCCCGTCGTGGGCAAAGAAATTCGTAATTTTTTCTTTATTGCATTTGTTTGGCTTTATCTAATAATACTATAGCTAAAAGAATTTTAGAAATGGAAAGCGCGAGAGAGCGTCACAAAGGACGTGTGTACTGGCTCTTCCGCAACCTGCTTTTCTTTGCCGGAGAATATTATGAAAGAAGATTACTTGGTTCTGCACCGAGGCACAGCGCTTCTGCTTACTTTTAATAACATTTTTTCACTGTGCTGATGTGGGATTCGCTTTTCGCTCTGTCGAGTAGTCGTTGAGTTTCCCAAGTGAGTTGTATCTTTAATTGATGGTGCAATTTCTATTGGGAATTTTAAATTGAAATAGAAAAAAAGTAACCGAATGGAATATTTTTGTAAAAAGAAATATTTTCGTATCCACAGAAAAGTTAATTATTTTTATTTTGCAGTGAGAATTTATCTAGAAAAAACTACCGGGTGTACGTGACTTGACCAACCACTATTGATACAATTGGATTTCATTTCTCTTGCCTGCATTTTAATGCCGTTGTTGTTCGCTTTTTCATAGAAAACTTAAATATGTCGAAGTAAATAAGCCCGATAACTAATCTATAAACGATTTATATTCTACAGTTTATATTTAGAAAAAGGCAACGATCGACTATGAGAGCTACATATAAATACATCCACCATTAATATCTAAACAGCCAATATAGCCAAGCTTAAAGTATCTCTACCGCAAAATTTTCAAACTAACCTACCTCCTTACACTCCCGCATTTTCCGATATTAGAAAACTTTCTCCCCATTCAACATTCATTACAACGAGCTATACATCGTCGTTCCAACTCCAACATGCTCGAATAAAATCAGCAAGGTAAAACGACGCGGCACCGCGAGATTCACGTGTATTATTGAATTTTCCCATCTAATTCCGACTACCACCCCGTACCGAAGTCCGCAATTTAATTCCCCGACTCGGGTTCTATATACCCCCTTCCCCTTTGCTCTCGCGCAGTCGTCGAAGAAAGCCGAGGCTTCGAGTAAATCAGTTAGACGAGCGAAACTGAGCTGCGGCAGCCGATCCGCGGAGCGTTTATATACATGTGGCCCGCGTATAGCGAAACGAAATTGCTTCTTGAATTTCGGTTCGCGGCACAGCTGCTCCGCGGGGAAAATTACATTTGCGCTCGTAAGAGAGATCGCGCTGCGCTGCTGTCAGTCCTTTGTCACGGAAGTAACGTTTTTCTTTTGTCGATGGTAATTCAATTTTGTAAAGGACGCTTGCTTCCTTTTGTTTTTAAAGTAAAATTTTATAAAACGTTGAAAAGCCAAGTGTACGCTTCAAAAACGCCATATCTTTTATTGAAAACATTGCCTTACCCAAGCTTGCGCACGCGTAACTTATACAAATGCACTTTTGCACTTACAGAGTTCTAAGCAAACAGCAAAGATTCTGTTTACGCGTAAGTTTTTCCATCTCCGCTACGTTTGCCGAACGAAATTCAAGCTCTTTCGTAAAGCGTCATAAAATACCCTAGTCCATCTGTATACTAAATTAGCGCTTCGCAACAATCGCTCGTCTTCTTCTTTCTTCCGACGAGTTTAAAAAGTTGAAACGTCCCGTTCCAGGTTAAGAATTCACCCCTTGCGGAAGGTAAACTCGCGCATAACAAGTTATATATACACTCTCGGCGCAGTACTCGTTCCAGCTAGGTTTCATTTGACAAGAAGTAATAAAACGGCCTCTCGCATAAAGGATGAATAAATTGAAGCGCAACGCAGCGCGCAGGAGAGCGTCCGCTTTTGTTTCGCGCGAACGGCAAAGTAGCAAACTCATTTGAAAAGAAAACTATGCGCGCTCAGGGGCAGACACGCGTGTGGAGAGAAAAACGCGCGAGAGAGAAAGGCTTGTTGCGAGGAAATAACACTCAAATGCGGGGCACGAGTTGAGAGCGCCGAATTACGAGCCGTTACGCCGGTGTATGCGCAAAGTTTTGCTCGTGTCCTCGACGGAGTCTCGAGCTATACCCGTGAGATCTATAATCGTGGTGAAGTGCTTCGATTTGTTTTGTTTGCGGAAAGTGTAGGGATTGTACGATTCTTTCTTTGAGAAGGAGTTGGCGGGGAGAAGTGGACTTTGATAGAGATTAATTTGGACGATAATTGCTAGACTACGGATTTTGAGTGGCTGGAGCTTTGGGTATCGATTTGCAGCTTGAGATGCTCTTTGGTCCTTGAGAACGGATTGTAGTATTGAGAAGAGTATTTTTGTAATCGTTTACTTCGAGTAATTGTATACTGAAGGTTGTTACTTTTGCGATTACACAATGAATAAGATCGGAGGGAATAATTGGACTAGCTGGAACAAAGCTAATCGAATTCAATAAATCCACATTGAATTATCGAACTGATGATTGTAAATTGGGCTGCATGAATATTTACTTAAGCGGTACGCATTTCCATGACGTGTATACCCATGAATCCATGACCCCGTAACCCATATTGTATTCCGTTTGCAATGCGTAGTTATATACGATAACCCAGAGACAACGTGATATTAGCAAGGATATATAGACTTTGATGTGTAATGGCGTGTAATGCCTCGAATGAGGTAAATCAGTACTAATTTACTATGCATTGGATTAGCCAAGCATAACTATCGTAAACTATAGCAACTTGAAGTAATAAAAAGTACCTTTTATACAAATAAACTCCAACCACCTCCTTACCAACCTTCCAGTGTAATAAGACACATGCGTACAGAGCATCAGCATCAACATCCCACAAGAAAGTTGCGACATCCGTACTCACGTAGTCAACCCAGTAAATCGACAGCTCGGGCTTGGCTGCAGTCAAACGGCAATCCATAGATTCATAATAAAAGCCGTTAACGATCTCGGGGCCATTCATACATCCGTACCCAGCTCTCCCGAAGAATTATTCGACTTGCAGACCGTCTCATTCATCGCGCGCTTCGATACTCGGAAATATATAACCGTAAAACTTTACTGCCAGCTTCCTGGCAGCTACGATCGACGAGCTTTTCGATCACTCGATATAGGCTCCCGCGCGAGTGACTCTTTTTTCCCGCGTGCTCTCTCGTTAATTCGCGCGATCGTAATTTAGGACCGGTACGCGCTTCGGAGGCATTAAAAAGGACACGAGAGAGAGAGAGAGAGAGAGAGAGAGAGAGAGAGAGGAAAGTGCCCTTTGAGATTCATTGAGAGTTGAGGGTCGCTTATGTGCGGTGTGTCGGATTTATGTGGACCATAAATGGATCGCGAGAATTGCCTGGGCTATATATGAAATGAATCAAATTGGAGAGAAGAGTCTTTTTTTTGCCGTTGCAGAGAAAAATTTGAAAATAATAAATGCTTTTTTAAATAAGCGAAGAATTTGGAATTGCGCTTAACACAATGGATCAAGTATACCTCTTGCACAGTGTATGTGTATGTGTGTGCAATATGATTGATACGGAGGATATCCTGTGTGACAGTTTTTGCAGAATTCAATATAAGGACCATTTGTCCGACAAATTTATCAATCATTTATACGCTCTGACCTGCGCCAGATATGACGCATACTTGCAAGCGTACCTCTTGAAATTTTCCATGTGGAAATTTCAACAACGTTTTAATATAAAAGATTACACATTTTTTTGCATGTCCTTTGTCTCCGACCTCTCACTGCACTATATAGCTTGGAAAGCGCATTTTTTAATTAGTCCTCTTCCGCAAATAAATGAAAACAGCTCGCAGAGAAGAAAGATTCAAAGCTGCGCGATTTTTTAAAATTACAAGCGCACAGCGAAACTAATGACGAGCTCGACTGCGCACCTCGTAAAGCTCGGCGAAACCGGCTCTCCCGCAAGCGAGGAGCAGTTTTGAAGATGCAATCGCGACGGTAAATCTGAATGAAGAATTGTGTGTCATTGTCCCCGGACTGATTTTTTTTTAAAGGGAACGGATGTCTCTTTAAACCGAGCACAGTTCTGACGACTAATGAAGTGGATTTATGAGAAGGTTTTTACAGCGTATGTTTCGTAGCGAACGGTTTAATGAGCGTAAATGTAATAATATTTCGAAGTTTGGAGTCAAAAGTAGTTCAGATAACGATATTATTACAAGCACTGCATTTAGATGGCATAGTTTAACCCCTTAAATGGAAACTATACAAAATGCACTCAGCGCAAGCCAGAAAATTATTCGGAACTTTTTAAGCGGGGCTAATCCACAGTGTTGCCATTAGACAAGATAATCAACGTAATCTCTGGTATGAAAATTTAATTCGGTGAACCGAAATTATTATAGCTCCAAATGAAACTCTTAATCGCCTTACACAGTAGACCAGACACTCCCCAGACGACACAGTTCGCAGCGTATAAAACGACTCTACTAAAATTCATTCAACCAGAACACCGAGTAGTGCTCAAGCCACTTTATCCCCTGATGCTAAAATCGAAACTTTATTCAACGAATGATTCGAAAGAGATAGTTCGACGGCGCCCGTCATCTCTCTCTCTCTCTCTCACACACTCTCTCTCGCAAAATCCAATCCCGTTCTTGGAATCCCCGTAAATCTGCGCAGGCAGGAGTTGGCCCGCGGCTGCACTTCTCCGAGAGAGGGAGCGAAGTTAATTCAATAACGCTCGCTCGAGAGTTTTCCTCTGATGGCTGTGTGGATATAACGTATGCCACACTATTACGCCCTAAGCGCAACTGCCTTATATTCCTTGGGATTTACGTGTAAGACGCGTAGCTTGAATATATATATATATATATATATATATATATATATATATGTGTGTGTGTGTATCCCTCAGTTCGTTTTTTGCTGTCAGTGTGAGTTTGACGGTTGTGTGTGAGTGTGAGCGTACAGGAAATGTCCTGGCCGTTCGCCATGGGACTTTGTTCCGCACTGAAAAGGGCTTTGCGAGAGGAATGATGGATGGAAAAGTTGCACTGGGAGATTGTTGTTCTATGTAGCATTGTGCGCTGGATGTATAGCAAAAGTTGCGTTTATTTAAAAATTTCACGTCGATGGATTTCCATACCGCCGCGAGGCTCGCCTGATTTTATTATTTCACCTGATTGAAGCGAAGCGGTTGGGAGCTTCGATGTATGTAGTTCGGTTTCATTCTGGCGTTTCGAAAAGTCGCTCGTTGTTGGCTATTTGATTTTAATCGTATGTTGCCATGCCGACGACATCAATTTCTAACAAAGTTATGCGTTTGAATTATTCGAAATGTATGATATAGAAGTTGGAAAATATAACGCAGTGACGAGAGCGCGCAGAGTTGTTGCCCGAGGCAACTGTGAAATCCCTTTTAATCAGGCTACACACATCGCGATGAAACTATATACTACTAATTTCGAGTTTGAATCAACTTATTTTCTATGGAAACGGCCATTAAATTATTAAACAGCGTTGTCTCGGAAATAAAAACAATACGACGATGATCCATCTTGATCACTCTCCTTTAAGAAGCATAAAAATAATTAAAAATTATGAATTCATAAAAGCCGCACGAACCAACGAGCGCTTTTCTCATAAAACCAGTGGCGAGTCCGCGCGCTCGAGTCAACGCGTGACGACGACGAGCCGACCATATCCTCCCCGCTCTGAAATGAAAACCATGTAATTTACTTATTTTCAATCTCGGCTCGGCGGAAATTACGTAAAGTTATTGCGCAAAAGCGTCGCGGCTCATTTTAATTAATTCCGATAAAAGAGCCCCTTTAAAGGTCAGGTCGGCTACAATACTCGAGCCGCAAACACTATAGACACGCGCGCGCGCGGGAAGACTCGACGATAATCTGAGAATCTCGCGGATGGATCTTCGAGTGAGCTCTTCGCCAATTAGGCTCCTCATCGGAATGTAGGAAGCTCGTTTGCTGGACGATCTGCAAACTACCGTTACTGCCTATGCGGGATTGCTTTTCAAACATTTATTCGGGCTGTTATAGAGAATGGCAATTTTACGTCGCAATTTTTAATTATACTCGGTATAATACATCGTGATGGCCGGGAATATTGGAAGTAAAAAAGGATTAATGAAAATTTCATCGCGTTTCCATTTCGGTATAAAAGAGGCTTATGTATTCTTGAATTTCAATTTCGCTTCGTCGTTTTTATTTCGTTCGCGAATACATTTTTCAACCGCGGGATATAGTTGGTCTTTTTATACACCGACTTTTTGAATGAATGAATTACGAGGTCTGGATTAGCATGTTCCGTCACATACAAAAGTTTGAAACTGGGCATTAAACTAGTTTTATATATAATTTAAGCAATATTGAGAAAACACAGTTTATCTTGTAAATATTTAGTGCCCTGTCATCAACAACTGCCTTTGCCAAAGGAAATAAAATTATAATGTCTTTTCATTGTGATTAAACTTTTCATGCCACACACACACACACACACACACTGTGTAATACCGCGTCGGTATGCATGCAAAATGCAATTTTCATGTAAATATATTCTATTTTCGTTGGTTACGAATTTCAAGAAAGTTTTTTCGCGCTTAAATTAAAAACAAAACACCTCTCCTGCAAAGTCCTCATAAATAAAATTTCTGCGGGCTCATAAAACAAAATATCCGTCCACTTCCCCGTCAAGTCCCCCTAAAAAAATGGCCGCGACGCTCAAAAACTAATAAAACTACGAAAAGTCAAGGAACCCGTCGTCGCTATACCCTCTATACGCCCACATTCGAGCCGAATAAAAGCCCGGAAAATCTCGTATTCCCACGTATACGCGACGGCTTCTTCTTCCTTCCAGACCATCCGGCGGGATCGTGTTAGCGCGCGTCGTTTCTTGGAATGCAGCTTCAGAGTCGCGCATAATTCGCTGATGAAAATCGCTGCCGTGCCACAGTCTCGCGTCATCTTACTCTCCGGCGCGTCGTCGGAACTGCTGCTGGCGTTTCCGCGTCGAGATATACCGGACTCGCTGCTGTTCCGGTTGGCGCTGATAGATCATATATACGGGAGAATTCGCAGCGGCGGAGCAATTCCGAGCGTAATGGATCGAGAAATTAGCCCCGGGCTTTCTCTCTCTCTCTCTCTCTCGTTCTATCCCTTCTTGGCCTCTGTCTCGCTTTCTCTCAGCCCTGAGCTTTTCCCGGCTGACTGGAGCCAAGGCTACTGCGAAGTTTTTTTCTCTCGTGGGCGGCCGAGGACTAGACGCGATTTTGTATTTTTTCCGGGATCCGCGGCGGAGCCGACGCTAAAGCCCTTCGTTTGGAATCATCGTAGAGGAAATATTCAGGAAGCGAGGGGAGCCAATTGGTTTTAAGTGCCTGGGAATCCTGGAGGATTTGAGTATACTGGATATACGTCCTTTAGCGGAAAGTCTTTTGCAAAGTTGTCGTATTTGAAGCTTAGTTTTTTTCTTATGTTCATTGCTTCTATCGTCGAAGAATACATTCCAAGTTCTGTGAGATGGATCTGTAATTTGCTCGAGGAAATAACATTTTTTCTTTAAGGAACTTTCTCAGACTCATCTAATCTACTTAAAACTGTGTCAGATTAAAATCTTATCTACTTATTGTTTCGTAGTAACGCTTGTAAATACTGACGAAAATATACGCATTTCCAATATAATCCTATTATACTTGTGGTATACTGAGTTTGCGTTATCTTGCGATTTATTTGATAGAAACGATTTTTGGCTTCAGTAAGTAATAGTCTTATCTATTGCATTATTTGAGATTATTTTGGATAAGTACTTTTTAAAATAACTGACGGAATATAATTTGTTTCTAGAACAATACTAATGAATATCTTTTCTTAGCAACTTGTTTGCTTTGGTCGGATCTTTCGCGTTATTCTATGATTCCTAACTTTCTGGAAATTGAATGAAACAAGATTTCGCTTACAGCTCAGATATCTTTCAACTTCTCTTCACCTTTAATCAATACTTTAGAACCATCCGATTCAGAAAATAAGTTGAAGTCTCAGAAATGGAGAAATGAATATTCCCTTTATTTTATTATCTCTTATTAGGAAACTAATTATGACGACTGCTAATATTATCAATATATGATACATAAGCATTTTAAAAAACAGAGTCAAGAAACTAAAAAATATTTATGACTGTTTTAATAGTTTCCGTTGAATGGAGGAAATGTTCAGATTCAAGAAGGAATTTTGCAGATTATTTTAAGAACTCTCTTTTTCTACAGGTTTATAAGATAAAATGATACGATTTTATTTCCTTAATCTTATTTAATAATACATACACTTACAGTTTGATATTCTTCGCGCGATTATAAAGAGATTAAAGTCTTATATTTTTTACAGACACATTCATTTCTTCATTACTTATATTGAATATTTCATCTGTATAATAGTTTTTATGGCATTAATAAGCAAGTAGTCTTTGCTTTGACGAACTAAACAAACAAATGATATCAAATATGTGCAACACGGTTACAAACTTGCGATGGAAAAAGATTACGCAGATACATATTTAAAACAACGTTATAACTAGTTGGTTGGATATTGCTTTTTAGCGTACATCGATGAAGTTTTTTTTCTCACAACGACTTGGCATATACTCCATCTCGTAAAAGACACAAGGAAACTATTTATTTCTCGATCTTTTCAATTTCAAGCCAACAAGTAATTGTTTTCGAATCGAATAGCTTTCATACGTGGAACATCCTTGAGTATACACAAAAATGGATATGATATATCGAGCTTGCACTCGTCCGCGTGTAAAGTGCACTTTTATCTATGAAAACGATAGCACGACGGTCGATATTCGCCTTTTTGTTTTATCTACTATATCCGAAACTCACTCCATGCCACTTTATCAGATTGGGCTTTTCTTGTAAGTTTAGAAAAAACAAGGTGTCATACATCTTCATTTCGCGGGCGCGCGCTATCGCGATACTACCGAGCTACTGCGCGTACGTGTATGTACACGATTTACATAAAATTGAATTTTATCGGTCACATCGCATTCATTGATTTTTGTGTCAATGAAAATGGAAGCCTGAGTGAAGTTGATGAGGCTATGTTGACATTTTCTTGATGGCAAGATTTCATTGCATATACTTTCTAATACGAAATAGCTGTGCGTACTGAAATTGAACTTGTACACGCATGTCTGGCATAGAGATTTTATTGTTGTAAATAAAGATAAAGACGTATATTTTTTACATTTTGAAGCTTGAAAAGAAATTTGAAGCTGATGCGATTCATAATAATGTACGCAAATATTTATCGCTGTAATAATATAGCGTATCTTTAATCTATTCTTATTGTTAGTTTATCATGATTTGTAAAATCTGTCAATGTTGCGCATCGAATGTTACGATGATACGATAAGTCTTCATTTTATAACCTTAAGAAATTGAAATAAAATATAATTGTTGAACGTGAAAGCAACCACGCTACCATTTGAGTAATATGTATACACTTTTAAAAATTTCTTTACTTGAAAATAAAAAATGTCTCCATACTTTTTTTCGGAGTAAATATTGACACATTTGCAGTCAATAGTCACTCATCGGATAATGATTTTTTTTCACTATAAGTAAAATTTACTCGAAACTGTTAGTGAAAAAATTTACTATCCATAGTGACTGTTGACACAAAAATTGTGAATAGTCACTCCAAAAAAGGTTAGTAAAATTCCGCTCATAATTTTTAAGAGTATAAAATATATACGATTTGATAAACGCTAAAGACTATTGAATTTCAATCGTAGATTTTGAATTTCAATTTTACAGACAATCGTTGACTGTATGGAGCGTGTTACTACTCGCTAGTATGATTCAATTATTGATTAAATGTCCTTCATATATAACAAGCCTTTTGATAGCTAATATAGATGAATTTAGCGCGACACGGGTGCGACTGTCTTTTATATACTGACGTGGATGTCGAGGGAATCACAAGCAGCAACAACGATTTACTGATTAGGACCATCATATAGATAAGCGATTAAAGACTCGAGCTTCCCCCTATCATTTTTTATGTATAATCTACACATATATGAAACACTATACGATCGTACATATTAAAGTATAAGGGCTCTTCGTGTTATGAATATGAATCGATTCCGAAAACGTGTTCGCTCCAAGCATTTGTAGAAATGCGGTTCTATTGCATCACCGCACACGAATCGAAAAAGATGACTGTATCCTTTGTCAGTGACATGAAAGCGAAACATACGAGTAGATTTCTATATACGATTACTCATAATTATATTGGACGATTTCATTTCGAAAATATTCCAATAATATTGAACCTATCCGTTATCAAAGATTATGAGTGGATTAGATAAAATCAGATGCGCGTAGTTTGCAGGATGCCTCGACCTCTTAAAATAATTATACCTAGCCATCTCGCCGTTTCGTCGGGATTAAAATAATTAAGATGCACATTTACATAATGCCTTCTAAGTGTATTAAATTATCGACCACAAAGTATTATGCTACGTAATCGAATTTACAGCCCTACATTACAACCTATAACGTAAAATTTTGTAAATACAACAAAAACAACTAATAGCGAGAAAGGAAATTTCAGTCTCGTAATACACAAAGGACAACAGTATACTTTTATCAATTTTTCACTCGCATTTACACACGCTATACACGGTTAGCGTCACGCTGTTTTCCGAGAATTATTGTACACGCGGTGCATGTTATTGTTCCCTAAATCATGTAGCCGGCGTGTACCATAATTCTCGGGGAGCATAGAACGACAGGACGGGTATGACACGGTTATGGTTCAGCTGAGAAAGGATTTGAAAAGAGAAATAAGAGCTCGCCCGCTTTCGCAAAGTTCATACAGTTGTCAGTGCGTAATTTGCTCGTAAGAAATATCTGATTAAGTAATGATTATTTATGTTGATTTTATGACTCCGCAGAGCTGAATCCGTATAAATATTTAGAACTCGTACATAATAATTAACTGTGTACGCTTAATAATGTTCATTATAATTAACGATATTGTTTTCATCTCTGGAGCTGTCGAGCTGATGATAATAATCTGCTATTGTAATTTTAAATACTTCGTATGCAAAATTTAAAATAAATTTCAAAACTACATTCTGATTTTAGTGAAGTTCCAGTTTGTTCAAAGTTAGAGTTAAAAATGCAGAACGTATATTATATACGTGAAATTTTAAGCGAAAACTCGACAGCCCAAAATAAATGTTCGCCCTTAAGCATTCACTTCCCTCCTAAAGTCCAACTGAAATAAATTACAAATTTCAAAGTAGAAATACACAGAAAAAGTTTCCAACGGAATAATAATAAACGTAAATTCAAGTCAAATTGTCGAAAAATATTTTACCCACGTAGAGAGCGGAATATAGCAACACATCCCCTACTTAAACTCACAAGAAAGTAACCTTTTCGCCAAACTTAACATGCGTACCCCCATAAAATTTAACGCCTTCATATACCCCAAGAAGCTCGCGACCTGTTCGTCGCAGCATTTTCCCGAGCTCTCTAAAACTGGCTTGCGCAGGCCTTTCAGAAAAGCTCTCGCAGGGGTAGCAGCAGCAGCAGCTCTATGCACCTGGATATTGATTATCGCGAGCCGCGGCCGAGTTTCAGTGACGCTCCCGCCACGTCGCACGCACCTGGCGCTGGAGGAGGATACTCGGAATCCTTCTGTCCCGGAGAAGGGAGAGAGTGTCAGAGAGAGAGGGAAAGCCCCTGGATTTACCCTGCGTGTGGCCCCCAGGCGAGGATTCGACCCGCGCGGCCTCTGTTCTATCCTCGTGAAATTTACTGCACGAGCGAGGATTGATAAGATGTGCGCGAGCGATTGCGTCTCTTTTTTTTCTGTATTATGTAAAGGGGGAGAGTGAATTCCGGATTACGCGAGGCTCGTCAGAGGGATTGGTCTTTTTTCAGCTCTTTGGCGGAGGACGAGTTTGGGAAGAGGCTATACGGGGAGTCTTGTTGGCTAAACGAGTAAATGAAAAAGGACGTCTGCGATACCGGCGCTAGATCAGTTTCATTGGATTTTCTTTTGTGAAAATTTTATGAAACTATATAGGCTTTATTAGAATAGTTCGATATTGCACGCATAGGAGGTCGTATTTTTAAAATGCGACTGGTGTATTATCATGGCTAAAATATTTGTAGAATTTAATAAAAATTAAACCACGCTTTTGACGAAGCGTACGAAATTTTGAAAGAAACACACATCAAAGAACTTTCGTTAAAGAAACTTTTCTATAATAAAACAAAGCTCGGCGTATTATTTTAGCAAACAAAATATAGCTCTCGAAAATTAAAATCTCTCCTCTTCGAAAATTCATATACCAGAGTATTATATAACTTATGATTTAATCTCTCATTACGAATAGCATCGCTCTCTTATTTTAGTGATTAATACCGCTGGCTCACGCTCTATTATGAAAAAGCTCAATCCTGATCCCCAAGAATTAAACACTATACTTCGGCCGCTGCCGCCTTCCTCCCTCTGACCCGAATTCAACTGAAATTCCCCTCTCGGTTGACGAAAAAAACTTTTATTCTCCCGCACGCAAAGTGGACAATAGCTATTATACGTCCTCACCTCTTCTCTCGCTCTCTATCGACTGCTATAACGTCCGCTAAATTTTTCGCAAGCTCTACGCTTTTTCGTTAAGCAGACAGCTGCCGGTGCTCAGAGGATCGCCCGTAAAAAAGCAAATAACTCCTGCGCGCAAGAAGAAGAAGAAGAACTCGCGGCAATAAGTCGCGTTACAAATGTGCCTCAGCCCCTCCCACCTTCGATATATCGTTCTCTCGCGCCGGAAGAAGTCCGCAAGTTTCGCTACACCCACTCGTATAGTTTTTTCTCGGGCTCTCTCTCTCTCTCTTTCTCTCGTCCCCTTCGGGTCAGAAGAAAAAAGAAGGAAAGAGATGCACGCTTAATTACGAACGCTCCAGGGATACTTCGTAACTCAATCACCCCGTCGATCTGGCGCGATTTCTCCGGGAAAGGCGGAAAATAAGTTGAGCGAAAGGGATTTAAAGGAGAGCGCGCGTGCCTTGCACCGCGTAGTCGAGCTTCGCGGTTCGTTGTTTCGCGCTCAAGATGGAGATTTGAATTTTTATCAGACGTGACGAGCGCCGTAGCTAAGAGAGGAGGTATATAAAGATCTACGATGCTGCTGAAGTGAGTAGAAATAATGAGCGGCGATTAATTCGACTGCGCGGTGTTTTTTACGCGGTAATGTGGAACGGAAACGCAAGGATTCAATCAGCGATTTGTCAACACCACGCTGGAATCTGTAACAATCGTGAATAGCTACATAAATAAACAAACCAAACGTTACGACATCGTTCATGAAACCGGTTTTAAGAAAAACAAAAATATTTATCCCCTGTTTCCTGCTATTCATTTTCGTCGAGCTATTGGCTTCAACAGCGGTGGAATCGTTGAAGCATAATTGCTTCAGAATGAAGATTCATAAAATTACCATTAATCGTAGGAAATAATGCGGCTGGTATATATAGGGATTATAGCAGCAGTTTGACTCGCATACCGAGATATCGTAATTGCATTTTGAAATTACTTCCGGTAATCGTCGGACGGTCGCTTAACGCCTGTCCCAATGGCGCCCCCTGTCCTTGCTGGCTTTTATTGAGCATAGCGAAATTGTTCGCATCATCGATGCCGCTGCTGACTGCGTCCTTTTTTTTAATTCTTTTCGCGGTTAAACCCCCTTTATTCTCTTTTTCTCTCCGCACTCTAGCGAATCCCAATTATACTTCCTATACTTTCGTTCATACTCTAAGAAGCGGATAAGCGTTCAACTTGGCGAAAAAAATGATCGAGAAACGTCTCGGGATTGATTAGTGCGGTTGACGTATTAATTCTCCCCGAGGACTGCTTAAATGAGGGCAGCGCCTCCTTGCCCGAGTAGCCGTTGCTGTATGTATACTCGTATCTCGCGCGAGCGCACACTTTATGCACATGCCTCGAGCGTTTGCATGCGCGCCACACGCCGGGATAGCATTTCGGAGCTCCGTTGTATTTGTTATCTCTGACGAAGTGGACCGCCTTTTGCATACTAAATTAGGCCGGATGTATATACGGACGGCCGAACTGACCGTCGCCGTCAATTTCTGCCGCAGCAGTGCGTGTTGCTGCAGGAAAAGCGACGCGCCTCCTGCACGAAGCAATGCAGACGAGTCGATAGTGTGCCCGACGTCGTCCTGCTGCTATAGTGTCGCCTGCCCTACTGATAGCCCGTATTTATCCTTGACGCATTTGCGCGTGATTCGAGGTTTATGCGACTGCTGCAGTGTTATTTATTTTGTATTTTTGAAAGTCAATGCAGGTTTCACGATTTGTGGAAAAAATTGATGTACAAAGTGTGGCATCAATGAGAAACGTCATGCAAATACTTATTGGAAATGTTGATCCGGTATTACGGATACTTGGATTCTACGCAATAAAAAACAATCGATATAAGGGTTTGAAATAATACATTGGGAAATTTATTTATAAAATACATTTTGAGAAGCGAAAAATTAGTAAAAAAACTTGATAGTATTTAAAACATGACAAAGGTAAAAACATTTCAGCTCAATAAGAACTTTACGTTTCTAATAATGTCAGACTAGGTCAGTAAGGCTAAACGTTTTTTGCCCGTAAGTATTCATATCACGTACCCCACATGAATTACTATGAAAATCAAATAACGAGATTCCCCTTCTAAATGACGTCGCATTAAGCTGGCAGTAAAAATGCATCCTTCTCTTTCTCGGAAACTGCATTTTTGCTATTATACTAAATTTAGTTACTTATTCAAAACAAGAATAAGACAATTTTTATGCGCATACAATTAACAGAAAGGCAGACATAATTTTAAAGCTGATTGTATATGTCATAAAAAACAAACAAATAGAAAGTTTTCAGTATACAATGATTGAAAACTAGGCAGGCCTTCATTCTCACAAAGCATTCACAAATAAAAGAAGCTTACAATCCGAGTTCGATGTTACTACTGAAATCGTGTTCTCGAGGATCGTTCCCTTGCCTGCTCGAGAAAAAACTTTTTCGCTCTACGTGAATGGGATAAGAAAGAAAATTGTTAAGTAATTCCGTATCACGTGAATTTCGCCCCTCGTTGGCTTCGTAATCCTGTTCTGAATAATAGATCGCCGAAGAGTAGGAGAGGAAACGTATAGCTCTAGAGATAGCTCGAGAAGCAGCTGCAAGTTACTTGCGGCTGCTTCGAGCGGATCCATATCTACTGGTACAGACTCGTTCTCTTATTGATACATCAAGCGACACAGCGAGCTTGGCAATGATAATAATCGAGATGCTTCCGTTTATCCGCGGAGAATTGATATTGCGTCTATATAAGAAGAAGAAATCCGCTACCACCGAATAGTTCTTAGTAAAGTTTTGGAGTCCCCACCCGTTTTAATTTTCCGACTCTCTAGTCTTCGACTAGCGACGATAGGTGGCGCATAGCCACTTTCCCATCTTCCTCATAACTATCTGCGTGCATCCTGATACAATAAAGGTGGGCCGCAAGTGTACCAAAAATAACTCGTTGGACTGCTTGGGCCGCTCGATCTATAACTGCCGGAATCGTATTTAGATTCTAAAATACTTAAAGATAGTGATATAGATGATTGCGAATACATTTTTTAAACTTCTATTATTGCTTTTAGTAATTCAGGAAATTTTACCACTATTTTATGTAGAATAAAGTACATAAGCTGAAATACGAAAATTTGAAATCTGTAATTTACATACCCCCAAATTCCAACGTTGCTTCGAGCATTTCTTCCGCGTTTATGGAGGTTTTAATATCAGAATGTTTTCACTGTACTTCTTAACGTTAATACTGATGAGGCTACTAATACGGCTCGTTGCATTTCTAAAAATAATTTTCTATATTCGAAGATCGCTATTATAGCTAACGCTGTTGACACTGCGACATTGGTCGAGAAGGAGAGAGATGGGCTTACCTCAACGCTTTATTCTTAGATGTCTGGCGCGGATGTCGACGCGGCGATTTTTATTTTTTCAAACATAAACTAAAACAATATTGGACACTTCTTTACTCTATTAATCTTGCTGTTGGACTGCATTACACAAGTAGTCAACAACGAAGCAGGTTAGTGTCATTTGATTATATATTTAGCGAACCCACGAAAGAGCTTTCAGGCGTTAGTTCAGTGCATAAATTTTAGTGCTTGCGTAAGACGCAGTTCTTAAAGGTATGTTTATAGATTCCGGAGATTAAAAATTAACGAGGCTAATTTTCTTGCTGATGTTTGTTTTGAATGTTCCTCATGCGGAACTCTGTTGATTGCATTGTATCTATATTTTGAGACGTGATTAACGCCTTCGCTAAATTCTAACTTTAGAATCGCGTTAGAATTGCATTCCTCATCTTCTACCGTTCGAATGCCTGAATTAAAATAGTTTATGAAAGCACAAGAATACTCGATTCATCGATAGTGTATAGATACAATGATAGATGAAATAACATATTGTAATTACAAATTATGGATAGCAACAGGGATTATATAAATCACGAGTAAGATGTTCGCAAAAGTACGAAAAATACAAATAAAAATATTTTATCCAACTCAAGATAATCTGATTAATTAAGCAAGCAATCAGTCAGCATTGGAATTCGATTTCAATTGGGAGATTGAATGAACGAAAAAAAAAATTCTCTGAGAGGACCCACATTCTTTCTAGATAAATCAAAACTACAATCTCGCTGTATACTCGAGCTCGAAAACTCGGTCACGTTTTTTCACTCTGTATCTACCGCTGAAGATCGTTATCTCGACATTTTATTTTCGTAACGCTATAGTGAGACCCCCTGACCACTTGCCGCGGCACGCGTTTCTCTAGACTGTCTACACCGAGCTCTGAAGGTCGTATCTACACCTATCTATACTCTAGGGCATGTATATAAAACTTCTCCAGTGGTGCAGACTGCGAGAGAACCGGTCGGTAGGTGTGCCGTTGTTGCCGTCGCGATATAATATAGGTAGTGTCACCTATACGATTGATCACCGTGTGTGTCATAATCAACGCGACTAGGTGGACCGCACGCACGAGCGAGCGAATATAAGTGTACACTTGGATAGTGGGCTCGATTTTTCTGACGCTGGATATTTCGGTGCTCCGGTATGCGATAGAGTTAACGAACTGTGTAGCGACGCTAGCGTTTGGAGATACGAGAGATAACGAGACATTCTTAAAGGGGCTCGCTGAAAGATAAGCTTGACCAAAAAATATCGGTTTTTTCGGTGGGATGGTCTGCCAGTAATGACGTAAATTGATAATGTACTAAGTTCGCTTCACTTATATTTGCGATTTCGAGGGAACGAGGTTTTCTAGCTCGAATTATACCGTTGTAAGTAATTACTTTTACTACTACTATTATTATTTTATTTGAAAATGAATTATTTATTTTAATCATGAGTGTTTAATCGCGCATCGCTATCAATTGCTAGTTAGGGTTTTGTTAGATATTTAAGAAATCACAGTTTGATTTATTCAAGTAATAAGTGCGCTTTAATGGCCCAATTTTTTCCATCGGATTATTTGATTTAAAAGCAATTTATCAGCCGCACAATGGAATCTTCGAAATACATTGAACAAATGAAGCACACCAGTAAGTGTGCGCTGTGTGCGACGGATAACACGCAAGGAAAACAAAACAAATATCCCCTCTTTTCTCGCGTTTGGTAACGTTATAAAAAGATGAAATGTGTGTGCCCGATAGTTAGTGTCCGTCTCTGGAGTGACACGAAAAGCATTGTGGACTAAAAGAGGTTAACAAAAAACTCACGCACTCTACCTCAGAGCGGTAAATAATGTTTTCTATTTCGATAGTAATTACGCGTTTCTATTATATTGTACAAAGGTATAACAGTAGTTATACTCATTGTTTAGCAGTACTTATTATCGATTCTTTGAGTTCCCTCGTATTGTAAAAAAAGAAAACTTATTTACGGTATATATAGATTTTATGAATTTTTCACCGCGTGAAATCTTCCGTCTGTGATTTTCTTAAAGTTAACTTGATCTGGAAACATTTTCTTTTGATAAATTCAATTTATTAAAGTCTATTTTCTTCGCAGGAAAACATGAGAGCTGTCGTTGCTCTTAGCACGTTTGCGCTCCTCTTTCTCGGAGTTTACGCAGACTCAGAATGGTGGAAATCTATGTCTCTTTACCAGATTTATCCAAGAAGTTTTAAGGACAGTGATGGCGACGGGATTGGGGATCTTAAAGGTGAGTTTCCCGCAAAATTTTCTTTCACGGCAGCGTGAAGAGATGTTTTTAGGATATTTTTTTCGATAGATTTTAATACACGTGGAAGTGAAGTTTATTAGATTTTTAAATTCGTATGTTTATTAGATTTTTAAAAGCGTATGTTATAAATTAAGCAAAAATTTAACGTGTTTTCAAGACTTAAGGTTCATTAATTTTCCATATCAGTGCTATAATAATAATAATCCCGGGTTTATTTCATGTTTTTGAATAATAGCCATGATTTATTTATTCAAGATATACACGAATTTATGTTTGCATAAAGAGCAACTGAAAATTACAGTACAATTTTCTGATAATTAGCTAACAAAATAAATTTTTTCGTTAAGTAGAATATTAGATTTATAGTTGAATCTGTGCTGTCGAGAAATTATATATCCAGAGTATTTTAAAATCCATTGTGTGCAATAGCTAAGTTCACATGCATAATTCACATAAGAGTTAAGAAACTTCACAATACGCGATGTTTAAGCTTATTATAATATTATTATTCTCTTATAAACGACAATTTAACGACGGCTCGCTTAAGCTACTTATAACAAGCAACTTTTCAACTGAATCTATAATGACATTAAAAAATCGTTAGAGACTTCGTCTTCACTTATCCAAAAGAAAACAATCAATATGAATATACGCAATCAAGCCGCAGTCATTGCAAATTACGCCTATATTATTAAAGTCCAATCTGCCTAAAAGCCACTCCTAAATAAAAAACCTCCATAGAGCTTTTTTTCCTCTCAATCTCTTGCGAAGCTGACGCGAATCCCGCGGTGCGGTGATGGAAATTTTATCGCGAGTGCGAAACTTCAAATCGGTCTCTTGGGACTTCCTATAGCAGCAGCTCCCCCCCCCCTCTCACACCCAGAAGATTGACGGGCGGTGATAGTCGCCCGCGAGATTGAGCCTCGGCGTCGCGGACTAATCGAGTAGCCGCAGCACAGCGGAGTTCGGTGAATATGTCAGTGCACGACGACGATGTCAGTCGCTTTTCGAAGCGCGTGATCGTGGAAATGCGAAAATGACATTATAGTATATAGCCACGTCCAGATCCAACCTTCAATTTTGCCTCATTACGGCAATTAAAAGTCAATAGCAGCAGCTGCTGGCTTGAATCTCCGGGGGCGATTTTCGATGCATTTAACATTTGCTGACGTCGGGAGTAGAATGCGCGTGTTTTTAAAGCGGATGCCTGAGCAAAATGCGTGAGATTATTTTGAACGGCCGTTAATAGGGAATTCGGGATGATTTAAGCAGTTATCGACTTCGATTTTGAACGGTGATTTGTTGAACATAACGAAAATGAAACAGGAAAAGATTATACGATATTCCGTTGAATCGCCTCCTCTTCAAAAGGAATTTTAAGTAATCAATAATGCTTTTTATCGCATTTGGAGATATACATCAGACATTTATCAATGAAAAATGCACGTATGCCATTGATTTATTTTAAGTTAATGTTCATAATTATTTTTATTCGGCTGTCGTAAATTATTTAATTGCTTAATACAACTCTTAATGTACATTCAAATAATAATATATGTAAATTACAAATATGTATATATTGCCAACGTTTCAGCTTCGAACGTAACACCACATGAATTATGCATTCTTTATCGATTACAGTGGCTTTTCATAATGCAAATTTACCAATATTAAACAATTGTATATATGTTAGACAATATTATACTTGACCTGCATGTGGCTTATACTTTCAAACCAGGATTTTAAAACTTCGATAAACATTCTAATCTTGAAGACAATAAAATGTTTTTTATTTCGGTCCGCACATATATCGATCCAAAAAAACGTCGTTTTATTACCAATGCAACCTGTTAATTTTTCGCTCGTCCAATAAAAATTAAATCGCTCGTCCAATAAAAATTAAATCGATCCTTTCGTTAAAATAATAATCAAAACCCACTTTGTCGCTCTATTTTCGTATCTCAACAACCCCACAGAAATAAAAAAAAAAGTTTAACAAAAATCGTCCCTTCGTTCAATGCGTCATACAGCGCATCTATACCGCGCGCGAAGTTTGCGCACGCGTATACGTCTATATATCCGCGTACGTCTGCTATTACCGGTACGAAAATAGACGGGAAGACAATGGCGTATGCGCGGGTGCTCCCTATATCTGCTTTTGCATATGGCAACGACACTGGATATACGCAAACACACATTTGCGGTGTGTCTTGTATAATTTTTCTCGTGAGCCACTATAGTTTAATGAAAAATACTAATGAAAGCTTAATTTTCGAATTTCCAATCGATAATCGAAATTAAATGCACTTAACACCTCGCACTATAGCTTGAAACTCTCTCGCAACGCATAGAGCATCATCTGCCCGTAGAGCAGCAGGTAATCCTCTCGCGGCTCGACTGAGCGGAGGAAATCCGATGACCTGAAAGCTGCTATTGTTTATTCGCTACGGCGGTAATGTTTTCGCCGTAAACTACTCCCTCGCGCTTTAATCGTCGGAGTGTGCGCATGCGGGTATATGCACACACACACACACACACACACACACACACACACATACACAAGTCAGTGTCGCGAAGTTGACAAATATTTCGAGCGCCAGCCGATACGAAAATAATTGCTCGCGTGCGTCGAGGATTCGAGGAAAAGAAAGAATCGAGAAAGGGGGATGAAAAAAAGGTGACTCGAAAAACGAGGCAGCGGTGGCCTGAATAATTGAACGATCTGTCGACGCGGGGATGTTGACGAATCGACGATGCTCGAATGCCTCGCGAGCGCAAAACGAAGATAATGTTGTGGCTTGCGGGGGTGGTCCCTTGAATGCGTGTTTTTGACGTCTGTGTTCGAAGCCAAGCCTACGAGAGTTGTAGACGAGAGTCGTTGTAATTTTTTTTCGAGGGTGTGGGTGAACGTTTATGTAAAGACCTCCTGTACTCGATGACTGGAGAACTGAATATTTTACGACGTTCTTTTAGTGGCACGTTATTTAGAAAAGTTGGAAATGGCATTAAAAAGATTTGTGGCCTTGTTTTTGATCGGCGCTCATGATTACCTTTACTGTACGCAGTGGTAGACTTGTCATACCCATCCTTTATCTACTTGATACGGAATATCGCCTATTCCTTTCGTATCATAAAAATCACTCGTAAATGTAAGTGACACGTACACACGCGACGATACATCATCTCAAACCTGATTGATTAAATTCCAGGAATTCAAAGCAAACTCCAGCACCTGGTCGACTCTAAGTTTAATGCATTCTGGCTCTCTCCGGTCTACCCGAGTCCCATGGTGGACTTTGGCTACGACATTTCTGATTTCGTGAGTATCGACCCGGTTTACGGTGACATGAAAGATTTCGAGAAGCTGGTTGAAGAAGCGCACAATTTATCGCTCAAAGTGATCATGGATTTCGTGCCTAACCACAGTTCAGATAAGCACGCGTGGTTCGAGAAGAGCGTAAAGAAAATCGAACCCTACACAAACTACTTCATATGGCACGAGGGCAAAGTTGTCGATGGAGTCCGCAAACCACCAAACAATTGGGTGATTATCGTTGATGGATTAATTCTTTACTGAGTTTTTACGGCGAAGATTTTTTCAATCTTTAATCGTGTTTTGTTTCACCTCATAGGTCAGTGTATTCCGTGGATCTGCCTGGACTTGGAATGAAGAACGACAGGCTTACTATTTCCATCAGTTTGCTCCGGAACAGCCGGATCTCAATTATCGTAACCCGGATGTTGTTAAGGAGATGAAGGTGAGATGCGATATTTGTTAGAAAAGCTTTATAGATTTCAGAAATATACACCTATATACCCTGACATAAAAATTCTCAACAGAACGTCCTAAGATTCTGGATGGAACGGGGCGTCGACGGTTTCCGCATGGATGCAGTGCCTCACCTAGTGGAAGTGGAGGATCTTCGTGACGAACCACTGACTGGCTGGACCAACGACCCAAATGACTACGGTTACACCCACCACATCTACACCAACAGTTTACACGAGACTTACGAGATGGTTCGCGAGTGGCGCGAAGTAGTCGACGAGTACAAAGATCGTGTCATGATGATCGAAGCTTACGCCGATACTGAGAAGACCATGAAGTACTACGAGTACGGTGCGCACTTCCCGTTTAATTTCGCTTTCATCACTTCCGCTGACAAGGCCAGCAGTGCCGGCACAATCAAGAACCTCGTTGACTCTTGGATGAGTAACTCGCCTCCCAAAAGTGTACCCAACTGGGTGGTGAGTATAAAATAGTCATTCTCCCGTGATTGCGTCGGTAGGAAACCAAGCAATTAGTCCGGGCATCGGAAAAAGTTTATAATCGAAACGTCGAGGCGCGTCTCTTTTTGTGAGGGAAAACTTTTCCGGCTTTGTTTGCATGGAACGTTTTAGTACTCCTATTTACAGACTTGTTCTAAAGAGCTTTTGAATTTTCAATCATTATAAAGTTTCTATACGGTAAATGGATTCTGTCAAACGAAATAGATCGTTTTAAAGCTATAGAAAAATTTGAAACAATTATCTTCAAATGAAACTCGCTCTCCTACGCGTAACACAATCACAGCATAAATCAAGGGCTTTCTGATCCTCAGGCAGGCAATCACGACAAACCACGACTGGCTACTCGCTTCGGCGCTGACTTAGCTGCAGCCATGACGACCATCGTACAGCTGTTGCCGGGAGTAGCGGTCACCTACTACGGCGACGAGATCGGTATGGAAGACACCTGGTTGTCCTGGGAGGAGACACAGGATCCCCAGGGCTGCAACGCCGGAAAATCCGGTTACGAGAAGGCGTCACGTGATCCTGCCAGGACACCCTTCCAGTGGGATGCTACCACCTCAGCTGGTGAGACAACATCCTATGGCTTTGACCATGTTAATGAGATAAACGCACCGACGTGTTTATACAAGGCGATTGAGGTGTTTGCTTTGCGGGGAGATTTGGAACGATGTAGAGGGTCAGTTGACTGCTTTGGTAGTTTTGCCACGGGAAGATTCTCACTTTGAGCGCGAATAGTACATTAAAATTATAGTCTGCGAAAAAATGGTTTCCCAATGCGTGCGATATTGTTTGCTTGAGAACGATAAGAGGGAATTTGAATTTTTAGGATTTTCTACCAATCCCAAAACGTGGCTGCGCGTCAACAATAACTACGAGAAAGTCAACCTTGTTGCTCAAAAGGCTGCGGACAAGTCGAACTACAAGTCCTTCTTAAAAATCACGGATCTAAGAGGATGGCCAGCAGTGAAGAAGGGATCTCTGACCACGAAATTGCTGAATGATCAAGTTTTCGCTTTCGCGAGGTAATTTTAATCGTTCGACTTTTGAATAGTATCAACTATTTTCAACCGCTAGAACAAGTAAAAAAAATGAATATAAAGTGCTTCTCCGGCATAAAACATCTGTCATATAAATAAGGATTTCATTTTACGACGCGGCCTCGTAATTTCAGGCAGCTTGAAGGTGCGAGGTCGGTTTACGTGGTGGTAAACTTCGCGTATCACCCGGTGACTGTAAATTTGCAAGCTTTCGAGAATGCCCCATCCGAGCTGCAATTCTACCACACTACATCTGATGTCAACCTTCGAGTCGGGTGAGTATACCCTTTTTTTATTATGCGATAAACTTCCTCGCTTCTTTTACTTATTCACAGCGCGAGAAACTCGAGAGGAAAAATCATCCAACTCGAAGTTCGCACAAGTGCCCATTCGCTCCTTAAAATAGAGATGAAAAATAAAAAACACTCCACAATTTCCATGAAAATGAAAAGCCAAGGATCCTCGAAGAATCTCGTTAGACCGCCAGCAATCACAGCGAGAATCAAGAGCTCCAGAGCTGATGCCCCACTCACGGCTAATCAGCATAAGCGCTTCTTATCCGGCGCTATCGCGTTATTCGCGCTTCGTTCAGTTCTGCGAGCGAGGGAGCGCCTATCGGCCTGCTAATACGCACGACCCGCTGCAATCGGACTTTATACATGACGCAAATTACGTAATGGCAAGAGATAGAGAAACAAGCCCGGCTGTGTGTTGAAGGGCTCAGTCGGTCACGAGGAATCGCGCCGAGCAAAGACTCGCTTAATGCACTCGGATTATTATTGACGCACACGTGCATATATACATGGTATATTCGCCGGCGTAGCTCGGAGTTGCGACCCTCGTTCTGTCAAGTTTAATCGAATTCGTGATTCAGACGAGCTGCTCTATATGACGCGAAGCTTATGCTCTGCAGCCGTGCGTCGTCTCTATAGATATGGCTGTTATTGCTTCGAAAATAAACGAGAAAATTTCGATTTCACAAAGTTTTATCTTTTGTCCGCTCGTTTTTATATATCATGAAAATATCTGTATACATGTATGTTCAATTCATTCAAAGTTATTAATTATTGATTTCAGGGTAAAGGGCGACTTTGCGGACGTCTCCATTCCAGCGCGCAGTGCCTCAATTTTCGTCAGCCCCGCCTAGACCAATCGGCGCTAAAAGCCACGCTCTCCCGCTTGAATCATCGTCGTATTCGGCCACCTGTGCAACCGCCGACTGCGAAACGACATACATTCGGCTGTCATCAGTCGAGGATAATCGTAGATCGCCGAACCTCAAATTTCGATTCGACTGCACTTCCATCTATAGACCTATATTTCGCCGCATATAACGAATTCGGTGAATTTCGAATGTGACGCGTGATTTGCCATCGTATATTGTTCGAATGCTGCATTAAGAATCCACGTAGACGGGAAGCGATTGGCGATTTTCAATTTTAATCTCACTAGACCGTCGGCTTTCTTTACAACTTTTCTTGTTGTAATACTTAAAGATCAATCATCCGAGCTTGAAACTTCCGATCCCCGAAGATTGCATACAATCGACTATATATATATTTATATATCATATATAACGACGCAACGCACTTCAAGATATTACACCGGCAGCTTTTTACGGCGGCGAGGCGACCTCGATCTCAGATTTTCCACTGACAACTTCTGCAGAGAAAGTGCGACGCCAAGTCGCTGATGTACGCTAGAGAAAAGAGAAGGCAAAGGTATACACAACGGGCCGCAAATCTGATCAAAAGCAGATTTACGCGCGGGTATACTACTGTCGAGAGAAACGAGATCGAGGAAGGGGAGTATGGCTGGCAAGCTCTTAACTCTAATTAAAACACG
Source organism: Muscidifurax raptorellus (assembly GCA_020010945.3). Lineage (NCBI taxonomy): Eukaryota > Metazoa > Arthropoda > Insecta > Hymenoptera > Pteromalidae > Muscidifurax > Muscidifurax raptorellus. The sequence continues at coordinate 4,883,850 of CM052078.1, read as the reverse complement.
CCAATGATAAGTAGTGGATACTCGGGGCTCTTCGCTTTCTACCTTATATTGCTAATTAGTTGATTAAGAGAAGGATATTGCTTGTGTCGTTTTATTGTCAGTCGGCACGATTCGCTCATTCGCGTCTTATAGCTTGAATGCGCGACTGCTGTGTAAATCGTCGAGGCAAACGATACGGATTCTGGGTAATCCAAAATAGTGATTACTTTTTGTAAATTAGACGAGTTCGATGAAGCTAAATTTATCTTTTGTAAACAAACTTTTCCACCTGTACAATTTTATTCCGCTATGTTATTAAAAAAAAGTTTCATAAAATCTCTTTTATTAATCCTTAATCTTTTTTTAGTGTATACCTGCTAAAGAATAAGCAATACGATTACAGAAAACTGCAAATGTATTCGCCGTAACGAACAATCGATACGAAATGGTGCAATGGCATAGCTATGCGGTGGATAAGTTTATTCCGTCAAAATTTATTTGTTTCGAAAGCAGACCGACAATTACGGGGGCTACACAGCATTTAATCGGGACGAGCGGGTTAATTTAATTGGAAAAGAAGTTCTAGCGCGCTAAGTGGGAATTCCGGCTAAATGAGGTACACGCGCGCTAACTCACACCCGAGGCGAGACTTTAAAATTTCTTGCCGCGAGCAAGCCACGACGTGCTAAACTCCAGGAAAGAAATGCTGGGCGACGACTTAACGAGTTTCTTCGCCGAGACGGCGCGAGCGTCGAGTTTGTTAACTCATGGCCGCCGGTGATCTCTGCAGTCGAATAATGACGCGAGTCTTCGAAGGAAGTTTTGAATTGAGATAAGGATCGTGTACTGACGGATTATACCTTATGCATATGTATATAATGAATCATTGCGTGCGCTGTGCGGACTAAAAATGAATTTAATAAACATATGTTGAACGTTAGAAATGTGTACGTTGCAAGCCATAATAAAAATCAAGATAAGAAGCGACGAAAGAGATAAAAGAAAATGTACAGATACACAACTTGTTTGAGAAAAGGCTTTGCGACGTCGTAACTGGCATGAGTACAATCCGAGAAATTTTCAGTTTACCAACAATGTAGATGTTTGCTAATGATTGGGAAAAAAATCATTTGATTGCCGTTTGACGATTTAAAATATAAACTATCGTATTTTTTATTTCTTATCTGAAAGCAGAAATACAAATGTAACGTGAAATGAAACTGACGACTGTAACAACTTCCGTCTAATTTGTGCAATTAAAATCTTATCTCGGATTTCTTACGTAATTAATTACATCCGATGCACCTGAAATAATGTTTTATGATGACAGAAGGTGATTTGTTTATTTTCACTCGGTTCATGATTACTTGAGAGACAAATTAATTTGGCTCCAACACGTGATCTATGTGCTTTCAGAAATTCGCTTGATTCTTCTGTAAATTTAGTTACAAAAATATATACAAAATTTCTTATGCACAGCTTACTATTACGTTTCTATTGTTAGTTGAAACCGTTTCTTTTTTTCTACATTAATTCCGTCATTAAATCACGGCTATATATTGTGTATTCATTAAATTAAATGCCGATCGACTTTTGCAATCTTAAACACAATCCATATCTATAAAGAAAGAAAAAAGAAAATCCATTAACTCGATAACGATCACTTTTTCCATCTATCAGACACTATCTAAGTAATTTCAAGGCAATATAAAAATGCTTTTCGCATACAGAAACGCACACTTTGAACAAAACCAAAGCATTTTTCAAGTTCACGATACAATGACAACGTTGCGCAACTGCGCAAGTCTAAAATTTCCAGATCGCGAATCTCGTGCAGCCCAACTGCATAGACGCAATTCTCCTTGAGATTTCTAAGTAATCTTCCGGCGATTAGATTTGCTATCCGCTGCCGATTACATTAATTGAGTTGCCGATTACATTAATTGAGTTGGGGGTGTATATATATATTCATAACCCCGCGTCCACAAGGTCGTAGCCACAATTATTCTTCCGTGGACAGTTTGTTTTTTTTTATCTGGTTGTCAACGTATCTGATGTACATCGCGGTGACTCAAAGCCACACGACGAAGCGCTGCCTAGACTAGTGTCGCGTCAAATGTTGACTGGGAAAAAATCACTCTTCGTATGAGTGCGGTATGACCAACGCGACACCTGCTTTAAGTAGAAAATCTAGAATCGCGTAGTTGGGAATTCGATTCTTGAAGCGTGATTTTTATGTAAAAGTGCGTCTGTTTAATATGATAGGTAATTATTTTTTTTATTATCATGGATTTTTCGTGGTAACGTCTCTTGATGAAAAAATGCGTGGAAACGTCGATCATCGTACGCGTGATTAAGACTTGCCTTTCGCAGACAGTAGTCATAGAGACGCAATAAAAGGAAACTGATACAATTTAAGAGAGTTACCTGTAATCACACAAACAAGCGTCAGCGACTCTTTTTACGAAGAGCTCAAGAGATATATTTTCCGCTAATAGATAGCGCGTATCGATAATAATTTTTTCTCTCGCTCGCGTCTATATAAGATTTGCAAGACCTGTAACGGGCTGGTAGTAAAAGATGTCGTCTTTGCGGTTGTGTGTGGCCCTTTTGCTCTGCGTCGGCTTTGCTGCCGGCGAAATAAAGAATAAGGGATGGTGGAAGAACACAGTTTTCTATCAAGTGTATCCGCGAAGTTTCATGGATTCTAACGGCGATGGAATCGGTGATTTGAAAGGTGAGTTCATTCAAAATGGCAAAATAATTATACGTCGTTTTGAGACTTGTCGATAACATGCGATGAAAATAATTTTTTGCGAATTTCATTCTTGGGTATTCAATGGCAGGTATAACGAGCAAACTCGAGCACTTCAAAGATGCAGGGATCGGAGCCATATGGCTGTCGCCGATTTACGCGAGTCCCATGGTAGATTTCGGATATGACATATCCGATTTCCGCAAAATTGACGAGGCTTATGGAACTATGGATGATCTAGAGGAATTGACAAAGAACGCCAAAAAACTTGGAATAAAAGTAATGCACGACTCGTTCTTTTTACTCGATTTGAAATCGTTGTTACAGTATTGTGGCAATATGATTTTAAAAATATTCTCGGATCTAGGTTATTATGGATTTAGTGCCGAATCACACTTCCGACAAACATGAGTGGTTCGTCGAGTGTCTGAAAGCCAATCCTAAGTACACTAAATACTACATTTGGAGGGAAGGAAAAGAGGATAATACCAAACCACCAAACAACTGGATAAGCGTTTTCAGTAATTCGGCTTGGACCTTTCACAATACTACAAATTTATGGTATTTCCATCAGTTCGAGTACAGGCAGCCCGATCTTGACTATACCAATCCGGATGTCCGCAAAGAAATGGAAGTGAGTCGCATGAGTAAATATTTGCAATCTTAAGAAGTTGGCGATTATTTCAACTCGAAAATTGATTCATATGTTATTAATACTTTTTAGGACATTATCAAGTTTTGGCTAGACAAAGGCATCGACGGTTTTAGGATAGACGCGATTCCTCATCTTTATGAAGCCGATGACCTTCCAGATGAACCCAAATCAGGCGTACCAGGAGCAGTTGAAGGAAAAGATTACACCTACTTGAATCATATTTACACAAAGGACGATCCTCGTACCTACGATATAGTCCAACGCTGGAGGACAGTCGTTGACGAATACGCGAAAGAGAAGAATCTGGATGAGAAGGTTTGGCTTTGTACATAACGAAATGTTTAAAAATTTGTATTTTATATACTAAGCTAATTTTATTCAAGGTCATACTTACTGAGGCTTACACGTCTCTACTCAATACCACCAAGTATTACAAGTACGGGTCTCACGTGCCTTTCAACTTCAACTTTATCGTGAACGTGAATAACGCTTCGAAGCCCAGCGAATTCAAGAAAGTAATCGACGATTGGATTGCCAACACGCCCGAAAATGGAGTCGCGAACTGGGTGGTGAGTTAATAGAAAATATAAAATAAAATACATCGTCATACTTTGTTTTTGAAAAATAGCATCGTTCGACCGATTAATTCCATGAGCACGAAAATCTCGCTATTAAAACTATCTTATTTCCGGGAAACGATAAATATATAGTGATTAGGATGCGACATTAAGATAATCGAAGGAATCGCACGCGTTCGCAGATGGGCAATCACGACCGCAGTCGCACAGCCACGCGCTATCCCGGAAGGGCTGATCAGATGACGATGTTGGCTATGATCCTGCCGGGTATCGCTGTCACTTACAACGGCGAGGAAATCGCCATGGAGGATAAGTTGGACATTACCTGGAAGGAAACGCAGGATCCGCAAGCTTGCAACGCCGGCGAAGAGCACTACAAGGAGCATTCGCGTGATCCTAACAGGACCCCATTCCAGTGGGACGACACCGCCAACGCAGGTGAATGAACCCTTGAGAATCGATAACCCATTGATTTAAATATAAGTGCTCGATGAGGACGGTTTGTGTTTAGTTAAAAACATGAATATTTGCGATATTAAGACATTTGTTTGATAACCTGTTTTGTTTTCATGAAGGATTCAGTACCGGTAAAAAAACTTGGATACCGGTTCATAAGAATTACAAAGAATTAAATCTCGCAAAACAAAAGAAAGAAGAGGTGTCGCATTATAAACTCTACCAAAAATTAACAGCCTTGAGAAAGACAGAAGCCTTACAGGCTGGATCACTTGAAAGCAAAGTAATTGGTGATGAAGTCTTAGCAATCGCCCGTCATGGGAAAAACGAAACTGTCATTCTTCTGATAAACTTCCAAGACAAAGCTGAGAAGGCTGTGAATGTTGGTGATTTAACAAAAAAATATAACACTTACACAGTTTATGTATCTAGCATTGGATCCAAAACAAAATGGGAGTGAGTATATGATTATTTTTAGGTAATAAAGAGTAAACACAAAGAGTCCATGTTATTCTTATTTTTGCTCTTTGTGTTGCAGGTCAAAGCTTGATGCCTCGGGTATTACATTGCAAGGCAAAGAATCGCTGGTTCTAATATCTAGCTCAGCGGCATTTTCAGTGGGACCACTTAAAGCCATACTGTCAGTGACGCTGTATGCCCTTTATAAATTATTGTAATAAAAATTAATTTCTTATTTGGATAAAGAAACTAAGCCATGGTATTTTAATTTATTAAGTTATTGTGTATTACATTAATGATCTTGTACATTTTATAAAATAAAACAACTCATAATTTAGATCAATGCTTGTTCTTGCCACATTTTATTTGACAATTAAAATGTAAGCTTGCAGATTCAAAAGATTAATTGCATTCTAATAGAATCTTAATAATACATTGAAAAATTAAACATACCGAAATGAAGTCAAAATTCTGGATTATGTTCTCTAAACGCTTAACACTTTATCAAATTACAGAGCAGGATCAGTGGTGAAGCTGTAGCAATGTGAAACTTACCTGAAACAAATAAAGACAACAAGTATGATTAATGTTCAATTAGGTAAAGTATAAGTTACATCCAGTAATTAACATCACACACCGTCGTGGACTTTCTATTCTCGCCGATACCTGCAGTGCGGCATCGAAGCACTTGTTCTCCGGGGCTCAATACTTTTATTGAAATCTTTTATAAGAGACTTTCTTTTCTTTCTGTCGTAGAAGGACTTTTTCCAACTAAGTGTTTAACTTCTCAAAAAAAATCAACGAGTATTCGTATCGTCGTATAAAATTTAGTGATCTCATATAGATTTACCAATGACCTGAAAAATACTTTTTATTCTTATTTGGCTATGAAAAAAAGAAAATAAATCTAAGGTTTAAAAAAAGCTCCGAATAAATCCCCCTATAAAAAGGGGAATCCTCGAACGCCGTGTGCCCGAGAAAATAAAATGTGTAAACACAGCAATAGGGCTCTGCATCGTCGAGACGTTTTCTCCTCATATGTAACGCGTAAGCTCGCGCGTGCAAAATTTTCGCTAGAACAATTCCATCAGCTCGCGCCACCAAGCAAATGTTTTCATAGGAAAATTCTCTGCCCTTTCAGTGAGCTTTTTCCTCCGCGTCAGGAATCTACGTGGATCTTGTCGCTGGGCGGAACGAAAATTGTCAATCCCAATCTTATTGTTGAACGTGCATATATAGTCAAGGACTTGGAAATTTCTGCGGTCGTTGGCGAACCGGGAATGTTCGCGACGAAGATGCTTTTTCCCCACGATATGTTCTTCTCTTATTCGAGGAAGCAGCAGCATCAGGCTCTTGGCATTGCTGCATCGAGCTGTTTTATGCCACGTCGCAAAGCGTAAATCCAATTTTCGTTCCGCCAATTTGGCCGGCTTTCGACACGCTGCTGCTGGTTCCAAGTGGATAAAGATGGCTCGCAACGACGGAACAGAAGGAGCTGGAATAATGTAAAAGATGTTGTATATACGAGTATGCATCCACAACTTTCTTACGGTAAAAACGTCTATAGAGCTTTACCCAAATGGTAATCGAGAGTAGTAGGGCAATGCGATGTATAGTCGTAAAAGTAAATTATTGTTTTACAACAAATTTATTTAATTTGACCATTGAGAGATCGTAGATGAGAACGCGCGCGCGTCATTCTATCAACAATTCATCGACTAATAAAATTACCCCGCACTATCGCAATTTCATTCCAAGATCTTCCAGGTTGCCGGGAAATTCTCTATAGAGAGTAGAACAAGCAGTCAGGCTCATACCCTCGATTCCTCCCCTAGCCATCTCCGTCTTCTTTGCACCTACGCAGTGGGTGGCAATAATTTTACTCTTCGAGTCGCAAGTGACACGAGGCGTTTCGACGTGCGTATACTCACACGCGGGTTTCGTATTCTGTCGTCATCCCCCGAGACGACCTAAATTTTTGCAATTTTTATGTTTATACGAGATGGAGGGACGAGGGTATACGTGCGCGTGTATGCGTGCGACATTGGGTGCAGATGCTCGTTCGAATTGTCGAGGCACTTTACGCTCCGGAAAGGATATACTGCGGGGAAAAGTCGAGGTGATTCGACCAAACGCACGTTTTACAATTAATCTCTGGGGATGTGTATATTACACTATTCACGAGCTTTTATTTATATCATTGTATACAGTTGCATTTAAATAAAATGCGTTCGTGTCTCTAATGACGTTTCTGAAATTGCTCGACCACGCAGTTTCTCTCAATTGCTGTTGAATAAGAATAGTTGCTGTTGCACGCGCTTCCTACGACGGTTTTCACGCTGGAAACGTACATAAGTATGCGAGCCCATTACTGCGCAGCGTGGGCCTCTCCTTTGACGCAGTCGCGCAGTCAATAGCAAATTCACACGACGTTTCCGGAGGTCATATTTCTCCACGATGCACGCGTATGCTAATGCCGAGAATTCGCTGTAATTTTGAGAATTAGTGCATAATTCGGACTCGTTGCGAACTTCCCGGCTTTCACATATTCGCCCTCTTCTCGTAACAAGTAAATTACGCTCTCGCAATGGATTTAAATGCTTCCTTACCATGTTACCCCGCGGTATAGGGCCTTACAAGAGCACGAGACTCCAGCTGGAAGTGAGAACGATTGTTAAAACTTCGCGAAGTGTAGATTTTCGCCGTGCGCGAAATTATACGCGTAGCTCTTAAAAACATTGCGGTTATATACTGCATCGAAATCGGAAGAAATTCATATAGTAAGAAAAATAGTCTTTTAAAAAGAAGGGACAAGCCGATGAGTAGCGAGTGTACAATACTTAATTGCGCTCGAATAGTCAGCGCGTAATTACGAGAAGATGCAGGTTCGGCTCTGGCTATGGGATAATCTGACAATGTCCACGTGATGTTCGACAATGGATAGCTGCGGTAATGCATCCCCCAGAGGGGGATGATCTCGAGATTTCTACGATATCCGATTACGTTATCTAAACGCATCATCTCTTCTCTCTTGCGTATGCTTCATTTTGCCGGTGATTCTTTTTACATAAGCCACCGGTAAGATGCTGCGATGGAATTTTACCCAGAGTGAAAGAAACCGCACGAGATTCGACGTGACGCTGATTCGCCGCCTGCGGAAATGATGATGATGATTGTGAGAAGATGATGGAGGGTAATAGGAAAAAGAATTGCGCGGTATTTGCGTTGGGACAAGAAAGCGCGATCGTATAGTGGTGGGTATTTTGATGGAACTTTCTCAGCTCTAATTTTCTAGATTATCACGCTTCGTCGTTCGAAAAATACACAGGGTTCTCAAGAATTCCTTTTTAGCGAGTTAAAACTGAATCCTGTGTCTTTTGAATAATTGAATTCCCCATCTTCCAGCGCAACCAAAGTCACCCGCATACATCCAAGGCAGCAAAGCTGCGCGAAGCCGGGGAAAATAGCCGAAAGCCCGCAAGAGAAAATAATTAAAGATAAAGGAAACGAGCGTTGGGGAAAAAAGTCGAACCCCGGCGAACAGCTGCGGGGGATCGAGATGAACGAAGTATGTGGTTTTGCTAGCGGCCTGTATTACTATTTGATAGACTGCTGGGCTCCTTGAGGACGAGCTGCCTGTAATAATTTAGCATCGAGAGCAACGGAGCCGCGGCTCCTGATGCTATACTAAATCCCGAGACTATGTCGCTCAATCTGCTTTTAACGCGGGGAAACTTGCCATTCGAAATTAAGTATCAGCTAGGAAGTACAACGAAATGCGACATCCCGACTATGAATCAAAGGCTGGCGAATTTCGGATGACGCTGTTTCGCGTGGGTGGAAAGAAACTTGACGCTGCTACTTGAAACTGGATTGCCGAGTAGTGTCGGGCTTAACGTCGGTGGATTCTGTTAGTTAATTATTGGTTTTCTTTAAAAAATATTTCTATATATGTATTTTAATTTTATATAATAGAGTTTTTAAAACTTTTTGTAACTTTTTGCATAACTACTAAAGTTATTTCTGGCGCTCATAAATTGCCTCTTTCCGGCGATCGTTTGAATCATTTTTTTTCTCAAGCGAGAAACGTTAGCTCGGCTCTATTCACGTCATGAAGGACATCCATCCGAGTTATATATTTCGATACAGAAATATTGGAAAATTGTGTAATGCTCTTGAAACCGCTCGATGACCGAAAGCGTTTTGGGGGACGCGCTTAGAAATCGTTGAATGGAATAAACTTATGGCCATTGTTTCCGTTTGATTTGTGAAAGCCCTCGTTAAAGCAGCCTAAAAATATTTTCCTTAAAAATTAATATAATTAATCAAATACGCGTTACAAAAATATAATTCAATGCAGAAATACTCCAAAACTTGTTTTTACCCCGCCGAATAGCAACTCGGAGTATTTCTGGACAGAAGAGCCTATACATGCTCGCAGTGGCTCTACTGCATATATCCCGCCACAGCAGCCGGCGGGTATCCAATATCGATTTCGAGGGAGGCTGCAAAAAGGTGAAGCAACGTAATGTGGAGGCCCTGCCGAGCATGAAATCAACTTATTGGTTTTCAATGCACTTCGGCTTTCGCGATATCCATGGATTCTTGCGGCGTCATTCTCCTGCGTCCCGATTAAAATTCTACGGAAAGCTCACTAGCTCGCTCGAAAATAAAGCAGAGGAAGAGGTTACGCGACGACTCTCGTCAGGGGTTTAAGGCGGAAAAAGACCGAGAGAGAGAGGAACAGTGTAACATCAGTAGTAGAAGATGAAAAGCCTCTGGGATTGCAAGATGATATGGAAAAGGAAAATTACTTCTCTCTTTTTTCCAGGGCGCGCGAGAAATTTTTCTTGAAATCGGAGAACGTGCTTCATCCGCTACAAAGGTGATGCGCAGCTGATGTAATGAAGGATTCCGACTGGGCATGCGAGCAAAGCTTCGTGTTATCAGGAGCCAGTCCCTATTGCGATAATGAATCAAAGAGTCGGAAGGAGTTGGCGAGTTGATGAAAATGAAATTGTTCGTTGCTTCATTTTCGGAAATTTACTTTTATGAGAATGATAGCCGACGCAGATCGAATAATCATCAACAGGTTTAATTTTCATTTCAATCATTACTACCTCGAAACAAATATCAATTTCACATTCGTAACATGAGTATTCTTTTGTTTTTAATCGTAACGTAAAACGTATTTTATTTACCCAATATTATTTTTCGAAGGCCGCAGCGTTATAAAAAGAAAATAATATTCTTAATTTCTCCAATCCAGAACACATTTCCAATGCGTTAAAAGCTTCAATATTTCAATATATACATCCCGTGAGGCAAAAGTCTTGATTTATTCATAAGCTCGATCCAAGAAATCTTGTAAATAGCAGGTAGATTTTCCGGCAGCGCGTTAAGCTTGCTGTATAGAATCCGGAGCGTTTCATTTTTCTTCTTTTCTCGCTCAGCAAGCAAAATCTACATTTCAATTCCTGCGAAGCTGCGCACGCATCGTTCTGTAACTTTCGGAAAAATTCAAAATTTGAATAACCCGCATCTCGCGGCGGGGAACAAAATCTCTCTGTGTAAAATCGATCTTCGAATGAATATTCCTTTGAATAGAGTGTACGCGACACTAAATGGAGTCTGTCAGAAGCAAATGTCTTGTTGCACCCTCCCGTAAAAATATCAAGGATTTCATATACGAGCGTTGATAATAAAGTCTGTCACTAGGAATGAAAGATGGACGGGCTTTATAGTCAGATCGTGAATCTTCACCGCGGCTATGAAGTTAGCTCTTAATCTGCGAGCTCTTCGAATTTCCATATTTTAATTTCGTTCCCTTCCCTTTCGATTATGTTTTCAGTGATTTCATAACTTGTATATCACGTACACAGCAATATCAATTCTCATAAAATTTTTTTTATACGAAGGGATCACCGGCAAAAAATAACAATAAGCATTTATTATTTTTCTCATATACATACACCTTTGAAGACAATCCAGCACTAGCCGTAAACTTGCCGACGCAGGGCAATATATTCCAAAAAAAAAATATATATATAACCTACTTTCCTCTACATCCACCCCAATTTTTTTTCCAGCGCTTATTGGTTCCCCGCACTTTTCACTTTTTTCGCCTCTGCTATACACATCGGTATACCTTTGCCAGTATTATAACGCCGTTTCTCCGAGTATAGGTATATCTCCCCGGCACGCACAGGCCATCTCTCTTGATTTTTTCGGTCGACCCTCGCTGCGGGGGTGTGCGTGCGTGTGTGCTTCGTCAGTAAAAGTAGCTATAGAGCACGAATTCCGACTAGCCCGCGGCGATCGGCAGTCGCCGCTGTAATACCGATCGATTCGAGCGATAGCGCTGCGAGAAAAGTACTGCTGGCGAAATTCGGCGATCCGGCTGCCGATAACGTTTATAGCAAGGCCTTTTATGATTTCGGATGATGTTGCGCGTCGTGTATATATAGGCGAGCTTGCTCGCGGCCGCAGGAAAAAAATGAGAGATGAAGGAGGAGGAGAAAGAATGTCAAGGTTGCGCGAGAGGCTCCCGGGTGCTGATGGAGCCTGACGTAAAACGCCGGTCGGCTGTAAAGCGGTGAGATTCTTTTTTTTTTGGGTAATGGGAAACATGCCGGGGATGGTTTACGTGTAGCCGAGGGTTATAAAACGTCGCGCGTCGCGAATCGCTGGCCGATTGAGGGATATATCGAGTGACGTATGAAAAAATAGAATCAGCGTCTCTTAGGTGTTCTAGTTTACTTTGAGTGAACGGTGGCTGACCTGGATTTATGTTTCTTAGATAATTTGAGTGGTTTTTTAAAAAAACGTTTTAATATGCGCCGATATGATTTGAGTATATACTCTGGCATTGTAATTTTAAATGTTTAATTAGCTTGCAATGTGATTATGTCAATGATGTAAAACGAATACCTGATTGTGACGCATGAAGGGAAATTATATAATTGCCATACTTTGTTGCACTAATTACGAGAGAAAATGAATGATTAAACTTTAAATTTCAATTTATATTTCTTATAATTACACGCCCGATGACATGGAAATTTTAATGAACAAATGCTGTCGATTTAACGAACAACAAGTCCGTTTCTCTTATTTCTTTCAACAAAAGTCCGCTCCTTATCAAAATTAATCAGCTCGCAGATGAGATCCCGGAACGCGCGAGAATGACACGAGAAAAAAAACACAATTAACTTTTCACGCGGGTTTCCATTAAACGTCGCCCGCACTGCGAGACTCATAAGAGTACAACACAGCTCCTCTTTCTCACGAGGAGAAAAATTTAATTTCTCCAACTCTCTTTCTCTCCCAGTAACCATTAATCACCTCAGCAAATCTCCCTCGAAGCCTTCCCGAAAAAAACATGTATCATCATCCTCTGTACATACACTCGATGATAAAACTGCGCTTCAGAAGAGAATCCAAGCTGAAAAAGTCCTTGATATATTCAGAATCAATCGAATTTCCAGTTATACACAGCTACGTAACTATACCCCCCGCAAGCTTGTTTTACGTAAGTCAACAAGCGCTCGCACGTACACACGTGCACGCAGTATATACGTCGTGCGCAGGAACGATAATTGGACGAAGGGCCGCAGCAGACGTGACAGAAGAAAAAGGGAACGAGTGGCTCGCTCTTGCACCTGTCTGGCGACGAGAGAATCTCGGATAACGCAATACACCACGGCGAGAGCTTTTACAAGCCAGCGCACGGGCGTTATAGAGGGCAACTTTCACGCTGCATTAAAGCTCGCAATGAATTTAATACTTTTTTTCTGCTGCTGCTGCTGCTGCTGCTTCGGTGAAATAAATTCGAGCGAGAAGTGTGTATTGAATTATAAAAGTGTATAATTTTTACGACCGGAGCTTTTCGCGCAAGCTTTCCTTTTGATGAAGTCTCGGTGTTATAAATTTTATTACACCTCTATCCCCGGCACGGCAGACGATTTCTTATTATTCATTAAAAAACTTACGACTTTATCAGGCCATCAACCGAAACGTATACATGAGAATCATCCTCGGCGAAACATGGTTGCGCGCGCAACCATGAAGAATAAGCATTCGCACTTAATTTCGCGCCATCAAAAGCGCCTTATCCAGCAAATCCTTTAATATCCTAAAGTGCGCCGTATCCCCACGGTATTATCTCGCGCACAGACCCGCAGTAAACTGCTCACACTATGCTCTATACGCGGGTCTTTATTTCTCTCTCTCTCTCTCTCTCGCGAGTGCAGATTTCTTTCTGGCTCACAGCGTCTCTCACCTTTATCGCGGCTTAGCCGCTACCTTTGCTATAGAGCGGAAAGCGCCAGTTTGCCGAGCAGGTTACACACACACACACACACACACACACACACACAGACGGATGTCTCTTTGATGATCGATTATTCGCGCGAACGCTCGCGCGTATGTATATGTATAGCAGCCACAGTGGGAGAGAAGCGCTGCTTCGTCTGAAGCTCGTGAATTAAACATCGAGCGACGCGAGGCTTGTGAAGCGCGAGGGATTTTTCGCTGGCGTAAGGAGAAAACGCGCCGATGCGCTACATTCGATACTGTATGTATAGTGACGTTCGCTTCGCGGAAACGCGAGGAGGGTTTTTCAACTTTTTTGCCTCTCTCGGCGCGACGTTTTGACGACTTATTTTTTTTCTTTCGTAGATTATGTAACAAAACTTTTTTACTCGTGCAGCGATAATTAGATGACGATTTCTCGAAAATACTTTTCGAAATATTGTACTTGCACAGCGAGAAAGCAATAAGCTAAATATGTGTGCAGCGCGAACGTTGTCGTTTTCATCGCCTTTAAATAACATTCTTCATCTCGCCGAGTTACTTTTTAAATTTCCGTAAACGTTCAATTCCAAAGTCATTGAAACTCTTCCATTTAAAATTCGAAAACGAAATTTTCCTCTACGCCAACCGATACTGAACAGCCAATCGCTATCTAAGCAGCCTCCGCCCTAAGGGAATCCAACGCGATATACATGTATATATTACAAATGCATGTACAGACGTGAGGAAGTTCTCGCCTCGGGATTTTCCTCTCGCAGCCACGTGTTTTCGCGCAGGTTTGCCTCCTGGAGTCGAGGATGGGAAAAAAGAAGAGATAGAAGTATAAATTAGGAGGGGAGAACGAGCTCGTCTCGAGCTCTAAGTTATATAGGTATATACACTAGGCGTCGTCGTCGTCGTCGTTTGGAATTGTAGCAGCTCGTCGTCTCAAGTTGCCGGAGAAGTCGTCCAATTAACCGAACAGATTCTCGCGACTCTTTTGAAAAATTTATTCTATCGCTGAATAAGCGCTGATTCGATTTTCCATTATTCGCTTCGAGATAGCGGCTGAATTGTAAATTATACGCTAATTGGGAAGTCAGTGTGGGAGTAAAGTCGAGCTCGCGTGTTTTATTTGAAAATTGAAAAAGTTTGATTGGGAGCTTGAGTTTACTTAGATTTTTACGGCAATTTTAATCGGTTTTTTATCGATTGTCAAGGAGTCTTATACCAATGAAACGAATGTTCGTGCGAAATCTGCTTTTGTAATTATCCAGTTTATACCGGAAACGCGATCGCAATGTTTATTCAACGTTTTAATTCAATTTCCTGCATACCCAACTGTAAAAGCGATTACATCAATTTATCAGAGGATTCGACGTGTTGTCATCGGCAATAATATTTCGGAAAAATACTTGACATACTTAAGGAAGATTGAATCCGACGCACACCACGGAAACTCGGATAATTTAATTATAATCAGCTCTACATGTACATCACTTTCGACACACATACGGATCACTTAATAACTCTCATTCCTCCAGTTCTGGTACTCGGCTATCATAAACTCTCTCCCCAACACAAGAGACGCCGGTAAACGATTTTAATTCCCAAACCCAGAGATAACACCGCATACACATTCCGGTCCATTAAACAATTCGAAAGCTCGCTTCTCTCCCCAAGCTGCATAAAAAACAACAAACACACGGCGAAGCTCTGAAAAATGGCAGAGACAAGCTCCTGTGAAAAGACTTATCCATCTGTGATGCAGCAGCGAAGGCAAAGCTCCAAGTTAGCACGTCCCGCAGATAAGCGTTCGTTCACACACGAGGAGAAAAAGATCCGCGCTTCTGCTTTCATCCAAGCTCCTCGAGCTTGCAAGCTCGCCTGCATACGCGTCTCTATGCATGTGTGTATATATATAGCTATCTGTAGTCGAGGACGCGGTATATAGGGTAACGGGAGCCGATGGCTCGGCTAGACGGGCCGGCGACGTGACCGGATTTCCGCGATGAAGCTTCGCTTGTTCTCGAGGCGACGATGAAAAAGACCGCTCGCGAGTGCAGCCGGAATGTCGGATCTTGAGAACCGTACAAGCGTAAGCGGTTGCGTACTATGATTATGGACAGTTTTTATATATCCCGATTCGATAAATCTTTAGTAGGGATATCCTCTCGAGATATAGCTATTTTCGCGAATGGCTGATAAATGTTTTACATATAGATGGATCGATCAATTAAGCACGTGTTACTCGAGAATTTCAACCGTCCACAGAGTTTCCTAAGTTTCGACGGGTTTCAATTACACAGCACGCGCGTCAATTAAAAACATTTTCTATTACGATATATTTCCGTGGAAAAATTGGTTGCCTCAACATTTTTAATGCTGCGCGCTGCGTAATAATATCGAACCCAACGCGCGAGTAGAAGTTTTACAAGTTTGCCACACTTTCTACTGAAATCTCAATCAATCAAATGCCTATTAGCTCAACTTAAGAGTATTGGACAGGCGTTAGGTAACAACTTCAATACAGATTATGGAACTTTGCAATTTCCCGGTATTACGCCATTTTTCTTTCGATGACGAAAAAACAATTTGCTTCTAAAGCACCTTTTAACCAACATAACCATCCGATTAATAATTATAGCCTCCGACTCGGCGAAATCGCAACAATGACACAAGCAACAACCTCTTCATAAAACATTCCTCGGCACTTTCCAACTCCGTACTGCATCTCGAAAGAAGCGTGACTATAGCGAGATAAGAAAAAGTAAGGTATCGGGGCTTCCTTAAACACGGATCGTTTTCCCGCGCTCGCGACGTTCTCCTCTTTCCCAAAAGCACGAATATATACACCGCTGTAGTTTCCGGAGCGACTTCGACTGTCGTCGGCGAAGCTCCTGCGAGACAGCCTCGTTTCGCGCGCGACGACGCTCGGGGAGAAGCGCCACGAGGAATTCAAAAATAAGGACGACTTCGCGAGGGGACAGAGAAAACGCTTTAGCGTCGGCTAACCGGGTTAAACGTTTAGAAGATGATGGCTGAGGATGGAATGCTTATACCTTTAGATGGAGGGAATTTCCTCGACTCGCCACGAGCTGGAATTAGAAGCTCGAGATTAAACTACGAGAAATCGCGAGGCAACAAAGTGAGCTGAAGGTATTAGGTGGCTCGAGGATTTTTACTATTTTCACGTATGACATTAAAATTTCTTTTGAGGCGCTATATGCTATTGGCAGAATCTGTCCCGAGATATTATATTTATTGCTGATTTAAATCTTCTTTGCATTCATAAACGCATCGATATAGAAGAAAAGAGATCATCATCAGAAGAATTGTACTACCAAAGTTCTTTATAAATCCTATTGAAAGTCGTGTATGATATATGCAGAGCCAATAAAATCGATGGTAATGCGAAAACGGTCCCCCGGAATTATCAGCAATATTTCAGACGGGTCGCGCTTATTTCCACACAGGACACACCGAGCGTAAAAAAGGCAGCTCTTTCTCTTTCAAAAATGCTAGACACGTAGACGACCTCTGTCAATGTATATAGTTGTACTTCCTCGAAGCGATTTCTAGGCCAATAGGAGTTCGAGGGCCGGGTTACACAAGTGACCGGAGTGTATGGACCCTCGCTTTATCTTGGTAAATTGAAGCAATGCAGAGCCTCATCAATTGTGCGAACGCGGACACTCGAATCTATGGACAATCCAAAATTTACAGCTCGAATAAGAAGTATCTTTTTGGCAGCGCTTCATGCGCGACCCGCTACTTCTATTGTTTCCACTTTTTCCATCTATATACATATATATATATATATATATATATATATATATATATATATATATATATATATATATATATATATATATGTACTAGTAAGCGTTCGAACTTCAAAAAGGAGCAAACGTTTTGTTTGCTTCTTCAGCTTGGCTTTTCATAAACTCTTTTAATATTTTGTTTATTTGAATAATAACTGAACATAACAATTTCTTCTCCTTCGATTATATTTATAAATTTGTGTTCGAAAATTGAAACACATATTCGCGTATACGAGACTCACTGATTAAAATGTCAGCATAACAGACTATCGACAAACGTATTACAGCTAATCATTGTGCATATACCTGCGAATAAATAGAAGGTAATGTATTGATCGTGTTGGTTAAACGAAGCGTTAACGCGATTAGTCCCTCTATACACACGATTTAAAATTATCGTACAAATTCCCGCGAGCGTAATGATTGAACTTGATTCAAGTGGGTCGCTGGCATCCCGGAAGCTTAACAGGAAACGTTATAAAATGGTCGTGAAAACGTCGCGTTGAGCAAATAAATAGCTGGGAATAAATAAATCCTAGCAGAGATGCCATACGAAGTGGTCCCCGCGCAGCTGTATCAACACATCCGAACGCATCTTCTGGTTTCCACGCCGTCACGGATTCCAAGCTGAATCTCGCGTTCGACTCGCCGTTTATACTGTTTCCACGCAAAACCAAATTGGTCCTTCTTCATTTCGGCGAACTTGGCATTCTGAAGCTTTATATAATGGCTTTCAGCAGTCGTGACGAGATAAATCGATCACAAAGATTCACGGGAGAGAATTTGCTTGGCTCGGTGCTTATTTGTTTTTATTTTAATAAGATATATATATATACATATTTTGTAGGAATAGATTCTCAATTTTATTTTTAACTTTGATTGACAGAAGGGAACGTCAGAGCGATCTTACGTATCGTGCTTGACTTAACTAAAATTATTAATGAATAGTTTTTGTATAAAGAAACTCTTATTGTGTTTCGAAGAAAGAAAGAGAAAAAAAAGAGCAAAAAAAGAATTACTTCAACACCCTTGACGAGTATATGTTCCTCGCACGAAAGTACGAAAAAATATACGTTCAGAGAGGCATCTGCTGGATCAGATCGTTAAAGATTAGATTCCTTCCTTCACTCTATTATTTACCACATTTTATATTTACGAACAATCGTTTGTTTCAACGCATAATAATAAAACAAGTGGTTTTCCCGCCCGACTGGCCATATTTGTTCTTATATATTATAAGAAGATTACACGATAGAAAGAAGGACAAAGCCGCGCGTATACCTTTGGCACAGCATGTTTTCCCTCCCAAATAGCATATTCCGCAGAAACACGGTGTATGTAGTAGTTTCCAGCGTTCTATGTACAAACGCAGTCAAAGAAAACGTCAAGCTCAGATTTTCAGCAAAGACTTCTGGCGCAAGGTACCTGCCACTTTTTTTGGCTTTTTACACACCAGCGCCGCGGCACAGTCCTGCCTCCTTTTTCTTTGTTGTCTCCGAGGAAAGCGCGGCAGCCGACGAAAAAGAGAAGAGAGAAAAACGCGACTCCCGTTGGGACTGACGCTCGAGCAAACAGAGTTTAGCCTTTTCGAATCTTCGCCCGAGTGTGCGAGAATCGATTTACTGCATCGGACGCGAGAGTATTTCCTGCGTAAATGAGAAAAGCGACTCCGAAGAGTCAATCGAACGCAAAAAGCAAGCTGTCGCTGAATTGTTTAAGCGTATTTTTCTCTCTGGGCTTCTTGCTGCTCGACGCCAAGTTTACATTTGTTATTTCATACGGAAATCGTTTAACGAACCGATTTTCATTTTCTGCTTTTCTATCTTTTCATACGGCGTCGATGATGAACAATGCTGCGAGAAAGAATTCGCGCGAGAAGTGATTTATTCGAAATACTTTGCATTAGAAACTTTTCCAAATTGGCTGTTACACGAAGAACGTATACTCGGTATTTTTCCTTCACTGCACTCGTATCAAGAATTTTCATCACTCACAGACTCCACGTAGACGAGCAAACTTCCTTTTCTTCTCTTTCCTCCTCCTGGCCCCGGTCTATCATCTCAGAAGCGAACAAAATAGTTTCCGCTAATTTCTGGCTCACGAAATTGCTGCACATCCGATTGTTTCGCTATATAGAAAGTCATCGATGATCGCCACTCCTGCATCAGACGATGACACTGCAATTTTCGGTCTGTTTCTAAACAAACTGCATATTCACGTATATACAGTCCCCTCAAAAGAAGTTCCATTATTTCCGGTAGATGAAATTTTCATTCCCGCGATTTATTATTTCATAAATTCGAGGCTTACAGGTTTGATAACTCAAAATGGCGCATCATCGTGTTGCTACATTCGACTCTCTTTCTCCTCCGTTTTATCTCGTCTTACATATACGCTCTTTATTGATCATTTCGCTTACAGTCGACGTTCAACGTGAAGAGAGCGTCTATAAGGCGGAGTTTATTTCACTCTCTTGCAGTATATGCACACTCAAGACGAGCGTACCGTCGCTGTACCAATAAACTTCGAAAACAAAAACACGGAAATGAGATAAGGGGAAGCTATATACGAAAAAGCGTAAGCTTGGTATTAGCTCGAATGATTTTTCTTGACTCTTTATTGTCCTCTTTGCTACATGAGCTAGAAGAAGAACTTGTAATTCTCGAAAGAAGCTTGATCGAGGAGTGGACAATTTACGTTTACGTAACGGCTAATATTGCGAGCAAATATAAGAACGTCCGACGTCGTGATGCAATACGCGGTAAGTAGATTAAGGTCAGGCTCGGCAAGACCGATCTGTTTCAGTATCTCTGTACATAGAAATCGGCCGTAGTTCAATTGCCTAAATTCAGTTCCCGAAAATTATAAAAATATAATGTTTCAATCGTGAAATTGCCTGGTTCTAGAGACACCATAACGCGAGTATATATACAAACTTATCGTTCGGGATCGACTCTCCCGTAGGTACACCTGTCCACGAGCGAGACCGTCAAGCTATAGAGAGTTTAAATTCAATATTCAGCGAAAGTTCTTCGGGCGAGTCGGACAACTGTAACGCCGAGAGCAAAGAAGTGCAAAGCGAGCGCCTGGTATACGGCAATTCGATTGCGCTCGGCTCAGGAGTTTGAACTGGGTAAGACTGTTGTCCCTCGTGATTTCACGAATAAACTCGAAGCTCCGACTTCGGAGATGCGACTCATTGATCGGTAAAGGGGAAAATCGTGTCAGCTGACCGGGCGTACACTTGCTTCTGATGGATTTGATCTTTAGTGTGGAGTCTAATACAGCCTGGAATTACGAAGAAAACGCTTCTTTGTGTGAAAGGTTCCGGTACATTTATTTTGAAATTTTTTCGTGTAAATGCTTCAATTATAGCAGTTTTTACTTTGATTATTAATGTATGTACATCACGTATTATGCTAGATTTAAAATCTACATAAATCGTATAGTTAAGTACTTATCAAGTGCCGATTATCAAATAACAAAACTGCTTCGAATTCACTCCGTTTGATGGTCACCTTGATCTTTTAACAACCGTCAAACAGCCACAACATCATTATAATGCCTCTATCGGATGGCACGGCTATTAAAAAAAATTGACAATGCGTCGACGTTGTTTTGAAAACATCGAAATTCATGGCAGCTGTAAAATAAAAAAATTTCCGGGTAGCACACCGCCACGAAGTAACGTAAAGGAAATTACACCTTCACACAGTTTTCACGGAAAGATCCGAATCAGTATGCAGCTGTAAAATAATAAGCAGTAGAAAAGAACGTCTCTAAGTGTATGCCACACATACGAGCATTCCGCGAAGACAAGGTCAATAAACGGTTCAACAACCGACGCGCTCATCGTAAATTATTAAACGGTTAATGATCGCGCTGAAGCGTATAGCGCACGCACAGATACACTCACACCCACACACACGGACGGACGATCGGTGACGGCGCAAAACTCTAATCCGTTTTTGCGCGTCTCGGCGATTTGGCACGCGAAGCCCATAACTATATATATATATAAGCGGACTATATATGTATACATGCCGTGCAGCCGAGCGACACGCGATAATAAGATCGAGCTAATAGGTGCGCTAGCGCGGAGTCGACGAGCCCTTTTTTCGCTTCTATATTATATACACCGCCGGCATTGAATTTTCTCGGAGTTTACGCGGAAACGTGATGATACGCCGATGTGCCGAGCATATAGGATAGGATTGCAAAGGCGGAAATTCAGTTGCTTCGTTGGCCAGTCGACGCGACTATATTTAGCGCGGATCATCATTGAAGTCAATATCCATGTTGTGCGACGCATTACTCTCATTAGTGTATATATACTGGACTGTATAAACATTTTCATATTTGAAATAGAGATTGCTGCTAGCGTCGGTAAATATTAAAAATATTGTTGTTTAATTTTTTTGCTATTCGAGATAGATAGTCCAAACATATTTTTTGCCAGAATAAGATTTTTTCGCGACATAACAAACTTGACCTCGGAAAAAACAACACATTTTGAATAAACTTTTTATTCTCTCGAGGCAACGTTTTTTTAGGTGTTTCGCGAAGTACGCCGCATTTTTACCGTACATCCGTTGTATACTTTTTATGAGAGAGTGTGACAGGACACGTTAAAAGTGAGAACGTGCCTCAAAAATAAAATCCAAATGTTTGGTTGTGTCATATAAATAAAATGCGCGAAGACCGTATTCCCGTGTTTTTGGTTAAAATCGTTAAAGTGTTTATCAATTATTCAGATGTAACAATAATAGTTTTTTTATGCTCTTCAAAATGAACAATTTCCATTTCGCAGTGTCCTGCATTCAAAAACACGATATAAAGCCCACGTCGTATGCAATAAACTGCGCAAACGTAACATTTTCTACATATCCTCCTTCTGATGTTATTTCATTTATTATTATCGAGGCGCACGTACAAAATGTACTTTACTTTACTGTTTTCAAAGGAAAAACTTTATATACATATATAGTATAGTAGTTCATCAGAATGAAAAACATCGAAACGGAGCTACCAAAGTAGAGTTTCTCTTTTATTCGTCCCTTTGGACAGCTTTATTTTTGAGATTTGACGTCTCAAAAGCAGTTTATCTCGCATTTTTTTGTTAACTTCAATCATGTTTAGTGCCAGTAACGTTTTCACCGCTGACTACAAAGATGCAAACAATTTTCTTCATTACGAGTGCAAATTAAAACCACAACTGGTAAACTTCAATTTTTAATTATACCGCTAATTTAAAAGTAACAAACGTTTGTTTACTCTTTTAAACACAAAGTTTGCTAATTATACCGAGTTCTGAAAGGTCTCTAGTTACACACATGTACGTACGCACACATATATAGCGCAGGGCAATTTAGTCGTTCTCTACCTTACGTCAACTCCAGCAAGTTGAACTTTTCTATTATCTCGTTTTCCATAATTCAAGCCCAGAGACTTGGACCAACAGCCAAGCTCGATTGTTCTAAGCTGTATTTAATTTATTTAATTTCGACGAATCCTCGCGAACATTACGACACTGCCTACTTTCACCTCCGGCTAGATCGAGCAACGATCGCGATATTCCAAAAAATAACAAATCCTTCTCTGCATCAACATTACGAAACGAGTCGTTCATGCGAAGGAACAATTCAGTTCAGGCTCGACTTAGCGATCGCTTTGGATTTCTCGTCTAAATAAGACACACAAAAGAGTAAACTCATGCTTGTACAAACGAAGCTCGCATAGCCTGCAAGAAATGACATTGCATAAGGCGCATATATATATATATATATATGAAGAGACACAGACGTACCTTGCGCTCGAGCACAAAAGACATATACATACAGTCTCTCTCACACAAGTCGAAATAGAATATTCAAGAACACACGGGGCCACAGGATCACACACTGGACGCCGGCAAGCTTCTTAAAGATTTATGCCTCGGAATGCATAATACAGTCTCTCTCTTTCTCTTCCGAAGATTGACTGCACTATCAAAGCGAAATATCGCGAGTCCTCGGGCTCGCCTTGAGAAGAAAAGCCACAACTCGGCCCACAAATTTTTCATTGATTGGACCGGATCAGTTTTAGCATAAATTATAGTCAGAATTAGTGTCGACGCGTGCCGTGTGAGCACTTCGAGGGGTGTGTACGTATACATGCAGTGTTGTCGGAATCTACGTAGAAATAACTTTCACGTCTAGGCGGAACTTTAGCGCCGTGAAGTTTTGAGGTTTATCTTCCTGTATACGTTCTATCTTAATGGGAGCAGCGGCTCGAGATTTATTTTACTTTTTTCTTATGCCACCGTGATCTCTGCATATATTATACTATATACATATAGTTCACGCAGTTGCGAGACTATTACGTTACAACCAAAATTGTTTCCGTTTTCTCGCGCGATTTGCGAGACAATTGATTGTTCAACCTGACATTAGCAATAATCATCTGAGAAGCCGCAACTGCATGGTTCTCAAACGCACAGCATAGAACAAACTGGTGAACAAGCGCGCAGCCATAAATTCCCGCTGAACAGTGTTTCGAACGCCGATCACGTAAGTTGAATCAATAACTCCGCGGCTGTTCAAACTAATTAAATACGTATAAAGATCGCTTGCATCATTCGCCTATACATACGTATATATAAAGACGTGGTTTCTTTTTTATGGCGAGCGCCGGAGTCATTGTTTGAAAGAAATGCTCATGCATAAGCGAGCATCGCGTCATCGCTTAAAAAAAAAAACGCAAATTACACGCGCGCACCTCGTTGCAACAAAGCGCCGCACACGCGCGGTATACGCAATAAGTAGAAAAAGCCGAGCAGACTCGGACTGGCGGAGAAGAAAAAGAAAACTCACCGATAACGTAGCTGTAGCCGTCTAGGGTGAGTACGCACTTGCGCGTCGCCGGCGCGCCGGCCGCTATTCCGGGCACGTGCCTCGTGGCGGTACCGGCTAGAGCCGAGTTTCGGCTAACGACGCTTCGTCTACAGCTGGCACCGCTCACCACTGTACCAGCAGCAGCAGCAGCAGCGGCAGCGTTGGCTTGCTGCTGTCCCGGATCCGAATGGCACTTGTGCACCGGGTCCTTTGTCTGCCTAGACATGACGGACCGTACTCATCACCAACATCGCCTCCTCCTCCTGCCGCTTCGCATCTCCGCATAATATCGCGCGGCTGGTCACGCGCGCATAGACACACTCACATATCTCCTTCTTGTTCCGACAGCCAAAGTTCTCCGATTGATCGATATAAATATTCACGCGATGCCCACCGTCGAACACTCGCGGGAGTTACAACCGTCCGCGATTACGCGAAAGTGGCCATTGCGCGGCCACGAGATCGCACGCTCGGCTCGCTCTCTGGTTATATTATTACCGGCTATATATCAAGCCCCTTTTATAATCGAAGCGAGAGCAAAGGGACCCGCGCGCGCTGTTTGTTTTACTTGGCCTCGACTCAAGTCTGGCGGCGGCGGCGTCTATTTTCAACGATTCACGGGCGTTACGCTATATACATCGGCGCTGCGCGGCAAAGCGCCGGCGACAGATCGTTCGTCGATCCCTCCGAAGCGCGCGGTTTTCGCGTGTTTACATCGCGCGCTTGGAACGCCAAAAGCGAGATGCCGCGCTGCCCTTCCGTCGCTGTCCAACGATTCTGTCTCTTAAATCAGGCTCGCGCTCCGTCTGCGGTATTTACGGCGCGACGAGAGGAGGCTTTTTATTAATAGAAAACTCTGTTCTTCCGGCCGATTAACGAGAGGATTCGGAGCTGGCTTTCCCGGCCTCTGTTATCGGCGAGGATGATCGGCGTGACGCATCGACTTCTTTTTTGCGCTGCTCTCTGATATGTTTACGTTCGCTCGCGGTGCGCTTTCGCACGCGATGCAAGCTCGCGTGTAATTAATGTCCCGCGACGAGCTTATGCAGAACGACAGACGGATACTCTATCTATCCGTACATCCGTCGCGTCCGGCTACGCTATATATATATTCCTCACTCGATTAACGTCCTCGCGAAAACGCTTTATTATCATCTCTCGCTTCCTACAGTATATTATTCTTTTTCTCTCTCAATGTCCGCGATGTTTGATCAACATTGCACAGCCGCGTTTGTTTTACCTCACGCACAGCACACACCACACACATCCACTGGCGGCCTTCACTTATCGCTCAGTGTTTACACGCACGTCGTCGTCGTTATCATCGCATCATCATCATCATCGTCATCATTGTGTTTTGTACAGGTGGCCGAGACGATAGGCGCGCTTTGTGTGTCAAGTGGAGGAGTCGCGTGTGCGGTCAGCCGAAGCACATGTTTTGCGACTACGACGACAACAACAACAGCAGCAACTGGAGCGAGAGCCGCGCGGTGCGAACGACCGGAGGCGCGTGCGACCCGAACGGCGGTAGCGCTACGACTGAACTCTCTCCGCTCTCGTCGCAGCCATTCGGCCGCTACCGACGCCGCCGTCAGCCCCTACCGCTCTCTCACTCGCGCCAACCCCTCTTTACCTTCTTGCTTGCTCTCACTCTCTCTCTCTCTCTCTATATATATATATATATATATATATATATATATATATTCGTCCGTCTCTTTCTCTTCACTGTACACTACTGCGTCAAGCTAAACGCGAGAGAGAGAGAGACTGACTCGCGTCCTTTTTTTGCTAGCTTTTTTCCGCGAGCCATGCTTTTTTCCTATGGGGAGGCTCGTTTGTGCGATATTGTTGTTGTTGGGAGAAGTTTTACGGCCGGGGATATACCCGGCGAAAGCCTGCTGTATATATACACACCTGTGCGTTCATCGATGGCGCGGCTCGTAATTTCGGTATCTTCTTTTTTTTCCGGGTCGTAGAATTTCGGCTAGAATTTAAAATGTAGAGTTGAATATTCGTGACTATATATAATTTCTGTCGGCTAGCTCCAGTAAAATTAACAGCCGTATTGCATCACACTGATGAGTTGAAATATTCACCGAGTTGCTCACGCTTCGTTACGATTTAAAAATTCATTTTCAATCACGAAGCACGTATGCGCAAACTCCGCGGACTCGCAAAACAATAAACTTGCCTCTAATACCTCACGAGCTTGAATCTTTTTCACTTTTCAAAATCTCTCTACTCTGTCCGCTGATTATTTCCTTTTTATCTCTCTCTTTCTATATATATATATATATATACGTTCCCAGATGTGGTCTTCCTCATTGCTCGCAATTCCCGTAGAGCTTCTTTTTCGTACATCCTTTTAGTTGCTATCCGCCGACCCAGAAGTACCCGCTTTCCGCATTCTTCTCCCTCGCTCACCTTTTTCCCCATCCTCTTTTTGCTCTTCACCGTCAGACTTCTTTAGTAGCATTAATTTACGGCTTGCGGTGTATCTCCCTCTTGGTATAACGTTATTCGAAACGCTAGCTCTATGATTACGCCATCACCGCCATAAACAAATAGTAACGCGGCGTCTTTATTCCTCGATAACCCAGTTACAACGATAACACACTATACATATATATATCGCGACTGCAGTCGAAAAAATTGAGGCCGTCAGTGTCGCTCACGCCGTATGTATTTCTTTCCGATCATTTCTCCCCCCCAATTTCTTTCCCCCGTGCATTCGCCTTTTTCCCGTTACAGCCATTCCATGTCGCTTCTTCATCTCTATTCCCCTCGTCGTCATCGTCTTCGATCCGTCGAGTCTGCCAGCTTTGATCCGCCGCAGTGTTCTTCCCTCTTCGCCGGATCGTTTTCTTCGTGTGTACACAGACACGCAGGGGTATGCGAGTCACTCGCCCGTGCGTCGCACTTATTTCATCCTTTTGTTATATACGCGCCAACTATTTCGTCCTTCTCCCCGGGTTTTCACAGGTACATTCCGTGCGATTGCCTCGTCGGTTGCCGCGAAATCGAGCGGTTTCAATTTGAAGAAACGAGATGTATATATATACTGATCGAGTGTTATATACACCAAAGTGCGAGGGCTGGGGCTTTCTCGAAACTTTTTTTATTTCCACGCGAAATGACGCGTCGTGTCGGGCTTCTCGCGAGAGGGACGACTCCAATGAGGTGTATATAGTAGCTTATTCGCGAGTTGAAGAAAATGGAAACCTTTGCATGAAATATGAGGTTATAGGAAGTCGCAGACGTCGTGTGGGTATGTAAAGGCCGGCTTTACGCATCTATAGGTACGAGCTTGTCTTGGAAGAAAGAGAGAGAGGGAAAAGACAAAAAATGCCGATATAAGACGATACATGTATATATACGTCGGTGTACGAATCCATACGATGGAAAGTTTTGTACGATGTTAAAGAATAAAAAAGTTAGATACGTTCGAGCGCGTTACTTTTATCGCGCCCGTGTGTGATTGAGTTTTCTTTTTTTCGAAGAAAGAAATTTCCCTTTCGATTCGCAGAAGACGACGCGGTGTGGCTGAACTTTCGGAATCATAGAAGACCTTGCAGTCTATTCGCGAAATCGCGCGAAATGCGTTTCGGCGTATAGGTATCATACTAATACATGTCATGAGCGCGGCAATAAAAATCGAACGCTCACACTTATGCGCTCGTAAACGTTCGCTTTTATACTTCCATAAACTTTATCCATTCGCGTCTCTCCATCAATGTTGTACCTATCTGCATACGTAATTTCGCCAACGACTCGTGCAAATGACATGTCATTTATATATATATACTTCGAACAGTTTACCGCCAGCCACGTTTATTTCTCCCTCGCAGAAACTTCCAAGCCGATCGTTATATCGGAAGTAAAAATCCAAAAACCCAACCGACAGGATCTACTTGGCGGTGAGCATCGCATCTACATACGCAAGTGTGCATATACGAAAGTTTAATTAAGCAATGCTCGATTTTTTGCTCGCGGCCGATCGATATATCGGCCGATGCTTCGAATTAAGGGAAGCAGCCGAAATGCCTAATGCCCTTTTCTTGGGCGCTACAATTGTTATATATATATATGTGTGTGTTTGTGTGTATGTGTGTGTGTAGCTTGCGCGCATATCACGCGATCGGCTCTGTTCTGCCAACGAGCGAGTGTATATAGCTGTAGAGGCGAGTGCATCGATCGCTAGGAACAATGCACTCGGGGCTATTTACCTAATGCACCATTAGAACACGCGGAGACTTATGAGAAACGTTGTTATTGGTTTTTTAAAGAAAATACTGTACGTTCCTTTTCTTCATCGCCGATTTTTTAATTTCCAAGAATTAAACAATACACGTATATTGATCGACGGGTATATTGAATTCGGCACTTTTCCGTTTTCGTGAATACGTACAAGCGTATTATACTACTATTGTATGAAGATGGAAATTTGTTAATTTAATTTCGCTTCTGGATATCGCGATACTGATCTTATTATATACAGCGCGCGAAGCCATGTCGAAATTTTTCTCCCATTTGAATGTTAACTTCTCGAGCGTATATTTCGACGGAGTTATGCAGTTGTCCGACGTTCAAGTACACTTAACGCGGTGTGAATGGCAGGAATCTTGATAAACGATTGCGGTTTGGTTAACGGCGAGAAGGAGCTTGAAAAATGGGCGCACTGTGGAAATTGATGAATTGCAAATGTATTAATCAGCAGTAAAAAAAAGGCGACCGCATCTACTGGCCAGAGGTTAAACACGGAATGTGTCTGCTGATCGATACGCCATGCCGTAAGTGCATTACCGTAGATTCTGTGCGATATGCGAAAATTGCACTGGACGACTGTCTATATGTATATACCGATAGTGGAATGTAGAGAAAATCCATGCAAAGTAAACATTCGAATCTCCGAGAGATAAATATTGAAAACGTGTAGTATGTAATGCATTACTATCAGTACATCATTCTATAAAGTAATTTTCCGTGGAAAGAAAGTGATGGATCACTTGAAACATCACGTTTTTACGGAAGGAAAAGTGACGTTTCTGAAAAGATTCGACATTGAAAATTCTCGAGAAGCAAACCAATTTCGCTCGACGAGAGCTTTTCATAAAGGCCATCTTATTACCTGCTATTTCCAGCTCCCGCGTTATATAACAACATCGCGAAAACTCTCGTCTCGTAAATATAAGAATGAAATGCCTGATATCCGCGTTACGAGTCTAAGACATTTTCTTATACATACATTCACATTCTCCATCCGTAAGTCATGCGCTCGACAAGAGGAAAACAGAAAAGACGCGCATAGCAGTATAGCCGCGAACTAACGATATCCTCCAAGCCCCATATCCCGCAAACAATGCCTCGAGCACATCTGAAGCTCCACGCGAACAGCAGCAGCGAATGCAATTACAGCGGCTGCCGCTTTGTTCGCGCAGAATCAATCGCACACGCGACTGACGTCGCACATGTATATATATATATATACGTGTACGTACGTTCACGTGGTCGGCCTCTCTGTCTCTTAATCAAGATTGCTCGGCGCTCGGTAACGATATCGACGCGCCGCAGTTCAAACGGATGTATATCGCCGCTGTTTGCGACGTCTATATAGGTATATAGTATTAGAGGGAGACGAAAAAAGATGCGTGCCGCACGCATCGTCGCGACGAAAATCAATGGTCGACTGACTCGCCGCCAATTAGCTTCGGCTCATATGGCTGGTACTTTCATTTGTTTCGATAATAATAATCGATTTTACTAGCCAGGGCAGGGCATGTCTGAAGCACCGATGGCTCTCGAGTGCAGAGGGCTCTTATTGACGTGGAAATTCGATGATGAATGTGTTTTCGTGAGTTTTATCATCGGATTCTCTCTCTCTCTCGGATGGGGTTTAAAATCGATGATAAAAAAAACAACGCGAGCTGAATGGTTTTGGAGAGCGTTTCGGTTGATTTGAGACGCTGACGCGAGATCAACTTTCAAAAGTACTCGTAGTCTCCCCCGCGGCCGCGCAATTTTTTTCCTGAAGCGTCGTTTGTCTTGTCGCCGCGAGTTTATCATTAACACCGCGCGATGAGACATTTATAAACGCGACAGCGGCGAATTTCACGAAGACTAACGCGACGGAAGCGACGAGTAGAAAATAATTTGACAGAAAAAAGAGACGTAATTCGAAACGCCATAAGGATTGATGATGATCAAGTATGACCGATTTTTATTTTTCACTTCGGAATTCGTCGACTGCGCAAACATGCCTATTATGTTATGAGATTATTAATTCCAGCGAGTTTGCATACAGACGCTCTCGAAAAACACTTTTGCTTGGGTTGAGAATCTTGCTGATCGACCTTGACAAACAATCGAAGCCGTTACTCAATCCGCATTCAGGTATCGCTGCCGCGTTTGCTTTCAATGGCAAATAGGCATTATTGATTAGGAATAACGAAGCTTAATCGCCGGATTGTCAATAAATATTCTTGGTCGCGATTAACGATTATTGGCACTTATACGGCGATTGGTGGGTTACAAATCCGTTGGAATAACCATCATTACATAAGTAAATTGCAATTAAATTGCCGATAAAGCAAGTACGCACTAGATCTTTGGGACTGGGAACTACTACGTCAATCATTCACTTTGATCACTTTATATAATGGCCATTATTATGCACGCGCTGTGTGCGTGTACCCTATTTCTTTTTCTCAATTTTCTTATTATTGTACATATACTCGTGTATACCGTATACGAATACCAGATGCTTTTGTAGCGATAACAAAGCATCGTGTCGCATGATAATCAAACGGCATCAAATATTCTTATATTCATTATAAACGTACGCATACATGAAACTTTAATATAATAATACTATATATGTTTATAATAATAATAATAATAATAATAATAATAATAATAATAATAATAATAATAATAATAATAATAATAGAATATCCTCAATTAAAGCATGCAATAACAATATTACACCAAAGATTCTTCGTAAAATGCTACATATACATCTACAAGTGAAAAATAGTACAGTAATAATAAATTACACCTTTCAAATAACAACATTTGAATTTAGACGTATGAAATATTATACTGCCTAGCCTTATTACTGTTGGTGTAATAAACCTTTTTTTTGCAAACTTCAGAAATATATACTCTCAAATGATACACATATGCGTATACTTATAGAATAGACAGAAGAAGGATAATAGAAGATCAATCCATGCTACGATAATTGCTGCAAATTTTATGCATCTACATATTACATTTAGAGATCATTGTAAAAGACATTATCAAACTTTCGTGACAATCAAATGTTCGATATAGTAAGAAGATAGGTTTGGCAATCGACTTTCATCATTTGCTATCTAAGTTGTCTTTGTTGTGAGTATTGTAGTGTGATAAAAAAAATTCGTGTTCTGAAGCACATAAATAAGAGATAGAATATTAATGTAGAACAGTTCTTTGCGTGATTCTGAACGACCTATATAATGAAAGATGGTGAGAATCTGGCATTTTCCCTATTGAATTGTGAGAAAAATATTCAACTGATCCAACACATTGAAAATTGTACTCTAGTATACTTATAATATAGAAAGCCCAAAATGACTGATATGTCGCAGAGAAAAGCGAGGTGTACTTTTAGCAGCATATATGATCGAGTGAAAAGTGATTCTCGCACAACATTTAGATTTGCATTTGAAAAATCTACAATTTGCATACATCAAGTTTTCGTGTTATAAACCGTTCGACTGCGCGACAAAGGACCCTCTGTCTGTACACCGCAAGAGAAAATAACAAACCCTCGTACCGTTGAGTCTCTGCTGCACGGAATCTCGAGAGTTCGCGCATTCACGCGTGCATATAGCTGTATAGGACACGTGTTTCTCCGTGTGTATGTGTGTGTGTGTGTACTATGTGCACAAGCCGGCGTCGAGGATTAATTCAGTTATAGCGATTAGCCGTGCATAACCGACGGATAATATCAAAACGCTCCACACGGAGAGCAGCCGAACATGCAAGATGTACTTGACGCAAACGCGTTACCGTGCCATTATGTGTCGATCAATTAAGCTCTCGATGCGTCGGCAGAGGAGTCTGATGCACGTTACATTACACTGCCACGTTGTAGAACGTCTCTCTGCAGCGCACGTGTATTATATGTGTACTATACATACGCGTATTGATGAGTATATCTTGCTCAAATGCGCTAATATACAGTTGCACGAGTAGAGTTTCTCGCTATTAACGAGTCGACGCGGCAAACCACGTGGTGTGTATGTGTATATATATGTATCATGTTTGTTCACCGGTTGATACCTATGTGTTTGTTTGCTCAAGTGTTTGTATGCGTGTGTGTGTGTTATGTGTCAACTAAAGTCATCCCCTGGCAGCATAACAATATAATCATAAACAAGTGAGAGATATAGAGGCTCGCGAGAGCGTATCTATTATATCGGGCTCGCGATTGATCTTCAGCTTTACCTTCTTTAGCAAAGTCCGACACGCGTTGGTACAGAGATTTTAAAAACGCCATACTCGTCACGCGTTCGATTTACCTGGAAGCACACAATAAAGAGAAAAACGTATAAATGATAGTATTGGGAATTCTGAAATTTATATATATATATGATAACACGTAATTCAAAATTTTGCGCTGACGCATACGGACTAAAAGAGAAGATCATTTCAATTATTTTACTGTCGAATCCAGTTATTTAACCAAACTCAATTACGCTGTTCCACGTTTCAGAAATACTCTTTGAACGCGATATTATAATATTTATATTAATTTTAATAAAGTTTTCATTTTATGTTCATGTTCCATTTGAAAGATTCTATTTACTCGTTTGCACATAGCTCATAATATTTGTTTGAAGTTTTGGGATAATTAATGTTCTATATATACAAAAAATTAAATGTCACAATTTTATGAAAATTAAATTTATTTACTTAAATTTCACCTAAGTTACATACAATTTATAAATTACTAGGCCACAAATTTCATTTCATACATTTATCTACTGATTTCAGTATTTCTTTAATTTCTTTAGGTATTTCAACAGTTGCAAGGTAATTTAAGACATCATCAAATAAATTAGGTAAATATCCTTTAATCATGTCAACCATTTTAAAGCTCTCATCTGTTACTTCTATATATTTTTCAATTTCGTTACATTCCTCATCATTCTGCGAGCATGGACTCTGCTCAACATTATTTTGAAGTTTATTTTTCATATCTACAAACTCCTATGTAAACATACAAAATATGAACATATGAAAAATACTATCGTGATATATGACCAAAAAATGTGTAAAGGTTAAATTACCGAATCCATAATTAAGCGAGTGTATTCCACAGATTTTAAACTATGTACTACATCATCTGTTAAATGTTGTCTGAGATTGAGGCCAAACCAGTAAAGTTTATAATCTAAAAGTTGTTGACATTCTCCAACAGATTCATGGTTTTCAGCTTTCTTTAATTTTTCCTTATATATTAAAGTGATGGAATTTAATATTAATAATTTTTAGAAACGTATATTAACCATGATGAATTATATATATATATATATATATATATATATATATATATATATATATATATATATATATATATATTTTACCTTCATTTCCAGTACTAATGGGTTTTCATCTATTACAGTAAAAATTTTGTTTCTTGCTTGGTATAATTCTATCTGTATAACCTTACCTTCTTCTACAAGCTCTTTCATATCTTTTTGTATAGTTTCTATGGCCTCTAATAATTTTTCAACTTGTTTTTTATAATGTATACTTTGTTCGTCTGACGAAGACACCTTTGTTCAAAAGAAAATTTATTTTATTTAATTAGAGAAACTGGTTGTGCGCGATAAAAGCGATATTTGTACTATATACGTACGGGATTTCCTTGTACAGCCGATATAGCACAAATGATTAATAATAACCCTCTCATTTTGAAACAAATAGTCTGGGATACGAATATCGACAGATGTGAATAGCTACTGACATCGTTTTGTGAAATACAAGGTATTTATACCTACTGTATTATTAAAGCATTTAATAATTATGCGCAAATTAAAAACTTTATTCTTGTTCGATGATAATTTTATCATTAAACAATGAGTCATTATGCCCGATAATAGTGTAAGAAAATATTCAATTATATAAGGAAATCGTTTGAACAATAAAACATCTGGTTCTGAGAATATTATTCAGCCAGTTTAAAATTCACAAGCAGCAATTATCATAAATCAAATAAGAGATGATTGTACTGGAAAAAGTTATAATTTATCTTTAGTACTATTAAACCATTGTTTGTATCTTACATTCTTTTACTAATCGGCCTCTACAAGTGAAGAAAAAGATTATTTTGTTGATCTTCGTATCAAAGTAGAAAAGTCCTACTATTTCTACAAAATACTATTTTTCTAAACAGAAGGTCCAACTATGCAGCTTTTACTTAGGTGGCAAACCCATCTATCCATATTCATGGAAACAAGAAAGTGCCTGTGCACCACCTATAATCCTTGCTAACTAGAGTCTAGAGAATTGGAAAGTTTAAGCGGCGGGGGAAAGCTCAGTCTAAAGCTATTTTGTTTCGCGGCTTGGTACTACTACGGCTGAGTTCACATGCTCAGGGTGGCAGATATTTTTTCTCTGTGTAATTAATTTAACTCATTAGCAAAAAGAATTACTGATTTACAAGCAATATTCAATACCATAAACCTGTCAGTTTTACTGCTATTTGAAATCTTAGTAATGTATGTATATACAAAGACATTAAAAATTTATTCGAAATGAATATTAATCGAGTTTTGTGATCATGCTGCATGTGTAATGAAAAATTAGAGCGCATCATTTAAATGAGAAACGATTCTGCAGAACTCCATAAAGTCTAATAGCTAATACCTATCGTTATAACAGTTACAACTGCTTAATGCAAAGTTTAAATGCAGCGAGGAGTAGAAAAATGTTTACAAGCGATTTCTCGCATGCAACGCAAACTTTAATCACATTGTTTAAGAGTAAAAGTTTCGTGTAATTTAGTACTACAGAAGTTTAAATTGGATCCAGAAACTCGCGTTTGCTAACAAAAGAAAAAGAAAAAAGACTTGATCTAATTATCAAGCTCATGTGTTCGAGAACTATAACTTTGATTTTTAAAGTAAAGACAAGGAAAAGCTAATTATGATAAAATGATATTACTGCTTCATATAATTGTATGCAATGTACATATGCTCATTTGTCAGTCGAGCCATATATTTTGCATTAATATTCAATTATTGTATCTTTTTTACACTAATTTTAGAACGTTAGATAAACAAATTACATATTCATTATGGACTAAATTAAAGGCATATAATTTGATTCCGTCTTATCAAAATGTGAACATGTACACTTCTTACTAATTAGTCGTTGAAAGAATCATCTAGTAGTTTGCACAACTAACTCGTAAATTTTATAGCTTTACTTATATTCTCATAAGGCATCGCATTGGATGAACTAGGTGCACGTTTAATTATAACAGCTAATATTGGACAATAACTTTAGAATTATTACTGCATTGCTGTTGAACTAACGGCTACTCAAACCAGCGAAGTGTAATAAAGAGTCAAGGAATAACTTGCTTAGACATCCATTACCTTTTATCTGTTATATTCAGACTCATTTCCTTCTGAAGATTCGACTGTCTAGATGACATATAAGAATGTGACAACTTGACCCTGTTATATAGAGAAAAAAATTTGCTTCAGATACGTCGTACAATCTTGATATATTGATCTATTTGACTCTATAAACCTGACTGCTATATCCGATTGTTTTTATAAAGAATCAATACAAAACTTTTACAATGCCCCATCCCAAGGCATTTGTGCAGTTTCAAACAAAACGGTGACGAATATCAGGTGTCGGAATATAAATTTCACGCGTGAGTGCGTTCATCTTCTTTGGTCTGCGCTATATTTCAGCCTACTCGTTAGCGGACAAAATTAGAAGTGCGTTTATCTGGTAAGCTTGCACAACGACCCAATAAATTGAAAACTCGTAGAAAGTGCAAGAGTTGACTTCTAAACTTTTGACGACGTAAAGAAGACACCTACTGACATCTACATAATCGATTGACCACAACAAAACATTTGTGCAATTTGTATATAATTTGCACGGCTAAGTAATTTGTTGATACTGAATCTGTATATAATATAAGCTTTAATATAGAATAAGTTTGCCCTAGTGGTTCACTCGGTAATGACAAGCAAATACCTTTTCCAATATATATGTGTGTACTTTACTAATACTTAGATCCTATCGACAAATGCGGACTAGTTCAATTAATGGGGACCATGAATTTCTTATTCAGAAACTCGAGGAACGTAGAAGGGAATTCAGGTCAACAGATTTGACACATAAATGCTATTAGAACCAGATTAATTGTTTTACTATATATAGGTAGTAGCCGCTATATATATTCAACAGCTAATACTAAGGCATTTGCATGCACTAGTAAACATTCAATTTCATCGTCAATTATTAATACATTGAAAATATAATCAAGTTCCAACAAAATAAATACAAAATTATTAATTGGGTGTACAAGATAGACCGTCCAATTTGCATACAAAATTTACAAGTGTAAGATTATAATTATGCAGTTAATGAAAACCCCATCCAGTATATTAATGCGTCAATAAGCTTTGCAACAGCTAATAATTAATCATTGAAGGGCGTGCAGTCGCTCATCAAAAACATACATATCCCAATATGCCCAAATAAATTTTACACTTATGTGATCTCGAATCAATGATTTTATATTACGTACTCGTAAATTTAAATAAATGCGTTGCGTCTCTTTTTCAACCAAATAAATACTGAATGGCGCTTGCCGTTTTCCTTTCGCGAGCCAGCGGCTAAAAAAACATTGTGGAATACGTCAGCGCGTCTGTAAGAAAAAAAAATAGCAACTCCTGCGGGGATTCGGTGAAATCTTCCCGTGTGTGTAGGCATATAACTATATAGCAGTTGCTCGCGTGATGTTGCGGCACTTCGATTATCGTGGCCACGAGCGCTTCACGCGACTTTCGGAAAACATAAATTTCTTCCTTTTTTTCTGGGGGAAAAAGTTTTTACGATAAGGAAGAGCTGCAGGGCCGGGAGTAATTTGACGAACACTGCTGTGAAAATAATGAATTAAAGGTGTACGATATACGTTAACCGTAAAAGTATAGTGATCTCATTTATCACAAAGAACTACTCTATATTGGATGCAGCCTTTCGCGTGAAAAATATTATTTAAAAAGCTTGTCTAACAGCCGATATTGTTCGATGTTCGTGTAGGGAATTATTTCCAACTAACAGTCTCATTATAACAAGTGCAATTTGTTTGACTCGCGATAAACTGAAACTAACAACATAGCTTTCCATCATTTATCCGCTCCAATGAAGTTAAGACAGAATCTTCGAGCCTCAACAAAGTTTGAAAAAAGAAGCGTAGAAAAATGTTGACATATAGAAGAAAATTTTTTCCTTCTAATCTAATAGGGGAAGCCAGCGATATAGAGCCGGCACTCTTTCGTCTTCGCTCTATCTCACTTATTCCATCCGATCCCCGGGGAGTCTCCCCCTCTATGTCTATATGGCAGAGAACAGCGCTCGACTTATGAATTATTAAAGATTAAAGACGATCGATCGCTCATTTCGATCACTTTATCTGACCGCCATTTATCGTGTTTATATACGCATACCGCGTCGTCTTTCTCGATCTGCACAGCAGCCGACTCGGTTCTCGTGTCCCTTTTTTTCTCGCCGTCGATGTAACACGCCTGGAGCGCCAGGGTATTACAGGAGAAAGGTTATTAATCGCGCGACGGTCTTTAACATGACTTATATATATGCTTGGCGGGTTTCGCGATTACGCAATTTCAAATAGGCAAAGCTACTCTATGGTTTGATCGATCGGACATTGTATTTTTTTAAGTGGGTTGCGCAAAAAGAGCTCTGGCGAAAGTGAAACTAGTCCATATTTTTATCTCTTCTATATTGTAAGCAGATTCGATCTAATCTATATAGTCATTGTGCAATTATACAGACGTTCTAAACTTCGCTCAATTAGTTTTCGAATCTATTATCAAACGTGATAAATTTCAATAAGAGTAAAACAAGTTTACAGCCACGAGGTCCCGATTCTCAATGCGAAAGCAAAAACGTGTATCCGCGTCTATACACCTTTCGCGTCGATCGTCAAAAGCGTTTCACGCGGTCGGCTACAAAAGTAACCGCAGCAAAGCTTTACCGCGACAGCCGTAGCATAACGACGTTTCCAACCGTCCCAACGGAATTTTCATCGCATCGCCATCGATCTCGTATACCTGCACATCTCGAGGTTGCAATCACGACGCTCTAATATACAAGAGACTGCCTCGCGGCTGATTGGCCTACAGCGTTGATGCTCGACGATTCGCCGCCCGTTAATTGCGAGCTGTCAAAACTCCGTCGGCGCGGATGAGCCTCCGAGCAATTTGGCCAAGAGAGTAGCGTACTCTCGCGAACTTGCCGGCGTTAGAGATCGATTTAAGTTTCGAGAGAATACACGGCTCGTCGTATTAGTACACTTAGTCTTGAGCGCTTAGCCGCGCGCGAATCGATTTAATTTCCGAAATGGGAGGTTTGCTTTTTGTTTACCGAAGCTTTTAGCCCACACACGTGCCCGGGAATTTAATTATTCCGCGCAGCCTGCTATATGCTGCGTTTCATCATTTTTGATGGATTGAAATTGCTAGTTTTGCCGAGGAATTCTATTTATTAAGGGAGCCTGTGCGCTTTGGGCCTTGGGAGATTGTAAAAATTAAACTCGAGGCAAATACTGTATAACGATTGACTGAGCTCTACTGGAAAATTTAATTATTCTCTAGTCTCTGGTATTTAGGCAAATTTACATACGCTCAATTCAAGTTAGCTGAACGACTGTTTGAGTTCCGCGTTTATTTATTTTTTCTGTTGATTTAAATG
This sequence comes from Muscidifurax raptorellus, assembly GCA_020010945.3. Lineage (NCBI taxonomy): Eukaryota > Metazoa > Arthropoda > Insecta > Hymenoptera > Pteromalidae > Muscidifurax > Muscidifurax raptorellus. Next base: position 4,844,968 of record CM052078.1, on the reverse strand, counting down.
CCTCTGTTCGCTAGTATACGTATCCATTTTGACCACTGCTACACTTTAGGACGATTAGATGATTGCGTGTGCAATCGCGATATTATATTGATGATGCATAATGAAATTAACTAATAACATTAACTTTTATTTAATATAAACTTGACGAACTGTTACTGATAAGTAAATGAATATTCATGCTAAACATTGTAAATTCACTTATAATGTCTAGCTTTACTTACAAACAACAAATAAATAAATAATAAATGACCAAATATTTTATTTACTTAATCTTTGTTACTTTTGAGCACATAAACAAATTGTAAATTAAACTGAAATGTAGAAAAAGTATAGATAGTGATAATAGTACAAATTTTTCCGTTTCAAAGATCAAAAGAGCTTACACACATAAAAAATCAATAGATTGTAGCATCCTACGTTATCCTCAGAGGCTGTATAGGCGCTGCGAGACTTGAAACGAAGTTTCGAGCTTCGCCGCACGATCGCATCAGCGCATACACGGGTCGATCACTCACGTTTTCATTTTCGACTTTACCGACCTTAATCGGATATTGTGGGAAGGGACCGCTGTTTCCGGGCAATTCCGCTGTTTCAAATACCCGCTTATATTACATCCCGTTGCTATCGACATGCGGGTTTCTAGTGTTAAGATTGATTTTGCAGAAATAATTTTCATCGTGTATTGAGATAATTAATAGCCACAATACGAATGAGACAAATTACGATGTATGTTGCTTGAAAAAAATTTTGTAAATTAAATGTAGCTGCGGAATATATAGATAAATATCTTTTAAATGGAAAGACAGATTTTCTACGTGACAAGCGCTAGTTGATTAATTCAACGTGTACATAAAAGGTGATGAATGAGTAGTAAACTTTCAATAGAACGTCAAACTTTCACAGAATCAAAAATAAAAGAATGCATCGGACAAACGATTCATAGTTCGACACTCGACAAGTAAATTAATCAAAACTTTTATCAACGCATTAGATCTCGCTTTTCCGCATCAACTATTCTATATAAACTGCAACAATGTACGCCTTGCAAATATTTTAAACTACTTATCATTGCTAGATCCAATATCGATGTTCGGATTCTCCCGTTTGTATAAATATATATATATATATGTGTGTGTGTGTGTGTGTATATATAGCAAGCTTAGAAACTCGCTGTAGATATGTTATTTTTGAATGTATACGTCCTCTCCCGTCCGTATAATTCGATCAAACTCGAAGCCGTCAAAGCCTCACCTATACGTTAACTATTAATAACGTGCACTACGCTCGGAGCTACGTCTTTGCGAAAACTTAATTAACCCATCGTCCCATTAAACTATAACGCGATTACGGCCCGCCTCGAAGTACCTTGCATATTAGCCGCATAAAATAGTTGTATTACATCATGTACAATGTCGCCCCGTCGCCGCAACTGTAAATTTCCACGGCAATGAGCACTCGTCGCCTATATGCGCGCAGCGCCTCTCCTATATACATATATATATATACATAAAGTCACTTCGACTAATCTGCGACTTAACGCGAGAGAGTATAGCGCATTACACCTATGCAGGAAAGCTTGCGCGGAGTCTCGTTCGCGTATATAGTATGTGTACGTGCGAAGTTTAGCAGCGAGAGTTTCGCAACTGATAAATTAATTATGTCGCGCAGTTGATTTTTGACGAATAAGGAACTATGTTGAAGCTTATGTCAGGATCAGTACTTAATACTTGCTTTTTCTTCGCATCGTACTCGGATAGTGCAATGTAAGCTCATTACGCGCAGTAATAAGTAAAAACTTTTTCAGCGGCAACAACTTTTTCAAACGTAACAATCTCTCGCGTCCCCATAACAACTTTTGAAATTAAAATATACGACCAATTACTCAAAACCGTCATCCTCCCAACTGATTTCCAAACTTTTCCATTCAACAAACTTGCCTCCTCGACGCTTATCACCCTCGCTATGCACAAGCACCATCGTGTGTCTGCCGCCGAAGCTTGCGGAGCGCACTCGAAAGCTCGCTACTCTCTCTCTCTCTCTCTCTCTCTCTCTCTCTCTCTCTCTCTCTCTCTCCATCGCTCCCGTTCCCTCGATCCAATAAAGCTTTGAATCAAAATTTCGCTGCGGCCGCGCATCTCGAGCAGCGACCGCAGATCGCCGGGCTCGCGTTACATCAGCGAGGATTTTAGCTCGATGCCGTGGTCGAAGCGTGAAAAGGGAAGCGCAAGCTCTTCATTACGCAGAGGGCGCATTATTGAAATTAATTCGCGGAGCCCCGGCTTGGTACAAAGCCGCGGCGATGGACTCGGTGGCCTCCCCCGTAATCACCGTGCATTCAACATTTTCCGTATTGTCGGTTATTTCGCTGGTTGCTGCGATTTACCTGTGTGCCGAGCGAGCCGTTGATCGTGCGGGGATAATGCGTATGCATGAGGATTTTGACGAATAATTTATTTTTGAGACGACGTTATAAATCATTGCCGTGAGGCCTTGCGAAGAGCTGACGATGACTGAAATAAATCGTTTCGAAATGCGATGAAAAAACAAGAGTGGATCTCCAGATTCTATATTGGTGATGATGAGAGATGCTTTATATGGTTTCTAAAAATGGAACTTCGCTAAGAATAAAGCTCGCCCATCGCGAGGGAACTTTTATTTTCCCTTTTTTTATGTAACCCACAAATCTAGTCGAAAGTTCCCATAATGCTTGTATGATCATAAAATCTAAAACCTTCTGTGACTTCATTCTGTTGAATTCAAGGTATGACAGTTTTACTGAGGGCATAATTCTCGGCCGAATTACAATCTGTGAGATCTAATATATTAACGTGTTCAACTCTGCAATCAGTTTTATATTTTAATCACAATTCCTACAATTCTATTATACTACTAACTTATATTGTTATTCGCTTATAGACGAAAAAAGCTTGTTTAATTAATATATAATAATCTAGTATGTAGTCTGAAGAGTTATATTCTTAAGCATATGACGTTACCTCTAAAACGTAAAGACACAAGATAGAAGTATTCCTTCAGAGAAGCATTATTTTTGTTTACTTGATCTTTCATGTCCCGTCTTAAAATGGCTCGCCCTACAACCATAATTTTAAGCCAATAAAACTCACATGCGTAATCAAGGCGCTCATCTTTTCACGCATATTTTCATAATTTCATTTTAGATAATTCGTAACGTCGTCTTATTCATGAATATTACAAATTTATATGATAACAATATTTTACTATTTTCAAGTTTTTCTTGCAAAAAAAAGCTGCTTCGATCATCAAGCGTCAGATATTTTCGATACGATGGAAGTACGCATCATAGCCGTTGTCGGTACTGGGTGTTATAAAATAATAAAAAAAAAGTCAAAATGGAAAAAGGTTCTGAAGTGAAGCTCGCAAAAAAAGGTACTTGACTCGTCAAAGTGTGCGTAGCGTGAAATCGTGTCGATGCACTTGCGTGCAGCTCGACGCTATACGTTTATTTGACCCAAGATGCCTTGAAAGCTCCCATCAGCTACGTGTAGAGCTACACTTGTAGTATAACCTCTAGTACGTCGTATATTTTATATCTTTAGAACAGCTTTTGACAGCTGCAGAGGCTGCTCATACATCGGAGCGCATGGGTATAGTGAATGTTACGGTTCGCATTAAAAATATTACAATACAGCTGCTGCGGTGTGAAATTCATTTCACGCCGTTTGCCAGCAAATTGTTGAAACTAAAACTCGATCGAAATGCTCGAACTTTTTCAACTCGATTTTTTCAACTCGCGGCATAAACTTATCTCGAGATACGGAAACCATTTCTATGAGTATATTAAAAAAAAAACGAATTATTACCCTGTATATATATACTCCTTCTGAAAAGTACATCTCGAATATCGCGTGGAAAAGAAACTGCGCAAACAGAAATTGAAAAGTTCGGTTCAAGAGGCACATCCTCGCCGCAATGATTACATTTCTCATGCCGCGATTCGTTTCCCTCGTTGCGTTAAAAAAGAAAAAAAAGCGTCGACTTATCGCGACGAGGAAAATTACCAAAGGGAAAAAGAGTATATATAGTATAGAGGAAATTCGCGCAAACGCGATATTCTCTTTGTTTCGCGCAGCGCCTCGTCAGAGACGGTATAATTTCCTCTCGAAGCTGAAAAGCTCGGAATAAGTTATTCCGTTGTTCTATCTTACGCAGAGATCTCGAGGCAGCGGGCTATGTGTATATAGGTGTATATGCAAAGGGCTGAAAGAGAATAGGGTGAGAGAGCCGGTAGTAGCTAATGTATCACACACACAGGGATAATAAACTATAGCCTCCCGACGCCGCACTCGTATGTATATATATATGGCTATCTACTCCTCCTCTGAGCCGATAAAATCAGGCTTCGCTAGCGCTTCCTATATCTCATTGGTTCCAGCGCGTAAATATACCAAAATTAGCTGAATCAGCATTTTGAATAAGAGTTCGATGAATTACGGATAATTGCCCCGGGCAGGCATGTAAATGCAGTTTTTACGCGTGTTCGGCATATTTTAAAAGAATTTCAAGAGGGTGTTCGTTAAACTTTCTACTATTATTCGAATTCATTAAATAACATTATACGTGTGTATATCTGCAAATTTTAGTGGGCTACGAAATTTCACGATGACTTTTGAAGAGCAGAAACGTCAGTCATGATCATACCGCCGTAATTAACTTACTCGACGTATGGCTGCCATTCGGTTAGTGAATATCTCCATTTTACACTATTACACCGTTCATTATAGTCTCATTAATCCGCGAGAATTATTAGCCTTTAAGCAGATTTTCATGAATATGACGGGCAAAATTCAAAGAAAATGTTTTGCTGCACCTTAATACTGAATCCGAAAATTCTACTTTGAAATTCCAACGAGCTAATTCAAAATTCATTTTGCCGCTAGCATCTCGCAAACAATACATCGACTCGCAAAAATGTCGAACTTGAAAAATTTAATAAAAGCGAGATATGCAAAAGGAAGAGCAGTTTCTAGAGTGAATTTCGCTCGTGCGTCGCACTGCGTTCTCTGTTTTAATTCGTTATAAAGTTGAGTCCATAAACACGTTCATAGCTGCGAGGATACATGCATGGAAACGGGTTTTATTGAGTACTAAAAGGACAATATCGAAGGGAAGGATCAGATCGTGGAGCGAAGTGCGCACGTGACCTAATACAGACAAATTTCACTGGCGCACTAAGGATTTTACGCTGAATGCTTGTCAGTTGGAGGATATCCAAGCGATGATTTATAGCTGGCTGTCGCGTTCGTTTAAAAATACAGAGTCTAAAAAATCAATAGCTTGTATAAAGCCTGTATTGGAAGATTAAACACCCGCGCGCATTTACGCGAACATGACATACCGGTATAATTAGGTGGTGCGCAATACAAACACTTGAATATCGTTGGCACTCTACGTCACCAGCTTTTATTTCTATTTCCAATGTCTATTACAGCAATAAATTATTTTGCGAATTTCAATTGTTATACAAAACGATATATCTACAGAAAGCAACTAGCCATCGCGTAACATTCATTTTACGTCAGATTAAATTTTTACTTCCGAGCAATGAAAAAAAAAAACCTTTACAACGCCGCAGATAAAAATTCGATTCAATATCGCGAAGCATCATCATAAAATTATCGTAAAAACAAACGTTACGAGCGCGCCTATGCCCGCGGGATACCTTTTCTGATAGAGCAGGTTAACACTTCTCATCCAACTTATACTCTAACTTTAATTAACATATCCGAGCTATTTCAGGAGTCGTATACCCGCATTTCACGAGTCCGGGAGACATGATAAACAACTTTGCATAAACTCGTTGGCATCGAATACGTCGACTGGCTACACACCCTATATAAATCCGTGCAGGTCAAAACGAACCAGACTTTTCATTCGTCGACGTTTCCTCTATACGCACTAGAGCCATCGAGCTCAGCAAACGACGATCCACCAACAGAGTCGTCGTCAAATCCGCGGATCATCAAGAACGACGATCCAATGCGCAAACAGTCGAGACGCGCAGAATAATTTGGAGCTTCAGCAGCAGAGAAGATCGGCGCAAAACAATCAAGCCGAGGCTGCAGACAGGCGTACATAATCATTATTACACGAAGCGCCGCGCGCAGGTAACGCGATCCCGATGTATATACGCGCGCGCCGCAAGCTCGCCTTCTATACATACACGGCATAACTTCAATTATACCGGCAGGAGAATTAGTAAATAGCTGAGAGCTTGCGCTCCGAGCCGCCGCTTCCTGCCGCAGCACCGGATAGATTTTACCGGAGCTTGGGCTGTGTGTACACTGTATATACGTATACATACAGCTGCGAGAGCGTAAGCACTTTGCGGCTGCACGTCGTGTATACGTATATGCATACACAGATACTGATGAATAGCTGAGAGTCGAGATCGGGCGTGCGTCACGGCGTGAATTCTGATGCGCGCGAGTATTTTCGGGATTTCCTCGACGTCCGCGCGAATTCGTTGTATATAGAAGGAAATCGAAAGCGCGTGCAAGGTCGCGAAAATGATGACCAGCACTGCTTATAGTACGCGATTCGGTGTTTGTCATTCACCTTGAGCTGATATTTCGAATAATTGATTCGTCTTGAGTTTATATGAGATGCAAATGTTTCTGTGTGTTTTCAATAACTATATAACGTACTGCCGGATTCATTTGCGCGGAATTAATTTCTTAAAAATAAGCGCACTGAAAGCTTCAAAGTCGACGAACGTCAAACGGTTGCTTACGAGACACACTCGTACATGTACAAAGCGATTATGAGCATTGAGCGTCTGAAGAGCTACCGCTTTGAATTGCACACCGCTTATAAGGAAGCTTGAAATTCGATTCGTATGTGCAGGACATTCAGCTTTGAGCCGAGCTAAATAATTTACAAAGCTCGCCCGAGTCTATTATAAATTGCGGGAAATTCAAAGTGAGACACATGTTTTGTGACAAAGACCGGGTGTAGAAGCATATTTAACGAACTATTCATCTGTTTGCCTTTGAACGCGATGTATATATATATATATATATATATATATATATATATATATATATATCCTAATAGTATATGCACAAACGATCCACCGAGCACATACCGAACGCGCGCAGTAGATATTATAGTGCTTTTTTTACTCATAACGGCTTTACGTATAAGCTCATCGCGTTGGAATATTCAAAAGTCAATCCGAGCGCGATGCTAATGAGACTGAAATTTTCAAGCGGCAATTATAATCGTAATCTCTTTCCACGAAAGAAAAAAACGCTTGTCGAGCGTAAGCTGCATATCAATCAAATAAATCAAGAGCGAGATTACGCACGTCGTGAAACCGTGTGTATTCGAACGTTATTATCATTATTATACTATATATCGAGAATCGATCCCCAAGGCGGGAATTAAGAAGTTTTCTGTAAAAATGACGGGGGAAAAAGAGCGTTGACTCGTCGGCGGGGCAAGACTTAATCCAAACTTTCATTATATGAGCACGTGTATCGATCGTAACTTTTCTGACCGGCGAGCGTAATAATCAGACTTTTCGAGTACTTGTATACTACTCCTGGCCCTTTTATATATACATACATACATACATACAACGTTGGTCGATAGTCGCGCGCGCGTTAATTTGGGTTAGCCGTCGCTCCGAGCAAGAGCTTTAAGCCCATCCTTCACAATTTCTCTCGCGCCTTAAACGATTTCTCTCATATTTCTTCCTTTTCTCGCTTCAGCGTTCTCCCGTCTTGTCAACGTCCCGAGCCAGCTCAAACTATTAATCTTTTAATCTCGCGATTCGCTCTCTACCCGCGCGAGACAAATGGAAACTTTAATCGTCCGCCTATGTTTTTACGTCCCGTCGTAATCGTATACAAGAAAGTTCGAGCATATCCGATATCGCGGCGTATACAAAGACGATATAACGGAGAAATTTCATCGACGGTGCGCCGACATCTCCATTAACCGCATATATCGACTCGATAGTCGCAGCGGCGGTGATGGCCTGTCAAAGTCGCGAGGCACTTTAGGGATCCTTCGATTCCGCGCTAGCGCACAGACAAGTGCTTGGGATTCCTTATATAACGTTATATAGATATGCGTGGTCGGCTCTCGAAAATCCGCCACGAGGCGTTATTTTGTTCGCAGCTATACAGAGCACTTTTTCAAAAAGCCGGGAGGAGCTTTTGTGATGATGTATATGCTTGCTATATATATTTTTGTGCGGCGCTATTGAAAATGGGTTTGACTACATCGATCGTACGTCGATGAACATCGAACGGGGAACAAACCTGGTTACATAATTGCAATATTTTACAAATAAACGCACACGTTTTATCTTTACCGAGCAATATCTCGACAGGATCGCTGTAGAACCCTGCAGCCAGTGCCGGAAAAAGCTCGCTCTTTGTCATTATCGCGGCAGCGTCAGTAATTTGTCGACGCGTGGTAATCCAACACGCCGCGACGACGCTCAAATTACTGTCGCGCAGAAGAGCCTCCAGCGCAGCAGAACGAGAGGGATATATAGAGGGATAAAGAGGAAGAAAACTGCAAGTTGGCGAGGCGTTAACTCTCCCGCTGCCTCTCGCCCGGCATATTCGATTTCCAATGGATCCGGTTTGCTTTTACCGCCACTGCAATCCCGCGGCAAAGTTCGGTTCGCGGCCAAGAAAGCCGGTCGGGCTTGTTTGCATTAGCGCTTGAAATTCGACGCCGCGAACTTCACCTGCAGCTTACCGCGGGTTTCCCGTATAGTTAACCTAAGCCTCGGCCGTCGCTTCCCGCGCGTGTAAACTATTTATGACGCCGCGCGTTCTACTACTACTCGTCGTCCTGCGGTTTTCCGAAGAGCTTTTCTGCCTATATTTGAATTAGCGCGTTTGCCCTTTGCGAGGGCGATTCGAGTGCGTTTGGCGACACATATGCGTCGTTTTGCGTAGGCGTGTTCGATTGGGAGGTTTGGAAATTGAAATGATGTTTCAAAAAATATAGAAATAGCTATAAGGCGTATAGCGAACGTCCGTTAGAGTGGAAATGGAGTATTGTTTCAAAACAAGGGATGGACCTACTTTTCAACAATGATATACGCAGAAGTGCGCGGGAACACTTTTTCAATACTTCAGATGTACCTTATTTCAAGCAAATATTCGCTTGCAATTTTTCATGACCTACATTTCACGCTGTTTTCCTCCTCAACAGAAATACACGATGCAGCATCGAGTGCACAATTTCAGAAAAAGACAAAATATGCTGAAATATTCATCCCGTACCAGGTTATTATTTTGTATTCGCAAATCGTAAGAGCTTAATTTTCATTCGGGACACGCTCGCCGCCCAAATAATAACGAGCTAACGGCGTAATTCTCCAAATTTCTGAAAATCGCATTATAGACTTCCTCAATATTTCCAGGAAAAGGCATAAAATCAAGCCGAGATTAGAAAATTCGCACCTACCACGTAATTCCGGGAAGAGCTTCCGACCAGAAGCCGCGAAATACCCCCTGCAAGTTCTCTTACAAAAAGAGCAGCTCACGCATATTATATACGGAAGGAGGAATCGATTCAAAAATTCCTTTCTTTAGCCAACGCGCGCTTGAACTCAACGTTACTATATGCGAGGAATTTTCTGCGGATCGAACGCACCGGTGCCGGTGGTTAAACTGCGGGCAATTTCGTGTGCGTAGGGCACACACACACACACGACGCGCGCGAGTTAAATTAGTGATTCAACGCTGCGACCGTATCGGTCAGTAGGATCTCTCGCTTGAATCGGGATGGATCGGGGGAAAAGTTTGCCGAGAAGAAGTTTTGGATTCACTTTTTGAAGTTTAATTGCAAAGTCGCTCATTGATTTTGCTTTGAAGAGTAACGTTGGCTCTTCAATTTTTACCGAGTTCAGTTTTAGGGCATTTGCTGTACTCGATGTTTCAGAATCGGTGCGCATTGATAAGTTTACGGTTACAATTATGTTAAAAGCTTGATACTTCAGTTGGATATTGATCGTAGAGTTGAATATATAAGAATGCAACTTTGGCATAGTTGACACACAGCTATATGCACACACCGGGCTCGAAAGTATCGATGAGAGAAATAAGAAAGCGTCTATACGCCACCTATATTTACCGTCAGAGGGTTTATGCGGTTGGAGAAGCATTATAGAGCAAAACTACGCTTTGTTTTATTTTTGATGGCACAAGATCAAATTTCGAAATGTCCGGAGCGTTCCAAAATATCGCGGGATCCTTGGCACAATAACGGAATACATCTCATAAAACCTTAATGTGTTTACGTATTATGCATGTATATAGTAATTCGTATTAGACCAACAAAAAATTAATCATCGCTGTCTGAAGTGAAGCTTTTTATTCAAACATTACAATGAAATTAATTAATTCTTCGATATAATCACTTCACAAGAGATTAATCATTTTGACGAGTGCATTACAAAATCAACCGATTCCGAATCCATCATCCAACATAAATAACTGTAAAAAAAATGCAACTAACGATCAATACATCGTACGACTCGTACATAATCGGCCATAAAAGCGTCGTAAAATATTTTACGATACGATTTTTCACGGAGCGTACAGCAAACACTTAAAATATATCGCCGCGCGCACCTCTCTCTCTCTCTCTCTCTCTCTCTCTATCTCTCTCTAGTACAGCAGCGGCACCGGTAGTAGAAACACAAAAAAAGAGTACGTAAAATCGAGCTCTTACCAGATGAAAAAGCACAGCCGTCCGCTCGAATCGTCATCTCTCTCCTTCTCTCGAACTCAATCTCGCGCCGAAAATTCAAAGAAGCGATGTTCACTCCTTTATCTCTCCGCGGGAATAGCGCAGTGCATATATACACGTCCCAACGAAATCTATCAGCTCGTCGAGTCGTATATGGCTCGACGAAAATCTCCGTAGCCAAGGGAGACGGATCAACGGATCGATCCGAAAAGAGTCGCCAGTCGGCGGCGATTTTTCACGGGTAATAACGTCACGCCATATATATATATATATATATATATATATATATATATATATATATATATATATATATATATATATATATATATATATAAATGTGTGTATCGGCTGCATGCGCTACGAGGGTTAAATTATGAGTCTTCGAAGTCGACGTGGAAAAGTTTCAAGCTCCCTTGGGCTTCGGAGAGAAATAAATAGGCTATGGACGCCAAGAATTTACTTCGCGGGGACGGATAAAGTTTTATTGCAGTTGTGTGACAAAAAATTGTTGAATTAACGGGTGTGTGTGTGTGTGTTTGTGTAGCGAGTTATCGATGAGATTTCTATTCCAGCCTTTTTGTCATCAGACGAGCGCTGCTCCTGTGCGAGTTTTGAGTTCTGTTTAAATCGCCGTGCAAAAAAGCGAATGAACTTTTCGAGCAAAAACCTGCAATTTCAAGGCTCCTATACAAGTTAGCTGCAAAAAGCGCGCGAGGACATTTTTCTTCGGTACGCGAGAATAGTTTTGAGCAATTTTCACAAAGCATTTTTCAATACAAACTTTCACCGACTTTATCGTATATAGACAGAAGCTTTTCCTCCGTGTCAAAACTTATTAAAAAGAAAACCTCAACTGCATATATTTATATATATATATATAGGCTTGAGGATAAAGCCACGGCAGTAAAAGAAACAGAAAAGTGTAACACGAAAAAGAAAAACGCAACCAAGTGATATCGTCGGGGAAAATAAAAAGGTTGGCCGCTCGCCGTCTAAACGGCTCCTTTATCCCTGCGCCCGTAAAATATAACGCGGAGGCCGCTAAATGCCGCGATACGCGAGCTTATAACCGTCGATAAGAAGAGCCGCTGGAGAAAAACGCTACGGCCGTGAGGTCACTCCCGGGCCTGCCAAGAGAGTCTCGCCAGTCGGTTGTATATAGTGGGGGTCTATATAGAGCAGAGAAATTTCGAAAATTTATACATTCCGACACGCGATATGGCAATAATAAGGAGGCGTGGCCAGAACGTCAAGCTTCCGGAAGGCTTTCTTTATGCGATCTCCGCTTGAATTTTTTAGGCATTAATTATTTTCCGTATTTCGAGGATTATGTATATGGATGGGATCGTATAGGGCTGCGAAGCGTGGTTTATATTATAATATAGAAGCTTTTTATGGATCGACAAATACGAGAGCTTGATGTAAGTATATACATTATGGAAAATTATTGAGCGTCTCCATAGAATAATCTTATACATACCTTTCTGTTATAATTTAAGATATAAATAAATAATAGGCAATACAGTGGAGTTCTACCGAGACTTTTATTACAAGAAATTAAAGTTATATAAATTCACGTTCCCTGGATCAACGAGTGTGGGCATCTAATCGGCGCAACGACTCGACAAGGACTGACGCGATGAAACATCGCTCTTCGTATTAAGACGTTAGCAAAACTACATCGATATTGCTTCGAATAGATAGTGTTTACACACGCGGTGACTGTTATTCACCTAAATAGACATTTGCACGGAATGATGAAAATATTGTCAACACTTTCATCAATATAATAATAAGTTCAAATTTTAAAAGGACAGGTTGCAGTCGAACGCGAAAATAGAGCAAATCCCTATAACATATCTCGTTCGATATTTAAATCAACGATTTCGACATGCTATTATTAATTAATGGTTCAGGCTCTCGGGGCCGCTCGATAAGACGATAATTAAGACTCGTTTTTTGCGCGGAATCGAGGTCCTATGCAAGGCGGTATACGTATACACGAGAAGGGCATTAAGGAAGAGGGCTGTACGAAAAAGCGGGATCGCGCGATCGATCATTCGAGCGTCGTCCCAGTATAGGCGCTTTTTGTATACATCATCGCTATTTACAGAGGCTAGGTAAGCTTCTATATTCGAGCTTGCAAGAAGTTGGCGCGACTTTTTACAACTTCCGCGAGTGGAAAGTCGTCGGCGGGATTTGAATTTATCGACTCTCTCTTCGCCCGTTTGAAACTGAAATGGTCTGAGGCAACGTCGCATATGAAGCGCGCGAGAAATTTTGGAAAAACTATGAACGTACGCCTACATCCGTCAAAGAGTAATGAGGTCAAGAATGTGTTCGTTTATTGCTCGCTATTGATGGAGATAATGGACCTTCGATGCGCATCAGGAATTTATCGAGCGCGGAATACGTTTCCCGTTCTTATATATACATATACGCGATCGGCTTAATATACCGAATCGCATTGCGCCTTTGGTCTCGCTCCACGCGTATATCGAATACTCGAAGCGCATTGATTTCAAAATTACGGATACACGCAGCGGATCTAATGGCTTATAAATATACGATTAATATTCTACTGCGGCATAATTCTCCAGGATACGTTTCTGATACGATGACGAATCAACGACTCATCATCACAAGTCTCTATATGATCAAAACAGGCCTCTCCGAAAAATATCCGCTTTCAACAAATCAAAATAAATGATCGAGCAATTCGATCCCCGCTAATTCTCAACACAGTCTGCAATCTTTCCGTCAACCCGACTGCAAAATCACTCAGAGAGCGAATCCGAAAGAATATATATATATATCCCATCAAAGAGCATCGGAGCGTAAGCGCACACGTGTTTTTTTCCCCTGAGCTCCGCGTAAGTAATTAACGCGTTCCGCCGTTAAAAGCAGCCGAGAGGGAATCGAGGCGAGATATCGAACAATCCGGTTATGCGAGAACTTTATCAGTGGAGCGCGCATCCGATACAAAACGACCTCGAGCAATTACCATTTCCGGTTTCTATTGCACGCGCTGTGTGGTACGCTCGGCTGAGCTTCGAACGAGCTTTCACGTGCCGCAGAAGCGAGGAACGCGTCCAGAGGGAAAAGCGCGTTCGACGCTTATGGCGGACGATTCGATTGTTGATTCGGGGGTTTTCGAGAAGCTAAGGATGTCTCGGATGTTTGCATATCGCCGAAAGCTTTTCCAAGTGCTTGAGGAGCTGCTTAGAGTGTCGTTATGGGAGGATGAGTTAGATTCGAGAAACAAATATTATATAGGTGTGTCTTGACATTTTCTATTTTAATGGATTATTCTGGTATAATACGTCTTTGTAAAGTGCTGCAACTTTTTCTCTATCGTTTCTTTCAAGTTGGAAAATGTTCACTCAAACCATCTTCTGAATTATTTGCGCTTGAGGAATTGCGCGAATTGCCTTTTCAGCGCGCAATGCTCTTTAGTACATAATTAAGAGATCCAATTATATCAAAGGATGTAAATGGTAATATGCGTCGTAAGAGTATTTCCTTCCGCCAAGTCGACTCGACTATCCTCGAATATTGCGCAAAGTTATAGACTTGCGATAATACACATCTACCTATGTTATATAATCATTTTGGTAATACACACCCGGCAGCCCTCGGCCGCTCGGCCCCCGCAAAATAGAGTAAAATTTTCGGAATAGCTTACCGATTAAACAAGAATTAATCTTCATCTCACACAGTGTAATAGTATATTATGATACTGTTGTGGGAGATGGTTTTCTACCTTGTTCGAGGTTTTTCGCACTCGTTTCGCTCGTGCGAAAATCGAGCAAAATAGAAAAACACCTCCCACAACAGTCTCATACGATATTTTATAGCACGACAACCTCAAAATCGAAAATAAAGTTATCAGTTTATAAGCTTTTACAAAAACAAGCAATAATGAGTATACGTTCGAAATTACATAATCGAAATTCGTAAGGATCGCGGCATTTCCAGAATTACATCGCGCACACACGAGAGCATCATCGGCGGCGTTAAGCGAGCATTGGGACGCATCGCGGCAGCGAACGCTGCCGTTTAAATTACGAATGACCTAGAACGAGAGCCGGAGATAATGATGAGAATAGGGACAGCCGGGCGCCGACTCATACCCTCGTCCTCAGCTCTCTTACGTCGGCCTAATTGTGCGCCGGCAACACGTTCTAATTAATTCATGCGATCCAATAAGGCGACGGCACAGCTGGTCCTGCGGGTATATATATATATATATATATATATATACATATATATATATATATATATATAATCGTATAACGATCGGACACGCACTGCAGTGACAATTGTGCCGGGCTACACAGGATTTCGGGTATTGTTGGGAGCTTCGCCGGAAGCTATGCGACGAGCATTCGGTTCGAGCAGCGCCGCCGCATTGACGGTGAAAAATTGATGGCCGTCAGGTGCAAGCATACCTGTCGGGGCGATAACTTTGTTAACCGGAATTTATTTCTACTTTGCGAGTTTGGCTGAGAGAGAAATCATTAGCGTTAGGTTACTGCGGCGCAACGTGTGCGCGCCAATTTCGAAGGTTTATCGAGGCCGTTATTGTTTTAATTTCTGGCTTAAAAACCGGGGGATTAAGGCGCGAGTGTGAAGCGTATATAATAATGTACCTCCATTTTTCCCCTCGACAGCTCATATTTCTGCGCGCTCGCTCTCTGGCTTACCTGGAACAAAAATGAAAACCAATTTTTACTTTTTGTTATGCTCCAATCAATATTACGAGGGGGGTATTAAAATGTTGATATTTCTTGGGATTGCCTGTCACGGACAAAATATGAGCTCCCTGTTAATTGTAAAAGTTTTGCAATTGTTTTATACGCAAAAATTTTATCGCTCGAATTATGTGAGCACGTATTATTGCAGCGTGGGCTAATGGCTTCTATGCGGATAAAATGGACATCAATTAAAATACAGTACAGTTCTAGGATCTCGTTTCAGAGGAAATTGTTGGTATAGGTCAAACACGTGTGCTTCCATAGGTATATATGATATCAGATGGGTATGCAATTCGATTAATATTCAAAGCAAAGATAAATCTCTTAAGCCTGTATTTTCTCATTAAAATTGAACGTTTATCTCACTAATATACGTAATTTCTTTTGGATCAAAAGAACACTGAATTAACATCGTAATCGTCGATGATAACAGTTTTCGAAAAATATCTTATTGATCCCTTAAACAATGAATAGCCTGCTAACAATTTCCTCGTTATCGCATTTTATCGGAAAATACAAAGTCTATCGAGTGTGTTATAAGCCCCAATGACGTCATATGCGCACGGAAAATCTATAAGTGCGTACTAGCTATTTATACTCATCAGAAAAGAGAGAGAGAGAGAGAGTCGCATACACTGAGAGAAATGCTATAATAAAAATTATTATAACTTTAGCAAAAATTGCTATAATACATAGTAATGCCGGGACATACTGATATTATGAATAAATTTGTTAAGTCTTAGGTAATTTTTATTATTAAAATAATAAAAATTGTTATATTTTCAAAGAAATATTATACGAAAACACAACAAAAATTACTATGTTACATAGTAAAATTTCATTTTAATGAATTTTACTATGTAACATAGTAATTTTTGTTGCGTATTCGTATAAAATTTCTTTAAAAATATAACAAAAATTATTTGAAAGCTAACAAATTTTTTTATTATTGAAGTTTTGCTTCCCGATTATTATGTATTATAGTAATTTTTGCTAGAGTTATATTAATTTTCCGGTAGTACGTATATAATTTTAAGGTTATGATTCCTGTCAAAACTTTATTTATTACCATATAAAGCGATGATTTCGTTATTTCACATTTAGCTGATATGTTTAATTATTAATTAAACAATTCTGGTTATTATTTATTGACTGCTGTTTATTTATTATATAGCTAGTTAATTTGTGTGGAGGAAGTTGATATATCAGATCTGAAATTCTGTATGTAAGAGCTCTGTTAGGTAAGTGGTTAGCGCCCGCGACTGTCACCCCAAAGATCCAGGTTCAAATCCCGAAGCCGCCAAAAAATTTTTAATTGATTTCTTAAATTTCTTAATTTGATTAATAATATTAAATGATTAACAAATAAATAATAAGTTAATAATAATAAGTATAAGGTAATCAACTAAAGAAATAAATTTATATTTTAAAAATTTCCTTATTCCATAAAAATTACTATGTTGAATAGTAAAATTTGCTAAAATGCGAGTATGTCCTTCGGTTACTATGTAACATAGTAATTTTTCCTACATAAGTAGTAAATTTTATAATATCATTTCTCTCAGTGTATACAATTTATATATTATATAAAGCACTCGCGCTCGAGATGCGCGACAACATCAGCTTTCCTCTCGAGAAGCATAGCGTCGAGAGAATTTCCATATCGCCGAGTCTATAAACTATGCGTTCTACCTGACTATGACATGCATTAATAGGTATGTATATATATAGATATATATATAAGACTGGATAAGCCGATACACAGACGAGCGGGCCACAGAGAGACCGTGTATACATGCAAACTCAATTGGATGTTGAGCAAAGCTCGCGCGTATCACACGGATCGATGCATTCGCGACTTCATGCGATATAGAAGAAAAAGGCGGAGAGGGATTTCCAACGTCGCCATATCCCTCGAGAGAGAGAGAGAGAGAGAGTGAGATGCGATCGCGCGCTATCTCTCATATTTTATTCTCTCTATCATCTCTCTCTATACCTGCCACCTTCTTGCCTCGCGCGCTACCTTCGATATATCCACGTTTACATTCGCTCTCGGCTAGAGCTTGCAAGCTCTCTCTCTGCGCGTGTATTTACTTTTTCATTCGTCACTCATCGCTCGAAGGTCAGAGCCACTCGTGTGTGTCTTTTCTGCACGTGCACTGAAGAAGAGCTGGAGAATAAAAATTGTAATAACTTCCAGGGATCGAGGGGGAAATTAAGTTATCCGCGCGATTCGAGCACTATATGCACTACCGCGCGCCTGACTTTCTTTGTCGATATAATGTACACGGAGACGCCGCGCTCGCTCTTTGGATGATTTTGTGTTTGACCTCGTGAGAACTGATTTTTTCAGGGAAACTTTCTCGCTTTACAGAAGCGAAATTACTGTAATTATGGCGAAAAGCTACGCGATAATGGATAACTTCAAAAGCACACTGTTATAAGTTTCGAACTATAAGCGCGCCGGATGAACGAAGTTTCGCGAACTTCAATTTGATAAAACATCAAAGTTCAAGTGTACAACGCTTAATTGCATTAAACTTCCTCCGGATATACGCGCGAGAGAAAAAATTACCGAGTGTATAAGGAGACGCCCTTTTTCATTTAATTTCGCAGAAACAGATTTACAGAGCAAATCTACGCCACGTCCCTTTCTCATGCCCCAGAATAATTCTTTCACCATTTCGAGAATTCCCTTTGAAGTAGGTATATAATCTTCCATTTCGCGACTATACTTTTCATCATCCTCATTTGCAGCCTATATTGCAATTCCTTTTAACGCGGCGCGTCTCGCAGCTGCGCGAAATCCCCTCTAAAATGTTTTTTTTCCTACTCGAAAAAGCTCACACCTGTTTCATCGTGCGCGCGCGCGCTTTCAGACAGTCCCTCTCTTTCTCATTCATCGCCATCCTCGTTTCAATCTGGCTCTTTCTGTGCAAGCTCGCCTCTTTATCGAGTCCACGTGCGTAACGTCGCGCTCGGCTTTATAGACTTCCCCTCCCACTCCTCCTTCCAATCATCCGACGTATGATTGGGGATCGAAGCCTGCAAGTGAGCGAGTTCATTCGGGAGCTGGGCTGCATCTGGTAGGAAGCGCGGCCGCAAACGACGCCACGGTGAACCTCGTCGCTGCAGCCTCGGTCGCAAAACTCAAGCTTTGTCACACTCTCTCTCTCTCTCTCTCCCGGCTCTGCTCGACTATACAGACTCTTGGTGGCCGAAGTTAACTCTTTTATTCGCTCTTTGTTCTCTCTCTCTCTCTCTCTCCCTCTCTCTCTCTCTCTGCTCTTGGAAAATTCAGTTTCATGCCAGAAGTTTATTAGCAGCTAGCGGATGAAGCGCGTGTTTGATTAAAATTTACGAGGTGAATTTTAATAGCGCGCGGGGTATTAATTTTTCGCTTTGATTAATTTCCGCATTGTTTTCTGAGCTTGAATTTCAGATTCGCTTTTGATGGATTTAATTTCACGAACTATTGATGTGCCTTTTAGATCTTAGCATCGTTTGGTAATTTTACCTTTGTTTATACATCTCGTTTGTCCAAGTAGTTCAATCTTCTCAATTTCAAGCTCCTTTTCCTATATAGCTGACCACATGATCCCTATATACGCCGAACCAAACGGAGAAATTTCGTCCGCCAGTCGTGTGTAACCTGTGACCTTAATGGCGTACCTGAGGCAATGCGCGAAATTGTAGCGAATGGAATTGCAGCGTTCATATGAGGACAAAAGTGTTATTGGTCAATTGCGCGGAGTCGTATTCGTTATTTTTCTATCTTTTTGGAAATCGCTGTTAAAGGATTCCATTCATGAAAACTGATGCTTTTGGATGCGTTATTCATCTGCGATGACCAGGACTTATACATTTTCAAGTCCGACAATAAAACTTCATGAATACCATGATAGGGTATTTTTCTGAAATTTAAATAACTTGCATATAAATTAAAGGTTATTTGCGATTTAGCACTATATTACCAAGTTTTACGAGCAGAATGAAAAGAATAGAGTTCGTTCATTATACAGTTATCTTCTTTACAACATTGCGAGAGAATAAATTTCAAAATCGGATAAATAAGATAGGATTATCAGCTCTTGCTTCGCCGTATCTACGTTAGTCACGACAGCCATAGCAGTATAAGTTTATAGCCTATCCCCTCACTCGCTCGCTCGAATGGCCACGCCTGAATATATAATTTAATAAAAAATTGAATACATACAAATGCCCAAACAAACCATATAATAATTCACCAAAACTGCTGTACTATAGGGCCATGAAAAGCCAAGCATCGCAAAGCGCCTCCATTACTCCGACACTAAAGCCTCCCTCGCAAGATTTCACCAATTTATAGCGCACATCTTAAGCGAACAATCAAATGCCGACGTCAGGGCGCTAGCGAAGCCATGGAAAATTGTATTGTGTTTACGAAACAATTTCCGGCTTTACGCCAGACAGAGAGAGAGAGAGAGAGAGAGAGAGTACGAAAGCGGGTAAATACACAACTTCAAAACGCGCACTACTAACACACACAGAAAAAGCAAAGAAAAGCTCGCGCGCGCTCTGCTTTGGCCCGACACGCAAAATGCACACACACACACATGCATAGTATATATACAATTACCTATTGTGTACGTCGCTCCGTCCAATTGAAAAGTCGCGCTCTTGCATTTCTTGAAGAGCTTCTGATGCGGAGTTTCTTTGTGAGCCGCCTCGTTGTTGCTCGTCGCCGTCGCTCCGCTCTTGTCATCCATTTTTGCATTTCGCATTCGCGCACGCACACACCTACTCCCTTCTGCTTTTTCTCCTTCTTCCGAGCTGAGCAGGAGGAACGTTTTGCTCCAGCGCGTGTCGTATCACGCGAGTCACATTAGGCGGGCCGGCTGCAGCTGTGTACGGGTTCTCGCAATTGCAGTGCGCGAATTGCAGCGAACTTTTCAAAGCAGGCCTGCGATAAGGTAATTAAGGCGACGGGTAAGTTGCGGGAAAATTGCGTACTCGTGGCTTGCTTTCGCGCTAGAAACTCTATACTCGAAGAGCATGCTACGTTTGTTTGGCTGATTATTTTCGAGAAATCGTTAGGTTACATCACACGAGTGTGAATTTTTTGTAGAACCTGGAGATTGGAATGTTTCGTCAGTTCTTATATTATGACAATCGCTGGGAAGTAATCTCTTAATCACCCCTATTTCAAGCACACGTTTGCCTTTTATCTATAGACGCTTTGGTGTGCGTTATGCAAGCACGAGATTAATTATTTATAGCTTCGGCACACGAAAGCGTTCTGAGACAGGATAAAGCCCCCTTTTTATAATTATTCTTCAATTTAGCAGTATCGCTCGCTCACGTGTTTAAGTTTATTTTTTTTCTCTTTATCTTATTTTAACTGTAACCTTCTCTAAATAATCCTAAACACGTGATCGCGTGATGACGTTAAAAAAAAAAGATAATCTGTGTAACTGTATAGTTCCATTTCTTAAATATCGCACGCTAGCTATCGCAGGCGCGATGTACGGCTCAAGATTATTCCCTTTGAGTTTTAAGTTTTCAAGCGGCGTCGCGCATTCACGAATTTTCACGTCGGAATTCCTCAACCGTATAATATCTCATCGTATACATCTTATTTTGGAATTTGATATTACACATTGCATATGCGTAAAAAAATCGAATTCAGACTGCGATACATTCCTACATATTCTTATTCAATATTCATATAGATTCCCATAAACCGTATATATTCACACGTTATCATATTCATTTAAAATTGCCCAACTTATTGGACATCGGGAGAATCCAATACACGACTAAACCATTTCCTCTACGCGTACGAGCCATTACAAGTTTCGAATTCGTCGGAAAAATTCCGCCTCGAGGACGCGCGAGAGCTACAGCCCCGAGGTGACACAACGGACTGCTATGCTCGAAACTCGAAAAGCTCCCGGATTCCTCGAATCGCTTGAATATTTTAAATACAAATGTAATAGACGAGGGCGCAGGATTTTTCACGCGCACGCGACACATGCTCACGACGTGGTTATGCGGTCGGCGATCAATCCACCGGCCGGAGAATAATTGCCGGACATTCCCCGATAAATTCTGCCCCCACCTGTGCATATATATCGAATTGCGCAATATATCATCGCTTGTCCGTAATAGTCGGCCGTTGAACAAAACTCGCTAAAAGTGCTATAGTCGAGTTATTTCCTGCAAATCCTATTACCGATCGACTCAATCATAGATAGCGTCTGTATCCGGATCAGCGAATGGCAGACGCATGAAAACTAAAGTTTTAAGTACTTTTTGCCACGGCTATTCGATGAGGTTTGAAATTGTATTTGCTGGAGCTGCTTTTATAGGAATTATATTGAGAAAACACGTTTATACTTTCTCCAAAGATATACGCGACTCTTGGAGATTTTTGTTTTTTGTTTTACCAAGTCAAGATGAAGTAGAGTAAGTCCGATATAGTCAGACGATCGAGCACAAAGCCGGTAAATACCATTTTAAGAATCACGAATGATTCAACTAAATTTCGAGTAGAAATCACTTTCTATAGTCAGACACAGCAACGTAAATAACTTTAATTTCCTCGATATCATCTCTTTCCATGCTAATTCGAACTCATCGCCCACATAATATATCTTACCCACC
Organism: Muscidifurax raptorellus; assembly: GCA_020010945.3. Lineage (NCBI taxonomy): Eukaryota > Metazoa > Arthropoda > Insecta > Hymenoptera > Pteromalidae > Muscidifurax > Muscidifurax raptorellus. The sequence continues at coordinate 4,822,805 of CM052078.1, read as the reverse complement.
CTCTCCTTCGTCTTCATCCCTTATACGCATAAACTCGGCGATTGACTGCGGCAGCGCAGGTCAACAATAGATCCGTGTAATCGTGGTCAAGCCTGAGGGTGAGAATCAATGCAGAAGGGAGCGAGAGAATCGCGGCGCGTTTTTCCTCGAGTCCCCGCTGACTACAGTACTCTCCAGTGTTTATCGCGCGCTGTGCCTTGTTCTGTGTGTGTGCGCGCGCTGATTCACCGCTCACAGCGGCCAATTGATTCGTTTTCCCCGAGGAGAGCCTCGACGTGTATATCGCTGCTTAGTATACATGTATGCCGGAGTTTGGGCCGAAATTTGCATGTCAAGGATGCATTTCTGCCGGAAATTTCTAGTCTCTTTTGACATTTATTCGTCGCGGCGTTTCTTCGGAATTCCCGTCTTTTTTTACGCTTGGTCCTTGAATTTGAGATTTTTAATTTGCAAGTAGATTCCACGTTGAGAGAGGATTCGGCGAGTAGTGTACACTATAAAAGGATTATTTAAGCAAAATATTTACTTCTCAGGTTGACTATTACCACGCGAAATAAAAAAAAGCGATGGTAAAACAAGTCTTATGTCTTAGCCGAGGGATTTTCCTAGCTTTCCGAAAATTCGTAAACATGAATGGCTCTCTATTTTCATGAAAAATTCATGACAGTGCATCATGTATTTATTGTATTCCGCTCGACCGTAGAATTTTCCATATTTTACAATATGACATTCAGCGTAGTTCATTTTTATTCAAAAGTCGATGAATCTACTCTCCATGGATTTCGATTTCGTTAGAATACAAGAAGAGAACTCAAGCTGCGAATCGTAATACCTTACGTTTCCTTCGTTATTTTTTCATTCACCCATCGCACACTTTTATTCAAATAAAACATCGCAATTGTTAACAGAGAGATCAATCTTAAAAGAATATTTTACGAGGAACAGAAATATGAATTTTATATTCAGGAATCAGTGTTTGTAAGAATAAGTATAACAAATTTTTAATACGCGAATTTTATGAATGATTTATCCTCGGACAGAAATGTGAATTAATCAGAAGTGAACTGAAATAATATCCTGTGAATAAATAATTTAAATGTAACGATGTAAATAACCAGAATACAAATTTTTTATTAGTCAAAAAAGCAGTAGGTATACTTTTCAAACAAATAAATGAAAGAGCTGATTCGATTATCAGCTGAAATACCTATACAGAGTAACGAAAGTATCCTTTTCCCCGCCTCGCATTTTACGAGTCTAGTTAATTAACGAATAACGATAATCCACCGCGAAAAAACTATCTCGATATATACGAGGAATCCAGCGACCACATCCGAGATTAATCCTGCCAACCGTAAAGGGAATAAAAAAACCATAAGTACCAAGATTCGCTTATCGATAATTGAAAAAGCGGATGATACATGGCGAAAGAGCGAGCCGATTAGCGTATATATACTCGTCCTCTCTATCCCCCCGCAAGTCGGGCAAAATATTCGTTTCCCCAGAGCGATAATTGTTTTTTCAAGGTCTCGCCTCGATATCCCGCTCTCGCCGTTCGTTATTTACGAGATGACTCTTCGATGCAATTATCCCGCACTCGAGAATTGCAGCAGCTGCGAAAAACGCGACGATACAGCTCTCAGCTTTCGATCCGGCTGCTGCCTGCAGCGGCATTTTAATTTGCGCCCCAGCGAAACAACGTTTCCGAGAGCTGCTACTGCTCGGGATTACGCTTTTCTCTCCTCTGCACATACACAGCTGGGATTTCAACAGGCAAACTGCGATTGCGCGTGGAAGACGGGCTTGGCACTTTGTAGTATGGTAATGACGAGAGAGGGGGAGGGGGAGGGGTGCGCAAGGATCAGGGGAAAAACATGCCTCGTTATTGTAGTCGACACGACAAAAGCTTTGGCGAGCTTGCGCTTTTGAATTTTTCTCCTTAGCGACGAGGATATTATGAAACGCGTATTTAAAATAATACGTTGCAACCTGCGTTGATGAGAACTTTTATCCTTTCTTTGCTTGTTTTTAAGGGGATAAATGCACTGGAATTTGACGCGCTTTGTTGCTTACTGCGTCTCGGTGTGTGTATATGTATAGTTACTGCGTTGAGCTTTTTTATGTGGGAATGAATTTGTTTTTTCTTTATAATTCTATAAAATCGATTTGCATAATACCATATACTTTATCGGTAACAAAATTGAAGCATAAAAAAATGCAGCAGAGTACCTTGTGCTAATTATAAATTTTATTTTACACAGTTTGCATCGGCATCGAGTTTCTATAGAAGAGTATCTCTCAAAATCGATATTTCGAAAAGAAACTATCGCGTCGCTAAATAAGAGTAAATAACCGATATCATGAAATTACATCAACACCAAAACGGCCCATTATAACTTTCCATAAACTATCACCATTACCAACAAAGCATCGACACATCGAGTCAATGACGAATGAGCTGCGACAATCACCGAGTCTACGAATAAAACAATAAACCGATAACACTCTTCCTTATCTCCATTCGTATAGTATAACAAAGATAACCGGAAAACACACCGGCGGAGTAAATTCTTACAACAATCCAGACACAGTCCAGCATAAAAAGCCATCATTACCATCGACGCCAACAGCCGCATAGCATATTGATTCCTCGTAACTTACAAGCATATCATACGGGCAGTAAGGAGTCGATACGCAGATAAAGCAACAAAAAAAAGCGGGGGCCGGGATATCTCTCTTACGAATTTCGATCGAGCATATCTCCGCAAGAGCAACGAAATCGCGATGCGGGGAGTTCGATTAAGTTTTATGAATATCGTCCGTTTCCACTTGGATAGACTGTTTTTCTCTCGCCCGCTTTGCTGTGGTCACGCCTCGACTCGAGTTATACGTTCAATGCATATCCGACGACGAGGCTGTGTGCCTCGTTTTATAACTTAATTCTCACGGAATCCGGCGATTTGGGTTTGCCTTCCCGGCGCGATAATGTCAGCGTCACATCGACGCACTAATGACTGGGTGATGAATGAGCGAGTTTTCGTATGCCGTATTGTATTGAATTTTTCGGGGATATATATGTCAGTGTTTTCTTTTTCTCCGGGGGAAAAGTACGTTGAAATTTTCACGTGAGGATTATGATTAACATCTGGATTTCGAAATTTCTCTCTTATTTCGATATGCAAATTCAATATATGCGTTCGGTTGAAATGCATAAGGCGCAGATATTATATATTTACCGTGAAAATCGAACAATGAAACGAAAAATAATATCGAACGATAGAAGATAGTATTAAATTTTTTGAAATGTCTCTAAAGGCTTTTTGGAATGCAGCCAACCTTGAATTGAAGAGAGAGGGAAACATTAACTCTAATAAATAGAATTTCTATTCTTGAAGTGTCTCTTCGGTATATAAGAAAGTAAATTTAATCTATTATTGTGGAAAGTTCAATTCAAAGCCAAGATTGAGTTTAAAAAAAGTTCATACTCATACTTGAATGCAACTTATTGGATGCAAGCCCGGGATTTTTTTTTCAAGTCCTTTATTGTTGTGCGTCTATTGTGTGCTGCGTACTTTTTTGTCGCATTTTATTACGAAAAACGAATCTTCCATTATCGCAACAAGCTGCTTAAACGTGATAAATAATATTGAAATTTTATCGTAAGCTCTACATAACGACCTTCAATACGTATAATTTTTATTCCTATACAGACTTTATTTACCCAGCAAATGAAAGAGTCGCGAAATAAATTGAAGATTAAAGGGAAACGTCTACAAAGACTCTTTGTTACGAAAAAGAAAAAGGTATAATATCAAGCTTGCATACGTATCGCTGCGAGATCTACCCCGAGACTTTCGAGGGTCTACGTGGTCGCTATTACGTCCCGTTTCATCCACTTTAACTGCACTTTTTACTTCTCTCCCTGAAGGCAAAAGGGACCATTTTTTTTCCTCCAGAATCCCCATTTTCCGGGCTCGATCTGAATATGATAATAAGAAAGGTTTACACTGTATACCGGGGGCAAATCATTTTGCCTCCGGCTTACACATCCTCTTTTACCACACGTATAGAGTAGAAGAACGTACACGTCAGTTTATCATAACCGCGTAACCGCATAAACTCCTCGGTATCTCAATATTTTTTCAAAAATATTTGCGCAGATCTTTGTTGAAATTGCTAGTTTGTTAAAAACTTGGAGCATGAAACACCGTATAAACCGCCTATATAAAAACTGACTGAAACGTTCAGCATATCGTATATAGCCAGGGAAAAAATCAGCGGGGCGTTTATTATCCACGAAACTCGTAACACTTTAATTTCGCGGCCACGTTTTCCTCCACGTTTTCCTCCAAACGCCGCGCAACAACGCAACTTTCCCGCAAATTACACAGCCGGGAAGAAAAAAATCTTGAAAAAAACTAATCTTCCAAGCGCGCTAACAAGAGTGAAAGCCACAACGAACCCTTTTCTCGGTGCACATGTTGCGAAAGTTCTCGTGTTAAATCTAACTTTCCGCCGTCCATAAGGCTGATCCACTTAAACTTGAACGTTAATATAAACAACTTGGCCCATTGCACACCGGGCGGCAGCGCTATACTCTTACGAGACACTCGAGAAATCCGGCGACGTAACGCTGTATACCTCTATATTCAGAATTTTATACACGGTGAGACCGGCCGAAAAACTTATATACACTCTATATGTATTTATATTCGGGAGGCGAGAGCACGTCGGTGTCCGCGACGTTGAGCAGCGCGGCACACTGTGTGATGCATACGCTGCGCCGACTCCACGTGTAGTCTCTCTCCCGCGGGCTGCAGCTCGCGCATGCGCAGAAGCTCCGAATCCGTACACGGGAGTACATCTCCGCTCTCATTTACAACGAAATTCGAGCCTGTGTACGTGTGCGGCCGCAAGCTGCGCGCATATACCGAGCCATATGCATGTGCAATTGGATGCGCGCATATATATATATAAATATACAAGGGCCTTGAAGGAATTGATACATATATACAGGTATATGTATACGAAGCCGGAGGAAAGCTCTGCGCGCGAGAGGTGGGAAACTATCGCCGGGGGAGAAAAGTTTGATGATGAGGCAAGTCGAGAGAATTGCCATCGATCTCCGCCCGATCTGTCACTCTCTACCACCCACGTATACTCTCGTCGCGCTCCATATATCGACTTGCGCATAGCGCTTCATTGTATGTATGTATGTATGTATGTATGTACGTATATTATGCGAATGTGTGCAAAAGTTGCAAAATCCACTTGACATCTCATTGAGAGTAGATTAGTGAGTAGTTTGTTAAAAAATAATTGGACGGCTTAAGTTTTGCCCGGATGAATCACGTATGAGCTTGCGGAAAATCCTGGATATATACATATATACACTTGAAAGGGATTATTCCGACGCTTGTTTTTCGAGTGATGCTGTGCGCTTGCATAAAATGTAGTTCATAACTCGCAGCCGTGTATATAGAGGAATGTTCTCTTTGCTTTTAATTGAGTAATCAAGTCCGTCGACTTTATTAGGATGCTTTATATATGGATGCGCACAGCTGAGTTTTAGTATATACATAATACTTGTTGACGTTTGTTATAGGTCGAACAATCGAATCTGGGTATTATGCGCGATTAGTGTTTAAAGCTAAGCGTCTCGATGGATCCGCAGCCGAATCGAGGCTAAATAAAAATTGAAATTGAAAAAGTTTTCATAAACACGCAAAACACAAAGTTTGTTATAGATAAATATTAGGATTCGAGCATCGTTCAAATATTTACCGGCGGTTATATAGTTGCAGGTCGAAACAAAAATGTCCGATGCGGATATTTTGATATATAGTATATATGTGTTTTGTCATCTGCGCCGTGAGAGTTAACTTCGGAAAGAAAGAAGACAAACAGTCGGCGAAGCCACCCCAGTCGAGTTTACGAAGCTACACTTTATGGGGTTTCCCCGCTTGGAGAAACCCGAAAGCAGCTTCGCTTGTTTATACACAGAATTTATCGCGAGTAACTCCTCATACTATACGTGCGTGCAGTGAATATTTGCAATGTGCTTTATTTTTAACAATCGATGAAAATTTACAAAGCCTCGAACACAACAACAGCGACTGGGGGCTTATTTCCGCATGATCGTCAGCAAAATACGAAGGTCTCCGGCTGACCTCTAATTATCAACACAAAAATAGAGAGCAGTATTTTCCTCTCGGAACAAGCCCGATGCCTATATTTAGATCCGAACGCGAGCCCCACTCGGGACAAATTCGATACATCTCTTTTTCTCTCGGCCGCAACGTCACACTCCCCCCCCTTTACACACACACACACACAAAATTGGAGTCTCTAGTGAGAGGGCATTCGGCCTACTATTACCCATCCTCGCATTCTCACTGCAGATCCTCGAGTCTACATATATATAAGGCAAAAAAAAGGAGCTTTACGATCCTTTCCTCCTCCGCGATAATCCGCGTTTTACCACACAAAGCACACGCTCCCCCGCCCCCCTGCCCCTCCAGTTGGCCATCGTGTATAAGAAAAATTGATCGCCGGCCTTTTTTATTTTTTTTCGCCTCCCCCTCCGGTGCGATCGGCCGAAGAAGAGAGCTTGACTCCTCCTCGCGTGTATATACACTGTGTATAGTAGTGGTACTGCAGCCGATTCCCCGGGGGAGCACGTACGCGCCGGGCACCGCGCTTTTAAGAGGGACGTCGCCCAGATCAGAGAGACTCGTGTATAGGGCCGGACGTGCAAGTAGCGTCGAGGGACGCGGAGGGGCTGGAAAGCGGAAATAGGAGCAAGGAGATAGGCCGGAGATAGTGGATTGCGGAAAGCTCGTGCGCTTGCTTCTTCGGCCGTATACACGAGAGATATGACGATCGCGCGCGCGGCCGATTAATACCGAGGAAGTGCTATATCTTGCGGGGGGCTGGCTCTCGGTGCTATCCTCGTGTTTTCGTTAAACGCCGTTATTTTTTGAGATATTTATCGACGATGGGAGGCGCCCGCGCGAAAATTTATCTGCTGATAAAGCTCGCGGCGAGGTCTTGATAGATATATATGTATAGGGGCCAGTATGTATGTTTTGAAGCATCGCGTGGTTTCCGCTGTATCGGCGGAATTGAAATCGCTTGAATAAACTTATAACTTTTGATCGTGTGTACAAGGGGAGGAGGATTCGATGCAAGAGCAGTTGAGGCGTGTAACGTGACTAAACGGCTAAGCCGCGTCTGATCGGACTCGACTGCATCTACTGTGCGGTCGTAAATTAGCTTTGCTCTATACGCGCTGTGTATATATACGTGTGCTGCGGTGCGTTAATTGAATAACGGAATTATTCCCGACTCCTCGAAGTTTGCGCGGAGTATAAATTTCAATTCGGTTTTATATATCATATCTGTAAAATATTAGTGGAACTAAAGCGGTATATCTCTCTTATATGTATGATGTTTCCGAAATCGTATATAGGTCATAAGTGAATTGTGGGATGTACTCTATACTTACTCGATAAAGACGGGATTTACTTTGGTGGATTCGATTGTGCTGCTTACCTGAAACAGGAAAGAAAAACGAAATGGTTGAAATAAAAAGTTGTATATAACTTTATGTCGCGTTTAAGAATTAAACTTGATGAAATACCGCAGTAGCGGAAGCTGCGTTAAATTATTTTTAACCAATGTTATAGCGCTCTTTTTAGCAATAATGAGGTGAGAGCGTCGCTGAAAAAAGAAGGGTGAACCGCTCCGTCTGATAATACGGATAAAAAGCCGCGTGAGCAGCGGAGCGTGATTTTTCTGGCTGGGAGAGCTGCAGTTGCCGCAGACTTTCTTATGCGCATCTATATATATACGCAAACACACATATACACATTATAAAGTCTCCAGGGTCAACCAAGACGGACTGCCGCAGTAGCTGTATGATCAAACTATGTCAACGAAAGCACATCGACGCCCGGATATTCTCTCTCGTGATTCGCGAAATTTTCCGCAAATATGACAATGCCTTTGTTCTCCGACGAGATATCCGATGGTAATCGTTTCTATATAGCTTAGCGTGTGTATATATATATATATACGTTCGATTGCGATTTGCGATTTTGTTGAGCCTGCGCGTTTTTTTGTCAGAGACGAATGAGATGCAGAAGAAGCTGCTTCGAGCAAAATATACTGCGAGAAATATTGGCTCATAAATTTTCGCGCAAGGATGACGTCGTCGGACGTTATCGTGAGCGAGTAATTTCGAGTGAATATGGCGCCGTGCCATACGCTCTTACGTTCCCTTGCGATCTTAAATAAGAAAATATGACGAGATAATATCGAGATTTTTGTTGTTGTCTGGCTTTTCAAATAATTTTGACTTATCTCCGCGGTATAATAATATAGCTAAAAATATTATGTGCAATAAAGCGCAGCAATAATGGAGCAGACGAGAATGACGCCAGACTGTATATAATTAACTCTCGTTGAACTCCAGAGAGAGAACCGCCGAGCTATTTGCGGCAATTGTTATACGCAGCCTCTAAACAATTTTCACTCGAGCCCGAAGCATTCGACGCGCATGGAATTCTCTCTAGCCTGGCGCATACGTATATATAGCGAACTCCTTCGAATATCTCGTATTTGCCAAGAATAGTAGACGATCAGGAAGGCAAAGAGAAGAATGTAATTCAATTTTATATAGCGTCATGCGGTCGCGTAAAAATACTGTAAGATACTTTTCTGGAACGTCACGAGCCGAGTTTAATTTTAAGGCAAACTAGGCTCCCTTTTTTTGAACTTTTAATTAATTATGCCATTTTTCTTTTGACTATGCCGAATGCTTCGCATGAGCATTATGAGAATGTTTGTTCATGCGAAAACATGAAAGCTATGCAAATATGAGTTATAGACTTATTTTACCATCATTATCGCGTTCTTTCGACCAAACCTATAGATCGTCTAAAAATAAAAGAATTAATAAGAACTGTCCATCTATAAGCGAGAGCGTATACGGTATTAACGCGATATTGGCGCGGCAAGTGCAAGGACGCTCTGGCGATCACGTACGGATCCGTCGGCATATATATGCATGCGCACATTTTGCGCCGCCGCAGAGTCTAATATTCTAGTCCCATTTCATTCCAATCACTCGGATGAATTGCCCGCAGACATGCAGTTCGCAGAGCCAACGCTCGTATATGTATATATGAGTCGCTCGAGTAGCCACCTATATACTGTATTATACCAGAAAATATCTCACGATGCCTAATGACAATTCGATACCAAGCGATACACGTTATATAGCCATGGGCAGGTCGAGTTGCTTCATTAGCCTCGGATCGATAAATGAATGAGGCCAGAAAATGCGAGCGAGACTCGGAATTTTTCGATTTTACTTGTATCACTCTTTTCTTCAGCGCGCGGTTGGGGTGTAATTAAATTCTTTGAAGGAAATTGAGTTTGCCTCGAGCGGTGGAATTCCGTTGATAGGAGCGTTGCCGGGAAATAAAGTATTCTCCTGCCCCATACGCCTCTCTAAATAGATATGCATTTGTTCATTACACGTATATATAAGTACATATGAAATTCTCGGATCAATTTTATCGCATCTTCGTCGTGCAGCCATATACAAAACCCTGTTCGCCTTTACTTCTTTGAGTTAAGAAGCCAATTAAAGCTCCTCGTTTGTAAGAAACAAACAAGCGTTAGAATGTTCACTCGCGGCGCAACCGCAGCGCAACTCCGGAAATAAGAAAGAGAAGCCCGCGCGAAGCTCTCGTGAAAGTCAATGACCCGTGACGAGCAGTCGCGCGTTGCCCGAGAGAAATTAGTACAAGTGCGAGGGAAAGAGAAGGCCTTTCTTTTTCCGCAGCGAGTAACAAGCGAAACCAACTCGACTTCAGCCTCAAGTGCGACTAATTCGATTCTTCGAAGCTCAAACGAGTGGCCGACGGCCGAAGCGAGAAAGTAGAAAACCAATGCCGTTTACTCGTCGTCTCTCGAGTCGTGTGGTGATTTCAGTGAGTCACCGCGGGCTCGTGTATAACTATTTGGGATGCCGGGGCTGACGGTACGCGTGTTTGTACTACTAACACTCGTTTCGCGGATTTGAATGCGGGAGGAGTCTCGTGAGCTGGGCGGCTTGATACGTATACAGAGTTGGCATTTTTCTCCCGGCTGGAGTTGAATTTTCGCTGTGCGGAAGCTTGGATAATTTATTGTTTTTACAGGGATGCTCGGATACTCGCAGGGAATAAGGAAATCAGTTGTGAGTAAGGAAAATTCGAGGAATTTTCCGAACGCGAGGGAGGTTTCTTCGTCTGCTTCGAAAACTAAGCTGCACGCAGCTGTAGGTTCAACGTAATTTCAAGTTTTACAGCTGTTTGAAAGAAGCCTATGGTCGAATTCTTTCCTTTTTCGAAAAAAAGATCCATGACATCCGAACCAGGTATTACAGCCGCTTTTTTTTTAACGATCGCCCAACCTCGTAACAAATAACTCTCGACTGATCCGCTCGCACCTCACGCTCGCGCTTATGCATTCAGCGTCTGGACAAAGGCCGAAAATTCCCCGGCTTTTCGAGATTAATACACTCGCTCGTATGCGGGAAAGGCAGTTTCAAATTTCACCGGAATTCAAGTAATAACCTGGGCTGGAGATGGGGCAAATATCGACAGGGCTTCGTTGTTATTACGGAATTTTTGGCTTTTTTGTTTGAACGGATTTAACGTTACATATAGGATTCTGGTATTTAGATAAACCAGTTTTATCAATGTTTTCGGCTAGTAGATGGAATTTTTTCTCGTAGATTGGATTAAGCAGTAAAAAATAATCGATCAAATAAGCTTTTCTCAAAACCAAATAAAAAAACTCTCTCAAATTATCGAATACCAAATAGAGTCCGGAGAGAAGTTTCATAGTAGCAGAAAATGTAGTCGCCTTCACGAAGACAGATCCGTATCGAAAAACGAATAGCAAAGATAAACGCATGAAAAAAGGCAATAATAGCACTGTTGTAAAAGGACGTTATGTCGAAGGCTGAAACAGAGAGCCGCAGTATAAAAAAGCTGGAGACTACCGGCGCCTACGCAGTAAAACTTTCATGGAAAAATTCTAAAATTCCCTATACAGCTCTCTCCTTCTCTTTCTGTACGATTTCGCGAGGCAAAACGCCCATCAAAGCATCCATAAAACTCAGTATGAAGAAAATACCATCGTCCCATCCTCCGCAGGCACACGCATCCGTCGACCCTTTCAAAATAATCCATAAAATTCCAATTTAAGAAAAGCAAGTAATAGCTGCAGTCTCCGTTGATGCTAAGAAAACGCGCCCTCGCATTACACATGTATATAAATAAAACGACGGCCAACTGCTCTCTTTACGCATACGTCGAGCAGGCAAAGTGTTCCGAGAGTAAAAATCAAGGCGAAAGAGCAGCGACGCGAAGAATAGAGCTAAGGGCGCGTGAAACTCCTTTGGGCGCACTGGAGGAAATGTAAACAGGCGTAGCTCCACTACTGATAAGAGACGACGTCGAGCGGCCCTGGCGTTTAGCATCGCGCGGCCGTAAAACCCGCGGTGCATAGTATAGCCGAGTATGTACAGTCTATACAGGGACGGGCTGTACAGCAGCGGAGACGAATGTCCTGCGGCTCGTGCCAACGAGGCGACTTTACGAGTAGACGACCGCGACGTCGCCAAGTTTGCGCGTTTATGCAAAACGTGACTGCAGGGCCATGAGGCTGTATAGCTTTAAGTTCGTATTGTTATGCGCACGCAGGGATGACTATTGCGGTTAACTCTACGGTGCGTGAACGTGAGGTTGTACGGTTTGCGATGATCGCGCGAGCGGGTAGTTCAATTTCACACTGTAAAATAATGATGGCATCTTCTGGAACTGATAATGAATGTCATGCGCAGATTGAAGTACGTAAATTTTAAATTGAATGCATGCGAAGCCTATACAGCCGGTTTCGAGCCAAGGTGATCAGTAGAACAGGTCGTACACAGTCAGCCCCGACGATCGTCGCTGCGTATGAATATTTGCTCCCAGTAGTCCTGTATATTTGCTCGACAAATGCGAGAACGCGTTGTTTGTGCCTTGTTTGTTTCGCCCCGGAGCTACTTGATTGAAGTTACCAGTTAGAGCCACTGGAGCCCAGAAATGCGGAGCCAGAGAGAGTTTGCCAGTTCTCTCTCCAATACGAGCACCGGTTAGTCATCGCGTGCCAGCGCTAGGTCGACATTTTTCTTTGAGATTCGAATAAATCTTCGACTACGCGAAAGATATTGCTTTTTTGCGAGCCTCTTGAAAGGCGAAACTCAGCCGGTTATAGCGAAGTACGTATTCGGAAGGAGCGAAGGAATTTTCAGAGCGACCGATTTCTTTAATCGAGTTATCAAATGACAAGTATAGAATCCGTAAAAGACTCCTTCCCGATGAAGCGTCTGCGTAATGTTATAAAAATGCAAGAGCCCCGCTCCCGAGAGGTTCGCGCATTCCCCTTTACTGTCGCTGCTTTACGTCACGCATCTCATCGAAAAAAAGTAAGAAAAATAATGCCTCGAGCCATAGGCAATACGATAAAAAGAGCACAGGCCTGTCATAGACGATCCGCAGTCTAGAAAGAAAAACCTGCGAGCTAGAGACAAAGAGAGAGAGAGAGAGAGAGCGGGGGAGCCAAGTCGTTCCAAGAATCTGATTATTGCAGCCTTGAGTGAGATGTGCCAAGACTCGACTGCTGCTTCGCTGCGTCTGCATGCCAGCGAATACTTCGAAACTTCCCCATCGCAGAGGCGCGACGACCGCTCGCGAAGTGCCAACCCATTATTAAATTTTTTCGCCCTCCTACCTCGAGTGACTTTCCCCGAGAGAAATGCTGCTGCTGCAATTATTATAACGATCTGTGAGAGAGCGCCGCTTTGCGGAAAATTTTTACGACTCGGCAGTGGAATCTTCGTAGTCCTCTGGGGAGGGAAAAAGAGGCGGACGTGGGATTTGAATCGCGGGATTGAGATCTCTTCGTTGCCGCTCGATTTTATTCGAGGAACTTTGAATGAAAAAGAGGGGAGCTGCTCTGCGATGCTAATGGCATTTTCATCGTTCCAGATTTGTGTGCGCGCCGATTTAGAAATGTTTCCTTCTTTATGAGCTTCCTTATCTCTCGTCGGTGGAAACTTTGTTTATGAAGGCTTTCGTTTATTTAATGGTGTCATCCATGCAAACAGTGTATCTGTTGCATAAGTAATTATTTACACAGTTAGAGTGTAGTTTTTAGAGTTAGTTTAGAAAGTAATTTGAATTATTTATGTTGTACGTGTAATCAAACCTGTATTTCCAGACAAATATTAATTTAATACTTCAATCCGATACTTCAATTTTTTTCATGTAGATCGATAACAAAACTAATACACTTTTTTCTGCTTTTCCCAATACATATTTGTTCGTTTATATTCGAAAGAATGAAATCAAAAGCATTAAACAATTGTAGAACGGTATTATTTACTTCTTGAAAATCAATTAATCAAGGAGTTTAAATCCAGTAGATTGCAGTCTTTAGAAACAGCTTAGAAAATATGATTGAACCTTCGTCATATTTTATTAAAACTCGTATTATACGCGTCGATCAAATAGATTGAAATTCATAAAGGCTATACACGTATATTTAGCTTCGAGAAATCCAATCATTCGCTGATTCCATATACGCGCCGCGCGTAGATTACTATTTCTTGTCGAACGTTAATCTCTTATCGATCGAACCATATTTTATACTCGATTCGTCCAAATGACGGATTACCCCAATTATCAGTGATCCTATAAATAAAAGAGAATAATCAGGAGTTAACGAACGCCGACGATGAATTAATTCTGAAACACCTCGCGAATAGCCCGGCGCATCTTCAAATTATACAAGGATTGTTTTACGTATTTAAAAGCAGCCGAAAGCAACAGGTACACGGCTCGTTTGCGCAACGCGTTGGGAGGAGAAAAAGCAGGCGAACTCAGCTGATAAAAAACACCCCATAGTCTCTCTATCTTACGGAGACTCGAAAAAGCCTCGTCGCTCGCCTCAAGGGTAATTTACCGACCGTATGGCGCTCGGGACGCCGTCCGTCCCTGTGTAATATACACGAAGACGCAGTCGCGCCAGCTGTACAGTAAGTTTCCGAAACTTTAAAGAACTATCGATTTTTCGCCGGGCAATCTCTGCGATGATACGAACGGCTGCACACACATCCGAGTTTGCTTTGCGAATTATCGATGGCTGGCCGGTAAAGGATGAACTTGGGCGTGAAATATTGATGTAGTGAAAGTTATACTTTACACTAGCCGTTATATACACGGGGGTGAGATTTACTGTCGGACGTGACTCGGTTTCATTAGATCTCGCCGGATTCGTAGGCGGCGTGATTTGTAATGGAAAATCGGAGGTTATTGATTCGTTTTTTTTCTCGGCAACATTTTTTTTTGACGCGACGTTGACTTTCATAATTTATAACGAGCGCACGCCGAGAGGATTTAACGGAAATTAAAAGTTAAAATGTGATTGCATTTTTTGCATGAGACTCAAGTTTAGAGCGCGAGTGGCGACTTTGATGCTCGGCTGTAATTAAATTTTCATCGTTTCAACTTTATCAGTTTTACAGCTAATTTATGAATAAAATATGTGGAAACTCAATTGATGGCGTATAGTAGCTGCAAATTAATACAATTTTTGTTTCTAATGAAGGACCGATTCAGCGAAAAGTATGACTATTCGATTACAACGTCGAAAGCTCTTTTGCAAAGTGTCGTCTATTCGTTACGGAATTCATTATACAGACTGTACCAAGATAACGAATCACTCTGGTTCTCTTTGGATTCGTGTCTCTCTCAGTCTTGAGATCAGAAGACACATCACGCAGTAAGAAACGGCCATCCTTCAAACAGAATCTATCGTTGCATGAATAATTCCAGACAAACGCGAAGTGAAAGATTAACGTGCGTGTATATGTATACCTATATATAGTCGGACGGACGCGACGATCGTCGAAGAAAATCCCGGAAAGATCCACGCGGGGCAAAACGGACATTATGAAGATACGCGCGTGTCGCGACAAAACTCGGAAAATCCACTTTGCCAGCCAGGCACGCAAAGCTTTGACGAGGAAATACAAATCTTGGCGTAAACTAGATTTACCGAGATTCCCCGTGAACTTATGCTCTCGTCCGACGAAAAAACGACTTTTATCCCTGAAATGATAAATCGGTGGGCATTATGGTTGATGGACTACAAAAAAGGAGACCTCCATCATATATGTCTTGAGTAAGCTGGACGAATGGATTCATGAGAGAGTGGCTCTTTAAATATCGTTTGTACGGCAGAGTGCGTTGTGTATACTATACGGTGGTTTTCGAAATTGTTCGACATAAATAACCCGCGCGCAAACACATTCCTCGTGCGTACCTATGATGAATGAAAAAAATGAAAAATTTTTTGTACTCGAAACAATTGCAGCTCTAACTCTTACATTAGAGTGATCTTACCACAAAACGCGATATACCGTTAATTAAAACAAATATCATTATCTCTGACACAGCAAAATCACGAACATTAATCCTCTCGCTCTGCGCATATATAACATCCCCGAAGAGAGCCCGCAGCATAAATCCACATTGTAAAAAACTATTAATAACCCTATTCATGTTCTACACTATACGCGCGCATCCCTGCACTCGTAAATCAGAGGTACAGCACGAGGTGAGCAAAAAAAGGGTTAAACGAATTCATTCGAAAGGAAAAATTAATGATCGACTCGCGTCGAGCATAATCGGAGGACCGCGCCGATAGAAAGCACTACACTATTCCGCGGCGTCCCTTGGACCATTAGTCATTTCTTTAATTTTGCATTTCAGCGCAATTAATGCCAGCTTTTTTGGGAGGGGGTCGCGAACCGGCTGTCAGCCGAAGATTAAGGACCGTCTCTATCGCTGCAGGCAATACTGCGCCGATAAGGCCGCTATACGCGAAATTAATTATTTTTCACTTCCGGATGGCCGACTGCTCCGCATCAGCGAAGTCGGTGTCTATCCCATCGCACACATCTGTATATATATATATACACGTATACGTATATATCCACACGTATATATACTCGAGAGTACAAAAGTGCAGGTATATACATATGTACGTAAGCCGTGAATAGTTATCGATCCCACACCTTCGCCGAGGCGTATAAATACATCGCGTAACGGTAATAATAGAAGGTTGAGGTCGCGCGCGCGCGCAGAGACCTAGTAGCCCTTTTTTCTCTTTATCTATCTCCGTCTCTTATTAATAGCGTCGCGGTCCATATTCCGTTTGCCGTATGCCTCGAGAGGAATCAGTATATGCGGATGTTGGCTCACGCAGCGGCATGCATCAGCGGAAATGGTATAAAGGACGCGGCGCCGTTCGCCATATGTACACACGGGCCATTATTGGACAATACGAGAGCTTGCGGCAAACGCTTCTGCTGAATTTTGCCGAGATGTGATTTACGTGGCCCGATGGCCGAAACAATGCGAGCCTGTGTTATTGCCCATTGTTGAGATACGTAGTAGTCGTTGGGAGAAAAATATCAGTGGTTTAAGTACGTGCTCGGTCGGACTTTATACGTCCTTTCATTTTTCCGAGAACTAGGTATATACTGCGCTCTGTTACGTTTGAACGAGTATTTTAGGAGGCTGTCTGTCCTATTTTCCACTGGAAAAAAATACCAGATGGGAATTCGTATAGTATCTGGTCAGCGAAGATAGGTGGCGCTTAGGCACTCTAGCGTTTCCCTCATCACAATTTGCGCGAATAATGCATACATAGCGGGATGTGACCAATGCCAAAGCTTGATATTACTAAAAATTCTTTATATTTTTGTATCAATACATTACTAACGAATGTAATATAGTCGCTCTTGGCCTCGATGTACTAGAAACGTTTTCATAAAAATTAGCTCTCGCGTCAACCGCTCACTGACTTACAATTTGACAGACAGTCTTTCCAAATGCAATTCAGGAATGCAGTATCACAAATGATAGAATGTGCTTTGTTATTAAATATCGCATGAGCCAATCGAGTAGACTCAGTGTTGACGCAATAAGATACATTAGTCAGTTCACTAATGGTATATTATCTGCATATTGTGTATTTGGAGCTCGTTGGCGGTGCGTTTGCATAGCCGATTCAATTCCAGGGTCATTTCCTAGATAATAAACACCAATTGGACAAGAGGTAAACCGTGCAGTACGTATCGTATATAGCTACTGCCTGACAGCCGATGCACATCTAAATATATATATATATATATATATATAATTATTTTCATTATGCGACTTTTTAAAAATTGCGTTGTAACTAGCCATAAAACATGGATTTCAGCAGATACTCTCATTAAGTAAAAATAAAACAATATTTATTGTTTATATATATATATATATATATATATATATATATATATATATAATTTCATTGTTTTATTCCAGAAACACATTAAAGTATTTGACCTCATTTACGCGGATTAAAGCATTACGGAGGTTTTAAATTTTTCAACATATAACGACTGTTATTTTGCGTTAATGTTTATGAATTTATCTTGTAATGCCCACTTCGAAGTATATAACGTGGTAAATTTACTGCTAATAAAATTCTAAAACTGTTTTCGTTATACACCTTTGCATTTATTCACAATTTTAAATACCACTACTTTAAATGTTCCGAGTTTGATTTTGTAAAATTTAAATCCGTACTCCTTCATTGCAGAAATTTCGACCGAAATTATAACGTTTTCAATAGACATCTTCAATAAAATAGAA
Organism: Muscidifurax raptorellus; assembly: GCA_020010945.3. Classification (NCBI taxonomy): domain Eukaryota; kingdom Metazoa; phylum Arthropoda; class Insecta; order Hymenoptera; family Pteromalidae; genus Muscidifurax; species Muscidifurax raptorellus. Next base: position 4,804,995 of record CM052078.1, on the reverse strand, counting down.
TACAGTACGCTTTTGCGAGTATTTCTCTGAAACTAATTAATTACGATGTAAATATGAAATTTGATGCGACCCACCTTCAGCCAGTTCAATAAAGCAAAGGCGAAGCATCGAGCGCTCCCCACAGAAACAACGTGAAAAGAAACTACTTTATCGCGGATATCAAAGTCTTCCTTTGCCTCTGGTCCCACTCGACGGCACGTACTTCATCGGCACTAATGAAAAGCCTTCCCGTATCATGAATCGCGCTCTCGCCCGGAGAAACGCGCGTCCAAAGGGAAGGAACCATACCCACTATCTCTTCCTTCTCTCTGCCCTGTACACGCCTGTACGTACACATATATATATATATATATACGTAGGCTCGACCAAGAGCGAAAGCATCGCACCAAAAGAGCAACAGGGAAGAAAGGAAAATACACGGCGGAGTGCAGGGTGCGTAGGCAAAATTACGAGCCACGTTGAATTTCACGCAGGGACGTAATTTACCTCGTGCTGCCCGAATTTCGACGAGTTGATTCGGCGGGGATGTTTGGAAATAAAATTTTCTGGATTTCGGTCAAGTTATTCGAGGGGATTTGCGGAAATTTTCTTGAAAATAATCAAGAGCGATCCAAAAATTGCGCAATCGAACTTTCTGCGAATGTTTCGAAGCAAGCGAAATTAAAGAAATTCCGCATTTTTGACCAACCAGAGCTTGTTTACCAAAACAAAACGTGACGTCGGCATCGTCCATATTTTCACCCCCGTTCGTAAATTCATCGCTGGATCGCGTATATATACAGATACACGCGCAGTGAATCCACAAGGGGTCCTCTATATATATACGCGCGTGCGAATGGATGAAGGTTAAGTATGGCTAAAGTTCCCGGTGGCAAAAACACGCGATAATCTTCAGGCGCAGTATATCCTTCTTTTCCTCTTCGGCTCTTTGCTTTCGCTCCTTCATCTCATTTCTCAGCCTTCGATCTCTCTTCGCCGACATACACGCGCACACATGCTCGCCCCCTGGCTCGATGTGACAAGAGGGGATGACAAAAGAGTGTATGTAAAAAAAATGTCTCTTGGAAGAAGCTTGGACCTTAATGCGGCTATCTACGAGCCGGATTTCCCCTTTGTGCGAAGGGGAGATTCTTTTTTATGAAAATTAAGTGTTCGGTTTAGAGTGAGTTTGTTCTTGTTTCAAGTGAAAAAAAATCTGAATATTCGATTTGTAACTTTTCATCGAATGATGTATTATTAAGTGATATTTTTTTTCCTTTGCATCATATCTCGAATAAATGGAGCGCTTGAAAAGAGGGAAACCGTATACCCTTTACCGGTCGGAAAACGCGCACTGGCGCGCTCTAATTGACAAAAAAGTGGAGGAGAAACGCGGAAAAAAGAATTGATAGTATATAAGTGCTGCTAATTAATTAATTTATAATTAATTTCAGAAAATTCAATTACGCGCACTGTTGTTGAGAAAGTAATATTAGGCGATACATTCCTGTTACACACACACACACACACACACACACACAGCAGTCCCTCATTTTCCCGTACACGATTATACACGAGCCATCGAAGCGACAAAATTAAAAGGAAAATTTCCAATTACCTACAAAAAATAAACGGATGACCTTCCCATCGATTTCTCTCTCCCGGCACACTAAGCCCTTCTCTCCTATCGCCTCTGCTGCAGGTCTACGTATTAGGCGAGTTCTTCTCCTTAATTACGCTCGCCTTTACGAGCGCGCCTAATCTAGCGCGGAACAATGGCCAACACGGGAAGCGTCGCAACTTTAAATTGAGGGAGAAAAAGGCCCGTTGTATCAGAAAAGTTGCGGCGGCGGCGGCGGCTGCCGTCGGGAGAAGGAAAACTTGCGGCGAACGGAAGTGGCGTTGAAGGAGGCGAACGAAACGCAAAGGAGAGAGAAAAGCAAGTTCTCGAAGAAGCCGAGGCACAGGGACTTGGTCCGGAGGAGAGGCCTTTGCGCTACTGCTGCGGCTATACTGGCTGGAACTTTCTTTTTTCTGCTGGCTTGGTCCAGATTAGGGCTCGCTCGGTATCGATCGGCCTCTGTATCGCGGCTCTTCGTCTGATTCCCGATAGAAGCGCAGGGCTGTGCGCCCGGCTTTCTCTTTAAACCTTTCATCTAGGCAGTCTTTAAGATGGACCCTTGGGAACTTTTATGGTCTACGTTTTGCATGGTCATACAGTTTGCTGTGGAGCTAACTCTTTTACGGAGGTTTTTGTTTTTAATGCAATTGTCAAAACGCAGATTATTTCATTTCAAGTTTTAAAATTTTAAATATTCAAGAATGTGATATTCAGTGATTATTCAATAATATCAAGTTCAGGCATAACGAGCTTGGGCACTTTGAAGACTCTCACCGTAACAGGATATCAGTAGCAATAGTATTAAATATGATTTAATTATACCATTGGTATGCTCTTATTGCAGAGATACAGTACAATTAATCACTTTCTAAAGCAGTTTAATTAAGTTCGTAGATCTAGAGGCATTAATTATACTTTGCGTTACTTGATCACTGATGCATGATAAGCGACCTGGCCAGTATAGCATAAATATATATATATTCCAAAATCATCAATCTATATATCTCTCTATTGGTATACCAGTGTAAAGGGCAGTGGTGGATATAAAGGGATTTCCGGGTGTTCGCATTACGGGAGCGCGTAATGAAAAAGCACCTCCGTGCTAACGGCAGCTTCCCATTTTACGACCTATGCTTTTTACTCAAACAATATACCACGAAAATATAATTTCCTCTTTTATCTGAAATATAAAGGATTATCAAAGTTAGTCATTTTGTGCGTTAGTTTCCTTAATGTCTGAAAATACCATTACATAAGAATGAATTTTTACGTATACGAACTTAATTTTTCAAATTTTTATATCAGAAAATACTTTTTTCTCTTACTTAAAGTGTATAGAACGTTGTATCAATTAAACATTTTCATTTGAATGCAACATTTACGTCTAGATATTCAAAAAGAATCTTATTTGTATGCGTAAATCTCGCATCCTATTCCCAGTACACTCACGTAAACGTGTAAGAGTTTTAAATCGTTGTTGCACTTGAACGCGCAATTATAAAAGCTACGAACGACACGCCTAACTACTTTTTTATTAGTTCAAAAGCAAGAAAGATTCTTACGAGTTTAAAATATTCCAAAATGTAGGTTGCCAAGTTTGCCTGCAAACTTTCTATACGGCGTTTAAAATTCCCTCAGTCCAAATCTGTACGACGTATCATCATCTCGCGCAACTTTCTACTGCCGATGCCTGTTGGCAATTTTTTCATTATCACGCCATATCTTTCAGTTATGACCGAAAACCCGAAAAACCCGCCAGACTAAGAAAAAACGACCCCAACAAACTAAAAACAAGATTAACTGCTTCGTTAACATGCGTGTATTCATGTTGTGCGAAGTTGAGGACAGCGTATAACTTTTTTTCTTCCTTTACATGACCGCGTAAATTCGATTGCACTGCGGGTTTAAACTTTCCTCGTTAAAGTATGTCGCGTTCGCGGGGTTGCATCGTCATGTAAGGGAGCATTTAATAAAAGAGGATTAAAGCGGCTTTGATACTCCTTTATGGTTAATTTGAAGAAGTTTTACACTTTTCAGGGCCCGCTCAAAGAAGATGAAGTTTGTCAATTTGATTCATCGCCTTAATTGCATTCCCTTATCTCAAGGGGCAGCTCGAGTATCTCTTAAGCCACTCTCGTTTCTTTCTACAGTTTTGTCTCGCCGCTTTAGTTGATTGCGAAAGCGCGAAAGTGCTAAAAACTGCTTTACTACGCAGTTCGAGCAAACAACCTCTGCACCCTATCCAATTTTCAAAATTACGCTCTACGACCTCGACAGCTACATATCAAAGCTGCACATTCGTTTTCAAACAACCGACATCCGACCGACTGAAAAGGGCTCGAACACGGCAAAGTATACGGAAGTCCGTGTATTTGCAAAATGGGCGTCATATATACGTGACCGTGGCCGAGCGTTCGAGTTGCGCATCGGAGATCGACCGAAGTACACGCTGGCGGTAGATATATACATATATACACGTATATTTGCCGAACAAGTCCCTACACGCGTGCGATACTATATATGTATATACGCCGGTACACAGCTGCGGCGCGAGTCACCGCACCGACCAAGCCCATATAGATCTGCATGTGATCGTGTCTATGTATTGACTCGAAATCCAGGATATATAGCTGAGCGAGAGACACCGGCAAGAAAATAAGGGCTTTTCGCTCAAAGCCGGGGTATAACTAGTCTAATGACCGCGCGCGCGCACGGCAATCATTCGCTCGAGCTCCAGCGCGCGCAAGAGAAAGGGATAAATGCAGCAATTTCCGATTGCCGCGTCTCGTCGATTGATACGCTTCTCTCACGCTTCGCTGGAAAGGAATACGCCTTGTGCTGAGGGATTCCGTAAATGTTTTCCTTTGCCGAAGTACTCACTGCGTATACCGTCTTGCATCTCCGCGAGTGAATTGGATTTTCATCGCGAGCAGCACTTAATGCGTCTGATTAATTTCGAAGCTGCCGTTGTGCGAACTGCGACTGCTTTGGCAGATAAGAGCGAGGCCGAATTGTGGAAAGTAAAGCCTGTGATAATGCGGAAGTGTGCGCGCGCATTATCAACGTAATGGTTACAAATCATGGCTCGAAACTTTGTACAGCATGGCAAATAATACTGTAGGGCATACTGTACTCGATATCACACATGACAAACACAGCTGCGGCTACAACACTCATATATCCGCCTGAATATTAAATGTTTTCCAACGTCACGGACAAATATTCAAATTTAGTTTGAAAGTTCAAAGTTATTCCGCTCTGTTGGTGTATACAGTAAGCTCGCCGATTAAAAAGACATTTTTCAGGGATACACAATACAATCAATCAGGCAGCACACCGAGCGTCGAATTTTCGTTATCAATATAGAAATGCACGCGCTGTAAAATATCGTACGCTCAGAGCATCTAAAAGATTCCACGAGTCCAAGACAGGGGTTGACAGGAAAGGAAATCGAACGGCTTCCAATACTATCCCGCAATTTGCGTTTACGTTATTGCATATTTATGCGCGACAAAATTGACTTGCTTTGAACGTAGTGTTTCATCTGGCTAACTGAGGTTTTTTGTCGTGTTTGGTTTAATTAATATTTGCATCCAAAAAGCTTTTGGAATGATCATTGAACAAATTAAAAATCTAATAATGCCTTCAAATCAATGTGTATGAGTAAATAATAAGAAAATAATGGAGCAGGAGAAAGTTCTCGATAAAGCATCAAATGGAAAAATCTCTTGAAAATAAACTTCCATATAATATATCATCGCAATATTTACCATAGCTCGAGAATCGCAGAAATACTCCCGGCAAGTTATTAATAATAAAATCAACACCGGCTTTTGAAGAACCTGCTTTATCAAAAGGTATATATAGAGCTCGGCTCTGCGATTTAAACGACGCTCGAGAGGTTTAAGTTCGAAAAATCTATATCCAGGCCAGAAGAGATAGCCGCAGATGCAGCGCTGCAGCACTCTCGAGCATTTTTGGAATACAATGCGAATCGGGGCGTTCCGGCCGATATATCGACGCAGCGTCGACGCGAGCCGCGTAATTGGATAGCGATCCCGGCAATTGAATGGGGTGACGTAGTCAGGAGTGGCGCTCGGCGGCGATTTCTCCAAATGCACCAGCGCAGCATCATCGCCATCATAATCATCGGCGGCACCGCCGACGTTCTCATGCCTCGATGGCTTTCAATAATCGTGTACGGAGGCATTGTGACTCGTATATAATCGATGAAAAAGCCAGCCGAACTATGCACCCGTGCTTATGCTTGACAAAGATTGATTTTTATACTGATGAATCGTTAAACTTACGTTTTGCAGAGCGGAGTGTGTAGACGAACAATTTTGAGCTTACCTGAAACATATATAAAAGTTATGGATTAGCGTTAACAAACGGATTGAATTCTATGACAGTGAGCTTCTAGGGCTGCAAATGTATATTAGGAATGCTGTTAGCGAAATTAGTTGCGAACCAGTCGAATCACTTCAATTAATTGGACGAAAGGTATACATTTACATATATGACTGAAAAAGTAGACCGTGACTTTAATGCTGGCAAGAGTTACGTGTACCATCCTTTCCCTTTAACGAATCCGAACAGGCTTTTAAGATACTTGACATCGTCGACAAGCACTTGACATTTAGGAGTAGCTGATTTTTAACACGGACCCGGCCGAAAGTGGGTTGTGTGTTTCTTTCCCACATTTCTGTGGGCTTAACGTAACAAATGAGGGTTGAATCTTGCTACGTTTCTAATTATACTTTCTTTTCTAGAATAACAAGGGCATTACAAGAAAGGTCTTTTTTTCTACGGAACCTTTGTAAAATTTAATAGATTTCATCATCGAAACGCCATGGAGAATATTAGCATCGTTTACCAAACGATACATAATGCAAGAATTTCGGAAATCTTTTAGTCAATAAAGAATCCTTCAATAACAAAATCATAGTTCACGAAGATTATTTCAAAATAAAATGACGAATTTCATTGTTGAGAATTTACTCGATTCTGCAATTATGTTCTTTAAGAAATGTAAGTCAAGCATTAATTTACTTTCATCAGATACTCATTATAGAATCTTCTTAATTTATCGGACATTGGACAAAGGTAAAAATGTGAAAATTCTCCGTTAACGAGCAAGAGTCAGTTTTTAGCGGGCAAAATAAGATTTATAAAGGACTTCTTTCATCATTAAGTTAATGATACGAACTCTCAAACAGAGTGAATAAAATATGGAATTGGAATCCATTAATTTTTTCAACTACCATGTCGAGAATGCTTTCAAATACTATTTTTTAGAGTGCTTCGCAAGTAAGGTCTTGCTACTTTATTATGTATGTAGTTTCATAAGATTCTTCAATGTAGTTATATTTAACTGTATACATATATAGAGCATCTGAAATTCACTTTGACATATTCACTCATTACTGTTGTTGCTTAAAAATTTAAGTAATTTGAAAGCTTGCTTTTGGTGATGCAAAATTATCCCACAAAAACGTATAATGCATCGATACTCGATACATTATAAATAAAAATACTTCTTACCGGATCAATACGCGAGTAGCAATAAGTAGTGAAAGCAAAGTAATGTATGGTTTAAAGGGTTGTGACAAATTTCAAAGTTGATTTATTAGCAGTAATCCAAAACTACGAGTCCATCTAACTATAGTTTAATCAAAGTGATACCCGTACAAGTACCTAAGGGAATCGAACGTTTGGGAGATATAGTATAAAATACACATACGTAACTTGGCTAATTCCAACTTTACAAGACACACACTCCAGATAATGTAATTTTATCAGGTATAACTGAATTTCCGTTACATTCGTAATAATACACATCGATCGCCGTTATATTCCTAACGATGTTTTTACAAACAGAAACTCACTGACACGTATACTAAGTATCGGAGTAGAAATAAAATTAATGTCGATCATGCAGCTTTTCAAATTCACAAAATTATCCCCATTCTCGCCTCTATCATAATTGTGAAATATACATTTACATCTGAAAAGAAGCGAGGGGAACCCGCCTCAAACTGATGGTAATTCAGAATTTTCTTTGCATAACGCGAGGTAAACAAACGAGAAAACAATAGGAGCAAATTGCAAAGACTCGGCATATTGTGTGCATATTTATGAAGAAACCTTTCAAACTCGAACGTCGTTGAATCTCAAACGCTCCGGAGCCGGCGGTATACAAAAGAAACCACGAAAATACTTGTCTCGCCTGTATAATATAGCGACACGAGCGAAACCATATCGACGCCATAGTGAAACGAGGCGAAACAAAAAACCGAAAAAATGCAGAAAAAAATGAGCTCGCTAAGAAAAAGCTACGTTGACGCGTCGAGAAAGGAAGGGAGCTATAGGACAGCGAAAATCCGAATCGAGCTATTTATATATAGGTATATTCCAGGGTCGAAGAAAGCCACGACGGAGAAGCCACAGCGGAATCACTCAAAGTGAAGGGGGTGTATCGCGGACCGCTCACCCTCCCGCGCGCGTCCCTAATCCAATTGTGGACGTGAGACTTGCCACAGCCGACTATAAGCCAAGAGGTATTTCTAAGAAAGATAACCTCTTTTGAGAAGAATGCAGATCCGCGATCCCGATAACCTCCGGCTATGTCGTTCACTTTGGCGCACGTTCGCGAAACTTAGCCTCGTCTGAACTCGAGCCTTTGCATCGTAAAGTTTACGATGCAGGGCTTTTTTCATATAACAGCTGTATATGAAATTGACACTGACAAATTTCATTTTCAGCGTAACCTGTTTTGCTTGCCCGGAGAGTAACGAAAACAGGCGTGTTTAGAAGATAAAAGAGAGCTCGAAAGAGCCGGTCGAACGCGGGATTTTCAATAACAGAGTAAATCCACCAATTTACTCTCATCGTTCAACCTGTCTCTCAGCGTGTTACCAGGCAATGTTTGCCTGAACGCTTCCTTTAAATTCGCACCGCATATATACCAACACACGAGCACGTGCGTTCGACTGCGTCAACCGGGGCACACACTCGCTTATACACACGTATAAACAACATTCCCATTAATCTCGCAGTATATTCGCTTGAAAGATGTTTCGCGCGCAGTCTCTCTCTTTCACGCTCCAGCAGATACGGCATCGATATTTATGACGGCCTACAGCAGCAGCCGTAGCACAATTACCTTCGACTTTAACGCGCTCGGGAGAAAGTAAGAGACGATCAATGCAGCCGGCGAATCCTTCCCCCTTTCCCTTCTCCTATATATTCCGCTATCTGCTTCGTGGACCGCGTTTGCTGACGAAACGAAGCGAATGGGCTAATTACCCAGGCGGAGCTTGATTGACTGTTGAAATAAGCGTGCGACAAATACGTCTGGGGAGAAAGTTTTTCTCCCCGTCTCAGACGTTATATATATATATATATATATGTATGTTGCTGCGGGGTTGTGTGGCGAGACGAAGTTTTTGCTGCTGTCCCTGACTTGGCTTCTTTGGTCCCCTGTTTTTCCGGGTTCTGTGGAGATTAACTACCGCTTTATCAATTATTTACGAAATTACGCTGTTATTTTGTTGTTATTTATTAACGCCGGCTGACCGTTAATTATGCACGAAAACTGCGTATTATTTTCGAGGACGCGACCTCAGTACGTCTTGCCTTTTTAAACTTAATGTTCGAGCTTACGGCAGCATTAAAGATGTTGAAACGATCTTCAATTTTACGCAGAACGATCAGAACACACGATCGTTCAAGCGTTCTCGAGTAGTAACGGATAAATGTAGTCAGACGCGAACTTTTCATCAAATGATAAAATGGCATCACTTCGTCCTTACAGCAGAGATTTTCCATAAGCGAATATCTGCAAAAGAAACTGTCCGTCGCGCTCATTAAACATGAGAAGTTTGCCTTTGAAGAAACGCATAACTCGAGTCGTCATTCACAACTCGCGGGCGAATAAATTGCCTGACCTAAAGTCCGCATATTTGTGAAGACCGGTTGAAAACTTCATGCACTTTGACCTTGTTGTTTACGTGGCAGTAAACAAATACCGCCGAGAAAACTGCGCGTACCCGCGTAGAGTTCTCGCTCCCGCAGGGCATCGTACGACCTGCGGGATGCAAAAGTCCAACAGTGATATATGGCATGTAACTCGTTGTTGTGATCCTTAAGCGCTTTCGAAATGACTTTATGCGAACACTATGAATATCGTACGAAAATGTTTACCTTGTAACCGTTTGATTGATTATTATGAGCAGAATAGATTTTCCATCGCAAAAGCAATCACTTTGGGATTCGCGAAGTCGTTGCATATTTATACCACCGGCCAATACATAATAACTCAAGGGCCACCTAAAAACCGTCACCATTAAGCCTTTGTTTCTCGTGCATTTGAATATACGAAAGGTCAGATTCCCCGGGACGATACATCTCGAATATTAAGCAGCGAGCGTTCTGACATGTGTGACGTGGGCGGCTTCTTGGCTAATAATTTTTCCGCCCACACCGGCCCAATGAAATCGATATTAAAATCATGCATCACTCCACCTGAGATTTTAATCCAACGCCGCGCCGGGGGTCTCCAAAAATTTACATCCCAACCACGAGGGCGCAGTATGTCGAGGGTCGAGGAAAAAAAATTACAGCCGAGTCACGTGCGCGAGAACGGAATCACGTCGAGGGGCGGAAACGTCGAAAATTTCTGCAGCAGCAGTAGTACACAAACCTGCCTGACCCCCCTCTCGGTGTATCGATTAACACACGTATGCGCCGACGAGACGAAAATAGGGGATCGATTCGTGGGTCCAGCCTCTGGGAAGTAATTTCGCGCGATTAAAGAGTGCTGCGGTAAATTTGGAAATCCGTCACGTGTGAATTAATCGACACGTCAGCTCGTTCGCTCTTGTTTGGCCTCGGTGAATATCGAAGAGCTGAAACCCGCGCGGATTTTTTCGAAAAAAAAAGCGGGACGGTATGTACACCGACAATCGCGGGAGAAGGAGATGGAGAATGATGGCGCACAGGAGGAGAGGATAAATTGTGCCGGGATCGATGGAGATGCGAAAACGGGCGATGCGAGGATATATAGGTACAGACCGTGTACAGCCGAGAGAAATAGAAATGTAGCGGAGCTGTCGAGAGATACTTGAAACCGAACCGACGAGAATGACTAGGAGATGGATATTATGCGCGAGAACAGAAATATATTGGTGTGCGTATGTGTATAACGTCAGTTTAGCGGATATAACTCCATGCAAGAGCAATGTTTTGTGCGAGATCAAAGAATGAATAAAGGGAAACTCGATTCAATATTAATCAATAAATAACAATTATGTATCATAAAACGTAAAATGTGCTTTTAATCTGTAAAGCATTGTAAATTTTATTCTGTGTTATTGATTAACTAACTAATTTTTATTCGTAATTATTTTGACCAGAGTTCCAGTGTTTCGATGTATTGAATTAATATGCAAGAATTGTTATTAATAATTGTATAAATAGGAATAATAGTACGCGCGATATTTACATATTTAAATCCAATTAAGTTTTTAATAAAATATAATTATAATATTAATTTGTATATGTATATTTATACAACATCCATAATCAATACAAGACAAAGATCGCGTTATCTATAACTGAAAAATATTTTGTAAAATAAATAGCTGAAAAAATTATAGTATCACATTATCTGTATTTTTTATATAAAATTATAATATTGAATAGAATCTCTATATACCATATCATTTTTCAGTTTCCTGATAGAAATCCAATTTGGATACTTTTCCAAAAATATAGGAAAATAAATTGTATAAAAATCACAGTAAAATCTCGAGTGATTCTAATAGAAAAAAACGTAGAAGAGACACCGCAAGAAAGGACGAAGACTGAGGATAGAAAACACACACGAGTAGTAGACTACCTGACAGTGACAAAGAGACGCGGATAAAAAGAGGGATGATCTATATGAGAGACGAAGAAGGTGCAGACTGTTTCAGCGCATCCAATGGACAAGGGCCGAATCGATGCTCAGGCTTTTGTAATCCGAAACCGCTGATAGAGGACTGGACCAAAATCCCTGTAAGTCGACACCTCTGAAAAACGTCCGAGAGTGCAAGCCCAGTATAAGCATTTTTTGCTCAACGGCTGAAAATTTTCATTCGTTGTATCCTCGCTCATTTTCACCTTCAAAGCAACTTCACGCGCAATTAATGTCGGAGTTTCGATAACAACCACTAGTTCACCCGATGAAATCCGTCATATTCTTAACGCTGTTGACGTTTCCTTATTAGCGAGAAGAACTACAAACAATGAATCTTTTCGCTAGGATTTTTCTGGATCTTGGAAAAAATTTGCCCGTGAACGATGAAAGTTTTTATCCACACGGACATTTTCTAAAAACGTATGATTCGATCCCCAAACATCTAAAAATATGTTTCCATAAAGTTTTAGCGAAGCTGACAATTTTACTCAATTAAAGCCTTTTTACTCTCGTAACCATACAACATAGAAAACCTATTTTTTTTAGTTTTCAATTTTTAGCTGAAAAACTAGTGAATAAAATGAATTAATATTGTTACATGTAGATATTATCGTTTTTTATTATCATGAATTATTTCAAAACATTTAATAAGTTAGTTTTGGAAATATGAATTTCAAAAAAAAACTTGAGAATCTTGCGGAAAAAAGTAGGGCAATTTTATTCTCTTCCAGGAACACTATTGCCTAACTTATTGTATAGATTATATCGTTACAAGTAAAGCAAAAATATTTTATCAAAAATCGAAAAACGGCTATAAAATTACCACAAAATGATCAGAATTATACAATTTTGTTTTCCCGAATTCAGAATCACATACATACAAAGCCATCCATACGGACATTTCCTAAAAACATGTAATTCGAACTCCAAACGTCTGAAAACTTGCTTCTATGAGGTTTTAGTGAAACAAAAACGGTTACTATTACAAAACTTCCTCTAGAAGGAAGCAATATGTAAAGGGTTTTTTAATTTCTTAAGTTTTATTAATGTAATGTTGTGTGTAAACTATAAAATCTTTAGACGAGCTTTTAAAATGCGTTACTCAACTCTCGCAACTTTATCAGAAACATGAAGACAATTTAGCAACTTTTATAAGCTTGTTTACAAAACCTTCTTAATTGGTATAATCCAATTATACAATTATTTTATACTTTAAGGTAAAATCCAGGAGTGAAAAGTATGTACTGCAAGAGTATCATTAATCTACAATCTGTATAATTGGAGAAATCATTGGAGCCCATTACAAAAATGTATTTATATTTCAAACACACATTCGATGGGAAGTGAACGCAACTCTAAACATGCCTAGGCTCGAAGTATAATTTAACACAACGTAACTACACGATTAACTTTGAGAAAAGTTTGAAGCATCACAGCTTCAATATTTGGAAGAGCAGTCGAACTAGCTTTGCTGTTTTCAATAATATTATCACAAGTACTTCCGCCAGAATAAGCCATATTTCAGTCGCCTATAACGTGTTTTTGAAACTGCTAGCAAGTTAGTGTTTTTTCGAAGCCTCTATACCGAGTTAGCGCATTTTCTAAGCTGGCGCCATAATAGCATGTTATTCCATCCAGGCACCGATATACAAACAATGAATCTGCTCACCAGAATGTTTCAGTATTTTAGTTAACGCTGGTACTAGAATGAATCAAAATAAAATGTAAAAATTATTCTAGTAACAGTTATTGTTAGAAATTATGAATAGTGTAAATTGTAACCATAATTTCGATTTGCGTGGACAATTATTATTTTCAATGACATTACTAACGTTAATTGGATCATTGTTATTGCCTACAACCTTTCCATTAGTACTCGAATGCATGCGTTGATATATGATCCTTGTTGATATGAATATAATTTACCTAAGAATAGTATAAGCATATGGTTATAGCAACATGGAAAGGAAATAAATTAACATAAAGACTGTGTTATCGGTGTCAAAAAAGAATAGAGAAGACACCGACAAATATATGTTGTCTACGTATTGCGTAAAATTAGGAGAAGGGAGGCAGATATGTCATATTTAAAGAACCTTGATGTGAGCATATGGAATTCATGTACGTTCCTATAATACAATACAGTAAAAAAAATTTTAAGCACTTATTCTGAATTATTATTTTGTACAAACAAGATAAGAATAACCTTCCATTCATTTATATGTAAATTATAATAGATTGTATTTTATTATTATTCTATTCTATTTGTCAGAACTGTTTTAAAAATGTAAATTATCTATTCAATACTAGTTTTATTGATTCATGTAAAGACTACACAAATAACAGGTATTATCCAATTTTTGTTGGGTTACTAATATATACAAACACCTTCATATGTATTAATGTATGAATTAAATTTAAATATATATTGTTATCGCAATTATAAATTATTTTCAGAAAATATTGCTTTCGTGAGTATATAAGAACATCAATTGAATCGTCATACTAAAATATTGCTTAGAATTCTTGATATCTTCATGGCTGTTCTCTTTCTATCACATTAAACGCGTTAAATTCGTTTTAAGGTATGTACACATAATAATAATTTCTATTTCATGCTTATTTTACATTTCTTATAGAATTTCCAAATTCTCGTATCATATACTTGTCATTTTAATTAAAATTAATAATAATTTGTTGAAATTCCTTCAATATATAATAAAAAATAGAACCTTTACTTCAGTATCTTACTTCTTTTTTTTATACATTATCATGAGGACTCTAGTACTCGTGTGTGTATTAGCTAATAAAGTGGGCACTAGTCATCATCATGAATAAAACCATTTTATTTTCCATTAAAAAAACCAACATTTCGGAAGCACTAAGCTTTTCTTATCAAGGTTTTATAATACTACTATATATTATTGAAATTACATTCTCATAAAATTACCTATACCCATAATATATGTCGCTCACAAAGAAAACTGTCCATTTTTTCCGCATAGAATATATCATTTTGCAACCTTGAGACAAAAGAAAAAAGCATTTTAACATTTTGTGCTTTTTTACATTTTTTAAAAATTAAAATAAAATTATTTTATTTAAATATTAAATAAGAATAATCTTCTTTGAATTTTTCATTAACAATAAATTAGTTGGAAGCATAAGACACCATAATTAATCAAAATGCTTTTAAAGATATTTTCTAAAAGATTCATAAAAATTCCAAAACTTTGTATGCGTATGAATCATTTTATGTCCGAATAGTAGATTTCGATGGACTAGTTCATCCGGGAGCTCCTATATATCTCAAACTAGAGATGCTCAAATCGTTATTTTGTATGGGTTGAGTATTGTTCTTTTATAGATAACAGTCAAAGTTATGTTTAATTATTATTAATAAAATTAATTAATAGATTTTATCTGTTAAAATATTAAATTAATAGAAATTATTATATTTGACCAAAATGCCAAACTTGGTGCACTGTAATAAACAATTTATTATGATAGTCTCAATCATATAATAATTCATAAGTTAATAAAATTTCATGAATCTGCTAAATGAAAAAAAATGTTTCGCGTAAATCAAGATTTAAATATTTTTCACATTCATATCTCACATTCAAAGCCATTTTATATTGATATAAATCTTTTCTTTCTATTTATTAAATTATATAACTCTTAGATAACATAAAGGACGGCAAAATTGAATACGATTGATGGGCAAAATATTTTATCTTCCAACTATATATAAATCGTATAAATAGATCTCTACAAACAAGTAAGTAATAATATAAAAACTACTGAGTTCTTTTAAAGTTTTTGCAAGCAAAACATATGTTTAAATAATTATTTTTACAGTAATCTCTGGTTTCTACAACTACAAAGTATTCATTAAAAAAGTGTATTTTTCTGAAGTAATACAAAAACAAAATATTGTCTATAATAATAAACTGAAAAGTTACTTAATTCAATCGATATGGCGAATAATGAGCAAACTATTAATGAGGAAAATAATAGAAAATTACCAAGTTTATTAAAATTTTATATGGGAGGTGATGATTACAATTTACCCAAGAATTTAACGATAGTATTTGGTTTAAGTGATTCATATTATAAAAATGGCATCATAGAACTTATTGCTAAAAATGGAACAAAATTGACAAACGAAAAAGAAATTAATTTGGATATTAAATTTCCTGAAATAATAGTTGATTTAAAAGCAAATACAACGTTTTACTTTTATCCTGAATTTGTCTATGACGACAAACACAAAAACTTAGCACATGAGAATAAATTTGAAATAGAGCAGAATGAAATACCAGCATATTTTCTCAAAAAAACAATAGATTGTGCTAATTCTATTAAACTAATATTCTCAGTATCCCAATCACAACTAGAATGTAGTTGGTATTCACTACATTCATGTTTTCTCCAGTTCTACGAATTTGTTCAACGTTCTCTAGATCTAATTGAAAACATTAACCATTTTGAAGATAGTATTGCGTTTGTAGTAACAAAAGCTAAAGTCAGATATTCAATTGATGATACGTTAACTGATATCAATTCTTATTTAAAGAATATAAAAAGCTATGTTGAAAAGTTAGAGAAAAAAGATATGAAAGTAGTAGATTTTCTTGATATACTAGAAAAAAAAAAGAAAATTGTAATACAAACAAATACACCTAAATTTAAACAACCTAAAACTGATGAGCAACTACGTACAATTATTAAATTTACTGAGCATAATAAAAATGATTTTCGTTATCCTCCCGAAGATTTTTTAGTTTCAAGATGTCATTATTGCCGAAAAGAATTAGTGCATGGGGGAATAGACCAAGCTATAGATATTATTTTAAGAGAAATATCACAAGAATTACAGCTAGAAATCGAAACATATTATGACAATCGGGCTTATCAAATAAATCAAATTGATGATATTAGGGTGATTGTTGATGAACACAAATCTGCTATCAAACTTTTTGAAAAATTACAAAATGAAAATTTGTCAACAGTACTTAAAATACTAGGAGATATGCATATTAATATTCCTCAAAAAAATGTTCTAAGTATTAAGAAGTATTCTGAATATTTTAATTTTCTAAAACGTTATGAGCTGAAACCTAATTTTTACACACGTTACAAATTTGGGCAAAAATTTGATCATATAATTGCGGATTTAAAAGCATCACTAGAATGGTATCAATTCCTAGAACTATTTGAACAAGCGTTGTCCACGTACAATGTACAGGAAAAGCGCAATCAGCACATACCTAGTATCATACAGTTGATACATCTACAGGAACAATATAATGGTCAAACAATTAATTTAAACATGAAATTAAATTATAAAAATAGTAATAAAAGTGACATCAAAACAAAAGAAAAAAACATGCTTTTTAATAATACAAAAAGTAATATTTCAATGATTGTACAAGATGTTTTATATGACTATGAACAATTTTCACGTTATTTAATTTTACAATCTTTGACAGAAGCAAGTATCAGTCCGGTAAAACTGCTAATTTTGTCTGACATGTTGAGATCATTATATTTATCTAGAGAAACACTCAGGAAATCGTGTTCAGATGGTAAATTAAAAATAAACGGTATTTTCTCAAAAAAACAATAGATTGTGCTAATTCTATTAAACTAATATTCTCAGTATCCCAATCACAACTAGAATGTAGTTGGTATTCACTACATTCATGTTTTCTCCAGTTCTACGAATTTGTTCAACGTTCTCTAGATCTAATTGAAAACATTAACCATTTTGAAGATAGTATTGCGTTTGTAGTAACAAAAGCTAAAGTCAGATATTCAATTGATGATACGTTAACTGATATCAATTCTTATTTAAAGAATATAAAAAGCTATGTTGAAAAGTTAGAGAAAAAAGATATGAAAGTAGTAGATTTTCTTGATATACTAGAAAAAAAAAAGAAAATTGTAATACAAACAAATACACCTAAATTTAAACAACCTAAAACTGATGAGCAACTACGTACAATTATTAAATTTACTGAGCATAATAAAAATGATTTTCGTTATCCTCCCGAAGATTTTTTAGTTTCAAGATGTCATTATTGCCGAAAAGAATTAGTGCATGGGGGAATAGACCAAGCTATAGATATTATTTTAAGAGAAATATCACAAGAATTACAGCTAGAAATCGAAACATATTATGACAATCGGGCTTATCAAATAAATCAAATTGATGATATTAGGGTGATTGTTGATGAACACAAATCTGCTATCAAACTTTTTGAAAAATTACAAAATGAAAATTTGTCAACAGTACTTAAAATACTAGGAGATATGCATATTAATATTCCTCAAAAAAATGTTCTAAGTATTAAGAAGTATTCTGAATATTTTAATTTTCTAAAACGTTATGAGCTGAAACCTAATTTTTACACACGTTACAAATTTGGGCAAAAATTTGATCATATAATTGCGGATTTAAAAGCATCACTAGAATGGTATCAATTCCTAGAACTATTTGAACAAGCGTTGTCCACGTACAATGTACAGGAAAAGCGCAATCAGCACATACCTAGTATCATACAGTTGATACATCTACAGGAACAATATAATGGTCAAACAATTAATTTAAACATGAAATTAAATTATAAAAATAGTAATAAAAGTGACATCAAAACAAAAGAAAAAAACATGCTTTTTAATAATACAAAAAGTAATATTTCAATGATTGTACAAGATGTTTTATATGACTATGAACAATTTTCACGTTATTTAATTTTACAATCTTTGACAGAAGCAAGTATCAGTCCGGTAAAACTGCTAATTTTGTCTGACATGTTGAGATCATTATATTTATCTAGAGAAACACTCAGGAAATCGTGTTCAGATGGTAAATTAAAAATAAACGGTCAGTTTATAAAGCTGAGTAGCATTTCGAATGTTAAATGCAAAAACGGAACTTTGGAAACACCTGTAAAAGAAATTGAATTATTTGCATCAAACAGAATTTATATTGATAGTGATTTAGATAAAACTGGTCATGAGGTTCAACTTTCAATTATAGCACCAACATGGGAAATTGTAGGCGAGCACAAAATCATATTAGACGGCAAAATTGGAGAAGCTTATAAGAAAACAACAGCTGAAAAAAATTCTGTGCCTGGAAGCAATGGACGCAATGGTAAATCTGGAAAAAATGGCGGCCCTGCCGGAAGCTTTTTAGGAATTGGTTTAAATTTCATTCAACCTGAAAATCTTAATATATCGGTCAGAGGCGGAACAGGTGCACCAGGCCAAAATGGAAGCGATGGGGAAGTTGGCGCCAATGGCAGATTGCCATCAGTGCCCGATCATCGCAGTAGTGCTTTCCCACCTGATATCGAGGCAGTAAAAACAAAATATAACTGTATATTTAAAAATCATCAAAAAGCAGCGAACTACTTTAAAGGTATGCCAAGGGCAGATATATATGAGTGTCGCACTCCCAAAACATGTACAAATGGAGGAAAAGGCGGTGCAGGAGGAGCAGGTGGAAAAGGAGGAGCAACGGGTGGAGCAAAATTATTTCAACTTAAAAAAAATGGATCATCAGTTATACAGATTGATGAATGCGACGGAAAAGATGGGCCTAATGGCACGAGTGGCAATGTCGCAGACGGAGGAATTGATAATTATATCACGCTTAAAGTTGCTATTTACGAACCTTTCAACCACGATAAAGGCGAAAGAGGTATTAATTTTAATAAAATAGAAAATATATCTTCCAGATGTAGTTCTGGAATAAATGATAATGATACTAATTCAGGCGATCAAGAAAAGCGAAAATCCTCAGATGCCCGTATATCAGTGAATGCCATAAATAATTACAAAAGCTATGTGAGAAAAAATTTAAGTAAAAAGATTGCAGAAAAATCTTTAAGAAATTTTGTACGTGAAATAGAAAATTATGAACCTGTAAAAGAGTTATATGATGCTATGGGGTATATAAACGAAATTCAAACTTTGGAAGAACAGTTCTATGAGCTGTACAAAAATATTTCATTTTTACCGTTTTACGAATCATTATCAAATAGAATCACTGAATATGCTAATAAATATAACAAAATCCATAACGGAACAGTGTTTGACGATGAAAAGACAGCACTAAGCTACTTATATACCGCAACTTTCAGTAAAATTATCAGTATTCGTGATAAAAAATCTAGTAATTTTATTTTGGACGTTGACAGCTTCTTTGACTCTACACTAAATAGCATTCAATCATTAAGCGATTATAATCAAATAGCGAAAATGACTAAAGTGCAAAATGACTATAACAATTCTATAAATGAAAGAATTAAACAAGCCTTGAATTTTATTCCAGAAATCGTGGAACAAAGTGAATCACTTATTACAGATTTAGAACGACAAATGGTCATGTGGATTATCGAAACAACAGAGATACGTGTAAAAGTTGAAAAAAATAAAAAAGAAACAGAAGAACTCGAAGAAAAATTGAAAAATGCAATGGCATTAAAAGCGTTTTTGAGCGTTGGAAGAGCAGTAGGTCAGTTTTTGACTCTTGCTGGTCCAGTCGGAGAATTATTCGGAACAGCTATCGGTGGAACTGCCACTGTGATAGAAGCTTTGGTCGGAAAAAACGATGAGGAACCACCACCAGAAGTTCCATTACCTAAAGGAATTCAGAGAATACCGCCAATAGAAGAGTACGTAACGGAAAAACGAGATAAACTCATAGAAGAATTAAGAACCATAGAACTGGAACTTAAAACATATAGTATGGAAACAGGACCCCCAAGTATAAAAGAACTTAAAACAAATATAGCTAAAATAAAAGAAGAAGTAGAAGATGGGCATCGTGAAATTTCCGTTGATAGCTTACGCAATCAAACAAATGCAGTAAAAACATTATTACATGAAGGAAAAATCAAATTACAAAATGAAGTCTTTGATAATAGTACAATAGCAAAAACATGGTTAAAAAGAATAGATCGCGCTGAAATTTTTATCAGCATAGTTCAAGTACCATTTAATGTTTATGCGGATTTTCAACACGATAAAAAAATAGTCGATCTGCTCGGTCGTACCATCAAAAAGGCAGAAGATCAACTAAATCAATTGGGAACGTACTTGGACAACATTTATAAATTCATAATTCCACACTACAGAGACTTGCAGGCTCTTATAAGTGTGTCACGGCGTAATTTCACCAATGCATCTGAAGCCTCTCTTAGCATAAGTAAGTGGAAAATACTAGGCGCTTTAAAGGATGTTAATCATGAAATACATGAAATGACAGAAGGCTTTAAGGTTCAAGGAGAATTTTCACATGTGATCGAGAAATTGAATGATGCTATGACTACTATGATTAGTGTATACGAAAGTATAGAAGATTATCGTGATAAAAAAAAATTAGCTGATTATATAAAACATATAAACGTTATTACTGACGACATGAGTATGGATATTGGAAGAGAAGATTTGCAAACTGCTATGAATGATTTAAAAGTAATCATACAATCAAATATTGTATTGGAAGAGTATGAAAGGGCTACATATGCATTTAAACAGTACATATATCCTTTTGCAGATACATACTTAGCTCAGATTTCGTCTTTATTTGACAAACAACCAAAATACGAAAAACCAGACATTCGTTCTTTAGTAACCAATGCTGTAGCTACAGTGAAAACTTTAAGAAAAGAGATTAAAACCACTAAAGCAGTACTCACCGATCATGATGTACATAAGTATGGTACAGCTAAGTCTTTTAATGTACAAGATGCGCGGAGGGGAGCTTTTTATATATGGAAGTATGCTGAAAACAAACACGCCATTTCACGTCTTTTGAAAGGGAAAGAAGTATCTCTAAAAGCTGATATAACAAAAGGCTCAAAATTTTATGCTGTTAAATTTCGGACAATAGGTATTAGTTTCAAATTAACTAATACAACTGATCAAAGGGAACTTGAGGAAGAATTAAAATACTTTGATCTGAAAATGATGCATTCAGGAAATTCACAGTATAAATGCCATGATAAATTCCATACAATTACACATAGTAATTTAACTTTTACTATCGAATTGAATATTACAACGGAAGGTAATATGGCTTTTCATAAATTACAAGAAAATGAAGCTCAACTCAGCCCGTATACTCTATGGACAGTAGCTCTGATACAATCTACTAATCATAGCTTTGATAAGTTAAGAAAATATGAAAATATGACAATTGATCTTGCACTAGAAGGCCGTGGTACGTATCTTGAAAATAGTGATACTGTAAATAAAAAGTATTGTAACGATGATTTATCAAAATATTATGAAACAGACGAAACAGTATCAGGAATAAATACTACTGAACAACAAATTTTGAAAGAGATTCCAAACTTAAAGCGATATAATTATACCAAAAAACACAATAATTACGGAAGAAAACGACGGAGTATAAATGATCAGGAATTCAAATTAGAAGAAGAATCATTTGTAGTAAGTGGAGCCTGTAGCAGCATAAAATCTTCATTTATAAATAATATTTTTAATCTATTAGGAACTAGTTTAGTGCCCTACAAATATTTTGATCCGGTAAATAAAATAAGACAATGGTTTACAAAGTACAATACAAATACTGATCAAGCCGATTTGAATATGTTAAATGAAAATTTACCTGCAAATATGAAAATGTTACACGATAATTTTCCTGTTGCACAATTATCAAAGACATCTAAAATGTTCATAGATGACGAATCTCCTACTAGTAGTAATATGTTAAATGAGTCTTGGTTGTGTAATTATGGTAATTTATTATTACTGGATTTATTGATTCGTTCAAAGAGTGGAGTAAAGTATAGTCATGAAAGTATCGCAATAAATACAATCAATGATTCGGAATATGCACAGAATCTAGCATACAGAGGATATACCAAGTAATTATTATAAATTAGCAAGGAATAATTATAATATCAAGTACCAAAAATCAATGGTATCAATAATAGTAATATAAATATTATTCACTGAATCTAAATACTAATGTTTCCCATTGTATCTTATCCACAAGTAACAATTTTCATTGTATAATCTTAAATAAAACCTTTGAATAACAATAAATTAAAAATCTGTATTATATAATTTTTTATATCTTTATATATATTGGCTTACTATATACCCTTTTTCTACTAATTTTCATATTTTTATGATGCCGACGTAAGTATTACTTTTCATCATTTAAACAATCAAATAAATAACTCTATTATTCATATTTCCGACTATATTGTTCTTTGCATATATCGGGAATAATTTATTTATATTACATTTTCTCGGGAATTCATTCATTTATGGCTAATATTTCCGAATTCCTAAATTAGGAATTAAAACCATTCATTTTTGGCTAATACTTGCTCGATTATATATCAAATCTTACCTTGAGCTCACTCATGGATTCGGTTTGACCGATGGGCCATGACTCCTTATAATGCAAACTATTATTTTACGTACAAGTATTTTTTTTATACTTGTTTGTGTATATATAGATAAATCAAAAGCGTATTAAATAGAATAAGCTCAATACCGACTCTACCGTTTTTTACAAAATGTATCTAGAACGAATTTCCAAAAGCACTATGTACCTACCAAGCGTTAGACGTCACGTATACTCGACAAAACTGAACATCGCTGATTTACAGTGATACGCTCTGCCGTGCAGCTCTTTCCATTACAGTAAAACCAAACCTCTTCCCCAGTAAATTTCTTTCTCTCGAGCGCGCTTCACACGCGAGCGAACTCCTTTTCCTTATATATATATATATATATATATATATATATATATATATATATATATATATATATATATATATATATCCTTGCAAGAGCTAGTACAACATGTACGTACTAGCCGATTGCTAATGCAAATTTGTCATACACATTTATCGGGTCTGCTTGTCCGGAGTGCATTAGCGCAATTACTCCAAGAGGGGGGCAGCAGTAACGGCTGGTGTCGCGCGAAGCCGCTGCACCGACTGCGCCAGCACACGCGACAGGTGGTGCAAAATTAGCACCCGGTAGCCAACGAAACACAGAGAGGTTTCGACCGCAACTATCGGCAAGCCAAGCCTCTCTCCGCTTCGAGGCAGATGTAGGATGTGGACCAGCGAAATGGAAGAGAAGAATCGGCGATTTTTTCCGAAAGCAAAATTTTCACTGGATTTTTTCATACGGGTTTGCGCAGTACTTGTGTACAAGACTTACTTCTATATTCGACGAAATTTATGAAGCCAATGTGTAAACTTTTTCGCGGGCATTTTTCATATTTTATCGTAGGACGTGTTGCCCATCTTAGAGAGTGCAAGCGAGTGCGATGCCTTAAATAAAACCGTAGCCTCGTATGCGATGTAATTGGAACTGCAAATCTTGAATATGAAGAGCAATATGCTGTGCGCTTTCTCTATGCATTTTTTATATTCACATTTTTCGACGTCTTACTATCCATACTATAACAAGCTCGAGTACACTATAGTACATTATTTGTCTCATATAATATGAAACGTTAAAAATAAGACAGAATTGTCAATGTCAAAGTAAATAAATGCAGAACCTTTTAAGAATAATGGAACAATTTTCACCGCAAATAATACCAGCTTAAACATCGTCCCCGAGCAATCCAATACAACTGCTTCAGACAAGTAGCGAATAAGTAAAAGTAAATTAGCACACGTCGCGTGAATAATATGTCACAGCGAGTAGCAACCGCTAAAGTAAAAAGAAAAAGGAAAATGGCAAAAAGGTTTCAGACTTTTTTTTAAATCCACTCGTGAAAGAAACAGTCGGAATGGACTGCATTAGCAAACTCTTGCGAGCTGTGTCGCGTGTTATATGAAAGACGAATAATCCAATAATGCGAGAATGAAGCCGACCAGCCCGTCTAATAGGCTTACGTTTATAAACCAGTGTGCTTCCATCGCGACAGTTCGAACGTGTTTACAGAGTTCCATTATTTTCTATCCCAAATTCGAGTGACTTTTATACCCTGCTGTACGTATTTAATCCTGTGATTTTCCTTTTCTGCCTTATTGGATTCCCCAGATATTATTAGATTTCATTCTGGAATCTCGTCGAAGAATGTCAATAAATATGATCGCGACGTGATAATACTTTTTTCTCGATAATATTGTTCAAACTCAAAGTTTATATATCGCATTTTATATTCAAATTTATTCATTAAAGGATCAGTTTGTTCAACAAAACGAATTCAAAGAATAAGTGCATACTTATATATCCACACCCCGAAATATTGTACGAAAAAAATGTGATTTTCCCGAACGTGTTTCGGTTAATTGACCGTCCGATATTACCGTGCATGTATATTCCAATATTTGTACTGTTTTACATACTCAGCTTTATTAAATTGTTCCGTGATCAAAATTAATCATGCATTCAGTTCATCAATACTAACACGATCACCCAAGAAACTAATGCATGTATATCATTGCAGCAGTAGATGGATATGTAAAAAACATGTAATTTTTATGTTAGTGAATATAGGTGTTGCAGAGCCTATTATTTCCTGCTGTCGGAATTTCTAAGATTTTTTAATGGACTCAGTTTCTGCTTCAACCCCTTGAGGGCGAACGTCATTTATAACTGACGCCTCCTTTGTTAACTCACTATCCGACGTATCTCCAGAGCGAAATCATAAATTTCGAGTAATAAATTCGTTCCACTTTGGAGTACCCAAGTGTTCTATAGGTACTTTTAGGCTTCGAAGAGTTGGATTCTTGCATTTTAAAAATGTCACTGATTTCAAGTAGCCGCTATAGAAAAATCAATCGATAAATATGCATCGAAAGTTCATAGCGAGAAAGCAAAGCCTGTCACATTGACGTCCGTCAAAACTAAATCCAATCAACGACGAACGTTTATCACGAAATCGATAATGGCCAATTCCGAGTGTATTTCGCGCGACTAAACTCAAATTTAACGTTTTGCCAGTGTGCAGAGGCTTGAACGGGAATTCAATTGAAATTGATTCAAAGAGCAAAGACGTGTATTTTAAGTATCAATCCGCCATGGCTACTACGGTTAATCGATCATTTATTTGATTGGAGCTACGGTACTGAACTAATTGCAAACGAGATCCAACGTGTGTATATTCATATATATTTGCTTGATTTATTTTTTTCACAAACGACACCGGTTTAATTAGGCGAAATATCTTTTTCGAAATAACGCTACATAACATTAAATATCAACAAATATACTTTCCCGGTTTTACAATCAGTTGTTCGCAAACTTCAATCTTTCGACAAAATCAAGGCCACATCAAACGCGTACCAAACTCTATTTACATTTACTTTCCACCAGTTCGTCTTCCAGATCAACAGTTCTTGGCATCTGCCAGCAAAACAGATAGAGGAACAAAACCTAGCATCGAAAAATCGCAAAAACGCTAACAAACAAAACAAAACCAGCTCGTACATGCGCACACGCATCACCGGCCATATTCACCCAGTTCAAAAAACGCGCCTAGTCTCTCACTCTCTAGCCGAGCATCGAGGCGTGACTGTATATAACAGAACTATAACGAAAAAAGCCAGCGCATATGCGCTATATCCCGTAATCTGCGCGACATCCTATCTGGGGTGATACGCGAGCCGCGCCGGAAAAACGGGGCCAATTGTTCAGTTCGATAAACGGAAACAATCGACGGCCAGAAATGCCGCGAGCGTGCAATAATTTTCGACATCCAGAAATAAAAGGGCCTTTTATATCTTCACGCTCGAGCGGGTGTGAGAGGCTTTTCTGCCTTTATCGAGTTGGCGCGCGGGGCCGAAAAAACCACGATACGTGCTTATAAGCGGACGAGAAAGAAAAACATTTTAACGCTATATAGTCGTCTCCTCGCGAGAGACTTTGTTTATGGGGCGATAAAAAAGCATAAGCGCCGTCTAACCCCGAGCGCGAATACCTTAAGCCTGATCTCGTCGTTAAAGGCATACCGCGCGTGGGTGTGTGTATGTGTGTGTGGAGGCTTTTTGCAGAGAAGGTATATAAGGTGAGCTGTTTTGATTATTCGAATTAGGTATTATAATTTATACGCGACAAGCTCGAGCGCTGACTTCTGCTATTTTTATGATATGGCTTTACGATTGCGTGCAGCTTTTTATGGACTTATTGCTTGATGAAGAAAAGTTTTTACGAGTCTACCCACTTCGCGCCGATATTTTTACGCGCGAAATGTACAAGAGTTTTATGCTATATAGCCGTCTGAATTACTTAAATCCGTTGAATCATTGGTCGACGGCGCTTTGTGTCCGAATTTTTTTTAGGAGGCGTATAATATATTGTCAAGAAAATAATCGAGCGCACGTTATAGAATATAGAGACAGTATTGTTCCGTTGAACGATTTAAAAGTTTCATACTCGATGTAAATGTATGCGTATTAACCTTCACTTTGACATTTAAAGCGCTTAAACTAAACTCGACCACCCAAGTTCAAATTAATTTTAATTTGGACTAATTTGTGATAAAACCTTTTTAAAAGCGCCACACCGAACCCAGTTAATTCTTCGTAACGAGTCTTACTGAAGTAGACTTCCTTTTTTTCAGGCTATAAATCTTTCTCTTATTATTCTCGCGTATATATAACTTATTAACTTATAACTGAGGAAAATTCCACGCTAGAAGACCTTTTATGCAACGCTCGAATCACTGGATTATTTAGCAGAATTTTATTTAAAAAAAAAAGCAAGTTCAAAATTACAATCTACGTACTTGACTGCCTATATTCGCTTTGTGCTTTGAAACTAAGTTTCGAAATAAATACAACTCATTAGGACGGATATGAACGTCTGATATAAAACATTAACATATAAAATGCGCACTAGGCGAATAGCATTTTTCTCACTTTTTGATAAAAGCTACCGCTTTTCTCACCCAGTAGCTCGGATAATGGCATAAAAAATATCGCGTAACATAATTCTCTTTGAATTCCTATACCCGGTCGATATTAGCTGCAAGCATGCAAATCGGTCAGAGCGTCGATCGCGCGATCCATCATTGATTCCACGGGGCCTATAATGAGCAGCGAGTCGCTCGGGCAAATTTTATAATGCCTTTTTTATTATCATTCCGCCATTCGGATTTACAAGCGGAGCATGTACGAGCATCAATCACTCGGTGATTGTATAGAGGGAAAACATGTATATCAGCGACGAATTCGCCGCCTTTTATTCGGCGCGTCAGCACTCGACATGATCGAGTGCTCGTCAGCAGGATTTCAAGAGTAAAACGGGGACATCGATTCCCTACTTTTGCTAAGCATTTCCCGATTTTCCGGCATTGTTCGTAGCCTCCCTCCGAGTTTTCCTTCGGTTGCATCAACATAAAAACGCCTCCGGGAATTCTTTTTCTTTTTACTTTCGATCCTCGTTTCATACTTTTCTTCCATCCATTCAATTTTAACGCTCGCAATATGCATGATGCTCACCCCCACCTCCTCCCTCTCTTCAATTGAAAATACGAGAAGAAATATATAAGAAAAGAGCTGCACTTTGTTTCAAAGTGTTAAGTAGTTTTCAAGAGGAAAGGACGCGTCGACTTTCCGTTTCTGCAATTTTCTGCACACAAAGTGAATCGTCTGCCCTCATAATATTCTGCAAGCTCGAGTTGACGCGGTTTAAATTTGTAATTACGCGCGCGCTTCCTTTTTACGAAAAAAGTGCATCACAGCAAAGCCAACAAAAAGGATTGAAACTTTTCACGTCGTGTAAGGACACGACCCACACACACACACACACACACACACACACACGAGTATGAAATATGCAAGCAACACAAAGGGCAAGACTTCGAACGATTGTTCTCAGCTCCGGAAGAGTGATTCTATATTCTCCCGTTTCTCGTCGCATATACCAGCTTAATTGCCAGAACTATTAAAGTGTAGTTAGCTAATAAATTGGAGAGGAATAATTAAGCCGGTCTAATTTACGAGCACAAATCGACTTGTTTCTCATTATTAACCTGCTGCAGTACCCCCCGACAATTTTCCTCGGCTACTTTCCATGTATAGCGCGTTGCAATTCTAGTTTAGGAACCTCCGATGACAATTCGGTCCAATGTCCGCTTCAAAAGCTTATTGCAGCTCGCGCAAACGAGTTTCGAAAGTTCGCCATGTCGCCTCCCGATCGTCGAATGATGTGCCCTAAGTATGTAACTTGTTAGAATGCCGCCAGTGAGTATTAATTTATTTTTCTCAGCGGAGAGAATAACAAGACGTGTGTGTAGGTCTATAAAGAAAAATGCTTCGCCAGCTGATCGATGAAGCATTTCTGTAAAAGCTTTATATTCTATATGTTTGAAACAGTATAGTGATCAAGTTAATTATAGCATCACGCGCATTTTGAAAAACTTGAACGTTAAAACAGCGTTTTAATCTAGGAACTAATAATCTGTCAGAGCACAGCTGAATTTATGAAAAATGAATTTGCCTTCAACTTTCATCGCGTCAATTCCGAAAACTTTCCGGACAGCTCGCCTAACGAACGCGATTCATTGTTAAACTCGCTCGAGACAAGAATAACGTCCATAGAAATCACAGCGACGGCTCCTATCGATAATCTATGACATCGGCTTAAATACTTCAGAACACGCGCATTTCGTTGGCTAACGAGGAACGGGGACCATTCGTCTCGGCAATGATCCCCCTATAAATAGGCATCGCAGACTATAATAAAAAAAAAGCACCGAACGATTCTCAATCATCAAAGCGATGATTCTCGAGGACGTAAAAATACCGAGGCGAGGTCCTCCGACCATAAATAATTGAAAAACTATTGGCGCTCGATGAGAAATAGAACGCTAAAAAAAGCGAGAGGCGAGAGAGAAAGTAGGCGGCGAAACTTTCTCCCCTCTTCTTTATATATATACACGCCGTGAAAGGGCCGATAGCCAAGTGTATATATACCTCTCAACACTTTCGCGACCATAAATTCATTCCGCGGCGAATTCGAAGGCTCGCCGCCGACGGCGGTAATATATATATATATATATATACAGACACACGCAGGGGGGGTGCGAGAGCTCGTACAGAGAAGCAAGAAAAGAACAAAAAGTCCCGTACCTCGAACATGGCGATCCTTTTCCATTTCCCGCTTTTGTGCTCCACAGCTAGGACGAGCGTCGTCGGCAGGCGCTCTTCCGGTTCACTGCATCGCTTCTTCTGCTCCTGGAGCCACTCGGCAGACGCCGCATGCGTCGCTGTGACGCTTCTCTCTATATAATCTGGCTCTCTGTACTTTGCTCCTGCGCTGCTTCGGCTCCTCTCTCCGTATATATACTGCAGCTGTGCTCCTTCTCTTCCTCTCCAAGGCGGCTTATCTCTCGGCGCTGCTGCTGCTGCGTGACATAAACGAGCGAACGCTGGAGATTACGCACGTGGCTGCAACTTCGCGGTATTTGCCAGTGCGGTATGCGCGTGCACTGGACGATATCTTTAGCGCTCGCTTAACGCGCTGGATTAGTTTTGCATCGTCGCTGCGGAAGAGAGGAAAGTGTGCGTAGAGAATAAGACTGTGAATTTTTTCCGCGGGTACTTAATCGCGCGCGGGAGCAAATTACGCTGTAATTTACGCGGACTTCCTGGCTGGATAATATAACGCTGCGGATTCCCAATTGGATCGAGTCTATACCGCTGAGAATCGCGCTCGGTTGTTTTCGAAGTATATTATGCGGGATTCCTGGTGAACTACATCATCGAACGCGCGGTGCGAGTATAGAGATTTGTAAGCGCACTGGTCCATATACACGCATGTAAAGATAAATAAATCAGCACCAGTCGCGCAGAGAGTAGCGCACGTGCGAGTATATATATATATATATATATATGATGCGAGCGCGCGATTTGCGTAACGACGTTATATCGCCGAGTCGTTAATTGGATTTCCTAATGTCGTTCTGATTTTATTGCCGATGCGTTATTGCAGTGATTTTATAATGGATTTTTAGGCATATGCTGAAATAAAAGCATCTTGGGGTACAACGTGCGCTTTTATATAATGACAGCTCGTCCGAAACTTGGAAGCTTCGCTTCTGTATAAATTCAAAGTGGGCTATTCCGTGATTCCAACGGAATTTAATCCGAAAACTCCATAATGAGCCCTCTCTCGACGTAATGAAATCATGAATGTTAAAGCAGCCCGCCGAACGTTTGCAGTCACGGCTCCGCTACATATACACCCCCTTTTTCGCACCGCGAGCGAGTTTATACGCGTAAATGAACGATACGATAATGATCCCCGAAGATAAACCCTTAACATTTTAATTTCACGTCCTCTCCTCTCTTCGCAAAAAAATCATTAAAAAACATCACACGCACACACGCACACTGGCAAATAATCGTCGGCGGCTAAAATACGCGCGCTGCACTTGTTTGAAAATCACCAGTCGTAAGCGTCGCGTGGGCACGAGTGAGGAGAATACCCCGCAGTCTCGCTCTTGTGCAAGCTCGCGAAGAGTTGCTTCTCGATTCGTCAGAGGCGGTGAACGACTGAGGCAGTCCGCGCCGCGGCCGCTACGCTCCGGCGTGCTTTCCGCTGCGCGCGCAGTCGCACACATCACTTTCGCGCGCGGCGATCGCTCAATTTTTTTCCGCTGCTTTTGGAACGTTCTTTCTTTTTTCTTTTTTTTCTTTTTAAACGAGCATGATTTTCCCTCGGACACGCTTCGCGTATGCGATGTTGTTTTTTGAGCCGAACGCGCGATTGCATAATGATGTGTTTGCATTACGGTATTGTTTTTATCTCGTGTTCGCGATGAAATAAACGTCGAGCTGCGCGGGAGAAGGAATATCGTGCGAAGTGCGATACTGCGGTGAATAAACAACGAAGCAGAATTACAGAGTTTTTGACGGCTCCCGGATGAGAGTCATGCAGAGTTAATGAAATCTGGTGTTACGGGCGTTGCGTACGATGCAAGAATGGAAGAAAAGAATTTTTCCTTCAACTCGGGTTCTCCAACGGGAGATTTTCTCGGTTAATTCTCTCCGTATAAATTCCTTCCTGAATTCCCCAGTGCAAAACGACAGGCTGATGCTCGGAGAGGCGAAGTCGCGCGCCCAAGCGAATTGCTAAACTAAATTATCTCGTACCTCTCTCTCCGGCGAGGCTTATACTCGCATGTTGCCGCCGACATCAGTGCACAAAAAAAAAAGAAACAGGACAAACAAGCGCGATAAAACTTTTCTTCTCGCTCTCCTAACATAGACCCGATCCCTCCCCGAACACCCGAGAGAAAGAGAGAGTTGAGCCACTTAGAGAGCTTTAAAAAACTCCGAGCAACCCCCTAACAAAAGTATAGTACACAGTATGTGTATACAAGCTCGCGGCTCGAGTTGAGAGCTAAAATTGGCGGCTTTCCGATATCGTTATCTGGAGCCATTCTCGGCGCGATAAGCATCCGTTGTGTCCCGCGTTGCCGAAATTGACGAGGAAAATACAGTGTCGCAATGAACACACACCTGGCCGGCGAAAAGCGAGATAAAAATAGAAAGCAGGCTAAGGAGGAGGAGGAGGACTAGGAGAGAAATGTCAAAAGCTGAAAAAAGTAATTGGGAACGGCTGAGGACAAGTGAGAGAAGAGAGAGAGATAGAGAGAGAAGAGAGAGCGAAATGAAGTGCTGGCAGGTAGCTGCAGCTGCAACAGCTGCGCGCTGCATTGGGATATTGCGCGCTTGAGCGGGTCGATTAGACCTCTTTGATTGAAGTAAAATGGATGGCTTCTTCTCTTCTGTTTATTTGCATTCGGTGGGAAGGTTCTGTAGGGCCGGTACCGTACCTCGACGCGTCCTTGTGCGGTGTAAAATGGGTTAAGTTCGTTATTATTATGATGAGGCCTTATTATTAAAAAATAAATTATGTTCAATTTGTTATAACATATATTTGCATAAATGCGTGGGCGTGGACCGACTTTTCCTCCCACTGGAGTTCAACTTATCGGTTAGTTCATAGAGCGACGATAGATGGCGTATAGGCACTTTCAGAATGTCCTCATCTTTATCTATTCCATACGCTGCATATATTGTCGGACACTAATCTATGTCAAAATGTCTTTTTTGGGTCTGTTGTTTGGGCCACTCGTGCCGTAACTGCGATCGAGTTTCTTTATCTTATAAATTGATTGTAATCATCATTATTTCGCTGTGATACATTTCCCTCCATATTGATCCGTCCGTAAATTATGACGCATAATTAGCGCTAAAGATCTATCGCAAAAGATAGAAAAAAGCCATTGATAGAAAATCATAAAGTGTGGTGTCATTTTAAAAAGTCCAGTTTTTGATTTTTTTGAATAGCTATCCTTTTGATCTGCAATGTAGGCTACAATTGGTGAAACGTTTGTCCGAAACTGACGCTTATGAACGGAGCCTTGCAATAGGACAACCAAATCTAAGTGAGTTTTTGGACATCAAAGGACATTATAATATTTTGCTTTATATAAATACATCTTAAATATGAAGAAGAATTTAATTTTTTCGACACCGTGCGAGAAGGATAAGGTTTATCGTGTTCTCAAATGTTTCCAAAAATGTCCTCCACCAAAATACTTTTCTGCAAGCTATAGAATTTGACAAACAGCATACACCAGAAGCTCGAAATCTCCAGGGCCGGAAGTTGGGACCACTGCAGTATCCGATAAATCAATGATGAATTTTTTCAACGTCTGCAACAAATCGGATTCGGAATATAAATCGCGCGCTAGTCACCACCGCAAAAGCTCCCCAAGCGTATTTACACTAGGGCTTGCCGTGTCCACGGAATATTGCTCGGAGGGTTTGAATAAATCCATCCCAAAAATGAAAAAGAATAAATCAGCAGTGGCATCGAGAACCTCGATGCGCTAATCGTAAAATCAAACGATACCGCAGTGCCCCTTCGTGGTATATATACATGTATATGTTTATAGAAACAAGATGCAGTTATGTACGCATACATTGAAAATAAAAAATTTACGTCCACGAAGAAAAAAGACGGTTTGCGAACAGCATACGAAATCAGCCGTAGTAGTCGTAAAAAGAGTTTTTAGCTGGTCTTTCTTCCACGCCTTGAACTTTTCGAGTCTCTAGTTGAGTCTCTGGCTAGCGAAGATAGATGGCGCATCAGCACTTTCCTACGTCCTTCCATCAGAATCAGCCCGCGTCTATATATACAAAAGATGCCTTTTTGGGCCCGTTGCTTAGGCCATAGTATTGATACAGAGATGTCCATCGATATACTTTGATACTAAACCTGAAACAAATGTTGTCACGCGAACCCTTCATTTTGCTGAAAATGGTCTTTACGTTGAACTAATTAGTCAATCCTCTTGAAACTAGGTCAGACTTATTTCAATTTAGCCTGGCCTGTGTGACACATTGATCGCTCATCTAATCAGCTTCACGCACATGAGATCCTTCTAGCGTTCAACCTGAAATTTAATTAGTAAAAGATTTAGAGTGGAAAATAATTACTCAGAAAATTATACGAAAATATTACAATGCATGAGAATCCTTACTCATTCTACGTGTAATAATTATAATACATATATGCAGTATTTCCACCACAAGCGTGCACACAACCTGCTAAAGTCCATTTGCATCGGGCCTAAGTGTTCACGTAAGTTGTGATGTTTACCGTTCTCCGCCCCCACATCATATATACGCATATACACACTTCATGCATAAATATTCTAATCTCCATGCAGTCTAATTAAACTTCGGCCCGAAAATAAGGGTAGAAGGGCGCACATACACACCAGCCGAATTTTACATTTTAATCGACATTTTGAATTCTGCAGTGAGACCAGCCACTCTATATTCATAATACACCTCGTTGATACTCTGCCCTCTATTCAAGCTTACGCGCGTAAATTTTTATATAACCCCGTATCAGGGTGATTCTTTTAATACACACACCTGCAAACGTTGCACAAGTCGGCGCGGGGGTAATAAGGGGTGTCAGAGGGGTTTGCTCTAGAAAATCGAGCCAGAAGTGAGTGAAAAAAAAACCAAAAGCAGCTCGATGAGCATACACACGACGTCCCCCAGATGTATTAATATACTGTGTATCTCTCTCCAACCTCGTGTCGCTTTGTCGAGCAGCGACGTGTAAGAACGGGCGTTGCGGCATAGCATCGTGTATGAGCGCGCGCGTCTATATATCTGCCTCGTCGGCTTTAACCCGGCGCCCTTCTATCCCAAGCCCGTCGACGACACTTTGTAGCTCTGCGCAAGGTGAAGTGCTAACTAAAGGGGATGCTTTAATGCCAGATGTAATAATATGCCGAGGATGTCTGTGTCTATTCCTGCTTATGTGTCTTCGGAGCTGTGTGTATGGAAAGTTGAGTTTTAAAGAACGTTTCCAGGAATCGAACTTGTAAAAGCCTCGTGTATTCCATGCGGGATTCGTTAAAACAGTTATTGCGTACAAAAGAGTTTTAAAAAAATATCTCGTTTGTTGCAGTGCAGCCTCGAATATACAAAAAATCGATAGTGCGCGCGGATAGCCGAGAAAAAAAGGTACACCGTCGCGCGCGCTCGAAAAGCTGCTTTGATTAAAAGCGACATTTTTTTCCCCGAAATGAAGACAGAATTCGCCGCGACGAGCCATGGCGAAGAAAGAAAAGCTGCGGGTAAACGCCGCTTTAATTATAGATCCGCAGCTATGAACTGGAAGCTCGAGAGCGACTCAAGGAATCCGCTGATTGAATTTTCTATCAGGCCGATTTTTGTTGTCGATTTCTCAAGAGCATGGGCTGGCGGTTTTTCATGCGTACGAGTAAATTTCGCTCTTTATTTCGCGGAATTTTTAACCAGTTTTTGAATTGCAGCTCGGTTCTGTTTGGAACGAAACTTTTCAACTTTTGTAACGTGTATATATATATATATATATATATACTTTTAAATGAAAACAGTTGGGATGAAAGCGGTTCGCGCTAACAAAGTTCGAGACTGATATTTATTATGAGATGTACTGCATAAGTAGGTACGAGTCGAGAGTACAGAGTTATCGTTTACAACATTGTGTATACAACTGCGTAGAAGTGAACGGAAAAGTTGTAATCTCTGCGCAAAACAGCTCAGGCTTTATACGTATACTTTCACCTGATGGAAATAAAAGAGTTGAAAAAGAAGTTACTTCAGTCGTGCAAAAGAAAAAAGATAACGATGTCCATTCGTCTTTCAAAATATGATCGATTTAAATTTGATTTACGATAATTATTGCAAAATGCATGAAACAATCGAGAAACATACATGAAGTGAAACGTCATTACGCCGCTGTTGTCGATGCATTTTCGCTGTATCTCAATTTTCAAACAAGAGTACATGTTTCCCTATACAATTAATTGCAATCACAATTAAATTCATGAATAAAAATAACATAAAATTACTAATTCTATTTGATAGACAAACGTTTTTCTTTCCAAGAACTACAAAGCATCCTCCAAAAGTAAGCAAACAAAAAAAACAGTATCTTCATCATCTACATAGAGACAAATAAAAATTTAACCATCTCTCATCACCACCATCAGCTAATTGCTCTGCGAAGTACTCCTAAATAATTTGCAGCTCGAACAACAGAGCTGCAGTAAACTATCCTACCCGAGAGAAAAAAGGGAATAAGTTTACGTTGCCACTCGAGCTTGCAGCTCGTTGGCCGCGGGCTCGCCCCGTAGGAGCAGCATCTTCCTTCCGAGTGAAGAGCTCGAGAGTTCGCGGATAAGCCAAAGTCGAGAGAGAGAGAGAGAGAGTGAGCTCAGTCGTCGTCCCACGTATGCAGCACCGAAATAAAAAAAAAAAAGAAAGACTAGAGATAGCAACAGCGTCGCCGGCAGAAGCTCTGTATACGCACGTTCAGAGAGTAATTAGCGCTCTTTGTCATAGCCCGAGCAAATCCGGGTCGGGGCTGAAAGTTAAGGAGCTAAGGCCTTGTTTAATGGACCTGCACTTCTTGGACTTTTCTCGTTCCAGGTGTGTTCCTGCAAGGATACGGCGCGCACGTTTTTTTTTTCTTGAAAATCGCGCGACTTTGCGTATTTTTAACTTCTTTTTTTCTCGCGAGGAAAGGAAGTCCCTATACAGTAGACTTCCGAGGTCGCGGTTGATTTCGAGTCAGGCCAAGCAAAATATCGATTGCCCGGGGAAGGTGAACTTCGCCCTCTGACTTTTCGCGCCTTGTTTTAATTATCCGCGCGACGTCCAATGAAGCTATATTTTGCAAAAAAAAAGGATACCACGAAGAATAATCCGCTTAGACCGATAAGCAGCTTTTGTTCGACAAATGAAGAGCTCATCGCTCAATACAGCCACGAGAAGTCCAACGTATTATTAATAACCGCGAGAAATGAAGCTTTTACATAGAACAACGGCCTAATCTTCGCCGTACACGGCCCATAACGTCCGTTCTAAGCGCGTAAATGGAGCTTAATTAGCTTCCGCCGCGAGGAAGTCAGTCGATTAACGCGATACAATGCTTATCGAAAGAGATTAATAGCCATCGACGCCGGTGCGGAAAGAGCCATACTATATATAAGCCCGCTGAAAGACGACGCACTTAATTCACCGGAGCTTTTTGCGAATTGAATGCGCGCAGCGCATCAGTCGTCGAGTCGAGGCCTTATTACGCTTCCTATCTCCCGGGCCCTTGTGTATAGTCGTTGCTACAGTTTGCTCGGTACTTCCTCCATTACTTCCGCCCTACTGTACACTTCGGTCTGTTACTGCAGTTGGTACAGTCGGTTTGTCCAGGCGTATTCAAACTTTCACTGATGATCTCTTGCGAGCAAGTGTTCCTTTTCCGGATCCTTATTATCGACTTCTAGGCTTTGTTTCGGCAGAGCTTTTCTCGGAATGGCGCGAAAGCTCTTGGAATTGAAATGCGCGTTTCATTGAATTCGAAGAACGGACAAGTTTGAAAGTTGAGAGGAGCGTTTATTGTGTACTAATGTGTGTATATAAATTGGGGACGACGCAGCGCAAGGCGTTTTCCTCCGCGGGCGGGAAGAAAGTTTTTGGAAAGTTTTTGCTGCGAGGATTCATTGTTTGCGAGATAGAGCAGAATTTCCTTAAAAGGAGTATTGCACTGTATAGTTTCTTCTGATGTTTTATTGAGAAAGTATAGTTTAAAGTGTATTGCTTATACGGCTGTTCTGCCAAGTTAATTGTAGTACTCGTAGATTATTAGAATGACTTTCGCATTTTATCAAAGTCGAGGTTATTCAAGCTAGCGGGAGAACTCTTGCGACGATTAGCCTTTGTTCTCTCGAGGCTATACCTATAAATCTTATAAGACATCGTTCCTAATGGCGATGCTTGCTTCGTCCTCGAGCGCGAAGATACATTTAATAAGAGAAAAATCAACGCCTGAAGAAAATTCAAAGATCCATTTAAAAATTCCAAGACCCTCTTAACCCAGTTCGCCCCATATATATATACCACGTCTCCAGATACATTCCAAAAAGCCTGCACCACAGGCTCTTGAAATAAATCAGCCGAATCCCTCCCGGCGACGCATTCGTCTGACTATACCACGAGTGCTTTCACTGCTGCAGTGCTGCAAGGAGTCTGCACTCAGCTCACCTACACTCTATCTTTTTCCACTCGCGATAGCCCCGGATATAAGGGTTTGCGGACTCGTCCCCGCAGCCCTTCCGCGTTTATTTGCCGCGTCTTTGTCCCGCTCGAGATTTTCCGGAAGGCATACCTATATGTATATATATATATATACATCGACCATGTCGTCTTGCGAATTTGTTATTTTCGAGAGGACGCGCGAAAATGGAGCGTGAATTTATTTCTAGTTTAAATTTTTAAGGCGACCGAGCTCGTTCTGCGAGAAAACATCTCGTCGCTTTCCTCTGTATACACTACTGATGGAGGTTGTATATTTGCATAGGGCCCTGCATTGTTTGCTGTTTTATTATCGACTCTGAAGAGAGAGGAGAGATTACGGCGGAATAAATTGCATGTGTTTTAGCATCAAAGCCCCTTGTGAATGTATACGATTTACCGCGAGCTTTTCGTTCGGTGGACAATTTGTTACTCGACACCGCGTACATTTCTCTTGATGTGCGCACGTTAATTATTCGGCGCGTAAAAAATTTAATTCCACGAAATATCAGTCTTCGATATACGAGTACATTTATAATATATATGTATATATGCTATTATACGAAAATTCAGTTGTCGCCCGCTCGCGGATAATGTTGTCCCTGACCAGGATTTGTTGGCTGCCATAGGTCCTTGGACTTTCTCTAGCTGTTATTTTCCTTATATAGCGTCAAGCCCGAATCGCATGAAATGGTCGTCTCCGAGTGTGAGGGGGAGTAAGGGTATACATATAGATATATGTATTTAGGCGAGACGACGACGACGAAAGGCATATATACTATTTTCTTCGGCGGTGTGACAGAAATCGGGCAAATACGGCCAATCATCTATGGCTTTGTTTCTCTTGGCTAACTGATTCTTTCTGCTTTTTCGCCTATGGAACTCTATATTTCCTTATCGTGCCGCTCTACGACTGTTTACTTCGCTCGGCGCTTTTTATCTTTCTTAGGCGCTGAGATATGGCCTATCTGTATTCTAATTTGTTTTGCTTCTCTATACTTTCGTATATATGTAGCCGTAAATATTCCTGCTTTCGTTATACTCACAATTATAAGAAACTATTAATAAGTCGATATTCTGAATTTCCAAACCAATTGGTAAGACGAGGAGATGCATTATTTAGTCTAGTTATTTGGATATGTAGACAATTCTTTGTATTAATTTCGTTTTTCATAGTGAATCACACGTAAGGAAGAATTAAAACTATTAAAATTAGCAAAACTACGATCAGTCATTCTTCTGCTAGGCTACAACAAAACAACATAATTATCGATACACCATATGAATTTCACTCTACAGTCGTCCTGCATGAAAAAAAATTGAAAAACTTCGCACACCCGATCCGCTCGTCATATACCATCGCATCTCGCTGATCGAACTCCACGATGCAGACTCTCCTCGCAATCGGATTTGCGATAGAGTGAGACAAAGCGTCACACACGGTTCCTAGATCTCATTACTGGTGCTCAGCACTTGACCCGGTATTGTTAATTATATATATGCCGCATCGCGCATATAACGAGACCTCGCGGGGGTACGAGAGAAAAAGCGAGCATATAACGGTCGACGAAAGCGAAGAGAGTAGAAACGAAAGGAGGCCGCGAAACTCGCGGTATAACGAGAGAGAGAGAGAGAAAGAGAGAGAAACATGGGGTCGAGTGGGAAGGTGGGAACGGCTTACTTGTGCACGTCTAGAATAGTCTTTGCGCACGTGAACCCGTTTACAAGTTGGCGCACTCGGAGGCTGCGCCGCCGAGGAGATAGAGAATAGTTCCGCCGAGCGTTGATATCATTAGCGACGTATTTGTAGATTAAACAGCTTTTCCGAAAGCCCTTGTTATTTCGAGATCATAAGCGCGAAGTAGCCGATCTGTGATTATTGCGCGCAGTTTGTTTGACAAGCTTTTTTTCAGCGGCGAGTTTATTCTCGGCTGCTTTTCTCCACCCACAACCGCTGTATATACAAGAATGGTAAAAAAGTCTTTTTTTTTTTCATTTTTCGTCGCTAGTTTTCTGACAGGTCGTGACACCGGAATCGCTCTATTTCTATATTGAGATATAACGAAGGCTTTTGAAGGAATTTGTTTTTCAAAAAATGTTTTCGTATGCGGCAGGACGTTGAATTGTTTAACTATTTTTTCAAGGTCTGTTTTGTTTTTCAACGGTCTATAGCTTGCGAATGCCTTTTTGCTCCGACTACGTTTGTACACTCGTACGAATAGAGAAGTAAATTGTTTCGTGCGTAAATTTCTTTTCAAGCGTGTATACAAGGGGGATTAAGACTCGAATGGGGACATACTGGACTCGTTTTCGAGGAGAATTGGAAAAACATTTATATGTGAGGGAAATGGATGAATTTAGAAAATTGTGGAACGAAAAATTACGCGGGTTATGCAGACGATCACACAGTACTCTTGAGAACCTACTATTTGGAATAAAATTTAATTTGAATAGTATTCTTACACGGAAAGCATTTTTCCTCCTCTTCGTTAAATTTTAAAAGTAAATACCAGCGGGTGATGATTCAGGAAAGAAAAACTTTTTACCAAAAACTGCAGTTTTCCATTCTCGTACCTCGAGAAGCCCCAACAAAATCACTCACGAATTTTCCTTTCCTACACAAAATATTTCCTTTGTCTGAAAAAAAATAAATCACACGAATACACACAAGTATATACACATCTCGGGATTCTCAGATCCCTGAGAAA
The DNA here is from genome assembly GCA_020010945.3 of Muscidifurax raptorellus. NCBI lineage: Eukaryota > Metazoa > Arthropoda > Insecta > Hymenoptera > Pteromalidae > Muscidifurax > Muscidifurax raptorellus. The sequence goes on along the minus strand of CM052078.1, from coordinate 4,764,108 downwards.
TCAAAGTAATTTAAATGTAAATCTACGATTCAAATGAGAAACTTTTGCTTTTACAACGTAATCGAGGCCGTGAAGTAGCCCTTATCCCTTCCGCGTAATTCCCTCTGGTCCGCAAGCTCTCGGCTCTAATAGAAAGCCGCTCGACTTGAGCACATACGAGAAATAACGAAAATATGATTTCCGAGAAGTTCATCGCTCGGCAAATTAGAGAACTTGCCCGCAAGATTGCCTCCTCCTTCTTTAGAAATGCAAGCTCACCGCGTTCTCGGTAATTTAGCACGCGCACTGCAAATCCAAGCACGAGCTTCTGATTTAAAGTTGATTGTTGTAACGCGCATGAATGAGTCTGAATTTTCCAGGCTCGCAAGCTCGTGAGTTCTCATCGTAAATACGCGTTAGCAATCAAGTCAGTTAGTGGAGGGATTCAGCGAGTTTAGCTCTTTATTAAAAAAAAAATTCACGCTGTTTCTGCGCGCGTAATCTATTACGATCACTGTGCATTTCATTTTAATGTGATGATATGCGATAATAACATCGGACGCGCAATCGAAACGATTTCGTGCGCAAGAGCTTTTAGGAGATTAGTCGTAGAACGCTCCATTGAACGTTGATTAATTTCCATTAGATATTACACGTTTAAAATAAATTCGAATGGATAAATCATCGGTGTACATTTACGCCGCGTAATTTTGTTTCGAAATTCGGATATTTTGCGGCATGTAGTCCAAACTGCACCGCGTGAATCATCGTAACAGGTGCAGTTCTAACTCGACTTCTACAATAAATCTGATCAGCATTCGGCGAACTTGATAATCCGCGGATAATCAGTGTTATAGGACCGGGTGTAAAGCAAGCGTTGAACTGTAGCCAACGGGTGACCGGTATATCTTCGTTAATAACAAACTCCTCTTAAATTTAATTGGCCAGTAAATTCCAGAAGCGAACACGATTAACTGGAGCCGTGCACTAAATTATACGCCTATGGCGGCTCTCGATACGCGCTCGCAGCAAACGCGGCATAAAGTATCAGCTGCTTTATTTTACGAGCTTTTATTTTTCCGCCGTGCAGGGAACGATCATCGCGCTCGTTGGGTATAGAATTCCATTTCCGATTAGCAACCTGGATTTTTCGAAATCGATATATAGAAAATTAAACTCGAGCTTCGATATTATATACACCGAAACACCATACGTTCGTTACTCGTGAGCTTTGAAATTCGAACGTGTGAAAGCTTCGCTATACGTACTTCTGACACATCCCCGCGATAAAGTTTCGTTTATATATATATATATAGAAAACTGTCTAAAACCCACGCGAGACTTGTAATGCAGTGCGCCAGCTCGCGCACATTTTTCAATTTACTCATTTCGTACGTTTAAAAAAAAATTAACTCGCCCCGAGGTGTCAGCTGCAAGCACAGCCATTTATAAAGGACACGCCTCTCACACACTCGCATCCCGCGCACTTTTTTCCGAGTTAAAACTAATCGAGGCCAAAAAGTGCGGATCCTTCCATTCGCGGAGTCCGTATGTTCTTCACAGCAGTACGCGAAAGAGAAAATCTCGGAGAGTCGTTCATCTTCCTCGCGCTGATTTTACTTTCTCGAGACGGACAAACTCTTAAAGCCGAAGGCCGATACACAATTCTTGAGATATTATATAGATCTGTGTCTCGCGAAATTTTTCTCCTCGAGAAGCGGGAGCACAATGTTATGAACTGTATGCCGTTTGTTCGCCGCTCGACAATCGAATGTATATATATTATATCCGCCCGAGTGGTTCGATCTTTCATTCTCTCATATATATATATATAGCAGCGACGGTACAGTGCGAGAGAAGTGTACTGCTATATAGCGGCTTAGGATTTTCTGCAATTTGACGGATATTACGTGGAATGGCTTGGTATAAGTATATAGTTAAGAAGAGTTTATTGATTCGAGTAGACTCGATATGTCATTTAATTTGTTGTTACTGAATTGGCGGGCGGTTATTCGAAGTAAATTATAGAACAATGCTTATGTCGTACGGTCATTTTTATAAACCTTAATCTCTTTTATTACCGCGAAAAATTGAATTTAAAATCGATCGAATGCTCGCGAATGACAATCAAGCTGCAAGAAACATCGAGAAGGAAATAAAATGATAAAATATATGGCAGCATAAAACTCGCCGTTTTATCGAGTTATAAACTTCAAGTTTCGCGAACTATCGACGACTATATCAAAGAGATTTAACGCAGCAACAGCAGCAGCAGCAAAGACACAGTTCACCATCGATCTACATTAAAATTTCTATACAATATGAAAAGCTCGAAAAGGAAAGCTATCAATATCCCATCCCCGAAACATGGAATTAAAGCGTATAAATCAAGCCCATATAAGACTATGATATTCGGAATCGTTCGGCCCCTCGCTTATTCCGCATGTCCACGCAGCAAATGAACCCAGTCGGCAATTCTTCATCCTTAAACCGGCGATATAAGACTCCGCAAGCTCGCATCTCCCAATATAATAAAGAGGGAAAAAAAAACAAAGGCAAAGAGTAGAATCGAACGCAATAATTCACGGCGTTCATTATATCGGCAGGCTGACGCGGAGATTCCTCTCCTCACAGCCAGAGCTTCTATTAGCGAATGCCATTCGCGCTTAATTGCCGTCGATCCAGCGGGAGAGAAGCTTCGTCGCGTCTAATCTGAATGCTCGCGCCGTTTCGCGCTCTTATTTCCAGTCCGCATTCCGATTGCCGTTATATAATACCCCATCGACGTAATGGCCCCTTCACGTGTTGCAGCTGGTATTTTATCGCGCGGGCCTCCGCGTAGTCCTCCCCTGCTCGGCTTCAATATCATTCGAGAATTAACGAAATACGAAAAGCTAGAGCGAGAGAGAGAGAGAGAGAGAGGGAGATAGTTGCTGCAGCTTTGGAGGGGGGAGAAAGCTGTAAAGCCTTGATTAAACGACGCCGGAGCTTGTTGCTCTCGGCTCTCTGAATAAAATTAACGGGGCTTGACGAGGGAAGCGAGAGAGGGATATCCTTTTGATCGAGCAAATTGCATTAATTATTTAGCTCGTGTATAGAGAGAGAGAGAGAGAGAGAGAGGAGCTCGTGGAGACTTCCGGAATATAGATGGGAGATATCGGCTGAAGGATTAGGAATTGCTTATGTTTAGGAAATAGGTGCGAGTCTTGTTGCTCTTCGAGGTATATATGTATATTTATCTCTCGACGACGTTGTACCTTTTGGGAATGAGCTTTCGATGGAATGTCGTACAAAGTATAGGAAAGCTCCAAGTAGAGTAGAAAAGGAAGCGTCAAAAGCAATGCATCGCGCGCACGTCTTCTCATTTATCCGAGTCGATGTTCCGAAATCGCTTACATGCCTCTCACACAGCTTACCGCGCAGTAGTATACCGGGGTAAAACTATAGGAAAGTATATATTTCACGAATTCCTCTCCGGGAATATCCGCGACATCGCTCGGAAGATTCGCGAGCAACTTTTTTCGATTCGTCTTCGTCGAATGCAATTTTTCCCAAGTCGAATGTAACGAAAAAAGCTCGGCTCGAAGCTTTAATTGAAAATAAAGTTCCACGCGCATCCGTAAAAATATCGTATACGTCTGAAAATTCATCGGGACACAGTAACCCGCGGACCTTATATTTCGGCGCCGAAATAAAATGCAAATCCGCGGGGCGGTAGAAGAGATTTCCGCAGCTTGGATAAATGAAAGCTCTCATATAGCTACGTGTGCGTATTTGCATAAGCGTTTTGCGGACTGGATTTATGAAAAATTCAGCTGCTGCTGCTGCTGCTGCTGCTGTCGTCGGCCCCAAGCAAAGACAGCCTCAGAGTAAAAATAGATCTCTCTCTCTCTCTCTTTCTCTCATCCCCCCGAGGGAGGCAAAGGAAGAAAAAAGACTCGCGCAAGCACAAAGCATAGGCACCGATCGCTGAAAAATTGCGCTCTCGCGCATCATCTGCATTTCAAGGTAAAAAGCGGTGACTTGGGAGCGGCGGCAGCCTCGGCTCTTTCTGGCCTGTGTAGCTCGACGCTTTCTCTTCTGCACCTGACTGTAACGAGGTATCAATCAATATTTCCTATGGCCGAACGCGAAGCTCTATACAGCTCTCTGGGGTGGCAGCCGTTGACGTGCGTTATTTTTGGAGTTTAAGCGTCAAGCGATAATCTTACGGGTTATGAGAATGTTGTTATTTCATGCCAGTTGTTTAAAAGCACTCTTCATTGGCCTTGCGCTAATTCTGTATTCTTAGTATCTCCAAAGAGAGTGGACGACCAAAAAAAGCTCGTCTTGCGACAAGCATGTCTGACCATAGTCATCGAGACAAATCTACTAACTACGGCAGGAGAAATCGTCGATGTAAGAAGAGTAAACAGCCCCGATCTTTCGAACAAATGCTCGGTCCCCTGCTCTCAGAATAAATCAATGAATAAATTCGTCAATACCATGTAATAGCATGGCTGAGCACGCCGGAATTTTTCCATTGTACGCGGACTATCACACTGTTCGAGCTTATGTTGATTAAAAGATTCTTTTGCGAAAAAATTTGATCAAAACAGAAGACTACATTTCAATGATTCTTCTGTTTTAGTCTTACTTCAAATTCAGCATATTCGTATATAACCTTTCACGGATGTCAACCGCAATCGCGTCTCTCATTGAGATCATCGCCCCTCGAAAAGAAATCAACGCGACGAAACAAAATCCAAACGACATAACAACAGATCAAAAATCAAAAGCTCCGATTGATACCAGACACAATCGACCTATATACATGAGCTTGCATGCATACATTTATCCAACAAACGCACAAGTGCTGGCCAGGAACAGTTTGGAATTAGCTTCATTAGCGGTAATTCGCCGTGAGCGAGATTAGCGATGGATTCAATTAACGTTGGGGAGGCCCTGCTTCGAAGATAACAGGGTTGCACGACGTATTTCCCCGCCGCGGGGAATGGCCTCTTTAGCGTCCAAAGGAGATAAAGCCCAAGGCACTTTTTCTCTCTCGGTCTTCCGATGGATTCCTCTTTCTTCTCTCCAGCTCCTGCGCAAATAATAACCAGGGGAAAATGCGCCGCTTTCTCTCTCCTTTTTTTCTCAATGCTTCGAGTCGTGCTCCTTACCGTTTGCCCGAGCCGCCGCTATCGGGGCATTAAGAAAATTATTTCCCGCGCAAAGTTGATTCTCCCGCTCTCCGCATCGAATATCGTGTTTATTTTCCTCTGTGCGCGCGCAATAGTGCAAATGGAAGCCCTTTCGTTCGAGGCCGATTGAACGAGTTAAAGTGTCAATATTCTTCGAGAGGCTCTTCTCACGGCTACAATGCTATATATACAGTTGGGTTTTCAATTAACTCGCGCGCGCACTTGGACTCTTCGAGGAACGAAATCAATTATACGCCGAAGGGCTAAAAATGCAGGCTTTCCAGCTTTCGTATATATACATATACATATATAGGCGGTGTATAACATAGGATAGAAGAACCGCGTCGATACGATTAATTACTTCGTACATAATCCGATGCGCATCTCGTCTACAAGGCTAATTTTAAACAGCCGCGCGAACGATGCGTGCGCGACTGTTAACGGAGACAAAAGGCTCTTTGATTTATCGACGTACACCCGCGCGAGAAACTTCATCCATCACGACTGCGGATCTTCTTCTCGGCCGCGAAGGAAAATAACGGCCCCGAAAGTTCGACGAGATAAGTACCGCTGGATCGTCCCTTCGCCTTCTTCTTTTTTTACGACTTGACCGTTCGCGGAAAAAGCTCGCGACGCCTCGGAGAAGAGAGAGAGAGAGAGCGGCGACAATAAGGCCGCTTGATTGATGATTTCGTAATAATTGATTAGCCGTAATGACGCCTCGAAGATTACGATATTATACGACGAGCGCTTCTGTATACATAAAAGGGAGGAAAAATAAGTCACGGTGAGTATGTAGATTCGATTCTTTTCTGCGCGCGCGGTATTTTGTATGACATTATCATCGTCGAATGCTCTCGAGTGAAACGTTATATACATCGTACGTATGCACAATAAAATATGACATGCGAGCTGCATTCGAATTAGCCCGACGCGACATATATCGTTACTACGGCCTCGTGCAGTCTCGAGTTTCTCAAAACAACACCGAGAAGAATATGATATTTCCATGAATATATATATATATACGTATAACAAAAGCATACGATTCTCGCTTTTATAAAAGACTATGCGCGAGTCAAGAGTCGCGAGGCATCCCTTTCAGCGCAACACAATATCCTTTCGCATTACGATCTCTGGTTGCTCCGTATTTTCCAGCCGGGGAGAAAAAGAGCGTAAATAAATACTCGCGCGTGGTGCTCGCGAGATCGTTAAATCGCGTCCGGAAAGTCGTTCTTATCCGAGCACTCTGTAAAAGAGCATATACATATATATACACACGCGCGAGAGCGCAGGTGTCGAAGAGTCGTCGCTTTACGAGGGCGATCGAATGGACTCTTGGAATTAGTGCGCGGAATTCTCGGCGAAAGAAGGATGTGTGTGTGCATCTTGGGCTTTATGTGATCAACGAGCGAACCTACGACAGCTGCGCGTACGTGTTACAGTATATATATATATGTGTGTTCGCGTGTGAGGTTTCTGTAATTGCCAGAGAGATCTGGATGTGATTCTTCTGACCGGGTTCCAATTATTCTTGGACGATGTAGTGTGATTAAAATTTTTTTATGTAAAGCTCGCAGAAGAGAGAGAGTAATGCACGAGAGCCGGCGATCGGCGAATATTCAATTGAGTTCGTATATATAGTTGCGAGTCGGTGAATATATATACGTGTTCCGACTTATCAAGTCTATCGCTGTATATAGCAGGAAAATTAAAATAGCCTTTTTATAGTCCTGTAATCAACGTTGTTGAAAAAGAGGGTGACTTTCGCAACTTGAGTATATATATAGCGCTGAGTAGAGGACGAAAGAAAGATAAAAATACAGAAGGATGAAAATTACGAGATAACGTGAACTTAAAAGAGACGGTAATTCAACGTAATCGTTACTGAAGAGCACTACTGCAACGTATATTTACGTTGCGAGAATATACATAATAGAAGGAGAGCACGATATCTCTTTGCAAATCGTGCCTCCTCAAACAGGACTCTATACCAGCAAAAAGAAAACATCTCCGCTTCTATATATCCGGTCATATCCATTCTGCCCCAGCCCCAATTTACGAAGATACTCACTATCTCCTCTCTCTCCTCTCATCTTTGCAGTTTCATTCGATCTCGAGGCTGTTTTTCTCGGCGAAAGACGCGCAAATAACAGGCATCAGATAGATCGCGCGCGTCAGCTGAAATAAGTCCAATAAATATAATCTCGACCCCCGCGACTACGTAGATCCGTTATTATACGCAAGAAGATAGTGTCACGAATGTATATCCTGTACATGTTCAGTCGTTTGAAGGAGGACTATACAGACGCTCGCGACTCGGAGATCAAGTGTAGAAAAGCAGTGACGCGAGTGGTTTGGACCGAGGAAGTTGCAGACGTATATATATATGTATAAGTCGGAGGCCTCGCAGAGCCTCGGTGTGTATATATAGAGACGAGGAGGAAGGACGTGACGTAAAGGGCCGACAATTCGAAGGTAACGAGGAAAGGAAAATTACTGCTGCTAGTTGCAGTTGTACATCAGGAGGAGAGAGGCTACTGAGTGACTTATTACTTGTATACTCGAGCTGGCTGAAGGATGCCGAGGAAATATATTTACTGCGAACTGTTCGTTATTCGGACCCGAATAATTGTTTCGCTGTTGGTTCGAGAATGTAAAGATATAGTTTTAGAGCTTTTGTCGAGGAAACGAGTACGCGGAAGTACGGTTGAAAAAAATCTTGAAACGTCAGTAAATGATATTGAAAATTTTCCTACGCTAACTTCCCGGTGCACACGGCGACTTCCTCCCCACTACACCACCGCGTCCTCGGTTTTATTAAACTTTTATTTAACTTTTAATCTCGAAAGATTTGTCTCAGAACTTGTACTCGCGCACCTCGACTGCATCTAGACGGAAAGCCAAAGCCGTTAGCAAAGTGTCTATATATATATATATATATATATATATATATATATATATATATATATACAGGCGAGTTCGCCTCACGTATTATATACATATATACAAGGATGAGAAAAGCGAAGGGAGCGATATTTTCGCTTCGACGGCGCTGAATGCGCATTAAACGAAGCATTCGTGCGCGCGCTCGAGCTTCTCCCCACGCGCATATACACCCCCTCACGTCCTACACAACTAACTATATATATATATATATATGTGCCTGTGACAAATGTCAAAAGACGACCCGCTGAACACTTAAAAGCTTAGATACGTTCGTTCCTTTATTCGCCGGACGCTAACGATGTGTATATAGAATAAAGCGAGAATTCAATACGCGAATGAATAACGTGTACGTGTTTTATAACGCGGTGCTGATTATAAAATGACAATGTCGATAGTTCGCGGAAGCTGAAAGGAACAAAGCGTCGTTACGTGGGACGACCGACGTATATATGTAATTAGCCACTGCTCCGACAGTGATTTTCAGAGCCGCAGGATTTCACCTCCGCAGCTTAATACCCCTGAGCCCTCCTGGGACTAGATGGTTACTTTTTTTTTTTGCTCCAATGGCCGAGACTTGTCGATGAGAATACGATTTGAAGGCTACGTATACGAAAGACTTCCACAGCTCGAATTTCGCGCTCCGTTCGCGGGATGGTATTATACAGATAAAATAAGCAGCTGCTCTCGCGAGATGAGACTATTATTCTTGGATTAATTATGACTGCAGGTTTGGGTTCAGCGATTGTACAGAAATACATAAGTGCACGGCAATGCCTTACTGTATTATTTCACTTGGTAAAAAACCGTTTTGCGTTAGTTTTCGACTGACCGAGAAGCTTTGTAACGTATTGTACCATCGATACCGTCGAGCGTCTCTGTAGAGTCGACGTGAGTTTGATATTCTATGTCGACAGGGCATTTGCAATGTCTGAATTTATTTGCAATATTTGTCGACCTTTCAGGAGGCATTGGTGAGCTTGCAAAGCGAGAACCGCGTCTACTGAGCGGACTTCAGGCAAGGACGTTGAACGAGCTCGATGAGGCGTTACTCTTCATGGGAGACCCTAATAAGGTTGATGCTACTAACGCCTTTGAATTATTAATTTAATCATCAATTTATAAAATTATCTCGGGTAGAAAGTTAACGATACGTGTTAATTAAATGGAAGCACTTTCGGCCAAAATCAATGTTAAGATATTATTTAAGGTATCTATAATCACGATCATTAGTTTAATTATTGATTATTAATTTGTCTTTAATATAAATATAAATCTATATTAGGATGATTTCCATCCTGTCTAATCATTATATTCTGCAGAGTAGTAATGCGTTCAACATAATTATGATTACTCAAATGAATGCTCTAGTCATCAGCGATGATTCTTTCCGAAATAGGATCGGTCGAAGCTAAGATTAAGCTCCAGCCGAGACTGCACTGTTTAAGAACCGAGTTTAGTTGCAGCCAATTGATTGGCGACAAAACTCGGATTACACGTAAATTTATAGTTGAACACGAAGAAAATCGAGATTTTCTTCATTTTACGACGGCAGCTGCATTATCAGAATTTCTAGGCTTATGCAGTATTTTTCTTGTATAATAAAATCTGCTTTACCATGAAAATGTGCCTCGCATAAAAGGAAAGCTGGCACTAGAAAATATGGAATATAGTGGCGAGAAAGGCATGCTATAGTAAATACGACGTGAATTATAATGGTTTTGCAGATAAACTTATATAATATCATGAGCGTATGGACGCGGTGGAGGTGTAAGTATTTGCAACAACGAGACAAAGTTTGCAAAGTCAAAATTACTTTAAAGCGCGGAAAAGAGCAAAACTTTTTAACTTGGCCTTTCTCTTCTAATAGTGTCGAAAAGGATTTGAACCCGCCGCGTCAGCAGCAGTTTGCTTTAAATTTCACGAAAATCCATTATATAAAAATCCTTCAAAATGATATTTTTATAAAAAATTTTAAAAATGTGGAATTTTGTAAAAATTACATGATTTTCTTTTAAAAATGTTAACAAATAAATCATTTCAGTAAGCCAGTAAGGCACAAATTCTGCAGGCAGAATCTTTTTGATTACTAAGTATTTATAAAATTGTTAAATAAATAACAATTGTTTCGAGATTAATTATTAGCACCGTTATTTGCGTAATTATTGACACAACTTTATACCGATATCATGAAGAAAAAGGATACATTTTTCAAATATTAAACGGTTCTTGCCCCCTGTTGGGATATTGATGAAACTACATGACATTACGAGCATGCAATGTACCATCCGAGTAATCCGAAAATAAACGTACTAAAGAGTGGGATATCAAATTATATGCTGTGAATAGTTGTAGGAATGTTATCTTGCAAAAGGATCGACAACAAGTATCATAGCAGTAAGAAAATGATTTTGTCACATCTTCTATATTATCAATTGTACGACGTTAAGATAAGGTAGATTTCTATAAATCAATAATCTTTTATCTGTTGTAAAACTGTAATTTGAAAAATGTGTAATGGTAATTTTGAGTACTCAATAACAGCATTAGTAATATAAATATAGAACTTAACGATAAAATAAAATCTTAAATATTTGGAATCATAAATTTTTAATTAAAGTAAACTAAATTTAAAATCAATGAAAAAAACCTATCGTTTAATATAACTTTATTATTATACAAAAAAATGTAACATTAGTGATGTTCTTACGATCGCAACGCATGAGCCTTTAACTAATTATTCAAATTGCATTACCTTCATAATAGAATTATAATATATTTGATGTCTTATCTATACATAATACAAACTGTGTGTAATATTAAAATGATATTTTACATACGCTTATGCTTCATTTATAAAAAATTAAAGTTAAATAAAAATGTAAAAGAAAAAGAAAAGTCATGAGAAAGGGCAATAAGAAATGAGGTAAAAAGGCGCAGTCTCGTCAGTTTTTTGTAATTTATAATTAATGGTAAAGTTTTTCTCATCTTACAGTAATTGAACAGTTATATTAATAGCCTAATTAAATTCCAATTAATTTTTATACAAACAAAAAAAAGGTGAGTTACACTCGTCACGATATAACGTGCAGACCCTGCCACCTTCATTCGGGCACATCGGAGAGAAAGCCGAGACACCGTCGTGTGTTCGCGTGTTTTTTTTGCCAAAAAAATGGGTCCGAAAGCATTGATTTCGACTTGCACCACATCGAAAGATCCAATTTTCCTCAAAGATTTTTCCTCACGATCGCGCGTCTCCCTTTCTCTCCCTCTACCGCTTTTTGTCCTCCTCTTTCTTCTTTTTTTTATTTCACCTCGCATACTTTTATCGCGCGCTCTACATCCTCCCTTCCGACACTCTCTCTCCCTCTCTCTCTCTCTCTCTCTCTCTCTTTCTCTCTCTCTCTCTCTCTCTCTCTCTCTCTCTCTCTCTCTCTCTCTCTCTCTACTTTTCATACTCTCGCTTTCGTCTCACTCCCGGTATCCTCCTGTATATAAATAACGCAAGTTCCAAAGAAAAATGCAATAAAGAGGCGGTCTCCGTTTGATCTGTATTTTCAAAATACAAATTCGCTATATAGCACGGAGCGAAGTTCGCGCGCGATGGCGTGAATCTTGCGCTTCTCGCCACACGATTTCGTGCGGCCGATCTCCGCGTTTCGTCACTCGGATTCTCGCCAGCGCGCACGACGCACTCTCGACATCTTTAACATAAACATTGTCACCTTTCGGTCGCACGAATACATATACATTATTCGGATGAATTAAATCGGTAACCATATTACTCTCGCTTTTATTCAAATTTCCTCTCTCAATAAGCCGAAATGCTGATTGTAGACGCCTCTGCGGTCGAAAACAAAAGTGAATTGTATACAAGAGTCTGTGAGAAGTGTAAGCATAGTTGCGTTCGCCCTCTTGAAAAGAATCGTAGATATAATAATTAGACATTTCAACTGTACAAAAAAATAAAATATTTATCTATATTCAATATGAGAGATATTCCTCTCACTTATCTATCTTCATTTTCACTCGTATTCTCGTCATCGAGAGAGGAAACAACAAAGAAGTTGATCTGCAATCGAGCGCGATGCGAACGATCCTCGCGCGCTATCGCAATAACGATGGTTGGTTTGAAAGAGCGCTTCGCGCACAATTACAGATGCAACGCAACATCGTACAACGTCGGTCTATTATAGGAATGATACTCAACATACAATTACGTGCAGGTCAATACAATGTTCGAAAAGGGACCGTCCGATATAAGGAAACATAAACAGACAAGCTAGACGTGAAAATCGTTCCAACTTTCGAAAGCAAGTGATCGTCGAAAAAGACATATTTTTACGTTTTTTTTGTTTACAATTATTATTTAGTTTACTTTTTACTTATTCTCTCATCTTTCGCTCTAGTCGCGTAAAATCTAGAATTTTACTTCCTGTTCTATGTCATTTTACATTGAGTATACCTTCCCACTTACAGCTCGCTTCACAACTCGTTATAATTCTTTTCTTTATTTACCTTTAAATTTTCATAGCGAATCAATTTTCATCCTTTCTTTTCTTTCCAGAAAAAGTGAAGGTTCTTGTTTTCGAGCTTTTTTACTCTTTTACTCTCGATTGTCGCATTGCGGGTCGACGGGATTCCGGGGGCAACTTACGATCTAAACAAGCATTGTCTCCTTAACGCCTAGATATCATGTATATATAATATATGTATATATGTATATATATATATATATATATATATATATATATATATATATATATATATTTCTCGCATTAGCGCGCGCTCGCGTTCTCGTGTGATAATATTTTATTTTTCTCTATATACTCGCTCGACGTACGTGTACGTCGGGCGCACTAGGAGGGATCGAGGGGGCGAATTCGGGAGAATCGATAGTTTTTCTTCGGATTTACAATATATACGGGCTAATTTGCGATTATGTTTATGGTTCGCGTCCAGCGCACATAGAAAACATAAATATTAAATAAATATATATAACCGGTTCTATTTACACACTAATAGCTGATGACTGGAGGGACTATGAGGGGGAAAAGGGAGCTGTCGATGTGTTCTTCAAAGAAAATATCACGAGGAAACGAAAGAGAACAGCGATGCCTATCGATAAACTAACACACACGTATATGTAATATTATTATGTTACTATCGCGAATTGCGGTGAAAAAACTAAAGCATAATACTTCGAGTGTACGAGTTGAGAGAAAAGAAAAACGAAGGCAAACCGCAAACAAATTATGATATTCCGCGATAATCATACGATGAAAGTGCAGGAACAACCGTCGTTACAATTACATATTGAGGTAGAGCGGTTTCGTATACTTATATAAACTGTACGTCATGTTGGCAATGCCCATGTGAGGTCCACTCTCGACAGAGTATCCGACAATATTATAAAAAAATAAGTAAATAAAAAAAATAAACTATACATTCTCTGTGACGTGCGTACGCACGAACAAAGGAGAAACTACCGTACGAATAAAAAATAAACAATAAAACGAAGAACTTTCGAGATATGAGAAGAATGCAGTGGGAAGGATTTTTTTCGAAGGATAAAAGCGGCGGCGAACGAATCATCTTTCGCCGCTCGCAGGAGATTCTGTATCGGTTTTTTTATTCGAAAATTTGGATGTAAACGCGCGCTTGGTGTCCGGCGCCCTTTTACTGTTTATTTTTAATGTCGAAATTACGAAATATACTTTTAAATATAACCGCGAAGCCGTATATATAAGTGCGTATATACACGTACGAATGTAAAAATGAAGTCGAGAATCTCGGTACTGAACACGGACTATCCTTTCCCGCCACACTCACTTGAATATTGCATCGCTTGTATTTTCTTTTTCTTTTTTATTATACTGTAAAAAATTGTATGGTCGTTCATTTGAATCCCTTCATTTTCTATTTTTTACTTATCGACTATTATACTTTGTAGTTTGTACTTGGTTTTCAATTATACCTGAGAGAAGGATTCGCGAGCGAACGAGCGCGAACGATAAGTTATTCGCGCTCGACTCACGACGCGCTCTCGATTTCATCTTCCTCTTTTTTTTCATTATTATTATTACTCGACTAACTTCATTATTATAGTAATAATCGTTATTATTTATTTCAATTATTATTACTAATAATCATTGTCATTACCATTATTACTATAACCATTATTATTATTTCATTTATTTATTCACCATTTAACTCGTGACTCTTGCATTTAGCATTTCTCATATAATTAAACGTCAACGTGGTATCGACAGAGTATCACCGTTTATCACTGTGAGATATCAATCGTACTATTTCTTTTAATAATTCGCAAAATACCGCTGTGTTGCTTTGTATATCTATTCTTGTATTATTGTAATACATATACATATATATAGTAATTATCTACAGAGACGTCGTAAGCTTCGTCGGTGCACCCTGTATGTCGTGATTATTTTTTTTTTATTTTTTTTATTTTATCATCCTTCGAGTGAGGTATAACATTTGTACTTGTGTATTTGAAAATATCGTTCCGTTCTATCGGCATTAATTATGTATCTGTCCCATATAATTACGTCCGCGTTGGAGATATATATATATATATATAGCGATCGAACGGGTTTTTCTTTAATATATAAAACCTTCTGACAACTGTCACTCTCTCTCTCTCATTCAATCTCTGGGTGATGTGCGATCTCTTTTTCTCGGCACGATCTTAAATACACAGTGACTCAACAAAGGACGATCTATCGCCCGTATTCAACTGCAAAGCAAAATAAGAAAAACTCAACAGCTGTTCTCGTTTTCAACAAGAACATTTATTAATAATAATAAATTTTATAATAATAGTTATAATAAAAGTAACATAATAATAATGGTACAAATTAATTAATAGTAGTAATAATAATAGTTATTATTAATAAAGATAGTAAAGCAACTATGAGGTAAGTATGAAAATTAGCGAGAAAAAGAGTTGACGTACGTGACAATAAAAAAAAAACCCGCTCGAGTGCTTGAAAAAATCGAGCAAACGATCGTCCTCTTTGATTATTCTTCACTTTATAATAATAATAATTACAGCGCGTACGTAGACAGGTAAGTCATCATAATATAACATCTTTTTCTTTTATCGCAAATATGATCTTTCTTATTTCTTTTTCTTTCTACGTTGTTCCTTAAACATTAGCGTTATTTTGTACTATAAATCAGCGGTCCGCCGACCACCTGCGCCTATTTGTTTGTTTTTTTTTTTTCATTTTGCCCCGCATTCGAATCCGTCGCTATCCCGCTCCGCTTGAATCAAAAAAAAATTTTTTTTTCAACCTTCGCATTCGCTATTATAAACATTATGTTATTACACTATTACAGTACATGCGTAGCATCTATTCGTGCGTTGGCTACGTAAAGAGTTTACGTTAACATGCACTGCTAATGAAATGATGAGTGAACTTCTTTATTATTTTTGCGCTTAATGTATACTGATTCTACCGAACGTCAATCGCACCGATCTTCATCTCCACTCGCATATAAACTCTTCTCTCATATTTACCTATTATATATATATTTGCTTTACTATATATGCAATAAAAATATCAGCATTTCATATCACTGGTATAAAATAATTATCTATTAATATATCCGTTCAAATAAATTGTGGTTGAGTGAAGATGAACAGCGGTACAAATCGACGTTCCGCGACATATTTTTTCGTGTGTACATATTATCCAATTATCGATCACTACAAACTCGTCGCAGCAATAAATCGACGAGAGCAACGACAAGAATTTCAAGTCTTGGCTCGTCTATTATTCATATAATAAGTGCACCAGCTTTATATTTGTTCCATTTTTCTCTAACTAGCGTGTCTTTAGCAATCAAAAAAAAAAAAAAAAAAAAAAAAAAAGGAATATGTGTGTGTGTTAGTTTATATGTGCGTGTGTGTCTGTGAGTGTGAATTGGTGACAAATTTTGGTGATGAGTGAGCGTGAAGTTCGCACAGTGATGACATCAATTATTTAAAGATTATTACGACTCGCTCTATAAATTTAACATCGCTTTTCTTTTTCACGCGGTTAATTTTGAGCATAGAATTTTTTTAGCTTTGTCTCTTTGTCATCCCCGATTTCGTCGAAATTTTGAAATTCAATTTTTCCTTTTTCGTGAATTGAATTTGTATCTCATTACGTACATGCCTTTTTATGCTTGTCTATGCATGCGTCGCGCGCAACTGTTTCAAGTTTTTTTTTAAGAAGAGGAGGTTCTTCGTCGGACAATTGCATGATAATTTAACACCCTGCGCGTTTGATACCATGCGACATTTACGGCCTGGAAAGTAAAGAACGTAATTTTTGCCTAATGAAGCGCGCGCGCGTCCATGATGTGTCACACCACCACGACATCTATTAAGAGGATTTTGAATCCGTTCAAAAACACATATTATATAAACAACATGCAACATATTATCCTATAGCGTATTACAATGCTCGCTTTTATCAAGCTCTCGATACACTCCCACCCGCGGCTCTCTCGCTCTCGTCTGGCCTTTTCTCTAAATCATCATGTGTAGCCATGTCTTCTTCTTCATTTAATTTTCAATTAATATATATATATATATATATATTTTTGTTTATAAATATAGAATATATACATAGGCGGTGGTACGTACGCGCGCATATATTTATTTATTTTGAATCGCAACGCGTATGCACGCAGTACCTATACGACACCTCCGTAAAACCGGGACAGGCTTTGGTGTGCGATCGGCCGAGCTGGACGATTCCGAGGTATTCCAACTTTACAATTTTTTCACATGTAATCAACGGCCGAAATTTGTTTTTTTCTTTTATGGAGTCCAAAACGTCTCGAGTTTTTCAAACCCGAGTTTTATAATTCAAATTTCGCGCTCGTCCTCGTCCAACTCCGCACAGATAAAACGTCGCGCGATTTTTCCCTCGAACCGCTCGACGCGTTTTTCTTACTTTTTTTCTCTATTTATCCTTTAAACTAATCAACAAAAACAGAAGTGGAAAACCAACAAATACACGCGTTATCGCGATGAAAAACGTACATAAGTGCAAGTGTGTCTGTGTTTCTGTGTGTGTATTTTGTACATGCACCGGCGAACGTATATATAATCGTCATCCACAACGAAATTAAATTTTCCGCCCGTTCGCCACTTCTCCAAACGATGAATGAGAAGGAAACTGAAAAACAACAGAACGCGAACTTCACTTTTTTTATATATACGACAACGGACGATACTTCTAAACTTACAAATTTTCGGCTCTCTCCCCCAAATTTTTTTTTTCGTTTTTTTTGCTTTTTTTTACTGAAATTTTGTCTCGCGCTCGCTTACTCAAAAAGAAGCGCGACAGCGGGAGAAAGAGAAATATTTTTGTTTGCTATGCCGGCCGCACTGCCAAATCGGTTTCATTCACATGCACATTTACAATATAATAACTATACACATACGTCTCAACGATCTCATTCGCGTCCTTCATCCTTCTCCTACTCTTCATACGATAATTGTTATAACTTTAGATACTTGTAATAATAATAATAATAATTAATAATCAGAATAATAATAATATTCTATATGAATAATCTAGGTATATATTTTTCGCCTTAGCTAACGTTCACGCAGCTTTTACACGTACGCCTCATCGCATTCGCACCTGTTCGCTTATCCACTTTGCCGAAAATGAATTTTTTTTCGTTTCGAACGCAAACACACAGAATTTCTACCTTATCGTATATTTTCAAACGCGCGGTGCACGATTACGAAAAGACGTGTTTATATCCATTAAATTTTGTATGTGTATTACACGTAAAATATGAGCGCAAATCTAGAAAATGTGTCGATCTGTTCAGCGTTACTCTCTAAATTCACTGAGAATCTCATCATTTTTAAATAGAAAAATGCCAAACACACCTATTAAAGCATTAAATTCCGTGAATTTATCGTAATGGTTACTTTAATTATATATCTATATACAAATTAGCGAAAAATATTTCGTAGAAAGCGCGAAAGATCCTCAAGGGATTACAAATCTTATCGGCACATTTCCAGAGAGAGAGAAACAGCTCTCGCGCGTTGCTTTTCGCGTGCACTGTAAATCTAACGCCGTGATAAGTAAAAAATAATAATAATAATTAATAATAATAATAATAATAATATTAATAATAATAATAATAGAGAAAAACGACGTAAACGATGGTAAAAGCTTACCTCGCCTGGTAACTCAATAAACTTAGAAACGAAGAATAGAAAAAAATACGAATTCACTTTCAGTCACACTGAAATGTTTTTATAACGCTCGACGCACTCCAGTCTCCGCTCAGCGGAAAGACGCGGACACGTCTCGGAAAAAGAAAAAATATATATCATTTTATATAGCGTTTAAATAGAAAAAAAAACTTTTGAATTCATCCCATGAATCAAACGAAGAAAAATAAACGAAGAGATAATTTATATTTACAAACTATAATAGTGCTGGCGCGCCGTCTCATTATTAACTGCCCTTCTCGCATACTTTTCTCTCCCTATCGCTCTCTATGTGTATGAATGTATTTCATATATGTATCGAAAAGTATTATAGTACGATTAATTTTTTAGGTACACCGGCATTGGTTGAAAAACCTCGAAAATTTTCGTTAATTAGACGCCTTAACTAAATTTCGCCTTTCATTTCTATCCGTCATATCCTGACCGCCCACCCGTTTTGTCCTTTTTTTACCGGTTGTCTACTCGTCCCCCTTTTTGCGCCATTCTTCTCGCGAAAAATCACCTCATCGACCTACTAATATGTTGCACTTCTGCGCAGAGCTTGAACTTACAGTTAATTTTTTTCATCAATTTTTTTTGCAATCTTTAGAGCGAAATTTTTGTCTATAGATATAATTTTTTTCACTTACGCGTACGTTTACATACTCGAAATCTTAATTTTAGTTTTCCTTACTCACATCCGGTAAAAATAGTGCAACACCATTCACTCGCGACTCTAGTACTCATCTCACACGCATACAATATTATACAGATATTTCTGCTGTTGCAAGCCTGAAAATTTTAACTTGACTCTTTGTATATGTTTTTTTTTGTTTCTTTTTTCCGGGATTTTTTGTATAAAAAGTTAAATGAAAAAGATTGACGTAATCGTAACAATGTAGCGAATCATTATTATTATTCTTTTTTTCATCGTGATCTATGAGTGAAAATGTGATTGACCGAAAAACTAATGCCATTTACTCGTCCTACAAAACTCAGTAAATTATGATTTGTTTCACCCAAGTCACAATTAATATAGGTACAAAAGTGCAAAAATAAAATCCTCTATAACAAACTATTTACTCTTTCATAACGTAAATAAATATTTATATCCGCTTTCTATGTAGAGTACTGATTGTGATCAACTCATTTGACTGAAGTAATTACATACCTCGATACCAAAAGCCCTGTATCCAAGTATATAAAGAAAACAAAAGAGAAATTTTTGTTCCTCGTTACGCGCTGAAATGTCGGTTCGACAAATGCTCGTATGATATATAACATGTATGTAATATGAATATCAATGTAGGTGTGGCTTTGAGAGTTGTGTATGTGAATGCGTATATTATTGAATGACTATCAGTTCTATTCCCTGTTACGTTACGTTATACGTCTGAAAAGGCTGTGAGGTAGCAAGTTTCATACTTTTGGCAGATTTGCGCTGTTCGCGCGATTTGTTTGTTTCTTTCCTTTTTACTTTTATCTTCGCTACTGTTTACAATTATTGTTCCGTTTTAATCTATTTGTTCCATTCGTATTTCCTTACTATTTTCTTTGTCTTTCATCACGGTTCATTTCTATTTAAACTACAATGTCTTGACTGTAAAAAATGCCTCTTGTGTTCTATATCAGTAATAAACATTAAATAAATCTCTATTGTCTCTATTGGCTTTCTATGATATAAATAACGTTTCACTATTATAGGCATATCGTTGTGAGGTAACTGTAATAATCGATTTCATCGATCGTTTCTGTAACAAAAACTATTGAGCTTATTGCATTAGGAAATATATAATAATGCGAAGAAGATTAAGAAGAAAGAATCTGCTTTAAAAACATGTAAATACTGCAACAATTAATATCGCGATGCCATCCTGACTAGGAGTATCCCTAACTATATGAGCTTCCATAATCGTGTAAAATATAATCGTCTATCGTCAATTGATTACATAAGGCGGTCGAGTACATAACACTGACATAAAACCACTTTGTCCGTTCAACTGCCATCCGTGATCTTGTATGTTGTTCAGATGCAAAATCAAGAATGCTAATCGACAGCGGAAAAATGAAGAATGTCACTCGGTCTCTCATCGATCGGTAAAAAGAAATCAATCATCTTTTCTATAGTTGAATTCTCTCTTCCTGACTTTCAATCATATCTGCATTCCGATTCATCGTCTATTAGGTTCATCATAAACTATTTCATTTCTCTTATCCCGTTTGACGATCCGGCGGCTCTACTATGTTATTAATTATACTCTTTGTGTAATTCGCTTATTCATTATTATTTTACCTATAAAAATCGCGTTTCACTATTGCTCCGGACAAAAGTCCGATGTTTCATTAAACACTGTAAATAGTTAACAAAATGATATTGATTGTTTTGCTCTGTAGTTTAATCGCGCGTTAAATCTCCCGACGCGTCACGATTGCCAGCTATTATACTTGCTCGACATAAGGTCTCTCTCATATCTTTCGCGGCTCGGCGCAAAGTCTCGTGAAGGAGGCGCAAATCATCATCACCCATTTATCGAGGAAAAAACAGACTAAACGCATAGAAGTAAATATACATTCATGTACATATACAATATATCAATATATATGATAAAGTGCGTGCTTTGTGTAAAACGTTCGTATCAGGTAAAAAGGCAAAGTGTCGGTCGCGAGCGACCTGTATATAATATCATCATCGTCATTCTTTATATTATCAATCTACCTATCTCGTTCTCTATTGCACGTACGGAAACAGTCGATATATAAATATTGCAGTCTTAGTTACGATGCGCCGCCTTTCCCAAAAAGAAAAAAATTTGGTCCTTCACGAAAGTTCGGCCCTGCACCGGCAATCGCTCGCTCGGAATTTTTCATTCTCGTTTTTTACTATTTGTTTATCATAATGCTTCAACGTGGCTAGTTTCTGTTCGTCCTTAAAAGTTATCGCTATTATATCAAGTATACGCTCGTACTCAATATCGACGAAAGCAAAACAAAGGTTCGGTAGTAGTAGTAGTAGTAGTAGTAGTAGTTAGTAATTAGTAGTAGTTTGATACGTATTCGAGGTACGTCTCGTTCCGCCAAATATATAAATCTATTATCATCGTTTCACGTGTAAAGAAACTGAAGTTATCCTGTGAATGGTTTGTTTGTCTTCTTCCTTTGTTTTTTGGCACTGTGCGTATATGTATAAATCTGAGGCAATGTTGAATTCTATATGAATATAGTTGAAAAACTTAAAGCTTATTAAAAATCTTCATATGCAGAGTTTTTAAATAAAGACGGCATAACGCGGCCACACGAGCTTTTCGGCTCCTCTAGGCTCTCAGCAGTATATCAACAGTTTCAATATGCTATTATAAAAAACTAGGATCAATATTTATCGGTTTGTTATCGCAGCTCGGTTAGTTTTATCTATCTTGTATATACGTCGATATCATCAATAAATGCTTCCTCGATCCGTATCATCATCATTATCATCGTATTTATAAACTATAGTCTTTGTAATTATTGCGGTAACGATAGATTCTTCATTTCTCTTAAAATCTCCTTTGTCCTGCATTTACATATCGATCAGGTATACCTGAGTTATTGAGATTGTTTCGGTACTCACGCTCCGCGCATTCATAATCTCATCATAAAGCACTCTCTCTCTCTCACTCTCTTGCACACGCATTGTCACTTGCTCACACAACATCATCATGACCACATCATGACCACATCATCATCATCATCATCATCATCGTCATACCGATGATATATATTGTTTCTTCTTAATCGCATCCGATCTTTGAATCTCACGCGTTTGTGTCTCTCTTTTGTTTCTCTACTAACTTCTTATACGCTTCAAATGGTTAAATCCTTACTCTCGACCGTTGCACTTTCATTGACTAGTTTTGTGTGATTCTCGCTGCGAGATATAGTCTCGAAGAAGGGGGGGAGGGGGGTGTATTGTTTATCTACCGCGTGTCTGGGGCTGCTGGAAAATCGGATACTACTTTGGTAGCCGCGGCGGCGGATGCTGCTTGTTGCTGCTGGAGCTGCTGCCACTAACGGAGCTGCACGTGGTCGCCGACCGCCTGCCGCGCGCTCCCAGCTACTGCTGCACGGCATCCGGGACCGAGTGGTTGGCCTGCTGCAGCGCCTTGAGACTGAGCTCGGGCTTGTGCTCGCGAGCTATGTGCCTGCGCACGGTGTTGTTGCGGGTGAAGGTCCGCGAGCAGAATGGACATGGCACTCGGATGCCCTGGTGGCGCTGCCGGATGTGGGCGCGTAGATTCGTCTCGTAGCCGTACAGCCTCTCGCAGAACGGACACTTCAGCTTTTTACCTGCGAAAGGAAAATCTGACGTTAGTACAATATTTATTGGTATTCGGCGATTCTCAAGGGAGAACCCGTTTCCCGGCTGCTCGTCAATCTCCTCGCGGTGTTAATAAACCAGTTTGCAACGTTAGCTCGTAAGGTATTATGATCTCACGGGGTACGACTCGAAGCCAAAGTTACATTCGACGAAACTTTTACGGCAGACAAATCCGCGGCAAATCCAAAAGTCCAGGAGGGACTGTATACGAAAACTCACAATTCCCTCTCGGCGAGCGAAAATTTTTTAGCGGCGCACAAAGCCGCGCGCGAGAAGCCCTCCAAGAGAAAAAGACGCGCAAGCGAGGAGAAAAAAAGAAAACGCGTCACGAGAGATAAAAAGCGCCTTTGAACGGAGCACCGAATATTATACACACACACACACGCACACACAGAAAGAAGAGAGCATAGGCCATTGGCTCCGGCTGCAAGGCCACGCAGCCAGCAGAGACTAATTTATTTCCCGCTGACGCGATTAAGTCATCGCCGAAAGGTCTCCTATATAGTTGCGCGTGTGAAAAACGAATCCCGCGCTTCCCTTGACATTCCGGCGTGCGTTAGAACGGCCTCGCGAACCAAACGTATATACGCGTGGATCTCTTTGTCTCTGAGATCGCGTGCAGTGTGCGTACATAGTTGTTATACAATACAGCATGGGTTTTATTGTTGATCCCGGAATTTATTGGTTTAAGAAGCTTACACGGGAAAATTTGCACGAAAAGGCAAATGCAAATGGCAGTGCGAAGCGATTTTAGAATCGACTTATTCTAACTTCAAGGCCAGCGTTAGGCGACTCTATGCCGGGCCCCTTATACGCAGTTGCCCAACTTTACGCCTCGCGCATTTGCATGTAGGTGTACATGGGATTTGAATTTTTTTTATGACGAGCGATGACGCTCGCGCTCTTTTGTGTTCTTTGTGATGCCGAGTGCAGAAAGGTCGTTTTTTACGGCTCAGAAGGTCCATTAGAGCGATCTTAGATTGGAGCAGGCAGCTTGATTGAAATTCTCGTTAGGTGGGGACACGGGTTATGTCACTGCGCGTTGAAAATTGGTAAAAATTTAAATCGCTTCGGCCTTGAGATGTACAGTATGTATGTGGCTCAAGTTCAGCCGACTACTACTTCCTGCTTCTAAACTCGTTTGATTTTCTGCTGCTGCTGCTGCTGTTACTGCACACATCGTGTACACGCGTATACGCTGATCCGTATGTCGATATATACCTGTATATAATAATCGATGTTAGATCATATCGCGCGGATTTCATTATTCATAAGCGTCGAGAAAAAAAAGCGATAGGGCATATCGCGTATATACATGCAAATCGCTTTAGTCCACGGCATACATTAGCGCTTTATCATCGCGAAGGTATGTATTATATAAAACCATCAATTTTTCCAAAGCTCTTAAAAAACCTGATTCGAAAATGGAAATCCGTACAGTTCTTTATTGCAGCCGCTATATAAATATTTTGCGTTTTATAATTCGGAGTTACGTTCGCGCGAAGAAAATGACGCGTCGGTTCGTCGAACCCCGAAAAAACACTAATTGTACCGCAGCGCAGCTCGAGGCTGTTTTGAATTTTAAAAAAAGTATCGAAAAGTCGCGTGTATCCACAGCACTCGAAAAATGGACTCGAGCATCCTAGAGCGAATAAAAAGAAATAGTCAAAGGGCGCAGCTGACTACTGCAGCAGGAAACGTGTATACAATGTCGTGCGCGCGTGTATATACAAAAGCGGCGAGTCAGCGAGTTTCGCGTGTTCGCCCCGAAACAAAGGCTCGCGAGAAGTCTAGTGACTAATAGAGAGCGAGAACCAGTGTATAATACTCGCGGTCGATCGACATACAGAACCCCCGGGGCCTTTTTGGAAAAGAGCGCAACAGATGCTGCTCTACAAGGTATATATATATATGTATATAGTGGGGTTCCCGCAGGTGTGCGATCGATGACTCGTTTTAGTAAACAAGCTACTTTCGGAAAATCTCGCAAACGAACGGAAACGCGATGATGGTTCGTCATTCATACGTAGCTCAAGGTTTACGAGCGCATTCGAAGGTTTGAATAATATTTGAACAAGCGCGCGTAAGTTTGACGAAAAATTTACTTTGAACGACCGGGAGAAGTACCGCATATCCCGGGGATCATTAAGAAACGCCGAAAGGTCAAAGTCGCAAAGCTCTCGGCACACACGGAGAAAAAAAAGAAAATCCTGAAAAAACGGCGTCTTTGAAAACGCGCATTTGAAAGTCGACCTTCTTCGCATCATCATCAGCGTCATCTGCAGGCCATCTCTGTTTCTCGGCTCTTTTTGTATTCACGCAGCAAAGAAAGAGGAGGATCGTGCGTGTCGAAGGGCTTCCGAAGAGTTAGGAAAGTAGCCGGAGGAGGTCGGCAGAAGGCTCTGTATACGTATACCGGATACGCACACACACGCATACACACAGAGTCAGCCTCAGAGAGATAAAGAGAGGGGAAAACGGCAAGGTTAGATTACGAAACTCCGGCAGAGAGCATCATCCAAGGTCTGTACATCCATTGCGTTCCCCCTCCTCCGAGAAACGCGATATATATATATATATATTTATATATATATACGCCGACGACGACCTCTTCCCTGATTGCGCGACCCTTTTCCTTCTTCCCATTTTCTCGCGCGACGTCGAATGTGGTACAACACGCGGAGAGAGGAGTTCTCGGCTGGCGGAGTGTTGACGGAGGCCCTACCGCAACGACGACGCGAAATTCTAATGCTGTTATATATATATATATAGGGAAGTGAGACGAGTATCGGTGCGCGAGAGCAGGAGGAATGGAATTTGCGGGATACCGCGAGTATTTGTTTGACCGAACTTTGGATATATATAATTAACCGAGAGACAGCTAATGGCTTGACTGGTATAGGCGAATATCGCGAGCTCCGTATTAGTTTGCGATTTTCATCGAGGTCAACGATAGCGGAAAATTTTCGTACGTATACGCAAAGATGTAATTGGGTTTAGACGTCTCGAACTTCGATCGACGGCTTTTTGACGTCTTGCCTTCTTCGCCGCATAGGGGGGAAAAGGACGATCTCCGCGAGTGATATAGACGTTGAATATAATCGACGGTAATTTATACATGTCCCGTCGCGCGCTCACCGTTTTTACCTTATATATGTATAGCGCGCGGGGGGAAATCGTCGTCCGCAGGACTGCATCTCCGATGAGAATTAATTGAGTTATCGCGAGAGATATCGTGAATCTATCAAAGCAGAGAGGGAAAGGTGTGTGTGTGTGTGTGTGTATGTGTGTGTATAGAGCTCGATGCCAGATAATTGTGTATAAACGAGGGGAGGATCCTCGAAAAGGGATGATCGTGACTTTGTGTATTGCGACTTTGACCTTCGGGGGAAAGTCATGGACGCCCTTTTCTGCGATATGTATATATATACAGCTATACTTTGGAAATTCTTATGCTGACGCGCGGGAAATCGAGGAGCAGCAGCATATGCCTCTGCTGTATACTGTAATCAATCATCGTGTAATACTTCAATTTTTCTTTTTA
This sequence comes from Muscidifurax raptorellus, assembly GCA_020010945.3. Classification (NCBI taxonomy): domain Eukaryota; kingdom Metazoa; phylum Arthropoda; class Insecta; order Hymenoptera; family Pteromalidae; genus Muscidifurax; species Muscidifurax raptorellus. The sequence goes on along the minus strand of CM052078.1, from coordinate 4,737,841 downwards.
CTTGTGTTCTTTGAATTTTTTTTTTTTTGCACGTTGTATATAAAAGAGTTATTTAAGAACAAATTAATAGTCGAAGGGGGGGAGAACAAACACGTGTTATATAATAACAGAATCGAATCAAGAAAATAAGCAACCATTCAATTACACCGAGAAATCGAAACGATATTTTACCGAAAGCAATTACAGACGTCAGTATAGAGAAAATTTCGCCGCCGACATCACCCCGATCGCCCAAGACCGACCGCCGTCCAGAGAAAAGTCCAAGAATTATTATTATACGCTCGATTTTTATACCTCTAACATATCGAAATATTCTCTGCAAAAGCGTGTACTAATTATCTTGCGACTAATGAAGAAAATTTTCTTCATTCTATAACCGGGCACATATACATCCGCTCTGATAAACTTACGCAACAAAACATACATGCTTTGTTGCGTAAGAGAACATCAGCCGACAACGCCCGGAATGATCGCGAGGAAAGCATGTAGGAGAAGGCGCCCGGGTAAAAGAGCCGCAATTCCTCCTCTCTCTCTCACAGGCCTTGACCTATTTCGCCGGGTGGCGCCAAATCGAGCGTCGGCTCCTCGCAAGTATATAGGGGACGAAGAGGAAGAAGGAGAAGAAGAAGAAGAAGGCGTCGAGAGAGCCTAGGAAGTCGTAAAGGACGCTCGAGAGGGGGCGCGTACTGCTGCAGGGATACGCGGAAAGGCACATAAAAAGAGGGGGTGGAAGAGTATACCGCGGGGGTGCGTGAGTCTCTACGTATATACATGGAGAGGGAGGAAAATCAATGCCGGTGTTGCAGCCGACGAATCCAGAAGGTCGAGGGAGCTGATCCCCACTACTCTCTCTCTCTCTCGGAGTTTTGTGCGAAAGGGAGAGTTTGCCCTTGTCGCTGCTGCCTCATCCTTGAGAGGATCGGCCCGATGGGAGAGCCAGGCAAGACGGGACAAACAACCCCCTGATTTCAGTTTTCGCCTCTCTGTATATATATATATGTATATGTGCAAGAGAGAGAGAGAGAGAGAGAGAGAGAGAGAGAGAGAGAGAAAACCATAACCTACGCAATGGTCCACTTTCCGCGCGTATACCTTCGCGATCTGCTTTTTCCAGTACCAGCTACGTATATATGTATTGTATATCTCTGCTCGCTCGTACTCCCTCCTCGGGCGAGGATCCAAGGAGGTATATCGACTCCCTTCGGATGTTTGGGTCGGCGAATTGTATGCGAGAGGATGTGTGCGTGTGACCGACCGCGATGACAGGGCTTTGTTTTCTTTCTCTCTCCGGATTGAGTCAGGTGTTCTCTTATACTGACTTCCGCGGACCCCGGAAGCGTTTTCAGCGAGTCAGCTGGTGTTTTTCGGAAAACTACTGTGGATCGTCGATATGAGGAAAAAAAGCTCGAGAACGGCAAACTGTGCAAACAATACTGCAGTCGGTTCGGCGAGAAAAAAGCGACGTCAGAATTGTATATAAAAAGTCCAAGGTTGTTATATACCGCAATAAAAATTACATCGAATAAAACGCAGTTATATACATTCCTCTCCGCGTACACATACGAACAAACAACTCGCCCCGTAACTGGCATCGATCGCGCTCGCCTTATCTGCGCAAAAAATTTGCAGCTTTCGTCCGGGCGCCACTGCGGCGATACACGACCTCTCCGCGCTGCGCAAAAAAAACAAAAAAAAACTACGCGCCGCCGCGCGCATTCACACACATACGCACACATGCAAATATCGAGCGGCACGTGCACCCACACATGCAATATATATACACATCGCGTGAGCTCGCTCATTCGGCTCTTTATCTCGCGAGCGCGCGCTTTTTGTCGACGCTTTTTTCCGAGCTTCCGATTCAACCTGAAATAAAAAAAGGTCCTTATAAAAAAAAATGATTCTCTGCTTTTCCGGTGCACGCATACACACGCGCACAGAGAGCCTCTCTGTATACTCTTTGTGCGCCTCGTCGCTCGAGATTATCAATTTCCTACTCGCGTTTTTTTTCCATATATACATTGCGTTGGCGGAGTTCTCTCTGCGCCCGTTAAATTTTCGTATTGATTCGACGGTGCGTGCAGGACTACTATATACTCGCAGTGTATGCGCGGGAGAGAGCAGGCAGGTGGCGCGGCCTCGCGAGCGCGTCCAAAAGCTCCGGCAATGTCGTCTGCACGCAACGCCGGACTGTTATATATATACATATATGCTATGTGTATATGCACCGCGGCTGTACTGTATACTGCGCCGCCGTGAGTGTAGTAGTACTATCACGCGCTATTGCAGATTCAATGAGGTTTCTATGTTGATTTCGTATAGCTAGATTATAATTCAACGTCTTCTATTGCTGGGTATAGAATATATGAAATTTTAATCGAACGTGTACATTTCATATGGTAGCTATGTATACCGTTGATTTATCACCGCGTGTCGTCGTATATGTCTATCTCTCGCGCTTTTCAATATATATGTATATATGTGAGCCTGGGAGATAGATACAGCTGGGGTTATACACAGACATATATTCGGCGCCATCCAGTATGAGAGAGAGAGAGAGAGAGAGAGAAAAAAACTAGACGAAGACTTGCCATCGAACTGATAAAACCACTACTGATTGCGCGACCTTGTGACGAAACTACGCGCTATAAAGGTTATTCCACGTGCATGGACGTGTGTCTCTATTATATACGTGTGCGCTGTTAGACAACGACTGCTGCTGTTGCTGTCGGCTCTGACCTTAATAGAGTTATATGGACTTACAAAAAAAAGGCGCGTTTTTCAGCGCGAAAAATCGTTATCTCGTGCCGCGGCCTTTCTTTTTTATCTGCGCGTGTGTATATTATAGCTCTCGTGCTATACGCACTCGTATAATATAATGCGCTCTTGCGATCGAGCTACTATTGAAATGTTCCATGACACGGCGACGGGCCTGACTTTGCACAATGCTATTTGCTCAATTGGCTCTCTCTTTCTCTCAGACACATCGGCTCTCGTTTTCTTCGACGCGGCTTCGTTTTTTATGGGTTGTTATACGTACGCGCAGACAAAAGAACTCGTCGCTCTCGGATTTTCATGAATTTCCGCAAGCAAGAAAAAAACCGAAGCGGATCACATGCCTCGCGCGAGTCTTATCAATTCGATATACACACGCGATTATAGAGAGAGAGAGAGAGAGAGAGAGAGAGAGAGAGAGAATAAAAAAAGAAACTTGTTTTCAGCCATGTGTATTATGTACGGGCGAATTCGCCGTTACGTAACTCGGCTCTATCGATGCTGATCTATATAGGTACCCTCTATTGAAGAGAAGAGAGAAAAAAACGCGTCATCGATGCCTACACTCGGATTTATCCGTCGAGATACGATCTCTCCCAGATTCCGCCGCTGTATATGGAGATATATAGAATAAAAGAAAAAGAGCCATACAAGCGCAGCTCCGTGAAATCTCGTTATCCCGCTCTTTGAAAATCGCCGCGAATTATTAATTAAACGACGAACGCCGGGAGAAAACGTCGCCCGAAAACTAATCTTCCGCCGAACAAAAACACTCCCCCAATCACGAGTCGACGTGCACACATGTATACATACATGTATAGTCAGTCCCTCCTGCAATCGCATCACAGCCAAACTCACTGCACTAATCACTAATGCATAGGACAAACAGCGCGTGCGAGAAAGAGAGGAGCCGTCAAACGAAATAATCGGGTAAAGTCGCTCTCGAAATCGTTTAATTCCGAGCCTCATTCCCGCCGAACGCGAGGAGAAAAAGTGCAGAGCCGAGCAAACAGCAGCATTTAATTTTATTCACTCCGGCGTCCATTGTCTACGATAAATGCGTGCGCGTGTACGTATATAGTAGGGCCTCGCGACGACGATAGGGTTACGGCACACAGCATTGTCAGCTCGCGCGCTGCATCGCGCATTGTATGGAGGGCGCCGAACTGAAAGCGTCAGGGGTGTAATAACAATAATGGCGCGAGCATGTCTATTATATAGCGAATTTTCTTCGATACGATGTATAATTGAGAAAAAAATAGGCGAAATTTTAGGAAAGAAAAAAACTGACGCGTCGATGTATATCTAAGCACCATAGACTCGGCGGAAAAAGATTCGAAGGTCGCACACAGGTATACGCGCGCGGGTATAGTTTAAAATTCAAAGTCTATAAGGAGAACGACATTAGAAACACTGTATACGCGCGGCCTGGAATCGAATGCCGTTAATCATTCGAGATCGCGATCTAAAATTCGAAAGAGCACACATACGCACAGTCGTGTGTGTATGTCTCTCTGGCATATAACGTCGATCGTAAATCACGTCGTCGTCGACGTCTTCGCGCGGTCGCACGCAATAACGAGATCGCGGTTTCTCCTATATATACGTTATACATATACACAGACTCGGGGGCATTAATAACAATAATCCGCGGGCACGCATGTATACGAAACTGCTGACGCAAACAGTTATATTATACGATATTAGAGCTGTGTACGCTGCGCGCGATACGGTCGCTGCTCGGCGAACCTTTTAATTCGTCCTCGGCACTTTTTCTTCAATTTTGGATAATTGCTCGGATTACGTTTGATGGACAATTTAATTGGCCAAGCGAGCTGTCGTCGTCGGGGTGGCTATATATATATATATATATACATACACCGTAACGTATACAGCAGAGATGATAGGAAATTCGTTTTGTTGGCTGCAATTTCCGGCAAAGTGAATTCTAACCGCATATATGCATGCACAGTGCGATCCGAACAAAGGTTAATTTTTCACGAAACTCGCGCGTTACAACGGCGCACCGGAGCAAGGAATCATTACTCCGTGGAAAAAGTAGAGGAGCAAGACGAAAGGGGAGCGGCACACGAGGTTTTTCGAGGGGGGCGCGCATTTATGCCGCGCAGTGTACATCCGGTGTGCGTATGTGTGCGTCGTCGGCTGCGCTTATCGCTAATGCTCATCGCGCGCGCGCGCGCCTAGACAAGTGCGCCCGCGTATATAGATCGTTAGACGTTGCCCCTGAGAGACCGTTATTATATAGAAGCCGCACACGTGTGTGTGTGTGTATGCGGACGCGGCCGAATTCGGTAGCGATATATGTATGCTGAAAGTTTCTAATGCTATATGGTATATAAAATACGAGTTGCGATATCAAAGTTATTTTGTCGCGAGGGGCGGACGAGTGCAGCTCCGTATTCGGTTGTTTTAGAGAAGCTAGTCGATCTGTTACATAATAATGTATTGCTCAATTATAATAAAAGCGTGTCATCGTCACGTGCTTGGAAATTCGAGCTTATTGAGAGGTCGGTTTTGGCTCTAATTAAATTAACTTATATAATTACATCTTTCCCAAACGAAAAAAAAAAGGAGAAAAGAAAAAGTATCAGTATATCGAGAAAGAGCTCGTGTTAGAAGCAATATCCTAATGCAAATGATGAAAAAACAGTCTAGCGTAGCAGTAGACGCGCAGCTGAAAATAATCCCACAAATGAATTATTCGAAACTTTAATCATCGCGCGCGCGCAGACAAATTCCCACTCTCCCTCTCTGCGGGTGAAATTCAAAAATGCCTAAAACGCGTATGAAAGGGTGAGCCAGCGGGGATGGCAAAAAAGTCCGCCGCGCTCTTCCCGTCCTCTCTCTCTCTCTCTCTCTCTCTCTCGCTTTCTCTCTTTCGGCGGACGAGTAGTACAGCGGGAAAAGCTCGAAAATTAAAAAGCCCCCGTAAATCGCAGAATATTACGGACGGTATATCACGCTGCTGCCTCTCTCTCTCTCTCTCTCTCTCTCTCTCTCTCTCTCTCTCTCTCTCTCTCTCTTTCAGTCCGCGTATATATATATATATAAAAGCTCGAAGCACTCGGCTGCAAAGAGAGAGACGGAGGCTTAATTCGGCTTACGCCGTGCCTACCCGCAGAGAGAGAGAGAGAGAGAGAGAGAGAAAGAGCGGGAGAGAGAGAGAGAGAGTACAGCTCGGCGCATATCGGCGCGGCAGCGCCACTCGCGATCAATACGCAGCGCCGCCAGGGGGATGTGCCACGTCCGTCCGGTGTGCGTACATGCCTAAAAAAAGCGAACGAGCGAGCCGCCGGATCCCCGGGCTTGCGAGAGATGCACACGCTACGTCTGCTGATCGCCGCGGAAAAACTCGAGGGTGGATGAGAGAAGGGAGTAGAGCAGGGGATCTCTCTCTCTGTGAGAGCGATTGATATGGAGCTTCTCGTTATATACGCGCGCGCGTGTGTGTATAGCTGTATAGCGTAGATAGAGAGGAAAATGCTCGCCGATGGGAAATGCATTTATTTTGATTAGGGATGCGATGGACGAGGACGCACGCGGGGAATTGGCTTCTTCGATATGCCGATGATGCAACATTTACACTCCCTAGATAGATAGATATATACTAGCCTGACGCGCTCGACTGTTACTACTTAGCTGCTTCGACGGTCGAATTAATCACATTTTGATTCGTACAAAATTCACAGCGTTGGATGATGTATATAGCATACACCAATCTCATTGTCAGTACGGAGCTCTCTTCCTCTCTTTTTTTCCCGTCCGTCCGAAACTTCCTGGCCTTGTCGCGCGTCTTTGACCGGCTCACGTTGCCTAGATACCTTACCTATCTGATGCGGTTGCCTACGCATATCATCCTCGCAACGTAAAAATTCAATTGAATTTTCGCGCAAAGCGACTTTTTTAAGTTCAAGATATGGAACGTATTAAAAAAAACGTATATTTAAGCATTCAGGAACAAATTACCACAATCTCTCCTGTATATTCTCGTATACAATCATCGAATTCCGGACTGGCGCGCATATCAGCATTATAAAAGCAGCGGCAGCAACATTTTTCGATTACGATATATGCGTCCGTATAGATTGTCTGGCCGTGACCCAGATCGAGCATTAGAGAGCCTCCCCCGTTCCCCTCCAGCCCGCCGCGCAGTGTCTATACAACGAACACGCGAGCTTCACGATGATGGACGCTCGATTCCAAAGTGAGCCGAAGCTGTTGCATGCGTGGCTTTTTTCCACTTGAACCACACGCGGATGTATATATGTATATACTTACGCGATAAGTCGATATACTGCGCGGTCTATATACGAAATGAAAATTCCCATTACATATAGTCATGCGCTTAAAACGGGCTTTCCGACGAGATATGGAACGTAATTTTTCAGTCTTTCAATTACGCGCGCTAACGATTCCCGACGAAACAACGAACTTTCTCTCTCGTGTCTGCATCGAGCAAAGAAAAAAAAACTATATATAGCCGCAACTTTTCGCGCGACGCGCGTAATTGCTCGTATACGCGCGTATTACGACGTTATGCGCGCGCGAGTCTCGGAAGTTTTGCCGGGTACTTAATCTTTCATACATACAACGCGAGAATCATCGTGCAGTAAATTGTATAGTGTACTGCCTGCACCGTTATAATGCCGCAATTGTCGAGACGGATATAATGACAGGTTTGTGTGCAGTCGCAGGAAAGACCTGGGCGCTATACTGTATATTGCAGGACACGCTGCGCGCGCGGGACAGTCTTCGAGGGGGTAATTACGATTTTTATAAAAGCGCTTGTTAGCGAGCTTTTTTTTTCTTATATTAAACATGCTTTTTTCATGTTTTTATCGTCAACGTTAACTTTGCATCCTCGAAAACTTCGCTGACTTCGGTCGAGACGATTAGCGGTGAACTTCGGCAGAACCGAAAAGCTCGACGAGCCGTGAAATCGGCGGCCGAAAAAAGGGGGGCTGCTCTGACATCCCCGAAACAAAAACCGATCCCGATAACTTCTAAGCCTCCGGCGAAGATATAATATACACAGGATCACGCTTGCGCGCGTTCACGGCCCGATGCGTAAAGTTACATAGCCAGGTACCCATCGCATATACACAGGTGGGTGGAAAGGGGCCAAAAACTGTCCAAAAAGCTGGTTGCCCTCCCCCCAAAAAGAAACTAAAATACAAAAAATTGCCTTTGTGACCGGCGGCATAATTCGTCGCTTAAGTAGACGTCGGTGTGTGCGGGCTATACGTATGTGCGCAGGAAACGACGTCTAGCGATAATCTCGTGTGAATAAGAGCATCACAGAGCGAGAGAGAGAGAGAGAGAGCGAGAGAGAGAGAGAGAGAGAGAGAGAGAGAGAACCTCGTCACGCTCGGTGAATTTTGCTCGCCGGAGCAAAAGATGTCCTAATGGCTGCACCGTTGCTTTGACTTGCCCTGTGTCTCTGTGCATCCTCTTTGTAGTATCGCGCGCCTCTGAAGTGCGCTCCTACATATATACATATACATATGTGTGGGTGTATAATATCCGAAAAGACGGGCCACGGTCCGATATGCTGGCTTTTTTTATACCGCTACTCCTCCTCGGGAGATACATATACGCCATGCAGTTACTTTGAGATGAGCCCGATCGAGTCACACATTGTGCGCACGCTGCACTATAGCCTCAAAGTCGATGCCACTGCCGCTGCGGCTGCTGCAGATGCCCGAGACGCGCGCTCTTCCGCGATGAGGAACAGCTCTCTCTTTCGATAAAGGATGATGTACACGGCAACGGACCTTCTTTTGTGCAGTCTTTTTAGCATTAGACGCTTCGTCGGCAGCTCGCAGTTCAGGTATATTTTCGGATATAAAATATAGGGAGTGCATGAGTGCACTATAAGGTAGTCCCTGTACTTTGAGGGAACGACGGGTATTTTCGAATGTTCCGATGTAGAACTTAGAGCGACGAGGAGAAGCGTTATTCTTGTAAAATGCATCGATGAAGCTATCAACGCGAGAATAATCGAATCATCCTCTGTAACGGTCAGCGTCGTTACACGGCTCGCGGCGATCGAGTCACCGGCGTCTACAACTAGAAGAACCAACATTTGCGGACTTTCGCGGATAGCATCTGTAACAATAATAACATATATCGAAACTTCGTGCCACCCACGTCAAGTGGCCCATCCGACTGATTTATCTTGCAGGACCACACGCCGGACAGCCTAATTTACGTCCGATACAAAGCGTTTGTCAACGTCAGCCCCTGTACACACTGCTTTCAGCATCTTATCTGCGTCCGCTTCTTTTCTCTCCACCTCGCGATAATACACATGTATAATATGGTCCTCCGAAGAGGAAACCAAAGAAAAGAGCGTTCGGGTACACACGGAGAAAAAGAAAGCAGCAGTCGGCGTCATGAAAGAAGCCCGGCAGTTGCAACACCAGCCGACCGCAGCATCGTCCTCGACTGCATTTTGTAACGGAGCCTTTCCCCTTCTATACGGATGACAGAGAATCGTGCGTGAGAGTCGCGACGGGGCCTTTAAAAGTACCCGAAATTCCCGCGGTGGGAGGGACGTGTACACTGTTTACGCGGCGAGCCTCCGGAAACTTTCACTCTTCTTAATTACCGTAAATATGCAGTATACAAAGGTGAGCCGAATCTCGAGGATGATGCTATTTTACCGAGTGGAAAATGAACTCTTACGTTGTATTTTTTTTTTTTGTTTTGTTTGTTTGTTTCGAGAAACTCTCAAAGCGAATAAAACGTCGTTGCAGTATTATACGTGACAGTGGGCATGTAAGAAAGGAGTCTCTTTACAAAAACAACGCGGTTATGAATTTAAATACCTCGGACGATCTTATCGCCGATCTCCATCTCGGACGATATGTAAAACAAAAAGAAGCAGCCGATTATGATACATTTCACGGCTTTATGAACGAAGCCCAGATCTCACGTATATATATATGTATTATACAGAAATTCATCAGAGCTTGAAACGAATAAAAGCGTAAACGACAACAAAAAGAAGAAGAAAAAGAGAGAATAAAAACTCACCATCGGGCGTCGTGACGGTGCCGGCCTTGTTAATCTTGGAGTTCCACATCGCAGGGGTCGTCGGCGCCGGACTGAGGTCCGGTGTCGGCGGGTGAGCAGGTGGCAGGCTCGCCATCCCGGCGCCCAGTTGTCCGTTTCCCGAATTGTGCTCGCGTTGTTCTTGCTGCTGCTGCTGTTGCTGCTGCTGCTGCTGCTGCTGCTGTTGATGCTGCTGCTGCTGCTGTTGTCGCTGTATGTGCTCGGTACTGTTGACGTAGTTTCCCGAATCGAAGCTGCCCCGGTTACCCGCAGAGTAGAGCTCACCGGAGAGACGCTCCGCCAGCTTGTCAACTCGCTCGCGGTCGCAGAACGACACTGGCTCTTGCTTTATTCGCAGATCTACGGGTAAAAAGTCCGAATTGTACACTGCCAAAACGAGTCTGGTCGGAGCTGTGGTATAGAAGAAAACGAGCCTCACCTTCCGCGACGAAGTCCTTGGTATCACCGTTGCGTTCACGTTCCTCCGAGCGTTCCCGCTCGAGTTCCCGTTCGAGTTCCGTAGGCGTGTGTGGCGCGGTGTGAGGGTGGGTCGGCGTCTCCGAGGGATGGCTGAACGGCTGGTACAGGTGATTCTCGAGTAGCAGCGGATGAGGCGCCGATGCTGGCCGGAAGGCCGCTCCGTCGCGCAACACCGACGCTCTGTTCAGGCTGTCCACGTTGCTCGGCGACCTGCTGGCGGTAAGCCCGTTCTTTAGCAGATGGAACAATGTTGGGATAAAGAGAGAAGCGCGTGATACGCGCGAGAGAGACGGGGATAATTTGGGGTTATAGATTGGTATATTTTATAGAAATTTGCTCGCGCGAGGTTGAAAGCTGTAATTATCTGCCTCAACGAGGTATCTGGCAGCTGGCATTCTTTATTTTGCGTTTGGAAATTATTATATTCGGTCCGCGTGGGCGTTCTTTCAAAATAATCCGTTTTGTAGCGCGCGCGCGCGAGCTTTTGAAACTTTGCATTCGTTGGCCGCACTTATGTGCATCGTCGTCGCGCTGTACACATATACACGCAACGTAATTGAACGCGGCGAGTTTGCATTTTGAGCGATTCCACATAATCGATTCAGCCCGATATAATAGCATACCATTATCCCCGGGGCCTCTCGAGAATCCGAGAATTGCAGACCGCGTCATATAATATACAGGGAAGAGAAGAGCCTCGCGTGTCAAGCGATCCAATGGACAAAGGAGAGAGCCGCGTTCATAACGGTAAAGGAGAAGAAGAAGAAGAAGAGGAGGAGGAGGAGGATAATAAAAAGGTTAAAAAGAGAGAGGGAGAGAGCGAAACGAAGACACTCTCACCTCATTAGCCTTTTCTGGGGGCTGTCGTAATAGTGCGCGGCCGAGTATACGTTGGGCAGCGAGTAGGTGGGCGCCGGGGATGGGGGCGCGGGTGTCGGGGTCCTTCTTTTGATGCCCCTAGCCAGTCCGTTCTCCGGTGGCTCGGCAGCCTCGGCAGCCGTTGCTTGTGCCACTGTACTGTTGTTGTTGTTGTTGTTGTTGTTGTTGCTACCGGCGCTGGCGCTGCTGCTGTTACTGCTGCCTGCCTCCGTAGTAGGTGAGTTATTGTTCTCGGCCGCGTGCCTCTGAGCCACGGCCAGTTTCTCGTGCTCTATCGACAGACCCTTCACCTGCGTCCGGAAACAAAGAAGAATATGTCAGTTCGATGACCTCCTCTTCGGTCGCGTATACGTAGATTTTCGGCTGTACGCAGGTGAATTGGTATACCTGCAGACACTCGGCAGCCTTGAGAAAGGAACTGAGCGCCTCCTGGGAGACGTGGACTTCGCCTCGGTACATGAATTCGAGCAGTGCCGCCATGTTCTGGGCACTCGTACCGTCGAGGATGACGATGAGACCCGCCGGCGATGGCGGCATGCCCTCGAACAGCTCCTGGAAGTGCTTGCTGCATGCCGCCAGGATTAATCTGTGTGCTTTGAATGTGACGCCTGAAACATACAGTCGACAAGATCGTTATTATGTATATACGTATATTATTATGCATGAGAGTCGCGTATAACACTGCGCGGGAGAACAAAGATCGATTATAGGATATATAGATCGTTGAGATTCCGTGTCGAGATTTCTTTGCGCGATCGCCGCTGCGATATATATATATATATATAGCTTTTGTCGCAATAGACGTGTAAGCATGAATGGACGCGAACTTCCTTGAATGCAAGTGTATACAGAATTTTTTGCTCGCACTTTCTCTTTTTCTTTATGGCGAGTACATGATTTTTTTTCGGTGCACCCGCCTTTGTTTCTCGAGGTCGTTCCGGAAAAAAGGCCGGCCAACGGAAAGTCCGCTATACTGCGCGTGTATGTATAATATTCAAATCAGACGGAAACGAGACACACATATAGAGAATCGCTCTCGTTGTAAAAGTGACTCTTCTCTATTTATATATAACCCAAGTATAGTTCCAATTTCCTTTGTTTTTCCCATTAATATCACCAGCCACCGGAAGTTGCATTATTATTCCGTAAAGGCACAGCGGCGGAGAGCAAAATCATTCTTGAGTTCGCTCAAGAGAATGAACGAATACATATATACAATATGCGCGAATGATTCGGTCGTTGAACTTTAGAGAGCTAGAGAAGAAGAAAAAGAAGAAGGATCCCTTGGCTGACCCTCGGCTCTCTCACTCCCCCGCTGTTCTTCCATATATATATATATAGGCGTTCTCTCTTCTCACGCCTTTTTTGTGCCACACACATGCCCGCGCGCGTTCCGCGGAAATTTCGTCCGAACCCTTTTTTCGTTTTTTGCTCCTTACACACGCACCCGCCGTCGCTGCCGAATAAGTAGGCCATCTTCGGGTACGATCTTTCAGATTCTCTTTTCTAAGATGCGCGCGCGCATAGTTGATGAAGGTAACGCGATATATATATTGCGCGCCGACGACTAGGCGTCATTGCCGCGATATATATAGTGAGGCAGTGGTACTGAATGCGCTTTGAGGTTTCCTCGATCCCTTTCTCTTATCCTCCAATAGCCGTGTGTACGTAGTGTGTAAGCCGAGGGTGCGCTGTCATTCAAGGCGTCAGCGCGGAACGCGCAGAATAGCGTATATTCGTGGACAGGAGATGGAATTATAATGTGTGGGACACACACGACAATTCGAAAGGCATGTGCGGGTGTTGCTGTGTATATATATATATATATATATATATATATATATATATATCAAGCCGTTACGGCTGCACTTGTATGTACTTTTGGAAGAATTTATCTCTCTCGACTCGAAGGCAAGAAAAAAGCGATCGTATATAAAACGCGATTCGAAGCATGAAAGGATTAACCGTTATATCCCCGTGAAACAAAAATGAATATAATCGTCCGAGCAGCGATTGCTCGCGTTGTTTACGTCGTGCCTACCAAACCAGAACACCCCGAGGCGCGCGCGCATAATACCAGCGGCGAATGACGCATGTAGATGCGACAAGAATAAGAGAAAGGTATATATAATATAGATGCTACGAGAGAGTGTGCTGGAAAAGAATCCTCGGCTCTTGATTTACGTGTGACGGCGCAGTAGTACATAATAATATCTAGCCTATATATATATATACAACCGAGGAGTGGGAAATATGAAGAGAAGAAAAGGAAAGCCGCAGCAGCGACACTATATATATCTATAGACCAGGTGCAGCCGCATAAAGGAGAGCCACCTGTCTTCTTCGCGGCTTCACGCGGATGAGTCCTCGATCCGTATCTTACGATTTCCTATATATATAGGTATACACATGCGCGCGCGGAAAGTCGGAAAGCCGAGAAGCGCAACTAGATACGCGTGCGATTCATTGGATACACTTTATAGATATATTATTATATTCTTTCTTTTTGTGCGTTTGTCATTGCGCATATATCTCGATCGTCATGCAGTTACCAAACATCCGCTGCTGTAAATACTGCGCGCGCCTACCGTTACTCAATAACATCGCATGTGTTTGTGATAAATTTAATCCTCCTCGTCGTCGTCGGCGGCGTCATTTTATTCGATAAGCAGAAAACACATTACACAGCGCTAATAAAAAAAAACGATTAAAATAAACTCGCGCGTGCATCGAAGGTTTCGGAATGAGCGAAAATTGCGTAGCGTGTATGTGCAGCCTGCGGATAAACAACTGCTCGATATATAATAATGGCCCAATTGCTTATGATTAGTAAACGAAACCCGACGATTTGAGAGTTATAGATATAATATATTATATACTGCGCACTGAATTCAAAGTAGATCAACGTGTCGGCGTGTATAATACACGCTCGAGTTTACCGAGTCATATAAGCGTTAATTATTCATTCCCTCGAATAATCGCGCAGCTCGTAGTGTACATAGTATCTATATGATAGAAGCACAGTAGTATAGAGTGCACTTGTATAAAACAAGACCAATAGCACGAGCTAATAGCACACACGATAGTTCAAATATTGATCCAATTCCGTCCGGTATTTTTAACCGCATCGAAAAGAAAAACATATTTTTCCGTCAAAGCATTGCTCAATTCAAGAGCAAAAGTCTCTGTGAAAAACGCGCGTGTTTATTTAAACGCCGCTATATATATGCGCGCGCGTGTGTGTGCTGCAGGCCCCTTCCTCGCTTCTGCGCGCATCATTAACCCAAATTCGAAGTAGGCGCGTGCAGTATTATCGCGACGAACACCGGCGGAATTTCGCGTTATCGCGGGACGGAGCTCCGCGTGCACATGTGCAAATTTCGGGGAGACAGAGACGGCGATAAGGAATCGGTGTGAACGGCCGCGACGCGTACACAAACAGGCCTGTGTATATGCTCTATAGATATACACATATATTATAAATGATCGTGTTTTGCGTCGGCGAGTGACGGATCGCTCGATCGCGACTCTCGATAAGAAGGTCGAAACACTTGGAGACGGTATGACTGTATATAGTCTGACGTGATTTTTCTTCGCACGGAAGAGATGCATGGGGCACTGCGTATAGACATATAATGTAAGGTTTCTTGAGATATCCGTTTTTGTAATATACGGCTTCGCGAATCGGGAAAATCTGGATTTGTTACGCGGACTAGTGTATACATATATGTAACGTCCTATAAAGAGGATTAACGATGTCTGTAAAAACTGACTTTATCGCTATTCATTCCATCGGCGTCATTTTATGCGACTGTTAGTGGAAGTGTAATACAATATATGACTTCCTATACTTTTGCAATGAATAATCTAAAAAAAGGAACACACGCGACGTAAAAGATTATTAAACCAACAGCGCTGCTATTATTACGTGTATCAACGCGAAAAAAAAGAAGCCCATCTGCAGGCCGCTCGCGTAATTGCGAACGCAACAGCACACACGGAGTCAGTCAGTCAGAGAGAGAGCCCGCTCCTAAAATTGTGTCATTATCCGCTGGCTCACGCATAGCACACACACACTTATATACAGCAGCGGCGCCATATCTTTCTTTCTCTCTCTCTCGCATACACTCGCGAATTGCCCTCTACAACGAGGCCAATGACCCGGTTCGCTGCCGCTGCGTGGGCGCACTCAAAGCGCTCTCTCTCTCTCTCTCTCTCTCCCTCTCTGTATGTGTGTGCCCGCGAAAATACACACGTAGCAGCTGTCAAGTGTGTGCGAGTAGGGGAGGAGGAAGAAAAATCATTTGGAAATGACTGTGCGTGCGCGCTCGTCGACCCCGGCGAGAAGGGTCGATGACCAACTTGCAAGGTCGCGGATATTTGGATTTATGGCCCGAATTTCTTGTAAGCTCGCTGCGCCGCTGCCGCTTGGTGATTTTTTTTCTTCTCTAAGCGACGACGGGGGGAGTTTGAATTATTTAGACCGAAAGCACGGTGTAAGAACGAGTCGAAAAATTAGACGTGACTCCCGAAAAAATGAATCACATGCATGTGACGCAACGATTGCGCGAAACAAGCGCGAACGGCTCGACGCGCAGCATAACAACTCGTGTACGAAAAAGCATGCGAACGATCATCACGAACCGCAGCGCCGGAGGGCCATTGTTTCTGGAAGAAGAGCTCGGTAAAAGGAAGGAAAAAAAACATATATAAGGAAGGTGAGTCGCAGGATTTACGAAGGGTCATGCCGTAACGAGATAAACGACGGATAAGCGCAGGTATTGCGCGCGCGGAAGCTTTTGTTCGCGAGTTCTTATATAGTTTTCTGTGCTCGTACGTACATGTATATATATATAAGCAGAGGCTAGCACGCGAGCGAGCGTTTCGGCGCAGCGGCGCGATTAGTCCGCTGCTGGACGTTCACCTCTCTTTCGTTTTTTTTTCGGCATCCGCGCGCGCCTCATCGATTTCATTTCCAAGGACACGAGCTCGCTCGATATCAATCGGCGCATGCGGATCGCGCCGTGCTGATGCATCACTCCTTTTAGCACATTCGTCTTTTTTATTTTTTATTTTTTATTTTTTTTATCATCAGCGGAATATTTTTAATACAACAATATATCACGCAACGCACGTGACCTGGGCATTCGGTCGGTACATGCACCGCAAATCGCGAGAGACGGGGGTCAACGAACTTGTTTAACAATATAATAAAGCCGCGTGCGTAATCGCGTCGATGTCCGCGTGGGCGTATTATAATATATTTTTAGATGAAAAGGGGTTCGGACGAGCTTTCGTGCCAGCTATGCGAACTATTATACGCACTCTTGAGATGGATGTTTCGGAGGACTGTAATATACTTCCGCAACGCACAGGTGCGCCGCCCGCGTGAATTTGGGACAAAGCCGTACAAGGAAAATTCGATTGATCGCTCCCGCGCTAATGTACCTATTTTCGATCAACTACGATACGCACGCGTTTCTTAAAATATGAAAAAAATCTTGTTTCCTCCTTCTACTATATTATATATATCTCGAATACTCGTGCGCGAACAAAAACATCTGTCGCTCTGCATATATATAGCGCACACGCATACTCGCTTAATTGATTTCCACGAAGCTCGGAGTCCCAAAAATTAGACCTATATATATATGTATATATGTATTAATCGTTAAGCAGTTTATAAGGGGGGACCGGTTCTGCCAGAGCTCAATATACGTATACACGAGCTTCTTCTCTCTCCTTTTCACGGGCCCGTATCTTCATTCGGGGGAGTAGCGAATAAAAAGACGAAAGAGAGACCGGCCAAGATTGCGCAATGGAGCGCTGCACTCTTCCTGGTCTCGGCATCAGCGGCGGCTATTCATAAACCGAAGGCCAATCGACTTTATATACGGGGGAGGGCTGTGCCCTCTCGGGGGTAACGAACTTGTATACTGACGCGCGCGCGCGTTTCCGAATTCGATACTTCCATATAGCACGCCGCTGCGCCCCATTAATTTTTTTGCTACGTGGGCTATAAAAAAGAATTGTTTTGCACTTCATTTTTTGTCGAGAGATTTATTTGCTAGCCTGTCGTTTCGTTTTGAAGCCTTTTATCGCTGGAGCATCGAAATGTCGATAATCGATGAATAAATCTTTTTGGAAAAAAAAATCGCAAATCAAGCCTGTGCGTAACCTACATATCGTACCTCCGGAAAGCCGAGAGAGCTGTGATACGTATAACTCGCGCGCGCACGAAAGAATGAAATAAAAAAAAACTGCCACGGCAGCAGGAGCAAAGCTGCGAGAAAAAAAATGAGAAACGCGTATCATACGCGCAGGTCTCTCGCGAAAAGCCATAAAACCAGAGGTTATCGTCCGGATCTTCGAGAAAAGCCTCTGCTGTGTGCGTTCCGTACAAGGCCAGCAGCGAGCGTAGAGCTCGACACGCCTTGCAAAGCTTCTATAGCAGCAGCAGCAGCAGCGGCTCACGGAATAGGAAGCGAAGGAGGACGATAGAAAAAGATAGATAGCCGTGTCGAGGAAGGACATCAGGCTTCGTAGATATATAGTTGGTCTGCTCGTAGTAACATAATAACACACATTGCGAGGGAGCAGAGCTTGACACACGCGCGCGCACACGGACACATGCAGAAGAAAAAGATGCGCGAGAGAATATTGTAGATATACAGTGCTTTTATGTGTATATATATATATATATTGAAGCCGAGAGAGCCAATAGGAAGGAAGGGATTGGCGGTCAATGCCCTGACAAGGTCGCTGCTGCTGCAAAGTAAAGCTCTTTCTCTCTCTTAGCTTTTTCGTGCGTGCGTCGCTCGATTTCGCTGGGGCCAATCGAGCTAGCTCTCCCCAAAACGCGCGCGCGCGCTCGCGGCCAATAACCGCGTGGGATCAAGGTCGCGCGCGCGAGAACTCTTCTTCCGTCTCTCTCTCTCTCTCGCTTCTGCACATGCCGATACGTATACTGCAGAGTCGCGGAGCAATGACACCCGCAGCGCGATGACGACGGCGACGCAACGACCGAGAGCTCGCACTCGCACACTATATGTATATAGGCTTAGATAAGAGCGTTGCGCGTGCGGTGATGAGATATTATGTGTGTATTCGCGAATGGGCCGGGAATTATGAAAGCGCAACGCGACGTATACAAACAAGCCGTGTGTGCTGGTTGAACAAATATTTCAAGCTGTTTTCTTGTATAGATGTATATTGATGTGCAGGAATCGATGCTAGGAATTTCGAAGTTTATTTTTAAGTTGGCTGAAGTGCGCCGCGCTTCGAGTTGAGCTGTGTACTATCGACGTGGCGCTGAAGTTCGCCCGAAGTCGAAGATAAAAAAAATCCGCCGCTAGCTGGAAACTTCGACGAATTTTATCGAGGTCGTAGATGATTAATTCAATTTTTTTGTCCCCTCCGATGCAGTTATAACACACCCTGTGTGCTCATTCGAAATTCAAAAAATCTGCATAAAAAGGCCATCGCCCGCATTATAACTCAACGACCGCAAAAAAAAAATTCACGCACCGTTATACATATGCAGGTAGTTTCGCCACACCTAATGTGTAATACTATACGAATCTTATCGAGTACGAGAAACAATTATTAGAACTTTGCACACACGCACACCGGCTTATCGTTATCTCGCTCGACTTCACTCCACTCTCGGATCATCGACACTTCCCCATATAAACCGTCGCCCTTTCTTCATACATATACACCCTACGCGGAAGCAGAGAATAGAAAAAAAGGAGCGATGCTTCGAAATTCGGGGTCGTCAAAAGTTCGTTGACGCCTCGCGGCGGCTCGTATATATATATATACAATTATTATTAATGCAGAGGAGTGCGTGTCCGCGTCTCTCGATCGATCTCGAGCTTTTCCGCGTGTATTTTATCATACACACCGGCGAGACGCTGCTTTCATTTTTTCCCTTACATATTCGTCGGCTTTGATTTTTCGGCCGGAATTTTCTTGGCGGCGAGATCTCGGAGGGCTAAAAACGACTATGGTCTTTGAGTCGCTTGCAGCTTCTTTTTCGCGCGATAAGCTGTACTCCTTATAAATATTTCCGAGCTATTTTTAAAGCGTCTCGTGTCTAGCGTCTTTGAACGATTTTTTCTTGGAGAGAGAAAAAAAAATGCTACATATTATAATACTCGCGTATATAGATAATAAATATACCGCACGAAAAATTTCAAGCGCATATAGCGTGTGCTCGCGCGACGGCGTCGCGATAATAGATAATGCCGCTTTTATCTTTGGCGAGTATATATACGAGAGAGAGAGAGAGAGAGAACGCACACGCACGGGATGCGCGAGGCGGTAGGTTCTGCTCGTCTATATACAGTCGAAGCAGCCGCTAAAAATAAAGCGCGACATCATCAACCCGCGCGCTCTCTGCACAGACTTATCTATTGTGAAAAAGAGCGAATTTGCCGCACGTGGATCGAGTTTCTCTCGGGGCCAATGCCAGCGCGCCGCGCGGAAAACGCACGCGCGCGCGCCTTTTTTCTCTCTCTCTCTCTTTCTCTCTCTAGCTGCTGACTTTTTGTTGCGCGCGGGTTTTAATCTTCTTTTTTTCTGGCGAATGATCGCAGAGGCGTGATAGATTCGAGAGCTGGAAAATCGAGATGGGAATCGGCGTTTTTGTACAGTGACACGGCAGCCGGGACTTGATAAACCGGTTTAGAAAACGTGTTTCTGATGTACAATATATATATAAGCGCGCACGTGATGCGTTAGATATATCGACTCGGGCGCACAAAAGATTTTTGCGGGATAGATCCTTTTTCTTTAAGCTCTGCGCGCGGAATTAGTATTTCGAAGCGTTTTCCTCTGGTATATAAATGAAAAAAGACTGAATTCGATGACAAGAGTTTTCGTAACCCTGGAAAGTACACAAAGGAGAAGAAAAATAATAATGAATGAATTCATTACGAACACTGCGCGGTAGACTTAATAACATGACCGAGGAGAAGGAACGTGAGCGTTTACATCGTAAACGTTCCCTAAATATTATATATATCATAAATCAGGATTTCTAAACCTCGTCTCTCACAAGCGCCTCGCGAGATTCACATCGCAATTACGGAAATTTCTCACGTACCCATACACCTCGACGGCCGGCCTACAGCGCAACTTTCAATAATAAAACTCTTCGCCGCGAATTCACTATATATACATCCTCACATTCTCGGAAAAGACGTATAAGCGCGAGAGTAATATAAAAGAGCAGCATCGTAAAAACAAAAAAAAACAGCGAGCGAAGCTTTTTTTTCCTTCTCATTATGTAGCCACCGCTGCGTATATTAGCAATGCGCGAGATATCTCGCGGCGCATGCGGGCCGTGATGTAACTTGTGTGGCTAGTAGAGAAAAATAGATGTGGCGCGGTCGTTTATATATATATATATATATATATATATATATATATATATATGTATGTGCGTGCGCGTATGTACATCAGATAACGCGAAAAGCGCCGAGAGGGACGTTCGCGGCTTATCTCTGCGACTCTGATGATGTACGCGCGCGAAGAGTTTCGCTATGGCCTTTCGTATGTATATATATATATATGTGTGTAAGCGTTTCCTTCACCCTGAAATTCGCCGTGTATTATAATGAGGACGCGTTGTTTTTCTTTCGTCCATGTAGGAATATAAGGCATGTTATATACGACTCGCGCAGCTGCTGCATCTGTTTAAAAACTTGTACGTGCTGGCAATTGTAATTTTTCCGATCCCATAGTTTCTTTTTTTTACGACGTACGAAGAATCGCTGGTATACATATATTCATATGTATAGTTGCAGTGTCTTATCGCAGTTGTATAGCAATTAACGATTAGCTGTTATCGCTGACTTATTTATAATGCTCCATCGACAAAATGAAGATTGTTGAAAACAAAATAGTTCAGTGGCATTAAATAGCTGACATCGCAGAAAAACCGCAGAATCCCGTTACATATATAGCAGCGAAAAAGCACAAGCGAATTCGCCACACACGTAGAGAGAGAGAGAGAGAGAGAGAGAGAGAGATAATGCGAGCAAAAAATACACAAGCTATATAGCGCACGCGTAACCGAGCGGGAGGAGGATGTCAATGGCCGGTATCCTGTTGCATCAAAGTGCCACAACCTTGACTCCCAGGAAGTGCGAGGTTTGGCCATCGGGGCGCGTCGTTGTGTTTGCGTTCCAAGTGCGTTCACTCCGCCGCCCCTCTTCCTATATACTCGCTATATACGCACACATAACGACGTTCTTCTTCTTCTTCTTCTCCTTCGTGATTCGTCGGCTTCTCTCACCGCGTTGCTATTCGCTATTTTTCTTCGGCCTCTCTCTTTTGCCTTCTCCCGCCTTATAAATACATACTTCGACTTCGCCTTTGTCTCTTCGCATCGGGTTGATTCCACTGGTAGTGTTTTTCCTCGGCCGATAGTTCGACGAGCATGTACATCGATAAAATAATGTTTCCAACGAAAGTAAAACAGGTCTGCGCGTAAGTATAAGCCGATTCATTTCCGTAAACAAGCGTATATACACTTTTCAGGGGAAAAAACGCCAACGTTCTAACATCGTTCTTTGTCTCTCCCACCGAAAGTTCGTTCCTCCTCCGCCTTCTCCCGGCATCTTTTTTTTCGTACACCATCTCTATCCCTCCTTCTTCCGTCCCTACCCGGCGCTTCTTCGCGCGCATCCGTCTCACTCTCTATTCGGTCACACACCTCTAACCACGCACGAGAATTGCGCGCGGTTCCAAGGTCTTGAGCTCCTTGACTTCTTTCGGCGCCGCAAGTGCCTTGCACTCGCAGCCGCACGTGCGTCCCGACATTTTTTTATATATATATATATAGTCGGATGCTGAGAGTCGGGTTTCCGAACTTTCGACATACTGACTAATATCGATCCCTCGTTTTGATTCAATTATGGCCTGGGATCGTGGCCAGGCTGTTGTTTTTTTTTTATTTTCGTTAGAAAAGGTTGCGCTCTTGCGTAAGAGCTGCGCGTATATTACGAAGAGACGGTTGATGACGTGACGACTTCTAACGCTCGCCTTTTCTCGTGAAATTCGAGATGGGCGAATTTGGGCTTTGAATTTCTGCCTCGTCGTTATTTTATAGCCTCTTCGAAACCTCGACTGGTTTTTTTTCACGAGCAAATTCTATATAACCTAGAACGATTTAGAACGCTTAAAAAGTGAAAATATATAATAGTCGCGCGCTAGAGAGAAAAAAAAATCGTGACCCATTGCGACAAGGTCTTCTTTATCGTTATCACTGTAAAGCGTACATGCGGCTGCGAGTATATACACCGAATTTCATGCTGTAGAAACCGATGACTTTTGTTCAGATGGAGAGGGAGAGAACCTCGTTTCGTGCTGCGTGAAAATCATGGGCATTTGAAATGGAAGAAACCTTGAACGCGCCGTATATATGTGCGTAAGTAAACATCGACATGAGCAATCGAACTTCGTCAGACTACAACCGTGAGCCAAAAAAAAAAATAAATCGATGCAAAATTTCCAGACCTTGGTGAATAAACTTTCAAAAAATCCAAGCGCATCGGTTACGCGTAGAATCCAAAGAGTCTATTTTCCACGAGAAGCATCGGAATCCGGAAAATTTCAGATGCAAACAAGATGCAACATCATCACTCTCTCTTTCTTCACCGTCTGAAATCACTGCTGCTGCTGCTGCTGCTGCTGCTGCTGCAAGCGCTCGTCCACGAAAAACAAACTAAAAAAAACCTCTCGCGCAGCGCATCGAGATAGATATACATTCCAAGCTGCGCAAGCATCGCGGCGACCCAGTTTCTCGCTGCCTAACGCACGAGGCTGTCAGAGAGACATAACAAATGCGACAGACGCAACGCAGTCGATAATTCGGTGCTCGTTGCACACACACACACAGAAAAGCAGCAGCAGCAGCAACTTCTAGAGAGTGAGCCCATGACCTACATATAAGCAGTATATAGCGATGGCGGGGCCCCCGCGGCCACGTCTATCTAGGTCGCCGCTGCCGATGCATATGCTATATAGTCTTCTGGCTTTTTCGACGTTAGATATAGACTGTGCATGTGTGTGTGTGTGCTTTGTACAGGCAGACGCGCCTTCGTTTGGATTGAGGCATCTCTAGCACATGGTAATTTTTATTTGCGGTGTCTTGTCGATGATGCGTACGTTTTTTTTTGGTATAAAAATTAATTCTGTAATTTTATAGACTAATTTACACAGAGTTTCACGAAGGTCTCTTCATGACGAGAGCTTGCAGAAACAGCGGATAGTCGAGGAAAAACAGAGATGAGAACAAATTTTCGAATTATTCGACCGTTTCGAATTAGCATGCGCGGCTATTTTTAGCAGACTTCTAATCTCTAATGAGGCTTGTAATAACGCGAAATGCCGCGGGTAAAACTAGTTTTCGTCGTTCGAATAGTTTTGAAAACTTTAAAAATTCAAATGAGACCTTTGAGCGACGATCGAACGACGGGGAGCCGATAGATTTGCGCGCGAGAATGTAAGATTCTTCGATTGGATTTCGTATTGGAAATTCGATCGCATTAGAGGAGGAAGCGTGAAAAAATCGATTCGATGCGCGCGGCAGTATACCGCGTTGAACGGCATCAGAGAGCGAGTCGTTATCTCCAGCCCTAGATAAATATAATGCGACTTCTGTTCGCGCCGCCGCGCGCCGAAATATCTGCTCGATTCAAGTAGATTTTCATTCAAATTTTATCAAATGTTCAATCACTTTTACATATTCATTGTTTACGTTAGATAAAGCATCGACGGCGTGTACGAAAATTCGCTTCTACAAAAATGCCTTCTCTATCGTCTCTCCATATATTCAAACTCGAGATTACTATTTTCGAGCATAAGTGTTTGGTCCGTATTCCAGGAATCCATCGGCTATACACACACATACACATACTCACGCGCGGTTCACGATCCCCACAATTCATTTCCTATTCCCGCGAGCTATACATGCAGTATATAGCTTTTCGTTACATAAAACTACTCTCACTACGTGTATTATACACGACACGCGTGTCCCAAATAATTCAACGTCTATATAAACGTGCATATGCATGAGAAAAACCGCCATAAAGATTCATCGCGTTTTTACCGAAGACTCGTATACCCGCCCCCTTCAGTACTAAAACTCTGCGGCAGTGAAATCTCAAAAGAGGGCCGACAGTTCTACATACGGCAAAAAGCGCGTACGCATATACTCTCGGAGTGACATCATATACGGCTTTTGGTGATGCATGTGTGTGTGTGTGTGTGTGTGCACAAGGCGTATATAGACTCTCTCAAGCTGACAAAGAGTTGGCTTTTCTAGCCGCGCACGCGCGCGCATGCATCGAATACGATCGGTGCTGGCCCCTTCTAGCGACCGAAGCGCTGTTAGATCTAACTGTAACCCAGACCTACTTTGGCTGCTTTTGGTCGCCGTTCGCCGATGCTGCCGCTTGCCCAACCTCGCCTTCTCCGCCGCCTGCGCCGCGGTCGTCTTTATATTGTGGTCTGAGAGCCGCCTGTTACGTTTTTCGCTTCTCCCACTCTTGAGACTTCTATGCATATATGTTTCAGTTGGAAGTATACGATGATAGGTGTACGGCGTGGATGCGCCGCGTTGGGAAACCCTTTGATGGGCTCCCACGAGGTTTGAATTTACCGCGTTTTTTGGATGACTGCCATATATCCATTATGCAGCGTGTTTTTGTAGAAGAGTTTTGCGGCCACATGTATGCTGGCACAACTGGTTTTTCCGTCATTAATAGTTTATCGCTCGTATACAGGAGTTATCAGTTACTTGTAAGCCAATTATCGCGGCTTATCTCTTTACTAGAAGTTGAGAGTATGCGTGCATAAAAAATATAATTTTTCATAGACTTGCAATTATTGCGATTGTTCGGCTACAATGCGATTGTTCGGCTACAATGTCTATTGTAAATTATAACGTTCGTGAAAATTGGCGCGCAATATATAGTAAGAAAAATTGTAAAAGAAAGGAAAAGCTTATCTATAAACGTAAAGAAAGTTGAACGATGAAGAAGAAGAAAAAGTTAGTTCTATTTAGAATTGCATCAGTTTATTTTTCGACAGATAGACACACGTAAATATATATTCTAAAAAAGTCAATGAAGATAACAAATCGCATATAATAATGGCTTAAAATTGCACAGCCCTGTTTATCAACAGTCACACAAAGTGAGCGCGCGCGAGAGAGAAAGATAATGTCACTTTTATATCGGCTTCCACGTGCTGCGCGAAAATTCCTTATCTCTCTCTCTCTCTCTCGGTTCCTCGTAAATTACTTCCAGCTCTCTTGGCATCAAAAGTTCGAGAGTGAAAACGACGTGAAAATATATATATATATATATACACGAGTAAAAATAATCGTCATCTAGATTTTTCATTGTCAACTTATTTTTCATCTCCCTAAAACCCGTTTCTACAAACATATACCATAATCACGTTGTTTCACTCTCCCAATTCCGAACAATGCAACGCACCATTTTTCCACTACCACACGCGCACACGACAAAAAAAGGCACACACTCCGCGAAAAAGCTCTCGCATGCACTCGCATCGGATCCGCGAGCACGACTGCCGTCGAAATGGCTCACTCTCGGCAAACTGCACCGCCTCGAACACTGGGCGTGCTCTCCTCTCTCTCTCTCTCTCTCGCTGCACTTGGCGCGCGATATTTTTGCACATCGAGATTCGCCAGTGCAGCCGGCGAATACGCACGCTCGAGGCTCGCCATTGGAGAGGGGGCGGCGCTACAGCCAATCCCCGAGCGTTGCAGTTCTGTGTATGCAGTTGCACATCACGTGGTTTGCCCCCCCGATGCAATTGGTCGCCTCTGCAGATTTTCTCTTTTTTTGCGCGCGCGAGTAGTAGCGATCGCGCGATGGTCGGACGCGCAAGGAGTCGCGGAGTTTGCGTAGTCAGACGCGAGGAGAGTCAATTTTTTTGTTGGTTCAATTTATTACGGCTATAGACGCGGATTATCCGAGTTGCATCATTGGAAAGCGAGGAGAGGAGATTGTGCGTTAGATCGAAAAGGGGCATATTGCGAAAAAGAAAGCGTTTTGAAAGGCAGAGCAGCAAGTGGTTAAAGCGGAGTTTCTGCATAGTCATAAGGTTGCGCGCGCGGAAAGTAGTGCAAATCGCCCGAGTGGGCCGCCGCCGCCGTCGTCGTTGGGTGAAAGTCGTTGGCTGTTGCAAAAATGCGTCGTCCTACTTAGAGCGTCTATTTTCGAAACTAATATACGTTATACTGCGCGAGATCTCCCGTTAGTCCACGGTTTTGCGACACGATTCTTTTTTTTCATTCTCGCTCGGTTATATACTCAAACGGTGTATTTGTTTATACGCACATAATAAATAAAATAGAAAGAGATCGAAGTGTGACTTACCCTCGCAGAAAAGGGTGACATCGGTGAGACTCTCGCTTTTGAAGAGATTCGAGAAGGCCGTGGCCAGGTTACTGCCGAAACTGTTCCACTTGAGGCAGAACTGCTGTTGATGAGAGTCCATAATGCCACCCCTTGGGCCGACCCCGTGACCTTCGCCGCCACCCCTATCGCTGCCGCCCTCCACTATGGAATTCCCCTCTCTATCGCACCCGTGCCCGACTGCTCCTCCAGCTGCAATGCAAAAAGAAACACACAAACAAACAACGTGTTAGCTATCATTGTCTTCGAATGCACTTTCTCCCAATAATCCTCATTATCATGTTATTTTCCAAAAAAAAGAGGACCTCCTCATACATATAAATTTTCGAAAGTCTCTCTCTCTCTCTCTCTTTCATCGCGGCGGATTCTAATCTCCGCGTTGCGAAAAACCGCACCTTGCCGCGTTCTTCCCAAGACTCGTGCACGCTTTCGACTCTATATATATATACATACACTTACGCGAGCTCTCCTATAACGAGCGAAGAAAATTAAAAAGGCCAAAGCCCCCGTAAAATTTATGTACTCTGCGAATTCCCTGCGACGAATTCCACGAGATGGAGCCTAGGGATATATATATATATATATATATATATATATACAAGGCTTTTCTTTCATCCAAAAGCCGCTGCTGCACGAGCGAGAGAGACGCGATCTAGCACCTTTCTAATAAGTCAACGCCGCAACAGGCGTTCCACTGACCTCAAAACGAAAAAAAAACGACGGAATAGATATATAACCGAACGTCGCGTATGTTACGCTCCAGACGCGTCTATACAGCAGCGGCGGTCTAATGGCACGCCGTTACGAGAGAGACAGAGATTCCTCGCCAATTTAAAGTCCGCCCGTGCAACATTCTAATCTTACGGTATATCGCGCGATGCTCGAACGGTCTTGACTGGGATTAGTTTTTCGTAACTGTGGGCTTGAGATTTTTATAGCGTCGCCGTCTTTCGTCGTCGTCGTCGTTGGCTTGTGACTTATGCCGTTTCCTTCGACTTTGGAAACAGAACCGTGCTGGCGGTAACGAGTGATATAAAGATCGCATGTTCTTAAAAAGTCTTTCGTGAATTCTTTTTTTACTTCGATATCAAAAGGGCTTAAAAACAAAACGATCGTCGGTATGTATAACAGTTGCAGCATACGAACTTTTGAAAAACACACGCAGAGTGTATCAATATTCCAAACAGTCCGAGTAAGGTTATCGACAGTTGTAGTGTAGACTTGAAACACACGTCACGCGTCAGTTTAACCCCACAGCCGAAATTATATATGTATATATCGAACGAATATTTGTTATAGTTAGTATTATTATCATTCAACATGCGCAGTGCAGAGTTAATGTAACTCGCGCAAAACAAGGCGAATATCTGCGACGAAGGACACAAAACAAATAATTACTCATCATCGCAGCGAGTTTAAAGTTCCCCCCGACTGAAATTTTGGGAAGTCCCAAAGCCGGTACTCAAAAACACAGTCCGTCTCTCTATATATAAATACTTATATATACGCACGTATTTTCATTTCCCAAAAGTTACTCTCGACAAGGTTAATCATCCAAATTCCTCTCTATCAGTGCACACTGTCCCAACCGCATATACACACAATTCGATAACCGCACCATGTATTTCGTCCACCGGAACATTATGCGCATCGAACCTTCGCCAATTCACCGGCCATGGCGTATGCGCATAACGAGACAAGACATAGAAATAGGTATAGCTGTACATACGCGCACTTTATTTACCATATATATAAAGAGGGAAGGAGGGGGAGGCACATACCGGGCAAAAGCGAGACCTCTTCCAAAGGTCTCACGAAGCGACGAGGGGGCTTTTTCCTGCGCTGAGCCGCGTCATTCATTACCCGGCCCCGTGCTCGTCATCTCCTCCGGCACTTGCCGATATTCCAACCCCCGCAGTTGAGCTGACTCGACAAGCCTTTTTCCTGCGCCGCGGCGGAAAGAGAGCTCGCTCGAGTCGATCTCGATCAATATTGATGATCCGCTCAGTGTCACTCCTCTCCTGTTGGAGGATCGCTAGATTTTGAAGAAAAAGGTTCGACAACACTCGCGACACTTCACTTTTTTTGTCAATGCCTCGATAAAGGAAAAAACCGCACACACTGTACAAATCGATCCGATACCAAAGTATGCTCAACGCAAAATAACGGAATCACTGAGAAGAGCAGTAGTTGCGAAATAAAAAACACTCGACGTATATATATATTCTCCACACAAATAACAAACTTCCCGCATCAGTACATGCTACATGCGTACGTATATATACATATATGAAACGCGGACGCGCCAAATACAAGTACTTTTATACAGATTACACGGAGAGTCGTGTGTGCTGCAAGTGTTGTGCGCTCTATGCCGTGTGTGTGTCGCTGCTCTCGGCACCGCGTCGACCGACCAAATGGAGAGGCGCACACCGCGTGCGTAAGGCCGACCTCGTGGCGCGTGGCGGCAGCTAAGAGAGAGAGAGAGAGAGAAAGAGCGCAGCTAGCTTCTAGCTTCGAACGCGAGTAGCAGCACAGCAGCAGCAGCAGCAGCAGCAGCAGCCGAATTTTCGGCCCTCTCACTATACTATAATACACTATATAGCGCAGGCTCTAGGGGGAACGATATCATATACATTATAGTATGCTTCGCTGCCGCTCCGCGCCTATAGAGCGCGAGTATAGCAGCTATATGGGTCATCCGCGAGAGCTCGATGCAAATGCTCTTTGTCGAGTCGGGGAAGGGTTATGTAGTTGCTTTTTCGCTCTCTCGATATATATACGTATACTACACGCTGGGAGTATACCGCTTGGTATTTTAGGTCTATATACATATATACACGTAGTGGGAGAGTGAACAATGCGCCTGCACGCTTATGGAGGGTCGACGCTGTACGTGTAATTCACTTTAGGAATGGACGCGTAAGGTGTATAAGCCGAGTGTACTACGTCATTATATTCGAGAGAGGTGCATTTGTGCCCGGGAATTAGGTCGACCTATAGCGGAGCTTTCGTTTTTTTTCAATGGGAGAGAGGAAGTGACGGCGATGCGCCGGGCTATGCATTTTTTATGGGACGCACCGGTGCATTGCGGTATATATAGGCGCTGTTTGTCGCACGCATCGGATGCTTTGTGTGTGTATATATATATATGACTTTTGGGACGAAATTTTCTTAGCGCGACCGTTTGTTATATATGTACTTTGACACGTATTTCGTCGAACACTTGTCTTTGTCTTTTCCGAGTCAACTGTGCCGTCCGCGTGTCTAGACTTTTCAAACTATACTTAGATGCTACTCTCCATGACGCGACGCTCCTCTTCTCTTCGATCATCGAAATAGTGTATCTCTTCTTTGTCTTCTCCGTCCCCGTCTCCACTGATTTAAATATTTTCAACTTCACGCGAATCATCAGAAGTATAGATTTAAAAATAAATACAGACACCGCGACGCATATTATAATCTACGTCGTGGCTATAATGACGGCACACATATCGAATCGCAGCTATTTTGAGCGAACTACAGCGCTGAAGAAGTGAGTAGTTCTCGTCAAACATCGTCATCACCATCATCATCATCATCATCAGCAGCAGCAGCAACAGCAACCCGAACACACACACACCTCGTCGTTCGTTTCGTCCGTCCTTCCAGAGGTGTACATCATGCATATATGCGCGAGCTTCCCCCACCGAGTAACTCTTACGCTACTCCGTATCAGCGCACGTGTCGCATCATGGCCGCGGCGACGCATTCCGCGGTATATCAGCAGCAGCACCGGCTTGATTCTTTTTCTTGTATGCCGCATGCTGAGTCGTCCAATCCCGCTCGACAATTTTCCATGCGTCGCTCGCTGGATTTTTCTCGCTGGCCAACAACAATTGTTGTATGGACTATACACATATGCGAACTGACCTTTGGTCTAGTTCCCCGTTGGATTGAATAATCAGAAAAAAGACAATGGTGATGCGTGGTGATGCAGCTTTAGGCACACACGCACTCGCGATTCAAATGACCCAATCGCGCAACGTGAAAAATTTCAAGGCGTTTACCTTAGCCGATCGTTAATGGAAAAGCGTATACCGTGTCGTTTATAAATCTACACTAGCAGCGATGAGCCGCATTTATTGATCAGATTAAAAAGCATGTAAATGGATTATAGACGGCAGCAACATCCACGCTGGCGTATTATAAGATTCAACGATAGAATAGTGTGACAGAAACAAATGTCGAAGCTCGAGATAAACGGAAGGAGTCAGTATATATAGAGATGAGAAGGCGATAGATCGAGGAAGAAAAACAGGAGAGAGAGAGAGACGAGAGTCGGAGAAGGCAGTGACATAACACACGAAGGAGGAGGAGGAGAGGAGAGGAGGTGGTCCTCGCGCGAACGTTAATGGAGAAGGTAAACGCTACGCTACTATGTAAGTCACACATCGCACACAGAAGAGCATCGATTTTCAGCTCTATCCGAGTTCAAGGTGACGTATGGAAATGAGAAAGGCCGAAATCGGCCGAGCACTTTGAGGAAGTGTTGACGCGCGGCTATTTAACGTCGAGCGTATATCTATATATACTATACTGTCTTCTCTTGTCACCGGGAGATATCGCAAGGAGGGAGCAAGAGGAGAGAAAAATCCACTCGCACCAGAGAAAGAGAGCAGCTTCCTTGACATTCATTGAAACGACTATACACTCGCGCGTAAGCGAGCTTATCTCGCTTTAAATGGGATGCGCAACGCTATACGGATTGTCAATCGATATAGGATCATCCCGTTGAATAACTAACCTATCTCCTTATTGTCTCGAAATTAGAAATTCCGATTTCGATTGAAAATTGCATTGGGTTAGCGAGGACAGTTTTACGATGTATCGCTAACAATCAGCTGGACGATTTTGCCAAGTCAATAAGCACGCGTATTAAGTAGAATGAGTGGAGTACGGTGAGACCCCGGGGGAAAGACATTGCGCCATCTATGTTGCAGCTTCTCCGACATGGTAAGGTAGTTTTCGTGCAATTTTTTCTTCTCCCGCCACGACTCGCCGTCGAGCTCTCCGACTAACGCTCTGAACGCGATGTGTCGTGTAAAAAATGTACGACAGCTTGGCCAGCGACTTTTTTTTAAGGTGCAATCGAACTAGAATCTAATTGGTCAAATAGAACGATAACAAAGAGCAATCGACGAGAATGGATAAGATCAATTATTTGTGATATGCCGTAGATCGATTAACCGCGAACGAAATTGTATAGGTGTATAAAAACTATCGAGTCGGAGCGTGAACAGAATGTTCCGCTCTTATACTCTATAGTTCCTTGTATCAGGATCCTATACTTTTGAGTCGAGTCATTCTGTTTCACTCGGCAAAACAGTGTATATAGAAAACACACAGCAGCAATGATTACCGGCTCTTTCGTCATATAGCATTAGTTTTGATTATATACTGGTAGTTTATTTTGCGTCTGAATCGAAACATCGTTATATAGAAATATATGCGTACTATGTACGATCAAAGATTATGTATTTGCTTGTAGAGTCAGACGATTTGGCAGATTGTGACGAAGAAAATATATTTCCTGTAGAAGAAGTGTGCACTATTTGTCTTGAGAAAAAGGTCAATCAAAAACTGTTTGGTTTTACGGCTATCCTTACTACAGCCGATACTCCGTATATGTACCGCCCATTGTTTGCACTGATCGCGCATTATCGCAAGGTACCAAAATACACTGTCTATATGGTCGATACTGATATTGTCAAATAAAAAAATTCTAATCAAACGATTCACAACTGCGTAATACTATTTCACTATACATATGAAGAAAAAGAATTTCATTCTTTTCATTAATCGCGCGAAAACAGCGTTTATCAAAGAGAAAGAGACGTCGAATGGGATGAAGCCCCCACCCCCTAAAAAAGCATGCATCCTCGGAGACGATTCCAATGACGAAATGATTCACGCGATGATACACGCAAGTATAGATCCGCGCATAAACAGACGCATCTGCTGCGCCAAAATGACATCATCCCGGGCTGTCCAAATCAGACACACACAAACACACGCATGACGAGCTCGAATGTATTAGTAGACAAATTAAGCGACAGTATGCGTTCCCCCCATGCAAGGGCGCTTCGTCTTTTCGACGCGGACAATATGCTGCAATCATGACGTACTTCCTCGGCTGGCCTTCGGCTATATAGCGTATATATATAACAACACACGAGCGATGCGTCTTATCAGCATCGAGCGTCGAGCGGCCTAATTATTGCCGAATCTTCATAATACGGCGTGCACTGATTTCGCTCTAATAGTCACTGCTGCGATATTTGTAATTTACAACTCCTTGGAATTGGGAATTTCCACGAATTTGTACTTTCAAAAAATACTTGATTTCCCGACTGAATACGATGGTTCGTCAAATTTCAAGATAATAGAATGTCGAGTGTATAATAATGGCAATATTAAAAAATATGGATTTTTCTGAGCAAATATTTATTATGCTGCGAATATTTGCAATATGTAGATATATATATATATATGAGGATTTTATTTTTTACCAACGTACACTCGATGTAACCCGAACAATAGTGTGTGTGCCAGTCGTCTATTCAAGGCTTGTGTATTTTTATCCGAACCTTTATAAATATACCATTTTATCGTCGCACTTATCAACGCCGGCGCTCGTTTTTCTCATTTTGTAATATTTATTACAGCACTGCTCAAAAACTGTCACACAGACGTACACTTTTAAAAAATTTTGCGAAGCCGCAACAATTACGCGATTGTACCTAGTTTGCCGCGTGCGTTTATATATAAAAATATATCATCCAATCCGCGCGCGATTGTAAAATTCGGCGATCAATCTTCCTGAATCTCTTATCAATAAGTATACGCGCGCGTAAATAACAATGTGGGTCAAGCAAATGCGTGTCGTCGGGAGAAGGAAAACGATTTTCATATAAATGCAACGGGCCATTCAACGCTTATGCATATGATCTAAATCGTAAAATTGTTGCAAATGAGAAGCGGTTGCGGTATAATATAATAAGCGAATCGATTAATTATTCGCGGTAAATATTAATTAATCGAGAGATACGACAGTGGGACACACGCGCATGCAGCAGCAGCAGTGACGAGTCATGCGCAGTTAGTCACCAGGGAGGAAATAACAAACTGCATCGCGGTATGCATACGACCTTCATACGCCCACCCGAAAATTACCGGTTTGTATATATATATTGAGGACAATAAAAAGCAGTATCATTAGGGCAAATGTTACCTTCTAAATTCAGCAGCAAATCGTACATCGCACCAAAGCGATGCCCGTGTCGCCAGTTCCGTCGATATTTATAATACCCCAGACCGGCTCCTTGAAAAATCGGTTAAACGAGAGAAAAAAAATTCACGAAATTTCGCAGGTAAATAAACAACAGGAAGAAAACACTTTCGCTATGTATCTCTGCAGAAAAAGTACGACTCTACTGTACGGTCGATCGGGAGCATATCCAGACCGGCGTATCCGGCAAAAATTTCGGCGAGCCTGCACTCACGTAGTCAAATCTATCTCCCTCTCTCTCTCCCTCTCTCTCTCTCTCTCTCTGTTTCTTTAGAGAACGCGCGTGTGCACAGTCAACAGCAGCAGCAGCAGCAGCAGCATAGAGTTTCGCGCGTGCGTGGGGAGCATCGGTGCGGTGGCGGTGTTAGCGGGGAGGCAATTTCGGGCGCGATAGGCGGAGAGAGAGAGAGAGAGAGACAGAGGGAGGAAGGGAGGTGGAGGCGGAGGAGAGGGAACCGAGCGCGGCACCGGCTGGCTCAAGGTCGCCGCGGGGCCGCACGCGCGGCTTTTGGCTCACGCACACACTATAACATCCTCCTCGTTATAGTCGACATCAACGTCGTGCACATGCGCGCATTCTCTCTGCTGCTTGCATCGCTCGATTCACGCGAGACAGTAGTGCGTATATATTCACACACATACACACATATATAGCGAGTTGGGAAAGTACGAGCTTAGCGATTGTATATAGGAGAGGGAACGGAGAGCGATATCAATTTCGTGAGTGTGTGTGTGTGTAGTTTCGCGCTGCGTTTCGTAATGAGCGTCTCTCGACGAAAGAGAGGGCTTTTTGCGTGGGTGGCGCCAGGCTGATGCAGTTTGATATTGCGGTGCGAAAAGAACGTTATGTAAATTTGGAAGGATGTTTAGACTAGCGCGTCTTTTTTTTCTCTTTTTTATTCTTCTAACAAAGATTATTTTCGTAATGCGGAAGTGACGGAATTTTTATATGCGTCGGCGCGCTTTTCGAGGGGGACAATCTATATATTACATACGTCTAGCGCACTCTGGTGTATATTATATATGATTTCTAAGTAACTGCCTCTGGATCATCGCGATAAGAGCGTTTGCAGATAATAGTATATATAGCAATTAATTTTTCATGCCCAGAAAACCCCACGTGTGTGCGATGATTATCTATATCTGCCGCACTTTCGATGCCATATAACACACACACACATACACAACGCGACATGTGTAATTTCGAGTCGTTGATTATCTCCGCAATTATACTGAATTAGTAAACTTGTTATTCGCTAGGCGCAGTGCGTATAAGTCGCGAGTGGTGATGGGAACGGTGTAATTTCATTTAAAAAATGCAAAGCGGCTTTAAAAATTTCGCAAATTCATGAATGCCAAGAATTAGAGAAGAAAAAAACTACATTCGCCACAACGTTTCTTAACGTCCCGTATCAATCATCTATGTATATATTTATGTACTACAGAACCGCAACCTCGAGAACGTCAGCTATAACGAACCGCTGCATCGGCTCTGAAAAACTCATATCACAAGCCACCGCCCAAACACGAGAGAGAGAAAGAGAGAGAGAGAGAGAGAAATCCGCGTCGCGAAAAAGAAGGAGAAGAGAAAGCTCGAGAGGGAGTATAGCAAAGTCGCATTGTTAGAGCATGAATCCCGGCGCAGATGATTAGGTTTCTCCTGCGGTCGACGTCGGGCATATGCGTATATAGCCACGCACACACACACGCATATATATATAGGTATATATAGTCGGTTGCATGCCGCAGTTGCGTAATCCCCTTTCGGCCGAAAACTTTCTGTGCCGCCGCCGGGCCTCCTTTTTTTGCGCGCGAGAGCGCGGGAGAGAAGAACGTTTGGAGGAGTTTTATATATAGCTAAGCGGCTACCCTCGCCTCCTCTCTCTCTCTCTCTCTCTCTCTCTCTCTCTCTCTCTCTCTCTCTCTCTCTCTCTCTCTCTCTCTTTCTCGAATTGTCTCTGCGCGCGTGCAGCTAGATCTTTCTCGATCAGCTTGTTTTTTTTTATTTGCATCAAGGCTACAATACTTTGATCGAAAAATTGCCACGTGCGTAAGAGTTACGCAAAATAACAAGTTGATGCAGGAGAAAAAAACATTCGAGAACTCGCGCATTGTCCGGTGCATGATGATGAATAACTCTCTCTCTCTCTCTCCTCTCGCGTCTCGGGGTTTTTACCGTCCGGTCTGACGACGACGATGTGTTTATACCGGGAATCGAGATTCGCGTTAAAATGCGTTTATTTAACCGGCGCGCGAAGCTTGCGTGTGCTTCGCCTATATTATGTCAGACGAAAGCATTAACTTTGCGTCTTATGCAAGGTTTTTTTATAGCTTATCCGTCTTTTTTTTCATCTATTGCGTCGTCGTCTCCGACTTCCAAGCCAAAAGCATCGATCCGCGATGCCATCCATAAATGTCCGGGTAAAAATGCTCATAGAAACGCAATTGCTCCGAAAGGCGACGACTCGCCGTTTCAAATAAAAAAAGTCCCTTATCGAGGGGAAATCCAAAAAATCCTCCGGTCGTAAAACACTCTCCGTCCTATATAGGTATATAATGTATAATACAGCACCAGCAGCGGCATTGGCAACCTTGTATCCTCACCTACGACGCAACAATTCCCGAAAGCAAGGCAAGGACAGAAGGGTAGAAAGAACCTATATATGCATCAACGCTGTGTGTATCCGGCCGCGCGAGTGGATACTCCAGCGGTGACGTCAGTAGCAGTCCCGGGATTTCTCGGCAAAACAACGAGCGCGCTCGCAAAAAAACACGCATCGCGGCAAACTGCAGCAGCAGAAGTAGCACTGATTCATCGCATCGCACACAAAGAGGAAGCTCTTTTATATATATATATATACCCGCGCGCGTGCAGAGAAAGCTAGAAGTATACATGTATATATAATGTAGGATAATTATAGGAGGCTCTCGTTCGGTTTTGGCGAAAAGTAGTGTATCCGCGCAGCTCTCTTTCTCCGACTCGCAACCGTCGATCACTTCTGCGAATCCCCGCTTGCGATCGCGCGGCGAAATAAAACGCAGCTCACGCCTACTCCTCTTTCACGCGTTTCTTTTTTCCTTTTCTCCCGCCCCTCTTATACACATATCAGAGAGCGTAAACATTGCACAATCGAACCGGCGCCTCCGCTGCACCGACACTATCGTATATCCCCCCCCCCCCTCACGCGCAAATTCGAGCTTTGGCTCTCCTGTTTGTACTTTCGAAAAGCACGCGATATATATAACCGCAACTGCGTATAATATATATAGTGTACAATAAAAAGTTGAAGAACTGCGAAACATCGAAAAATTGCTATATACACACTCGCGCGACGTCGAATCCCAGAGGTGTAATATATGCGCTACGATGGGCTATGCCTATATACTCCCTCCTTTTGCGGCTGTGCTCGTAATAACGAGCAGTAGCGGCGGCGCGTCTGTTGTTCTCTCTCGAAAGTCACGGCGAGCCCGCGCGAAATCGGTCGCGCGCGCGTGCAGTCGCTATGGCGACGCTGCTGCGCCTATGTAATACCGTTCTCGAGTCCCGGATATGCTATATATGCGCCGTGCAAGTCTCTCGGGTGTTTTAATTCTTTTCTTTATTCTCTTGGTCACTGCACCGCGTCGAGTCGGGCTATTTTTGGGAGAGGAAAACAATATTTCGAGTGCAGTTTGCAGCGTTTCCAGAAACTAATCTGCATACGCCGAGCCATGGATTTGGCATTTAGTATCCGAGCTCGGACGCACGTAATATACAAGGATCTCGCGCGGGGCATGATTTGCATGGGATAAACAAAAGCTCGTCTAACCAACGCGTCTGCTATAATACTGCCGTCGGAGGCGAATCAATATATATAATTTTGCGAAACTCTATAGCTCTCGTTCCGCGACAGCCTTATCTCAACTGCACCCCCTCGGCCGTCTGCGTCAATTAAGAAAGGTCCTCGTATAATGAGCGCAACGAAAATAGGTATATGCCTCGCGAAAGATTTACGTAAGACGCCGAGTGAGCGTAGGACATAATGAAGGATCCCATTATTAGCATCCGTGCATACAATATCTGCGTAGGGCTGAAATCTCCGTCTCTGTGCGCGAGTGTGCGTGCGCTTACGACGAAGGGAGGAAAAGACGGAAGCTACGCCTGGACTAAGGGGGGGTTGGAATGGATGACTTTGGTCGCGGGGAGGAGAACGGCAGTACTATACACACACACACACACACACACACACACACACACAGACACACTTACACAGACACACAGCGCAACTATGATGGGGAGCGAGACTGCGTTGCTGCTGCTGCTGCTTTTCACAGCCGCTCGTTTTTCGCGATGGGAAATTCAGCCTGAGCGGACTCGCGGTCGAATGACTCGCGAGAGAGAGGGAGAGAGAGAAAGCGGAGGGTGTGTTTTCTTACAATTTTTCTTTTTTTAAGGCTCCGCGTTTTTCTCTCGTTAATGGAGTAGTATCTGGAATAATTTATTGTTGATAGAAATTGTAGAAATTTGTGAATTTGCTTATACCGTAATTTAAACTATACAACAGTACGTATAGTAACCCATCAATCCTGAGAGACGCTTCTCTCCCTCAGTAACGCGTTAAATTCTCGCCGCGTAGCTCTAAGAATTTTACAGCCTATACTATGCTCTCCTTCGCTTTCCGAGACTTCATCCCTCTCTCGGCGTCCTGCATCCATCTCTCTTTCCCTTACACTCGATCGCCCTCTCTCTCTCTCTAGTATACGCCAGGGGGCGAGCGAGCGCACAGTCAATACTGCAGTAGCAGCAGCAGCAGCAGCAGCAGCCGCCACCCCTGGTCCGCTCGTCGTTCGTTCGTTCTCTGTCTCTCTCTCTCTCTCTATCCTTACCCTCTTCTGCAGTAGTAGCAGCATGGCAGCCCCTGCACACGACGACGCACTTACGCAGACGCACAGCGCGAGCGAGATAGCGCGTAATTGCCGAAGGGCGTTGCGGGAGAGAGAGAGAGAGAGAGAGAGAGAGAGAGAGAGAGAGAGAGAGAACGCAGAGGATAGAGCAGCAGAAGCGGCGGTGGCGCCGTCGGCAGCAGCCCTGCAGAGAGAAAGAGTATAAAAAGGGGTTGGTGCGATAGAAATTCTGATGAAAGCGCAGATTCTCGGCCGAGGCGAGAGACGTCGAACGCGGGGGTGGTGGTGGCGGCGGCGGCGATTGAAAAAAAGGAAGAGAGAGAGAGAGAGAGAGAGAGAGATGAGCGTAACGAGGAAAAAAAGCGCTGATGCTTTTGACGGTTTTCCTTCTTCTTCCGTTCGGTTCTAGCTTTCTCTGTGCGTGTATGTGTGCTTTTTGTTAGCGAGCGTATATGAAGAGAGGGGGACAAAAAGAGTTTGGTCAGGTTCGAGGACGCGCTAATTAAAATCGCCGAAAACTTTTTTGCTCCCCGCCGTCGACGGCGTTCATTTTTTCATTCTTCGCTCCTCCTCGCCACCACCGTCGTTGTCGTCGTCGTCGTTCTTTTTTTCGATATGCTATTTTATATATATATATATATTCGCATATACCGCAGTCTGCGAACATTATGTATATATCCGCGGCTTTTCGCCCGATTGCGTCGCGACTTTTCCACCACCACGCTGTAATTGATTTTCTCTTTATATATATATGTTAATACATATAGAAAACAATGCACATAAACTGCGCTAGTACGGCGAATTAGTTATTAAAATTTGGTGTTTTACTTTCGGAAACTCGCGATTGTCAACGTCCGGGTTAGCTCATATCGAAGCTTTCAATCAACAAACAGTTGATGTTTACTTGAAATAAATCGATACACAAGAAACACCTGCAGAAGTCTAATCCATAAGATACGCCATGAGTGTAGAACGAAAATGAAAAAAAGCTATCGAAAAATGTCACACCCCAATCATCTAATGAATACATCTGACAGGCAGTCCCCGATATATCCAATCCATCAATTCGACACCCGGCTCGCGACACACCTTCCCGAAACAAAGTAATGCGCGCCGATGCATAATACAGCACCATCAAAACGCACTAGCGCAGCTACCACAAAGATCCTTCGCTCGATAAGCACCTCACTCACACACACACGCGCGCGCACCATCAGACATATACAGACTCGACGACACGAGGAAGTAATAAAACTCAGCGGAGAAGAAGCCAGTTCGAATAATAAGATGCATTTCGGTTACGCGCTACGCGCATAGCTGTTTCCTGTTCAACTACTCGCTTATACAGAAAGAGCGAGTGAGAGAGAGAGAGAGAGAGCGAGTCGGCTTTAAATGAAAACCGGTAATGCACGAGCGCCTCGACGACGACAAGCAGTCGCATATAGCGAGAGGGAGAACGAGAACGGAAGAGAGTATAGTTGTACATCCGAACGGAGTAAAGTGCCCCTCGCTTATATGCTGCAGGTTTCTTTTCTCTTGCGGATCTAGGAGGCGAAACTAGCCGGCCGACAGACTTTTACTTTGTAGCGCAGTTTGCAGTTCGAGATTACATTTGCATGGATGTGAAACCTCGTTCTAAATTGCGCTACGCTGTCATTTGAATAATGTAAATCTTGAGTTTTCATTATTATTATTATTATGTTTTTATGTGGCGCATATACGTAAGTGCAAGGCTGTACATACAGTGCACAACATCGGTAGACTCTCAAAACTATGTAATAATCCAGCGTTTCCCGAACTAATGTAATCTATGCAAAGCTAAACACCCTTAACACTCGCAACCATTATCTCGCACAATGCGAGAAGAGAAACATAGTACTTTTTTTTGTTTCGTCGCACAGTCTCATGTGCCACGAAAAAAAAGGCGATTTGAAAATACCGGTATCGCGTGTGCGCGGCATGAGAAACGCGCTTCGAACAAAGCAGGTGTTCCCTTCGCGGTGCTGCACTTCTCGTCCTAGAAACGGGTGCGACGAGAGACCGCATAGAGAGTCTCTAGTAGAGACGAGAAATGTAAAAAGAGAGAGAGAGAGAATAGAGGAGGAAAAAATCGATCGCGAGCGAGACGACGACGAGTGCATCCTGCGGAGAGAGAGAGTATACAGTGCCGGCTTTATTTTTGCGCGAGGGGTATGCCTATTCCCATTATTCCCAGACGTCTACTTTTCTAATAGTCGCGTCTAGGACTGTAGACGCAAGCTGCGCTGCTGCAACAACGGGACTCGCAACGCTGTACATACATACGCACACACACACATGTATATAGGAGAAATTTTTGTAAAGCGAGTTTATATCTGTATGATGTATGGCGCCATTTTTGCCCTTATGTCAGCGCACGGCTTTTGACAGGGAATCGAATCCGCCGTAAAAAAAAAGAGTTCTCGTATTCGGATTCTGCATCGGATTTTACGCCGTTAAACCTCCATAATGGAAGGTCTAATTTCTTTAAGATTATAATACACGACAACTGCATAATGCATGAGCCAGCTCACCAGAAACAAAGATAAAAAAAAATAGTAGCACAGAAGAACTGCAGAGACTCGTTTCGCACGATAAAACTGAATATAACGGTGCGAGACAAGTATAGATACATATAAATGAGCCTCTCATTCTCTTGCGCGGCCGTACAGCATTCGAAATATTCGAATTCGCAGGTACGAAAATTCGGGGAAAACACATCGTACGTACAGACTATACCGCGAAATCAAAAGGTGAATCGAGATGTTTATTATACATACGCGCTTATGCGTGTATATATATAATACTGTCCGACTGCTGTTGTTGTTGCATCCCGCGCGCAGACCCGTGCGTGCGAGCTGCCCTTCGTCCGCTTCGCATATTCACCTGTGTTTATTGACGCGTCGAGCGCAATAACTTCGATGATATTTATATATATATACATATATGTATACATCAGAGGGACAATCGAATACACACATCAGGCTCAAATGTATCCTCTGCGGATTTTGAAACGCATGCAGAAATGGAGATATCGGAGACAGAATACAATTCCCTCGATGTTGTTGTACGCGCGTCCCGACGCTTCGGTCTGTTTTCTTTTTTCGTCTAATATTTTTTTAATTAACAAATGTAGCGAACTGACGAGCTTAAAAATAAAACGCATGCACACGTGAATACCGAGAAATTCAGGCTGAATATCATAAGAACCAGAGCTGCGCCGGTTATGTCACTATCAGCGGTGGAAAAAAAAACAAAACAGCATCAGATAACATAATCACCGGGCGGTGCAATAAACAAAAAGTGGAGAGAGAGAGAGAGAGAGAGAGAGAGAGAGAAAAGATTACGCGCAAAAGTCGCTGCACATACAGAGACGCGACGAGCTCACACACGGTATATACATATCCCCTCGACAAGCGCGCGTGTCGAGGCTATGACTCAATCGACTCCGCGGTTCCTTCGATACAACGTGTGTGTGTGTGTGTGTGTGCATGTATGTATATGCTATATATAAATGTGCGCTGCTGCAGTTATATACCGAATAAAGAATAAAGGAGAGATCGATTACTCGCGCGGATATATAAACGCCATGGGCACAGAGGCCTGCATTGTTTATAATCGTTGCACAAGAGAACGAAATACATCGTTAACCCTTTCATATGCGCAGTCCTTTTTATCGTCCGATTATTCAAACTGAACTTTACTCACCTAAATGCTATATACGTGCGATTATGTACAATATGCGCGCGAATCGTCCGCCAGCGATTTCAATTCTCTAACCAGTAGATTTCCACACCGCGGACGACGCACTGCGCGCAAATTCACATATGCGTGTACCTGTCTCGGTATCACTGAACAATAACAATCTCGCAGACTAAAAAGAAGAAGAACGACGGGGGTCACGTGCTTCGCTGCAACGACTTCCGCCTCATTCTTTACGCGCACACCTCTCCCGCGCACTGCGATGTATATATAGCAAAACAAGTTGACACCTTGGTCGCGGCTGATTGCTCGCGAAAAAAAGGTGGCAAAAAAACGGAACAGAAGAGCACGATACTGCTATATACAGTATATATATATATATATATATATATATATATATATATATATATATATACAGCAGCGTACAGAGTCGCAAGGAAAGCGCGAAATAGAAGCTAAGCACGGGTCGGCTCGAATTGGACTGCTATGGTCGCGAGTCCCATAGGCCTGCACGCATTTTCCTCTCTCTCTCTTTCTCTCGCTCACTCTCCTTCGCTCAATCTATATATCTTTCTCTCTCTCTCTCGCTCTCTCTCTTCGTCTTCCCTCTCTCCACGCGGCCAAAGTTTTAGGCTTAGCCGCGCGCACACACACACAACCGCGCGTTCTCGGCCCCTATATATAATATACGTACACTTTTACGATCGCAAGCTATGAAGCGCGTGTGCGTATTGTACGTAAGTATGTATATATAGCATTCAGGGCTGTGTGCGCGTTGCGCGCGAGCGAAGAATGCGCCCTGTAAACTACCGGTTTACGTCGCACGCACGCGAGCCCGTAATCACGAGCTAACGATTGCCGTCGTCGAATTGCCGATCTAGCGTACATGCTACTTTGTTTAGAAGGGGGGGGGGGCTAGTGGTAGAGGGAAAACGCGTGCTGCGCGTGACGATCAAAGGAGGGCACTTTTAAGAGCCGCTGCTGCGGCTCTTATAGGCATTTTTTTTATTTTTTCGGAGAACTCGCGTTAAAGAGTGAGAGAGGCTATTTCGTTGGCGGAATTAATTATTTTCTTCGCCGGTATCGGGTTATTATTTTCGGTTCGAAAGTATTCAAATCAATCATTGATACGAAGATCGAATTATTTGTATTAATAATAATACTGCGGTTACGAGCGGTGCGTATATTATTATGTATGTCGTATAAAATAAGGATGAATCATCGATTTTATGCGATACGTATAATAACCAAACACAAGAGGATGTTTTTTTTTTGTTAAGCGATATACATGCGTATACACTTCTGTATAAAGCATGAAAGTATTATTATTTTAAGGGAAATTCACTTATAGTCGCCTGTGACAACAGCGGTTTTCCTGTTAATTTCAGACACCCCAAGGTCTATATATTTATTAATTGAACTTTGAGTACCTGCATAATCCTGCGCGTCAGTCAAATAGACGTTGATTTCAACAAGATAAGACGGTGCAAAGTTTGACTTATAAATGCGCGCAGGAAAAAAATGCGGGTCGAATAAAAGTGTGCGTACTAAGGTTACACCAAGTCTATTAAGCGCCAATGTGCATGGGGGCATCCCCCGACCACATTCTCATCGTAGACTTCGTTTTTAGTAACGCGATTTTTCATTTCGCCAATCGCTTTAAAAATCAACATCGGATCTGAAAAAGGTAAAAGAAACGCAAGTACAGTCGCCTGGATTTTATCTGTTCCACGGCGAGCCAGATGTATAATAGCGACGAGAAAAGCCCTTTCACGTTCTTAAGACAATGGCGCAATACATCTTGTCGTAAGACGCGGAACAGAGCAGACAATCCGACGATTTTTTGCTGCAATTGTGCTTCCCGTCTACTGTTCGTCCCTTCACTCCTTGTAATACCCGCATTCAGCCTTGTCATTAGAAAACAAAAAATTTATGAAAAGAAGTTTTTTTACGATAATTCGCATCTAACTTGTCAACGCTAATTGCAGGTGCAGGCGAACTTCCGAGAATTTCTAAATATAAAAATTACGCTCTACAAGAGTGGGAGAGAAAAAAAAGATCGACCCAGGCATGAAAGCGAGGGCGACGTAGCGTGGACGAAAAAAAGGAG
Organism: Muscidifurax raptorellus; assembly: GCA_020010945.3. Taxonomy (NCBI): domain Eukaryota; kingdom Metazoa; phylum Arthropoda; class Insecta; order Hymenoptera; family Pteromalidae; genus Muscidifurax; species Muscidifurax raptorellus. The sequence goes on along the minus strand of CM052078.1, from coordinate 4,693,122 downwards.
GATTTAAGTGCGTTTATCGCGCGCCTGCTCGTATGAATATTAGATTAGCCCGCGCAGATAATGAGGGTGAACCGCGCGCTACTATTTCGCTGCAGTCCGCGCGTTACACGTATATACTGCGTTCGCGAGTTCGCTTAGAATACGGAACTCGTTAAATCATGCAATCTTCCCTCGCATGCTACTCTTTCAAGGGGCTTTTATTAATTTTCTTCTGACTGTGAATAATATAGCTGCAGAATTTTTTTTCAACTAAATCTAACATAATTGATTATTCATACTCGCATCCAAGCATTAGTTTGCAACTCGGCAAGTTTTACCGTTTATTGCACAGGTATACGTATGGAAGAGTTGCCTAATCAAACGCTCGGGAGCCGATAAAATCACTTGAGAGGAAAAAAACACGACACCGAAATCCTTGGGTGATAAATTATGAAAACTCACGGATCTTCCACTCGGTTTAACTCGATGATCTAAGTTTCGGGCTCGCCGCCGCGCTGCGTATATATATATATATATATATATATAATAGTCACGCGAACCTTCGTCTTCCACGGGCGCGCGCGAGCCGTCCCTGAAAGAGCAACGCCGCGAATTGCTCCCTAATTATAGCTTTATTAATGAATGAGCGCTTCCACCGCATGTATACGACTATAGCTGTAGCTTATGAATTCGTCAATCGTTCTATCAGACGAGAAAAATCGTGACTCGCCATTCTAATGCTCGAGTCTTATATTGTTATATGTATCGCCGCATGACCGTCGAAGAAAAACTATCGATGCACAGATGAAAATCACGCCTTGGAATTTCAATCGCGTCAGCCGACGGTTCTTGTTTGCAAATTAACCACGTGGTTATATATATATGGAGAAACGAAATATTTAATATTTCCTTGAGATCCGAAATGCAGAATGTATTCGAGATGTAGAAGGAGCGAAAAACACATATAACATAGCTCGAGTTCGGAATGTTTTTCGTTCTAATGAATGCCGCCAAGGACGCGCTGCGCGAGAAAAAGGAGGAAGTATAGTATTAGTTGCGCGCGCGCGCGCGCGGGAGAAGGGCACCAAGGCTACAAACGCAAGAAGCAGCGAATGCAAAAACTCATATATACCTGGTAAATTATAATACCGACGCCGCAAAACACGTCGACCTTCTGGGAACGATCGGTTTCGGCATGTGCATCGAGGCCCATTAGAAACGTTAACATATTCGAAAGAGATAAAAAGCCGGCAATACAACATATAGCGATACAATCAAGCGGTGTTTGAGGACCGTGAACTTGAGGCGAGGTCTGGAAATAACCGAGAGATACATCGAGTGCGCGGCTCGAGGAAAAACTCGCGGGTGCGTGAAAATTACGGACGGCTAACGCGCATCTGCGCGCGGACACGAGCGCCGCGCGCAATTAGCATCATTCGGACACCGGCATTTGGAAAATTACGCGTCAGGAGTGACGTTGAAACGGCTTCGCCGCGGCAGCTTCTCCTTTGTTTGACTCTGATGCGCGGCGCCCCGCGAGGTTTTAATGACGGTATACGCGTACACGCTTAGCTGATGATTGATAATTTAAAAAGTGTAGAGCCGCTGTGCGTAATTTTTTGTTCTAAGCTGATGAATTACATAAGAGGATTATGTAAATAAGCGCGAGGGACGTTAAGTCGTTCTGTAAACAACTGCGGGATTATTATAAGGTAGGTGCTCTGGCTGACGATATTATTCTTATTGTTTTTACACTTATATATTATGCAAGCGTTATCGAAACGTCCGACGCGAGGAGTTTCAGGTTGTATAATCAAAACTAATTATAGATCGTTGGAACAATCAGCCTGAAGAATTTGTCACTTTCAGAATTACCGTGTAGTCTATCTCGATAAATAAATCTACCTCGTGGGCTGAATCGAAAAATGAAAAAAAAAAGAAAAAAAAAACTACCCCTAACACACTTGTAATACATTATTCCAATTTTACACACACCGTGTATCTCGAATCAGCGGAACACTCGTTCTTTGTACACTTGACCATAACGCAGGAAATTAAGAACAGAATAAAACGAAAAGCTCGTCGTCGCCCGCGCTCACAGTACGCCTTGACCTTCAAAAGCCGGCGAACGCCATCTTAAAAACATCACCTTGAAATCTCGCGCGCTCGCCGGCAGGGGCGCCTATAGATATATACATACTCCTCGCCTTCATTCCACCCCCGACGCAGTATAGCCGCCGAATCGCGCGAAATCAACAAATATGTGCGCAGTGTGTATCGCGGCTACCGAGGGAAAAAAATTTATCGAGGTTATACCCTCTATTGTCGAAAAAGCACACGAGGGAGGGGAACCAATCAGCGATCGAGGAAGTATGATGGTATTTTTTTCCGCGATGAGATATATATATATATATCACACTATCGGTATCGACGACAACAATACGATCGTCGCACACTACTTATGTACAAACTGTAAATACTTAATAAGCATGAATCCGCGCAAGTTATATATGTACGTACAAGATCATAAAATGATACGAATAAAAAAGCTACATACCTAGTGGATGAAGCCACCATGAATTAAGCAAGGATGATTGGTGATTGCTGGGGCCGTTGCCGACCGGGGCGTACATCCTCCTCCGACTACGTCACGCCCGTCACTGTCGCGCGCGCCGCCGTTCTCTCTCACTCGAGGATGTTCGCGCCGGCAGCCGGCTGCAAGCGCAAACGCGCGCGCACCCCCTGCACGCATATATATGTATACACATAGCCTATGTACCTACCCCCTACGCTCGCAGCCATACCCCGGGATCCCAGTCTCTCTCTCTCTCACTCTCCGTCTCACGCACTCGACTTTCCCCTACCTCGCGAGTCTGCGCAGCTTGCGACCATATAGTCGGGGGTTGCAAGGTTACCACCGCCGGCTACTCTCCTCCCCCTCCTCCTCCTCCTCCTCGTACTCCTCCCGAGCGGCGGCGGCAGCGCCCCTATATAGAGGGCCGCCCACGCCGAGAGCGCAACCCCAGCCGCGACCATCACTTTCGCTAAAAAGTACTTTCTCTTTCTACTGAGGCTTCGAGGGACTTTGTGTGTGTGCGAATTTCTCGTCTCTTTTACTCCCTCGCGTATACAAGCAATGCTATACTCCGTTTGCTGCTGGAGAGAGAGAGAGAGAGAGAGAGAGAGAGAGAGAGAGAGAAAGAGCTTTACAAGGTTGCCAGGGACGTAGAACGAGCGAGCTTTTTCGGGAGCCCCGGGCACCGATGATTCTTAAATTTGTTCCTACATTTTTTCAAAATTGCGATATCATAGCCTTCGAGAAGCTTGAAATTTAAAAGATTCTTTTTTCCATTTACCTACTATTTTGCGCAAGGTGTAAAGTTATCCATGAATCGCATACCGCAAGCTCAAACCCGTCGTATAATTCATCGTGAATTATATATACCGAGCACATTTAATTAGGATCATTATACACCGAACATTTTTAATGAATATACGAGCTGATATTACATAGAAGAGAGCAGGACAACTTTTTCATGTTTCGAATGTTCGTTGTTTAGTTGAGGGAAAAGGGGTAGCAGAGAGCGCAGAGATGAGAGGAGGAGAAAAAAACCAGCAGTGGAAGAGACTGCGAGCGAGTTAAATAATGAATATGCGAAAGAGAGAGACTGAAAATATGAGCGAGAGCAAGAGTGTATGCGGGAAAGAAAGAGAGAAAGCATTGTAAAAGCTCGAGTTCCGGACGCAGTGATGAATGCGGATACGGGGGTATGTATATATAGAAGAGTGCACGATGCTTCGAATGCATTTGTTCGAGTGGCTTATTATTCTCTCTTGCTGCTCCTGCTGGCTATGTACTGCTTCGAGGGCTTAAAATTTTTCCTGAAATTTCGCATGGATAAATGGCTGTTATATATGTATAGAGCAGAATGGGGCATTCACATGAAGGACAGAGAATTCAATATTTTTGCTGCTCTCGGTGTGACTTATTTCGAAGTATATACGTATATACATATAATTCCAAGTTAAACCTTCCACGTGGATGCGCCATCGATTTCGTGGAAATTATCGTCGTACGCGTCCACTTGGGAAATAAAGGATCATCCACGGCCCCCAACACACTCAAACGTTTGAAATTTCGAATACAACGATGCCGTACCAACGCGGTCAATATCTACTGCATTCAACCAACCGAGAGAGGAGTATTTCAAAAATACAGCAATCGAATTAATGAAAAAAAAATTGCATAAATTACGGGCACACGCGTCGAAATAAAAGAGACGCCGCGCAACATAATAATTCACGGCAACTTATAACGCAACCGCAATATTCCGCGCGCTGCATCGCCTCGCCTAAATCATCCCCTCTCTCCACCCCCGCAGCATCCCCAACGTAAACAAAACAATGCAAACCGATAAATCAGCCCTCTCTCTCTCTCTCTCCACAAACTGCGCACATGCACCCGCACGATTTGCAATTGCGATCCTGCAGGTCATAATTTTGATCAACGGCGCGCGCAAAAAAAAAGTCGCAGTCACCACCGCCGCCTCCTTGTTAGTACACCACTGCCGTCGCAGTATGTAGTAGCAGCAGCAGCAGCAGTAGTGGTATAGTGTAGTGGTAGTAGTGGGAGGGAGAACAACCTTGCACCCCGCCGCCAACCTCTCCCCCTCCCCAGCTGATGCGCGCGAGCCCCGAAAATTTCGGAGGGGTCGCGCAACGAGAGAAAGAGAAAGTGGAGAGGAGAGAGAGAGGGAGCTTCCGGGGGAGAGGGTATGCAGGGAAAGCCGGCGCAGCGGGAGGACACCGCCGGGCAACCTTTGCACCACCACCCGGCAACAGCCCACCCCGACCTCGGAAGGAGACTAATCATTAACCTCCTTCCCTTCGCTATATATACACGAATTTCGCGCGATGAATCGGAGGCGAGAGTTTCGCAGTGCGTGCGTTATATACCTGCCTGCGATGCCTACCCCCCTCTTCTGCTGTATATATGTATATAGGTATACGTATGTATATACACCTACGCACCTCCTTATCTTATCTCGCGCTGGTCGGCTTTCTGGCCTCTCCTATACTCCTACTACTTTTCTTGGGTTTGTGATTCTTCCGTCTCTGTCGGCGCCTATATGCTTGGGGTTTCCTTAGCGAGCGTTTTTTTTCTCTGCGATGCCGGCGTCACGACATCGTCGTCCTTTCCGCCTTTGCCCTTTTGACCTCGAAAGGTCGATCGTTGGCGTTGCAGTTTTATTATTGAGAGAAGTGTCGGAGAGGAGCTTTTTCTCAGGGACTTCTTCTTTCGTTCGAGGTCCCTTAAAGGTGCTTTAAAGCTGTATAATAGGGATGTACGCGCGTGTGTCTCTGTAGCGATAAATAAAGCAGTGGCATGACTATCCGAAAAAAAAACGCTCGTTTACTCGAGTTTCGTGCAAGTTCCTTTGCGAGATATAGAGACACTCTACACACTTGTGAATATAAAGTGCGCTCTTCAACCTTATTAAACTCTCAGAAAGTGTCATCCCACGCGGTGTATTACTACTCAGTTTGCGGCGAAGAAGTATAGAAGAAGAAGGAGAAGAAAAAGAAATTCTCGAGAAAATCCACACGTTGAGAGAACAGAAGCAGTGCGACCCATCAGAAGAGTCAAATTCGAGCATCTCGTTAACCGCGTATAAGTGAGATGATCGCATAATATTATATACATTTTCAAACTTTTGCGCGCATCGTATCAACGGCTCAATTTTAAATTCAATTGTTTCCCGACCGCAAAACACGGCTATTACATAATTATCATTTCTCGCGTTCCTCTATTAAAAAGTTCAACGACGCGAATCGCTCTTCGATGATAAACGCGCAAGTTTCTACTTCGCTCGCCTGTTACAAACTTTATCGCATACATGCATGCATGCATGCATGCATGCATCTGGAAACGCGCCACGCGCGGTTCTCAAAAAGCATCGAGTGGGGGAATTCGGTTTCAAGATAATACAGACGATCGAGGTATAAAAAAAAAATTGCTCCGGGAACGCGAAGCTACTGCAAAAGCTACGTACTCGTCGCGAAAGAAGGCAGCCCGGGGCAGGCATCTATATATATGGAGAATCGATTTTTCGGGGCGAACATAAAAAAAAGGCGCGAGAGTCCTACGCAGAATGCGTATGTAGAGGCGCGCTCGTGTTCGAAGGGCAGCGATAAAGGAGGAGAGAAATTCGCAAGTGTAATATCTATATGCCTATACACATATATATGCACACATCGCATATACATAGATATATTATATAGAAGCAAGCGCCGCCGCGAGGCATATAACACGCACACACAGCCGCTGCGGCAGTAGTAGTAGAAGTAGGAAGTGAGACGAGGCAGTGCGCGACCCCCGAAAATTCTGGAGGAGAGAGAGCGTGCAGTCGCAGCAGCAGCAGCAGCAGCAGCAGCGATGCAGAGAGACGAACACGATAGAGGGGCCGCCGTCGCTGCTGCCGTTCGCGCAGCGAGAGACGGGACGATAAGTAGAAAAAGACAGAGAGCAGAGGCGCCGAGGAGAGAAGGGAGGCATAGAGGGGTAAGATGCAACGCGCATCTATTGATTCTCCGTTGCCAAGGGTTGGCCCACTCACTTTCGAAAGCGCACGCACCGTCGTCGTCGTCTCTCCATCTCTCTTTACGCACACACGTGTGCGCGCAACGAGACTGTATATGCTCTGTATGTGCGCGAGTGTGTACGTGATGTATGTATAGAGAGAGAGAGAGAGAGAGAGAGAGAGAGAGAGAGAGAGAGAGAGAGAGAGCGTGTGCTGGGATATATGTATGTATATATACTAAGTGTATAGGGGAATGGAACGTCTATATGCTTTCTCTCTCTCTTTCTCTTAGGGAAGCCGAAAGGAAAAACTGGATTCTGCAACCCCTGAGCGGACTATGCTTGCATTTCACGATGCCTAGGAGAGATTCTTGACTATTACTGCAGAACGACGCTGCGTGTATATATATATATATATATATATATATATATATATATATATATATATATATATATATATATATATATATATATATATATATACTTGAAGTACACGAGAGAGCTTCGCTGTTTTATACATAGCGAAGATGCTTTATTATTTCGTTTGAGGTCACTTAGGGGGGAGAAGGAAAAAGCTTCTGTTGATGTTACGGATGCTCCGGTGCATCGTTCGAGCTATCGATTGGAAAAGGATTAATGTATGATTTCACGAAAATAACGCTTTCACGAATTCCCTCGTATTTAAATAAAGTATAAGAGACGTACGTATATATGCACGAGGGGGGCATTCAGTCCAAATATGCGAGGACGCATTTTCCTCGAGGTTTTTAATAACGAGGCACGTGCTATATACGTATATACTCTCTTTCTGTTTACTATAGTGTACGCATATTAAAATCGTCGCCGGCATATTATTTTCATTGAAGTGTAATATCTTCTATCACCTGTTTCAATACACGAATATTAGGTTGTGCTTTTTGAGCAACATCGTTTAAACAACAAAAAGGCACGTTGGTACAGGGGGGGGGGGGGATTTACGCAACGTAAAAATAAACTCCACGTTTGTATAGCTAAAGCTATTCGATAAACAAACGCGGCTCGCAGCGAGCAAAACAAAAGAAACGCACTCGCGACTGCAACTACTGCAGTGATCCGATGCACGTCGCCGGTAGCTTTTATATACATATAAGCATTACATGTATCGCGGCCAAACAGGTAAAATCCGATCGGCGACTTAACCTATTAAGAAAAAAAGTGTCGAAAAACAAAACTCACCTTCCTCTCGAGACTGAAATTCCACAAAGTTCCTCGAGTTGATGCAAATCATAACAAAAGTCCAAGAATGTCAAGTTTTGCTATACAATTATAGACGACTGACGACGACGAGACGCGAGTGCCGATGTATATACGATGAGTAAGTCTTGGCCCGAAACGTTGAGATTTTGATGTGTTTTTTCCGAAAAAGAAGATCTTGCACTCGCGTCTTTCTCGCGCTGCCGGCAGCGAAGAAGACCGACAACTGCCGCGCGAATAAATGCTCGCGTGCGTTTCAACCCCCCCTTTGCAGTCTCGCTCTCGCCGTCTCTCTCTCTCTCTCTCTCTCTCTCTCGCTCTCTACTCTCGGTTCGCCTATGGGCTGCTCGTAAAAACCGAAAATTTTGATGCGCTCGATTGCAGCGCCGCCCCGTGGCACTGCAGCGAGTCTAATTTCTAATTCTAATCCCCCACTGTATATGCTTCGCCCCCTACCCCCTCGAGCGAATAAAATAGTGCAGCGGTCCCTGCAGTTGACCCTAATTCCACTCGCTCCCCTGTGCGCTTATTATGGACTGATATCGTCTCGTGCTGAGTATACGCGCTATGGTGTTTCCTTTTCCGTATGCCAGTCTTGTGCTTCATGGCTAGGTTTGGTTTATGCGCTGATTCGTTTGTTGTTCCGTTTGCTTTGCGATCTTATGGGTATGGAAATCACACGTGCTATTAGTTCGACTTGATCAATTTTTAATTGATAGACACGGGATATATGCGAATAATAAACAATGCAGAAATGGCTTAAGCTATTCGACAGATTTTTCAGATTCTTCATTTTTCACACGACTATTATTATTTCCATCTCCAATTGGGTCTTTTTATCAAATTCATATTTAGCTGCGGTGTAAATTATGCTGGATCGCGGGAAATCTACCGCGATCCGCAAAAGCGATGGATTATTTATGCGTTATTCAATAATCTCACTAAGTGAGCTAATATAAAATACCCCTTGATCATTTCATCGCAGTTTTTCACGCGATCGTGGAACGCGGATCCGTATCCGTCAGATCGGTATTATAGCCATCATTTCAGTTCTGTTTAATTTTGATATAATGCAATATATATATATAATATAACTAGACCTTTTTCGGGCGAGGCAAGTTCAAGTTATCGCGTAAGTATATTCAAAATAAAAAAACGATCCAAGTAGGTATCACCTATGTCGGCTCGCCTCTCAAATACCGACGCCTACTATACAACGCCTGCGATCGTAGACGAATTTTTACAACTTCACAATTTATTTTCCTTTCGACACCGGTGTCGATGGTTGACAGCTATTTACCACGCGCTTCCCGATTCAGCGGTTGTTATAAAATTTACAGTTTCAAATTTACAGGCAAGCACAAAATTTTGCGAAATTTTAACTTTTTCCATCGTTTATACTTGAATTCTATAGTCTGGATCTTTCATCTTTATTAACGATTTTGTGACTTGAATGAAACGATTTATTGACACGATTACCTAGTATAATGCAAAGTCTTGTCACATCATCTACATGTTAATATCTTCATATGGAGGTCAAAGAAAATGGATAGACATAATAATTATAGTATCACAGAAGATAAAAATAAACTTTTATCTTTTATCTTTACAGTAGGGCTATTTACAAAATGATAACATTTACTTAGTGTGCCTAACATAATTATACAAAGATTTTATGTTTAATTTCTATACAATGACATAGTGTAACAAGTTTGGTATATAGTATTGAGATCTGCAAAGTTGATTTGCCCATGAAGAAAGCTTGCAGAGGTGAACAAAGTGGATTTACAGGTTGAAATATTACTAAGGAAGTTGAAGATAGAAAAGTCCAAACAAAGCCATTTAATGAAATATTTTGTAAGTTTTGATTCCATTTATAACATATTGTTGCAGAGTATATCTATATTTATCTGCACTAGTGGAACTGGAAAATTCATGAACAATAAATAAAAAATGAATAATAAAGACTAATAATGATTGTAGATAAAAATGTACATGAAATGACAAACCTTGCAGTTTTCAAATTAAAGAACACTTCCATCAGCTTGGAAGTACTCAGCAGCTATATATGTTATTTATTCATCCTTTTGGTTACACGGTGCTAGAAATTATTGCAAAAGACCAAATACAGCAGGGGAATCAAAAGCATATCTAAGAAACTTGTCACTTTCTTCTTTTGGAAGTTCTTCCTCTAATTCTCTTGTGACCAGTAGCATCTAAATTTTCTTTCTTAGTGACATTTTCAGCATTGTTTAGATCAATAGGGTCTTTCACTTCATCCAAAATTACTTCTCAAAAGATTTATCATGGATCTCATATTTATCTTTTTTTTCTTATTTTAATCTTTAATAACATTGTCGACATTATTCTTTGGTTTTTGAAACTATTTAGTATTGTAGAAATTTTTGATTTGTCCATAAAAAAAATTCTCTCTTCATTGTTAAAAATAAACTCTAAAAAATGAAATATTATCATTTATAAAAATTATTGATAAGATTAAGGCGTGGTAAACAATTCACAGTGGTAAATTTATAATTAATTTTATGATAGATATACAGGCTTACCTTAATTTATTAATATTATTATATACACAACAGTAGGCAATAATTTAGTCCGTAACTCAATCAAATCCAATTTATGTATATTCTAAATCTTGAATATTGTTTGTGTTTGGATTTTTAAACAACATAAGTATACAAAGTTAACCTCCAATATATAAACGAACGCACGTGCAGTAATATAAATATAGTACATGCAACGTTGGAGCGATGCGGGTGTGTGACTGTAGAGTGTAGACTATACTATATACGCATACTATAGTATCGTATATACATGTCATGTCCATGCTCGTGCCTTGCGGTGCGGTTGCAAGTTTGATTCACGTGTGTATCAATAATTATGTTATTTAGTTGATAAATTACGTGTTTTGTAGACAATAAACCGTCAAGATGCAGGTATCGAATCCGAATGACGTTAAAATATACAATCTCAGTGCCGGGAAGAGTCTTCCCGAGGTAAGTAACCTAGAAATTTTAAAATAAAGAGGTTATGTGAACTTATTGTTTATAGTCGTTTAATATCTGATTGTGTAATATTATAATTTACATTGAAATATATTATTATTTTTAGTGGCTGTCAGAAAGAAAAAGGAGAAATTTGGTTAAAAAAAATATTGGTGAGTATAGTGAAATTTAAGTAAAGTTACTTATTAATAGTCATAAGTGCAACCAAAGTAGATTTTTAGCATTCACTATAGTCAAATTATATCAGACACATGCCTCAGAGTACATATAAACACCTTAATCAATATTTGTATGTTTTAAATTATAGATATTAGAAGGCGGATAGAACTCATTCAAGATTTTGATATGCCTGGTGTGAGTACTTCCATCAGAGTATCGAAAGATGGACAGTACGTATTTGCAACTGGTATATACAAACCAAGGCTAAAGTGCTTTGATGTAAACCAGTTGTCATTAAAATTTGAAAGATGTTTTGACTCGGAAGTGGTTACATTTGAGGCTCTGTCAGATGATTATAGTAAAGTAAGTCAAATGTGTTTAGAGTTTAATGTCATTGTATATTCTTATCGCTAATAACTGTATATTTTGATTTTTAGTTAGTATTTTTACACTGTGATAGACACATCGAATTTCATGCTGCTCATGGCAAATATTACAGATTGAGGATACCAAGATTTGGTAGAGACATGCAGTATCATTATCCATCTTGTGATCTTTTTGTTGTAGGAGCTAGGTAATCTACGATTGTTGGCATAATATTGTCCTATTAATTTTGCCTTACTAATGAACTTTTTACTTTTCAGTAATGAAATATACCGATTAAATTTGGAAAGAGGGCAGTTCTTACAACCATTGATCTCTGAAAGTTCAGCTATTAACAAATGTACAATAAATCCAGTTCATCATCTTTTATTAGTTGGAAATGATGAGGGTAAAGTAGAAGCCTGGGACCCACGAGTAAGAAATAAAGTTGCAACACTAGACTGTGGTTTTAGTTGCATCAAACAAGATAACAAGTGAGCAACAATACATTTTGTGAAACTTAATATTTATCAGAAAAAAGGGACTAGATTGTTATGTTAAATTATTATTAATTGATATTATAGATTGGATGCAGTACCTTCAATCACAGCTCTTAAATGTCAAGGTGGTTTGACTTTGGGTGTTGGAACTGTTACTGGGCAAGTTTTACTATATGATCTTAGATCTAATAGCCCGTTTATGATGAAAGATCATATGTATGGGTTACCAATCAGAAATATTGAATTCCATAAAAGTATGGATTTGGTATATTCTATGGATAGTTCTATTGTTAAAATATGGGAAAAGCAAACTGTAAGTTGCCTCTTAGGGCCAAGTCATAAAATCTTAGATATTAATTTATTAAATATTTATAATTAATATTTTAGGGAAAGATATACACATCTATTGAAGCTCAGTCAGATTTCAATGATTTATGTATTGTTCCAAACACTGGCCTAATGTTTATGGCTAATGAAAACACAAAAATACAGTCATACTATATACCCAGTCTTGGACCTGCACCGAGATGGTGTGGTTTTCTTGACAATCTCACTGAAGAGCTTGAAGAATTGGACTATGAAACAATTTACGATGATTACAAATTCGTCACTGAAAAGGAACTGGATGAATTGGGTCTATCACATTTGAAGGGCACTAACTTATTGAGAGCATATATGCACGGATACTTCATGGATGTCAGGTTATACAGAAAAGCTAGAGATGTCATGAAACCATTCGAATTTGAAGAATACAAAAAGAAAAAAATACGAGAAAAGATTGAAGAAGAACGACCCAAACGCGTACAGGTAGCTATTCAATATTTTATTTTAAATCTAATTTTTTTTTTAACATTTATGTTTTAACGTTCCTATTACAATAATATAACGAATTTTAGGTACATAAATTACCAGCAGTAAATAAGGATCTGGCTCTGAAACATCTTGACAATGAAGAAACTACCGATCCAAAGAAAAAGAAAAAGGCAACGCCGAACTTGTTGAAAGACAATCGATTTAAAGCCCTATTCGAAAATCCCGACTTTCAAGTTGATCCCAATTCTGAAGAGTATGCTCTTCTTAATCCAGTTATTTCACAAATGGGTAAAACTAAAAAACGAGCTGTTAGTAAAACACAAGTTATAGAAGACAATATCGAAGATGACGATGCGGGTAAGATCATTTTTCATTATTATCAGATATTAGGTTAACAAGCTATACTCGTAAATAAAAGAGTATCTGTTTTAATGTGATTGCTGTCTTTGAACATTTAGAAAATCTGCATTCTGAAGACGAAGACATGGCTGATAGTTCTGATGATGAGAAACCTTGGGTAAAGGAAGTACAAAAACAATATCGTTTAGTTAAAGAAAGCGAGAAAAAACTTGAAATAGAAGAGAGGAGAAAGAAAGAAGAAGAGGAAGAGAGTGAGCAGGGACCTAAGAGACAACCTAAATTCTACGAATTGAAGGATGGCGCTAGTTACAATGGATCTAAATATATGAGAAAACGAGCCAAGTGAGTGAACCTGACGTTTTCTTGATAACAGTTGAGTTATTTATGAACATTGATATAAATCGCTTAATGTCAATGCTTTTCTCATTTTTAGTGCTACTCTGGGTGACAGATTAAAAAAGGAGGAGTCACATAGAATCAGTGTGTCAGGGTCAAGAGGAAATAAAGAAATGACATTCACGATGGCAAAGGTAAGAGACAAATAATTCTTTGATATTGCATATAACTTTATCATTTTTGTCAAATGTGATTAAATATTTAACAGAACGTAACAGCTAAAAAACAAATTTTATTTTAGAAAAATTTCGGCAAAAAAGGAGGTCAAAACAAAACGAACAGACAAGATTTCAAACATCTGTTGAGACCAGCAAAGAATATAGGAAAGGGTAGAAAAATGAAATAAATATTAAATTGATTTTATTAAAAATTTGCTATTGTACAGTTGTAAATAAATTTTATTTCTATATTAATCACTAGTATTCTTTGTTTCAATGTTCCTGATGCTTTTCATTCACCGATTTCATCATTATGTAGAAATTAATTTATTAAAAATCAACTGAATGATATCTCATGTGAAAGGTAAAAGGTCATCACTCAGCACTGATATCCACTTGCACTGTCTCGCTCGTTTAAAGATATATAGAAACGTTTGCGTGTAGACGTCCTGTTGCAACTCCACCAGAATTATGATTCTAAAGAGACTTCGTTTCAATAAGTGCGTATGTAAATATGATTATTTTAACTCGAACGTGAATTTAAAATACTGTAGTACCGAAAAATTTTAAATTGGTACAAGTACGCTTGCAAAATTTCTGTTATTGTGCAAATTATAATGAAGGTAAGTTCTGTGTTTACATTTTTCATTGGATTCCATAGAACTTGGAAACTCATCTATCACATACAGTAGTACACAACATATTTAAATATTGACTTGATAATATTGTTCTTTTATAGTCCTATAAAATGTTATAAAATTTTCTTTTTAATGCATTAAAGTATTATCAGTATGTCTTCCATTTCAATTAAAGTTATAGATATTGATTCAAGTGTAACAAACAAAATTTCGAAAGAATATTGGCAAATAATTGTAAAATATCTCGTGATTTGGTGATAGCAAATTTATCCTTTTACATAAAATACTTATCATGTTCATAATGAGTAATTAATATTCCAAGGCAAGCCCAAGTAATAATGCTTCGTCAAATGGAAAAGAAAATTCACAGCAAAATAATGATGAACCAAGTCAATCATCAACTCCATCACTACTATCCGATCTGCAGTTACATAGCACTGAAGTAAGTAATATAAGATAAATATGTTTATGACAATATTATTTTTATGTCTGAAAAACGTTTAAGTTCATTAAAATCATTAAAGCATTTTTCTAACGCAAAATTATAATTTTCTAAAATTCATTAAATTATATTTACAGATGGGTGAAATAGCTGAAATGCCAGATTATGAAAATTTAAGCACATCTGCAGTATTACATTATTGTAAATACAAAATTCTGAAACCATACTTGAGGCTATTGGGTGTTATGGGCCTAAGACCTACTAGTGAAGAGTCTGATCATTTCTCTCGTTACTGTATTTTATCAAATTTTCATACTTTTCAAGTAATTATCTTTATGTGCATTGGATATGTACTCCAGTACATGGCTTGCTATCGGTACCATTATGTTGTTAACAATTTTACTCATTGTTGTGGATTAAAGCACTTATTATATGTATATTTTTTGTTTAACAGGAGAGATAGAGGGTTTTGTTACGTAACAGCCTCCCTTGAATCAGAAATAACAACAAAGGCACGTACTTATGAAAAAACGTGCCATGGAAATGCAATTTTTGCATATTTTATTCCCAATGGTCTGCACTTGATAGCGTACCTGTATACGGTTTACTTATTTCGTGTCAAAGAAAATGAGCAGTTACAAAATCTCATGGAAAGGGCTTTTCTGTTATCCTCTAATCCAGCTAATAGAGGTGGGCAAAAACGTTTGGTCCGTATACTATGGTTGTTTATTGGACTTGGTGTTGTGTGGATGATAATGGCTTTGATAGCTGTGAGTTTGATGTCAGCAAGAGATGTTGTTACATTTCAATGGCTCAAACATGGGTAATTTTTTTACATTTATTCTGTTACAGCAATCATTAAATTGCAAAATATAAATTTTTAAATCTTCTTTCAGTTCCTCTGATATAAAAACAGTTTTAAAGGTTTTTTTAATACTCTGTACAATGTGGCACGATATGGTGCAGGGTACAATTATAACCAGCTATTGTTTGCAAGGACAATTACTAATTTCACATTTGCACTTTCTGAGAGTAAAATTACTTCAACATACTATGCCAGGATTAGAATGGATGAAGGTATTTTAACCCGTGTGAAAAATATAATATGAGATCTCATTACAAATTTCAAGCACATGAGATCTTATATGAGATTTCATTATATTTTTCATGCGGGTTCAACGGACAATAAACATGTTATCATTAGTTACTGTATCATACATTTTTTTCAGGAAATAAGCGAATTTAAGAAGTTATTAAAATATTTCAATGATGAATATGGACCTGCAGTTTGTATATACACAGTTGTCAATATGTCTTGGGCCATGTCGGGTACAGCATGGCTTCTAAAATATGATATTCAAAATAGTGGAATCAATCCGTTAACTTGTATAAATATAGCCAATGTCATTCTTTGGATCTGGATAGCAATTGCTCCATTCATACAAGTACATTTTAAATTTATGATTCATTTCTGTTTGTATCATAGATATTTTAAGCACAATAATGTATAGAGTACATTATTTATAGGCAGCACGTTTAACCACAGCCTGCTCAATGATCCAAAATGTTGGGCATGAAGTGCGTGTTAGACCGTTTGTGTATCAGAGTACCCCGGGAGAAGATTTGGACACTCTACTTTTGTATACTTCCTCTTTAAAGATGTGTGCTAGACTTTACAGAGTACCTATAACAGGCAGGTACTTGTGTTTGCTATTGACACTTGGAAGTGTGGCCAGTCTTACCCTAGGGCAGTGTCAATTCTTTTCGTGATATATAGTTCTACTTTTTATATCTCTAGAAAAATTGTATAACAATGTGAATTGTTTTGAATCCAAATAATATATGTACATATGTATGTACGTACAATACTTTTTGAAAGTGCTTACGCTTCAATATAACGAGTCCAGATTTACAAAAAAAAAAAATGTTATACAATCTGTGCATATTGTAGATATTTATTTTTCTACTTGTTTTTACACTGTATGTATAAGTAAAGTGTAGTTTTAAAAACAATTATATTTCTATACTGCGTGAATACTGTACTTAATAGATGAACTATTTTTAAAAATATTTGCTTAAAAAGCAATTTCTATAATATATTTTCTAAAAAAGCATTTCTAATTAATTATACCCTTACGACTCAACTTACAATAATGGAACATTCAAATTTTGCCGCGCAGTTATTCGAACGGCAAAATAGTAATTTAATCACCTCGTAACTGGCCAACCTGAGCCATATACGACATCTAGTCTCTTTTAACTTCCAAACGTAAAACGTTGGCCGCACTCGCCCGACGAGCAGCGACATCCGTGTCTTCTGTCGTCTGGTGGTGGTGTACGTCCTTTACGGCGAAACTCCCGTAAAAATGAACGTGATCGCGAAGTCCTCGAGTATCGCCCCGTTCGCGAAAGCCGCGGTAAATGTCATCTCGGTCGGTGTCAAGCCTGTCCGTTCGAGCAGCAAACTCTCAAGGAAGAAGATGCTCCTGCCCAATCCCATCCAACGGAGTCTCAACTATACTCTGAGCCAAGACCTACACCTCAATGGGGCTATACGCGTGAGCTCGGGAATCGCGGGTAAGATTTGCCAGATACTTATACGAGTCTCGTTGACTTTTCGAATTACGGCGCTGCTCGACTTTCTACTTTTTCGAGCGTGCAAAGTGTTTATTTTGGAATTCTAATTATGTAACGATCTTCGGAGATAGAGCAGTTGTTCGGCCAGTCAGTCGAATATGGGTGTCTGCTTTGCCGACCGAGCGTTACGTACTAGTCTGCAACATCATGTAACAAAATATTGTTTTGTAGGCTATTTTTATCAAAATTTTGAGTTTTAATACGCATTTATACTACCTAGTTATTGTCACGGATTTTTTTTTACTCTCATCGAAATTTGACAATGTTACGTTTAGTATGGTTCAGGAGTGTACTTTTCAGAGGTTATACGCTCTAGTTCTAGATAATCTGTCATTTTACTTATAGTTCCAATCAATGATTATTTTTGTTACATACATATTTATTATTATCTTGGTTGATTATTTCAGTTCATAAACAAGCAGCATACATTCGATATTATATGATCCTCTATTGATATGTAGATTTACTGATAATATTTCATAACATATAGGAATGCGCTTGTTGGGTAGAACTAAAATAACAAGGCAGACAAATGGATCTAGAAATGATAAAAGCATTAATGTTTAATTTTATTTTTATAATATGTCAATTAATTATTTACACTCCTTACAGTGAGCTCTCAAATCACACAACAGAGGTTAGCGCACACTGACATCCGGGTGCCAGACTTCGACTATTACCGCAGAGATTCGGTAAAAAATCCATCTGTTAAGTCACGTGAGTCGGCTCCATCCCGTCAAGCAATTTCATACCTCGTAGCAGCAAGTAATATAAATGATACAAAATATGAATAAATTTTAAATTTACAATAAAACCTAATAGGATTTATATTTTCTAGGTGCCGGCACTGTTGGTGCTTATGCGGCAAAAGGTTTCGTGATTGACCTTGTTTCTACCATGTCTGCATCTGCTGATGTTTTGGCCATGGCTAAGATTGAAGTGAAGCTTGATGCTATTCCCGAGGGAAAGAGCGTGGTATTTAAATGGCGTGGAAAGCCACTGTTTGTTCGTCACAGGTCAGTTTAGTTTAAAAGAAATTATGTCAATACACTAATTAATTATCACAGCTTTTAGTTGAGACTTTTTTTTTTCAACAGAACTGCTGCTGAGATTGAGAGAGAAAACTCTGTTGATGTAGCCTCTCTTCGCGACCCTCAGAAAGATGCCGATAGAGTACAGCAACCTCAATGGTTGATCGTTATTGGAGTCTGTACTCACTTGGGCTGCGTACCAATTGCGAATGCTGGTGAATTCGGTGGTTACTATTGCCCATGCCACGGTTCTCACTACGATGCTAGTGGAAGAATTAGGAAAGGTCCAGCCCCTCTGAATCTTGAGGTTCCTCAATACGAATTCCAAGATAACATGGTCATAGTTGGTTAAGTATTTAACCGTTTCGAAGAGCAGTAGAGAAATACCAATTGGCATACATTTTGAAAAATGCTTTCATTCTGAGAAATGTTTGATTTACAATATTTATTATGCAAATTGCTAGCTAGAATAATAAATTTGTGAATCAATATAGCCTCATTGATCGAAAAATAATGCGATTCTGTCATCTAATTGAAAAAAACAATAAAGTTGTACAGCCTATAGAATAAATGTTAAATGATTTACAAAAATTACTTACAATACTTTATTATTTAATTTTTGTTAAAAGAGATGATAATAAATCGAAATAATAATGATGATTGGTGTAGAGCCAATTAAAATAAATCCTGCTGGTTCTTTTATTTTCTTTGTTTATTTTGATCACCCAAGAGTAATTTAAGAGTTCTTGAAGTAAGAATAAGTTAGAAAACACGTAGTTAGTAATGTCTGTAAATACAGCATAACATCTAGATATGTAATAGAATCACATTCTACATGATCGTATTTAAATTTACGCGCGTATATACTTATGACCGTCAGTCCTGACAGTCACTCGTGATCGACAAAAACGAAACCCAAACTTTTCTGTTATAACGACAACATGCTAAGCAATAATATCCTACGACGCGAAAAGTCTATCGCCGATAATAACAAAGCACAAGCCAGCACACATAGCTCCTTGCAGCCCCAGCAGTCGTTTTCCCTGTATCCCGTTTGTCCTCCTACATATCGTCCCTGGTATCGAGACTATATCGGTGCGCAGATGTCGCTCGCGAGCATGCTGTGCTATCTCTTTCTCTCTCTCTCTAGTCTCTCCCCAGGCCAGCGCGATATTGTTGTACGTGTGACGCGGGGGGGTGTGAGGATGGGCGGGGGACCGGCGGCGGCACGAATCGTCCCGAGCGCGCAGCGCATAGTCGGCAGTCGCGAACTGAGTTGGACGGGTGACGGGCCTGGTTCTCTCTCTCTGCAGTGCAGTGAAGTTTCTCGAGAAGCACCTACACACGTTCTGTCTCTCTTTTTTCGCACTTTCGGCGCCCTCTCTCTCTCCCCCGAATATCATCATTTCTTCTCGCTCTCGCGCGCCGTGGATCGAGAGAGTACTTATATATACACGCAGTGTCCAGACGGCAGTGCAAGCGCCAACGCACACAGCCACACACACACGCACCTCAGCCAGCTAACGCTTTAGCTAGCTCTTCTTTTTTTGTTCTCCTCGTCGAGTCTCGACTCTCACTCTACAAGCCACAATGAGCTGGCAGGATTACGTCGACAAGCAGCTGCTCGCCTCGAGATGTGTGTCCAGAGCGGCGATCGCCGGACACGACGGCAACGTCTGGGCAAAGTCCGAGGGCTTCGAAGTGAGTACCGTACACCTATATATCTCTTACTACATTGTGTCTCTCTCTCACTCTCGTTCTATACCGCGGTCGTTCCCTCTCCCCCCTCGCGTTGTTCCTTTTTTTCCCGATGCGCCACAAGCCAACGGGCGCTTTGCGAAGAGTCTCGAATCCTTTTCGGAGCAAGAGACTCGGGGAAAAATCCCGCAACGCCCCGGCCCCACAAAAGCAGCGAGTGGCTAATGTGCTCTATAGGTATACATACAGTGTACAGGGGAGAGGCAGCCGCCGGGAGCGAGAGAGAGAGAGAGGAGCGACGTTAACCTCTCTCGCGGGACGTACTTTCGAAAGCAGCAACGGCGCCGGCGATGCCTTCTTCGGACCTCCTTTTTTCTCGCGGCGGCTCTGCGACGACGACGCGCGCCCAAAACTACTTTTATATATTTACGCCGGCGGCGCGCGCTCTCTGCCACGTAGGATGACGTACATAGTCCGCGGCCAAGTGCGAAAACGACGTCGTATCTCTCTCTCTCTCTCTCTCGCTCTCTAACGCCTCCATAGCGAATTTTCTCATCGCGATTTTTCCTGCTCGGGAGACGGAGCGTATATTCGGGCGTATAATACATCGCGCAATATAGCCGTGCCTTCTCTCTGTCTCGCTCGCTCGCTCGCTCGCGCGCGTAGGTATCGATCCGTCAACGTTTCCTCTCCTCGTAGCCGGCGTGCGTGCACGCGCCGCCGCCTTCTCCCTCCATTGTGTCCAAGTATACGCATGTACGCGCGGGTGTGTACTCGCTGCTCCGAAAATTTCGCGAGGACGAGACGGAATTTTCAGGGTGTGGCGCCTCCGCGTCTCCTTTTGCATCGAGGAGACGTTGTCGTCGCTTCCTTTTTTTGCTCCCTTTCCGCTCTCGCAGCAGCAGCAGCAGCAGCAGCAGCAGCGCAGGAAGAGAGAGACGGACGGAAGCGACGACACGATCGAACACACTCGCACGCATACACACACACTTCGCCGAAAATAGCCTGGCCTTTTTCCACTCTCTCTCGCGCGCGCTCTCTTACTTTGTCGCGTTACTGCTGCTGCTGCTGCTGATGTTGTAGGAGAGGAAAGTTTCGAATTCCCTCCGGTGCGAACTATATACTGCCGCTTTGTATAATACCGCCGGATTTTCTTAGAGCCTCCTGCGGGATTCTCCGCTCCTTTGTCGGCTCTCTCTCTATCTCTTTCTTACTGTGTACGTTGCATCAGATGCCGCTCTGCGCTGCGTCCATCTTACGAAACTGGACCCAGCGTGGAGGTTATAATTTCGCGTCGGAAACGTGGCTATATTGCACACGCCGAGCAATTTTCTTTAATTGCTGGGCTTACGCGCCCTCCCTCTGTACTCTTTCGATGCTAACGAGCGTCTCTCTCTTTCTTACCTCTAGTTACATTCAAATCCACGTGTATCATCGTGCGGTGACACATCCCCGCGGTGCAAAAAAAAAAAAGAACGACTTCGCACGCAAACTTTCTCGCGGCGGTATAGTTCGTATACTATACAATATAACCTGCTTCTTTCTCTCGAGTGAGAGACAGAGAGAAGAGAGGGCTATTAAAGTCGCGGATGAGAGCCGGCTGCAGTTATACACCTACATGCAGTATATGTATGCCCCTCGTCGCGTGGAAGCGGAAATTGCCAAGCGGACGGACGGAGATGGAAAGTGAACGTATATACATCCAGCCTATATAGTAGAGTAGTAGCAGTGCTAATAGTACGCAGTAGTAGTTTTTTGGCGGAGCAGAGGGACACGATAAAAATCGGAGGCGCTGCAGCTGCCCGAATATATACATGTATACGCCGTTGAGACGGAAGATGCGAGAAGCAGCAGCACACAGGAACCTTTCTGTCTCTGTCTCGGGCGCATGGCTGCCAAAATGGCGGCAGCTAGCAGCAGCCGGCCGGGCAGCAACCCTCTACAGTCGTCGTGTACAGGGCCGTAGCTATGCAAGGATATTCGCGTATAGGTTTTAAAAATTTTCTTCTTGCGATCAGAGATCGAATTTTATCCAAGAGTGTTGAAGCTGATAAGGAGATTCCGATCGGATGGTTCTTGTGTTTTGCTCGAGAGAAAATTTGATTATGCAATGTTTGTACACTGAAGTGTCCCAATTGATGTGTATACATCTTACGTCGGTAATTTGTTTAATTAACGCGCGTGCGCTTATATGGATAAAATAAGAGGCTACCCGTTGAATTTGGAGTATAGTAAACAATTGATATTTTTTCTGATGCGTTCGAATTCCTCTCTGTTATCTAAAACTTGAATCACTTAAATAACGTGATTCAACCGTACGAATCATATTACAGTGTATAACAGTAGTAGAGAAAATTATAGTTATCCATACCT
Organism: Muscidifurax raptorellus; assembly: GCA_020010945.3. Taxonomy (NCBI): domain Eukaryota; kingdom Metazoa; phylum Arthropoda; class Insecta; order Hymenoptera; family Pteromalidae; genus Muscidifurax; species Muscidifurax raptorellus. Next base: position 4,670,739 of record CM052078.1, on the reverse strand, counting down.
ACTTCTTCTTGCGTATGGAAAGTCAAGTATGCATTACACGCTCAAAGTGAGCTGGTTTTCCCAACTGATCTTTTGCCTTACCTACTCTTCCGATAATTGATCAATAAACTGGGGTCAATAGCCACCATTATCTACATACAGGCAATGTTTTTGTGGAAACGATAAAGTGAAATTATCCTTTTTAGATTAATTCTGACACATCGATGCACTCGTTTCTATAGTAAGCAAAAATTGCTGATAGATTATTCGCATTTTTCGTGTTACGTATAGATTACAGATCGCTATATTGTTTGAAAGAATCCAAAGTCACGAGTGAAAATACGCATAATTATATTACGAATCTATAGACTAATATATATATATAACCGCGCTCGAGCGTCTTAATGCTGAAAGCTGTTTTTATGGCTCATTAACAAGACAATCTCGTAAACAGCTGTCGATTACATCTCTCAAGACTGACGCAGCCCACGGCGAATCGCGAAAGTAAACAAATAATTCACCGAATATAATTTTAGAAAATAGCGGTATTCGAAATTCGTGTCAAGATCGCATATATCCCTTGTTGGCAAGCTCGCTGCAGTTTATAGTAACATCCGCTTCAATCGAGTCTCCAACAGTCTCTACCCGAAAAATCACAATTATAAATATAATCGCGGGAGCCTTGGAAATTGCCGACTTTCCACCAACGAAAATTGATAATTACTCGGTAATGACTCTGGGTAACAGCCGCATGGTTGAATTTCTTAGCAAGAAACGTTTGTTTACACTCTACAAAGCTTATAGGATGTATATATAACGAATCAAGAAAGCGCGATGAATCGAAGCGTGATCAGCAGCGCAGCGGCGGCCCTGGCAAATCCATTTCTCTCTCTCTCTCTCTCTCTCTCTCTCTCTCTCTCTCTCTCTCTCTCTCTCTCTCTATCTCGGTCAAGATTCACCGACTAGTAGGTACGTTGTGTTATAATCCCCGCTTGCACACATCGGCGGCGTGTGATTCATCGGCGTTCAGTATAGTAAACCCAACTCGAGGTACCCCGCGCCAAAAACTCGTGTGACTCACTGAATTCTCTCCGTCGAGTGTAAATCGATACCGATCCTTGTCGACTCGCTTAAATTGTCCCGTTTCACACAAGCGCGCGTGTATTATTATTCTCGAGTGTATATAGTACAAAATTGTTCTCGTCGTCGTGGATAAATTGAAACGTCACTCGGTGAGATTACACTGGGCGCTGCTGCGCCTTTCTTTACCGCCGTCAACGGAATCTCCAGTCGATGCTCAATTACGCTCGAGAACAGCTTTTTCCTCAAACAACCTCGTCGTATATACGTCGATTCGTCTTGCACACGTGTATGTTATTTGCACGAGCGCATAAGGTTTCCGGTGTGCATCGAGCTAACGTGACCTTGAACTAAGCTCAGAGGCGCATACACCGCTGCGATTAGGATCGTAGAGCGTTGCTTTTCCCGACGGGAGACAAGCGCCGGATTGTACTTGATAAAATATAAGGTGAAGTTTAAATCGCCGCGCGACACGAGCTCTGGAGAGTAAAATTGCTGTGGAGCGAAAGGAATGACCGTAAATCAGCGGTAGAAGTTTGACGTTTAGAGGCTGCGGCGCGGCGGCTAAGTTTTTGAATTAAGAGTTTAAATTAAGTAAAGTGTTGTCCAAGTGTTTATAGCTTCTTCTTATTTGCGACAATCAATCGCCGACTGAGGCTATATTTAATCAGTAAATAGTTCACTTATCAAAGTCTCAGCGTGTGTACCGTACTTATTTGTAATTTCCTCGATAAATTTATTTTTACTCCGAGTATATGCACTTTGGTTAAAATAATACACGCCCGAGGATCGATTTATATACTCTTGAATGACGTTGCCTCAGTCATATTTTTCAAAACCCGTGCTTATTCGTGTGAATATTTTTCTCTTCGATACAATCATCACTATATATACAGGGAATACAAACTATATAGCTCAGTTATCGATCAGTTAAACAAACAAAGCAAACAAGCACTGCAGAACAATATAAATTGATTCGATAATCCAATTTCGCCTCTATGCAATAAAATCAATATCGAAGAAGTCGATCTCGGGCGTCGCTATATACTTTGCTCGATTAATTATGATGCAGGCAGTAATTTATTAATTCGCTCGGTCGGAGCCGAAAGAGAGAAAGGGGAAGGTCACTTATTTAATAACGAAGCCCGAAGTGTCTTGATCTTTCACGGTTTATTAGCCGCGGGTGCATCATCAAAGAGACAGAACTGGCAGATTCTAATCTAATCTGTAAGGTGACGCGCGTCTCTCTTACATATAATTCTTACTTTCTATATTATCCCAGTCTGCTGGATCGCACAGTGTCCACAAATATCATCTATACTTTGTTATAAATAATTTTTCTTTGTGCGCGATTTGTCGGGCTGAAACTAAAATAATTGCTATTTAAATATAATACGGCAAGCCGCGAGACAATGCGTTTAACATTCACAGCAGAAGTAAAGGTTAAGCAAGTGTCATTGTAAAATGTTAATCAATTGCATTGATATAAAAGGTCATCCCGTGACGCCTTGAACGCAGTATCCACCCGAGTCGCGTGAATATTTTTTTAATCAACGTTTCCTCCGATAACTCCGAATATACGACATGTACCGCTTTACCGAACTAACTCGCCCTCGTTCCATTTAACGGTTTCTGTAGTCTCTTAAAAACAGACACGCACCGCGAGGAATTCGCTAAATTAAAAATAATATTGTCGAAAAAACTCGACGGTGTCAACGGTGTATGTATATATATACGCACGAGTGCGAGAGAGAGAGAAAAGGACATTATGTGGGTCGGCCGTGAGCCGCGATATTCGCAAGTCTTAAATCTTCCCAGGGTCGTCGAAAATAACAATGTTCAATTCTTTAAATCACTCGACGCTCGCGTTTATATACCGAACGTTAGTATAATTTTTTACTCTTATTCGTCGATGCACCTCTTTGCCTTGACTCACGCCTTACTTGGATGCATCATCGACAACAGATGTACGTCCCGATGTTTCGCTCATACGAAATTAGAACCGATATGAAATTTCGTATTTGGAGCCGCTGCCGCGACGGCACAGTATTTTACATTTAATTTTAACTCTCAGGATTTATTCGATCGAAATTTAAAATAATGCAGCAGCAGAGCGACGGTGAGTTACGTTTGGAAGGAAATACTTCGAGGATTATTTTTAGTCCGCTGGGATTCGTCGCTGAGTCAAACAGCACAGTTTTGACCTTATAAGCAGCCCTAATTAGCCGGAAAAGCTCGCGCGTGGAGGCCGGGAAATCGTTGGACCAAGTGTCTCTCTAAACGCACTAGTTTGCAATTCAAAATCGCTACTAAGATTTCTGACAATTGGCAAATGCTTCCTTAAACAGCACCTGCGGAAAACAAGCTCGAGACTAACAAAGAATTTTTCTTCTCTTTTCCAGGTTAGCAAAGAGGAACTGGCAAAGCTGGCTCAAGGCTTCGATGAGCAGGAACTGCTGACGTCGTCGGGGGTGACCCTGGCCGGCAATAGGTATATCTACCTGTCGGGCACAGACCGCGTGATAAGGGCAAAGCTGGGCAAAGTCGGCGTACACTGCATGAAGACGTCGCAGGCGGTCGTCGTATCCCTCTACGAGGACCCGATCCAGCCACAGCAGGCCGCCTCCGTTGTCGAAAAGTTGGGCGACTACCTCCTGTCCTGCGGCTATTAGGTTAGTCAGCGTCATCGTCGTCATCGACCTCTTCCACTTTTGTTCCTCGTCTGCATACTGCGTACGCATGGTCGAGTGCGCGAGCGAGAAAGAGCAGCGTACCGCGCGTTTTATCTCTTGAAAAGAGCGCCCGAAGGCTGCACGGTACATAGTGCGAGCTCGAGATGCAGTCGCCAGACGGGAAAGAAACTGGAGCAAGGAAGTGCACTCAGACTCTCGCTCGCTCTCGCGCACTTGACTTTGGACTCGAGCGCGATATGTGCGTACGAGAGCTGTTGCCCCTCGCTACTGTCGAGAGTACACGTTTATCGATGTTGAGAGAGCTCGATCGATAATTTTTTTCTGTAAGGCCGTATGCATTGGGCTCGCTACGTTGTTTTCTGACGCGAGGAAAGAATACTTGAGATGTAACGAAATGTCCGCTAAACTGTGGTCTCTAAAAGAATTCCGTTAGATTTAATAAAAGAAATTCTCTCGACGCTTACGGCAAATTTTCTCGAATCTCACAAATTGCTTCGTCGCTCGACGCACTCGGAAAATTCGCTTATTATACATACCTTGGAGAGCTCAGGGGACTCAAGCTAGCTGACACACACACGCGCATACTCGACTGCACAGCAGCAGCCTCTCCTAACAAGGACTAACCTTCGGGCATCTCCGTCTAGTCGATGCTGTCGTATATATGCGAAGCGAATATGAAGGATCGATGGCTTGAGCATAATTGAGCCGGTTTATTGTTCATTGTGCACGAGCTCTCTCGCGTGGTGGCTCCTTGCTTCCGGGCGATTGACACGCTTTTTCGACGATATTATATTACGCGTGCACTTTCGCAAGAGAAGACTCACTTTTTATTTTCACCTCGTTTGACTCTTTTCTATAGTAGGGAAGCGGTGCAAAGAAGTCGTTAGATGGCATTTCGCGCTTGTATGGAGTATAAAGATATTAATTTTAAAGAAATCATTTAACGTCTTAATAACTTTGTCGGCTTTTTTGTTTCCAAGCAAATATGTACATCGATCTTGTTTAGCCTTTGTCAAAAGCGCACGATTAACCTGTATAACGCATTGTTTCCTCTAAACCATCTACACAGAAAAAACGGCCTTTACACACCTTCGATAGACGAGAGATAAGGGATCCTTTGTTGTTGCGATAAGCCGATAAACCCGCGCGCGACGCGATGCTCTCCCACAGTATAAATCACAAGTTCTCGGAGCTCAGGCTCACGCGTTCATTAACCATGAAAAACAAAGAAAGTGGAAAAACAGCGTAGATATATAGATACACAGAGTCAGCGTAGCAACGATGATCGCGATTTCGAGAGCGATTTCGTAACGTAAATCCAGCGTGAAGCAATGTTTCATTCGGAACCGCACGAGCATAACGGAGCGCAACCGCCTATCTTTCTCTTTCACTGCTGTATACACCACAACTCATTACTCTGCAAGAGCGAAAGAGAATAGACGCGAAGGCGTCGACGAGGCTATTGGTTTTGAGGTGGCTTTTTTATGCGGCCAAATTGGCCTGAGCGATTAGCGTACGACGTGACCCGAATGTATATTAGACGCGACTTCGTCAGCCACTGCGGATGTTGTTTAAAAAAGCATTAAGTGGGATGGAAATAGACGCGAGGATTTTTCAATCGGTTCGCTGTGCTCGTGAACATGTTTTGTGGAAAATTTGATCTCTCGTCACTAATTGTTGCGTACGTGATTTAATTTTGTTCAAATGCTTCGCACTCAACACAGCATCGTTAAAACTCGGCAAACTTTCGAGTCGTCGTTGCGTGCGCCTAAATACGAAAAATGTAACATACAGTCGTAGATTGCAGGCACCGAATCCGGGGCATGAAATTGCACCTCTATCTCCTCGCCTATATATGTGTATGAGCGAACAAGGCAGTGTTATAGCTATATACGAGTAGAGTCCATAAATGCAGCGGGAAGTCGCGACGACGGTAGCGGCTCGAGTTTATAAGAGCGGACATAATTTCCTCCCGACTATTTCAGCCAGATGCATTATCAGCGTCGATGAGTCATAACCGCGATACAAGCGCGCGAGCCGACACTCTCGTATACAAGCGTGTATTTACGGAGCGTCGATGTTCTCGAAAAGAAATACCATCTAGTCAGCCGAATGTCGAGGTTCGTTTGCGTGCTCATTACGAGAGGGACGATGAGTTTTATCGGGTTTTCGATAACGTAATTAGATGATTTCGTTGAGAAGAGAAATGTATTTATTGCCTTGTAGACGTTAAAATTGATGATTTTTTAGTTCGAGGGGAATTAAAATGATTAGTTCGATTGTGGTGTGTAAAAAATAGCGCTTATAAAATTTGTTCAACTAAACGAACTCATCGGAATTCTAGAAACAAAAATGAAAGTATTTTTCGATGAGTTACGGATATGCTGTGACATTAATCGTTTTATCCGGAAGCATTTGCAAATATACTGTTTACTCAACATACGAATTCTTGAGAGATAATATTCAATGAACTTTTTCGGATGCATTAATCGTCTGGAGTCCTTGAATGTGTGATCATTCCATGAATATAAGATTCGATGAATAAAAATGTTTGTGTCGCTCAAGATTGTATATCTATTAATAGAATTCAAAAATAATTCGAGTGTATCCGAATGCTTGCAAAATATTGGTAAACAATTAGAAATCCTGTTAGATAAATTCAAGGATATATTCGAAGAAGGTTTTTTTTCACGATTTTAATTAAGACGAAAATGGAAGATGATGTAGCACTTAAAAAAAATGATACAATAATATGACGCTACAATCTAAGGAAGAACGTGACATAATTGAACCTAAATACTTAACAACTCTCGTAAGGTTTACCGGTTCGGAAAGAGAAAAACACGTTTATTTGTATTCAGCGTTACGTCATAGTTTTTTTTTAATTTTGTTATTAAAATCTTTGCATCTTTCATATTATTCATTTTTCTATTGCTCCCCAGTGTGTGACTCACTTCCGACTAGCATTCGATCGACCATATCTCAACAAACCAAGCACCTGTAAAGCATTTCGATAAAAACACGTCTCGTCAAACACAAACACTTTTTACACCAAACAAGAAAATCATTCAGTAATGATCCATAACCAAGGATCACACGAGTCGTGAGAGACGAGCGTGAATAGCAAATATCGTATAGAGTCGATTTGTCGGCAAATGCGCGAATGTATACACGCAGAGGCTCTAACTGCGGGGAGATTTCACGTCGCGTCGGTTATCGCGGAGGCCAGCGAGTGGTCCGTTAAAGGCAAATACCGTAAACGAGCGTAACGAACGATCGCGAAGTGCAGATTCACTCTCTCGTCGGTTTCCCTCAGTCGCTGCTGTTGTGAATCGCGTAACTTTGTATTGAAACTTCAACTTTCCGATCACTGCTATGGAACGGGTTAATTGAATCCATTCGGTGTGCGTTTTTCGCGCTGCGTTACAAAATTTTCCGATTCATACTCGTTGATCTAATCGAAAAAGTGATTAGTAGTTTGAGTAGTCGGAATATTTAATGCCTGATGCTTGCGCCATGACGAATTTGTGACACTTATAGAAGTGCTCATCTCAGATTATTTTCTCGAACGAAGTACCAGTTGGCAGCGTCACAACAGCCGACACGATTACGTATAGAGTTTCCAATGAAAAAATAGTCTCGAGCAACAGCTCTCCGTAAAAGTCCATTACCGCTGTCTTCTCTCTCACTATATATATCACAGCCTCCTACAAAGACCTGGTAATCTCTCCGACTAACAAAGTACTTTGTTTTTTTTGTTTCAGTGATCTTTGGGACCCAACACAAATATCTATAATTAATAATTAAAAAAAACTAAACAAACGATGCGGTCGACGATGATTTTATAAATGACGAAGAAGAATCAAGAAGAAGAAGAAGAAGAAAGCGACGAAGTAGGTGGAGAGGAAGATTAAAGGAACAGCGAAGGGAAGAACGTGCGCCGGCGCCACGCACGGCAGCGGCGCAGGCCCGCTGCTCACGATTTAATATACAATACACACAGAGACACACATACACTCGGCGAGGTTGTTCCTCAGCGGGAGCACCTCGCCAGCTTCTCGCCGCCAACGTGATCCGAGCTATAAGCAAGCCAACAACAGCGGTCCTCGATCCAGCTTACACCCCCTATCACCACTACCACTACTACTACTACTACTACTACTACTACCTACCCAAGAAAGCACGTCGCGACTGCGTATGAGACACTCGAATTTCGATTCGCTCGCGCGACTTTTCGCACAAGATCCTTCAGACATGTCGGAGCAATCGAGTCATCGAGCTTCCCCAGGCGCCTTCTTCTCTTGACCTGACGTCACACGGAGCATGAACCACGACCATCCCTCTACACGACATCGATCGACCACTCGGAGAACTCGTTTGCAACGTTTTTTTGAAAGAAGAGAGAGAGAGAGAGAGAGAAAGCCGAGATTTTTCGCAGAGCAAGAGCGAGGAGCCAACAGCAGCGGCGGCGACACTTTCTTGAATACTATACAGCAAGGCAATAGTGATAAACAAGCAAAAAAAAAACAATTTCTATTATTGGCGGATGAGATGAAAATGATGAAACAAATACATTAAGGTTTACATTTTACGAAAAAAAACGACTCTCGAGATGTACTTTTGAAAAACCCCCACATCCATCCACATTCTGTATTTCTGTATTATCTCTCTTCCTGTAGACATTTCACACTCACGCCTCGCTTTCACTCGTCCTTTGGTCTTCCTCTGCGTTTGATAATTCATTTTTTTCTCCTCTTCAGTTGGTTCCCGTCTCCTCCAGTTTTTTTTTATGTTCTCTTTCCCATCGACTAGTATTTTTACTTTTCTCGATGCACACGCTCGCACGCGCGCTCGCTCATGTAGCTTTCACACAAATATAGCCTTCCTCTGCGACGTACGTGCGTGCGCGCTCGCGGTGCTTTTTTTTGTTGTTCTCTTTTTTTCTCCGCTCGCACACATGCACACACATGCAAAGACACTCACCAGAGAGAGAAAGAGACGTGATAACAAAAAAAAATTGATAATGATAATACTCACATACGCGCCCGAATATACTTTTCATAAATCGAGAAAACAGATTTTGTACTCTAACGATCGACCACATAATAGGCGTTAAAAGGATGACGTGGCGGCGGTGTCCGTGACGATTTGTTATTGTCCGTACATTGACATCGCTCGCGAGCGTCATCGAATTAGGTTACAGTCTTTCGTACTATATTATATATACCAAGGAGTTGATGGCGATACTCTTACCCTATACACGATGATATAATAAAGTGTGTGTGCGCGCGTGCGTGGAAGGTACACAATGTGGTTATAAAAAGAAAGCGTAGATAGAAAGAATATGTCCGAACTCGCATAGGGCTCTTTTTTATATACATACGCGTAAAGTACTTTATAATATTTAAAAAGGAAATGTGGAAGCTGCGCCGGTAAAAATAAAAGAAAAATGTGTGGTTGCGCATTAGAGGTGCAGGAGGGAGGAGAGGAAGAGAGGCCGATCTTAGCGAGCGAGCGCATAAGCGCGTGCAGAAAATGGGAGGAAGAGGCTGCGCACGGAGAAAGCTTGTGGGTGTATGTGCTAAGAGTGCTCTTTTACCGCGTGCACCGAATTAAAACCGAATCCTCCGTTTTTGTAACATCATGCATACCGAAATTTTCGCTCCTCTTTTATGGAAAGAGAGCAGGGGAAGTCGCCCTTCTGCCGAGAGAGTATATATAAGCAGTGATATATAAGGCTTTCAATTTATATATATATACATATATAAATTGAATCTTTGATGTTTATAATTATATATACATTTTATGACGACGGTTGTGTGTATTTCATAGATTTAACGAGCATATATATATATTAGTTTTTTTCGGTATAGAGTCGAAGAAAGGGCACTCTTGTACGACGAGAGGAAAAGAAAAAATAATGATGAAATATTAGGCGTGTGGGCTCGGTCGCTATGTTATTATATAATAATTATGTGGCTGATGCAGTGGCCCGTCGCACAATCGCGCGGTACTTTTTAGCTATTTACTGTCTCATTATCGCTGTGTGTAAGAGAAAAAAAGATATAGAAAGATGAAGTAAGAAAGTAAGAGAGAGAGAGAAGGGGTTTAGGATTGGATTAAAGACAGGCAGGCGAGGTTGATATACTAATAATAAAATAAAATAAAGAAGCCAGGGAGTAGATGGCGATGATTATGATTATTACGAGAATGAACGCACGTGTCATATTGCTGAGATTTTTATTATATAGGAAAGGAACTGGGGGCGCGTTTAATGGAGATTAAAAAAAAGAGAAGAAGAATAGTAAGAATGAGGATAACGACGCGAGTCGCTGTAACACATACACACAACGCATCGATTCGTTCATTCATTATAAACACACTACTAAAGCTAAACTACAGTATCGAATGAATTTTTGCTCGTGATGAAATAAGAAAAAAAAAATATATATATATATTATAACAGTGAACATACTACATACACACACACGCTCACACAATTCATACATTTACGAGAGAAAAAACAAAAAACACACGATTCACGTGTAATAAGTGAACAAACCGAGGAAACGCGAGCGACGGCTGCGGCTTCAGAGACACGCGGAGCTTTGATATATTAATAGCGAAGCGCGATGAAAGTTTGTAGCTCGTTTCCGCGCTTTCGTGGAAGCTCTTTCGCGCGCGCTAATTATCATCGTAGCACAGTGTGCCATATATACTTATGCCCCTCGAATCGAAGAAGATTTTTCTCAGCCACAGTCAGCGCTCGCGAGCCCTCGATTTTCGCTTCATTTCATTGTCGCTCTAAACAAGAAAAATACCTATAAACTACTACTGTAACTACTACTGCTACTATTACTGTAACTTGTAATACTGATGATTGCTTGTCGAATCGTGCGGAAGAGGAGGAATCAGAAGCCAAGCAACGGCCCGAACTACCTATGTAACGATTTTTATTGATAAACAAGGAAAAGGAATAAAAATTTGAAGTGATTGATATTGTAAAAGAAATACATATTGTGGAGTCACAGCGGCTTGATTATTTCACGTGTCTCACATATATAACATACGCTCTCTCTCTCCTTTTTTTTCTCATTCTTCGTGATTGCTCTTCTTGTTTGCTCATCGCTTCGTGTGTGTTTCCATCAGGCTACTATAGATATTATGATGATAAAGGCTTATGAGATAAACTGTTCCTTCATCCGCTAATACAATATTATTATGCATACTTCTTTTTTTTTGTAAACGATTTGTTTCTATTTTATGCATTGATTTGAACGATGTCTTATTTTATCATTTCACTACTGCTACGACGATGATAATGAGCGTAAGGACTTTTTGTGATACGTAACATAAATATATAAAGCAAATTATTTAAAGACACTTTCGACAAACGGACGGAGCCGCGGACTCCGTCCCGTTCATGGACACCTTTATTACCTTGAAAGCTCTAATATAATTAATGTTATTAAAAAAAATTAACACTGTAAAAAGATTTTGTTACTATTATTACTTCAAATAAAAGAAAATTTAGATACTTTCGACAAAAAAACAGCATCAACTATCAATGAATCGTTATTCTTGAACACGAAAAACTATACAACTTCCATCATGCGGACACGCAGCTTTTCAGCTGTCCAACACCGTCGCTTGTATATATAAATCGCATTGAAACTCGACGGTTCGCAAGGATAACTTCGTACGTATATAGTTCACACGTCGCCGGTGGCGTTATCCGTTTTTGCGCCGGAAACTACGCTCGCTCCGTCGAATCTCCTGCTAAGGAGACGCGCGACTGCGGCTTCTTTGCTATATAGTTATACAGTGTTTGCTTTTCCCCGCGCGGCCGTGTTTGGCATTCACCGCCGCGCGACACTAATTTTTCAACCGCAGCGACTCGGAAAACTCGACGGCGACACTCGATATACCTGCGTATAAACCGTACTGGCGCCCGTGAATCCGTAAAAGAAAAAACAGAGGCTATTAACCTTGAGCGAATTTTTTTCTCGTCCTGCGATGGAACATTCCGTGGATTAGAGAAGCTTGCTTTTTTCTGGCCTGACTTACCTTTTCTGGCTCCGGGGATGTCAAGGGTGCGTTGTGTGAACATTATGTAGTGGATGAAAATAAGGAGACGAGAACTAAGGGCGTTTACAGTTTCTACGATTAATTTATTTTATAATTTAAAAATTATATTAAATATAATAATCGCATTACCGGTGATCGTTTCATCGTAGTAATTAATATATTATCAGCTAGAATCTCGTTAATCGTGTATTCATCATTCATTAATAATGTCATTAAGAATATTATTACCGTTATCGTTACCGCGACGTGTGTAATCGAATTATTAGCAACAGTACAACATGTTAATGATCCTATATATAAACTTGCGACCGTATCAATAATATTGTATCATTAACATCCTCTGCGTCTTTGAACTCTCGTGCACTCTGCATCAGACTCGCGCTTCATTACAACCACACGCACAGTCACACGCGCACGCAAATGCCTCCTTCTCGCCTCACTAATCGCTTTTAAATAAGGTGTATACATGTCGTACTCGAAATACTTTTCGATCGAAGATTCCTACAAATACGATCAAAGGTTCATTACGCGCTCGGATTGGATTTTAGTTTTATGCTTCTTTTTCTTCTCTTCGCCGATTCTCTATCGTTGACCATCTAAAGGAAATGACGACAAACTCTTTTACTTTTATTCACACAAATCTCAGTTTTTTTTCTCACAAAAAAGGTACGAAGACTATACTGCGAAGAACTCGTATCGCGGAATACGAGCTTTTTATTACACGTAGCTCAGCCTCGAAAGTACATCGAATACGATACGTTCGATGTTATTACATCGACATCAACCCCTACGAACCAACGGTCGCTAAAAACGCTTTTTTGAATCACATTGCATACATTTTACATGGTCTGTGCGAACGTTAACACATTATGTATATTCGGTAGTCAGAGCCTATCCAGCGTCACGACAACAAAGTTTATCTTTTTTTTTAAATCCTTTTTTCTTTTCTTTCTTATTTATATACTTTAAACTTTTTTCGCTTCATTCATGCCAGAAGAAAGAAAACGAGACGAAAGGAACACCTGTGTGAAATGATTCCCTTCTTTAGACCCTAGAAATTGCAAAATTTATTCATTTTTTGTCATTTATTCCACTTGTCATTCGCCCCTCAATGTTCCGCGCTTTCTTCGCGATCTGGAGCTGGACATTCGGCCCGATTGTACATTCTCATCGCTCTTTCCACATATACCTATACACTTTTCTTCTTTTCATCTTCTTCGTTCTTTTTTCTTTTTATTATAATATACGATACGTATGAAAAATTATCTGGCATTATTAGAGTTATGGACAAACTCGCGGGCCACATTTGAGACAGAAAAAAACGTCAAACACGTTTAAAAACTCGTGAATCGCACTTTCGTTATACATCATATTTGTCAAAGGAACAGATATACAGTCGCAAAAAATCCATTCAATTTATATTATATATTCCTCGTGGCGAGGATCGCAATGTTATGTTTTTTTTTCTTGTCAAAGATTAAAAGAAAATTCAAATTATAGCACATCCCTCCTTTGTACTGAAGGATCGCGTGAGGTGTAGAAGAAAAATCAGAATACACGACGCGTGGGTCGATCCATTCGTAAAATAGAAAACAACAAGTTTCCGCATTCGTTGAAAACACAAGTGCGGGCTTGAAAAATAAAAACGCGTAACTCTACGTAAGAAGAAAAACAATCGAGAAGGATTAATGAATTGGCACTGTAGCCCTCGTCATCGTTATCCGTACTCTCGTGTAAAAGCTCGTTTACATATCTATATGAGAAATGAAAACCGAAAAAGACAAACTGCACGCGTGTCACGCGTGCGTTATTTAGATAATATATTTATATATAGATACTATACGTCAGGGTAGACAATCCATCGGCGAATGTCCAGCGACGGGAAAAATACTCTCTTTCTCTTTCCAATTCTCTCCCCAGTTCAACGATTTTACGATTGATTGTTCGTTCTTCACCTCAATTATCCCAAGTTTGCTCAAACTTGCGAACATGCTCGACCGTCTGTGCGCGGTTTGCTGTTTCTCTTTCGTGTATTATATCATGCGTTATTACGTAGGATTAGGGCTCAGCGATTATCTCGCGATCTCGGCGATGAACAAACTATTTACACTTTCTTTTCTTTTTTTTTTTGCATTTTCTAACCCATATTTTGTTAGAAAGAACACACACCTGCTCCTGTGCGGAGAGAAATTCCGATACAACTGTTTCAGCACTCGGAGTGATTATACGTATATCTACTTTACGTATTTATATACTCTGCAACAGCTGTTCTAGCGCAACGGCTTTACACGCGCGCGTGCGATACACCTTTGCTATATATAAACTTTGTACACACTCACCTATATATATATATATATATATACGTAGGCATATCACGAGAATTCGCATTGAAGGTACACTCGTTATTGTTTTCTTTAGAAAATCGTCCTCCTTTTATCCGAGGATATACATTATATATCTCAAGCTTACATTCTAATTGTCAATATGAAATTTATATAATATATTGTAAAAACGTGTGTAGTGTGTGTCTTAGGCTTATAGTGCTCATGCAGAAAAACTGGCAGTTGCGCGCACTCGCAATGCGAATTCCGTATATATAATATATAAATAGCGTCGCGTCGAACCGAATTTAAAAAGGAAAATCTAAAAAGACATTACACAGCCGGACATTCGAACGAACGGCGGCATATCATCGTTAATACGTTAGTCGTGTTATCGTTACATTATAAGATATCCATGCTTCGTTAATATAGAGACTATACCTTCGAACATCCGGTCCATATATATAATGAATATAATAAGAAAACCGTCGCGCTAGACACAACCGAGCCACCAATACGTCAATCGTGCGTTCAGTACAGTCAGAACAGTCGTCGTCACAGATCATCCGAGATATACATACTATATAATATGTAACCGAAATGAAGAAACGAGCAAAACTCCGAATAGAAGATGCGCATCAGACGCGTGTTATACGATCGATCGATAATCAGACGAAAACAGGATGAGAAAAGACGATAAAACTCGCGATATTTAAGCCTGGCCGTTCTTTGCTCTCCCACTTCTCAACGAGTTCACTGGACGATGCAGCAGCAGGGATTGCTCGATATCGCGAGCTGATTCTGCTGCTGATGGAGATGTCCGTTGGCCGTCGCTCGCTGCTGTCCCTGTCGCTGGCGATTGGCTACCCTGGCGCACCTGGGCTATTGGTTCTCCAGGGAGTAGTGTCGCGAGCGCTTCCAAAAGTTCTTGAAGAAGCCCTTCTTCTTAGGCGCGTCGCTCGTCTCGACACCTGCAACAACTGCAACCGTAGACACGGATCTATCGTTAGTTTCGTATATATAATATATACATTTACATTTTTTTTCCAACGCATCATTCGAGCGAGCTGGATTTTTCCAATAATCGAGAAAGAATACAATGAAAATGGAATTAATGGAAACACGCCGACGAGCCAATCGACGATAGAACGAGTCGCCGCGTCCTCGTTACACGAGGGCTTCGATTTAAAATATTTCATCCACGTTTTATACGCGTATATGGTATATACCGCGGAGCGTAGTCGCCGGCAGCGTCAGCTGAATCCAAAGCAGCCTCTCTTCCGGCTGGACGCGAGGAATCGCGCGCGCGCAGGAAGCTATACGCGCGCGAGATATCGTATATATACTTACATATTGTATACTCATGGATGCGATAACGCAACGCGTGTTTTTCGAAACTATCCTGCTCGGTTTGTTATGTCGAAAAAAATATGATGTATCTTTTTGTAGAGCGGAAACGTTTTCTCTCTTTTCATCCCGCGAAGTAGTCGCGCAATATGAGAAATTTTATTGTCGCGCGATACATTCCCTCCTCGCCCATGAGCGCAAAATCGACACATCTCGCGTATTTGCAATACGCCGGTGTTTACGTCCGTCACCATATACGCAGCAGCTCTAATATTATATATATGACAACGCGGCGCGCATCGAAAGGCCAATGAACGGATGAGGGAAGGAAGATAGCGTTGCAGCAGCACCGGCTGCAGACAGAGAGAAAAAGCAGTGTATAGCGGCGCTGTGTGCGTGTACTCCTGGATCAATACCAATAGAGCACGCGGCCGGCCGACACATCTCTCTCTCTCTCTCTATATATATATATATATTCGCGCTTGAGGGAGACGCTCTCTCGGGTGTGTCCCGACGATCTCGGCGCCACCACTATATACCCCCTTCTTCTTTAAGGGCTGCGGTGCAGTCGATATTGCCGAAAATATCGATTTACAGTTAACGCGCGAAGCACAGGCTTGTTTACGGGGCGCCGCTGCTTTTGTGCGTATCAAGTCGGAGTGGGGGTCGGGCAGTTCTTTTTTGCTGGGATGAATGCTCGGAGGCCGATTAAAATTTCAATACTTTGGTCATTCGAGCTTTTATTCGTTCAAGTTTTTTTTTTCGATAAAATGTATAAATACATTCTTTCAACGGGACGAGAGGCAGAATACAAGGCGAAAAAGAGCCACGATGAACTTTTCCGCCCGGCAATCGCGAGTCTAAAAATACACGCCGCGTCTCCCGCACACGTACCTCGGACTCGAATCAAAGAAATCCGTGTATCGAGATATCCACTTTGATTTTTACCCCGGACAGCGCTGCGGCGACGAAAAAGCTGTGCGCGCGCTTATGTACACACACGCGGTCGTCCCCCTCAAAAATAACCGGGTAATATTAATAGGCTCCTCGTTCGCGGAGGAGACCAAGTGCTGCTGCTGATGATGATGCCCGAGAGAAGCGCTGGGAGAGAAGATATTTTGGATTGCTGTGACTCTGCAGCTACGCAGCGTCGCCGGCGCTGTGCGTTAAAGTCGTCGGGAAAAAATGTTTCCTGCGTACTAAGAAAATTCGCAGTGGGACGGAATGCTAGAAGTATATAAATGATAATAATAATAATTTGAATTCCGACGGGACACGACAAGTGCAAAGCTCGTTCATCATATAACGTTTTCATCGCATGTACGAGCGTTATGATCGTATGTTAGTACATCCGATAAAATGTTATACCACTACACGGCTCGTATATGTGAAAAACTTTAACTCCACGAATGTCGCAGAATAATAAGTTACGCACGAGCGGTGCTTTTTTCGAGCGCAGCGTCGTTTCCTGATCTTAATTTTGGAATAATGTTCATTGTTGCGGAATGACGTGTCAGTTTATATTCTCGCGGCTTAAGTAACTCGAAAGCGCGCCGCGTGCTTCTGAAAATATTTACTGCAGAGAGTAGACACGCGCGATGCGGTTTTTCAACTCGCCAAAACCGATCTATTTATAACGATTTATAAGCCGTTCTCATGTTTAAACGTTTTCGCACATTACGAACGAGCCTTTAATTTGTGGCTTTCCGTTGAGTGTCGAAGCACGTTGCAGTTTTGTACATCGAAATATAGGCACGAAATTCGCAATGCTCGAGTTCGATAATTCGGTACCGCGTATATACCTAATTATCCAACTCATCGAGAATCACGCGAAAGCTAGTTCGACCTTCAGAAGGTGAAATATCGTCTGCAGCCAGGAAAAACAGACGGCTCGACGGTGGTACGAGTGAGCTATATATTTGCTTGCTTAATGAGCCGATTTATTTTAATCGATTCTCCCCCTCCGCTGTATATATACCTATATATACCGTATAATGCGTGAGAGAACAGCTCGGAATCTCGTTAATGACATTGTAATGTTTACGCCTTCTGAGAATATCGCTGCACAGAGCCGCGCGGTGGGCGCAAGGTTCGGCAGTTATTTTCGGCCGAGTCGGCGCAAACAATATTTTAGCTATTTCTCGGCGAGCCTGACGTAAATCTGGCGCGACTCCGAAATAGCCGTAGGTTCTACCCCTCGCGAGGTATTTCATCTATTTTAGATGCGCGCGTGCAATTTCCAAATTCAACGACTGATACGGGGCTCGCGGCCTGTTGATATACGACTGATAAAAGGAAAGGTCGATAGGTGTATTTTATATATATATATAGATAGATAGATAGATAGATTTCTCCGAGACTTTGTCTGCGCGGAAGCGATAAGAGATAATATAAACTTACCAGCATAAGGACCGGATGGCGAAAGATTATCCTTGCCACTCTTCCCGTCTTTGCTTCCACCCCCTGAAACAACAAGATAAACAGTGCGTTAGTAAAGTGGCCATCGGCATACACAATTGTGTATATATAAAAAATAAACATTCGTATATAAATGGAGTATGAAGACAGAGAGAGAGAGAGAGAGAGAGAGAGAGAATTAAGTAAGAGCGAGAAAAGAGTATAGGGTGAGAGCGAGAACAGAAGCAGCGCATGATAACAGAGCTCCTCGCAGCGATAATTCATTAGCGAAATTGAAACATTACCGGCTCGCGATTGAGCCCTTATACGTAGATATAGTTATACATCGCTCGAAACTCTCGAGTCACGCTGAGCTTTCGAGAGCCTGCAATCATCTTGTATATAGTAGTCCATTTGCACGAGGCGTAGCTGTTTTATCGCGCCGCGCTATCAACGTCTCGAGAGAATTGTCATATATCGCGCAGGATATGATGCACCGACCGACGAATATGTAGATGCGATTCTTATCGTAAAGCCTCGGTAACTCTATATATGCATGAGTTTTGTATATTTGCTTTGGAAAGTGCAGAAGATGTAGGCACGAGAAGTCGTTAACTGTATATAGATAGATGATACATGGATTAAGATCAGAGAGCGGAATGGCCCTAAGGGCCGATCACACTATGTGGAACAGATTTATCTAAACTAGTTTGGGCAGAGCTAATTTTCTACCGTGTGTATAATGCAGCTGCTAAATTAAATAATGTGTATATACATCCAGAGGAAAGTTTGTCGTTGTCAGCTGCGATCGATTTGGTATCTATACATTAAAATCGCTTTAAATGCATAGCAGCTGAAATTCGTACGTTTTTCTGCGTCATAGGATGGATTTTCACGCTGCGTTTAAGAAGCAATTACAGATAATCTACGTTCGTCTGTATTTAAATAAGTAATGGTTGAGTCGTTTAAAGATTATCTATACATAAGTGATAAAATGGTCTTTAATCTTCCTATACTCATTATTACTAAACCAAAAAAATTACTGTTAGTAAATAGCGCGTTTATATAAATAAAAGTTCAGACGAATGTTTTTTCCTCGGCGACTCGGCGATTACGCCGCGGACTCGTTCTGCCTCGGAATCGCAGTTAATTCACGGAATGACCTGCCACGCGAGAGGGAAAAACTTCGGGTGAGATAACGGGACGCTGCGGAATCAAATGCGATTGAAAGCTTTGCTACGAATGAGATTCGCTTTATTTCAAAGTGGCGAGTTGTTCTTTTTCAACGAACATGCGGTAAGCTGTGGATATTAGATTTATACATGATTTGCACATAATAATTATCAAGTATATATATATATACCCGTGCATTCAATTGAAACTGCAGCCATAAATTTCGAAGCGAGCACGACAAGCGTAGCAATAAATAAATAGCCGTAATTGATATATCAACGCGGCCGTATTTCCTGAAAACCTGTTCCCCACAGCCAACTGCGCGCAACTAAAACAACGAAACGCCATATACACTACTCCTCATTAGAGCTCACTCGGGGCGTATAGTCTCGAAAGTAAAATCGCGCGTTTGTATATGCGCATAAAACCAAGTCGATGTACACCTATACACGTATCCTATCGGAAGAGATCCGTAAGCGAGACGAAGATCAGCTGTTCGCGACCGGTCTACCCATTTCCCTACATAGGCACTTAAGCAGTAGGCCGCGTATAAGTGCAGCACGTGCCGCGCCGTAGGCCGATATCAGTGTAATTGCGCTTCCAGCGGGCGTTTCGCGATCTGCCCTTCCACGAAGGCTCGTCGGAGTGAAATTAGTATCTCCATTAGCCGCGAGCGAGATGAACGAGGAACCGCAGCAGCGCCAGGGGGTTATTACGCGTTGCCGGAGGTGCAGGTATGTCGTCATCGTACCTTTATGACGAGCTCTTACGTTAGACGCCGGCTGAGCTTTGCGCTAAATTATTTATTTTTCTCGTTGCCTCGCTGTACTCCGGCCTTTGTTCCGAGAGTTAACGTCCTTCGGAGAAATACATTTTCCAGCGAGACTCTCGCTCTGCAGTTGAGAGAGCGGAATACAGTTCTATATGATCCGATAAGAAGCTAAAGCGCGCGATTATAATCCCACGCGATAAAGGCGGCCATCGAGAGAAAAAAGGTGTACAGAGACGATGAGCCGCTCGCTGCCGTCGGCTGCGAGAAACGAACGCGAGCACTATATACACGACGTAGACGTCTGGATTTTCCGCGGCGCGTATAAATCAATATAAAGGCTCGCGAGATGAGCGCAGGCAGTTGTGTTTTCACCGGCGAGTCGAGGCGTAAAACATTACGTCTGCTCGTATATATTCTACCGCTCGACGCTTATAGAGATTTCGGAAATCAACGCGACGTATTTTATACGACTATACGCTGAATTTTTCGCTGCTAATTAAAAAAGCGGACAATTCCTTTTCAGCTCGCTCGGAAGAAATTCGCTCGGGAACGATTAAACACAAAAGCGAAAATTTAATAATTCTCCGTTTTCAACGGCCTGCCGTCCTTAGAACAACAGCGCGTTATGCACCGGCGAGCGTCGAGCGACAGCAGTAGACGAGTGAAAAGTGGCTCTGCAGAGAGTCTACGCCATTGAAAGATTAGCGGACACGGCAGAGCGCCAGCGGCCCTTGGCTCGGAGTGGGCGGCATGTTGAAACCACCTGGCTCCTCGACGCACGAACCTCCAGTGCGGGATAATCAGTCGGTTTACATAGTACACGGAAGCACGAACCCAACGGGACTACCGCTACTGCTGCTGCGACACTGCCGCGAGGTTGTTAATAACGTTGATGCGTTAGGAGTATGTTATGGCTGGTTGTTTTGCTTTTTTGGGAGAGATTAATTTGAATCGATACGCGGCTGAAATTGTCGGTTGGTGAGATCGTTGACTTAGTGGACGGATGAAAAACGATAGTTCCAAAGCGGGAGATTCCTTGTTTGGAGAATCGACTTGATCCAACAGAGCTGTATCTATATAGGTATACGTGAAATTCAATACAGCCGGGTGGGTATAGCGGACAGGCCTTTTTTGTAACGAAAGGAAGTCAATGGGTCGTGGCATCAGAGGGACGCGCGCTTCAGTTGTGTTTCTTTTCGTCGCCACCAGTTCTCTCCCTTTGAAAGAAACCGTACGCAGGAAAACCACAAGCGCGCGAGCAATAATCCTCGAAAGTAGTTTGTCAATTGATCTTCGTTGCGTGGATCTCACGATACGAATCGAGCGATGTCGATCCATTGAAAAAATATCAAATTGCGAAATAGAAACGAACAAGCGTAGCGCGTATGTATATATATGTAACATCCTCGATTCGACGATTAAGCCGCGCAGGCATATAGCTTTATCCATCGGCGAGAAGCATCTGTCACTCGATGCGTGGGAGGCCGTGAAATTTCGTCTATTTATAGAAGAAACTTGCCGTTGCCTCCCAAGTCTTTGAAAGAGTCGAGCTACGCATAAAGCTCGATTATATACGCGTGCGTGTGAACTTCTTGAAAGTAATATGCTCGCGCTCGTGTTTTTCTCAATGCACCGCTTGTTTTAAGTGCATTATACATACGTTTTGGATTATTTATAGAATTATGTATCACAAGAGTTATCGTGCTTGTCAGGAAGCGAATGTTTAAATATATTCGTATAATAATAAAACAAATGCGAGTTGGTATGTTTTCGACAGACTAAAATGGAACCGGAACAAACGTGTCACGTATCCTTTCAACGCGAAAAACAACACCTGTAAGAGCCAATCATCTCCCCTATATACACGATAAAAAAAAACATCCGCACGGCAAAGAGAAAAAAAAGTCCCAATCAGTACACAGCAAGCCGTTTGACTCACCGCTATATACATGACTCGAGCGCAGCCGCTCGTCCATGTGTGCATTTTTCTAGCCTCGTCAATTTCCGCACACGACGTCGTGTGCCGCCACTGCTTAATATACAGTATACACAGAAGAATCGCTAAAAAGGTCGCACGCGCGACTCGGAACGAAAACGGCACTTTGGGCGAAGGAGCATCGGCGAAGAAAGAAAAAGCCGGAAGACCTCTAACGCAGTCTAGCGCAGCGGATTTCGAGCGGACGAAACTCGAGAATACTTCGGAGAAGGTCGAAGAACGTCGGCTTTACTTTCTCGCGTCAGGGGATGCTTCACTGATTTTTTTGGGGATTTCGAAATTGACTTTCACCTTTTCGAGAAAAGTACGAGTTGATGGGCTTATACGCTTGGAGAGAGAGAGAATGGAAAATGTCGTTATATCTCTCTCTCTCTCTCTCTCTCTCTCGCAGCTAAAAATATCGCAACAAACGAATGACGCGCCAGGAAAAAGTTATGCATCCACGCACGCAATGATTTATTGTTAGACCGTCAGCTCGCAGCATTAAAAATTTGCGTAACAAATGACACATATAATATATAAATTGAAAGTGCAGTACCGTATATAACGTACTCGACGCGCGCATATAAATATATTCAGCGCACGGCTGCGAAGCGGAGATTAAAAATTGTCTGCTGCGCTTCCTGTAAATCCGTTCTTTTCTATATCGCCCTGTCGTATATATAAAGCTTCGCGTGCCTGAACGACCAAAGGTAATACGACACGTATAATGTCTCGCCGATAATGCACTTGCGGCTCCTGACCATCTCGAATGATTTCTGCTTGAGTCATTCATTTCGAGATTATACGTACATTTGCGAGCGAACCGACGCAACCCATTGTTTTATTCACCGCGGTAAAAACTCTCTTTCTCTCGGCGAATAACCGATGACTTTTACAGCGGTACGAGAGTTAAAAATGGAAATACCGCGCTGCGTTTTTCAAACCACACACGCACATGTATATGAACCACCAGCGATACACACTGACGCGCGTATTTCGCGCGAACAGTGTCTCAACTTTTCCCGCATCACCGCACACAGTGGCACTCGATACGTCATAGGAATATACACACGGAGAGAGAGAGAGAGAGAGAGAGAGAGAGAGAGAGAGAGACTAGGCTTTGCCCGCAAAAAAGTTAGCTCTGGAAAGTTCGCGCTATCCGTCAGCCTGCTTTCTCCCTTGTGCTCGGCAGAAGCATTTTCCGGAAAATTTCATCGAGCAGACGCGGATTTATGCGCTGGAAAATTCATAATGCAAAACTTATAGCCGACGGAACGTTCTTTCAATTATTCGGGTAACGTACACGATTCGCGCTCGACATTTCCTCGAGGTCGAATTTTACCGGCTTGATGGCATGCATATTTCCCGATTGATCGGGTTAACATCGAGAGTAACCGAAGCCAAAAGCGCAATCGAATTTTCCGAGCGAAACCGATACGCCGCCATCCATCCGTGTCTAAGCGTCGATTTTTACGATGTACACGCTTCGGACACTCTCGGAAGGTGATGTAAATTAATTATATACGTATATATCGCGTGGGCGTTTGGTTTACCTCGCATTAATTCGCGCGATAGCCGATGCTCCTAATATGTATACGAGATTCTGGGAGAGGAGGACGAATAAATCTGCTCGAGTTTGGGTTACGCGCGCTTTTATTGTCCAACGATTGAGAAGCATAACCGCGCGCGATAATTATGTCGTATACGACTTGATAGATGGGCTGCAACCTGTAATTTAGGTGATTTATGGGTGTGTAGCTTGATTTATGCGCAGCGAAGCCTGCGTATACACAAGTCTTGGCTTCGCGTATATAAGGGCCGATGTTTGATCTTTTTCAGTATACTCTTTCCTATATTATGTATTCCCTAAACGTTACGTAAAACACAAAGACTTATATGGTATAAGTACATTGAGTATATTTCTTTTCGTTCTTCGCAGCTCGCTTAATTACACCGCAACGTTGTAACGCAGACGGTATAATTTTGTAGAGCTGCAACGTCATCGAATGATCTTGGAATTAAATTCTCTTTAAAAAATGACTTTCAATACTCCCTCGGTATATACCATGGAGCCAATAGTACCAGCAACGACCTGCCGCATATATGTATAATATCTAGCGCAAGGGAACGATTTCGCGCTGCACTTAACGTAATTGGTTTCCAACAAGGAGAGCACTCGTGGAATGCCGAGAAGTTCGGGAAATAAAAAAAATGCCAACTCGAGCGCAGCTTCGTACACGGCGCGCGGCTCTCTTGACTCTATTAAAAATTCAGAGAAACGCTCTTTCCACCGGCGCAAATTCCAGCGCGGTATACGTTGCACGGAAAACGAAAGTGTCGTCGTCGGTGGCAAGGAGAACAAATAAGGGCGCGGCGAAATTTCAATTAAACGCGCGTAAAGGATCGGGTCGATCGAGGATTCCACCGAGGCTGCGTCATCCGACGAGAGAAAAACTGGTTTTTCTGAGAGAGCTCTCTCGAGCGATGTGTACACATTTTTATGCGCGTAATGCGTACAGTATATAGAGAAGCTCGCGAGATCGTGTATATCGACAATGCCTCGGCCGCCGCCGGCGGGACATACTCTCCGTTGAACGCGTCGAGGCTAGACACCGATATCAGAGTATATCTGATGCTACTGCTGCTGCTGCTGCTGCTGAGATCAATGAGAGGTTGTTCGACGAAGAGCTTTTTCTTTGCGAGGCGGTATCTCGATGGATTTTTATGATTTCTCCTCGAGGAGAGTTGTGACAGAAATTAACTCGGCTATATATACGGGAGCTACACGCGATAGGGTAGCTCGGACGTCGGCTCGATGAAAAAGCCCCGTGTGCAAAAAACATGACCGGCAGAATGTCGAAAATTACAGCCGAATTCTCACGCGAAGCTATAGAGAGCATTTATTCGTGCTATATTTTTATCGCTTATTTTATGTATCCAGACGTGAAAGTTCATTACACCAGGCCGTTCGTACACTTCTTATACGAGCCTTGTTGCATAGTTCTTGACTGGCAGCGCGCTGCAGACAAGAAAAGCCGAGAATATAAGCCAGCGCGTTCCAAATCTGTGAGTTGGCTATCTCCTCACAAGCAGCGCGCACCGTATCTGATTCATGCGCACTTGCAGAGCTTATGCAGCCGACGAAAACCGATCGGCAAGTGGGTCGATCGCGCGAAGGATCGCTCGATCGAAGGAGTGAAAATCATTAGGTATCATCTTGACAAGTGTGCGACGTCTTCTTCGAGCTTTCATCATACATATATAATGATAGCTGCGGGGAGTCGAGGGCAAAAGGCATTAGCCTCGTAGGAAGAGGTTCAGGTTCGGTCCCAACTGCGCGCGCGCGGGGGATCATTTTTCCAACACGGGTGGTGGCGCTAGACGTGCTCGCAGACGGCGCGAGTAACGATTGCGCAGAGCAGCCGACGACGACCTCGCCCCCTCCTACCCCGACGGGGTGTATATATGTGTGTGTGTGTGTGTGTGTGTGTGTGTGTGTGTGCGCACTCCATCTCGTTAATTCGACGGGGTGGGTTATAGTTATATATATATATATACTTGGCTTTTGTTATGCTGTGTCTTGGTAAAGTGGACGGTTTTTGCGGTTGAAGAGGGTTTATGTATAAAGGGGGCGTCTATATAGGGATGTACAGGTGGTGGACCGATATAAGACTGCTCGACTCGATGAGTGAAAGGCTGAGAGGGCAAAGAATTCGAGCCGGTGATCAACGAAGATGGACGAAAGCTCTACTACTGCACAATAACGATTTCAGCCCCAGCAGAGAAACAGGGCCATACACGAGATGGGCCGGCGAAATCCAGCAGAAAATCTGAAAAATTGAGAGCTCACGGCACCCGCAACGCTCGCGCAGAAAGAAAATAACGCAAATAAACGAAAACGACGATGACGAATACGCCAGAGCAGAAGAATATATAGGATAGAGCATGCGAGGGAAAGAGAGGGAGTGCGGAGCATTTGACTTCCAAAGCTGCCGACTACCCTCCGTATAGCGGAGCAGAGCTACATTCTACTGCACGAGCGAAAAACATTTGTTATTTCCCTCTCTCTCGCGCGCGCACACCCCCGCGCACGCATACGATGTAGAACTCGAGCTGCAAGTGTGCGCGTGCAGTCGCCGCAGGGGCGATGCTGCTACTTTCGAAACCCCATGCCTTTTTTCTTTTGGCTAATTTTTATTCTTCGCTGGTTTATATTCGTATTATATTGCTCCGAGAGAGAGAGAGAGAGAGAGAGAGAGAGCTGACGAGAGAACCTGACTTATCATCCTCTACTGCTGATGCGAACTTTTTTAATTACGAATTTTCGTATATCGCTCACACGCGAGAGCTGAGAACTCGTCGAGAGAGCACAAACAGAGCGAGTGCTCCTACTGCTACGTGACGAATTTATCCAGTTTTCGCGATTGCGAAACGCAATAACAAAGCGCGCTTATGCGATAGGTATAGGAGAAAAGAACACTCCGGGAGAGACTCGAAATTGGCTTTGAGTTGCAGCCGCGATAATATACGTGCGCGAAACGTGTCACGTGACTTATCGCCACATGGAAATCTGCCGGACGAGCCCCGGGTAATGTCTCCATTTGCACCTGGCTCGATATACCAGTTATTTTTCGAAACGAGCCTTTCATTAGCTCCGCGTTTTGCGTGAGAGGCTCGCGACGAGCTTCGATTCGCTAGAGAGTGCCTATATATACATATATATGCTTCTTTAATTAGTTACGTGCGTTTTGAGAAATGAAAAATTTTCTCGCTGCTGTATCGATTCGCGAAGTGAAAGGTGGCTAATAATCAGAGCCAATATTCGAGCAAACGGCTTTTCAATGCACCTCTCACAGTCGGTCTATCGCGACGATAAAGAGAATTGATTTCTATTTCCATTACCGCGCGGTAAACTGCTGCTGCGTTCGATATATCTCGAGAAGCCCGTTATTATATTATAGTCACGAATCGTCTTCTCACAATCGAGCCGAAAGAAATTTTTTATCCGCGCCAAAGTCTCCACATGAAATTATTTCGCGACGTCCCTATATCCATATATAGCATGCAATACATACGTCGTGCGTGCGATAAGAAGCGCGCGCGCGCGCGTGCAGTGCAGTTACCGGTCGGTCAACCTTTTGCATTATCGGCACGCGTTTGCGATGTTATTCACTGGTTTCCCAATCGCCGCACATGTGCGCACTCTCTCGAGTCGAAATAAAGAGTGCGCGTACTCTCCTCCTCTTTTTCTCTATAAATAAACGATTGATAAGAAGCGAAACGCCGGAGAGCATTGTTCGGTCGCGGTGCAGCCGAGTAGCGCGACAATTTGCGAGTTAAACAACTGCGACGCTGGCGTAGGCGCGACTAAACAATGCGCGAGAGGACAACGATATTCGTTACTCATTGCGCCGGTGCGAGTCGCTCGTAAACTAACGCGAAAAATCAGCTTTGAGAATTAAGTCACAAGCGTTGCCTGCGCCGTTCGAGGCAGCGACAAAAAAAAACGTCAGCCCGGCGCTTTAAAAAACTCCTCAACAATCCCAACCCAACGAAGAACAATGATCTCGGTGTACCGTCGCACTCACAGCCCTCCTAGTCCCGCAAAGTCAATGGCCAGCCAACCGGCAATACAAATATAGGTAATCCTCTCGAAAGCCCATCTTCGCGCAGCGTCACTGGAAAATCCACGAGCCACAGCGTCAAGGCGGCAGTGACTGCTACTACTACTACTGTACGCTGAACCGACTGCGGCGAATCGATAGCGGAACCCCCGAGACAGTTCCGCCTCGGAAAGGTCCTGCCCTGACCGCCGGCACAGCTTGCGCGCGCGGCATTGTGTTCGGCCTTTATAGACGCAGCTTTTACAAGTTCCACCGAGCGATTGCGTCGACGACTTTCACGACTCAGGACGACGGTATATCGTTGTATATACGCGGGCTGATGTAAAGTGTGTTGCCGCGTGTGCTTTACGCGGCTAATTTACGTAATGTTAGCTTTCCTTTGTTTTAGCTCTATACTCGCGATTGTTCATCGGCAGATTTTGGAGTTAGTTGGAAAAAGTTTGGGGGGAAATTGAGTTTCTTCATTCGATTAAAAGAGGAGCGCCAAGCTCATGCTAAAAATAGCAAGGATTTGAATATGTTTGCGTTCTCCGGTGCAACGGCGGGATCGATGTAGATGTTTTTCAACTGTAAAAATTAGCCATCGCGCAGGTGAATCGACGTATGAAAGAAGCGCCAAAGTGAGCTCGTGTCAATTAAAATAGCAAACGTGAATAAGTTGTAAATCGAGTAGCGTGAGTCAGATTGACCGTGACGTCAAATCTATACGTAATGCATTACGCATTACGCGAAGGTTTTCCAAAGTCTGCCAATATTTCGGTGACTCATTGTCCGAACGCCAAATCTGAATAACTTTCCGAAATGACTTCCCTTTTATATCGATAACACCCAAACGCCGCACGTCATATTTTTCCAAATTTTCGCGCCCTTCTCACATTCAACAGTTGGACGGTGAAACGATCTCTCTCGAGGAAGATAAAAAAAGGAGTCGTCGTCTCGCGGCGATACAGCCAGTGATTCATTTACTAAGCGCCCTTAGCAACGTGTGGAACGCTCGAGCGAGCGAGAGCAAGAGGCCTTGTCCTCGCCGTCATCTTTCAAGGTCGGTCTCTTTCTCTCTCTTTCTCTCGAGCATCCGCGGTTAGAAATGCTGTAAGAGAGAAAGAGACAGGGTGACCGTTGCCGGCTCGGGCATAGGTGGCGCCAGGTACCGAGGTGAGCGGCCACACGTGGTGCCGCTGCTAGCCGGAAATCGAGCCGAGAGCGTCGCTCGCTCGGCGATTGAACTGCTGGCGCCATCTGTGACGAAATTGGTAGAGAGAGCTTTGTTACCGATGCTCGGTCTTGGTTTTCTTGTGTACCGGTGGATATAGGCGGCTTTTTCCAATTTGTTTATTCATTTCTGTGATGTGATGATTACTGTACACGGCATTTTTTGCTGTGATTGGTAGAATTACGGAATCACTTCTGGTCGTGAACGATCGCTCGAGCGCGTCACAGCTAAATTTAAGACTCTCGAGCAGTCCATCTTTAGCAACGAATTTTATCGCATTGATTTTCAAAGCTTAAAGCAAATTGATATTCAATCAAAACGCACACTCAAGTATTAAAAACAGACTTACTTATATCCTAAAACAGAACATGCGGTGCACCTATGGTAGCACATTTGCAGCTCACGAGTCCTTCTTAGCAGATATAATGATATAATCAAGGATAATTTATCTTTCAAACACACAAACGTGTACGTACCGTATCCTATCACTGACGCACGTGTCGTCATCAACTGACTGACCTTCTGATAGAATAAACTTACTAATTTGGCACGTATATAATATGATAGAACGATTAGAGTATCACACTAAAGATATAATATAAAAGTGTTTGAAGCGCATAGCACCTAAGTGATATAATATTAATAATAATAATAATAATAATAATATATATATGTAGAACTGTTTAATGCATGCTGATAATATCTACCTAAAGGTAGTTTTATACCACGAAAGGTCACCCAGATGGTCGAGTAGTTAAAGAAGTTTTGATTGATGTTATTAATGTCGAAAGTTATGGTTTTTGACGACGGTTCTGACATACGCGAAAACTCGATGAGCGATAATTTAGAAAAACGAGTTTAGCTCTGGCAGAAGTCAAGTCAGTCTGCGCCAAAGGCAAAATTATAGCGTAAAAATATTACGACGTCTTTGCGAAGTAAATTCCTTACCAATTAGATTATTATAATAAAAAAATATATTCAACTAAAACATCTTGCAGCCGATTAAAAGTAATTTAGCAAAACTATGCAAAACCAGTAGGATAAGAAAATGTACAACACAAGATTACAGAAGTAGAGTCGTCATCAAGTTTTCGAGAACTAAACCGTCACGTTTAATAGAGCGAGATTATAACTGCAGATGTGCGATGATCGCCGCAGTTAAGAGGATAGTCGTTGTCGCGCAACTTTCCCGACGCTTACCTTTCTTGATGAGTAAGCTAGTGACCCTCCTGAGCGCCTCGCGTGTACTGGAGGTGGAGCTGTGCTTACTTTGGCCGAAGTATTTGTTGGGCGTGATGTTGGTCGGCAAAGTGAGAGGCTTCCGCTGCTCCCCGGCCCCTGGCAGCCTCGCGTCGTACGCGCTGTTCAGCCGTTCCAGGTGCTCGATCGAGGCTGGCCGCGGCTGATTGGACTTGCGCGTCGGATACCAGCCGCGATTAGGTCCACCCGCAAGTCGCAGCAACTCCGTACCGATTATGGCCTGCTCCAGGCCTGGATTGTTCCTCCGGTAGCTGTGCAAAAATTTCATCCTCACTGATCTTCTCTATACCGAATACCCTCTGCTCGGCTGAAAGCTCGCGCGCGTCGGTAAAGTCGAGCTTACCCAGTGGTGGCGGTGGTGGGCGCGTACCATCCGGGTTGTCTGCGCGGCTGCGTGGGGTTGCCTCCGCTCGCGTGTTGCGGCGTCCTCGGGATATCGCTGCCTCGCGCGAACACCGGCGTCTCGGGTAACGAGCAGCTGGTCTGCATACCCGTGCCCGTGTTGCCAGCGACGCCTCCGCTGCCGTTGCCCGTCGACGAACAGGCCTCCGTCGAGGGTGAGTGACGCTTCGTGAAGGGACGTCGTCGCGAGGGGCCTGGCAGATCCGTCGGCAGTGTCCTTCGCTCCACCGGCACCTGGAAAAATTGTCTTTGTTTTAGGTCGAGCGTTATTGATCGAATGCAAATTATCTTGGAGATACTTGGATGCAGTATACATATTTAATCTATATTCGGTTGGTTGAACGAGTGAGCTGCAGGAGCTATAAAAGGCGATTGGTCAGATTTAGTAGTCGACAATATTTCGCGAATGGCTGCGGTAACGGAAGCCGGGCAGCGATAAAAAGGGGGAATACTGTAAGCTCCTTCGCTTCTTGAGAAATGCGTCTGCGCTCGCGGTGGGAAAATCCAAGGGCAGCTGAATTCGTTATGAAAGTGTGTATACTATATACGGAAAGCAAATGAAGCTGTGCAAGATTTTCTCACAGTGTGATATTTCTGTTTGTTATAAATCTGTATTAATATGATATTTCATGCATAATTAAAATTTGTAGACATAAACATTTGAAAATTATATTTTCAGCTATAGATAGAAACTTGCGGGTGAGTATAAGTAGGAGAACTCGCGGTGGAAACTCCCGCAGCAAAAAAAAGGAAAAGAAAGAAAGTAAAACAATCCATTCATCTCTGTTTGCCCCTCGATCTTTTTAATCCTTTTCTCTTTCATATTTCCACGCTCGCCTTCTCTCGCACTTTTCGCTATTTTCGTTTCTCTTTCTCTCTTGCACTTTCTCCGCTTATATATATATATATACGATATTCGGCCAGTCTCGGCGGTCTGCGGCTTTCAGCAAAATTGCGCGTACGAGAGAGCAGTTGCCGCCAGGAAAATAGTGGGCAAAGGAGCGCATAGCGCGAACGGGGGGCCGAGAGAAAAGCAAGAGTTAAAGAGAAAGAGTCGAGTGTTGAACGTTACGCCAAAGGCGGCGATGCAGAAATTAATTATAAGTAATTATTGCTTGGCAATTCGTTATTACAGAACGGCGAAAAGCTCGTGAAACTTTATATTTGGCTTGAACGAGGATTTTTTTTCTTGCATGAGAATGATTGCAACTATGGTGTGTGACAAAACACCTTTGTTTACATTTTACTTGTTTTATATAAATATTATATTGGAATAATTACGATTTTTTGTGAGTTCTTTAAAAATATTCTTGGAAATTACTGTAGTTGCTATTTATCTTATCTGTCTAATTTTCAAGCTGAACGGTTTATTAATTTATTTACCGTTCAAATCAGTCAGAAAATTTCATGCTTTTCTGAAGCATAAGCTGTTAAGTTTTGTATCATTGTATCTTTGTAAAACAAAAATGCTTATACACCTAATAGATGTGCATTTCAATAACCAAGCCATTTGCCAAAGTTTATATTACAAATTCGCTTTTTCGCTTGAGCATTTTTAACGCAATATAATTAATCCTGCATGATTACTTTAAATAGTTCGTCATTAAAAAATAACATAATATATAAAATTCTAGAAAGTTGTAGTTTTTTTTTTAAATAAAAAATTTGCCCCGTTCAGTCTTGGCTCTGCCAAAAAACAATGCTCCTCAATGTCACGAGCGACAGTTTCACAGTATGCGCGAAACAACCGCTGAAATCAACGCGGAGGAAAAAGAAAATGCTTCAATACAAAGACGCAGATGAAAAATAAAAACGAGAAAACGGAAGGCTGTTGACGAGAGCAAAATGAAGGCAGCCAGGGCAAATCGTCGAGTAAGGAATGGAAATGAAGGGAGAGGGAGACAGCACGCCGCCGAGGTGTATTCAGAGAAAAAGGTGCAACAAGAAAAAGTGTAAAGAGCGCTCGGCAAGGTGCACGCGCTCATGTTTTCCGTATTTTCACTCTTCGGTTGAGCGAGCGCTATGCCCTCGGCTTTTCCTCGCGTTGTTTGTGCGACTTTTCTCTCTCCATTTGTTTCTACGTTTTCAATCCCGGAGTTACTACGCGACTCTTTGCGTTGACTTTCTTCACAGCACACGTGCGTTAGTTTTATGATTTTGACAAAAAATATCGGCGTTTCCGTGGCGGTACACTCATAAATTAGAGGAATATTTCAAATACATTTTGAGTATCAACTATGCTCTTCCGATAAAGCTAATTATTGTATACAAAACTAAAGTTAAATGAGTAGTCGAAGGGGAAAGTAATAGAAATGCGAGCTTCTGAATGTTTTTTTCCTTTTTCGGATTTAGTATATTTACCCGCGAAAGAAAAGAAACGGGAGAAAGCAGACAGGGACAATTCCTTGATTTCCTGCCTCACTTCTCTTCGTGTAACTACTTTCGAATCTTAGCGCGTCTTTCTGTTTTTATTTCTTTCTCCTCATTTACGGAGGATCCCATATCACTTAGACCTTTGGCCTTTGCTTATTAGAGTTATTTCTTCAATACAAAAGTTTATTTTGTAATCCATTTGTGTATCTCAAATAGATTCCTCAAGGTTTTTCGTAGTGTTGATTCACGCTTATTTTATAAAAATCATTTCAAAGGGAATTTTATAAATTTATCACAGACATTACAATATACCACATATTTATGGTTCAACAGAATTAAAGCTAATTAAACCAAGTGCTAACGTGACAAAAAGTTCACTAAGCTATAACAATGCCGAACAATAAAAGAACTGTCGAGACAATAAAAGAAAATCGAAGAATTAAGATTCCTCCAATGCTCTCTACGCGTCGGAAGTTTTGCTTTAGTTTCTATTTGCTTCTCTTCAGGTTCTCGAAATTGCATTCAAGTGTAGTTTTTTTATACGTTTAACGAATGCGAACGTGCATCTACTCTTCTTCTGTCTGGAATAATTCTTTTTACAGTCTACTACAGCAAATCCGCTTCGCAGAACACTTTGTCTAGGAAAAAAATACCTGTCACAGTGTAAATTTGCACTAAAGTTCCAATAAAGTTTATCTGGTAAAATGCAATAAATAACAATCATCCTTTCAATAAAAGCTAAACATTTGGCTAATAGCAAAACCGGTTTCCGCATTACCAAGCTCTCGCGTAAAAATTTTCACAGATAGGTGCGGCAAACGTTGCTATACTCAGACGACAGACGCGAGACGGTCTATTTACGAGCGGCGAACCAACTTACAAATACTCGAGAGCGACTCCCGGCATACCTACAACAAACTGCGCGGGCGAGCGCTCGGAAGAAAATGGTCGTATAAGAAAACTCGCGGAGTAATATAAAAGCTCGGGCGGTGCTGCTCCTCAATTCCACCGGAGAATTTTCCTCGCGCGGCAAGTTTGCGCTTTTTCCACTTTTTATCATTTCGAGTGCGACCGGTCGTCGTCGAAGGAGCTCGCAAAGTTTTAAAGATCCCGCGTGAGCGCGAAGGCTATTCGCGCGGAAATCTTTCTTCCGCGCCTCAGACCGGCGGAGCATCTTCGAGAGCACTTTTCTCGTGCTCTCGTTTTCCATTCCCTTTCTTTCCTTCTGCGCCGCTTGCTTGTTCGCTCTCTCGCGCTAAGCTCCTTGACGTATGCTCGGACCAACAAGCGTTTTTAATACTTTCTTCGCGTGGAGGTAAACTAAATTATTCGGAAGTTTCGAAGAATCTGCAGGTCTTGGGTGTATATTTAGCGGACTATGCCGCTAATCTATACACTGCTGTAATGGTTATTAATTTTGTTAGCTTATACAGGATTTATGTCAAGTTAGAGATCGTTCGTCGCCTTATCATAGCTCACTTTTATCACTGCATCCAAACACTCGAAGCAAAAAATAAAATAAAAAAAAATTAGACCATCAAGACAAAAGGTACAGTCACTCACCTCGCGTCTGGCATTGGCGATTCCTGCGGCGGTTCTGCGTCCGCGCGAGTAGCCCGCGTCCATAGACCTCGTGTTGAGTGAGGTGGTCTGGTGATAATCCTTGGAGGAGTCGAGGCTGATACCCCGGTGGGGTGGCACCCGCGGCCTATAGTCCATCGTGCGATTCGCGTGTCCGGGCACCTTCGGTTTCGTCTCTCTTGCCGCTGTCGTCGTGCTGCCGTTGCAACCACCCGAGCCCCCTACGTCTGAGCTTTCCTCGTCGGCCTCCTCAACTGGAGATGGTGGTAGCGGCGGGAACTCCAACACCTCCACGCTCACCTGCGCATACGGGCCCAGTTTCTTTACAGAGACGAACAAACAGAGCCAACGGATATCGAGTTCAATTTTCAAGTTATAAGTCGTGTTGCATTTTTCTTTTACTATTTATTTTACGCGAGGAATGTTGTTCAGCTACAGAAAGTAAGCACGGCTGAGCCAAAGAAGTTGGCGGGAAAAAAAGGAGGCGCTCTAAACAGCCGTACACGAAAAACAAAACAAGAGAAACAGACAGAGAGTATAATATACTCTTGTGCTATGGAGCTCTACCGATGTGTCTCATGATTAAGGAGCCTCTCATGGCTTCTCCACGAATCGGCAGTCTACGAATATCGATCAACTATTCTGATACTCTATCGCACAACGTGACTACATTTCTACCCTTTCATTCAGGCTCGTATATGGATATGTTTGCCGCTAAGCGCCACGACTAATAACTGATATCTATAGAGAAAGTAAAATGGAGCTAATTCCGTTTTGGCCTATCCAATGAGGAAATTCCCGTTATTACGGAAACGTTATTAGCAATATGAATGACGAAATGCAGTGCAAGGTTTACGTCATTACTGCACGAACAGTTTTAGCAAATTTCGTATATACAGAGAAGCTTGTTAACGTTACATAATGCATATGCCGATCGCAAAAGTCTTTTCGACTCTTTTCCCGAGAAAATACAGCGTGCATACATTCAGCATATCCAACTAGTAGTAATCAGTACCTGAAAATCGGGATTCTTGGAGTCCTCGAGTATAGCGTCGATCACGTTCTCGATCTGTTTCGTGTCGTTCTTGTGATTCTCCAGGTCTCCAACCCTCGTTCTCCTTCCGGACGAGTATATGTCCCCTCCGTTCAACCTCCTGCGCTCGAAGTCGAGCTCGCTCGGTTTGGAAGCTCCGTCCGTGAGGTCAGACGCGTGTGGCGGTGGCGCGGGTGGCGGCGGCTGAGCCTTTCTGGCGTGCGGCTGCCTGCTGTCGTAGGCGCTGACGTCGAGAAGCCTCCGTTCGCAGCTGTCGTTCTCGAAGCTGTTCCTCTTGGAGCCGGCGAGTTTGCAGTCGCCGTTGCTGCGCCAGCGTTGCCGGCCGCTGCCCGTGTCCGCGAACTCGGCTACGCAGCTGTTCTTCACGCTCTCGATCTCTTTGATCGCGTCGCTGACCTTCTCCAGCTGGCGGCGGTTCTCGTTCAGCGCCTTCTTCACTATTTGGTCCTCGATCAGCAGATTCACCGGGATCTTGGACTCGAGTCGAGCATGATGATCGCTGTTAATGGACCGACGCACGGGCACCTCGTCGACGATCAGATGCACGGCACGGGACACGTCCAGACTCTTGGACGTGGTTATGGTGATGCCGTTGCACTCCTTCGTTCGTTCGGCGAAGCTCGTGATCTTCATCGGCTCCGAGTTGTTATCCTCGGGCTGCTGCTCCGGCTCCTGTTCCTCTTTCTGCTGCTGTTGTTGCTGTTGCTGAGACTGCTGAGGTTGCAGGTCCTCGGGCCCATTGGGTTTCTCCTCTTCGATGGGCAGAGGCTCTGGCTCGCGGTGAGCGG
The DNA here is from genome assembly GCA_020010945.3 of Muscidifurax raptorellus. NCBI lineage: Eukaryota > Metazoa > Arthropoda > Insecta > Hymenoptera > Pteromalidae > Muscidifurax > Muscidifurax raptorellus. The sequence continues at coordinate 4,634,616 of CM052078.1, read as the reverse complement.
ACCTTCGCTTCTCCCTGCGCTCGCAGGAAGATGTCCTGGAAGAGACGTGCACGAGGTCCGGCTGCGAGACCGTCTGCGAGTTTGCGAACTCGCTGGGCGGCTCGCTGACGCCCTCGAGCTTGCTGTTCTCCTTGAGGAGGCTCTTGATATTGTCGAATGTATTGGAGAAACGGCGCACTTCCGTCAGCCTGCTGTCCTCCGTCTCGTCATCGAGGCTCTTGGTGGGGCTCCTGGGTAGGAGCTTGCGTTCCCTCTTGCGGCCACGGCGAATGACGTAGGTGCCGTTCTTGCTGAAGTCCTGGGGACGCATTTGATCCAAGTCATTCGTCGAGGAGTCCGAGTACGGCGAGATGAGGTCGTCGTCAGTTGTGGATACTCGCGGGTCCTGCCAGTCGTCGAAATCTCGGAGCTTCGAGGCTGAGCCGACACCTGTTTCGATAAAATGTCGCCACAATTATTATCCGCGCATTCACAATGCAAGCATTAAAAAGAAGAAAGCAACAGTCGAAGTACTCACTAGAAACGTCACTGCTCTTTCGTCTCCTCCTTCCCACGACCTTGGTACTGCCGGGCACGTAAAGCGGATCATCGTCGAGCGAGACCTCCCAGGCGATGCTGTGCCTCTTGCTAAGCGCGGGTGGCGGTGGCAGCAGTTCCTCGAGCGAATCGTCCGAGAAGTGTTCCTCCTCGGACTGCGTCCTGAAGTCGGTGGAGTTCCTCGTGGAGAATTCCGAGTTCCTCGTGGAGAATATCTCCGAGTATCTCTCCTCGGAGCAGCGATCCGAGGTTTGGGCGGAGAACCGCTCGCTCGAGTCGGCGTGCGGCAGGCTGAACGAAACGAAGTCGAGGTTGCGGATATTGAACGGTTCGGATGTTGGGACGCTCACGTGGTCGTTGGAGCTTGCACTGGCCACGGCTATCGAGAAGTCCGAGTGGAAGCGCTCGTTCGACATCGAGTTGGCTCGGGAGAAGTCCGAGCTGTCGCAGTTGGCTCGCATTGAAAAACGCTCGACACTGACCGAGGAGGAGCGAGGCATCGAGCCACGTGACTCGGCCTCGCTGGCGGCGCGCGAGAAGCGACCTTCGCTCGAGTCCGAGTTGTTGCGTCGTCGTCGGGCCGAACCGCCACCGTTGCTGGTGGTGGTGCTGCTCGCGTTGCCGCTGCCGTTGTTCAGGAGACGACTGCCGCCGCAGGTGCTATGGCTGCCGGAGGCTCCGCTGCGCGAGTGGTGCTGTTGTTGCTGCTGCTGCTGGTGGTGGTGGTGGTTGTTCATCAGCAGGCGGTCCTCCACGCTGTCGGATGGATGAATTCGTTACGATTATTCTTAAGCAACAAGTAGCGGTATACGAGTATAGTCGCCGGGCGCGATTTAATCAATATCGCGCGCGGCGCTATTTAACGAAACGCTTAGCCCGGGCTCGTGTATCGTCGTTAAATTTGATAACGAGAGAGCATAATTAAACAGCAGCAGCATCCGTGCTACAGAAATAATAGGAGCGTAATACCGATGCCTGTGACGCTTCATTATTTCGAGGATTAGGTTACTACCGATCCCATTAGCTCCGTTCATCCGCATTAACCCGAGCTTAATTGCTTCGATAGCTGTACGGTGTAATATATACCTGCTGGACTTGCAGATCTCGGTCTGTCTAGGTGGCCTGTGGGAGTGCAGGTGATGGTGATGGTGGTGGTGATTGTTGTGCGCCGATGCAGCCCTCTCCTTCTCCGGACTCGGATGATTCGACTCGTCCTCGTCCTCGTCGTCGTCCTCCACCTCGCCGTCCTCGTCGGCGTCGTCGGCTTCCTCGTCGTCGACCTCGTCCTCCTCGTCGAGGCCATCCTCGGACGACTGTCGCAGCTCCTCGAGGCCGTCCTCCGAGGACTGGCGGCGTTTGCCGTTGTTCTCCGGCGTCGGTGCGCTTCGTGCTGGCGTCCAGTTGAACGACACCTTGCCGTCGTAAGGCAGACTGGCGAACTTGCTCGGTGGACTCGGCGGATCCGCCAGACGGAAGGGCTCGACAGCGTGGTTGCCGCCGTTCTCCCAACCGTAGGGCCGCTGATGCCTCGTCTTCGGCTGAAATCGTTATTAAGTTTAGAATTTTCAATCGCTCGCTTACATGCGATTTATTCGAATGCGAACAAGGCACAGCTTGTTTTTTTAAATATAGAATCGCAGTACCGCTCTTTTTAAGCGACTGGATTCGAGGATATCGCAGCCATTCGCTTCGCTTGGGTGCCGGTAAATAAAAACAAATTCGGCCGTAGAGTAAACACGAGCCAGTAAAAACAAAAGTTTCGAATGACTATCCATCGAGTGTCTATATATATCCCATAAAGCTCGGAACAAACTCGAGGCGCGCAAAATCAGCAACGCTCTATTCAAGCCCATCGCGTATTTCAAAAAAGAAGATCGTTTTCCCTGGAACTATACACGCTGTTTTCTCCGTGGCAGGAACGAGGAAAAGCTCTCAAGAAGAGCGTAGTCGGCATCGATTCGATGAGCGATCTTTTAGTGGCTTTCAGCGGGGACCTCTAAGCTAATAATGTGTGTGAGGGGGCTTAAAGCTCCCCCCCCCCTCTCTCTCTCGCTTTCTGCGCAAACTTTTGCAAGCTCTCGCGTTCGAGCTACTTTGCGAGCAACTACGTTATTATTGTTATACCCGCGTTGGACACTTGAGATAGAGGATGGGGAAAGTGGTAGATGGAACCTGTGGTCTGTTGATGATGCACTTGTGTATATGGGGGGACGAGTGTTGATTGTTGGTTTCTCGCAGAGTTGAGTGGTTACTCTGCGTTCGATATTGCGTTTAGTAGGTTGCTAAACACGATAATTGAAAGCTCCATGGTCTACATACATTGCGTGTGAATTGCCCGTCATATGTTGTTCTGTTAAATGAATCGCATCGCCAAATCTATGCGTAACGCGCGTATTCGATGTCCGACCAAAGCCCGCCTTTTACTACTACGCGTCAAGCGAGCTTTTAAGAAAAAGGTTTTAAAAAAACCAATGCCGCGTAGAAAGTTACACGTGATTAAAAAACTTTAGATCCGCAGTAACTCGCACTAAAAATAGAAACCGACGAGCAAGGTTGAAAGTTCAACTTTATATACACAAAACTACAGCATTACGACTTTACAGCAGACACGTGCAAAGCATTGCACTTCGCCCTTATATATATATATATATTCCAAGAGCATCCCGATCGATAAGGCCTGATATGCGAAGTTGAAGTCGGTGGTTGTAACCGTGCGGCTTGCAGCTCAGCCGCGAGCGGCAGGTCGATGGTTAAACGAGGTTAACCCCCCCTCCGCAACAAGAAGTGCGGCTCCCCTACACTCGCGGACTAAATTACACTCGAGTTACACCACGGCCGCGGTAGGGAAGGATACTTCGAGCCCCACACGAATAAGGAGATGAGAAACTTACGAGGGTGGTCTGCGTGGTGACGGCGTGTCCTGGACGTTTCGGGTCGTCCATCGCGGTCATCCACTGCTGTTTGTTGCCTCCTCGGTTGCGTCCCTGTTGCTGCTGCTGCTGCTGCTGCTGTTGCTTCTGGCCACTTCTCTTCGACGAGTTTCCGGGGGAAACCCTGGAAAACAAGGAGATGAGCGTTAATAATTTAACGGGTGTGTGGTGGAGTCGGATCGTTTGATCGACTGACCGTTTATTGGAACGAAGGGATGAATGGATTTTCACGGGGAGTTTTATCAATGGTATTCAACAAATTGTTATATTTGCAAGGGTAATTAATGAATCGTCCGGTCGGACACAACTGGCTACAAAAACCATATCAAATCTATGCACATAGCGGCATGAATTTTCTTTTATGGTCTTCCATCATACCAAACATCCCGTAAATAATAGCCCATAATAATAAACCCTTGGATCCTAATAAGAAAACCATCTGTAGAATTGATGAAAAAATCAGCCGAGCTTTAGACCCGAAACACCTGTTACAGCCGATCGATCGGACGCATATCCCGCATTATATTCACATAGTCGAGTGCAGACAAGCCGACGAGCAAAAATCCATCGCCGCCTCGAATGTACATATATATATATAATATACACATCAGTCGCGGCGTCGTTTTATGAATTTCCCAACGGAGCTGCGCGAACGTCCGCTTCCGGATGACTGAATACGATTGGATTGGCAATTATACGATCGAAGGCGATGAGGAGGAGGCTATCAGTCGCGCGTATGCCTTCGTGCTGCAGACATGTTTTTCTATGTATATATGCCTGATTCGTCGAAACGCCATTACCGCGTGGAATGATTTATATCGTCGCGCGGAGCTTTTTCCATTAGAACGCCGGATTTGAAGCCCCGCGGCGACGAGAGATCGCGCGCCTTGAATTTTCGATATTTTTCTTATTTTATATATTTGATTATATATTCGTAGAAGGCGCACGCGTGCTGCGAGGAACGAAGTTATTCGTGATACGATTTCAATTAAACGGATTGAAGTCTCGGCATCGATTCGATCGCTATATTAAAACGAGCAAATCTCTCACAATTTAATTATATCCTCGTCCATCAGCATGTATATATCCCTCGGCGGTATAGAGAAAAGGAATCATCAAACCTGCATTTCTCATAGCGTCTAAAGAGATCCTCGGAAAACTCGGAGGCAAAGTAAGAGAGCTGAAAATCTTGCCGAGCGGGAAATGGGATTGAGAAGTGTGCGCCCGATTGCGAATAAATCCTTCGTCGTTATCGGCACCTCCAGACGATTGATTTACCTCTCGCGAGCGCGCGCGCCTTTTCTCTCTCCTTCCGTCTGTTCTCATTGCAGGCCGCGCCTTCAGGCTTGTATTATATATATATATATATATAAAGTTTGATTGTTCGCAATCAGCGGTGACTAGCTATGCGTGTTTAGGCTGTCGACGCTGTTCCTTAAATCGGCTGTGTATAGCCTTATATACGCTCTTCTTCTTGCAAATTACTTTTAGCTTGCAAATTACTTTTAGGGGAGGATTCGATTTAACGAATCAGCTTCAAGGGTGTGCGACGATTGATAAATGCAGTGAGGGGAAGGATGAATTTAATTCGGGGAGTTAGGTCGCGCATAAGGTTGATCGCTCGGGTTTGTTGAAAAAGATCGAGTGTTTATTTTAAGGCTCTAGAGATTGTCTTTTCAGAGGCACATTTAACCGAGCAGCACGACCTTATAGATAATGTTTCAAGGAAATAGTAAAAATTTTCAAAGGCTATTATTTCAGACCTTGTGTCCAATGCATATGTGCAAACACGTACGCGATACGTCGTCGGTTTTGTTCTGTGTCGTATAAATTCGCGTTCCTGCGGGAGAGACACAGCACGCAGTGCATCTCTACAACCACTGCTTATACTCCAGTAACGCTTGTTTCACCGTATACTATACATTCGTCATGAAGCTCGCGTCGGTTTTTCTAATCCTCGTTGTTTTCGTAACGCTCCGTGAAACTACTGCCGAATCGCAAAGGTCTTTCTGGGCCCGTCTGTTTGATTTGGATCTGGATGAAGAATCCGTTCTTCTGAAGAGGGCTCGCACGGTACTGGCACGAGTTGTACTGGAGATTCCTCAGTCTGCGATGAATGTGCCAACGAAGACCATTGAGAGCACAATAGGTATGTCGAAGATCGAATAAAAATAGAAATCGTCGTGTAGAAGCGAACATGGACAAAACTGCGAATAACTTGGTGAATTTAATTTTTTTATATTGCGAGTTAAAATGCTCGATCGAGAAACTATATATTAGTGTTTATGCAGTTTTGCAAGAATGATCACTTCTTGAAAAAAGTCGAATGAAATCTAAATATTGCGTATTCTTTGCAGATCAAAATACTGTTTACGATAATAATCAGTCGTTAAAAGCACCAACAAACGAATCGAATCGTTCAGACGAATATACAGAGTTTGCTATGTTTTCTAAAGACTAACGAGACAACGACGATGTTTGTAACAATGAACTTCCGTAATAAATCTATATGAAATAAGATCCAAACCACACCTTCTCTAAATGTCTTCATCCCTCCACCAGCCAAATATAAATCACCAGGAATCGAGGCACTTGCTAAGCCCTAGCAATCGAGCTACTCCCGACGACTGCTGCCGCGCACATTTTCCCGAACAGACGCGACAGATTGAGGCACAAGCTACTCGCCAAAGTTCTTTGAGAGTGAGAGACACGACGCCTGCTGCTGCTGCTGCTGCTTCGCCCCCTTCGGATTTTCTATATAACGAAACCCTTTCGCATCTCCGACGCGCGGCGACCTAAAGAGGGTCCGATTTCCGCCGGGACCGACGTTCCGAAGCGAAGAGAAAGTCTCCACTTCTGTAGTTGCGCCGAATCTCTCGACGCCCTTTGTTTTTCCCTTTATCGGCCTCGATTCTTTTCCAAGCGACCGAGAGAAAAACAAGGCCTATCTTTTGTTGAGCTGACACAACTCAGAGAGAAAGAAAAAGGGATTTTCTTCGGGTGTGGACACGAGTGTCGCGAGGCTAATTTGACGTTCGGTATTGTATGTATAAAGGGAAGAGCTTAATCGAATCGTTTCAGCTAATTAACTGTAGGTATAAATGCTGGAAATAATACTTACATGGGGAGGAGAGTGGATATGATTCGTTCAGCCTCTTCCGGCGGCGGAGGAAATTCCTGAGCCGGAGTTCCACTGGTATCCTGGGGTTCGGGGCAATCCGGTACCGGACGCAATGCTACCAACGCCATCTTCGCTTTCCGGCCATTCATACTCATGTATCCGTCGTCCTCGGATTGATGTCCTGGTCGAAAAGAAAGAAAAATTCAGCGATTAGCTCATACCATCGTGTGCTATTTCATCAGCAAGCTGCTAAGTAGCAAGCAATTTTACGAAAGTACGCAACTCGCGGGAGGGAAATACGAGCCCCTTTCCACCAAGTGACTCTCTCATATCGCGAAGCGAAATGTGGAATCGAAGAGACACGAGACCCTGCGTTATATGTACACAGAGAAGGAAAAGCGACGGCGGCTGATGCAGCCGGGAGGAGAGAAAAAAGCGGGCGCGATGTTTCTTTTTTCTCTCGAGGCGTATAACGAGCGCCGGCTATAATCTTTTATTCATTCGCGTGGCGTATGCAGCGTCAGCGTCCTCGTGTCTGCGAGCGCATTCAAAGCGAGAAAAGCTGTCTTCCACCTCTTCCTTTTTTTCCGCCCTCGCGTCGATCCGGAAAAAAGTCGATTCATCGGCGCGCAGGCTCGACGAGTTATATACTAAGACGCGCGTGCAGGTACACACACAGGTGTGTATGTGCGTTGAAATTCATGCAAAGCACTGTAGAGAGAGGGGGGGGGGTTAGCTACGCGACGGTAAACCGAGTGCCGTTGCGGTTTTTCCAATGTATCGCTGATTTCCCGGACGCCGTTGCTTTTACGCTGCTACGTGCGAGGAAGCCGAAAGAAGCCGGATACTGTCTTTATTTCTGCAGCGCGGATTGCTTTTTTTCTCGTCGTCCGGTGCTTACACGCGGTTGGGATTAAATTTTTCGACTTTTCAAAAGCTGCAGCAGACGCATTCAAGGAAATTTTGAAAAAAGCTTGTTTTCACGGTATCCGTCAACTCGTATAAAAAGCCCATTCTCGGCGTCCTCGACGCTTTCAAAATTAAGCTCCGTCGGTCAGAATGAAAATTTTCAAAGCACTTTTCCTCATTAATCCATCAGAAAAGGAGAACACAGCAGCGGCGCGCAACCTTTAATCTCAGCCAAGTGAGCTTTTTTTGTCACGAGCGTTTGGCCAAAGCAGAAGAAGAAGAAGAAGAAGGAGAAGGCGAGGTAAAATTGAAAGGAAGAAACTGGCTCATTGGCGAGCAGCGGCTCGTGTAAATGAAGAACAACAATAGGTTAGCTGCTGCACTCACCTAAGGACGGACTCTCGTCATCCGGCGTGAGGCCAATGCTCGGCTCGGTGCTGCTGCTGCAATCGGTCGTCGCAAGTCCTCCGCCGACTCCCCCTCCTCCGCCTCCACCACCGCCTCCGCCGCCACCTTCGCCCTCGACCTCGTGCTCGTCGTATTCGGAGAGCACTTTGTCCAACAGCTCGATCGATCGCTGCACATCGTCACCTCTGGAACAAAACGTCAAGCAGCCATTCTATAGCGACGGTATATATATATATATATAGACAGGGTTCTCTCCTCTTGGCAAGCTTCGCTCTGTGCCAGAAGCGCTTATTGCCAGAGAGAGAAAGAGGGGGAGAGATTCTTGGGAGGTACGTTTGGGAAATTCGAGTTAGCGCCTTTCTTTGAGGCCAGTTATATTAGCGAAAGGTATTTTTCTCTCGAATGCGACGGTATTTTTATGAGGAATTTTATAACGCCGGACGATGAAGCACATCGTGCTCTTCGCATCATCTCACAATAGGCTTCGTTTAACGACGCGATAAAGTATTCAATATAAATTGCGGAGACTTGTAAATTTCCTTGAGGAAACGCGCGAATAAGTTTCAAAGCTGCGAGAAAACTATCTACTAGATCTCTCGCCCTCCTTTCGTATATCCGCGGCTATACGAGTCTTCCATCCGACGTATCAAAGGGAACTTTTTCATCAGATTCCCACAGGCTGAAGTCCTTATATCAAAGGTGACGCAACTAGTTCCTCCTCGGCTACCGCTTCTTCTTCCTTCCGAGTGAGTTCGAGGGATGCTATAGTAGTACACAGCCACAGTGACGACTGACCCTTGGCTCGTTAAAGCAAGCCCAATGAAATTGCGCTGGGCAGAAAATTGCTTCGCTGCAGCGGCCCTGTAGCATTACTCCGAGTCAGTACTTATATATCTATCTCTCTCACGAAACACTTTCCGTCGTGGCTTTTTTTTTATCTCCCTCTGCTTTCTGTTTTATGCGCTTCCGCTTTCTCGACTGTTACACGTATAAAAGTCCCTTGATTTAGAGTGAATATGGTTCGCGATGATAACGGCCTGTCGATATTCTCCGACGTGCAACCCTCGAGCGGAAAAATTTTTATATATAACTTTCTCGCCACACGCAGCGTATCTTCTTCTATAACAACGTTAATTGCGCCGGTGATTTTCAGCACGCAGAAATCGCGAGCCCCTCGCTCCAGCGAGATGAGGTCGTAATTACGCGGATAAGCAAAACACACTAAGTCGCCCGAGGCACATGTGGGTTAATCCCCTGCGATTCTAATCGCGGCGGCGGCGGCGGCGACAACGCGACAAAAGACACGGACGGGAAGGAAAATAAATGGAAATTCTCCGGGGCAAGCGATGCGTTTTGTTTTAATGGCCTGTGACGGCTATGACCTATTTTTTTTCTCCATACATGCCTGTATAAAATGTGGAAGTATGTATACGCGAGTATAATAATGGAAGGGATTTTAATCGAGCGCGGAAAACTTTTCAACCGAGTTTTTGATTGATGAAGCCGACGCGACCGCTATACCACGCTCAGCGAGATCCAAGTGCCGTGATTATGAGCACTCGACGCTTTTGGCCCATATATATGCGGAATGAAAAGCTTTGGTTATTCGAACAGTTTTTCAAGAGCTTTCCACGAGTCTATACGTCCAGATGGAACAAACGGTGCTCAGCATCTGAATTAATTTTATAAAAATATCACATCGTTTGCGGAAAGCGGTGAGTGCTATCCAAACAGTGTAACACAGATTATGGAACAAATGATTCTCATCTCATTACATACACCGTTTGCAGAAAGCGGTCAGTGCTGTCCAAACAATGTAAGACCCGAATTCCGAACTGCGAGTGGGCGTTTACATTGGCGCTCGGTTTCACAAAGAGAAGCCGTAATTACCGCGGCAACGCTGTGTATATATAAAGCCAACCGGAATATATCCCCGTTCTCGTGTAACACCGAGGCTTACAAAGCATCAGCAGTGACCTAAACAAGACGACACCAAGTCTGCAGTTTCAGTCCACGAAACCCGATTCCATATAACCGTTACGAATAAGCGTGAAAAAGCTCGCCGTGATTTCGCGCCATAAACTTCCTACTGTGCCTCGGCAGAGCCCCAGGCAAATTGGAATTTTTACGATCCTTTTAATTACGGCCTAACTACTATATGCACTATATATATATATATATATGCGAGAGCTGTAATTTTCCCTCTCTACAGCACGTGCGGAGCTTTTAAAAAGCGCGCGTATGAGCTCGTTAGCCTGAAATAAAATTCGTACGATTCGCGCAGAAAAAAGTACAGTAGAGGGATGATTCGGGGTCACGAAGATTAAACGCTCCCTGCGATTAAGCTGGTATGCAGCAGAAGAGGTATATATATACGGGGCAAGTTTAATCAACGCCAACGCGTGGACCCCTAACGAACTAACAAGGTTTGAGTCCTCTGCCTGCAGCGCCCTCTCGATAATTGCGTTTTCCGCGAATGCGACGTTATGGTACAGCGAATGCGCGCCGAAAGATGAGCGGGAGCGTAAACATATAGCCAATGCAGGAAAAAGACGGAGGGAACAGCTTTGCACCGGGAATCGCGTTGCAGGTGATTAATCATCGTTTATTCGCGTATGTGTCTCAAAGCTGAGCTGATCATTTTTTTTTTTTCAAAGTATATACAAGCACACTTTACACTGCCCCGTACCGTGTAAACTAATTCCTGTGTGCACAGCCTCGTGTTTACCTGACCCAGCTTCACGCGACGTAACAACGCGAGCTCAGAGCACAGACCGCAGTGTGCCCCTTTATAATTAGGACATCTAATCAACGTCGGCATCAGGCGCGTCGTTGTATATGTATCGAGCGCGCTTTATTAGTTTCAGGAATACGTCGCGCGGCGGCGCGAAACCGGCCGAACAACGTTGCTCCTCGGCAAACTTCATTAAACTCTCGCGCGTGTGCGCACTTTATAGCCATCGGTTTGTATTCCGCGGCGGCCTTCGATCGAGAGCATCGAAGTTATTTTTAGTTATATAGCCCGGGAAACCGAAAGGAGGCGCCTCCATAATTCCCCGCGCGTGTCTGGAATCTCAAGAGTCCTTCGGAGCGGGCTACTGGAGTGAATTAAGGTTTTTATTTTATTATCGGACTGATCGGTGAGGCTCGACCGCCGGGCGGTTAATTTCATTGAATCGTATATTGATTGCCCTTGAATCGATGGCTTATTATATTTCATTGGGCGAATTAACCAATCGCCGATTCGCTTCCTAGTGCTTAGCGATTCTGTATAGCGAGCAGAGTACGTGATTTGAATTAAAAAACTTTGCGCGATAACACCTGCAAATGAATTTCGAACTGTATCGTATGTACGCACTGTGCCAGCAATCGATAAGGATCATCAGCATCAGCAATGGTAGCAGCAGTGCAGAATCTCGCCAATCAAAGCCCATATACACTCGCATAAATTACTCGCATCAATAGAGTCCATAAGCAGAACTGAAACAAAGCCACTTGGCGGCTTGGGCACCACCACTACCACCGCACCGCCACGCATCCCGGATAATTCGATCGACTCGGAAGAGAGAGAGAGAGAGAGAGAGAGAGCGCTATATCGCAAAGCTAGACTCGCTCCGATGGTTTTAGTAGCTAGCAGAGCCTCTCTCTCTCGTGTGCGGTTTCTCCGCTGCAGCCTCTCCGATAACCCAGGCATTTAATTAGGCCAACCGGCCTGAGGCTTGATGAGCAAAGTTGAAAGGGTCGAGCTGATATGTGCGCACGCGAGCGCGAGCTTGGAATCGGCGACGCGAGGATTTGCCGAAAATTGCAGACAGAGAAAGAGAGGGCTGGATAAATATGGAGAATTCTAATTCGTTTAGAAAATCACGGGAATCCGGGAGCTCGTAATTTTTCGTCATGTAGGCTTGACGGAGGAATTTTCGCCCGGTTCGTTAGACCATGGGATATTCCGCTGCGCGGCGGGTGACGAGGTCAGCTTTGAATTATTGTTTTCTTCAGACGTTAAGCTCGAGATATCGCTATAATCGTAACGACGATAGCGCTGATTCATTTTTTTTCTTTTTACAACGCACTCGTTAAAAGAATAAGCGAACGAAAGTCGCAGGAATTCAGAAACCCGAGTTAATAAGAGCGCATCAGACTGTAGTCGCGCTAACGAGATCGAGCTGCTCCCGAAAACTGCCGGAAAAAAAGCAGTAGCGCACTCATTGCCTTTTGTCGCGGCGCTGGCAATTCATCCTCTGATTTGGATGATTGTACCTACCCCTAGCTCGGCAACGCTTTTTTAGGCGACGCGACGCTAACGAATGCTGAATTCGTTCCCTTCGACGATGACCTTTCGCGCGAGACTAATTAACAATTGTGATTACGCGCCAGGACCAAACACTGAGTGAATTTTCGGAAGAAAAGTTTTGACGAAGTTGACGCATTGCGACGACGGACAGCGTGGCTGACGTTATGTTGATGTGTGAATTTGAGGGGAGATTGATATAGGTTTAAACATAAAATGAAACAACGCTTTTATACGAAGTTCTTGTCCTTCATACAACGTAAAAACACACTCGTGCGTAGACCATCGGCTCCGACGATGAAAATTAGCGATTCTTTTGTCGCAGATCCTCCCCACTGCAGAAAGTCCGCGCGAAACCGTCGTCGTCCCGTAACACAAAACAAAGAGAGAGAGTTTCATACTCCCCATCTCTATCTCGGGCTCGCGCACACAGAGGCCGAAAGTTCCGCGTCTCCGTACACGTCGTTACGCTCGTTTCATAATTCAAGATCCTAATTGCCCGAAAGCGACGGCGGAGCTCCTTTCTTTCTCTCTCTCCTTACGATCCCGTGACCGCAGGCGACATCGCCGCCGCTGTAACCTTGCGGTTGCGACCGCACCTTTTTTTCCCGCGATGCAGCCGACTGTATACGTTTCATCCTCGCGGCAGCCATATTCCGAGGAGCTTTTCACTGTGTTTTCTCGGCATTATTCCCTACGCGCTGCTGTTTCGTTTTAATGAAAATGGTTTTGCTTCTTTTTTTGCTCGGGCTCGAGACACGGGAAAAAGAATATTCGTTTCGAGTAAGCGGCGAATGGTGACGATTCGAGCGTGCTAAGTGTATTATTTTACTCTAATTGTCACTGTATTCGGAAGCTGTTCCGTTTGAATTATGTAAACGCTTTATACCAATAGAAAGAGCCTGACGTCAAGAGAAACTTTCCTATATTATTCACCGCAATAACCGCAGCCTCCTCTCAAACGTCCACAATCGAAATCAGCTTATTCCCCGAAGAGTAGCCTTTCACACTCGAATCAAGAGCTCGCAAAGTTTGTATCTCCGCATATATATATAAATACACAGAGCCCGGAAAAACGAGCGAGCGAAACGAGCATAAAAATGAGCCGCGCCAGCAACAGGAGAGCGAGAGAAAGTCCGGGCACAAATTCAAAGTTTCGTCCCCGGCACTTGCGCATATACACGCGAGAAAGTTCGCGCAAATGCGAATTGCGCGTCGGGGTGCGAAACTTTGAGCGAGAAAGAGAGGCGACAAAGTGCTGCCGGCACGGTGGCGCTGTACGCCGGAACGGTTTCAAGGCCGGAAGCTTGGAATAGAGTAAATTGAGAGAGCGAGTGAGGAGTGATTAATCGCGATGACTATTATGTTTGAAATTTATTTATCTTATTTTTTTCGTCGGATAATTGAGTAAGATGCGGAAATGGCGCCTATTCGATTAGCTATATAGCCGTTGTAATTTCGCGCGCGAGCAACATGTTATAAAAGCGAGAGAACGGATAATATGCAGACGCGCTTATAAATATAATGCAGACGGGTAGCTATTAGGAAAATTAGACTCGTGACGTGCATCACTTGAATCAGTGATGGGAAGCTATTTCAGGTTATATCAGAGGAATCGCATCGAGCGCGCGGATCATTGAACTCGCGACTCGTATTTTTAGAGTCGGTATTAAAAGTCAAGCATTTCGTCGAACGAAAGCTGTAACTATCTCTTTATACTAATACAACGATAATTATATTGACTGTCTCGTTTAGGAGGTACACTTTATTTCAGCCGTTAACACTTTTAAAAGTAGCTACAACAAAAGTGCATTTCTCTCATACACGACTCCCAAAAATAGACGACCCCCAGGCTTCTCGATAACTCTATTTTTTGCCGAAACCATCATACCGGAACTGCGCGCACTTTTCATCCGCCTTTACCCTCGCACAACGGGGCGATATACACGAAGGCCCGGGTGTACGTGCGGATTCCATTAACGGCCGAATTTTTCCGATCCAGCATCGGCGATAGAAAAATCAGCGATCGAATCGAGTTTTCGCTTTGAATCTGCCGTTGCAGAGGGACGAAGCGCCTATATATACATACACGAGATCAAAGCCCCGGCGACACAGAGGCACTTAAATCCTTTGGGTGCATATAGGGGAATATAGAGCCGGGGTCGGCTCAGCTTGTTGCCACGCTTGTATATACCTCGTCGCGAGAGACGAAGCCTGTCTTGTGTGTATACACACACCCTCTCTCTGGTACATGGCGAAGAGGTAAACTCGAGGGTGGACGCAGGTTTGCGCCGATTAAAAAAGCACGGCTATTAAGCCTCTGGGCTCTATTGACGGGCTTTGCGGTAGGGTTTATCTCCTATGCGGGGGAGTTTTGTTTTCTGAGAAAGGGATTACCTTTGGGTTGGGAAGGAGTTTCTTGCAGTTTCTTGAAATTCTTGATGGATGATCATTTTATTCGTAGGAAGAAAAATCCTGTTGCTTTGAGATTCATTTTTACATATTAAAAAGTATATAACCTATACTGCAAAAGACCGCCGCAGCGGCACTCGATACGGAGCAAAGCACACGAACACCCCCTCCCTCCGACACCTACCGATGGTCAGAGCGTAGCTCAGGGACAAGAACCCCCAGCGAAATCTCGATGCGATGCGCGCACCGACGCGCAACAACCGCTGCGGTATATAGGACGACGCACAGGTCACTACACGCGCGGCTCCGTGTGTATTATCGATTGCCGCGTGACCCTGTTTCCACCTGACGCTATCGGCTTCCTGGTCCCGAGGCTATATACGCATATAAACACCCTCCGCGACGTAATATCCTGGAGGCGACAGGACATATTTTGGTGGACTATTGTGGTCGCGCGCGCGAGCACGAGTTTGCATGAGAATTGTCTGTTTTAAGAGCCGGACGAGTGTCGATGGTTGGTGTGCATGTGCGCGGTATGTTGGGAGAATGGAAACGGTTTAGAGAGATTAGAGCGCGCGAGTTTTGATATTCCGCTTTGGGTGAGATGCGGGTTGAATGCCGGATTTTGTGGGCATCCTTTGTGCTCGGGGAAATTTCGGGAAATAATCCGCTGGTATTTTGAAGAGGTATTTACGTATATATATATATATATATATTACACGAAGAATGTTATATTCTAGTTCGTTCGTTCGTTCGTTTGTATGTTTGTTTGTTGAAGAAAGGAATAGTTTTGCAAGTAGTAACGCACTGGATATGGTCAGACATATTTCAGCAAAGAGGAAATATATTTTCTATACAGAAGGTGTACTCGATACTCAGAATTTTCTACATAACACTGGAATCGCCTGCGATTTAAAATTATTGTAAAATAATGCATGGAATTTCATACAACGGGTATATTGCGCGCATTTTTCTACCGCGACATATTGAGCTCGCCTTGTTGAATTTAAAAAGGGTGACCTTAATTTCAAACCGCGCTCGTTAGTAATCGATTTATTGTGTACCCATGGATAAGTCTGGTAAATAATGCTTCCGATAGAAAATTACTCTTAGTATATAAATGAGGTTCTAAAAATACTACACAGCTCGCGCTCGGAATAACCTTTTACGAATTACTCTCATATTTTTGAAATCCAATAACACTATCCTCTCAAATCTCAACGTTCATTTTTCAAAATAAAAAAAAGCAATCCCGATATTTATCCCCGACAAGAAATCCCTTCGACCGCAAATGTGTCAACATTTTTACGAACCGTATCGACGGTACAGCAACGAGAATTTATACGAGATTTTCCAATAACTTTTTTCCGTCGCTCGCACATATACACACACACACAAAGGCTTACAACGAATACACTATATCAGCAATGTATCTGATGCTGCCGCTGTAGGATTACACGTATTGCAATTTTCCGCTACAGCCTCAAGTGTGCACCGGGGAATCCCCGCGGGAGAGCACGGCACCAGGGGGGGATTCCCCCCGCTGTACACACGCTACTGCGGATGAGGAGAACGTTGCTATTCCGCGACGGTATGTGCGCCATTGCGGCAGGAAGGAAGGAAGGAAGGAAGGAGGAGGTCTACGCGACGAGTTAACAAACGTCCTCGCGCCGTGTGGCACAAAGCAGCGCCGGTATCGTAGCTGCCCTATGGACAAGCGATGATTTAGACGATGCTTTTGGGAGCTATACAATATAAATATTTTTCTTATCATGGAAACTATACACATTGTCAACGCGAGAGTCTCCGTAATAAAGGAAAAAGTGTTAGATCCAATCTCGACGTGACTTTTCAATGGCAATCGAGTCAAGCGGAAACTCTACTAGCTCCGCGTTCACACTCAGTATTCCCATTGAAGACGACACCGGTACGTTCATTCGCGCGCGCCAAAGCGCCGTTAATCATCGTAACCCAACGCACCCTCTTCCGCGCGTCTCGCGCAAACCGAGTTAAACGCTCGTTCTTAAGACACCGCGCCGTCTGGGGAGATAAAATACCACATCGATTAAGCGACTTGCTTACGCACCACGCAAAAAAAGAACGCTACACCTTGAAAGTAAAAAGCAGCACAGCCCGCATAATAAATTAGCCGCGCGCGATATCAGCGCGCAGCTGGTGTGTATTAAAATTCCAGTGTCGCCAACAAGCCGCGAAAAATAAAGGCACGAAGGAATAAAGAAAGAAGAAACAAGATAGAAGGGAGAAAGTCTTATCGGTGGCAATTTTCCGCGCGCAATAGCGAAGGCAGGGAGGGAGCTAATTTTGCAGTCTCGAATCGCGGCGGGCTGCCAGCCAGGAGTCGGAGGATGAGTTGTATAGGGGGTGAGAAAAAAAAGGAATAAGAAGACACGCGAATATAAGGAAGAGTCGATATTATTGAATGATTCAACGTGTCTGGCGCTCGCGCCAACGGTAGTAATGACCCTAAGGCCACGAGGGAATCCACGATTCCGAGCACGTACGGATAGTCACGCGAGAGCGCCTTTCGTCGCGCCAATGCCAATCTCTCGCCTTTGCAAATTCGATCGCTGCTGCTGTTGTGTGCGGCGTTTGTTGTATATATACTGTATTGTGTTCGGTGATTCGGTTCGTGTGGAAGAATGAAAGCAATAAACTTTATGATACGCCTTATAATTCTCCATATACGATCCTAATGCTCTGAACGACCGCAGCAGCAGCGGTAGGGGAATATAGCGTCTGCTTTTTCACTTCAGCTATACACAGCCAAAGAAATAAATCGGATCGATCGCTTTCTCTCGCCATCGCACTTCGGCCGTCCGAGTGTCGTATACGTTTGGCTTCCCACTCCGACGTCTGGCGAATTTACGAGCCACTAAACTCGGATTACGTAACGAGCCGCTATACCGTATACACTATATGCCTCCGTCGGAGAAGGAAAAAGCTTCGGAGTGTGTATTTGAATAAAGTACGAAGGTTTCCGGGGTAACGAACCGCGAGAGCCTTCGATTCTCGCACCTATACAAATACACACGCGCGCGCGCGCGCGCGGCCTTTTACTTCCGCCGAGAGGCGCCCCTTTGTGTTCGCGATAGCCCGAGACTGTTTTCTCTTTCTTTCTCTCCCGTGTGTGTTCTTTGAGTTTTTCATCATCGAATGTGTATATATGGATTTCGCCACTGTGTGTTGTATATATACGGTGCGGATCGGTGGATTGTGAAAAATAAGCGTGCGCTCGCGCAGCTTTTATCGCGGCGACGCGTTTTAAGAGCTTTGTGAATTCGGGGATGGAATTCGGAAGCAAGAGAGATTTGTCTTCCCTGCCGACGTTTCCTGGATATGGAATTTACGGCGGGCTCTAGTACGCGACAATTCTTGAAAATCAATGATTTCAATGAACATCGAGAGTTCACACTCTCTCACAAGTACGTGTTTGAGCACTTGACAAAAACAACAGTAACTCATAAAGATAGCGAACTACAAGCTGTGCTATGTTTTTGCTCTCTTGAGAAAGACAGACGCATAGAGAACAGGTACGCTGTATCCGGAACATTATCAGCGATCTTTCGCGGGTAGCGAAGCGTCGCGCGACTCGCGACAATGCCCCAAGCGACGCCTCGGATTATGGAGTACAATGCAAGCGACAAGTGGATACGTCGCGACGCGGCCGATGACTTTCCATCATTTGTGTGTACACAGGGAGATACACAGCGTTGGTTAAGGGAAACCTCGTTATATCCCGGTAGATAACACAGCTGTTTTAGTTTGATTTTTGCATGATGTATATTGTTAAATAATTCTCTGACGCCTGTATTTTTGAAATTACAGAGACGCTTCTTATTCGTAGAATTCTGCGACTTCAGATTAAAATAGAAACGGGTTAATGGACTTTGTTGCTGCGCTCTGTTTATATCGTAAAGTATACAGGGCAAATAAAAGAACCTCATGGCCCTGGCAATTTTCAATTACCAGGAAAGTGCTTTTAAATTTTAATCGCTCGACAACGAGCTCCACCTGCGACGCCAGTTGCCTCTCGTAATATAAATAGACTTTCGGTTTTTCACACTTCTCACACGCTCCCAAACTCGAGAGACTAACAAAAATCAGAGTAAATAACGCGAATTTTTTCGTCCAGCTTTTTCCAAAGCCTTGACATACCGTACATATACAAGAATCTGCGCGAGCTTATTACGCCTAACAATACAGCATAGGTGTACTTTCACAGACAATGCTAATTCCATTAGCCATTATAGTGGACGTGACTCGGAAGAAATAAATTTCATTAGCCAGAGAATATGCAATGACAATTTCGGTGTGAGCTGAAGCCGGTACTGATACTGGCTTTCAAATTTATGCTACGTATACATTATCAACACTTCCACTCTTAGAGTAACAAAAACTGGTAAACACTGATACATTTCGCTCGTTATAATATTCATGAAAAAAATTTGTAATCCTTTACCACACACCATAAATATATGATAACCAGAATCGCAATTTCCCGTGGATATAATCCAAACTTCCCTTGTAATATACTGCATGACGGGAAGCTCGAAACACAAAGCAGGTGAAATTCACAGCTGGTACACGCGGAAACGAGTCGACGCACTTTGCGCTTTATAGTAGAATCACAATTAAGAACTATGTCCAGCTTAGCTAAACGCACTTGCATAAGTATCCTACACACTATATACTCGAGTCTGCCCCGGCAACGCCTTATCGGATTTTTATTTTCGATGCTAAGCGGAAACTTTTGACGCCACCTCGTATAGACAGTTTGAAAAGTACACAAGATTGTCGCCAGCTCGGTTAAAATTGTATTTTTAAAACGCTCTGCGCGAACGGATTCGACGTCTCTGTGTGCTGCACATATAGCTATACGGGAAGATTAAATGGACGTTTAATTAAATGGTGCGGCGAACCAAGAGCGTACTCGCGGTTGAAAAAATGTCACTTCTTTTTTTTATTCGCGGGCGGCGGACGCGAGTAAGAAAAGCGCTTTGATGCGGGCCGATTAGCGCGACGCGATAAAGTTATCTCTCCGCGGAGCCGAAAAAATGATTCACTTTGACGTCGCGCAGCGGTGACAGTAATTTGCACTTTGATTAAGCTCGTACTCGCTCGGGTTTTATGCACCTCGACGAGAAGCGAAGCCTTTGGCGCTTTTATACGAGCCGCGGTCGTATATACTTGAAATCGAGCCAATGAAAAAGAAAAATCTTTAATTTTCAAGAAACCTATTCTTGACGGTTAGTAGACGCACTGAAAGCTCAGTTTATACCCCGACTCGCTTTCATTATTTTTCCAAGGGAAATCATCGCTAAAGCTCATTGAGTACCGCAAAAATCGTCGGCACACGAGCGCATTTGAAAAATCATGTTTCTCTTACGTTTCCAGTAAAGACCGCGGCGTTTTAATTGCATATATACCTTGAGCACTGCAGACTTGCGCACATATAAGCGCGCGTCTTTCAATCATCTTCTCTCTCTCTCTCTCGATCCAGGCGAGAGCTTTGTTGCGATAGAGGAGCTGCTTGCAGCGCAGGCTGTCTTTTTTCACCTTCTGCTCTAGTAGTCCAGCTGAAACACGAGTCATGCGACTGCGGCTGTGTATACCTACTGCTCTGCTCTCGCACGGATGAATTGACGCTCTAATTGGAACTATTCTCGAGGCAGACGACTCGCGCTGCATCGAGTGCGGTTTTCATTTCGAAAGAGGAGGTATTGTGCGACGCTCTACGCTACAGTCGATGCGCTGTTTTTCTATGTTTACAACGGCGCCGCTGCTGCTGATCGATTTTTCACGTTGGTGTTCATGCGAAGAGACACATACGCATGTAACGTTGAGTTCTATGCTTCTTTTTTTTTAATTACGTATATATATATAGAGAGAGAGGGGCTATAAATTATAGTAGCCTTCCCTTCGATATTTCAATTCCCGATTATTGTATAATCATGGAATTTGCCTTTCAATAAACCCGTAATATACAGCCATTAGACTCGCGCGCGTAACGAGCCAGACCTTGGAAGTCGCGAGGCAAGCCGACGTAATTCGTGCACTCGGGCGTAAAAATAAGTTGAAGCGTCCGTCGCTGCGCAGCTCGAGTGGAAATTCAAGCGAAAAGTCATCAGCGCGCGCGGCCGTTCTGCTACTTCTGCGCCTTCTTCTTTTTCCCCTTTTTTCGCCCCGTTCGATTTTATGCCTTTCCGGAGGTTACTTCCAGTCTCGCGTTCATCATTACTTGAGTAAGAGCTAGAGATGCTGGTATAAGGTCTCGGTGATATCAGCGATTTCGCGTAAATAAATGCACGATGTACCGATTTTTTTAAAGAACGTAATGTTGACGGACGCTACGCGCGTGGGAAAATTCGGAATTTCGGATAATTTTCCACCTGGATATTGAAGGCAGGAGGAAAAAAAGAATTTCGATTTTCCCGTAGAATGGCTCGCGGAAAGCTAGAGAGAAATCGAGCGCGCAAGCCACGATGGCTACTCAAAAGGGATTTGCCGAGGGTAACCTCGTGAATTACCGTCGCTTCGCTCGTTTTCTTTTTCTCCTTTTCCTTTTTCCTTCTTCTCTCTTCTTCTTCTTCTTCTTCTTCTTCTTCTTCAGTGCCGCGACTCCCGACCTCCTTCATTTGAAGCTCGATCGAAGCTGCAGCGGAAACTATCCGCTGGAGGAGGCTTTATTAAAAAATGTTCTTCCACTCTCTCTACCTCTATTTCCAGCTGCGGATCTCGTTGGAGAATATAATCTGTCTTTTAATTATCAGAGTTGCACGAGCGCGATTATTCATCGCAGTGCTCTCGCGGAGCGGATATCGGTGTACTGATTAAAAGCGTTACTTGATATATTTTTCATCGCCATTAAGCTTGAAAAATGCTCACATGCAAACATAATGTAGTATGCAAAGAATTTGTATATTAGAAGAGAAAAAAATGATTTGTCTTCTCTTTTTGAGAGTGTATAGCACAAGAATTCTGGTTTCGGGGTTTGTTCTCTCTGAAAAAGTTCGTAATTAAAATAGCCTCGGTATGCAGAAAAGAAAAGCTCGCACAGCGAAATCTTTTTCCGCTTCTTAAGCAAAGCCGTGACTGTGACGCTAACTCAAATCCGGCCGCGCATAAAGTCCAAAGAAAGAAGAACAACAAGGCAGTAGCGAGAGAAACTTCTTTACGCCATAAATAAAAACCTTCGCGCTCAAACTCGATTCAAAGTGAATCTCGTTCATAATAGAAGACCAGCACCGGTGGATTTGGGCCAAAGTCCGTCGTCTCCTCAAAGACTCACTCGGGGTATCTAGTCTCGAATGAAGTAGTTTCCTGTGTGTCGTCCTCTATACAGTTCTCTATTTTTTCGCGAGAGACTCGCGTGTGTCGAAGATCAAAAGAGCGCCGGGAGGAATCTCGTGGAATTCATTTGCAGCAAAGAGTCGTCCGATCGCAGCTAGAGCTTTTAATGAAAAAATTTTCCGCGACGAGCGAAATGCTCTACACGCTCAAGCCTGGTGAGAAAGAACTGTTCCGAGGTATGAATTTTACACGTGGTTGGCTCGTTAGGTTGCTTGTAGTTTATACACATTACCAGAGATCATCTATATGTACTTTAAGAGAATTCGAAACTCGACAGCTTTGACTTTTTTTTCGATTCAAATATTCGAGGCGCTGCACTTTGGCTACAAAAGTCACCGGATGCTAAATGCGCAAAGCAAGAGTTGACCCAGGCCGGGATAAAAGAAAAACAGAGTAGACCGGTAGTCGAAGAAGCGAAAGGGGAGAAAATGAAAGAGCTGCGGGAAAAATAATTTCAGTGTTGTTTACGTGTACCTACAACTACTACTGCAATTTCGCGAATTCCTCGCTCTTTCATCTATTTTTTTTCTGAAAGTGACTACACGAATCTTTGCCTTTGACTTTCGTGATGAACGGCGAGCAAACGATTCGCTGTAACGCTTTGTTGACGTGTTTTACCTTGATGAATTTGTTTGAGGTACGATTATTATTATATTGAATAACTTCTGGAAAAATACTGTGCAATTACTTCGAGTTTGAAGATTGGCTTTGAGTAGCCGTAAAGTTGAAGCACTGTAATTTAAAATAATAATATTCTCCATTTCGCGATAGCAACAATTCATGTAATTGCTAGTACTTATTCTATTCTTTGCGCCATAAAATTCTAATAATGATAATCTAACCTTCACGGTAAAATATCACACCAAAAGCCGCAGGACCAATCCCAGCGCCAGTTAGCTAATTTTACAGAGGCTTTTAGGCAAATCACACGCCGAGAGCGTTCACCTGCTACTGCAGCACTGCAACAACAGATACGCTAATAAAGCGAATCGAATTCGAAAATTAGGCCAGCGGTTATCGCGCTGCGCAGCGTGTCACTGACAAATCTCGCGACCTACTCTCGCAGTGCAGCCAACCTCGTTGTTCGCGCTGACGCTTTGTTCGTTCTGTATCTCTCGCCTTCTCTTATCGTTCGCATTGTGAGAAGGAGAGAGGCTTCTTAATCAGCTATCGCAAGCTCGGCCCGTCTCTCTCCCTTTCGCTTTTGACAGTCCATTCGAGCGACGAGAACTATTGTGCCTGACTCGCTTTCTTCGTCGTCGTTGCTGCTGCATCTGGCCGATCTTTCCCGCTCTGATGGCGCGCTAATAAATGCCTTTGAAGCTTTGGATGGAAATTTCGAGAGCAGCGAGTTTTTGAAGCTGTGCTTTGCCGGTGCGAAACTGTTGAGAGAGATTTGAATCTTTACTGCTGTAATTGAGTAATCACCGTTGAACAAAAGCGTATTCGTTTAAGAGCTATTATTGCGATTTCCTCTTTGCATTAAATTTCAATCCGCAGCACGAAAGCTGTGCTCATTATCCTTCAAATGGAGCACAGCTGAAACAATAATCTCACGCTCGAGCGTAACCGCCCCCCAGCAACTACTTCCAGTGTCTCGTAACATAAAAGTAACCGCTCTTTGCCTTATTCAAAGTTCAGTAGAAGAAAGCGCGGGAAAAAAGAAAGCTCGCTAAATTGGAATTGTCGGGCATTTACCTCCGCCGTAACATCACCCAAAAACCGATAAAAGTATCCTAGTACTTGCAATTACGCGCATCAATTTTTATTGACCTCTACCATACCTACTGCTTTAGTTGTACACAGCCGGCTTGCCGTTATCGCGCTTGCCCACTCGAACTATCCGGTGCAGCGGATCATTCGGGACGGAAACCCTAACTAACTGAACGGCTATTTGTGTCCTTAATACTACGATGCAATACAGAGAAACTCCTCTCTCTTGCGAAATGGCCGGATTATTTATGCTCGATCGCTCGGAAGATTCGTCTTGTTCCGGCTGCTGCTGCAGAGCGTCACCACCGGAAGCACGCGGACAAAGAGAGAAAGGTGAAATAAGTGGAGAACGGATTCGCTCGTTCTCTCTCTCTTATCGGGTCGAATTTCCGTCGCGTAGTCGTCTTCTCTAAGACCATTAGAATCGGATCACGTTCCGCGACGTTTTATCTTGGACTTTTTAGCCGGAGAGAAATCGCTTAGTTCTTTTGCCGAGAGAAAAGGGCGAGTTCGTTAACGGCTTAAATATTTCACCTGGACTTCCTTATTGTGAGATCGCATATACGCCGTCGTTTTTTTTATCGCCGTTTCGTGGCTGAATTTGCAGATGCTGGAGCGTAATTCTCGCCCGAAACTCGTTAAGCTATGCAGCTCGTTTTCTAGTAGTCTCGACGATGTAAAAATCGTTAATTGAACGAATAAATACTTTGAGAGAAAACGCTGGAAATTGTGTGCTCGACGGAAATTCAACTCTCATGCGATTCTCGTATCCAGTTTCACCTAAGGTTCGAGATATTTACTGATTTTTCCGGGAACAAGAGAATAAAAGCTCGCCAAGACTATGTGGGTCGAAAAAAGCTCCTCAGTAGATACAGACGGGTTTTATCCGACAGTTAAAGAGCGAGAGAGAAGAGGATAGCGCCCGATGGGAAATATGTGGAATTACGCGATTTCTCGTTCTTCTTCTTCTTCGAGCTATGTTCGGCTATATAGAAATGCTCTTTATTCAATCGGACATACGACTCAGCAGTAATTCCTAGTGATAATTTGAAACAGGAACGCAATATGACCGACGGGATTATAGTTTGACTCGTATATACGAAAGTATATAACACCCAACAGCAAATTAATCAGTACAGCCAGTGATTCGACCCAATTTAAAGCTACTAATTCCAATTTCCCGCTGATATAACATGAATTCCCAGAGAGTTCTCTGATGGTAACACTTCAGCGGCGCCGTGAGCAAATCGAATCTCTCCACAAAGCAAACATCGATCCATAAATAGCTATTGAATAACACCAAAAAAATTGTAGGCGAAGAAGCGGACAAAACCCGAAGAGACGGAGAGAAAGATTGACGTAGACGAGGAACAAAACTATGAGAGAAAGAGAGACAGGGAAGCCAACGATTGTTTCCGCGGCACTACTGCCAGACTAAGCGCGTAGAGAACCGACGCAATCGAAGCCGCTTAGCGGCGCCGGTAATCCGGCCTGCCGAACAACTGTCGCATTGTCTTGCGTACATTGGCCGCACGCGCGAGACGTGCACACATATATATGCATGTCTGGCCACACAACGGCTCTTTCTACTGCAGCGCGGCGATCAGCTGCTGCTGCGCGGTGCGTCGACTCATTTCGGTCTGTGCCAGAGTAGAGCTTTTCATCGGGAGCATCAGCGCTTCACCGGCTGGTTCGACTGATCTCGACTCCGGGATTCGATCAGCTGGTCATTTGGACTTGATGGAATTTCGAGACTTTGCGGCTTTGGCGTCGAGACGTGTTTGCGTTCCTGGTTGATTGGAAAATGTGGTGCGCTGGGCATCTTGTCGGATGAAATTAGTAAACGAAATGTTAACTTTGTGATCCGCTTAGATTAGAGTTCCTTCAAGGTTTTTAAAATTACGAGCTTGGAAAAATTTCATACCACCTCTCATCAAACGCAATCACCCTCGGTTCGCTCCATCATAATTCTCATAATATACTTGTAAAAGCTTCTCCGCGTCTACCTCTCTCTCTCCCTCTCGTAGTTTTACGCTCGTCCCTGTAAAGTACACGGACGTGGTCTAAAGTGCGATGCAGCGTATTCGCGGCAAACATTCTGCGGGAAAATAATTTTACGCCCCGTTGCTGTATCAAGATGATACACCGTGCGGTGACCTATCCGGTCCTTAAGCGAGAGAAGATAAAAGTGTAGTGAACCGTTAAGGCTTGATGCTCTGTCTGCGCCGCAGTTCCTAAATGCTCTATAATTAAGGATCCATAAAATTCCGAGCTTAATGTTTCTCGATTAAAAGCTGACTTTGCAAAAACAGCAATATGCCTAACAATAACAACGAGAACAATAATCGCCGACATGACGCAGCAATTTCGATGATCTCTCGAGCATAACCTATATAGCATAATCGCATTCCAGCATCGCTAAAACGCATTCGAATAGACAGATTAAATCAAAATCCGCGGATCCTCTCATTAACGGCGACGCAATCAGATGATGCTGTCAAATAGTAGCCGCGTAATCCCTTACCGCCAATATTCATGAAAATCATCTAGCCGAGAGACCGCAGTAGAGCGCGTTATGTCTATAATCCATCTATATCTCCGCAAGCACACGCATATCTATATGCTATAAAAACTCGTTCTTCCACCGCGCAATTTTCCGCGAATCCGCGATCCACCTTAACGGAGCACTTATACGAAACAATCGACGGGGAAAACAGCTTGTCCTCTTTTCGACTAAGCGCCTCGCGAGTATTTTCCCGCTGAATAAAAGCAGTATAGCGTGTAGGTCCAAGGCGTCGGATTTAACGAGAGCTTGCAGTTCACTTTGTTCGGGCGCATTACGGCCACTCGAGGCGCAGCGCGTTTGCGTATTTCATCCACTTTTCCAGCTTCGTGCGAGCAAACTTTCCGGAGCTTGTCTTTCTCGTGTGTGTTGCTAACCCTTCTCCCGCGTATATATATATATATATAATGCTCGTTTTTATCTAGCTCGCGCTAGTTATGCGGGCACTTGGTCTAATTGCGTTTTTACCCGTGGAGCTTGCGCTGTATATTATGCGCATTTATTTATGGCTTACATTTCTTTTTTTCTCGCTGCTGCTAGTGATGGTAAACTGACGCTCGCTGCGGTTTTAATGATCGTAATGACGTGCTGAATGCGATGCGGTATCATTTTTGCCAGTGGTTCTTTCGGACGTGGACTAGCGCGTTTTAGGGTTGAAAATGGAGCGGTACGTGTTATAATGATCATCGCATTTTTTATATAGTTTGTAATTATAAGAGGTGCAACATATTTAATGAGGAGACAAGTAACACAGTCTCATTTTGCAACTTAAGATTTGAATAATACATATAATTATGTATATCATGAATTACACGCGAAGCACAATTTATTTAATCAACAGAAAGTAGTCGAGCACAAGCCAAACCACGTTTCTTTTCCTAAAATAAATCCTGTTTATTTTTTGCCCGCAACTAGTTTATTCTTCTCTCGTCCGGTATCCGGTTATTTCCCTCCCAGACCACCTATTTCTCCCTTCGTCCGCCTCTTTTTTCGCTTAGCCAGCGAAAAGCTCGCCTTCTCCGATCACGGACCGCGTGCGCTATTTTCACACGGTGCATTTAACCACATGTATTCCATATATATATATATATATATGGCTATAGCAAACCACGAGCATAATCGCGTCCGAACGAGCGAATAAAAGTTTACGCGAGAGAACGCACCGATCGAAGGTATTAAGGTATACGTATCGCCGAGAAAAGTACCGAGAGGGCTCTTAAAAGTTAGAGGAGAGAGCTTGCAAGCTTGTAGCCGAGTTGTTGCTCTCGCAGCGCGTGTTGACTCTGGGAGGAGCGTTATTGACTTGTATAAATTGTTTATGTGCGATGGGCAGATCGAGTTGAGTTTTTAATAGACTTTTGTAACCGAAAGAAAAATATGTTCGTATTAGAATCTATAAGGCGTATATAGTCACAACACCGTCCGTATTTAGGTAAATAAAGCGCGCAAAAGCAGTAGTATATAGTATCGTTTTTACGCTCTCAGCAGTAAATCAGATGTCCGCGAGACTGCCGAACAAAAGAAGTACGTATATATAACAGCACAAGCGCGAATAGAATAACAATCTTAATTGCAGCCCCCGAGATTCCGAATACACAATCAAAACTTGTAATAGCTTCTGAAATTCATTTCCCTCTATAGTCACAGGTAGCCGGTATATACAGTAACAGGTGCAGCTTTAAGCGTTCATTAATTAAAACGGCCACTGCAGCAGCAGCAGTCAACGCACAGTGAGAACGAAGAACTCTCGACTCTGTATCAACTGCATCGACGACGATGGCGGCGTCGCGTAAATAAAAGGATAGCCGGAGCGAAAGATAAATAAAGGCAAGAAGACAATCGCTAAAAGCGCTCGATAACCCGCGAAAGCATTTCTGGAACTCGATGCAGATCCTCCTTGCTTGTCTTCCGTGGAATCCGCACACTCTCTTGTATATATAAGAGGAAGAGACGTTGCCGACGGATTATACGAGAGGCAAGTCACGTGAAGCAAGGCGATTAAAGCGCGCTCTTTGAGGCTCGATGATGCGTGAAGCTCACGATACCGAAAGTTCTTGCGTGTCTGTGTATTATATATACATACTCTTCTGTCGTTGTCAGGCCATCGTGAATTAGCTGCTCTGCGCGAAGCCGACAAGCGGAAAGATATAATCGCGCCGTTTGTCAATCGCACGTGAAATTCATTCGGCTACTGTGCGGGTATCATTATTATTGTTATTATTGCTCGAGAGAGAGAGAGTTGTTGGGCTCTCTCCGCGGTTGGCGCGTGCAAGAGGCAGGTAATTCTATTCGGGGATATTATGTAGTTTTTTCTTCCAAACTTATTCTTAGCCGAATCCCGTAACCAAACAGGCCTTTCCATATATATATACCGTATATACACCGAACGGGATTAAGCCGTGTACATACACAGGCGAGCTGTGCATCTCGAAAGTCGCGTCCAACTCCATTAAACTACAACGCCGTGAGCATCGAGCTTCGGGCCACCCACACACACAGGCGCGCATCGAGAGTGCGTAATTAAATCTGGTAATTGGGATTACACGGGACCCAGGAGCGATTACGCCCCGAGAGGTTCGACGACGACGACGACGTCACACGGCAACAGCAGTTTAAGCCTACTACTCAATGTCTCAAACGGACGAGGATGTGCACTTAAGCTCTCGGATGTGCGTGTGTGTGGTGTATATACGCGTCAATCGACGCGAGACAATTCTCTCTCTCTCTCTCTCTCTCTATCTCTCTATCTCTCTCTCTCTCTCTCTGACGTCTTGGGATGGCTTCGTGACTCTCTGTACGGGAGACAGCTGGATGGCGTTTGAATTAGGCCAAAGTGGAATTGATGTGCAGTGCGGTGTGTGATCGGAAGGTATTATATGCTTTTGCTGTATTTTATACGAGATTTGGCATTATTATGCACGCCGTAGCTGCCCATTTCCAATATTAATCACATCGTACTTGCGCTAACTACTTAGGAGATAGTTTGAGATGCAGATTAGGCGTATTATTATAGGCTTGGGTATCGCGTTACGTCACGTCACTTATCAAGAGTTTCCCGAGTTTAATCAGTACTTCGATTAAATCTGAATATAAGCCGATGACTGTGCGACGTGACTTATTAGCAATTTTCTTTTTACCCGTAGACAAACTTTCATTGTGATTTTATTGAGGCGATATACAGCGGAAAAGTTTGTTTAACCTATTAAGTCACGTTGATTGAATCAGCGGGATTGGAATTCGGACACCGAGCCTGAAACGGATAAAATTACGAGATCGAAATCTAGATGCTTGAAACGACGCTAGGAAGCTTGAGATTCTCCCTGAGGAATTGCGAGATCCGAGCTTCTGATAATTTCCCTATTTGCAGAATAATTGGGGAGATTACATTTGACAGCTGGCAGGCTGAATAGCTATATCAGCCTTATTTCTCCTGAGCATTTAATGCGAATCCATAGTGTATACCCGCCAGTTTCCCACGATATAAAACAAATTTGCCAATTGTCCGCAATTATATATTCATATTCTGTCCAAACAATTCTCCAATGCAATAACGATCGAAAAAATTAATAAACAAAATCAATCTTCCCAGAGTGATTACACCGATCCAAGCAAAACACCATTCGCTCTCTCTTCCGAGGTAGCGCGGCGATATTAAATTTCTGTACTCGCGGACGTAACTTGGTTGGCGCGTCGGCGGCGGTGGCGGCGGCGTCCGATATTGAATCACGTCCATCATTGTCGAGCCTTATAAATCTTTTAATTAAATACAAAAAGGACGAGCGGGAAGAGAAAAAATGGGAGGAAACGACGAGAGCACAGCGGCAGCAGCAGCGCCGTAATCCGAAGCACGGCGTGAGCTGGAATTGAATGAAGCGCTGCTAAAAAAAAGCAGCGAGCGGCAGCTGCGCAGGATGAGATCCGAGAGAGATGAGGTCGAGAAAGTAAGCAAGCAAGCAAGCAACCCCCTGCAGACGTCTAGATTTCCTGCCATGCGCGTTCAGCCAAGGTCAACCAACCTGTGTATACGATCGATGTGTATGGAAGATGCCAGCTTGGCCCGTTCTGCGCGGGTTATTTAAATTTAATAATTCGCTAACGAGCTTGCGCCGAGGAGAAACGGATTAAAGAATCTTCTTGAAAAGCAGGGAGGTGATTGATAGTAATTTCAAAGACTATATAATCCCGGCGACGGGTTGAAGAGATTTCGGAGGATTAATTCTATGCAGCTGTGATCAATCAAATTCTCCTGAGGAGGCACGGATGCGTCGTCGCTTCTTTATGTTTCCTCTTCCCGGCATATATAGGGCGGAAATTTGTTAGCTCCGAGAGTGGATTACACTCGACTTTAATTACAGCAGAGAGCTCTGAAGTTGTGCGCCTTTGGTTATATTATAATCAAAAAGTCGAGAAAAAGCCGTGTTATTATTCTCCGTATTCTTGGAATCATCACAATAACGCAGTAGCAAAGACGCTAACCTATTCATCCGACTCGGCAAAACGTCCACGTGTGCGTGTGCTGCAAAGCCAAATATTAGCTCGGTTCTCGTGCGCTCGGAAACGTGAAATATTCAAAAATAAAACGAGAGAGCTGCCTCTAAATTAGTCACTCGCCTAGTCACTCGTTTTCCGCGCGCATAAAACACGCGCGTATACCGCAGGAGAGTAGTCTCCTCCTCGAATTACAATTACAAAGGCTGCTGCTTCTGAAGAACGTCGCTGCGGCTGCATCAAGAGATATCTCTTGAAAACAACGAGCGCAACTCTGACATCATCGCGTACGTGCTCTCCACAGACTCGTGTATATCGGAGCACATCGAAAAATCCACGAGAATAAAGAGAGGGAGAGAGAAAAGGCAGCGCACTCATCTCTCTCTTTCTCTCTCTGCCTGCAGTCCCGAATAATAAATTCGTTACACTGGCACTTGACGTTCGGGAAAAGCCGATGGCTTCCGGTATTCCACAGGATACAAATCGAAGCCGACAAGCAGAGAGGAAGCTTCCAATATAAAAAGCGGCGGAATACGTTGGCCTCGATCTCCCTCCTCGCGCGTATGTGTGTATATAACGACGAGGAAAATCTCGAGAAAATTGAAGAGCTAACGGGCGAGCGCGCGACTTGACGCGTTTTTCCGGGATGAGAATTTATACATCGCCGCCCGCTGAGATATTTGCGCGAGATTTCTATCTGACACGCAATATTGCGGGAATCCCTGTTTTTTCTTTCCCCGGGCTGAGGAGCTTTTTATACGGGCGACCTGATTTTCGCCGCTCGGATGTAAACAGATTTTACATTGTACGTAGTATAGAGAGGGCTTTGACTTACGCTATTTACTGGGGAGAGATGTGTACAGTGAGCATTTCAGTAACTTACCTGAAACAGAAACAAAAAGATACAACGATTAGTACATGATGAAGAACGAACGTTTTGCGCTATAAATATTTTTCAGCGCACCGCGAGCGATGCAACATAACTGCGCAACGGTCTCCGGCTCGTCGTTGCCGTCAGAGGCTATAACAGCCTCACGCGACAGTTTGAATAATCGTCGGTGCCTGGGCTAATTTAACGGTGTCACTGACTTCGGCGAGAGATCACTACGGGAGAGATACGCATCGTCTAAGCTTGGCTTGACGGCGCTGTGTAGCGCTTCTAATTGTTTGCTCGCGGCGTGACTGCTTATATATACGTATATAACACAGCTTGCGACCTGCAAACGTTCGGCTAACCTCCTCGTAACCCGATACTACCCGATTGTCCGGTGCTGCTGTACACGACTACACGTGTGTGCCATACAGCGGTGGCTATGAAATTAAGGCTCGAATCATGCTTCACGGATCATTGGGTGGTACACAGGATTTCGCTGGCGCTTATTGCGAGCGTTGGTCAGAAGCGCGTGTTCCTCAAAGGAAGTTGCGAGTTTGAATTTCATGCATCTGACTGACTGCAAACTGACCCAGATCCCGCAGAACGATTATATCTCTTGCTACACGTGAAAAATTACAGAGTAGCAGCGGGAAAATTGAAGCTCGTCCGCTTTGTATATGTACGAAGAAAAGACCGACGGGGGAATCCACCACGCAACGCTGGAATTCGAGCCATAACGAACACAATCAGCTCGGTGATTGCGTCAAGCAGCCGCAATAACGCTATGCGGTGGATCATTAAGCCCCGGCGAAATTGACCTTAAACGCGGAAAATCAGAACTATGGCTCGTTGCGCGGCGTTCGTATGTAATTCGAGGGCTCGCGAGTAAATCATCGGTCGCGGCAAACAGAACGCGCTGCTTCGGAATCAGTCGTAATCGCGATTATGACGAGGCTGTGCACGTGTGCGTGTGTGGACGGATATAAAACGGTGAGAGTAAAAGCGAGGGACTTGTGGGCGTTTGATGGCTGCGTCGTTAGCTCGTGTGTTTTATAAAACGAAAGCGCTTTTTGCAAAGCGAAATTGATAAATAAATAAATTGGCTACCTTATAGCAACGTACAATTATGACTTTAATAGTTTTAAATTTTTTTAAGGTAAAATCTATCGCTCCTTTTACATTCTCCTGATCGATGAATGCAAATCGACTGAATTATCCATATTGGAACCAGTTCCCGATAGCCTCGACGCAAACCTATAATTGAAAGAACAGCTCGTTGACAAATTGAAAACTCATTAATCTTCATGACTATCTGTTCCAAGAGCAAAGGACACACGTCGCATTTGTCTTCTATATAAAATAGATGAAAGAGAATTCCATGCTATAGCCACAAATTTCACCACCCCTGTATACACGTATACATTACGCAACCTGACAGTGTCCACTACAGGAGTGGGAAACATTATATAGATAGATATATACGAGAGAGAGAGAGAGAGAGAGAGAGAGAGAGAGAGAGAGAGAGAGAGGAGGGAGGGACTGCCTATTGACTGGTGACCCAGTCACACTTATACGCATTATAGCTGCTGTGGCCTCGGCTCTCGTACGGTATCGGAGGGCAAACACACGCGCCAACCAGAGATATATGACTGATTGCAGTCAAGTGGCGGCGGGCGCATCGACTGCGCCGTTCGATCCCTTGAATTCGGTCACTGAATTCGCGCGCGCTCTGTGTACAATATATCTTTACTGTTTGTACTCGGGGCGATTTTATCGCGTGTACATAACTTGTGCATTTCTTTATTTCCATCCTTGCTCATATCTGGCTGAATTAATGCTTCTCTGTTTCGAATCACGCGAGGGGAAAAAGAGCGACGCTCAAAATTTCAAGCGCGAGAGAGTTTCGTCAAATAAAGCACGAGCGCGCTGCTCTCTTTTTTCGCGCGCGACTTTGTGGATGCACAATGAGGCAAAACTTTTTGATTCGGAATTTTTTTTTGTTTCCGCGCGGCGGATAAAGAGGCTCCGGAATATGCATTTGAATGCTAAAATCTACGGTTATGGAGTCGAGCCGTTGTGGGATCGGATCGCGCTTTGATGAATTCGTTTGTTGCTACACTGCAGTCGCGTCATACAGTATACCGAGGCTCGAGTGTAGCGTATCCCGGACAATGGCTTTTCCGAGCGTTATTCGTAAAACAAAAAAATGACTAAATTCTTCAGGCGTAACGGAGTACAAATAAATCCAACAAAGAGTGCAGCCACCTCCTGACCTTTTTCTGTCTAAATGATCCCGTGTAGAATTAAGTACCTCAATTAACGGAGAAAAACCGTCCGAATGTATCACACACACCGAATATATGTGCATACATCCAACGACGATCAATCGTTATTACACGTCTTTTGCGACAAAAAATTCTTTGCAATATGTATAGAGAGCCTGCGCTCGCGCGAGGTACTTTTTCACGCAGAGCTCCAGAGTCATTGCAGATATATCCAGACATTTTTCCTGATCCGACGCGGGGCAGTAAATTCGCGAGACACGGCCTGGGGACCGATCAATCATTAACGGGACGTGCTGTGCTGCGGTGTATATATACATATAGAGAAGATACTCGCGCGCGACTATACAGGTAGATATTTCACGCCGGGACGACAAATTAGCGTCAAGACACGGGCGTACGTCGAAGTTTCTAATGCCCGGCTCCGAACTTGTCTCGCGGAGCGCGCAGCTGAAACATTGATAAACACGCGCGACGCTGCATTTGAGCAGGAGTGTGTGTGTGTGTGTGTGTGTGTCTTGTTTTATGGGCTAAGTTAGTTTTCTTGTACGATGATTATTTAATGATGCAGCCGAGAGTTTTCTCTCGCGCAGATGGATATTACTTTTATCGGAGGGAGATGCTTTTTCCGAGATAACGCGGGAGAAAATGACGGGAGACGAGATGATGGAAACTAAATTCACTTATATAGAGTCGAGTTGGAATGGCCTAAATAACGCTACGCGATAACGTTGTCGGCAGCAGCTGTGTACATATTCCTTCAAGTTAAAAAATAAGGATACAAGGAATAACCTCAAGCAGTTATAGCATGAATTGTCCCCAACAAAGTTCTTTGAGCATTAGTACCACACCTCCTTATGTACATTCTGCGCGCAGATTCTGATGAGGGAAATTATAGAAGGTCTATGCGCCACGTATCATCATTTTTCTGAGACTATAGAGAGCTGAATTGAAATATTGGGGGGAACGACCAGTCCAAAACTCTTTTTTTCGGCTACTGTGTGGCTTAGCGCCTACGACTGATTCCACTTGCTTGTGCTGTACTGATTAATTGAATATCCATCTGTATTAAGAACATCGTAAATCTGCATCCCTTGTTTAGTTTACTTCAGCCATTTTTACCATTATTCTTTTTCCACGCATGTTCTAGAATCCATGATAGCACTTATAGTAGAATATATACTGGAAAGCTTATGCAATCGATCTGGTTGGATTAATTATATTTATAAGGACCTGAAAAAGTCTTCTCGATATAAATAACGAAATATTTTTATATTGATCGCGCGACTGGCACTGGCTAAACTCCGCCAAAAGTTAGAGTCGGCGATATAACAGTTAAAAATAACCATCGCCAGATCTCAATAATAGAACTATCACCGACTTATCGAATTTTTAACGTCCTCGAAGGAATGTATGTATATAGAATCTTCTCGATCCAACCAATCGAGTTCGCTGTACGATGTGTATAAAATCAGGTCGCGCCAAAGAAACCGTCAGAGAAAAATAATAATCACGCATCATCTTCGCGCAGCGCTACATCCGCGAATAACAGTCCAATAAAGCACGTCGCGACGATTATATACACTCTCGTGTAACAACACAACGACGAGCGATTCCAGTCCCGGAATAATCTCCTCGTAATAAAACTCGAATCCCGTTCTCGCGCTGCGCCCGACTATCACGGTCGCTCTAACTCCGGCGCTGCCCGCCTTAACGATGATAAGTTATCGGCGCGTCATCAGCTCGAAATTAACTCGAAGTCATCCTACAGCAACGTACGTGGAATCTTTCTCGGAGTTTGAGAGATGGCCGGTTTCGCCCGCGCTTGCACTTTGCATATTGTTCGGACTCACGCGAGAGAGCTGGTATGGACTCACCTACTGCGTCTGCGGATTGGCGAACTGCTGGGATGTATATAATGGCGCGCATCCACCGCGAGTGGGTTCATCGACCCTAATTGCAGCGCCGACGAGGGATTGGTTAAAAGGGCATATGATAGATGGGCGAGTTCTCTTTGCGAATGCATTTATACCCGGCCCAGAGAGAGGTGTGTTTGCGCCGCGCCGTTGTACACTTATAACGACGTGTGCGTGCGTGTGTGTGTGTCTGTATACGCGGCTCTTTAAATTTCAAGCGGGATATAGTGCAGTAAATTTCTTGTTAACGAATTCGAATTATATTATGGCTTACGTCAGTTCCCGTTACCCAATAATCAGTATAATATATACTGCGCGCAGTAGCTAAAAAACCATCAGCTCGGAGCAATGTATAACGAAAAGTAGGCGAATCAGTGCAGCTGTTTACCCGCGAAATGAAGCACCGTCGAATTTCCCAATAGCCCAGGACGCAATATCATCGAATGAAGCCCTCTACTCCATCGAGTGCAGCAGCGAAGCGCGACAGCAGCAGCTTCAAATCGCCATCATAATAAGCTCAACCGACCGCGATTTGAAATTCGCGCCCGTCGACCTTGAAAGCTCTCCGCTGCCGCCACCACAGCGAGATTGAACGGAAATTGCCGGTCGTATCCATCAAGTAACGAGATCCCGACGTTATCGCATTATATACCTGCCGCCGATGATGCATCCGCGTGCAAGTGCATCACTGAAACTTTTTTTCCGAAGATGAGCTTTCATCGAATTACTACGCTACTGTAGCGCTACATTGGGCAATGATCGTAATGGGCGTACGTAAGTGCGAAATTGATCTGTCTGGAGGACGTCTTGCTGCGGGCGGCGATGATTTTATCGCGATTTTATTGGCCCTGATTGGCTCGATCATTGCTCCAATTTATTCACGCACCTTTCACTTTTCAGCGTCTGGTATACAATATACATATATATATATCTCAAGATCTACGACGGCGGCGGTGCGATTTTTATGAACATTATCCCAGAGGCACTGCAGCTAATGAAGCGAAACACTTTGCGGCCGGCAAGTTCTCTCTTTCTCTCTTTCTCTCTTGAGAGAAAGATATACGAGCTACAGAGCGAGGTCAGTGGAGTTACTGTGGGACGGACAACACAAAACTCGAGCCAAACGAGCTCGACAACTTTAATCCCGGAAGCTGTTGGCCCGGCGTCGCTTTAAGTCAGTCTCTTAAGCCGAGGCTTTTGCTCCTGCACCAACTCTCCCCTCTGGTGTCACGTCCAAAAGTCATTTCTGACTGCAGACTGTGTGTTATGTATAAGCTCGATTTCTTTTTTATACCACGTGCATTTGAATCGCGGCGACAGGAATGCTTTTATACGCGATAGTAGCCGAAGTATTATTATTTATCCGGGTGTACACGACGACGAGAATATGCTCTGCGCAATATACAGATGCGCAATCGTCGCGCTGCTCTGTTATTGTTTGTTCGAGAACGTGCGATTGGGAAAACTTTATGTGCATAGATGTACATGAACACGCGGAGAGTATTTATCAATGGCCGGAAAATCGTTAAACCAGATTGTGCTATCGGCTATGTGTATTCGAGGC
Organism: Muscidifurax raptorellus; assembly: GCA_020010945.3. NCBI lineage: Eukaryota > Metazoa > Arthropoda > Insecta > Hymenoptera > Pteromalidae > Muscidifurax > Muscidifurax raptorellus. The sequence goes on along the minus strand of CM052078.1, from coordinate 4,597,237 downwards.
TATAAAAACTTATCGCTGGGTATGCGTACGAATGATATTTCACGAAAGAGCAGATCGTTTTCGAAAGCTCGACGATTCAGCTGATAACCAGTTTTCGCATATCGATCTCGGCAGCTACATTGCCGCGCTGTTTTTTTTCAAAATAAAATCGCTCGAGCAATTACAGGCGTGCCGTGCGCAGCGTTATTGGATTACATATATCCACGATTTTGCATTTTTCAATCCGAAGGTTACATGAAATTTCGCAGACGGCGCTCTAAGCAATCGTTCCCAACGTCGAACACCTGCCCCATCTCTCTTTAGTCTCGATCATCACGGCTGAGGAGATTGAAACGGGACACCTTGTATAGCACACTGGTCGCCGCCACGTGTGTGGGAAGTGCATATAGCGCGTATAGTAGACGTGGGTGTTCAGGTCACGGCTGCAGCTCGAGCTCGTGCTTTCTCGATTGTGCGGATATCGTAGGAAATATCACGAGAGAGTAAACACGCAGATCCACAGGCTGGAATCGAACGCGAGATGATTTTTATATGATTGCGTTGTTTTGTATAATATTATACGATGTGTCATCGATCTTACGACATCGTGTGGTTTAACTACTGCCTTCTATTTTCGATCAATATTAAATTTTCAATTAACCCAACATTCTCAAACCACGCACACCCATTCGCGTACGCGGAGAACCTACCCGGCGCGCAGCCACCCCCGTCTTTTGTCAATATAAAAACACGAGACGACGCAAATCGCACACCTACAGGTATAGACACACGCAAACACACACACAGCAGTGCCTCGGGGTTAAAAGGTAAACGGAGCGGTATAAGCGCGCGCGCCCCGGAAATTACCAATCAATTAACCTGACAAATTGCGAGCCGACGAGCGCCGCGAGCTAGACACGCGCGTATATATATACATATTCGTGTTTCGGATGATATACATATATATATGTAGCGACGCCGATAATGGCGGCGCATATTGACCGGCATCACAATGGACCGCGCCGCCGCCTGCAGTCACCCCAAAATTCCGACTCTGATGGGACGAGTCGACTTGGCTCTCTGCTGTAGTGCTCTATGCGTGCGCGTATAGAGCACCTGTGCTTGCCCTTTCGCGATTCAAGCTTTTGGGATAGAGTTGTTGTTGTTTTGGATTGGATCGTCGACAGCTCGAATAATCCCAAGCTACAATTATAATGACACCTATTACTCTCGCGCAATCAAACAAAAAGCGAATGTTGCTTGAAGATCCAACATTTTTTTCCCGTCCCTAACCATATACGTCGCCGTCGTAACTAACGTCGCGTAATTATTAAGATAAAAAGTAAATTTCCTTACGGCGAGCAAAACTAATCGGCCTCGACTCGCGATAAAGCTCGATGTTTACGTCTTGCTTTATACCACTACGCACATACACAGCCGTCTCTCTCTCTCTTCTCCGATTAAAATCGTTTATTCAAACTGATGGCCGGCTCGCCAATCTATAATTAAGTCTCAAGTTCAACGCACGGGAGAGCGTAGGTTTTGCCGCGCTCGCCGGAAAAGGGGAATCCGCAGATTTTCGTAGGCGTGACAGCTGCCGAGAGCCGGAGACTTAATGGACCGTGTGTATAGAGAGAAAAATTTTCCCGACTCCGTCGCGTGTATAGCTGATGGAAGAATTATGTATTTTTCTAGATCCACATGACTGGAGGTGGGAGGCGAATTCGTGTCAAGATTTTTTGCGGGCAATTCAGATCGCGAGTATTACCGATTTATATACGCAAGGATCGAATTATCGAGGATGCCGCATGCGCGGCCTCGTTACAATTAGAAGAAAGCGAACTCGATGCGTTTCAGTCGCGTGTGCATCAGCGACAGTAGCCGAATAGATTAGGCGAGAAGCAGCTCCTGCCGCGCGGTTTTTACGATAACGAGAGTTCGGCCAAGTAAGTAGACCAAGTTTACGAGCGCACATCGCGAGTTGAGCTGCCGCGGAATGCCGGCCTCGATGCGGTCGGACGTTAAATTTCCGGAAATCACTTGCGGAGAGAACTTGCTGCTCGCGCTGCATCTCCAATCCCCTTGCCGATTTATTGTTTGTGTTAAAGGGAGCTGGGCCGAACGAGCGAAATTTCGTTGCTGCTGATCGCTGCTATTCGCCCGGTTTGATGGGATGCTATACAGCGTACGAGCAGGAGTTTGCTTGTTTTGGGTAATTTTGTTTGGCTTCATTGCGATAATAGGTAGACCGTAATTGAACTTTTTTCAACAGTTGCGGGAAGCAGTGGAGGTAGACGAGGGCCGAGTTGAGTCAGACGCGTCTAAATATTCTCTCCTGCAGCGTATAGCTAAATTATAATTAAAGAAGACAAAAATTTCACAAAACTCGTCACGAGATAAGACGAAGCCGACAGCTGGTCACGTACACGCCGCCGAATTCCCAAACTTATACCTCCCTCGTGATCCACATTTCTCGCGAAAAACAGCCGAGTGGACGTATATATATATATAACGGCACGATTTCTTCGCTCTCCGTGTCCGTGTCTCTTAGGTGACGGGGACAGCCGATTTCTCGGAGCTTAGCTCAACGGTATATAACGTGGTGTTATAAAAATTGACGCCGACTAAATTGCATCATTTCGCGGAAAGCACGGACGCGCGACGTACCGGAGGTATATTTTCTTCAAAACACCGAGAAAGAGAGCCTGTCGTGCAGACACCTCGCAGAATCGATTCCGTTGTAATATGCATAATGCAGCTCGCCCGCGCGCGGTAATAGAGACGTAAGGTCGGAATTTATGCGGCTGAAATTTTAATACCGGAGGGCACGATGAGCCAAAAAGCTTTGCTTTATTGCACGTATGAAGTTTGCCTTCTGAGAATATAATTAGTTTCGTGAATTTTGCCGCCGAAACGCGGGAAAATACCGATGGCGTTTGTGTCCGTATTCTAGTTATATACTTATCTGTAGATATACGGTTAATTAAATATGAAATTCGTCATAAGCGCGATTTAGAGCTTGGGTAGTATATATATATACGATGTGCTGTTACAGCTTAATTAGTTAGTGAAGTTTTAAAGCCTCATTTTCATATTAATCAAACTGTTTTAGAATTTTAAACTCTCTCCTCATGCAGATTTCGAGCGGAGATTCCGCGGCGAAGTAATTTAGTTCTCCAGCAAAAAGCCAACTTTCCGCAGCCGAAAATTACATTCCAATGTTGACAAAACCTGCGCGGAAAATACCACCAGAGAGCATATTTTCATTCCCTCTCACTCTCTCAGCCGAAGAAACGTAATGAAGCGAGACGTCATTAAAAATCCCCAAGACTTCCGGGAATCCAGCAAGTCAATTCCATGTACAAGACCTCGTCCCGAAGTCTCGTACTTCCCACTATAAACTTTTCGTAATAACGACCAACTTTGAAAATTAAACGCCTTACCGCGAGCGCACACACACACGTCGCGCTTAAAAACGTACGTGCAGGACTGTGTGTGTATATATACCTACACTCGAGGAAACGTCGCACACGCGGAGTAATTCCATACGCAATAGCAAAAAAAAACAAAGGAAGGCGAAAAGCGCCAGAAAGTCATGAGACTCGTGAAAGTTTTAGCGCCGGCGCAATTTTTCCGAGCGACTCCATCGTCATGCATAATTCGCACTCGCGACGATTGTCGCGCGTAATTTTTTGTTCTCCCCCTCGCCCACGCACCATTGTATGCCCCGAACGAGAGCTTACAATTACACAGGAGAGCGATTCCTGAAATGATTATAGAATTACTCTCTTATTTTTTTTTTCTCTTCGGCTCGTGTATAATTTAAACTGCTTTGTTCTCGGCTTTTGGTTGTTGCTACGTATACGCTCTTTTCCGACGGGAAAGCTTAAATAGAACGTTGGCGGTGGGCACGCAAGTAATTAACCTACATTTTTCACGGGCCGGCGCAATAATGAGCTTACGCGAGGGCTTAACTTCGCTCTGGCTGCTTCGTGCGAGGAAAAATTCGCCAAGAATTTACTAGCGAGATATATATGTATCTTAAGGGGAGGAAGCTTGTGTAGTTTTTCCGTAATTATGCGTTATTCTAGAAGATTTTTCGCGCTGAAGAGACGAGCATGGTTCTGAGTATTTGCACAATTTGAGGTAAATTAAATTTTCGGAGGTCGTTTCGAGCTTATTCTTTTTTATTTATTTGATGGGGTATACAAAATGTTGGTTTTAATGAAATTCTCGAAGGGAATTCGTGAAATATTTTTCTGGGAAAAGTTGTACGAGTTTCGAGAATCGTTATTACAAAAACGAAGAATTGTTTTTAAAACGTTGTCCCGCCGATCACAATTTTTTACATAATAATTACGCTATACAGTCTACCATACATTACCAACGTCACCTCAAATCCCCGAGATATTTCGTATAAACTACGATATCACGAGAGTATCATAATCCCACGTAAAAAGCATGCAATTCACCTTAGCACCGCGAGCCTCGGCATTTCTCGTTTACCAAAATAAATAGAACGTCCGGGTGAAAATATGCCGGAAGAAAGTTGGCTAAGTTAGGTCGTAATGGGAGTTTCCCACCACTCTAACATAAAATCGGAGAAACCGCAGAGGGCTATACACTGTCGTCTCGTCGCGGCGGCGGCTCAACTTCTCTCTCGCCACACGACAGAAGGACCGCACATATAACGAAGCTTCATTATTTTCATTAGTTTCGCAACGAGCTCACGCTCAGCCGTGTTAATGCGGATTTTAGCGAGAATCCGAAGTTTCCGCGCGCATCAGAAGGGAGAAATAAGCCGAGTGCAACAGCGAGACAGCCAATGCGTCTTTGCCAAATGCCAAGCTCCATTAAAATGCAAAGCCCTCGTATATGAGAGATGGATATATTTTGCGCTATTCGTTCTATTATATGCACGTAAGTAAGAGCTTTTTCGGGAAAATTAAAACGACCCGAGATTTCGCTTTATGTACATGCATATAGTCTCTATTTCCACTGTTTTCGGAGATATTTATTAAATAGTCCACCGAGCGGTAATTTCTCTCTCGGTCGGGGAGATCGACGCGGGGGCGTTTACGACACGAGCGCGGGCGATTCATGAATTTTTATGACTTTTTTCGCGACTACTGGAGCACTGCACAATAATGCACGGCTTATAAAAGTTGTTATATGCAAATAAAATTTCATTTCGCGCGCGCGCGCGTGCAAGAGAGACAGAGAAAGCCTGTCTTTTATTCAATTACTGCGTAAGTCTTGGACTTCTTAGCGAAGGATTTCATTCGTAAATTGTAGAAAAATCTGACTCTCACTATAAATATACCCTTTATACTCTCTATTAGGGAGAAAACAAATTACTTTTCATAATACAGTATACGTATATAGCGAGTTTACAGTAAAGCCCGCCGCCACCGTCTTCATTTTCAATTTACAAAACCATTAAATAATCATAGTGCGCCGCGTCCCGTCGGCTGGCACAGTCTTATCTCCGCCTGCAGTACAATTTTTCCCCTCTCTCGTCGTCATTTCCGGACCAATTTCTGACTGCTAGTATCTTAACCTTGGAATGCCACAGCAGGGAGACGCGTATCTGCGGAAGACTCGATGTGCGGAGAAGCCCAGAGGCGTCGACGGGACTGATTCCAAGATTACAACTTTAATTAACGGATTAAGCCGGTTAAGCGCTGTTTGCCCGGAATTAACGGTCGGGGTGCCATGGCGTGAATCGCCCCGAGGCCAATTTTCGCCTGAAACTCTATATAGATACAGAAGCTGCGATGGGTGGTTATGCCGGTGCCGAACACCTCTCCATAACCAGAGCGTCATTTTCTTTTAAAATGTAAACGTGTACATAAGCTTCCTAGCTCTCAAACGTGTATTCATCGAAGGCAATAAGCGCCGGGTGCAATATTCCCAGCGTAATACCATATATATGTATATCTATCCGGTGAATTCGCAGAATATTTTTTGTGAAAAATTAGACTGCACCTTTTCTCATGCAAATGTTGGCGGACGAAAAAATCTAATATCTCTCCTCTCGGCGTGTACATCTCCGACTCTCTCTTTGCCTCCATCCCTTCACCTTTCTCTTCCTCTCCGACTTCCGTAGTAGCGGCAGCTTCCGCCTCCCAATAACTAAGCAATGTCGCCTGGGAAACCGTCGGCAATTGGATTTTCGAGTATAATTTCCTCGTCGACTTTGCGCGCTTTCGCTCTTTCCGTCCCTCTCTTTCCAGCTCTCTCTCTCTCTCTCTCTCTCTCTCTCTCTCTCTCTCTCTCTCTCTCTCTCTCGTCGTTTCGCGTACAGCCGTGTGTAATGCCGAATAACTCGGTGAGCGCGAGCTTTTGTCATTGCGGTGGACGTACGCCAAATGCGCGTAAGTAACGAGAAAACTTTTTGGCCAACGCGTGTATACGCGGGAGGAGTTTTGCCGGAAAATAAGCCTGTGAATTTGGAAAAATTTTTGGATTCGCTAGAGAACGAACTTTGGAATTATATTGAATTCGAAGTTTGCTTCTTCACTGGGAGAGTGATTGGACTTTCGGCGACAGTTTTGTAGGTCAGAGGGATCATTATACGAAACGTATAGAGACTTCAAAATTAGCAACAGTCTTCAGTTCGCGATCAGTTCTTCCAACTTCGATCTTAAACAAATTATAATCGAGTTTGAAGCCGATGTGCAATCAGTAAGTTGCCGAAACTTTAGAACCGACTTGTACATTTCTCTAGTGTCATTCAACAACGAAAAAAGTTTAAATTAGGTACACTCTTAAATTTAAACAAAAATCACCCAATTTCCGAAAGCAAATTTATCATTCATCAGCAAAACGAATGAAGGAGCTCGTGAAAATTCATTGTTAATTTTCAATTACTCGTCCTCGCGTTCCGCACTCAATAACCATGCGCAAACACGGGATGAGCGAAATTTCTCGATTACGCCACTGTGTTCAGCCTAAAACTAGGCCATTCACCTCTCCCCCATAACTGCCAAGGTAAACGTCGCGGACTGATCGAGTTCCACGGAGTACCGAGCACTCTCACATTTCGCGGCAGTAATCCATTAATTAATTAATTAATCAATCGATTATCGCATTGGGGTTTGGCCTAATAATTCCTAATCTGCTACTACGGTGAGCCCACAGCGGAAATTCGTCGATCGACGATGCATCTCGAGAGAGATATTTCTCTGCTATTGCACCAAATGAAATGGTTGACTTGACTTTCGACGCTACGGCAGAACAACGAACGACACGCGGACAAGTGGATCAGACGGCTCTGCGCGTCATATTTAAATCATGCGCATGAATTATGAACTGTAAATGGGCGGCTCCCTCCCCTCCCGTCACATTTGAATTATTGGTTGTATACGTCGAGCGCACAACTATTTGTTATTCAAATTCAGTCTGCGCCGCTGGGTTATATGTGCTCGAGGTTGATATTCGACTAGCGTGATTACGTTGTTGTGTGTTTCACTCTATGAAATATAGATATATATACAGGAAAAAAATAATGATTTCGATGACTATTTATCGATAAAGTATATGGTTCATAATATAAGCTGATGTATACATCAGCTCATTGAATATTAATGCAAAATATTCATTAACAGCGAACATAAATCACCTCGAATTTAGGAAGGAGTATCATAAATATCACGGAGAATGTAGGTCGACAACCAGTTCGGATCATTTATATATATATACATACTTATCAATGATTAACGTAGCGCGAACCAATTGCAATAAATAACTGCACTGCAATTCGCAGCGTAAACAAATCTCCGCCAAACCATTTCCCAACGACCACACATCTTACCCCCCCACATACACATCACGCGCGTGACAACGAGTCCTGGCCATCGCCCAAACGAAGTTAAATCTCAAAAACGTCGCTACACCCTTTCGCCCGCGGCGCCGGTGTCCCCCGAATTCTCATCGTCCACCCTCTCAAGCCAGTACTTTGATCTGGAATCGGTGCCTCGTGGGAGTGTCTCCTGCGGTTGCTGATCGGATTTGCGCCGGATGGTCCGTTCGCCACACGGTATACGACGTAGGAGGGGGTAGTAGAGCACGTGTCGGTTCTTATCACTCACAGCTCTATGCAGTTGCGTCACATCGAAGGCTAGACTGCATAATCATCATCATCATCATCGTGGCAAAAGCCAGTCATTTGGGTATGTGTACTCTACTGACCGATGATAATCGACGACGAGGACATCGATCGGCCTGCTATTATACTGTTAGCAGAGGCGGTAATGTATATACAGGGAGTAAAGCGTTGACTTATCTTTGGGGGTTGGGTGTCAACGGCACGTGAGCGGCACGCGTTCATTGTTTTCTTTTTTTGGGGTGCTGCGTTGATTTGTAGAGTCAGCGTGTTAGGAATCACACGTGTATTCATATGTGCGAACTCCCATGAGTTTCACCAGTTCAAAATTTACACATAACAATATTGCAATTTCACGTTCCATACGCAATATCCGATTGTATAATTCTCCGCAAAAGTGCCCGAGAACAGTACCATGAAATCCCGAATAAACACATTAAAACAATATAACGAAGCATTTAAAAAGCCTCAGGGCGGCGCCATAACTTCTGGCTTATCAACCGCAGCGCACGTAATAAACGCAGCGCAATATTTTCCGCGATACCAAGCCGGAATAAACTAGCGTCTCTTTTCGGAAAAATTGTTCGTCGCGCGCGTACCAGTCCTTCGGGTTTTTCGACGCAGACTCGCGCGAGTCGGACAGCGCAGCAGCGGGAGTTATTTAGTGCAGCTCTCGCTACACAGAACAGCGGCAGGGGAGAGAATCGATATATATATAGCTATACACACACTGCGCGATTAATGGATTGTCGCTATGTGGAAGCACTAACGTACTTCAAAGTAGCTTATAACCGATCGAAAAATTATGCAGTATGTAGTCTGGATTTAATTGGCGGAGAGCAGCTCTTGACATAATGAGCGATAATTAATCCGCAGCTGCGCGCGTGTGTGCGAGCGAGTAGGTGCGGCATTGATTAGTCCTCTCTCGTGCAGAGGGAAGTAATCAGCGGTATACGCGTGCGACGACGCTGCTGCTTTTTTTTTTGCTCCCGCTTCGCTGCGTCTTCCTGCGCACACGCACGAGAGTGGTACTCTCAACCCTTTTCCCTCCGATGCGAGAGAGAGAGAGAGAGAGAGAGAGAGAGAGAGAGAGAGAGAGAGAGAGAAATTCTTGCACGGCAACAAGCTGCGTTATTTTTCAGCGCGGACTGTTTTTCCGTTCCGTCAACGTTGACTGATGACGATATCATTTTTGAATTGAATAATTCAGCGACCAATTTCTCGCACAATGGAATTTCACTTTCCGCCGCCGCTGCTGCTTGGTAAACGCGTCACACACGTGAGCGCAGTCGAGCTGCATAAAAGAATCGAGCAAAAATCTCCGGGCACGCGATTTACATATGTATATGCGCGCCGCGCACTCGAGTCTTTCCGCCGTAGTTTACCTGCCTGCGCTCTTTGACTCTCGACGTGCCATTGCACCGGACTTTTTTATATCCTGCCGACGCCACCGCGTCGCGGGGCTATTAGTGGCTGCGCTCGCACGACTGGATTTTGTGTATAATAGCCTGTACTGGCATTTCGATATTATACGCGGGGAAGTTTGAAATTTTGATGCGCGTCTTTTTCATGTTATTCGAGTTTTTTTTTCTTCTAGAATACTGGTGTGCGCACACATCGCGGAGTATAATTGTGTTCGATACAGCGAAAAGGTACAGGGCCAATACAGCGAAACTCTAGAAACTGGAGGCTACATAGTACCATGTGCTGTCTTGTTTAAAAGAAAAATAAAGCGTCAAAGAAAATCCAACTAAAAGAATACACATAAAGGGGAACCTCTCCCGTGCACTCTCGCAATCGTCATTACAGCAGTCCTATGCACGGGTATGCGCGCGCAGGAGAAAAAGGGCGCGGACGGATCCCCATCATCAGCGCCATATACACATCCCTCCCTGTCTCTCATTTAGAAATTCCGCGAAGCTCGTGTCTGCGCCTGCGTCCTTCGTTTTCGCGAAGCGCGCAACCCCTTCCTCGAACATCGCGTGCACGCCGATATACATATTGCATGCGGGCTTCCTCCATTTGCGGATTTTCGATTCGCGGGCTCGATATCCCCTTATGATACATATATATATAATCGACTTCGGTGCAATTCGCGCGAGTGCTCCATCGCGGCCACACTTGATCCGTCCTGTGTTTGCCTCTACGTGTTTCCTGTATATATAACCACTGCTTCCTTCTTACGTGTCTTCCCTTCTGTGTTTACCCGCGCTGATTTTGTTTGTGCTGCTGCTGTTGCTGGACGATTGCGTTGAGGGGCTTACGGTTAAGGAGCGGATATAACGAGGCCGTCGCACACCCTTGTGGAGGATCAAAGTCGGATTTGCCAGAGGGTTGTTTTTGGTGCGGGAAGCTTCTTTTTGGGGGGGTAAACAGAGTTATTTTATTTTTTGAGATGGGCTCGGCCATTAATCATGAGATTTATTCTGCTGGTTCATGCGGGCGTTTGCTTTTTTAGACTGAAGCGCAGCGATGTAAAGTTTGTAATATTAATCGAGGCTGACGCGAAAAAATGATTAATTTTTCAGAGTGATTGAAGGGTTCAAGTACGGAAAGCGGATCGATTATACACAAACGATCGAGCGACACGGGTGACGCTTTCATTGCATCGGCAATTGTGAAGTAACACAATGATTTTATCAATCGAAAAGGTGAAAAGAATGCAGAGAAAGGTAGCGGGTATTTATTCAAATGAATTTTCATCGAAAATTCAGATATGACCCGGCTTTTACGTTAAAAATCAATGAATGCGCAGCTCTTTCAAGCATCGATGAACAGTCTGTAAGGGTTTACGTACTAAAAGGGCCATTGCAGCAAGGAACTATGTATAATGCGCTTGAAAGTTGTATCTCTCGAGTGTTTATCAAAACGATCGAACGGCGATGGAGTCGAATAACCATCAGCCACTACAGTATATATATATATATATATATATAGTAATGCTCGGGCAATAAAAAAGTTGACGCGACGCGGCGTGGCCTTTAACCCTTTTAGCGCCCACTTTGATCTCCTGCGAGCGCAAGTGCTATTTCACTCTTCGACGACACGCTTTGAATATGCATATACGCGCCATACGGTACGTTATGCGTGTAGTAGTTCGGAGATCGCTTTGCGAGGAACGTTTGAGCTTCGAGAGGGTGATTTTTGTTGATAATTATGGGAATATTGTATATTCGTTTCGCGAGTATATGCGTTCGATACGTTGACTAACATAATTAAGAATTTACGAGATATAATTGAGTGCAAATTCAATAATGTTGTAAGTGGAGGTGACTATACGAATTTACACCGTTCACGAATTCACGGCGTATTTAACAGTCCGAGGATAATTAATTTTATGCCGAATCGCAAAATCGAATTCCGAATCACGTTATGCGTGAAATCTCATTCTGATTCCACACAGTAAAGTACCCATTGCGTTTATCCCTTACCGAAAAATTCCGACATTTAAAACGATACTGAAAATGTGCCTCAAGCCCCATAATCAAAATCCTCGATTATCCACTAACGAAGAAGTCTCCTCCTCTCTCTCTCTCTCTCTCTCTCTCTCTCTCTCTCTCTCACACACGCACACACACGCCGTCACACACAGCCGTCCCATAGACTTTGATCCAAGAACTACCTCACATCCTCCTCCTCCTCCTCGAGCACTACACAATGACCGCTTAGCGCGGCCTCGAAATCCCATTGTTCGCGAGGAATTTCGGCCTAGAGCTCGTACGTGAGCGGTAGCCGGGGAGAAACTCAAGAGCTCGTGGGAGAAAAAGAGAAGAAAAAAAGTCTCCAGGGCAACGCGAATCTTTTTCCTCGACGGCTGCTGGAGCAGCTCTACTCTCGAGTATTCCTTTTCGCGACGAGCGCGCGAAATTTCAAAAGGGACACGCTTGCCAAAGGAAAAGGGCGGTGGCTTTTTGACGGAAGAGCGTCTCTGCCGAGGAATATTTTGACGCGCTCGCGAGAGTTTTTGAATCGGGTCCGATTTCTCGAATCCTCCTCATCGTTTTGTTTGCCGAGAACTTAGTGAGGTTCGATTTTCACTCGATGCGTCGTCATTTTTCCAATAAACTTCTTCAATAGCGACTGGGAGCATCGTTCGTTCTCCGCTAAATTTATCGCAATACTCAAAACTTGCGCGCGAATCTTTCTCCGACGCGTATATGTATGCGCATATAACGCAAAGCGCGCAATGTCGCAGCCTTAGCGTAAAAAGCTCGATAACTCTTATCACTCTCGGGCGACTGGTGCAGCCATACAGCGGAAAAACTTTTCGTCGCGACTTCGCAAGAAGAAACATTTACATTCCGGCGTCTCTCGCGAGCGCTACTTTGTATTCCGCCGCAATGAGTGCCGGTGTGGCGTTAAATTTGCAGCTGCTTGCGTATATATATAACAAAGAGAGAAAGAGAGAAAAGCGCGGAGCTCGAATTTGCGAGTTTTTTTTCTGTTCTTTACAAGAGCAGGAGATACATTTGCGTTAAGTTATGGTATAAGGAAAAGGGTTTACGTGCGAGTCTTTTTTGGTGATATTGTGATAACTGACTTACTCTGGAGCGGGATTCCTCCAGCGTTGAGTGCCAGCGCGCGCCATCAGGCATCAACGGCCCGACCTGCAAGTAGAAATGAAAAATTTGTTATTCGGTTAGATCTCAATGTTCGGAAGTCATTAAAACCGCATTTTATTTTCTTATTTAATTACAATTTTTAACCATCAAAGACTAATATGATTTTCTTTCACCCGAGAGGAATGGAGAACATGAAAATTAAAACACACAATGCCTGTATACAGTATATCCCACGTCTTACCGCATTCTCCTCATTCTACTTAGAGTACAAGTAGGCAGGCTATTATCATGCTCTGTGTTTCATTAGCGTTGGCCGTGTTTTTCCCGGCTTTTTCTTTCAATAATATACCGCGAGATAAAAAAGAGAAAACCTACGTATAATTATACGCTTTTCCATAATTTCCACAATAACAGACATTCTCACACAAGCCGCACTCGTTTAATAAATGCAACAATCACAATACCTTCATCCCCAAAATCTACGCGCAAACAAAATCATCCAATAAAATCCTCCATTCAATCCCATTGCGTCATTACCGCACGTCGTCAGCGTCACGTCCAGGCAAAAAAAATACTGCGTCCCTGCAAGTGTTTGCCGCACGGGGAAAAGAAGAATGGACGCCGAGCGCAGTCTCGTTAGGAGGCAACTCGTGCACAATGGACGGCCTGGGAGAGAGACGGAGAGGAAAGAGCGGCCAACGACTTCATCAGAAGACACGGCCCCGCCGGACGTTTAAATTATGTAAGTAGCCTCCGTATCGCCCGGACCTGAGTCATGTTAGTACCGTTTCGCTGATGCTGTGCTGCTGCCATTGGAGAGAGAGAGAGAGAGAGATGCTTTTTCTCCTTCGCGGCACATTATTTTATGCATGATTCCGACGTAGTAGCTTTTTGCCAAGAGCTGTAATTTAATCTCTCTCGTGTATATCTCCACGAGTTTTTGAGCAGGAAATGAACGTGTTCAGTTGACATATGGACAGGAACGAATTTCTTATAGCCGCGATGTGTGGCGTAAAGAGGATCGCTAGAACAATATAGCCTTGCGAGTTTATAGACCGACTATATGTGTGGCTTTAGAGGCACACGTGTTTATACTGTCAAGTTTATGCGTACGCGACACTGTACTTATGAATAATTTCAAGAGCAGTCCGCGAACACTGTCATACTTGCCAGCGGAGATCGATAAGTATGTCTAGTAGTCGCTATTTTCATTATGCAGTCGACCACCAACCGGAAAAATACACAAAAGATTTGAAATTGCGTTAAATTTTTCCACTCTGCGTGATTGATTTACACCAACTCTCAAAGCGCAGATCGTTTAATTGAATCCATTTCGCTCTGCACTGCGCAGAATGGGAGGTATCGAGGTGATTCACAGTCGTTAATTGATGGCTTGCTGGCAATAAACCCATTTTATTTACGCCTTTTGCATTACCTCTGCAGCTTTCCCCTCAGGCTATATATATGTATACAATAATACGCGTCGCCCCGAAAAATATCAACACTGCAATCGTCATTTAAATGCAGCACGAGAAACTGACAAGAAAGCTCGCGGCTTGCAGGAATCGTCAAAAAAATCGTCAATTAACTCTAAACTTTTTCCGACTCTGGCTGCGTATATGACTATACCCATCCTTCATTAACCCTCTCGTCGCACGTTATTCCCCCGGCTTCCTGTGCGCAGCTCTCGACGCTCGTCGTCTGGGGATCCCCGTCTCAATCTCCGCTTCTCTCCGTCTTGCCCGTACAGAGCCAACTATAGCACCTTATATACCTCTCCTGCTTTTTTGCGGGGCACGTCCGTCTCTGTCGTCGAGTGTACAGCAGTGCGGGGCTGCACTTGTGTACGTATACGTATATATGTATAAGCGAAGAGCGAAATGTCCCTTTTCTCTCCTGCCGCTGTCCTTCTTCGTCTCTTTCTCTCCCTCTCTCCTGAAACGTGTGTGTACATACGCGATGTGTTACGTCGTCGTCCTGCCGGAAGGTTCGCGTTCGTTGCAGTCAAAACAAACTCGTCATTGTCGGGCTCGCAAATAGCGCAGCCGCCCCCAGCCCTTTTCCTGTGTGTGTGTGTGTGTGTGTGTGTAGCTCTGACGTCGTGAACAACGACCTCCTGAGACTCTCCTTTTTTCCCCTCTATTCCGACCCTTTGAGCCTGGGCGGCTAGCTCTTTTTCGCTGCGACGTTTTTACAGCCGGGTGTGAAAAAAAGTCTCTGCGAGTGCGGAGGACATCTTTTTCGGGGGATCGTTAGCGTGCGAGATTTTCTCTTTGTCTTTTCCGGCGTTTTCAAAATCGTACCGTGGACGAGTTTTCGAGAGGTTACGTCATTTGATAATTTAATAATCGCGTGAACGAGATATTTAATCTTCGAATCGTGGAAAAATTTGACGACGAAATATCTCTGAACAGAACAGGAGTTATAACGACGTATCAAACTGAATTTTTCCTCGAAGCGGCCAGAGTATGTACACACGGAGATATATAGATACACGTGTTCCTCGAGAGCAAAGGAACGTATATAAGGTATACGTATACATAGGCGAGTCACGCCTATTTCGGTGCTCTGATTCATCGCCGCGCAATAACGTCACCAATATTACAGTAGGAAACCGGAGAGTGAGAGAGAGAGAGAAATGCAGCTCGCCGGAGTTTGCGCCAATTTTAAAAGAGCAAACGCTCGATAGCGACCTCTAAAACTATCGATAACCCGTCGCCTTCTACAATATTATTTTCTTGCACTGCTGATATTGGGAATCGATAGAAAAGCGCAAGGAGACATGTTTTGCGATATTACAACTTTTTTCTATGATCGTATTATTGAAATGCTAGGTATAATCCATTTCATAAAATCTATAAAGTATAATAGTAGAGGTAATAGTAAGTGCGGAATGATAAGTCATTGGCACTTTTTTTCCTACATTGTGTTTTATTGTTGTTAATACAAGCTGTATTCCAAATTGCTCAAATTATTTATGAAAATTACAAATTTATAATCTTTGAAGTAGTGTACTAAGAATAGTCCATTGACGTCGATAAACGTCAATAAGATTCTTATTGAATTGAATGGTCTCATGCAAGTACAATAAACAGATTTTGCTATAGAATTTATTCGACTTTCCGTAAAGGTCACGCTTCTCAATGGAATGAATATGGAGAACATTTATAATACATTTTTACGAAAAATTAAAAAATCACTATTATAAAGTTTCCTCTAGGAAGAAGCAAAAAAAGGTAGCTACATTTCTCTGGCAGCAGTCTAATTACCAATTAGACTGTTAATTAACAGAAACGATATTGAATGATC
This sequence comes from Muscidifurax raptorellus, assembly GCA_020010945.3. Lineage (NCBI taxonomy): Eukaryota > Metazoa > Arthropoda > Insecta > Hymenoptera > Pteromalidae > Muscidifurax > Muscidifurax raptorellus. The sequence continues at coordinate 4,581,280 of CM052078.1, read as the reverse complement.
CCATGAAAAAAAAATTCAATATCACCGTGTAGTAGTTCCACTCGAACGCGCTGCACTCGAAACGCAAAAGTAACGCAGTAATTGCATCCACACAATTTCCAATATACGTCCCCTTGCGAGTCTCTGAAAGCATGTTCCTTCTTTCACTGCTCACCTCGCGTCGTTCATTAAAAACGCCTAGGAAAGACAGAGAAAAAAATTCGATCATCATCCAGGCGGCGACCTACTCCCGACAAAAAAGTTCCGCGTCAGCGCTCGCTCATTAAAATCTCGGCGAACAATGAAACATTGCAATATTTAAATCTCGGCGTCGTCGAAAATCCGATCCCCGCGAACTGGGCCGCCGCGTATATGTACGAACATAGTTTGCTCGACGGAGAGAGAGAGAGAGAAAGAGAACAATGCGCGGATCGGCTAGTTATGAAGATTTTTTGCGAACGACCGCACAGAGTAGTATGGGGAGATGTATATCGGGGCAGTAGAGGCGGAGAGAAAAGAATAGCAGAGCGAGAAATGAGGTTACGCCGGATAGTGGCTGCCGTCTCTGTGTGACAGAAGTAATAGAATTTGGACGAGCGCTGGTTAAATAGAGGGTGAACATTTGAGGAAATGCGGAATTGGAGATTAGGTTGTCACGAAACTCGTACGTGGACGTTACGAATGGCTTTCATAGAAAGGTTTTCATTCACTTTGAAAATTAATGCCTTGCAATGTCGGGTACGAAAAGATCTGACTAATGTGAGAGCTTGAATTGAATCAGATTACCTCGAATGTTCTGACTCAGAAGCCTTTCACTCTCTCATAAATATAAGATCATCGTTTAAAGTGCGAATCGGCTTCTAAAATGTATTAAAAGAAGAAGAATGAACGAAATTACTCATAAAAATGATGCTCGTAATAAAAGTAAACATCGCAACAACAGCAGGTGCTGAAGAAGAATCTATGTAAGCAGCAGAGGAAGCGCGAACATTTGCGACAATATCGAAAACGTCTTTAATCATCGCAATTCGGCCTCCAAATAGAAAAGTAGAAGAGCAGAAGCGAAAGAAAAAGTAAAAGCCACGAAGGAAAACTTGGTTCGCGTAAAAGAGCAAAAGAGAAAGGCGATATTAAAGGAATAGAGCGAGCGAGAGAAACAGGAGGCAGAGAGTCTCGTCAGTTTCGGCTGAATTGCCAGGTCCCTCTGCCATTCGCCCATACCCTTTCGCCTCTCTTTTCTCTTTTCCTCGTTATCCGGCTGCAGTATATAGGATTCACTTTCTCTCTCGATCTTCCTCAGTCACTGTCTCTCCCTCGCTCTGTACGTCTTATCTCCTCTCTTCGACTACTGCGGCGCGCATTTAAATCTATCAAGCTGCCGCCTCTAGCTTTGTCTTTCACCACTAGTCTGCGTATATAGAGAGATAGAGAGAAGAACGATTTCTTTTCCTCCTTCGTTTTGTTTTGTACGCTGCTGCTTTTGATTCCGCGTTGCTCTCGAGCCCTTCCATTATTCCCCTTTGTTCCTCTATTTTTCCATCAGCTGGATGCTACAAGCACCCTAAACACGCACGCTCTGCATCTATCTTCCATCTTTATATTTCCCGTCGATTCTCTGACTTTTTCGGCGCTGATGTTGCTTCTTTATTCGCGGTCCTCGCTATCATCGCAGCAGCGGCTCTTACTTCCCTTTCTCCTCTTACTTCCCTTTCTTTGTTCTAACATACTTTCGTCAGTTTTCGTTCTTCACCGGAGCCCTCACCTCTCATACCCTTTTGGTCGGGTCCACAGTCTCCAGACGTGATTGCGACCTGCATATTTTATGCGGGAAAGAGACTCAAAGTTGTTGGTTTATGAAAGAAAGGGGCGGGAGAGAGATATGTGTCGCCACGCGGAGAAGGTGACGCTGTTTAAAAAGCGTACGATGAATGCGAAATAGAATCAAATCGGCTGTGTCAGGTCACTGCTACGCATATTTATCCCTGATTTAGGATAAAGAATTCCCGAATATCTTGTTCGCTCGGTCTGTCGATCGTTCACCCGGCGATCGTGTCAAAACCTTTTTCACGAGAAAAAATGACTTCGTGACCCCTCGGCTCTTTCACACACGTCAGTGAAAATGGGGCAAGTGTTGAAAAAAGAGTAAAAGGGTGGAAAGCCAGAGGGTGATGTTTTTCTAACCCAGACTTTTTTGTCTACATCTCTAGAACTTCACTTTTTCACAAGCTTCTTTTTCAAAGCGTCTCGCGCTAATGGTGCGCTCTACGTAATTCTTGGGAGAAAATAACGAAACGCTCAGAAATCGAGACTCTGAATATATGTTCAAGAGAATCCGCAAGTCTCATCGACCTGTAGACCCTCTCTCTCCATAATGTATACGTTATACCTCGGAGCTGCCAACGCGACCTCCGGCTTAACTTTGTTTCTCGTCAAACTTCGACCTCCCAACTCTGCTTCCCACGTACATATCCACCCTTCTCTCTCTCTCTGCACACCCGTGTCTCTTCACCCTACAACATATAGTTATATATAGGGCTGCACACACCTAATGCTTCTTTTCGTATGCGAACACTCGCGCGCTCGTCGTTGTATTTAGCCACGTTTCGATCGTCTTTCCCTCGCCGGCGCTTTCCGACACTTTCCCGCTCACAGCCGCCGGCGGCGGCAGGGATTATCGATTGCCGCGGGGGCGGTGCTGTGTGATGACGGGTTCTCCGCACTACTGTGATCGCGAACGAACTAATCAGCGGCGCTGATGTTATGTTGTGTAGCGGAGGTTGCTGTATTAGGATTTTGCATCTCAATATAATGGATGTTTGCGTTGAGTAAATGGTCCAATGTGGACATGCAATGTTATCAGGGGAGAGGAGGTGTAATATGCACTGCTTGATATAGGCTGAGCTGTTTATTCCTTGCTGTGGGATCGAAGGAAAATAGAGATTCTTTGGTTTGTGTCGTTTGAAGGAAGACGTCACGGGCGGAGGCAACGCCCATATTGCTTACGAGGAAGTATGATCAACAAACTGTTGGTGTCTGGTTCAACAAATAACTATAGCAAGTGTATGTCTTCTGTTGTTCTCCAATTATCCTGATTCTATTGATTCAAGCCATATAGCAGTGTCTGCACCCCTTACAGGACGTAATATTTACACGACTGTAAAACGATACCGGTGATGTGATTCATCATGCAAACTAACATACAAATAATATAAGATTATTATTTTCTACCACATTCAACGAAAACATGCATCAAACCGCATAAAACGTTTACCAACGAAATATCACGATTCTCAACGTGGGGCAAAGTTCCGCAACGGCTCGTATAGGTGAAACCAGTATAAGTATTTTTTTCACCGCAGCAATAAACATATCCAGCAGAGTAACATATAGATACACACATATCATGCTATACGTCCCAGGTGTTGCCAAGACCCAGAGCTTAATTACTTTATCAAACGTAATAAAGTCCCCGATGTATATGTCCCGGCGCTAAACACTAATTAACATGCAAACCGAGCTTCATCACTGCTGCCGCTGCAGCAATTCACACTATATGCGGCAATGGCCAAGCTGGCTATGCAAAGCAGCAATAAAGTCTCGGTTCTAAAATTGCACATTCGTTTCTCGGTTTCTCTGTCGTCGCCGTCGTCGCGGAGCAGCAGTTTCCTTTCTCATTTTCTGATACGCTGATTTTCTACAACTGAGAGCTTTGTCGCTTGGCTTTATCTCTCGCTCCAAGCCAAGAGCCATTCTGCGCTCAGCTGGAGCTCAATTAAATATGGCCATGAATACTTAATGCGACAAAACGCGTATGGGATTAACGTGCATTCGAGCAGACGAGTCGAGTCGTCGTGTTGATATTCTCTTGCGAACTGTGCAGAAAGAAAAAAGATTGCGTTGGGGAAAGATTTGTGAGCTGGAATTAGTTTACACAATACACTGGGGAGACGCGGTGTTTCTTTCCGTTTCTTTTTTTAGAAGATAGTGTTTAGTGGGGATTACTGCGATTATATTATCGTCATCGTAAAAGGTGCGTAAATCTAAAATAATTTAAAAAATTAGCAAACTGGAAGATATGCAGTTCGAGATAAAATAAAAGCTCATGTATTATCCATCAACTTCCGTACTCCTCGTTAAATCCTAACAACATTTTTCCACGTCAAGCAAAGAATACACCGTACAATCATTTCCCTTTCTTTTCGCAACAACTACGCGCAACCTCACAATCCTGCGTAGAAAGCACATCAGCTCTCGTTTCTCCTTCAAAACAATGCGTGCATCACAGCCTACACGTCTCCTGGAATTCTTCCGGGTATAAGCAATCTTCTGCGAGTTAGCGAAGCGTCCCGCTGGCTGACAGGACTATATCAGCTGCAGTATAGTGCATCTATAACGTATAATGGTCTTCTTCTCGCGTCTAAACGAGTCACGTACGAGAGAAAGAGAGATAGAGAAGAAGGACTATCTTCTTTGCTCATTGGCTATGCTTCTCGTGTCCGAGCGCTCGCTCCGGCAGGATTACGCGAGTGTCGCGGATTTCCAGACGTCCGTATGTGAGAGCACAGAGGAGATATATATGTATATATAGGTGGCAGAAGAAGAAGAAGAAGAAGAAGAAGTCGACGGAAGTGCAGTCGCCGGGGAAAAACTGATTCCGCCTGGAGGTGGTCGCGTCGCATCGATGTGCGGAGCAGTAGAGCTTAAGTCGATTTCGCTCCCGGGCTGCTGCGGATTTACTTCATGCGAATGTATGTTTTTCTCCTTTTACAGTTGTTTATATGTTTATGAGATCTTTTCAGTACAGATGTACACTGCGGAACGTTGCAGTGACGTAAATTCTGAAGCCATATACAGTGTCGGCTCTTTCCACTGAAACAACGACAAGCCCCCAAAGGCTCTAATTTCCGACTGACCGAGTTCACGCTTATTTATTCAGAGGACGACGGCGCCAGTAGTATACGCTTAACGACGTCGATACTTTTTCCAGGCCCCGAGCAACAGCAGCAGCGCCTAATACGTAAACCGTATGGAAACGACGAAGCGCATCGCGAAATTAACGCCGCGTCCCTCGGGGGTAATGAGTATAGCTGCGCCCGTGTGAACGGACTACGGAGCCGCTCGGGCGTTCTGTTGATACTCTTATATATATATATATATATACGTCGGTTATTCACTGCGCGTCGCGCTCCACGGCGCTTTTCTTAGCTTCTTCCTCGTTAATTAACCCCCTATTTGCTCTCTTGCTTATCGTTGAATTTGCATGATGGTCATCGGGCCTACGCGCGTAACTTGCACTTTGTGCAGAGTTTGCATCGGATTTTTTCTCCGTACACACATATACGTTTCAGAGAAGAGAGAGAGAGAGGGTTTAAATTAACGAAGCTGCGCTATGCTGTTACGTGAAAAAAGAACCACGTGCCTGACCCAACCGCACATTTTCCACTTATATATGTATATCATCATCACTAATTAAACGTATACACACGGCACAAGAACCTCAGCGGACATAAATCCGCATCGGGTGCAGCCATAGATTAGAAAAGAAGAGAGTTTACTCGCGCACGAAGCATTTCCAGGTTCTCAGCAGTATACCGTTAATTCTCGCAGTAGTCCATAATTTTTGTCATCTTTTTTCCGCACTGCCAGCAGTACACACGCTATAGCTGGAGGGTCTCTTTTTCTCTCTCACCAGTGCGACGCATGCACGTAAGCGCAGCCGGTGTAATGCACCGAAGAGAGGGCCCTGCATAATCCGTCGCGAGTAGCGCGCGGCGACGATCGATTATTTGCCGGGTAGGACGAGGAGAGGCCACTGCCCCGCGGCTGATGCTACTACTGCTGGAAATAACGAATTCAGAGTTCGCCGACGCGTTTAGAGTTTCGCGAGCCGCTGGGCTTTTCTCTCTCTCTCTCTCTCTCTCTCTCTCTCTCTCTCTCTCACTCGCTTCTCTTAATTAGTGCAAATAGTTGCTTTGTTCGTTAGTACGAATTCAAGAGGGATTTTCAGTTTTCTCGTTGAGTTTATATTGAAGTATATAACAACGCGAATTGGGATGATGCTGCATTTTGAGGATTATTTTCCGCAGAGGATGGCGCGAAGCCGAATTTACAAGCAAACGTTGTTATAAAACGTGTTTTTCCCACCAACAGGCTGCAAGCGCGCAGCGAACGGCTAAATCAAAATGCCCGTAGTTAGGTCAGCGTTGGTAATTGGGTTATCCAGCCCAGCGATCGAAATATTAATTGCGCGCGGGAGCGTGATTGCACGTGGATGTTTATGACGTAGTTGATGCGCGTCCCGCTTATATCGTTTGTCGAGTTATTGCGTATGTTTATACGAGAATATTGACTTTATGCAGATTGCGTGATTGTCCCTTTTTGAAGTCGTGCGTTGATGTCATTTTTATGCGCTCGTTGCGTTTGCGTGATCATCGAGGTATGTATAATTAATTGTATATATAGATGACGCGACTGAATCAGTCGCTTAATTTATGTACCAAGCTTCATTTACAGCTTTGCACGATGTACGTGTGCACACCGGGATAATTGAATTATTATGTGGAAACAACAATAGCGAACGTGATTTTTAATTAAATATATTTGTCAGGAGCCGATGCTGAAGCGCATAGCACAGTATAATATTGAGATAATCACGGACAATTCATACACGTCATTAAAATAATCACAACATTTCCGAGGGAGAGAAAGAGTCCAAGTTCGATTTCTTTTGCAATGAAACGGCTGGAAATTCAACCGAGTGTAGGCCCGCATACGACGAGTTCGTATTAGTCTCTTTTGAGCGCAGCGACTCCTGAAAAAGCACTCTACCGGATTAAGATTTATCGCGCCGACGAGTGAAATTAATCTTATCTCTGTTTCTCAGCCGGGGCGTGATTTCACGAAATAAAAGTGTATTCATGCGGCGTCTCTCAGACTCTATAATTAAGATCTTATTTGATTTCATTTTTACTCCAAGAATCTTTCTCTCTTATATCTCCACGATGTAAATATAGACGACATCGGGAAAATTTCTTTTTTTTTCATAATAATCCCCTTAACGAGAGACTCGTCTCTGCGGGAAAGTTGGAATTGGAAATCGCGAGCAGGAGACGCATCCCACTTTTCCCATCGAAGAGCCGTGTATACGAATTCGTATAATAACCTTCGCCGTCTAAAAACAAACAAGAGCAGAATACCGCGCAACAAAGCAGCCTCGCGACCTTTCAATTAAAAACTTTTCCAAGCGCAGCCTGACAAGTCATCGATACGGCGATATCGTGCGTCCACGAGCAAACAAAGCTCTTGGGGAACTTTTATTTTCCAACAACTCGGCTGTCTCGTCGTCATTTTTCTTATTCCTTGTATCCCCAAAATAACAACAACAGCAGCAGCTCCAAGAATCTCTCTCGTCGCACGACGCCGCATAATTTACGTCGAGCGCGAGAAGTAGGGAAAATTTAATTGCGATTCTCGAGACATCGCTGATGTAGCGCGTTCGTCGTCGCTCACGGAATATCGAGTTCCGGCGGCAGAGCGTCGGGGGACATAGTAATACGACGTATAATCAATTTTCAGATCGGCCATCGACATTGACATCGAGTGCTCTTCCGGCCGACAGATACTCGACCGGACGAAGAGGATGCACACAAGGTCACGTTTTCGACGTGCGCATGCGCAGCAAGAGGCAGAGAGACCTTCCCTCATCCTGTGTACATACACAAAGCGAGCCACTTTGCGTTCTCTATATACTACTGCGAAAAACGGAAGGGACACGACGATGGACAGCAGCAGTAGTGGTGGTAGTGCTTTGTTTGAAATTCGAAGCGGAAAAGCCGAAAAGGACTTGGCGAGCGGCCGATATTATACGTCGGCAGACTTGACCACCCTCTCGCGCGATCGATTCGACGACTCTCTCTCTTCTCTGCTCTGTAGCTATGTGTGTGTGTGTGCGTGTGTGTGCGTGTACTAAAAGGTATAGGACTTTCTATCTCTATCTCACTCGTTGCTGTCCGTGAAAAAACGCCGAGCCGCTGTTTGCAGTGGCATTGACGGGATATAGCTGGCTGAGAGAGAGAGAGAGAGAGGCTTCTTCCTGCACGAGAGCAGTTTCACTTCGAGTGGATGTGCTTTTTCACATCACGTTTGTACGGGTGAGCAGGAGAGAGAGAGTGTCCGAGGCGAGGCGCGCGCTTTTTTCCCTATTTTTCCACGGAAATGGGAATTTAAATGCTGCTCGGGAGTAGCTGCGAAATGTTGTTTCTATATGCGGTCGGATAGGAATGGTTGAGTGGTTTGTTATTGGAAGAGAGAAAAATTGTATATTTGTTTAATTTGAATATAAGGCAAGGGCGCGCTGCCGGATATACGAGATATTCTCGTACACAATATAGCACCGAGATTTCGTACATCTTACATGATTAAGAGACCCTCGAGCTTATTTTATTTATACCCGGGCCCGAGCTGATATTATGCAAATAACACAAGGCGTCCAATCAGCGGAAAGAGAAATTCATCGGTACACCAAAATTACACCCCTCGTGCCCGTAATGAAAGTAAAATATCGAGAGAAGAAGGCTGCGGAGAAAGTTGAAAAGAACGCGCGGAGTAAATGAGAGGAGGATTCGCCGCTAGAAGTAAGTAACAAGCGAAGCCGCAGAAGAAGAAGAAGAAGAAGAAGCAGCAGCCGTGAGTTGGTCTGATGAGAGGCCAAGCCTACGCATTAGGTCGTCGCGCCTGACTTTATTTTTCTTCATCAGTATATAGCCAGTGGAAAACGAGAACATTAGAGACAGAGAATAAGAAAGATCCTCCCGCTTCAATATGCAAGGAAGAGACGGTCGAAGGCGACTGCCGCAGCCAATAATAATCGCGTGCACTCGCTCCCTCCCGTCGAAATAATCTGATAGTCTGGAGCGACTTCTGCCAGCGCAGATTGCTCGACGACGTCAAAAGGAAGGAAGGGGGAAAATGGCGATATCGCAAATTACCGCGAGAGCGCGGCAACGAGCTGCTTGATTGAACTGAAATTAAGGAGCGAAGACAACGAGAGAGAGAGAGAGAGAGAGAGAGAGAGAGAGAGAGAGAGAAAAGTATAAGATGCGAAATGAAAGAGAGAGGGTCGCGTTTCTTATTTACAGGCGGAAAACGTCGAGGGACGTGCTTGCGGGCTTCATTTGCGACGTGGCTCCTTTCAGTACTTTCTATAGTGTACGCCGCGCGACTGTCGTGTAATTGCACCGGCGCGTGTAATGCGTTTCGAGGCGGTATATACTCAATGGGTCTTTTACCATAGACAGCGCGCGCGACGCCGCCGACAGTGTCGCGTTATGATAAGTAGTGCGTTAAACTGAGAATATTCAATTACCGCTGTGCTGTGGAGGCTTTATTCCGGGGAATAAAAGAGTTGATTTTTTGTTTACTTCTTTCTCGGGTTAACGAAAACTTGAGATATCCGTATTGAAACCGGCGGTTATTTCCATTTTTTTTTTAATGCAAGAGTACGTTATTATTTTGCACAATGCGGACTTTTGTGTTTCTCTGTTACGGTCTAGAGGTATTTTATCCGTAGTGAGAAATGTAAAAGGTTGTTATACTTTCGCTTATTCAGACAGATGCATAGTGCGTATTTACATTCTGCGCTCTTCGCCGTGTGCAGCGGCGTTTCTGACGAGATTTTTGCATTCTGACTAACGTCGAAATTCAAAAAATAATCTCCTCTTCGCTTTAATTTTCGAAGATCGGTCCCCGAGTTTTAATTTGAATAACATCGTCACGAGGAGAGGGAACAATGGCGAGGAAATTCGTATATATATATACACACTTTAACGAAGAAGATTTTAATTATCGCATAACAAGCGAGAATATATAAGGAGCGCGAAGAAGAAGCTGCCACAACGTAAAATTGTAATCCCCGTAATATTACTTGCAGAGCAGGTACGTTCGCGCAGAGTAGTCGGAAACTTTGAACTAAATCGTGTGCCGGATTCATGCAAGTTTCAGCTTCGGAAACTTGCGTGAATCGCGCATTAATCTGCCCGCCGAGTGTGATGATTTCGACTGCAAGTCCGTTACCATTCTCTCGGTTACATCGCAGGTTCGCTTATATTAGAGGGCCGACCAGAAGACCGCTGAATACCGCCGAATTCGCCAATCTCGAGCTGTACTCGATTAAACGGGCCGTTCTATGAAGTATATTGTTAAACTCACGCGGGATATCTGCTATACTTATACCGCCTAGAAGCAAAGGATTCCGTGTAATTACCTGGAACAGAAAAGAGGAGAATAATTAATCAGCTAGCCCGGCGCAGTCATGAAAATTCAACTACCGATGATTATACGCGCTCTCGCATTGCGTGATGATGTCGTTGACCTTTTCCCTCATAAGCTAATCAAAATTATGATCACGCACTCGCTATTATATTTGTATTTGTTGCTGCGCGATCATTTTGATTTGCTTGAAGTGGGTCATCGATGGCATTAGAAGCCGCCAAATGATTATCCCCATTCAATACTTGATGATGCTAACGACTGACCATCAATTTTCCTTTTCGTTATTCCACGTAAACGGATACACACCGATCGCCGGAATTCACGAGATGAAGACATTATTTTTATTACACGCCACATGCACAAATTCAGCTGCCCGTATGTATAAGCCTCAATTTACGCCGCTAATAACAGATACGCATCGTCACGCGCGGAATACTCTCCGTTATTTCTCTCCTGAGAGAAGAAAAAATCACTCAACGATTTCAGCACGCGACAGCTAATGCCTGCGGGGATCCGATAACCCTGAGAGAAAAAAAGACGTAATTTGCTATTTCTTAATTAACCAGGCCCTTGTCCTAATCTATAGATCGAGCATCTGTATGGGTATGGAAACGCGCGAGGAGGGCAAGATTCTCATCTAGGGCTGTGCTGATATAGTAAATTAATTTGATCCGCTGTTTGCGCTCGCGGATTTTTCTCCATACAGTACCGAGCGTGCCTCCGCGCGATTTTGTTCTACCCTCCTCTTCCCGTTTTTTCTTCCCCCTTCAGACCTGCAAATTTTTGCCGACATCACGCACGTATCGATCTGAAGAGTGGCATGAGATAGAGAAATAACCGGCTTGGAACGAAAAAGAGTGGTTAAAGATGGACTATGCTGGGAGAGGCTGTATTGATTTTATTTTACGGCAAGGAAGTTTTGAATTTCGATGGTATGCATATGGTTTCCAGGTAGGTTATACAGCCTCATGGAGTGTGTTAAGTAATGAAGAGATAATGCGATCTTATTGTGGACTAAAGTGGAATACGCTCTATGTGTGTATCTATATATGAGAATGACGCCGTTATAATAGATCAAGTTCCTAGGGAACAATGGAGGATGCATACGCAGCTTATGAACGGAGACTATTGTGCAGAGGCTCGGAGAGCGAAATCTGCTATACCTGTTGTATCAGTTGGAAAACAACGAGTGAATTGAAATGCTTAGTCAACTGGCCCGACCGTTATCATAAGGAAGATGTGGTGCTCATTTTATAAAAGTGCACAATTGCAATAACAAATTGTAAGAAACTCGATACTACTTTGATGAAATCAGTTATTTAGATTTGCAGATAGTTTAATACAATTTTATATTAAGTAATTTTAAAAAAAGTACACGGAGTATACCATCCAATCCTCGTGGAAAATTAAAGAGGAGAAGACTACAGAAGAAAAGGATGATTTGAAAAAAGCCAAGGGAGGGGCTAGTCCCCCATCTAAAACAAAAAAAACTGCTGGCTAGGAGAGAACGAGTATAGGGTAACTCAAGGACCATTTCCCCCCGATACTTCAGCCCTGCAGCTGACGCGGGGATAAAAATTTCAGGCGATGCGGTGCGCGCGTAGCACAGTAGGTATAGCTGTTCCGCAGTCGGTATATACTGTATCCTCAGGGTGTCGCGCTCTTTGACCGCACACGCGCCGGAATCAAGACGAAGAAGAAGAAGAAGCGGGGAATAAATTTTTTCGAAACTACCAGCCACTGCGGCTTTCAGCTATATCTGTCCCCTTTGGGGGCGAGCGCGTTTATTATCATTGCAAAGGACTGGAGAGAAGATAAGGAGTGTATATATCCTGCTGGCGAACCCCTGCTTTTTGTGTTCGCGCGCCGACTGTGTGTCGTCGTCGTCGTCGTCGTCGTCGTCGTAACTTTTGGAGTGAGGTATCGGATTTCGGGGGGACGACGATATGTTAGCTTCTTAATTTACTCACTGTCGTCGTCGGCACGCGCATGACATTTTTTTTTCGCGAGATTCGATTGACTGCTGCCTCCAGGCCAAGTGAATGCAACAGTTAACTTTTCATCCTTTGAATCGACCAGAGAGCGGAGGATATTGAGCTTGTCTATCTTTTTATTCGCTACGTACGTTGGATAACCAAGTTTAAGGTGTGAGAGTTTGGTGTATTTCAGATTCCCATAAGCGTATCGAAATTAGAAAGCTACGGAATTTCATCGAAGCGGCAGCAATATAAATATATCTAATAAGGAAAATTTGTAGTCCCGAATCGATCTAACGTTTCGCAACTTATTCGCGCGGCATCGCCATAAAGAGGCGCCTTTCACGTCTCGCTTTGAACCTGTGACCCGCGCAGGAGGTTACTTGTACAAAAAGTCTCGAGAAAGTTCAGAAGTTCATCGAAACTCTTCCCGTGGACGAATGGATGAAAGAACCTCCATGCATCATAAATATTAATACGGCCATCTAAATTTTGACAAACAATGTCGACAAATCTATATACTTATTCTCCGGCGCTGCGTATAAATCATGCACGAATAAGAAAGTTGATGCGAATATCCTCAAAATATCTCTCTTCGATACCACATTACCTCGAACTTTGACAAAGTCTACCCCTCGATGCGCATAATACAGCAGCGACATCATTGATTCAGAGGCGAATTGAAAGCAACTTGGAGCGAAAAGTTCGGAAGGATTTGCTCTCTTGGCTTTTATTTTGTCTAGGATTTGTGCTATAGTGTCCGTGTGTGCAGCAACGTCTACGTGTTTGTTAGACGACGTCGGACAAAACGGCTTAGGCCGCACTTTCCCCCCTTTTCTCTCTCTCTCTCTCTCTCTACCCCCGAGGCTTAGTCCATAATCCGCGAGGATGACAGAACTGGATGAAACTCTCTCCCTCTCCTCGTCTTCGGTTTCTGGCCAACTTTTCTGTTTGGGCATTGCAGAGGAAGCTTCTTATTTGCCTCCTGCGATTTATCGAAATTTAATGCGTCCCGTGCCAAATCAATTCCATTCTCTGGACAGCGCCCAAATCCCATAGACATCGATAACGACATTTGAGAGGGAAAAATACAGTTTTCGAAAATTCGCGAGTATCGATGGTTATCGAACCTTTCTTCTTGTTTTTAAAGCATCTTTGCGCATCGGTATTTTTCGGAATGAGAGAGGAAAGAAGAAGTCGTAGAAAAATATAGTCCCGGAGAGGGATTTACTCTCTACATTTTCATGAAGATCATCCCGCGAAATCTCTCCGTCGCTTTTATGTAAATTGCACATTAACACTAATGCTAAGCCGCTCAAAGGCGAAACCCCATTATATGCGGCAATAGAAAGGCTTGGGTATTATACACTTTAAAACTTTATATTATTCTGGGAAACAAAAGTGGAATCAGCTACGAGCAACAACAACAATGAAAAATCATTTTTATCGTCATTAATTCATCGGAAACGCGCACAGACCGTAAGTAGAAACCGAAGCAAACAAGCGTAACTTCCGTTTCAAAAAAAAAATGAAAAGAAAACGATCAAACAAACGCCTCTAGCACAGCATCAGAGAGATTACGGCCATATTTTTCCTCCTAAAGATAGACCTTTGCCAAATGCCCTCCCTTCCGCACATACACGCACGCCATATAGAGCGGCGCAAGATAATACGCGCGTAAATAAAGTTCGTCCGTAGTTGAGCCAAATGCGCGTCGGTCGCGCGACGTAAATTATGAAACAGAAACGCTTTTGCTCCCTTTCGCTTTTATAGGCATCAAAGCCGCGTGGAAGAAAGCGACGCGTCTATAAATATGAATCCTCCTTCTTTTTTTCTATATACAGCCATTGTACGACTGCTAGCTTGCGCAATAACGCCTTATCCTCTATGGAGTCGGCTGTATTATCGGATTCGCTTTGTCGAGAGTGAGAGTCGATATAATCTCTTGATAATACCGCTTTGAAACAGACTGAATATAATTATTCGGGATTCAATGTCGGCGATTTGAAGAAGAGCTATTCGCAAGAGTGAGAACTGTTGGCTCGATAAAATGCATATGCTTATATGGGAAGTTGCACAAAATAATATTTATTTAGAAATGTTGATTGCCTGAAACTGTTGCAAATTTTTTTGTAAGATAACTGTCTTTTTGCCCATATAAGCAATACATTATTGCAACCGTTTAGTTCGGAGGGCGGCCACGAATTCACGTAGAATACGCGTCAAATACGTATACGCACATAGCGATTACTATGCGTATAGCGATATAGCTGTATACTATGCGCCGAAAATTCGGAAATTCCACAGCCTCCTGTGGTTTGAATTTTGCAAATTTCGTGGTAGATCTTGGCCTGAAGCACTGTTAATTAGTTGCTGCTTTTGTGCTTTTATCCGCTTGATGTTCGCCTTTGATGTCGTCGTCGAGCGCGAGAAAGGCTGCGAGCGGTTTTGAGTTTCATGAGCGCGCGGCTATTTAGTTAAAAGCCTTTGCGCGCGACGGATTTTTTCCCCTAAATTGCTGCGCAGTTGGCCAAAAGCAGCTTTTATAATAAAAGGAAAAGAAAATTGATTCTGCGTTAACACGATCGAATCGCTACGTGATCATCATAAACGTACTAGCGTCTTGTACGAAAGCGATTTGTGCTCGGATATATGCGCAGAAGCAGAATGAAAAAGGGTGGCGAAATGAGAGGCACTCGACGCGAGAAAGCGATGACCCCAGTGGAATGAGCGATAAAGGTGAGGCTGCCGAGCGTAAAAGTAGCCGTGTAGAGGAGAGATCGTTTAAGCTTCTGATCCCGTGGTCTCATGACGCCCCACGCACCGAGACTACTACTACTACATACACTACCCTCTCGACGTATAGTCTCGTTTCACGAGAGCGACTCGTTCAATCCCATGTGTTTTCCTCTCCTTTTTACGCAGTCTAATGAGGGATTGAGCTCGCGAGTATAAATAGAACTCCGTTTCATCTTTGCGGAATACGAATATTATACGAAGTTTATTTCAGTAATTTTCTTCTCGAGAAAAATAATGAAATCTCGAAGGATATCACCGTTAAGAGAATCAAAGCGAAATCGCACACAAGGGCACCGCCGCAATAAGGAAAAAAAATTCTCGGCAATCCATCCACCGCGAGGACGTTTTTCTTCCAAGCAATCCCCTCCTCTCAACTGCTGTGTGTACAAACTCGAGCGAATTCAATCAGTCGACGCGCGCGCGCTTGTCATCGATATTTATCAGAAGATACTGTGCTCGATCACCGCCGAAAAATGCGAAATCTATCTTCGGGGATTAGATCCCGTCTCTTACATTCTTCTTCTCTGCGAGACCGCAGCGCGAACTGCTCGCTCGGCAGTCTACCAACGCAGCGCAGGTTTGCCGCTTGTAGCAAGCCAAGAGGAGAATAAAGAAAAAACACGAGAAATATATGGCTCAGGAGGAGGAGAGATGAGGAAGAGGGTGCGGGAAAAGGACGAGAGCGCGAGCCAATAGATATAATAGCGGCTTGAGGGGGATTTTCGAGATAGCGAAGGAGAGAGAGAGAGGGATGTAATTATTTCGATTGGTGAAAATGCCGAGGTCGAAAGAGAGAATAACCAGTTGTTGATGGATGCGACGATTTTGTGTAAGAGATTTTTTTTAAAAGTTCATTTAGTGTTATATGATCAGAAAACGAGAATCTAAAATTAGGTTTTTGAACTAAGCACAAAAGCACCTACCTGTTCTCCCTTACGTAAACCCCAGATTCTAAAACCTCATTCATCCTTTGACAAGTCGCACCGGTGCGTTACGTCTATATATCCCTAACAACAGCCAATCGATAAAGGCAATTGCGATAGCTCCCAACGGCAAAAAAACGCGGAAGGAAAGCGAGCTTCGTTGCAAGAGCGGCCATTGACAGCCACCGCAGATCGAATGGAAAAAACGTACCAGCTGCACTGCATACACACGCGTCCAATGAACCACAGAAGCATCCGCGAAACAGAGCATAACACCGGCTCGGATTAAACTGGGTGACAACCGCGATGAGCTCTGTACTCCGGCAAAAATTCCGGCCGCCGGCACGATTCCAACGTAATAAAGAGCATATATATGTGTGCGGAGGGGCCGCGAGTGAGAGAGAGAGAGAGAGAGAGAGAGAGGAGAGAACAAAAAGTATCTCCATAGTGACGAGCGCATATTCCCTTCGTCGAAGACGACTCTGCTGCGCTGCAGCCTATCGCGATCTTCTTTCGCGTGAATTTATGGGCTGGGCTCCTTTAGGTATGGGCGAATGTCGCGCGCCGATAGCAAGACGTGCTGCTGCTCACTCTCTCTCTCTCTCCCTCTCTCTCTCTCTTTCTCTCTCTCTCTCTCTCGGTTTTTCATATTGCATACCCTGACGCTCTGCTGCTATATTATAATATAATGCGAGGCAAGAGACATAGCAGCTAGCTCACCCTCTTTTTGGGTTATGCGTCGCGCACGTGGCGCTTTATGAGTTTTATCGCGACGCTTTTGAGGGTTCGGATTATTCCCTTCTGCAGATTTAGTTTTATTTGAGCGACGTTGTAAGAGAAAGTTTGCGCAAATATTTTAGGTACGTGTATGTAAGGCCCTTTAGTTAAACATTTTCCATGTTTACGCAGTGTATATATATACAGTTTAACCGGAGGCTAAGTATTATCATCTTCCACATATAACTCAGTCAAATCTCCTCCAAAAAAACTCGACTCTATTTGCAGTATCCGTAAACCTAATCGCGCCATCGTCGTTTACATCCACCTCCATATACCTACAGAGTCCACTCAGCCTCCCGCCAGCGACTACTCTATCTTATTTTTCCTCTTCACCCTCGACTCCACCCACTTTTATCTTGTTGACTCCACCCGTCTTTCACGGCTCCTCGCACCTCCACACAGCAATGAAGACGCTTCACCCCATCCTTCCCCCTTTTTTTTTGTCTACACACATCGAGAGACGCTTTTTTTATTCCCTGGCATGTTTACGAGATCAGCGCAGCGTCGAAATTGCCGCCTTCCGGGATTTCGGGAGGATCCGGCCGCTATATAGTTCGTTTGCGCCTCTGGCTAAAATCTTTTCTTTCTCTCGTCTGGAAACAAGGCGTCGTTCCCGACGAGCCGACGAAGATTACCGTGAATTCAAAAAATTCTAGGGGACGATAGTAAAGGATAAGCTAAGGGATGTATAGGGTACTGTTTATTCGCAGCGAAGAGTTTATTTCCATAATATATACGCTCTGCAGGCAAGGCTTCCTTTTTTACAGCCGAGAAGTAAAAAGTTAGTGCGGCGTTGCCTTTTTTTTTTACGGCGGAACACTGCACGCTTAAAGACGTAATCAGGCATCGTTCAATTTGTGATAAGTAGAGCGGGCTGGAGTTGAGATCGTATAATGGGAGTTCGGAAGTCAATATGAACATGCCTGGGCGAAGGTTCATTACGTAAAACTGATCGGGCATATAGCCCTCCCTCATCGAGTTCAAAGGCATTTCTGAAACGTGATTGACAGAGGTCTAATCAGTTCGGCTTCTTTAGCAGCTGGCGCTCGGAGTTATTAGTACCGCACGAAGACAAGAGGCAAACGCGTTGTACGCATCAAAGCTCGTCTCATAACAACCGAATGTTTACATCCGTCAACGCATCGAATACCGCGCCGGGTTAATTTCACGAACCACAAATCTCGCCTCCTTTGTATATACGCGGAAAAAATGTTAATTAAACGAACACTCGAGGGGGATAAACAAAGGCTGAAAAAGTTCATGGAAAAGCAGCAGCCCTTCGCTAAAATACAAAGCTCCTTTTTCCACTGCAAAGTTCGGCCGAGCGAACAAAGCTGCGGCTGCAGCAGCCGATTAAATGATTCGCGAAAAGAGCAGCCTCGGACTGATGGATCAATAATCCGTCGGCCGGCAAATCAGGCAAAAATTACTCTCCGGTCTATATAGAACGAAGCCTTTTTTCCGCTGCAGGCGCACGTACACGTAAGAAAGCCTCCGCGCGCACAAGCAGCCTGAAAAGTTCGGCAGGGGAAAGGGGACGTCGAGCGTGAAGCTTCGATTCGCTCGTGTAATTAAACAATTCCGTGAGAGGGAGCCTAATTGATTTTCCTGCGTCGGATAGAGAGAGATGTCTAGGCGTTTTATGCATATATCGCACGTGTAAGGTACTACGTTGCGAATTGTTTAAACCTCGTACATAACGAATGCGCAACTATATCTACACGAGCGCCAGACGAAAGTTTGCTCGAGAATCTCTCTACGTTGATATACGGCCTGGATGTGTACACGTATATACGTTAAGCGAGAGCTGTGTTGTTATAGATATAGGGAGATTCTCGCGAGAGCGAAGTTTCGGGGCTGGTTTGTATAGTTTTGAATTCATTGTGCGATTGAAATAATTCGTTGCTGTTTCTGTGTGTAATTACACGAGAGGGAAGTGCGTCTGCGGAGAGGATGGAGTGATATAAAAGTGAGAGTTCTACGGGATATATAGCGAGCTTTTGATGAACATGAAGAGCTTCAGTCTACTGGATACAGCAAGACTGCGAGTCTAAAGCGTATATTCTTGAACAAATTTTTTTTACATATTATTGCTTAAAACGAATGTTTTTTTATTCTGATCCGAGCAATGTGATTTCACGCTTGCGTAACAATTATTCACAAGCATTTATTAACCTTGACAGCATCAATGGACACCAGTTTTAATGAACCCAAGAATGCAATTAATTAACGGACCACCCGACTCGTGTATTTACCGAATCTTAACCAAAGTGTCAAATTACTTACTGATTAAGCTTAATTGAAAATTAATCCGACAGTCGAATATACTTTTCTGCCTTTCTCTCACGAGCCTATACAAGGGGGACGACATCACTGGACTCGAGAATTTCACGCGCAGCGGCCATTCATTCGATCTGTATATGGCTCGAAATATTTTTGCTCGGCCAATCGAATTTTTCACATCCGCAACCTACATACACACGAGTCGGGAATATTGAGCGGGGAATGCGTATTGTCCTGCGACAATAACGAATTTTTGGAAATATTGCGGTTCGAATTCGATTGCGTGGCAGCACGAATGGAGCGAATAAGAGCGACGCGTAAACTCAAATATTTGGCAACGAAATGTAAAAAAAAGGAGAGGGGAACGAAATTAACAGAGATTGAATGAAACCAATCGAAAATTTACTGATTCGTCGGTTTAACTTACGGAAAGATATTTGATTGCCGGGTATCCGAGGAATTTGTGTAACTCACCTGAAACAAAAAGAAAAATCACCGTCAATATCACAAGTAGAAAACGAACACATCAGGTCTTATGTAGCCTAAATATCTGAGATTCGTCTATGAACTCCATATTTCAAATCACCTTAACAGCTGGGTGCCCGAAAATTCATATCGTTTACAGCGAAAACTCACGAGCACCCCAAGCCTGACAGCGTTACATCATAAACAGCGTTTGTTCAGTTCGAAAACTGCTGACGAGCACAACGTCAAGCTCACAGCCAATTCCAGGGAGAACCCCCAGCAGCAATCAGTCAGTCAGTGCGTTAAGGCAAAATTAAGAAAAAGGGGAGAGCAAAAGCCGCCGGCAAATTGTACATGCGCTCGCGCGCGTCGGCCTGGAACGAAATCCGTATAAGAAGCTCCCCTGGTGTGTCTCTCGTGTGTATAATAATAAGAGTATGACGTGATTCTTGCTCCGGCGAAATTAGTTTCGTTTCGTGCGCGATCCCCAGCGATTAGATACGCCGAATGCGGCGAGTCGAGGATAGATGCAGGGAAAAAAAGTCGAAGGCCGATTAGTTCCGTTGTTTTCGGGGTGGGGGGGGAGGGGGTGGAAAGCTGCTTTGGCGCTTTGGCGTTGAGTTTGAATAAAAATAACGAGGGATTCGGTCTCTCGGCTTGGAAGAATGTCACTGGGAATTGAATCACGGAATTATACAATTTCGGTAAACCTGCATTCGTTCGGGCTATTTTTCTCGAGATTTATGTGCTGCGTGCGAATAGCAAAGCGTATATATATATAGATAAGAAATAGACAGAGATGGTGAATAAATTTCTTATTCGATCATTACTTTCCCTTCAAGTAGGTGTATATATTAACTTATCTCCCGCGATCTTGAGCGATGAAGACCTCGCCTGAAAATACTTTAATTCCTTTATCACCTCATTGCCAGTCAGCGAGAAAGAACGATAAGAAACGAGCTCGGGGTTCGGTCCAATTGCGCAGCAGCCAAACGAAATTCCGATTTCTTCGACTGACTCCCGAATCGCAAATAGCCTCTCCTTCTCGAACCGTAGATAATCAAGCTCTACACGCACAAGATATGTGTATACGAATGAAGAAAAAGCGTACATTAATGCGGACGCACGGCTCTGCTAATTGAAGAGCTTCCCTCACTCGAGACCATTGCCTAATAGGCAGGATAGCACTATGCTTGCATAACTAACAAAGCTGAACTTACGCGCGGTATTTTGCAAGCTAAAAAAGAATACACGTTACGACTGAAAGGATGTATGTTACGTTTTCTGCTTTAGTCGAATTTTCATCAATTAAACCGAGGGGGAGAAGGCTTTAGCGCCAGGTTGGATTATCGATTGGCCCGACGGCAGTTGTATATAGGAACTACCCATATAGGCAGAAGGGGAGACCCCCCGAAATTATAGGCGAGAGCGCGAAACGTCGTCGTGTTTGCTCTGCTGCTGTTGGCGGCCGCTGCGCGGCGCTATTTTCATTATGATTTATTACGAGGGACGGCGCCGGGCTCTTTCCCGATTCTGCTTTTAATGGGGAATATTTGCAATTTAGCTGCCGCTGCTGCTGTTAGGGAGAGAGAAAGAGAAAGACAGTGCGTGGGGTGTTGGCCTTGGCTTTTTCGGAGGAAGATGTGATGGTATGGTGTACACGAAAAGGGAGAATTTTACAACGACGTAAATTACACTTTATTTCGTGGGGGGTATATAGGATGGTCTGAAATGCTTGCGAGAGAGTTTTTTTGCCGCAACGATTTCCTCGAGAGGGAATGGAGATTAGCTGGATTTTGAAGGGTGCGATGCTTGAAAAATGGAATAATCGCGGAGGAGAGAGAGAGAGAGAGAGGGAGAAAGAATCGATCCACCGGGATTGGTTTTATTCGAGCGGACCGACAGATGCTTTGAATTTGAAATATGTACCTCGATATATATTCTTGGATTTTATTTAACGCGATTTGGATATTACAGTAGTTTGATAATCCAGCTAGTTTTTCCCACAACACCACACCTCAGTATTGCGTTATTTTCTTCGTGCACATCTCATTAATAACGGTACATACCCCCAGTCGCACAATCGCAAATTGATTACAGGATCAAGCGAAGTCTGCTAGCTCCTCGTGATTAGCTTGCTATAATTAGAGGAAAGACTAGCGAGAGAGGGTTTTGATTTACACACGACGGGATCATAAATATAGTTATATATACATATACCCGACGTCACAGTCACGTGTGCGCGCTCTCGCGTCAATGCATCATATCGGGTGTGTACGTGTATAATATAATGCGCGCAAGTGTATACAACTGCCGTATACGTGTGTATTAATAGGCGAACTGAGTTTTGAATGGGTGCTTCATCCTGCTAGGGTGTACACACGTGAGACGCGCAGTTTCTGCGCGCGGAGGACTCGAACAATAGCAAAATTAACTCATTACCTCGTCGTCGACGGCTATCCGTCGCTATGTACGCATTTTACGCGCTGCGGATTTTCGTTTTCGAGCTTTGTGTGTTTGTCGAACGACAATGTGCTGTACGTGCGGATATCATTGAAATCCATGAGGGAATTAAGTGATTAACGACGATACGCGTATGCACGTTTGATTGTAGCTTAATATTCCAGCTCTTCGTTTTGGTCCACATTCATCGAATTATATATAATTATATATTATCGAAACTAATCCATACGAAAAAGCAATTAGCTAAAAAAATCGACTCTTCACTCGGTGCACAAAAGAGTAAAAAAATCACATCGTCACGTTGATACAAGAACCGACCCTTTGTCCATACTGCATCAGCCGCGCTGCTCCAGGGGGCACAAGACACAAAAAACCGACTCACGTATATACACACGTGCAATCTATAATAATAAGCGCACATCCACGGCGCGGAAGCTAATTTTCTCTCCGCGCGATATCCTCTTACTCGCGGGATAGGTCAAGCGTGTATACACACGGCTCTTACGTAAGCGTATAATGATAGAGAAAGTGCACCGGTCGTCGTCCGCTTATGTATCTCTACCGCGAGAGAAAGATACTTTGACGCGTTGCACGCGATCGTAATAATTTTCGCGCGTTCTCGGTTCGCCGCCACGAGAGAGAGAGAGAGAGAGCGAGAGACAGAAAGATCTCATCGGGCTTAGCAGCAGTCGTTTCTTTTGTGCTGCGCGCTTATGCTCTGGTGTATAAAAGGTTCTCTTTTTGCAACGCGCCGTTGTTGTGGGGCGATTTAATTTTCTGGCTATTATTAATGCGGCTGATAAAATCAGGGTATTACGGCATGCCGGCTGCTATTATGTGCTTTTTTGATGGGGATTATAGCTTTCATTATTCAGGACGCGGTGCGTATATATAGTTTACAGTCTATATTCAAACTAGCTCACGTAACTCATTAAAAACCATCAGAAGTTTGAAAAAAAAATTTCCTCTATTGATCTCTAAAAACACATCATGCTCACACACTCTGGCCATCAGTACTCCCTCTCATTCTGGCAATGAGTTCACCGTCCGCAAGGTCACATTCGCTCCAAACTCGCCCGTATACACATTTTATTTCGGCGCCGCGTGTTTTTTTTTCCTGTTTCATCGCGTCGCCCACGCGCGCGAGTCGAATATTCAAAGCGCCACGACGCACAATAACATAAAGGAGATTACGCGCGAAAGTTGCCACCCGTCGCGTAATATTTCTCGTCTGGTCGTGGCCGCTTTTAGCGAGGCGATGATTCTTTTTCTCGTGTTTTTTTTTCTTCGTCCGGACTTTCTTTCGCGCAGCTTTTATGCGATTCTTTTTTGGGGCTCGCGTGCGTTATTGTGTTCCGAGTCTTAAGAGTGTTTAATGAGAGGAAAGTTTTGCTGCTTCGGGATCGCGAAGTTGGACGTGTCGGGCTCGGTTTAATTGTGTTCTGGGAAGTATATTGTGGGTTTATGTTTCTTCAAAATTTTTTATTCAATTAACTGCCACTCTTCTTTCAAAGAAAGTTTTGTACAGTCGCTAAACGATTTCAAAGACACACGCGCGACATGAAAAATTGCAAAGTCTGTGCGCGCATTTCGGAATTAAAATAGAAATGGAATATGATTATACCTCACATCTTAAAATCATTAAAAAGCATTACGCGAAATTCCAGCCGTTAGGCGCCATCAGGCGCGCATTAATCCTCATCCCTCGTTTCCGTGCAAACGATCAAAACTGATATATTCTCCATCTCACACGCTCATCTCTGTTTCCCCTGATAAATCTTTTTCTCCCGATCTCATCGTCGTTTTACACAGAAGCTCGTCTCGCACAGCTGAGAATAAAAAATCCGCTAACGTACGCGTCGCGTGCCATCGCAGCGTAATAACACTCTCTTTCTCTCTCTTTGCGCTCATCAATCTCGCGCTCGCGCGAAATCCCGATTATTTTCACTCGCTCTCCTCTTATACATATTTTCAGCCGAAGAGAATATCGTTCTCGGAAGCCCGGCGTGCATAATGAATCGGACGTGAGAAACCAGGCGTTATTTTCCCCGATGCCCCCAATTTTCCACAGCCCGAAGCTAATTGCCAGAAACGTATAGCTTCAACGAAGCGCGACTCGCGCGTTTTCTCGATAAGCTTTTGATTTACGCCATCGATAATTTACCATTTGGAGCGCGAACTCGGAGGCAGAGAGAGAGAGAGAGAGAGAGAGAGAGAAAGATCGCGCCCGAGAGGAAGTGTTCCCTGAGAGAGTTTAGCCGAACGTTTTTATACATCGCAAAGTTTCTATAAGGACGTAGCTGTATGAATGGTCGCGATTTTTTTTTATCGGAGAGGAGCGCAGGCGATAGCGCACATGCGACAGGAATATTCGCGGGTGTACATATACGTGGTTTACGAGGCAGGATGATATGCACGTAGGTGCCCGACTTTTATTGCGAGTCGTTCGAGCCGGTGATTCGTCACGAAAATTTTGCATGTATAATATGTGCGCGCGACAGGGAGTAGTATGTTTGAGTGCGCCATTATAACGAAGGTAATTAAAAAAGAACAAGAGACGATATAGTATCAATTTCCGGATCGGATTTTATGCAACGCGAACAAGGAGAGAGTCTAAACTTTTAATGGGAAATACTTGTAACGAAGGCTTAAACGAGCTTTGGATTTCGTAATTGCTCTGTGCGTGAAAGGTTAAGCTCATTATGGAAAGTAAGTAAGATTTTCAAGTACACGTGCGCATTTTATATGCGTAAAAAAAAGAAACGGCGGCAAGAGTCTCGCAATTCGTTGTGAGTTTTAACCAGTTGAAACGAGACAGGGCACATCAAGGGTATTGTCAAGTATAGAGGCACTTGGGAGCGTTCGTCGCGTTAATTAGGTGAGTTTTGAAGAAACGAGAAGGAGCAGCCGCTACTCACATCGACATGGAAGCGAAAGAATAAAGGACGCGTCGTTCCCACATCTGTATACCCATTGCGTGCACAGCTCATGATGCACAATAGCCAGTGTGGTGCGGCAAAGAGAACGAGACTTCTTCCCGTGATGCGGTGTACTTAAGTACTCTCGCGAAACTTATTTTCTCCCGTTTTGATGAAGTCGTGCTCGTACTAGCTTCCTCCTCTCGATTTGCATACTACGCAGGTTTTCGACTTTGAATACGCAGCTGCTTTGTCTCAATGGATTTCCACAAAACGATCGTTGTACGTCAAACTAAATTTTTAATTTCGTCGCATTTAAGGAGAAAATAAAAAAAGGTATAAATAGTACTGTACAAGAGTAAGAAACAAGCTCAAGAAGCCCAGATGCATTTTCTCTCAGCAGCAGCGACGCTACGGGGAAATAACCATCTCTATTCCATAGAAAACTCAGGCCGACAGGGTAAAGCGCGGAGCCGATACACGGGAGCGAACGAGCGCGTATAAAGTTTGGAATATATGGAGCGGGATGCGCTCGCGGGGAGAGAAAAGGGGCCGATAGCCAAGGGATCGTTACGAGCCTCGCAAACGAGTTCGGTTGCAACGGCAACAGCGGCGCCTTGTCGATCGAGTCTTAAAGGTACATAATGTAAGCGCGGCCCGACGGTTATTTAGATACTTATCCCCCACGACAACAATTACCCTGGCGGTAAATTCAGGAGCTTTTCCTTGTACAAGCACGTTTACATAGTGCGCTTCTCTTCTCTCTTTTTTTAACGCAATACATAAAGAGGGAAGCCAGATGAAATTGAGAGAAAAAATTACGTTCTAGTTCGCAGCTGTATTCCTCGCGTCGTGCACGTTCTCTGTACTTGACTTATGTAAATATCGCATGCACTTTATTCGATCAGCCGTAACCCTGTTTTTCCTCCAACTTTCACCGACTAATATAGCGTAAGACTGTATCATCGCGCGATCGACTGCGAGTTTTAACTCCCTTTCTAAACAAAATAGAAATCCTTTTTGCTCTCGCCGTTGATGATAGTATACTGTTAACTCCTACAAAAACGCTGAGTGCACTGTACATTATCTCTCGTGCTCATTTCTTTTCTTCACATTTAAAGATTCCAAATGCCTAGGCACGATGAACAAAAAAAAAATATCCAACCGCTGCTAGTCAGAGAGAAAGAGCCATACGATAAAAGCTGGAGCAATATACAGATATACGTATGAGGTATATACGTTTCCTAGGAAGAAAAACCTCGCTCTCCTAGGCGGCGAGTAATAACTCGATCTCCACCGACTCCGCGCACACACACACACACACACACACACACATATACAACACTACCATCCGCAGCTGCAGCCGCACAGCGACAAGGAATCAGATAAGTGCTGCAGGCTATATAGCCTTTTTCTCCGGGCGATCGTGTATGTATGTTGTACGCGCTCTCGCAACAGGATCCCGTCGATTAGAGGCGGCGAAACGCCTCGTCACGAGACTGCGCTGGCGCCGAGGGAAAAACCGCGCTTCTGCTGCATCTTGGCCTCTCTCGCGTGCTGCAATTTATCACGTCGCGCGGTCGGAACGTGCTGCAGTCGACAGTCTATGTGTGTGTGTGTGTGTGCGTGTGTCTGAGGATGTATTTATGGAGAGATGCGAAGTATCAAGTTCAGAGTATATCGAAAGGGAAAAGTCCGTGTCTCGGGACACGAGTGTGTGCAGCTGTTTGCGCCGAATCATTTTGGCCAAGCTGTGCGCGACAGAGGAGGTCGTTTGTTGGCTTTCTGACTATTGGGTAAGAGGTTGACTGATG
Source organism: Muscidifurax raptorellus (assembly GCA_020010945.3). Lineage (NCBI taxonomy): Eukaryota > Metazoa > Arthropoda > Insecta > Hymenoptera > Pteromalidae > Muscidifurax > Muscidifurax raptorellus. Next base: position 4,554,611 of record CM052078.1, on the reverse strand, counting down.
CTTGTATACATGGGGCTATGGACTTGCTCTGAATCGTTGATGTAACAGTGAGTGTGGATTCATAAATCTATATATATATAGTGTTAAGAGAGCTGTTCAACTGATTTTCACGTGATACATTGCGTCACGTTTTAAATTCATGAAAATAAGGTTATTCCACTCTTGTTTCATTGAATCAGCTGAATTTCTAGTTTATCTCGAAGTACCTATATTTTCATCAAAATCAATTCAGCAGAGATCCGTTCAAAACAACATTTTTTTCTTTTACATGAAAAATTCCTCCAAGCATTGAATAACACACAATATCCAAATAAGATGCCTTTTCGGAATCTCCTCTTGCAACCACAGCCAATTCCAACGCAACGGAGAGAACAACCGTTCTAACGATCGCATTTACAAATGCGCATTGCGATAAAGCTCCTCCGACACACGGAATGTTCAGCGTGCTCCTTCGAACCTAAAATATTTCTATTATTTCCAGACCGCAGTGGAAGAGTAAGCCTGGACCATCGCACGATTCTGCAGTATAGAATCTCGCGCTCACGGTCATCATTCGTGGCTTCCAAGCTTCGCGGTGTTCTCCGCATTCGAAATCGCACGCTGCAAGGGAGGCGGATGCGCGCGCCAAAACGTGACCGTGGCGCGAGCTAACGCTGCATTATATCTGAGGCACGCGCGAAAAGGCCTGTATAGTTGTTCTTGCGGACAGCGCTTCTTACGTTTTCAGCCTGGTGCTTCGAATGAAAGGAGGGCCTTATATTTTTGTTGCATGATTTATGTATTTTGTTTTCCTCAAAATTCAGCGTATCGTAATAATCATTTTATGCAAAGGAGCCCGCGAGTTTTAAGCTAATAACCGACGTCCAAGTTTACTCAACATTTGTATTTCATAATATCGTGTTAAAAGCCAGAAAGAGGGAGTCTCCGTAACTCAGCAGCTTATACACATCCGATAAGCGTAAGCAGGGAAGCGCCGGAGAAGCGATTTAATTAATTTGTTTAATTAATCATATAAAGCTCATGCGGGTCTATACACTCTGTGAACCAGCCGCGCACCAGCGAGCATATAGCAAATAGAAAACGCCGTAGGTGGGCTCTCCGACGGCGCGTTTAAACCCGCTGCAGCTGCAGCTCGTTCATCCAGCCGCCGCCGGCACTTTGCGGTGTCTCGCGCCTACAGGAGAAACGGGAAAAAAGGGTTAGGATATTCGAGCTCGACTGGGCGCGTGCCCGGCGGTATCACCGCGGCGACACGCGATCCTGCCAGAGATTTCATTTCGCTCGATATCATACGCGCGCGCAAAGAGCGAAGGTTTTTTTCGAAATCGAAGAAAGTCGTCCTGGTCTGCTCGTGTTTCAACCGTCGCGAGTTGCTTGGTTAGATATATATATACGGTGTTTTTTGAGTCGCGACGTGTGAGCTTTTTTTTAACGACGCTTCGATGATTTACGACTGGCCAAGATACACGTGGGCTTGAGATACACGAGCGAAGTTTCTAAAAGTTTTTATGGATGGCGCGGAAAATACTTTGGATCCGGCTCTGGTGTTGCGTGAAATGTTTACGATGAATTTTCTAGGCCTTTTATCTTGTGCTTATAATGCCGATATAATTTTTAATGTAAATAGCAATACTGCTTACAAACAAATATCTTCTAAAACCTGAATTTCATAATAACCGCGGTTTCTTATAACTCAAAGTATATACATATTATAATAATACACCCCGCCGTAGATCTCACAAAAGATTTTCATTCTCATCGTAAATATCATCAATTTGCTTTCTCCGTTGCGTTCGGTGTGCTGCGTTAAATCCGCTTCTTCATCGTATATACACGTCTTACGTTCATTACTCGGAGAAATTTTTCATGCCCCGTCGTCGCTCCATCTGCGATTCTTCGTGTAATTCAATTACCCGCGACTCTTTCGCGCAAGAACCCCCTGTGCATCGCTGCGATATTCGCCGAACACAGCGAGTTGGCCGTAAATTCAAATGAGCGCAGGCACTATTACTTTTTGAAACGCGCGCCGCGGCGCCGGTAGCTTGTAAACCAACATTAACTATTCTGCTATCTGAGTTTCACGATTCGCGAAAAGTACCGGCTAAAAAGTTTTCATGAGATGTTTTTTACTCGCGCACAACTCTAATTATACCGAGAGAGGCATCGGTGAAAATTTCATGAAATTTTTCTCTGTTGTCGGAGGAACGTCTACATGATGCCCGCAGTAGTTTTACGACGCTGTAAAGTAAGCTTTGCCTTTTGCAAAGTTTATGAAATACTAACATATTAGCACTGCGCACTCGTTTCTATCATTGCTTTTTTATGATGTTCCTTCGTTTCGCAGTTAGCTTTTGATATTCAGTTGTACATTAAGTATATACCATCAATCAAAAAAATGTTCATCCGTACTGGCGGCGTTAATTACAACAATTACGCTCGCCTTGTAAATTCCATTAGAACTGGTGCAGCACGTGATTATACAAGAAACCTCATTAGAATTGATATTATACTGGAATCGAGAGAGAAAGATACCTCGAGTGAATTTTTTACAAGCGCATGTGGAATGCGCTTGTAACCACTATACGCCATCTGCATTTTTCAGTCACTGGCAATCGCAAGATGATAGCTCCGCGCGCGACTATTACTACGATACGTCGTTGAAGAAAGAATTATATCCATTTCGAGTGTAACTGTATCTACCTTCATAATATGCGCGCGTGTAAAAACGATACGGCTGTAACTCAACGAGTTACGATACTTTTTTTGCAAGTACAAAAATACGAAAACGAAGCCAAATGTTTTTCGACACCGTTACATAGCCTTACCGAATCCTCGCGCATAAACCTAATTTCGATTAACAAGGTAACGCTGTAAGCTATACGATAAAAGTTCACATTCTTCGCTGGAAACTCAAGCCAGCGAAATTTACAAAAAACCAAGCGTAACCGGGAATTGTCAGGGCGCGGCCAAAACTATATAATGACAACTTAATCGCATGACCAAGGTGCAACTTTCAGCGCGCGTGCGCCTGCATTCTACGGCATTTCACACTATATACACATAACTCAGCTAGTTCTTGTGCCTTACCTACGCTCTCTCTCTCTCTCTCTCTCTCTCTCTCTCTCTCTCTCTCTCTCTCTCTCTCTCTCTCTCTCTCTCTCTCTCTCTCTCTCTCTCTCTCTCTCTCTCCTTCTCTAGGTATCCGCTTCGGACTTCTTGCTGACCTTCCTCGTCGCGCAGCCTCGAACATTAATTCGACCTAATTACCCACAATTAGCGTTCTTTATAGGCGGAGGAGGCAAGATGCGCTGGATATAATGGCTGAGTTTGACGCGTGTATTACAACGAGCGTGGGTGGATTTGGTACAGAATAGCCGAAGGCAGGATTAAATATTTGTTAAATTTGATATGAATGCAAAATGTTGTTAACGTTCTTTGTATTACGTAATTGTTCAACATTCTACTATTAAAAATACATTTCAAATACTTTTAGGTATTCTTTCAAGCCCATAATATTTCAAAGGATAAAATACGAGTTGAGAAACTTTTGGGCTTGAGACATCTCAAAGTTGAGTCTTGAATTTGACAAGAATCGTAGTCTGTTACGACCTTTGGAAACATCTGCTCCAATTTTTTTAAACGCACGTTAAAAACATAACAAATCGATCAGCCAGAGTAAGGTAAAGTCTAATGTATTTTGAATGATGAATCACATTTTGATATAACGTTTACAATATACATTATTCATTCGCATCGAAATGAAAGCGGAGAATATATACAAGAAGATTCATTTATGATGTATTATTCAATAGATTTAAGAAGAGATGATATTTAAAACGTCCCGTAATGCATTCATTAGCTCTTAAATTTTTTTCTCGACACACTAATCTAATAATGTAGAAATGAATAGTGAGTAACGACCAAATTACGAATATCAGGTAATGCGTAAAATTTCAGTCAAACTCGTTTTAACGCATAAAGCGCCGATATTAAATCACGATGTAATAACTGATATTCCGGGAAAAACGAAGCGGGGGCACTCAAAAAAGTTAGCCGCGGAAACTTTCAGTCCGATCCCTAAAGAACCCTCGCGAGATGTCCCGCCTTTAAAATGCTCGAAGTCAATTTCAGTCGTTACACTCGGGGTATAAAATAACTCTTACTTTCGCGCGCCTATTGACTATACGGAAGCAAGTTTTAATCAAAATAGTTAGCTCGCCCTTCCTTGGCTGCTGCAGCCCCTGGTCGGTTATAGCCTCGCAGAGGTGAACAGGGGAACCGAAGGGCTAGTTGGATCAAGGGGAGACTCTCTCTCTCTCTCTCTCTCTCTCTCTCTGATGGTTGGAAAGAGAGAAAAGGGAGCGAGAGGGTCACAAGAAAGAGGGTGGCACCACCTCTCTTTGACTCTCGTTTTGACTAAATGGCAACGATAATTCAGAGAGACACTTGGGAAATCCGCAGCGGTGCACGGGTGCCAGTCCCTATATAGCCCCTAAAATTATGGCCGTTCCGTTACATCTCGCCGCACTGTATACAAATGCGGCCTCGATTCTCGTTCAAATATAACCAAATGCAATACCTTATCTTCACTGTTTATAATTCTAAACTCAAACGAGTTATTGTAATAAGTTGATAATTTTCTTCATTTTCAAAAGGTGTTATCATTATTTTATATTTCCTTCACATCCACCCACGCTCCGCATTACATTTGTCAGACATAATCCAAAATCGTATACATCACTCCAGATATGTATGCGCCTTCGCACTGCGTCAGTCGTTCTACACGACTGCAGAGAGAGAGAGAGAGAGAGAGAGGCTCACTCTCACCCTCTCTGTAGATGTGCCAAGCTATCTCTCTTTCCCAGACACACCTGGAATTTATTGTCTTTGCGGCTGGTGAATTCGCGACAATGGAACACGACGCCACTAGCTTCGCACGCTCATCGCTTCACTGGGTTACCGTGCCGAGTGCAGACCCCCACCCCTACATACACACATAGATATACACAGGTGATTTCTTAATTGGCACCTCGCTCTTCTGCACGCGCGGACGAAAAATGAATGCGAATGTAGGAGGGAACAATTCGGCGTTATGAAATTTTTCTTCTTTTGAATTTTCTAACGAGGAGAAATCTCTGCTTTTGTGGAAAAAATGGGGTTCAATGTTTCTTTGCATTCGTTAACCTCATAATTCTCTGTCGTTAATGTTAATTGAGAGAAATGTTTCTTTTACTTTTTTTTATATCAGGGTAATTATCAAGGTTATTATCACACTTTGTTTCATTTCAGAATGCAATTTGCAATGAATAAGAGTAATTAGATTTGTTATTATAAGAAAATTACTAATCGATACGATTGCATGCAATATCGTTAGAGCTTGTAATGCTATTTTAAAAACTTTTTAATGTTGGTTAGAGGAACTTTTACGAGCTAACTTGGCGCCGGTCAAATAAATTATGAAAAGTTAGTCTAATTATTTACGTCCTTTCTAGAGCCTGTCGTGCATTTCTTTGAAATTTATTTTTTCAAACTTTCCACTCCGCTGTACTTTATACTGCATGAATTATTTATATTTTTGCTTACCTTAACTGCACGGCGCGATCGTCAATTGAAGTCTCATGACCACAGCTCGGACTGATCCTACTCTGCAACAACAAAAGTAAATAAATTGTTAATTGATTCGTTAACAGGTGTTATGCGCGTATGCCGCGACAAGAGTATTTCTGCGAAATTCATATGCATTGCAATTAATGGTAATCGATATCGCAAAAAAATATTTCCACCCACGTTTATTCGTGCTTTTCGCGTATCTCGTCGACTTATCGTTCGCAAAAACAAACACAAATGACCTTTCCAGCTCACAAGCTAAAAGCGCCAACTAAAACAGTCTACGCATTCCACGCGCAGATGCGCGCTCTGCTAACAATACGGGCATAAATCTGGCGCATTTGTTTAACCGATCGGGCGAAAAAAAAGTGGAAACAAACTTCGCTCTCGCTTTCAAGCTCATTCGGTACGTCGCACACACATCGCGTTAGCGCAAACGCGCATTCGCGAAAAAGATATCGCGCGCATACATCTCTTACGAGCAAGACTGAGCGCCAGTCGGCCGAACATAAAGGCGTATCCATCCGCGGAATCGCGAAAAACACAGTCAAAACAAACGTCCAGAAATAAAGAGAAGCGCCACTGTTTGCGCGCGTATATACCTAGATATATATGCATTCGGAGTTGTACAGACGAAAGGTGCGTCGTCTTCCACGCCTCGATTTACATAAACTAGAGTTTGAAAAGCGCGCGTTGCGCGCCCTAACCTAGAAGACGTTTAGACTTCCTGTTTTAGACGCATGCGCACTACATGAGCCAATCACATAACTTCTATCTTGGCTTCACAACATCCGGTCATGACTTTTTTATATGGGGATCCACGCGATGTGCCGCTGATTCGAGTAGGGGATGGGGGAGAGAGAAGGGAAATGCGAAGAGGAAAAAGGGAGAGATTCCGGCTCTCTGGAAGGTTATATACGTGAGCGGCAAATTTGCCTTGTTCCGTGGCTGTTTCGCCGCGGTATAGACGCCGTTGCTAAAGCTAGAGATATAGAGAGACGTGGCTGAATTACTCGAGGAATACACAGACGCTCTCGAGGAAATTCGGGGAATATGTAACAGCAGGGTTGGGACGGGGGTGAAGAATTTCGGGAATTTTTCAGAGGGTGAGGGGTTAGAGACAGCAAAGGGATATGATGAATTTATTCGAGAGAGAGAGAGAGAGAGAGAGAGAGACGGGTTGCGTGCGCTCGGATGATTTGAATACCGCGAATCAGAGATGCGACTATGTGCTTTGTAGCTTGATGATAATGTTGTTTAGCTCCAGTTATTTTTCGGCGAATTTTATTGCGTAATCGAGAGAAAGAGTAGTCGAAGAGAGTAGGTCATATATAATTCGAGAATATAAACTTGAGCGACTCGCACGGCTGCTGCTGGAAATATCGCACGTTTTATTATTTGTTATTTCAAGAGTGCGATGCCACATATTTTCGATTCCGTGACTCATTGGAAATCTCCTGAATTTTAACGCTCTTGTATGCTTGCACGTGGACAAGTTTGTTTTGTTACGAGGCACGAATGAACGATAACGTGAATAACGGAAAAAAGTAAAAAAAGTTTGTGTCGATGTTTGCGTGGGAGTAACATGCCAATAAAGTTACATAATTGCGCGCGGGCAACTTTACTTCCTTTTTTCTTTCATATAGTTCTACCATACACAAGTTGTCGCAATGACGCCGGAAACACGGCTACGTAGCGTCTTGCACTTTAACGACGACGATGTAGGCCACGCATTTTCTCGCACTAAAAATACATTCCAAGGCCAGAGCGATGTACGATTCGTGAGTCTAGAGTTACATAAGCACAAGTATTTTGGCTTTTTCGTACTAAACCAAAGCGCGAATTCGAAATATTTCACGTCTCAGCTGCGCTATTTTTCTGATTTTTTGTTTGCTATTTTTAGAGCTTTTAAGTCTCGACATGCTCGCGCACGGAATTTGGCATGGAATTTTCTCGGAGAAAATATGTAAATCTAATGCAGTTCTTTTGTTGTGTTTTGAAACGTCGAATATTTTTATCGAATACGTTATTCGTGACAGCATGCTAATATTATTGCTTATTTTTTGAAAATAAATATTCAAGTAGTTGATGTTATTTACGTCCATGACTCATCAGGAACATTGAGATGAACATGGTAAGCATAATATCTAATTTTATTCGGCATAAATATAACTCACACGTATAAACAGTCATAATCTAAACAGTTGAAGCCACTTAAAAGATATATTCGAAGAGCACTTAAAAATGTTTACCGATAGATACACTATACTGGTCTGCCAGTCAAGATGTGAGTATTTATGATGACCAATCTATCATATGCGAGATATTGGCTCCAAAAGCAGATTTATCACCGAAAATCAATAAGTTATACGATCATTTAATATTTTCAAATAAATCATACGTCTTAAGCTCGTCTATTAGCAAAATAATTGCAGGCTTTATAGCTCACTTTGAGACCCGACAAGCAGCTTCAGTCACAAAGAACCTAGAGTCTCTGAAAAATCCAGCAAAGTAATTTCATACAACACAAAGAGCAGCGTAAAACTAAAAAGGGTGCAAAAGAAGCCCACAAGCTTCACACTGCGCCGGTTTCTTCTCTATACCAGCTCGACACTTAATGCTCGCGCTAATTTATTTAATGAGCCGCAGCAGAGTAGCCGTCTTTTATGACGCCGCACAATACCCACGGTTAAAATATGCAAATTTTCTCCACACGCAATTCGAGCCGAACCGACGAAGAAGTCATAATGTGTATAGCCGATCCTTTTCGAGGCTGTTTATACTTGGCGGAAGCTACACCCGCTCCAACGCCTAGACTCATAAGCCTAATCTCAATGCAAATTGTTCGCGGCGCTAGTTCTGTAAAGAGAGCTCGAGGTGGATGCACGCCGTGGATTATATAAAGAGAGCGAAAGTGCGCGGAGAAGACAAAGACACAGCCGTTTGAAAAGATACGCTGGTGAGACGGTCTGTGCTGCTGCTGTGTTGCCTCTTGTATTCTGTGCACTGCTTGTCCTTCTGGAAGCGAGAAAGCGCGGAGCATATGGAAACAGATATGCGAAATGAAGTCAGAGCTGCGGAAAGATGAAGATTGTATACGAGTCTTTCTTTCTCGCTCTTTCGTATAATGCGTTTGAGAATCAAGTAGAACCAAGTGTATTAATTTTAATTGCTGCGAAAAAACATCGTGCGATAAGTTAATAACAGCTGAATTACTGTTCGCACACGAAGCAAAGTGTTTTTCACTATTATTTCACCTACACTGCGCATTCACAAGTCTCCGGGAAAAACGGCGGGTTCCCATCTAATACCCTATTCTCTCTCTTCCAACCGTATACAAATTCTATTCTACGACATTTTTTCGCCATCTTCAAAGTGTATGTATACACGAGAACAAACAACAGTCTGCATCATGGAATATAAATCTCAAATGACTTCTCTTCCGTCCATAAAGAGGCTGCAGAAAAACAAGAAGCCGCACCACCAGCAGCAGGACAAAAGGACAACGGTCGAGCTGTATGTATCCCATCGTCGTCGTCGTCGTCGTCGTCGTCGTCGTCTGAGCAAAGAAGTCGCCCGTTCTCCTGCTCGCATTCAGATTTATCTGCAAGATTAAGAAGCCCTCTCTCTCCCTCCGTAGAAGCAGACTCTCGCCGCCGCTCACTTTCTCGTCTACTATAATACACAGTGGAACAACGATTGCTTCAAAGTACTATACATATACAGAAGTGATGCTGGAGAGTATACAAAAACAATCTAAAAACGAGATCTACGGGCCAACAAAAATATCGGAGCTGACGGAATAAAAAAGAACAAATAATGCGCCGACGTTTCGCGACGTAAATACAGGAAGCGAGGAGTGTCGGACCGAGTGAGTTGTTCTTTTCTCTCCGGTGTGAGCGATGTGGGTCGCGAGACTTTTCTGCAAAATTAAATTTTTACTGCGACACAGCAGCCCGCATGAACGTGATGTTCGGTGCGGGGATTTGTTATATGCATTCACTTCGCTAGTCACGCGCGCATCTCTGCTTCCCTCAGGAACGACTTTGTATACTTCTGATTAAATTGCGGAGAAAGTAAAAAGGACCGAATGCATTAAAAGTATAAGTCACCGAGAGAATTTCATCGCTTTTATATTTTAATCTTACTGGCGCTCGGGATTAATTGAAAGTCTGGATTTAATGCCTTCTTCGTTCTCAGGATTAAAATATCCGTGATTATAGCGTTGCTTTAATTCATATATATCACAACAATATTCACTGAATTCCTGCTAGAACAGTTGCAATAATTTCCAATCGTATCCGCTCGAGCAAAACGAAAACATGAGAGTCGATAGACCGTAATGTCAAGTGCAAAGAAGACGTCGTCTCTAATTTGCTCCCGTTTCTGATTCGACATCGTTATCGCCGAGCGTATAGTAGCAAAGCGCACGCGAGAAAGAGATCGAGCATAGTACATATACGTATATATGTATACTCATACGCGAAAGATATATAACAGGCCTTCCTTGTTGAGCATATGCGTTACATCGAAGGCTGACGTCATCAGCTCAAGTAAAAATTCGTTGTGTCGATTAGACCGAGCGATAATTCAAATTACACTCCGTCATGCCCGCGGAAGATATACCATATGCGCAGTAGTGCCTCTTAATGCGTCGGTGCTGCGATGCGTGCCCGCCCGCTATTTAAATGTCTGAGGTTTTGCAGCTTAGAGGTCTTGAAAGTATAAAAAATAATCATATGAAAATCTATAAAGCTTTGAAGTTCTATCTTCATCATCGGTATGTCTAGTCGAGTCACGACAATTTTTCTACCGGCGAGTACTAATACTAAACTGCGTATAAATTAAACTTCCTGTCACCGTTTTATCCATTGTTACGATCTTTATTGCCAAAGCCAAGACTCGATTGTCTCATAAAACAGATTAAATATAATAGTTTATTGTTTTCCGCTAGCAGCATATAGTGAATCACTCGCTCGTCTGCATATTACGGAAGCAATATGCAATATGATATAGGATCATTCTCCATACAAGACCTCCATTTTTTAAATTTTCCAATAAAAATGCATAGGACGAGGAGGAAAATTATTCACCGCGTGACAATGTTGAAGAATATAAAAAAAATCTCTCCAGCTGCCTTTGTGGAAAACCTTCATGAAAATTCAACCACTAACCTAGTTTCGCTCCATTTTAGCGAGAAAAGGGAGATGTATATCCACGCAGTTCAGAGAAGCGATTACCATGGCACAAGCTCTCGGGTCAAAAAAACGTCCAAACTGGGTTTCTAATATGAACGTCGCGCGAGCGCGCGAAGGGCCGGCAACTCTCTCTTTCGCAAACTATCTCCATCGAATTCAGATGCGTGCGTGGGATTTTTGAATTGGTAATATCGGTTAATTAGCATTTCTCATTCGCTTGCAGCAAAACACAATCGCTTTGAGCTGCAGTAGCTTTCCAGGAGGTACCCTCTTCTCTATCTCTCTCTCTCTCTCTCTCTCTCTCTCTCTCTCTGAGGCTGCTGCAGCAGCAAAGTTGACGCGCATGCCGAGGTGTACAGACGAGACTATCGATCGCTAAAATATTTGCATCGAAAGTTTCTCGAGCGTATAGCCGAGGACGTGCGCGCGTTCAAGTGTCGGAAGTCAAGTCGAGGGACCGACGACAACGGCGGCGACGACGACGACGACGACGACGAAGACGTATATATAGTGTGTATAGTGAGAGTTCAGCGAATTTCGCGTCGTCTCGCGAGCTCTTAGCCTCGCGCTTGTACTGCGAAACTCTTGTTGAGAAGTCAATCGCCCGGGAATTTAAGGAAAAAGAAAGCAAGTTGAGCGATAACCTCGTCGTTTTGAGGATGCTATAAATTATTGCATGTGCTTTTTATTTCACTTGAAAATTATATTATATCAGTTTTTAATAATAATATATATTGATGATGACCATCAAGAGTAAAGAATAAGATAAAGAAACTCGGATAATAAGCATCCCAAGCAGCAGGCTCAACAAGAAAGCAGTCTCTGAGCGCCGGAAAGTTGTCCAAAATTGTTTGGTTTTACATGCAGCTACTAATATATATACTCGTATACTTGCACGCTGTCAAAGTATAGAGGCCTTTCTTCTCCGAGTACGATTTTTCTATCACTTTTTGCGACGCTCGCTTTCTCCGCGCAGCTTACTTGCCAATTGGATACTGTACCTAATAACGACGACTTTCGTTGTGTAATTAAAATTGCCCCTGGCTTTTGTGCAAGCGATACCGATGAAAAGAAGTGTTATACAATTTCCTTTTCGCTTTCCAACGTTAGCCCTCCTCGATATTGTATGCTAATATACAGCGCTGTATAAATTTTCCATTCTCTTTTTTTTGCCAAGTTATATTACTACACCTTGATTCACTTAATACCTACTCCTGCGATACCTCTTTCAACCGAAATGTTCTTCAAACTTAACAGAACGAACGCCGGTGAAGCATCCTCGAAAGCAATAGTAGCTATCGTAATACATAATTAAAAAAAAATAAAATCAAAAGCGATAATAGTGAAGAGCAAGAGAGAGGAGGTAATCGCGCCGAAAAAAGTCTCTTTCAAGAGAGCCGACAACGTTTCCTCTCGTTGTGCTCTCACTCTCTCTACTTCGAGAGATAACACGCGAGACGCGTGACACGCTTTTTTCTCGTCCTTCAACGTATAAACACACACAGCACGTCGGGGTTGCATCTAAAAAGATCATGTCTCGAGAGCACAGGGAGAAGCAATTCTTCCGAAGGACGTTGAAAGTTTAATTAGCCCAATTAAAAGTAGCTACAGTGGAAAGAGGACGAGTTGAGCCTTGCTTTAATTAGAAAAAAGCGACTTTCGGCGCGTTAATCGAGCCGGAGACTGAACGAGGAGTGACGTCTTCGTGCACCGCTATAATGAATCGCGAGTTTTTTGCTTGGAACCGGGCCATACTCTCGCCGCTATGCGTCTTTGAGATATTAAAAAAAATGTGGTGGCGAAAGGATTTGGGGGTTTACGAGGTGTTTTTTTGTTTAGAGAAAAAAGTAAAGTGCATGCGATATAAGGAAAGCTGTGATTTATTGAAATTGAATAAAGTCACTTTTCACTGTATACAAACAACACCAAATCATCTTTCTCAAAATAAATAGATATTCAAAAAATTATATTTGCACATCGATGCACTATATTGTTGGAAAATTCTTCAAACACACAAATAACATTGTTTTCACAATTTGAAAAATTCCAAATATTCAAATTGTAAGCTATACTGTATTGTTAAAAATCAGTAAAATTAAATATCAACGTAACTGCGCAACCAGCCATTAAAGCCCATAAAATAGAAATCCGAATCTCGTATACATCGCACGCCGCACTCGTCCCGTAACCTCGAATCACTCTATATCACCCATAAAGATCGCCAAATTCCAACGAAATACTACGCGGTGTGTAGGCGTGAAATTTTCAATATGCCGTCCTCGACACATCTCGTCGTCGTTACGTCACATGCGACGCACGCCCTCGAGAAGAGACGAATAAAACCAGCACACGAGAGAGCAATAATCTCCGCTCGCGTACGTCCTACGCACCTGTGCTCTCTCTCTCTCTCTCTCTCTCTCTCTCTCTCTCTCTCTCTCGCAAGCTTATAGAATATACAGAGGCGGCCGGAGCAGTCAGCCCATCGACGCCGCGCGGGGCGAAAGGACAATTATCGTCGGTTCTTTGTGTGGAGACCGTCCGTCGCGTCACGCACAGGGGATTCATTGTATGGTGCACTCGCGCTATATATATATATATATAC